>OX381593.1:16220000-17605000 GCA_947458855.1 Monopis laevigella
CGACAAACCGATCGACTCGTCATTTAGAAAGAAAAAGAAAGAAAGAAATTTACCGACGATAAACGTCAAAAATACATTTGATTTCCGGATTCGATCGATCGACGTGTCGATCGGTAGGTATATCATGTGGCTTGGTAGGCACCTGTGCTTATTCCTTGAGCAATGTTTGGTTATAATATTATTTCATCTCACTTTTTATTTGGGTTTACTATATGGTTACTGTTCTCATTTTTGGAAAGGAGGTTTAGGCCTTAGGGAACTTCCGCCATTTATAAAGTAATATTGTTTTATATTTATTACCTATAAGTATACGAATAAACCACGAGATTTTAAAGTATTATAATTTAGAACGCGAAATTATAGAAATTCAAAATTCTACAAATTTATAAACATGAAACAGTTAAATTATTTTTAATTAAAAATATAAGAATTTTATGATGTTAAATGTGTTTAGCTTACTTAAAAAATCTTAAAATATTTAAATGTATTTAAATTCTTCAAACCAATTTAGTTAGGGAGATTCAAATAAAATTACGCCATTTATTTTTCCGTAAAATTTAAATCCGTCATAAACGGGTGTGTGGTTATGACGCAGGGATCATAAGTCAGGAGATAAAGAGTCAGTGTCTGGTATTCGCAATACCAATAAGCTATGTCGACAGATGTACGAGTATACCTATGTTATCGCTGTGATTATAGGTTTCCCCGTTTTTGCTTTTAACAGATAAGGAGAAGACAAAGCATACCAACATTATATACTACAGTAGACACCGCGGTTTCATCAGCCATTTAATTTTAAAATAAAGGGATCTGTTTCGCCTCTGAAACAGATCCTGGTGGGGTCCTTAGGTCCTAAGTTTATTTTTCCAGTTTTGTAAAGGCCCTATCATTATCACGTCGATGAGCAAAAATAAAAAAAAAAACGCCATCGTCAAACGTTTCTATAAATTTGTAAAGGCTCGTATCATTTACGTCGATAAGCAAGAAGTAAATATTTTGTTGGCATTAATGTATAAATTCGTCATCAGTCACGGCAGTTATGCCGTGTCAGTTATGACACACAACAACCTTTTTTCCTTTTTTGAGGAGAGCTAACCCATTATATTAACTTTTGTAACCAATTCTTCATCACTTCTTCTTCATATATTTCGTTGCTTTCGGGGGCCACAGCCCCCTACCCCCCCCCCTTCCCCCCTGGATCCGCTCCTGCTGCATGTTACTCGCTCATAATAGTCTTCTATGCGAAGACGTAGGTAAGCATTATGATTCTAGTTCAAACCCACGCTGCTTTATATCCAAATCAACTAGCAGTTTTTTAATCTCACCCTGAAACTACCGGTAGTATTCTTTCACAAAGTTTTGATGCAGTAGGCTCCTGAAAACTAAACACATAGGCTAAATCTGATACATGACCACTTAACTATTTTTGCACCTGTATGGGTTTACAATGAAAACAATATACTTCTTTACAAAGGAGGTAATTTTGATTTTTGTTATTTAAAAAAATCTATTTTATCTACATTTATTTTGTTATTTTTAAGTTATTCATTTTAAGGTTCCTGGAGTCGCAATGGCGAACTCTGCGTTCTCTATACAAAATTAGCTTTCGCACTTCCAATAATACTCGATTAATGTTTGTCGCAGAAATAAAATAATATTTTTGTCGGTCAATGTATTAACCTTTCTGTGTTGGTTTATTATTTTAATTTCTTTCGAAATCAGAAAGTTTTTTTTAATATATTTTTTTTTTTAAATTACCCCACAACAGAAAGATTTTTATGTAAAATTACGAACATAGAAAAAAAAAATGAACTTCGACCAACAGCCTAGTTGTAATATTGGAAGTACCTACGTTTGTATGGGCGTCAAGTCGACTCCAGGTGGGCGATTCTCGCGCTTTCGACATTCATCTCGATTCGAGATTTTAAATAATTAAATATCGAACATTAAACGAAATAAATAATAAATATTAATTAATAAATATACAAATATTGAACGAAAAATGACATATTTAGTCATTTTTCGTTTAAAAATCTCGAATCGAGATGAATGTCGAAAGTGCGAGAATCGCCCGCCAGGGACCTTATAGTGATCATCTGTTTAATTTTGTAAAATTATTTCATTTTAGCTAATTATATTTTAAAACTCTGTTGATCTTCTTTAATGGTAAGAATTCAATTTCTCGCGATACTATATTTAAAAAAAAACTCCATGTTTACCTTCTTTTAATATAATGTTTACCTATCAACTTTCCGCGATAACTATTAAAAAAAAACTCCCGTGTCCTTCTTTTAATGTTTATTTATTAATTCCCCGCGATAATATTAAAATAAAACTTCACCTTGATCTGATTTTAATGGTTACCAATCAATTTTCCGCGATAATATTAAAATAAAACTTCACGTCGTCGATCTGCTTTTAATGGTTACCAATCAATTTCCAGCGATAATATATTAAAAATATAACTCCATGTTGTCTTTCTTTTAATATTTACCTATGAATTTTCCGCGATAATTTAAATAAAATTAAACTCTATGTAGAAATTCATTCGATGGATACCTATCAATATACCGTGATAATATAAACAAAACTCCTTCTTTAAAAAGTGTCTGATAGTCTATACGAGTTTTATATTTAAGTAATTACCCCTTAGGTGATAAGGAATGAAGTTATTAACGAACTGACTATATTATTCTAATTGGCAATCACGTGAGATGTCACGGCTACACCGATAAAGTTATAACCGACTAGTTATTAGATTCATGATAACAGTTGCTAGTTGGCGGACCATTCGTAGACAAAGAGTCTAGTAATAGTAGGTACTTATTCTTAGACTTTGTTGAGAATATTAAAAAAAGTAAAAGAACCTATTTAGTCTAGGTCGGGGGAAGGTCTCTATACCTCGTATAAGCCGACCGACTGATCTCGTTACACAGGGGCAACAACTCTCAAGTGACCTAGTGATGATTTGCGTTTAGTGTGTAGGGTTCACCAGTAGTACACCGGCTTAGGAGACTATTGTATCGATTGCAGAGGCTACGAAACGGCAATTTGACAATACAGCTGAGGTTATTAAAATAGGTACTCAATATGGTTAAAATAACACCAATTGCATATTGTTGTCGTATAATGAAAACTAAAGGTGAGTTCTAATCTCAATCACGAGGTTAGTAAAAAAGTTGAAAGTAATTTGAAGATTAGGTACTTTCAACTTTGTTGTAGGGTAGGTTAAAATTGAATTATATATTTCGTATGGGCGATGCTAAAAAGAAAAAAAAAATCTCATTATTTATATCATCATAGAACACAATATAAAAGCTCGCATGTGAAGTTGTACTATAATATTTAGGACATTTCCATAAATTTCTAAAAAAAGTATACACTAAAAAAGTTATACACTCTATATAGCCTTATATATCCCTTGTATTTTAGGTACATTTCGCTTGTAAGTTTTTAGCATTGCGCTGTAATGAGGTTGTCAAATTATCGCGTTAAGTAGTGGCTATACACCAACGTTTAACGTCCCACACCGCGTTAATTAACGGCGTTTCCCTTTATTCCATCATCGCAATAATTATTACGTTAATTTTAACGCCATAATGCCGTTGTCAAATTATAGCGTTAAGCCGTGGCTACACCAACGTTAGACGTCCAACATCGCGATAATTAACGGCGTTTTCCATTAGTGTGGCCCCAGCATCAGAAACAAAGCTACTCCCTCCCCCCCATGGGGCCACCTTGTCGTGGTGGGGGGGCTCTAGTAGGCGGTGGCTGGTCACCACCGCCGAAGCTAACGGCCCCACAATTGAGATGAACCAGGTCAGTCCTGGTTAACCCCAACTAATACCACTCCTCAACCTAATTCATCTTTCACACCAACTTCTATTTTTTGGTCAAGGGGCAAGTGTAACCCATTAGCACAAACCCCTTGACAACATAGCAACTAGCTTCTTACAGGGGAGGTTTTAGCACGTACCCACTGGGCCACCTTCCCAGTGGAAGTCGGGCATAACCACCACATACGGGTGTGGTGGTATCCATAAAGGATTTCCTCCCCTACGAAAAAAAAAAAAAAAAAAAAAAAAAAAAAAAAAAAAAAAGCTACTCCCTAATAGGTACATATTATATTTAAAAAAACTCCTTTCTATATTAGTACGTTTTTATGAACATCCCAACCTATTAACAACATCACAACAAATATATTTATCTTTTAAGTACTTAACGTAAATACGAGTAAAAACACGGACCTACTCTGTTTCATACAACATCAAATAAATCTGACAGTTATTTTTTTTTGCATTATGAGTTAAAAGTTGGAGCCCCAGAATTTAATTACGGTTTTTTCTCTCAGATGTTTTTGGAAACTTCAATCTGGCAAGTTTTATTTAAGAGAGTTTGCGATGTAGAAAGTAACTTTCGTTTGCTGCTCAGCTGGCTAATATTCAATTAAAACTTTTTAATTTCGCTCAAATCTTTAGCAATATTTTCTGTTTACGCCCTTTGGGGAACAGATACTTTTGAGTTATTGAGCAAGTAATATTGAGACGTAGATGTTAACTACACTTTATTAAGTTTTATAGGTTGAGAATTTGAATAAATTAGTAAGGAACCGGGTGGGAACATTTATTTATATCTTCGGTTATTAATATCTTCTATTTTTGTTTTATAAATATTGTTTACGTTGATAATATGCTGTTAAACTTTATCTAGACAAACTTCTCCATAATTATGAAACGCAATTTTAACGGATCGTTATCGCTATAAATTGTAATTGGAACTGTCATAGCCTTTTACTATTTTGAAATATAAAACCGATGACATTTCAAATTTCGAACTTATGAACAGATCGCTATCGCGTTCGTTGTTTTATAATCAGGGGCCTTACCAAAGGACACGCTCGCCAATAGAATCGCCCGCGCCGCATCGATCGATAAAAATGTATAGGAATTTTACTCTATGAGTAGAGCCTGATCGACGAGAAACATCAAATCCCATACATTTGGCTTTTGATGGGTATTTCGATTCGATTATCGATTGGCTCTTTGGTAAGGCCCCAGGCCACTGTATTGGCCTAAAATCGCCTGTCCATATAGGGAAATGTCTACTATGTCTAAAATCATTGGCACCATTTCTTTGATAAGCCTCTATCTCTATCTAAGTACACTTTTTTTTTTTTAAATAAAAACATTAAAAAATTAAGGCACTGATCTTGCCTCAAAAGGCAGCCATATTACATTGACAGCCTTTTAAATAAGGCGCGCTCGTGTGGTAATATTTACTTTGAGTTATATAATTATTATTATGTATACCTAGTAACCAACCACTTTCAATTTATTTCCGTAAACTGCTCCCAAAAAAAACCAATGTTTTAATTAAGCAATATCAATTAATTATTGTTCTGTTACCAATGACTGTAGGTAGTTTATTATTAATGTGCCAATTAGATCAAAGTGCCAATGGTTGTAGAACATGATTTTTTGAATAAATATTTTTAAAATAAAACAATGAAATTTAGCAAAATTTATTTAACATCTTCTTTTGTTATTAAAATATTTTTTTAACAACTACTAGGTATGACTTTTTTTATTATTGCAGCTCGGCATGTGAGTATGTAATATATATACATACATGTTACATGCCGAGCTCCAATAAAATTATCATCGCCAATTTTGTAATCGCATTATTTAGCCGTCATATAGTGATTAAACAACAATTATTAATCGACCCCATTCATTACTTTGTAGGTCTGCTCACCACCAGATCACATACCGTGCACCATTAAAAAGAATTTGTTATTTTATAGTTATCTCTATAGTTATTAGACAGGTGACAATCTTATATTTTCCTCATTCCCGAATTCATTAGGCTCGATAGATATATTCCTGTTGTAGCATAGACTACGACGTAGCAAGCGTAGCCTTTTTTTTGTAGATTTTACGTACTACTATTAACTGGATAAATTGTTGTCCCATTCTAAAACCCTATTATATTAAAATACAACATGTCAAAATATGTGCTCTTCTAAATGAGATCACTGGAGATTTCCGGTCCGGATATTTCTTTAAACAAAGGATATCGCTGGCAGTACACAGAGGTAATGCTGCCAGTGTTATGGTAACCTTCGGGCCGGGACAGAATCGGGACATAGTGGATATTTAGTTTATTTTGTTTATATTTTTCCCTGTTTTTTTAATGTTTAGTTTTAGTTTTTATATGTCAAAAGTATTTAGTAGCTATAATAGTATTTACTTGATTTAAGTATAGGAAGACCATAATTAAAAATAATACTTAGTTGCTATGACGCTTGACAATACTGACTAGACTGGTTGCTCTTAGTTGCTATGATAGTAGGAAGACCATGATTAAAGATAATACGTAGTTGATACTATATACGACGCTATGACAGTATGAGGCTATTTAATAAATTACCAAAATCAATTATAGAACTAAATGATATAAAATTTAAAAATTGTATAAAGCAAACTTTAATAGCCAAGGCGTATTACAAAGTTAATGATTATATTAATGACAGAGATGTCTGGAATCAGTCCTCTCTGCGTCTGGAATCTCTAAACTAATAGTAACCGTCATATTGTAATAATTCATAATACTTACTATTATAGGTATATATATATATATATATATTTATACTACAATAGGTATTTTTTTATATATTTTTGGATGAGGTAATAACTTGTTATTACTATAACCTTTTATCATTATTTTAATTTTAAATATTTACTATTTTCTACAAGGTAATAATTAGTTATTACTTAACATTTATGTTAATTTGTCTTATTTATTTTAAGTTATTTTGTTAACAGAGTTATAGAATACATTTCCATGTTTTTAGTATACGTATCCAGCGGATTTCCTCTCCTTTGAAGGTCATTGCAGTGGTGGCGCGTGTGCCGGGTTCTGGTCTGCACCCTAAGGGCCTGGTTGAGCAGAAGGATGGCTGACACATACGTTACGTCCGTGATCGGGTGCTGCTGTGGGGGCCTTGGATCTCCGCTGGGCACGCACGTTTGATTGTTATCATATAAGAAGCGGAGATCCCGAAAAATCTTCTGCTGATAGGCCGGCGCTGGCATCAAAGAAATGTTGTGTTCTGTAATTCTGTACTTTCAATATTGTAAGGTAGTATATCTGCCTTGGGTTGTTCTACGCGTGCTCTTCAGTAGGATGAGAGTATATACCACATGCTATAAGCATAGGTTTAAGTCAATAACCATGCAGGACCATGCTCCTCCGATGATACGGTACATGTGGAACATCAGAGTTTTTTACTTGCTGGTACCTTTTTCTCCAGGGTGTCTCTGAGGCGACCGACTTGTGATCAGCGTTTGCGCCCTAAAAGATACCTTTCATCTATCTACTTGTAGGTATATTTTGATTACCTATATTAAAGTATGTATATTTGGGGCGTAGCTATGGTCTGTTGGGTTGGTCGCCTTGGTGGCACTTTTGCAGGGCAGTCAACGATTGACAGGTCAATGGAACCAGCTAACCACCTAGTCTTAAACTGGTTGGTTATGTAGTGTGTGATCGGTTGGGTTGTTTTTTTTTGTTTTTCTTCCCGCAAGGACAATAGTTTAATAGTTTACGATTTGTTTATTTTTTATTATATTCTCAACATTTGTCTGTGGGAGGAATGGCGACCTGGCCAAGTGCACACAGGACCTTATATATACTTTTTTTTTTTTTTGACTTTTCATAAATGCCTGTAAAGGTTTACATGAAATAAATATTTTTGCCTTTTTTTTTTGACTTGACAGTACTGACTACACTGGTTGCTCTTAGTTGCTATGACAGTACTGATTAGATTGGTTGCTTCAGGTATAGTAAGAACATAATTAAAAATAATACTTAGTTGCTATGACGCTTGACAATACTGACTAGACTGGTTGCTCTTAGTTGCTATGATAGTAGGAAGACCATGATTAAAGATAATACGTAGTTGATACTATATACGACGCTATGACAGTACTGACTACACTGGTTGCTCTTAGTTGCTATGACAGTACTGATTAGATTGGTTGCTTCAGGTATAGTAAGAACATAATTAAAAATAATACTTAGTTGCTATGACGCTTGACAATACTGACTAGACTGGTTGCTCTTAGTTGCTATGATAGTAGGAAGACCATGATTAAAGATAATACGTAGTTGATACTATATACGACGCTATGACAGTACTGACTACACTGGTTGCTCTTAGTTGCTATGACAGTACTGATTAGACTGGTAGCTTTAGGTATAGTAAGAACATAATTAAAAATAATACTTAGTTGCTATGACGCTTGACAATACTGACTAGACTGGTTGCTCTTAGTTGCTATGATAGTAGGAAGACCATGATTAAAGATAATACGTAGTTGATACTACATACGACGCTATGACAGTACTGACTACACTGGTTGCTCTTAGTTGCTATTACAGTACTGATTAGACTGGTAACTTTAGGTATAGTAAGAACATAATTAAAAATAATACTTAGTTGCTATGACGCTTGACAATACTGACTAGACTGGTTGCTCTTAGTTGCTATGATAGTAGGAAGACCATGATTAAAGATAATACGTAGTTGATACTATATACGACGCTATGACAGTACTGACTACACTGGTTGCTCTTAGTTGCTATTACAGTACTGATTAGACTGGTAGCTTTAGGTATAGTAAGAACATAATTAAAAATAATACTTAGTTGCTATGACGCTTGACAATACTGACTAGACTGGTTGCTCTTAGTTGCTATGATAGTAGGAAGACCATGATTAAAGATAATACGTAGTTGATACTATATACGACGCTATGACAGTACTGACTACACTGGTTGCTCTTAGTTGCTATTACAGTACTGATTAGACTGGTAGCTTTAGGTATAGTAAGAACATAATTAAAAATAATACTTAGTTGCTATGACGCTTGACAATACTGACTAGACTGGTTGCTCTTAGTTGCTATGATAGTAGGAAGACCATGATTAAAGATAATACGTAGTTGATACTATATACGACGCTATGACAGTACTGACTACACTGGTTGCTCTTAGTTGCTATTACAGTACTGATTAGACTGGTAACTTTAGGTATAGTAAGAACATAATTAAAAATAATACTTAGTTGCTATTACGCTTGACAATACTGACTAGACTGGTTGCTCTTAGTTGCTATGATAGTAGGAAGACCATGATTAAAGATAATACGTAGTTGATACTATATACGACGCTATGACAGTACTGACTACACTGGTTGCTCTTAATTGCTATGACAGTACTGATTAGACTGGTTGCTTTAGGTATAGGAAGACCATAATTAAAAATAATACTTAGTTGCTATGACGCTTGACAATACTGACTAGACTGGTTGCTCTTACTTGCTATGATAGTACTGAAACAGCTGACATATTCTGTTTCTTATAACGGAAACGTTAGTTTGTCAAAATAACGAAATCCTATAAATATGATATTAAACAATCGGCAACAACGAACACCAAAATAGTCATGCACTCTATTCCGTTGTATTATAAGTACATTTGGCTTAAAAGTTTTTAGTATTCCGAGTCGAGACCATTGTAAAAATAAAAATCGTTTATTTCATCAACTGGTGTACAAAACATTGACAGGGGATGGAATCAGCTTTTAAGTAAATATTTACTTGTGTTAGCTGACCCCGCTCTTTTAAATATTAGTTTATTTAGTACACAAAACTTAAATTATATAGGTATAACAAATAACAAATATAAGTGCAAGAAAAACAATTAAGGTATGGTAGTGTAAATTACAAAAAGATCTTTTAGATGAGTTAAATTTATATATATAATTATACAATATGTTTGTGAGTATTAGTATGTATGGGAGTGGTTGTGTAGGCATGTGTTTATGGAGTAGGTGTGTGTGTGTGTGTGTGAGTAGATGTGTGTAGGATCGCTTTATACAATCCTGTTTCCAAAAATAAAACGATCTTATTGGTTGTTGCTCACGTATACGTAAGTGAATACGTTACGTTTTTACAATGCGCAAACCCATGGTAAAGCCTCTGGTTGCTTTAAGTACCTATAGGAAGACCATAAAATAAAATAAAAACTGTGCTTGAATTTCTCTTTCACAGACGTCCATCGAGTAAAGCTGTTTTTTAGACCGTTCTATAATTTCTTTATGCTAATAGAAAAATGTACTTACATCAATTACGAATTACTACAATTAAACAAGATGTGTACATGAGTCAGCAATAAAATTTGTCGTCACGCAAGAATTGTGTACAAAATTGTTATAATAAATACGAGTAACAATTATTGTTATTGTTGAATTGCGTGCGGCTTGATGTAGATGTCATGTTTACTTCCTAAAGTTTGTTTTGTTATAGTTCCACTATCTTTTTTTTGTCACTGGGTATATGTTTGAGCTGGGTATATGTATGGGTATGGGTTATTTTATACCAAGGAGGCGTAGTATTGGGTACATATTAAGTTATGTCATAATTAAATTCTTTACAAATTTTTACATTTTAACATAAGAAATTGGACATAAATATTTTGTCAAATGACCCTAAGTTTAGCTCTTTATACAGTATTTATTTACATGCATGCTTGCTTAATAACGGACAAGCGATTAAGGTCTGTAAACAGTGCCTGCGAAGCTGTTTGAATATGAGTACAAAAAATAAATGGCGTGATTAGAAGAACATTATTGTGCCAATATATACGCATCCATTGTCTAGAGGTTACGCCTTTATCGTTATACCCGGAAGTGTGGGTTCCCTGCTAAACAATTTTAGTACGTTTTTCTGTACAATTTGCCATGTTTGAGTGTTTATACTTATAATATTATATTGTGTTAGTTTACTTGTTTATGGTCCACATAGTAGGTATAAGCCTAGAGCTTGATTTTTTGTGGCCAGAGCAATAATTATATGTGTGATATGCCCTACATATTATTATTGTTTTATTATATCTTATTTTTAGCTATCTGTTTAAAGGCTTATGGATTGTATTATTTCATATAATTTTTTTTTAGTTGTTAGTTTGACTAACAACAATGTAACAAATGTCATTAAATAAATAAATAAATGGTATTATTATACATTCATAATACAGGGTGACTTTGAAAGGATGTACTTTGGGCTAATATAAGGTCCTGCTGATCAAATCGAACAACTTTTCCCATGGAACCATAAAAACTAGTAATGTTAAAATTACCAATTTATATGGGGAAGCCAAAATTATTTTTTCATTGGCGACACATGGTTCCATGGGAAAAGATTTGATTAGCAAAATCTCATAATACCCCAAGGTCCATACTTTCAAATTCATCCTGTATTATAAAGGCAACTAATACATATTTGTTCTCACATAGATATAATATAAATACATTTTCCACTTTGCAGCGAGTATAAAGAATTCATAGTAAATAGCATTAGATTTTTCTCTGGCAAATAGAAAGTGGCTATTTTAATCAATATTTTTTTTTGTAAAGCGAAAAATATTTTATTTATTGTTCAGGCAGTTCGCGTCACCGTATCGTTAAAAAAGTTAGCCGTACTGTATTTGTTGTGTAAATTTTAAAACAACTTTTCGCGTGCAATTTCGTTTTTGATAACCTTACAGCTTTTTGTTATTTGTTATTATAATTTACACCGGATTGTTATTAAACTTTCTGCTTTTATGTTTACTGATTTATTTTTGTTTCAATAATAAACATGTCTGCAATTTTGTAAATCGTAAATTTTAGTACTAAATTTACTCACTAAAGATAATGTAGAAATTAATATATTTTTTTATTTTCAAAAAGATTACTAGTAGGTACCTATTTTGTAGTAACTTATCGTTGTATTTAGATGTTGTATTATGAATTCCTACTTGCGGGAGTCAAAACAAGTTGGTTATCACTAAATGGTAGATATTTTATTGTACGTACATACGTACATACATTCATACATAAATACATACATACATACACTCATACATACATACATACATACATACATACACTCATACATACATACATACATACACTCATACATACATACATACATACATATCATCACGGGTACCTTACAGCGCCCGAGACCGCCAAGCCGGCCCCAGGGTACCCAGTGGAGGGGTTTTTAATCCCACCTCGTTGTAGCCGAGACCTACACCGAACAAGTGGCTAGCTCGTCGCGATGTTTTGAATAGACTCAATAACTCATCTATACAGTAATATATATATATATATATATATATATATCTAAATCGCAGAAGACTTCTTACGTCTTTTTATTGTCGATACTTGTTACATCCACTACTTCCGTAACCCTTCAGCCGCCACGCAGTCCAAGACGGACACGAATACTATACCCCAACTGCCACGCGTCCGTTATCGGACGGGCGGGACTTTCAATAAAAGTGTAAAATTTTAATATAAACCGTATTCTTTTTCTTTCTAACCTAACATTTTTGTATTTAAAATAAAAGAGACGACTATATTTACTTTCCACCGTATTCACTAACTTAATTACTACCGCCAAATAAGCGAAAACAAAACACAGAAAAAAATCAAATACAATCAAAATATTGCGCGTCGCGCTGCCATTATATTTAAGCCGAGTTGTGATTTATTGTGATTGTGAGTGGTTATATAAAAAAACTAGGTGATTGATAATAAGTCTAAAATGTAATTATGTCTTTATAAAAAGTATTTAGTAAATTATGGGCATAAAACTGGCACGCGGATTTTTTTTTCTCTGTCTTTGTACTTTAAAAGCTATTTTATGTTATGTTTATAGCATATAGATATTATTATTTAAAACATTAAAAAAACTATTGTAATGATTATAATTGCACCATAGGAAACAAAATCTTAATTAATTTAGTAAATAAACGCAAAAATTTAAGCGGTAAGTTACGTGTCCGTCATGGACTGCTTGGCACTTAAGTATTTTAACCAAAATTGTGACCGCTTCATAAATATGGATGGAAGATTTTTTTAATTAATATTATAAATATTATTATTTGTATATATATTTATTTGAATGACAGTCGGTTTCCTTAGCTTACTTAAAATATGGCATGCATACGATAAACATGCGGATAATTAATATTAAAAATATATATTTTTGACAGTTCCCCATAAAATTTAACTGTGAATACCTATATCCAACGATTGAAAATTCAACCATTATTCAGTAAACCAGACCAGGGTTTCAGTATACGGTACGATAGCTTACGTCGTCAAACTTATGACGTACAAAAAAAATAAAAAAAATCCGTTTCCATACTAACTTATCTCTCGAAGGGGCTAAATCGTAAATATTACTGAGTTTTAAATGGTTGTTTTATTAAAAAAAAACTAAGGGGGTAGTTTTAGTTGATGATTAAAATTTATAAATAATTTTATTTCCATTTTAATGTAATATTTTATTGAATAAAAGAAGGTTTCAACTTAGAACTATGATCATTTTTGTAGAAGTCGACAATCCGTAGTTTTTGGTCTAGGTTTTTTCCTTGGTCTTATAGCTAATAAAATAATAGATTTTAAATGCTTATTTTTTAACTTTTTCATTTTAAATGAAATATTCTAACAGGAAAACAAAAAATATATATAATTAGAAGCCGATTTATAGTCGTTTTTTTCATCCAAAGTCAAGCAATTATTTGTAGCAAAGGGTTTGCCCATACTGAATGTTCTCGATTTTGGACTTGATTCTTTTTTATTTTTGATATACAGACTACTTGTTTTTTTGTTTTTTTTTTGAAGATAATATATTCTAGCATAGGATTACAATACAATTATGTCAATTTTAGTTAAAAACTTCAACCTAGAAGCTTTTAAACCAAAAATGGTAGGAAGTATTTTTCATCGTCATTTTGTAGTCATGTATTTATTATATATATTTAATTAACTGGTATAGTAAGATAGACAATTTATCAAGGATTACGAGCATATATAATTATAGATATTTACATTAGGGAATTAATGAAATATATCAAGTTTAATGGGCCGCGGTAGCGAGTTACGGCGCGCGAAAATCAGCGTGGCAAATGCGGGAGTCAGACATATTTTTCGTGGCAGCTGAAGGGGTAATCTTTTTAATGATTTAGAATGTGAATACTATTATATCTTTTGAATAAAAATGCATTGGTTAGTTAAAGATTTTATTTATATTAAACGGGGCGATATTCAATTTAGAAAATTTTTCACTAACTTTCAACGTCCTTTCATGGTGATAATGATATAGAACACTGTATATTTCTGTGTATATGTTAAGCATTTTACGTATGATGTGCGTCCGTTTTTGACTTAAACTATATTGCACACTGTATATTTCCGTATATTCATTGTGCATTTTGCCTTTATCGAGCGTCCTTCCTTAGCGGAAACTTATGGCACCTACCTACCTATTACTTCATATATTGGTATATTGAGTAGTTTGCTAGCGTTAAAAGACCTACAAAATATTCGTCTATTCACTTTGTTAGATCAGATAGTAAAGTATAGTACTTACTATACTTTACTAATTGTACTTAGGGCTGATGAAAAGCCAGATGCACTATAAAAATGCAAAAAAAAATACCATCACGGGTGCTATGAGGCTCCCGAGAACCGTTGTCCCACCCACCCATCTAAGAGCCAGCCTTATTGTCAACGATTTAACTTGATTTTCAGTTGTAAATCGACATAATCACTCATCCGCGGCAGTTTTTTATATTTTTTTTATAAGATTTATGGTAAAAAATATAATATTTTGAAGAAATTGTGGACCTACATAATCACAATGAGACAATGTTCTTAGCTATCCATAGATTCGATCTGCGGGTGCCGGGTCTATCGCGTGGTTGGAAGGCAGGGTAATGAACTGCAGCGTTCCCGGACTTGAGAACGCGAAGTAGGTTAAAAGGCCTTTTGAACTCTCACCTGCACTGTGTTACTACCCTCTACTCAACCAAATACGATATGACACTGTCAGCGCCATTTTAGAAAAGTTTCGACGGCTGATCTCGGAAGGCCAATATCCGTCAATAAACGATGCAAAGACTTTGCTGGAATTCCTCTTGCACCAACTTTCACTGCATAAAGTTGAGTTTTAAATCCGATTCTAGTAATTTCGTTTGTAAGATGAAAATATTTGTTCGACCTGATGTTGTGGTCCTTAAGAATTTTTGTTTCCCACGGAACGGTGAGTTCTATAAGTACTACTTTCTTCAAGCACCGAGAGTACACCAGTATGTCTGGTCTATAGGCTGAAACTGCTAGTTCGTCTGAAATTTTGAATGTATCCATGAATATTTTCCAGTCCTTTGCTTTGTCCAGGATTGACAAAGGTTTACTTTGAGTTTTCTTGAGTTGTCCTCCAAAAGTAGTTAGTCTTTCATTTGTTAATAATGCTTTTCTGGCTTTAGGAATATTGAGACTTACAGCTTCATGAAAAAAATCCAGAACTTTATCATGTCGGTGCGAATAATGGCCTTTTTCAAGTAGAGTCTTGCACCCAGCAAGTATATGTCTGGCAGGCCCTACAGAAACACCGCACAATGTCCATGTCTTATCTATTGCTTTCCCCCATCTTACCAGATTACTCTGGTCAGGTAGGGATATTTGAAAGGTATTAAGATAGAACTTAATAAGAGCCGGAGACCAATCGTACATAAGTGTGCGCCATTTCAGGGCTGGAAGAATATAAACTCCCCCATAGTAAGCCATTCATTTTGTACTTCTAGGGGAATCGCGTGAACTCTGTAGCCATGCTCTTCATTGTCCTTAAGGAAATATTTAATAACATCTTTATCACAATCCTTTTTCTTCCAACCTAACCCCCTTTTGCTGATCTGTGCACCGCTCTTAAATGATTTATGGAAATGAAGTCTTGACTTCCTCTCAGAGGCATCATCATCATGAGTCTTTTGGGAGAGATGCAATCAGATTATCCCGAGAGTTTTGGCTTTGTTGCTTGTACAAAGATGGCTTTTTAAAATTCACCCTAAATTGTTGTTGTCCCCTGAACAGCGTGGAGGAGTCAGCGCGCTGTGCTAATCCAAGCCAAGACTTAAGTTTTCTTATGACAGTTGCATCCAAATTTACCAGAAGAGTTTTGTTGAAGTCGTATACAAGAAAAGGCCATGTTAGGTGAGTAATTAGGTATTTGTCATAAATCCAAGCTTTCTTGACATTACTAATTGGCTATTGATCTACCTTGTTGATATCATTAATAAAGCGTTCCACAACCACATCTAAGGATGGTGTTCTTCCTCTAAAATCGATCCTTCTGCGCATAAATTTGAAAGGCATGGCTTCCTCTACTTTCCCTGTCCAATTTTTTTTTGGAGAGACATTAAAGACGTTTTTTATTTTTAATAAACCCAACCTTGTAAAATTACACCATTATTACATAATTAGGGTGGAGAAGTTCTATTGAAGATGTATGCAGAAAATACTTTTAATGCATCCGCGTTAATATAATAATATAATAGAGGTGCTATATTAACACAATTAAAACAACAAATCTCCGAAACATTTCAATATATTTGGCAATGTCACAGTAAATCTTCTAAATTAGTTTACAAGAATAAATTATTACTTTCGTTTATTAATCTAAGCTTTCGTCAGTCGGTTGTTAATAAGTCCAGCAACCTTTAGTTTGACCATTGATCCGAAAATGCTATGGCTATGTCCAGCATTGCTTTAACAATATTTCTTTCGTCTGTACATAGTACAATAGATCTTATGATAATATATTAAACCCATCATTGGGCTCCATAGAACCATTATATGTATTTGTCAAACGCCATAAATTCCTGGTCCACAGCATATCCAGATGAAAATATTTCATGACCACCTGAATATCAGCATGATGGATAAGATAATTTTAATGGAGGTTACACATTTACGCCGTTCGGTGTAGAGAAAATGGGAACCTGGGGACCATCAGCCATAAGTTTCGTCAAAGAATTATTAAAACGATTAGTTGGGGAATTATTCGAGAAGCAGTATTCTGAGTTGTATCCTCAACTGCACTTTTCACTCAAGGAAAGTCTATCTTGTTCTACCTTTCTTGATTTGATATTTGGTGGAAAAACGCAGACGTCCCTTGAGTGAAAGTGGAGTGGAAAACACAACTTAGAATAAGGGGGTAAGTCTCAGTTTTGCTAGAGCCAAAAAAAGGATTATCAACAAATGAATTTTACTTTTGTAAAGGAGAGACCACTAAAAAAAAAAAAGAAAACCTTTCTTAATACTAGACAAACTTTTGAGGTTTTGCGGCAGACTGGAAAATATTAATGGATACATTCAAAATACATTACAAATTTCAGCACGCGATGGACCCGACATCCGCATGGAGAGTCCATGGATAGCTAAGAACATTCTCTCTCTCTCTCTCTCTCTTATTTGCAGACAGTAGAAAATTGGTAAAAGTGTTGGTTATTGAGTAGAATTGCAGAGAATTATTGATTATTAAAAATAAATAATTACAGAGTGTGAAGATGAGTTTTAAGAATCCGTATTGACTTTTTTGAAATGAAAGGGGAAGATTCTTCCAGAGTGATGCTGCGGCTACTGTAAAAGAATTTGTATATCTGGTCGAAGAATGCATAGGAATAGCAAGAAGGTTATTTCGGTAGATCTCAAGTCACGTTACCACCAACAGATGCAAAAACCGTCAAGTGACCTAGTCATGTTTCGTTTTTAGTCTGTGGGTTCACTGGTTTTCCGGAGACTACTGGATCGATTTATTGTCGAAGGGGTAGTGTCCCGCTTGGTACGTTTATAAAACGGGTGGTTGCTTTGACGATAAAGCAGCGAGGATATTAAAATATACTCGTAATGCAAATACGTCCATATCGCCACGCATTTCGTAACCGCATCGTTTAGCCTGCATAGTGGGAGCGATCAATATTGTTAAACAACAATATAGTTTTACAAAGTCCATGAATGACCACTTTCAAGGAATTTGTAGGTCTGCTTAACTTCAGGTAGATACAGAGTCACATGCCGTGCTCCATTAAAAAAACTACATAATACATATTATATTTTATAAACACCCAGACTATGACAAACTGTACAGAAAACGTACTAATTTTTAGTTTAATAGTTCCTCATTAATACGATTCACCGTCACGTTCTTTATGCGACCAGCCAAAAGGAAGTCAAAAAATCACAAAATACTACTAATAAACAAAAACAAGCCACGCGGCCGGCGCGTGACCCCCGCCCCCCGTTCTTTTCGTCTTCTCTTCCCCGCAAATCGGACGTGACGTAAGATACTAATGATTTCAAATTGAAAAAAACTTTGCAATAAATGGAAGTATTATACGCGATTTAATAGATAAAAAATTAAGAGAAATATATGCAGCTAATATACACCTAGAAGTAGCGACCTCCAAATGACGGCACGGCAACTCGTGGAACTAAAAAATACGCCAAAACTCTTTCCGGTGATCAAAATACGTCCATGCCAATTTTTTGCCCACACCATATACTAATGTTATGGAGTCCACTGACTGAAAATGAGGGAGGGTCAATCCTGCGTCCGTATACCGGACGCAACAAGTCAGTCGGACGCAGTATGGTCGGTAAAAACACCCATATAGGACGCGATATGATTCTCAGGATGGAAATATATATATATATATATATATATATAAACAGTTTCACAAGTTGTTATAGTGAAACCGGGTCCGACAGCTTAACGTGCTCATATATTATAGTACCTAATAGTTTAAGTAAGTACATATATTATATATATATATATATCATATATAAACAATTTCACAAGTTGTTATAGTGAAACCGGGTCCGACAGCTTAACGTCATATATTATACCTAATAGCTTAAGTTAGTAAATATATTAAACAGAATGTAAATGTGAAATAAAAATAGGTAAAAAAACACTGTTCATATATTTATTAACTCTCTGTTTGTCACATCTATTTTACTTTGTTCTAACAAGTATTTCAAGTCCTTTGAACCTTACTTATAAAAATAATACGTACATATTTTTTTTATTAAAAAAAATCCGTATACATTTCATCGAATGCTTCAGCCGACCCTCAAAGAAGTGTCAGTAACAAGTTTTCAGTTCATTGAACTTTCCCGATAAGCCTGATGTAAACCCTGTCCACTATTTCATTTCATTTGTTTTTTCCTATTTTCCGTACTTTATTCACTTGTATATTAGTTTAGAAGTAAATGGAAATTCTCACTTAAGGCTAACAATGTTACCTACTACCTTTTTCTAGCTGGTTCGAATCCCGGTTACCAATGAGTTTTTAATTAAAAAAGTTATGTACATTTGTTTGACAATACCACTATAGTGCCTCAGAGAGCACGTTAAGCTGTCGGTCCTGGTTTCACTATACCAAATTGTGAAACTGTTTATAGATGGGTTATTGAGTCTATTCAAAACATCGCGACGAGCTAGCCACTTGTTCGGTGTAGACTCATACAATCGGCTACGACGAGGTGGGATTAAAAACCCCTCCGCTGGGTACCCTGGGGCCGTCTAGGCGGTTTCGGGCGCCGTAAGGCGATGATATATATATATACCTTTTTCTATAGTTTTCCATAGTCTGGGTGTTTGTAAAATATGATATTATTATTATTGGTTTCGCCTTTGGCGTTAAATCGGAGGTTGTGGGTTCGATTCAAACCCATGGCAAATAAATATTAGTACGTTTTTCTGTATAATATGCCATGGTCTGGGTGTTTATGAAATATAATATGAATTATATCATTGTTTCTGGTACACATAGTCTAGAGCTTAGTTTGTGACCAGAGCAATATGTGTAAATTGTCCAACATATTATTATTATGTATTTCTATCATTGTTTCTGGTACACATAATACAAGCCTAGAGCTTAGTTTGTAACCAATATTTTAATACCTACCTACTAATAACTTTACTAATTCGCGGTGGCCGAGTTGGTTAGACCTTAAGACTTAAAACAAAGCCCGTTCAAATTCTGGTGTGTAGAAATGAGTTTTTAATCTAAAAAAATATGTATTTGTTTAACATCACCACTATAGTGCCTTGGAGAGAATCTTAAGCTGTCGTTCCCAGTTTCACTGTTAATAGATGGGTTATTGAGTCTATCCAAACATCGCGGCGAGCTAACCACTTGTTCGTTTTAGACTCACACCATAGGCTATGACGAGCTGGGATTAAAAGCCCCTCCGCTGGGTACCCTGAGCCCGTATAGGCGGTCTCGGGTGCCGTAAAACACCCGTGATGATATATTATTTTTATATAATAACTCTATTCTTTTTAATACCGACTAATATAGCACTCTTCTTTTTAATACCTAATTATAACTCTCTTCTTTTTAATACCTATTATAACTCTCTTCTTTTAAATACCGAATTATAATTATATTATTTTTAATATCTAATAATAACTCTATTACTTTTAATACCTATTATAACTCTATTATTTTTGATACCTACTTTTAACGCTCTACTTTTAAATACTGAATTTTAATTCTGTTATTTTTAATACCTACTTATTACTCTCTTCTTTTAAATTCCGAATTATAATTCTGTTATTTTTAATATTTAATAATAATTCTATTACTTTTGATACCTATTATAACTCTATTATTTTAGATACCTATTTTTAACGCTCTACTTTTAAATACCGAAATTTAATACTATTATTTTTGATACCTACTTATTACCCTCTTCTTTTAAATTCCGAATTATAATTCTGTTATTTTTAATACCCATTAATAACTATATTATCTTTAATGCCTACTCTATTCTGTGAATTACCTTCTTTAAACTCTCTTCTTATTGATACCTATTTATAACTCTATTATTTTTAATACCTACTTATAACTTATTACATTTTCAGCTGTGTAGTCTTATAGCTAGATAATGGAAGCCAACCAATAAAAAAAGCAAATTGAATTCCATTAAAATATTCATAAACTCGAGTTCCAAAGAAAGTCGGGACTAATTAAGGAAAACTTGTCCTTAATGGAAAAAAGCGATACTGATTAAATCGATAAATTAATTTTGCAAAAAAAACTCAACGACTTTCTGGTCTTACTGGGTTTATTTTTATTATAGGAATTTTCCTACGAATAATATTGTATACGTGTCTTAGTTGGTTATAAAAAAATACTTAGGACTCCAATGAATTTTGTATTTAAACAATATGTACATTGGTACACTATTTATAGTGCTCAGTGCTGCAGGTTCACTATACTAACTTACCGGTTTAGTTATCACCGCCCATATATGCAAAAACCGTCAAGTGATCTAGTCATGTTTCGGTTTTAGTCTGTTGGTTCATCGGTTTTCCGGAGACTACCTACTTCATCGACTTCTTGTCGAGGTGGTAGTCTCCTTTCATGGTTACGAAACGATTGATTTAACGATAAAGCAGCGAGGATATTTAAATAGACAACCGACATAGTGGGAGCTATCAATATTGTTAAAAAACAATGTATTGGTCGACCCCATTTATGGACTTTTTAGGACTTACCATCAGGTAGATACAAAGGCACATACTCCAATGAAATCTTGTCATGTTTCGATTCTAGTATGTCAACAGCTTTCGCTTTGGCGTTGTATCCGGAGGTCGTGGGTTCGATTCCCACCCACGGCAAAAAAATATTTGTACGTTTTTCTATAAAGTTTATCAAGGTCTCGGTTTTTATAAAAATATAATATGTATTATAGCTTAGTTTGTGACCAGAGCAATGTGTAAATTGTCCTACATATTATTAACAAAAGAAAAATGTAGTCAAATGCCGTGCTTCAATAAAAAAAAACAACATCAATTCAACCAAAGAATAATTTTCTAAATAGAGCCTACAAGGCATAAAACATATATTTTATGCAATTTTAATGTCCTACCTTATTGTAGCCGTGAGCATGTTTTCTATTCACACTTGCTGTAGGTTGCTTTCGCTTCCGTGCTTTGAAATATAAGGGCGTTTATTGCAGCCCGTGGGCGGATGACATTAAAAACCGCTTAGCGAACGGACGGCTGTGGCCTCGACCACAAAATATTGCTCGTTGTTTCTGTAAAAAAACAACTCCTCGGCTGTTATTACTGGCACTATACGCGAGGCCAGTTTGCTTTGGACGCCGTAAAATACCGTTTAGCGATGTAAATTACATAGAAAATGTATTACTATTTTCACTGTATGTAACTTTCTAAGTGTGCAGAGTTAAAGTGCGATTTACATATTTAAGGGCTGCAGTAGTCTTAATGCCTGCAGGGCCCTTAAATTCATTTTTATTTTTTGTTCGTAATTGTATGCAAAAATCTTTCTGTTGTGGGTTATATATTTATTTGTAAATTGATATATCAAAAAAGTTTTTTTTTTTAATTTCTGTAAAAAAAATGACCCAACACAAAAAGATAAATAAAATGACAGATGAAAATATTATTTTAATTCTGCGACAAATAGTAATCGAGTATTACTGGAAATTCGTGTTCGAGTTCGTGATTACGAATGTAATCGCGAATTCCGCTTAACATTCCTTAGTCGTTACATTCGCTTAAGTATCAAATTAAAATATACATGCTTAAATATATATATTACAATGGTTATTTATGTATAAGTGAGATAATTGTAACGACAAACTGTAAAAATATAATTGATCTTTTGGGTTCACCCAAATGGAAATTTAGGACATTTTACACATCATATCTGGTCATAAATTATAAGTTTTAGGTTTGTATTATATGTACGAAAAGCACCTATATCTACTGATTCGTTCGATTCCTACTTAAGGCAATAATATATTACATAGTATTTACCATTGCATTTCTCTACAGTTTGCCTTTATTGGTCCGCGTTTTAATATAATATATATAATTATTGTTTATAATAAAGTAGTAATTAACTCTCAACTAAATTATTTATTACTATTATAGCTGATACGTGCAACTTCGTCTGCGTAACTTTAACACCGCGGACGCAACGGAAGCTTTCAAAAGGAATATTTTTTCCCTGTTTTTGCAACATGTTTTATTGATGCTTCGCTCCTGCCTCCTGCTCGTGGTAGCGTGATATTATATAGTGATTGTTTCAGTGTTATATCGAATACAGAATTATACAACACTAAGTATATATCTGTCACAAACGTACATATCTGACTTTGTTACATATTATCAAACCAATGTTACAATATATGCGCCGTTGATGTATATTTTTTTTTATAAATAAATAAACTGTAAGTAGTCATTGCACAACATTATAGGCGCCATGTTTTAAGCTTTTTCCTTTGCACCGACGCGGGCGGCAATCAAACATGACGCTTGGAGTGTAAATCGAGAATATAATATGTGAAACAATAAAAAAGTACTGTGTTTATAAAACCATTACCTACATGTCAGAAATAACGTATATTTACGTTTTTTTTTCAAAATAATGCCAAGAAATAAAAAAGTATGGAAGAGGCAACGTGCAACAATTTGAATCACGAAGGTTTGACTGTCAGATAATGTCCAACGGCATTAAGTCCGCCTTTGTATTATGCAATCAAGTTTAATAAATAAATATATTTAATTCGTCGCTACCGAGGCTTATCATTTCTATTAACGCTGAAAAAAATAATGTGATGGAATGGAAAAAGTGGTGGCAACAACTGGAGCTATATTTTACCGTGACGGGGCTGGAAAATGCGTCGGAAAAACATAAAAATCGCCATAATGCCCAGCAGGGTGATTACGCGTCTTAAGTTCGCTCGCACGCCAAACGTTATGACGTTATTCTGACGTAGATCAAGCTTGGCTTCTTAACAATGGCTCCAAAAAATCTTAGAATATTACGTCATAACGATTGGCGTGCGAGCGAACTTAAGACACGTAATAACCCTGCAGGGGACCCAAAGGCATTGAAATTTTTAACTCTTTCAACGTCACTATCAATATATGTTCCAGGGAAACAATAAGACAAATAATTCGACAGTCACTTTGAACTGAGAAAAAGCAATGATACGCATTCTTTACATAGAAGCAAGGTGAGTCGGAGAGCATCGACAAATTTCTTACAGACCTCGAAAACACGAGTATACAATGTGATTTTTTTCACAAATAGTTTAATTCGAGAATATATGTGAAATAATAAAGAAGTACTGTTAAATAAGAAACCCTATTTTATTATAGAGATGCTATACATTCCTTGATAAATAAGCTATCCAACACTAAAATATTTTTCAATTGGAACCAGTAGTTTCTGAGATTAGTGCGTTCAACCAAACCAACAAAATCTTCAGCTTTATTGTATTAGTATATATAATCAAACTTTTCCTATTAAATATTACACTTTTCATCATAGGTCAGTACAACACTTTAAGTAATTACCTAATTACATGAAGTGTTGTACTAGTAATAACAACACGAAGTAAACAGCTTTGACACAGCTCAAATTAAAGCAGCACACGCAATAAAATAATTTATTTGTATGAGAGTGTAATTAGTCCATAGTTTAATTGCTATTGCGTCTCTCTGCTGTGATTTGGGGAGAGTCTTGGCGCGGTGTCTGTAATTAAACCGAGGTTTAACTATGCAGCGGCCTTTGGGACTGCGATCCAATTACTGACATGCTATGTCCGATTCGAATTTAACCTCCGCATTTACTTCTAAACAATTTTGTTTTAGTTACAGATCAACTGTAGAAGGACTTCTACAGTTGTACCATGAAAGGGGGCTAAAACCTCGACACGAAGTCGATACAGTAGTTTCCGGAAAACCGGTATACCCACAGACTAAAAACGCAACATGACTAGGTCACTTGACGGATTTTACGTCTGTATAGGCTTTTGCGCCCGAAAACTATACAGACCCATACCCGTCGCGGTGTTTGGATAGACTTAATAACCCCACAAGTACACTAGAGTAGAATACAACCTCACCTCAGGCTACCTTGAGGCCATCTAGGCAGTCTCTGGCACCATAAAACAATAAAATATATGATAAAAAATGGGGAAATGGTCTAAAAAAAAAACTCCCTCCGCGTTTTTTTAAATGAGGTGGAAGCGCTCTAGAGCCGCGTTGTCGATCTATTTCAAGCTATGAGATTATATACTCATACCATAGTATCTCTTCGAATTTGATTACTTTTTTTTTTCTCTTTAATATTTATTTGTTGATTCTACATATTATTATAAGTATGTGTATTCTACATATTATTATAAGAACCTACAAATAAATATTAAAGAGAAAAAAAGACTAATGCAATCAACTTATAATAATATGTACCTACATTACTAAAAAAATTCTACTAATTTGTTCTGTTAATTATCTACTTCTGTTATTATTGTTTATGAAAGGAACTCTCCCCTAGAACAGTCTCCTAGAATACAGAAATAACCTAGCCTAGGAAACAGTGTTAGTGTATTACTTTAACTGATTTACGTACGAATGATTTTTTTCCCCCGTTTTTGCAACATTATTTATCGTTACTCCGCTCCTATTGATTGTAGTGTTATATAGCCTTTCTAAATAAATAAGCTATCCAACACAGAAATAATTTTTCAATTGGAACCAGTAGTTCCTGAGATTAGCGCTTTCAACCAAACAAACAAACTACCTCTTCAGTATTATAATATTAGTATAGATATGTTACCCATAAGTTTTTCCTTTTTACATTGATATAAATCAATATCAAATGAAAGAAAAAAAAGTTGATTTTCCACAAAGAGTTATTATTCCATTTATAGCTGATTTGTCAATTGTCAGATATAGTTATTCGACAGTTAACTAGTATGAAGAACTGTCAAATTTATTCTTTCTCCGTAGAAGTTATCTATTGAATAAATTTAACTGACGATTGAAAAATTGGCCCTAAGACACTTTAATTACAATAGTCAGAAAATGGTATAAAATACTAGCCTAGGTTTAGGTTTAATACTATGACGTAATCCGCAGTTTCTTTGTTGCTCTCCAGTAACATTGTAGCATAATGACACCGTTCTATGTAATTCTGTAAGATAACGATAGTTTGCGTTGGAACGCTATCTAGTAATTACATCACGATTCTTAATGCAGTTGATTCTGCACTTTATGATCTTGGGGTTTTACTATTTTGAACGGTTTAGCGTTCAGGCTTTCTGCTGGATTTCAATAATCTACCGTTGAAGTATATCTAGATATATACTTTTATTATTTCAGTGACACTGATCCATTTAGTCAATGAAAATTATTAAAATCATTTCAAAATTTAATTAAGGATTGATTGTTGATAGGCATATCTTATCTGGTATATCTTATATATTTATATTTATTGTTTGATCTTGTATTTCTTTATCCTTTTTTTATATATTTCTATACTAAATATACATACACACTCATGCACACAATACACAAACACACTCAGGCACATAAAATATCACAGACACTAACACGTACTCTTATTATACCTGTAATAAATTACATCCAGCACAAACAAAAAAATACATAAGAAAATAAAATAAAACAAAATATGATGAGTGTAACATTATTCTTTTATTTAAAAAGTAATGTTCATGAATAGCCGGGGAGATCTATTATAGGCATTTATATTGTTATTTTTTATATATATACATTTGTAAAGCTGTTGATCTTCTTAATAAACAATTAAATTAAATCAATTTATAATAGAGAGTAAGACAATTTTCTCCTTGGATTCTGGGCGCTGGTGCTGTGTCCATCGCGTGTTTGATATTACTAGGAAGAGGAGTGGATTGACTGCGAAGTGGAGTTGAAGACCTTTCTGATATCAATACTCACCTGGACTTTGTTCAGACTCTCTTGACCCTTGAACTACCGTCGCGTACTCCGTCTTGAAAACGCTTTCCATATAAGTTAATACGGCCAATCTTGGAAGGTCAAGATTCTTCTAACAGATGAAGCTAACCGACGACTGACAGGTGAATAATATAATTGTCGGTTACTTTGTGTATATCTAATAATAATGTTTATTTATAAAAAAAGTTTAAAAAAGGTAATAGATGCCTTATGCAATATTTAATGCTGATTTTACGCTTCATTTATTTAGCTTTTACACAAATTCTGCAAATAGAGATTTTTAAAAGTATATACAATGCAGTATAGTGTCAGTAACTTTTCGTTTTATTTTATCTAAAAAGTTCTCTTCCAATGTATTTTTGCCATAAATGTTATTTTCCAAAATTTATGTTTCATAGACAAATAACAATTTCGAGATGTGATAAGTAGAGTATTGTTGAAGAAATTTCACGATCCATAAAGCAAGAGAAGTTTCCGAACGCAATGTTCAGAAAATATTTCTCGATCAGTGAACTGAAAGTTGAGATAAGAAAGAAAGATGCTGTAAACTCCGAAACAAATTCTGTATCGTTCTTTTTTCAAAAATATAAATTATTTAACTTAAGTTTAAATACATATCGTAGATACAAATCTTTTTGATTACCTACCCACTTAAAATGGAAGTTAATCAAACTTTTTTGCTTGAAGATTCTGATTTTCATAATAAAATATCTTAAAAAAATACTTAACATCCGAAAAATTTTTTGGAACTTTTAAAAAATAAATAAAAGCTGCATCTATTAAGTATATTATACCTTCAAGGGAATCTTTTTGTGATTCCTTCAAGGGATAAATATTATCATGGGTGTCTTATGGCGCCCGAGACCGCCTAGACGGCCTCCGAGTTTTTATTTCCCCTTCGTTATAGCCGATGGCACAGAATAAATAATAGTACAAGTACCGATGGTTTGAGTCTACCTACACCGAAAAAGTGGCTAGCTGGTTTATGTTTTTATATTTGGATACAATCAATGACCAGTTCTCTATAAACAGTTTCACAAGTTGGTATAGTGAAACTGGGACAGCTTAACGTGCTTTCCGAGGCATTAATATTGCTTTTTTTTTTAATTAAAAGTGCATTGGTACAGTGGAATTTGAACCGGGGACCTAAAGTATTTTTAAGTTGAGATTTAACCGTCTAACCTACCACGTAGGTATAATGGTAGTTAGTTAGTGATTAAAATATTGTTCGAGCTTATTAAGAGGCCGGATCACTTTAAAGTTTAAGAAACACCTTAAATGATAAATATTTTTTCTTGGTTCCTAGGTACAGTTTAGCCAAGAGAAATATTATTTTTACCATCAATAAATCTAGCTT
This sequence comes from Monopis laevigella, assembly GCA_947458855.1. NCBI lineage: Eukaryota > Metazoa > Arthropoda > Insecta > Lepidoptera > Tineidae > Monopis > Monopis laevigella. The sequence goes on from OX381593.1 coordinate 16,248,080, forward strand.
GAATACATGACAATAATAAATTTTCTCGTAGAATTTAATTTCAATCAATCATCTACTCGTAACATCCCTGTCAAATACATACCGTGAATCGTTCAGCCTCTTTAGATATGCATGAGAAACGTTCAGTGTTTTAGGTTGGCATGTACTAGGGAGTTGGCCGAGACAATCACAATGTTGCATTATGCATGATACTGGTATGATAGTATAAAAGTGGCATGTACGTAGAGCTTTAAAAATGTTAAAGGATAGATACCTGTAAATAGTTGCATGTGAGTTTTTTCAAAAATAGGTACACGGCATCATGTTGGCCGAGTTGGTTAGACCTTTTGACTTAAAACACTTAGGTCCCTGGTTCGAATCCCGGTGTGTACCAATGAGTTTTTGATTTAAAAAAATATGTACATTTGTTTGACAACACCACTATAGTGCCTTGGAGATCACGGTAAGCTGTCGGTCCCGGTTTCAGTATATCAGCTTGTGAAACTATTTATAGATGGGTTATTGAGTCTATTCAAAACGCGACGAGCTAGCCACTTGTTCGGTGTAGACTTATATCATCGGCTATGACGAGGTGGGATTAAAACCACTACGCTGGGTACCCTGGGGCCGTCTAGGCGGTCTCGGGTGCCTTAAGGCACCCGTGATGATATGCATGTCTGCAAATGCATGCATCATGACTTACACTGTTAAGGTGGTATAAAGAAATGTACGAAACTTCGCCAATATTCCTTCATACTTTCCTTATTTTCTTCACATCCACGATTAATACAGGACTGTCCCTTTATTAAACTTCAGTCTTGTCCTTTTAAAGGCTTTTCGAGTTTGATTTGTTGCTAATAAAAAAAAAGTCAACGAAGAAGTTTATTTTAGTAAAATTGCCGCTAATAATTACTAGTTATTACTAATATTTTTCATCTGTTTACTATTTTCCTAAGAATTCTTACTTCAAGATAATAGTTGTATTATTTATTTTATATTCTATATAAAAATACTTTACATTGAATGAAAATTAATTCCAAACATGTCCCGTGCACTATGCTATGGTAATAGAGGATAGTGTCTCTTTTGAATGGTTAAGCTAATCTTTTTAGAAGTAAACTTTACAGAAAAATGTTCTTCAATTATTTTTTCTTCAGTGGGATCGATCCCACGTTCTTTGGATAAAATATTAACGGCATAACCACGAAGGCGGAACTTTCGCCAGTGGAACTTGCTCCCCCTGAACATCAGACAGTCACCGACTCTCGCCAATTTGAAGAAATTACTCGCTTCTCATGATCACAATGCAGGTTAGCTTTAAACATATTATTTACGTATTTATTTTTCTATATTATTTATATATATATATATCTTCACGGGTGCCTTACGACGCCCGAGACCGCCTTGATGGCCCCAGGGTACCCAGCGGAGGGGTTTTAATCCCACCTCGTTGTAGGCGATGGTATGAGTCTACACAGAACTCGTCGCAATGTTTTGGATAGACTCAATAACCCATCTATAAACAGTTTCACAACTTGGTAGTGAAACCGGGACCGACAGCTTAACGTGCTCTCCGAGGCACTATAGTGGTGTTGTCAAACAAATGTACATATTTTTTTTAATTAAAAACCATTGGTACACACCGGGATGGTCAAAGAACATAAGAACCAAAAGATTATCTTTTACAAGTATTTTATATATTTTATGCTTTGTACTATCTATCTTTTATGCAGTTGTTTTGAATATCCTACGATAGATGCTTCTGGCAGACAACTTGCTCTTCATAGATTGAACGATGTTGGGTTATGTTTCAAAAAGAGTTTCTATGATATTTTGCATTAATTTACTACTGGTTTTACGATATACCTCTATAATATTAAATGGTGACCTTGAAAGGTTGTATAATCTGGCTAATATGAGGCTTTAAATGTTATCAAATCAAAATAGTTTTCTCATGGAACTATGTGTCGCAAAGGAAAAAGTGGTTTCTCTGGTTTCAATGAAAATGTTTTTTTATTGCGCTATAATTTTATTAATATGAATTTAATAGGTTATAAATAAATAAATTCTTAACATAAGAAAATATCTACTTATATAGTACAGAATGAAGATAGTTATACCAAAAATAATAGTACTAAATTTTGGAAAAATCGCAATGAAAAAAAAAACTTCGAGTTGAGAAAGAAAGAGAGACAGATTAACAGGCATTTAAAATAGGCCTTGCCTTAACCTTTGGAATTATAAAATGGAGAAAAGGCTATATTACTCGTATCGCATTTCTTTTTAATAAAAATAGAGTTTTTGGACGTTTGAACGACACGAATTACGACACAGTTAATCTTTTCTTTAAGACTTTGCCAGTGAAGTTATTCAAAAAAAGACAAACTATAAACACAATGTTCTTTGTCTTTATGACCAGGGTGGTTGGTTCATTTACACTTTTTTTTGGGGCTTGATGTAACAATACGTATAACGCCATCTTGATTTCGTTTAATTATCTAATATATATGTATATAAACGAATCGCCGTTTGTTAGTCATACCAAACTCAATTGGCCCAATTGAATATTTTATATATATTTTGTTCACTTTAGTACAGAGTTAAGAAGAAAAATAATATGAAAAATCCAAAAAAAAGGCTAAAAAATAATATTAAGCAATCTTGTACGTAAAAAGACGTTACACTTCGCGATTATTTATTTTGATAATTATTTTATTATCTGTTACTGATTATTTTAGTTTATATTCAATGCCCATAAATAATTTATTTATGGGCATCGCAAGAGCCAGTCGCACTGGAAATTGTATCAACTTGGAATTTATTTTTTCGCGCACGGACAACTATAATATGTCGTGAGTCCGCGCGACATATTATATGTATATATATTCTGCTAGTACCTAATAATTATTGACAATTACAATTATCACGTTTATTAACTTACTTTAAGAAGTTGTATAAGTAATCTGATACAAATTTAATAGATAGTAAATAAAATGAAGTTTATAGTCGGCTACAGGAAGCGATCGGAAAATTTTATGCAGTTTCATGTTAAAATTGCTGCATAAATTCTAAAGTATTTGCTGTGGACGCCACATGGTTTGCCATACTGTGTTGAAATACATAAAAAACAATGTCGAATAAAAAAAAATGAGAAACATTAATTATTTTGCTGGACATTATAATATATAAGTATAGAATACCTAGAAAACTAAATGCTGCTAAAAATACATAATAATATTTGAAGTAACGCTAGAAGATACCTATATTAAAATAACTAAATAAAATAAATACCATCACGTGCCTATTTGGCTCCCGAGAACCGTTTAAAAGGCCTCAGGGTCCCAGCGGAGGGATTAACCAACCTCATTTCGCTGATGGTATTCGGAGGCAACACCTAACAAGTGGCGAGCTTGTTGCGGTGTTTATGATGAAATAGCCGCGTTGTATAAAGCGGTCACCCATCCCAGGCCGGCTTTGTTGTCATCTGCTTAACCCTGTTATCAGTTGCGCAGTGACTTAACCACTAGGCTGGGGCCGCTTTTTTAAAATAACTACATATAAAATATTTTTAATTATGCGTTTTTTTTAAAGACATTATGCCAACATAATATTGCTACAACCGTGATAGGGTATCTACCCTAAATCAAAATTTTCTAAACCAGTAACTTACTAAATCTAAAATTATATAACAATATGAAATAAATGTGGGCAACACCTAACAGCACTATAATAATAACGGTAATATAAGGGCAACATTAATATACAAAACAAGAAAAAAAGCAACGTTTAGTAAACAAAATTAAAAAAAAATCTGCATGGATGCTTAAGTTATATTAAATTAAGAAAAACCGGCCCTACAGATGCAAAATAGTCAAGTAACCTAGTCATGTTTCGCTTTTAGTTTAATAATTTGAATTAATTAACCATTGCAACTAGTGGAAACGATCAACAAATGCATTGGTGCGTGCCAGACATTGAACCTAAAGTTCTTGGTTCAATGCGTGCCAGACGCAGTAACGGAATAAATATCTAGGTACCTATCCCGATGTTGAACCGGATAACATCTTAGTGTATGCATTATTTTTTAATTCAATTTTGTTCATCCGTTTGGACATGATTAACCTGTAAATAAATAACTGTCACATTTCAAAACAAGCATTATAAGATTGAATATCATTGAAGCCAGCTAACCACCTAATAGTTGGTTGTTTATTGAATATTCATAAATGCCTGAAAGGTTTACATAAATTACCTAAACTTTTCTGAATTTAAGTTTGAAATATATCGCTGAATATTTGTTATTTCACAGCCAGGAATGGGGAACTGAGATAAAAGAATGTTGGTTGAACACAAAATTGAATTGGACATTTTAATGGAATGAAGGAATTGTGAAAATCTACATTGTGAATTTGGACGACAAATGCTTTTTACTTGCTAAGGTATTTACTTAACTAGACAGATTTATCTTTTTATGAATATTGTTATGGTTTCTAAGATATTTAAAAAAAAGGGTCCGGGTCTGTCTGTATGACATGGAGATATACCTATAAATATAGGAAGCCGCCCTAATATTTATAACCACCTTTCCAAAGTGATTATAAATATTAGGGCGTTTAAAAATTTATGTACATTTGTTTGACAACACCTCTATATTGCCTCGGAGAGCACGTTAAGCTGTCGGTCCCGGTTTCACTATACTAACTTGTGAAACTGTTTATAGATGGGTTATTGAGTCTATTCAAACATCGCAACGAGCTAGCCATTTGTTCGGTTTAGACTCATACCATCGGCTACGACGAGGTGGGATTAAAACCCCTCCGCTGGGTACCCTGGGGCCGTCTACGCGGCCTCGGGCGCCGTAAGGCACCCGTGATGATATGTATGTAAAATCTATTCATTTAATAAATAAACTTCATATAAAAGTCAAAAGACAAAATCATTTATTTCATGTAAATCTTTACAGATATTTATGAATAGACAAAAAAGTTTTACAATGAGGTCTTAGAGTGCGTTTGGTTATGCAGCATTCATTAACAAAAGAACGTCAAATATTTATTATACCTCGATATTAAATTTAGAACTTAAATGCGAATGGAAATCTTAATATGAAAAATACTACGGAACCGAACACACACTACATAACCAACTAGTGTAAGACTAGGTGGTTAGCTGATTTCATTGACCTGTCAATCATTATCTGCCATACAAGAGAGCCACCAAGGCGACCAACTTCACCGACCATATCCATGCCTTAAATGTTTATTGTAAATAAAAGGTAAGTAACCAATCACATATAAGTAATGTATGTATAAGGATCGGCATTTTAACGGCGTAAACATTAACTTTAAAGTCGATCCCCTCAGAGACCCCCCGGAGAAAAAGAAACCAGCAAGTAAAAAACTCTAGTGCTTCACACAAACTAAAAAAGGAGCACAGCTTCTGATTGGCTTATGCTATATAGCATGCATACTGGTGCACCCCACTGATCAGCATGCGTAAAACAGTAACAAATAATCTGTCATAGGGACAGATTATTTGTTACTGTACCAATGTATAGAGCTAGTATACTGTGGTATAAATTAGGTATAAATAAGTAGGTAATCATCAATGATTACCTTATCCAAAGACAAAATTTACATAATGTAATGAAAATAAATTATGTAATATTAAATTATTACAGTATCAATATACTAAACTAGGGTACATTCTACATATGTAATAAGCAATTTGTTAACTAGTTGCGAGACCTCAATTGCATATCAGGATAGTTCCAGACGTCTTTATCGTTAAAATGGCTAGCTGGTACAAGTGGCTAGCTCGTCGCGATGTTAAATAGACTCAATAACCCATCTATAAACAGTAGTAGTAGTAGTGAATAGAGTTTATTTATTTAAAAACTTTATTATACAAAGTACAAAGGCGGATTTAATGCCACTAGGCATTCTCTAATAGTCAAACCTTCGGGACAATTGCTGTGTAAGATCGTAAATATAATAATAATAGAATCTAAGCCGCAAGATATATATATATATATGTATAGTGATACATATATAAAATAAAGCAAAATCTTATCACACTCAAGAACATTTTCCTCAAAATTCCAGCATAATCCTGTGTAAAAACACAGAAGTGCAACCACAAAAACATATTGTGCAATTTTTAACCCCGTAATACAACTGGAGGTATAAGAACAAGGGTATATAAACGTAATGGAGATCGCAGAAATATAATAAAATACATTATAATCTTTGCTATACCTATTACCTTCACATTTACAAAAACCCGCAAGATGATACCTATTCGGTCAGTCTATCGGCAGGAAAAAATAAATACTCATTTTATTTACCTATTTTGAAGTTTGGAATAAATATATCTTATTGAGGAAGTTAAAGTGTTAAGTTTTAAAACAATGCACTCAAAGCCCTTATTTATTTATTTTAAATTCTTTATTGCACAAAATAGTACTTAATTTATTATTTATAGGCGATTTATTAATAGGCGAGCCTTAGGCATTTTCTACCAGCTACCTTTGACAGAGTGAAATATACTTAGAGTACAGAACTTTTCGAAAAAAGAAATAGATAAAAATGTTATCAATGATTCATAACAATACTTAAACTATTTAAATACTGTATATAATAGAATATACGCAATACATAAACATACATACCATACCAAACAAAAATTGTCACGAGAATCTGGTTTAAGCTTTCAGATAATGAGCTGTAAGCCAGCGTTTAAACTCTCCGATGGAAGGGGCTGAACTTACAGTCAGAGGAAGCAAATTCTACTGGCGAGCAGCTGATACCGTAAACGAATCTGAATATTTGCCCTTGTATTAAGTTTTAGATTACATTATAGCGTAATAAATAACCGGGGGCTAATACGCCTTATTTAAGAAGTTTTAAATATTGACTCTTTAACCACAGTGTTATAACTTTCTTAATAAAATCTATAAACATTCGTGGAATTTATTTTATTTTTCTTAATATATATTATTGAAGATATAAAGACGGACATCCGAGTTCCTATGAAAATACTTAAATACATCGTACAATGAGCGTAATCCCATGCTGTTACGAAATGGGTGGTGAGTAAGGGTTAGGTGGGATCCCTCCAATATATGTTTCTAAAACTTTGCTAGGCCAACTGACTGGTCTTGTTACCATCGCCCAAACACATGCAAAAACCGTGAAGTGAACTAGACATGTTTAGGTTTTAGTCTGCATCGATTTATTGTCGAGGTGGTAGTATTTTTTCAGGGTCCGATTACGAAACGGGCACTTGATTTGACGATAATGCGCCAAAAGGTAGACTCGTAATGCAAATTTGTCTTTGTCGCCGCCCATTTTGTAACCGCATCATTTAGACCGCATAGTGGGATTAATCAATGCTGCTTAACAGCAATATAATAACATGTAGGACAATTTACACATATTGCTTTGGTCACAAACTAAGCTCTATAGCCTTGTACTATGTGTACCAGACACAACGATATAATACATATTATATTTTATAAACTCCCAGACCGTGACAAACTGTAATCGAACCCACGACCTCCGGTTACAGTTACAACCCAAAGGCGCAACCACTAGTCTACGGAGGCGGTAAATGAATCCCATCGATCCTATTCATGGATTTTGTTGGTCTGCTTACCATCAGGTTATAGATGGGATATAAGATGGGACACGTCGTGCTTCTATAAATAAAAAGATTTTAATTAGGTTTACAAGAAGAGATTTAACAACTCTATTTTCTTTCATTATAAATCCATGGACAAGAAATTTTTAAAACATTTATCCATTTCCGTCTCGTGAGGCATCTTATAGAACACGTGTCTATGGAGAGACAAGCTCCATTCATCAAGCAGAAACCACTATGCCTGCGAACCAACATTGTGCTCACTGTATTATTCAAAACCGTTGAAACGTGCTGCCCCACGATTGCAATGTTAAACCCGAGATAATAGTGGCTCTTTTTCCGAGTTTTTATTAATAAAAAAGTGGAAAATTCGTGCTTCTATTTAGCAATGAAAATTTCTATTAGCATGTACTTTTATTTACATACGTGTTTTATTTGTGTAATGTTTTGTTATTTTTCAAATAATTTATGAAAAGGGATATTGTTTCTAGTTTTTATAGCAACATCAGAATAATAGGTATATTAATATACTAGTTGATCCGCACAACTTCGACTCTCAAAAGGAATATTTTTCCCCGTTTTTGCAAGATTTTTTCGTTGTTACTCCGTTCCTATTGGTCGTAGCGTGATGTTATGTAGCCAAAACCCTTCTCGATGAAAAGAAGAAAAAAATGGCCTTCTCCATACAAACTAGTAACGTTAAAATGACCAATTTGTATGGGGAAGTACATTTTTTTTTTCATTTGCGACATATGGTTTCATAGGAAAAATTGTTAGATTTTATCAGCAAAACCTCATATTAGCCCAAAGTACATCCTTTCAAATCCATCCTGATAGACACTTTCGCATTTATAATACTAGTGGATTTTTAAAATGTAGGTATATAATAATATAACAATAAGTTAAAATACTTTATTAAATTAAATTATTTATTAAATTAAAACACATGCACAACTAACTACATGTACCTACTAAACTCAATCTCAAAATTTTTGACCGACCTCCAAGAGGAAGTTATACTCAAACTACAAAAGGCGAAAAACAATTAAATCGTAGCTTGATTCGTCAAAATGTACTGAACATACACGGGTATTCATGTTGGTTAGCAATTTTCTTCTCTCTTAATTGCCTCTACCCATTTACGTTTGTTGTTGCCATACCTTTTGATTAAATTAAATTGAAAAGATTATAAATTATTTTAAAGTATCGAAATTCTCATTAAAAATAAAAACACATCACTAGTTCTTCAACTTCTAACTGATGCACATAGTTTGACAGTTACCGTCAGATTTTGATATTTTAATTATGGGTTTTATTATTATTTTTTATTAAGGTTTAATATAAGAAAAACATGTTAAATACATACTTGAAATACGTGACAATAGGTACTTTTTTTAAATAGTATTTTCTACACAGCTTTAATACACAATTAACCATTTTTCCGACAATAAAAGCGGAGCTCTTTTCGTCTTTCTCCGCCGAACGCACAAATCAAATTGAGGATGTAAAAAAGGTAAGAGAGTGTGTGAGTGACAAATTTGTCACTCGCGCGGCACCCTGCAAATTGAATGATGCTTACTCCAGTAGGGGCGCGCGGACGGGCACGGTTTTTACCTTCATGGCTCCCGAGAACCGTTTAAACAGCCTCAGGGTACCCAGCGGAGGGATTAACACCCGTCCTCATTTCGCCGATGGTATTCGGAGGCAACACCTAACAAGTGGCGAGCTTGTTGCGGTGTTTATGGTGAAATAGACTCGTTGTATAAAGGGGTCACCCATCCCGCGCCGGCCTTGTTGTCATCTGCTTAACCGTGTTATCGTTGTTGCGCAGTGACTTAACCACTAGGCTGGGGCCGCTTAGAATAAAGAATGGATTTATAATGAAAGAAAATATAAAACCAAATTGTAAGCCATCATCACTTACAAAACAAAAAGATACAAACTGATACCTAAATCGGTTTGAACTTTTAGTCCATTGGAGTTAGTTTCGCCAAGTCTGAGACCACATGTGTGCTGTTAACATTGTAGACGGGTCTTAGGGTCTGAAACTTTGATAAAACGTTTGAGAGACATCTTGCTGGGACGCGACCTCGGCTCTAGCGCGACCTCTCTCACACCCGTTCTAAACTGTTCTATAATAGCTGCACTTTATTTTACACTTAAGTGATAACTAAAAATAAATTTAGTGCGAATTTAACATTCCTCTTCAATGCGTTTAGGAGCTTATCATCTTTAAAACACCTTCCATACAAATTATAGGAATAAAGAACACGAATCTATAAGGAAGTTGATGGAGCGATTTTTAATATACGTGGTGGCCGAGTTGGTTAGACCTTGGACTTAAAAACACTGGTTCGAATCCCGGTGTGTACCACTTATATATAATAATAATAATATTATTACCTATAACATTATATTTTTTCCGAATTTCGGCTGATTATTTAATTTATTATATTAAAATAACTTTAATATTAAACACATTGCTTTACCTTTTAATGTAGGTAGTTAAATATGTTGGCAGTGGCTTAATTGGACTGCGATGTGTGCGTATATAAATGGAGACGGAAGGAAACGACAAATAGATGAACTATAGTAATGCCATTCCAATTTACTACATACCCTTAATGTAAATTTGCTCCCGTTTAATAATAATAATAAATAATTTATTTGCCAGAATATGGGTACATGTTGTTGAAAAGTTGTTTGGTAGATCCTACATATTCTACCACACGATGGCGTGCTAAATATATAAAGATTTATTAATCTTTATATAATATTAAAATTAAACTTACACTTACACTGTTAATGCGCTATAATTATATTTACACTGACACTGTAATTGTCACACATCAACATCAGCACGGTCAGCATTACAAATAGACCTTCTAAACCTTATCAAATTATTATACATACATATCATCACGGGTGCCTTACGGCGCCCGAGACCGCCTAGACGGCCCCAGGGTACCCAGCGGAGAGGTTTTAATCCCACCTCGTCGTAGCCCGAGGCGTGGTTTGAGTCTACACCGAACAAGTGGCTAGCTCGTCGCGATATTTTGAATCGACTCAATAACCCATCTATAAACAGTTTCACAAGTTGATATAGTGAAACCGGGACCGACAGCTTAACGTGCTTTCCGAGGCACTATAGTGGTGTTGTCAACCAAATGTACATACTTTTTTTAATTAAAAACTAATTGGTACACACTGGGATTCGAACCAGGGACCTAAGCGTTTTTAAGTCCAAGGTCTAACAAACTCGGCCACCACGTATATCAAATTATTATGTCTTTCGTAATCTTATCATTTTAGCCATAGAAGGGGTTATTCCTTTTGCTAAAAAATATGTACTAATGTAGGTACCCGTGGAGTTTATAAGTTTATTTATCATCAGGTAGATGCCACAAGCCTTTTTCCAAAATAAAAGCAAATATTTTTGTGGTCATGATAGAACAAGTCTCAGTGCCAATGCGCTTTTCACGACTATGTGTTATGATGCGACGTTATCTAGTTGGCAGCTCCTGGGCTATGACGCCGCTGTCGTAGAAACAACATACGAGGTTCTCAGAGCGCACGAATGGCAAAATTTACTATGTAATTTCTAAACGAAATACGTAGCATAGTAACGGTATTATATTTAATTATGAAGTACAGATGCAAAAGAGGAAGAACTTTGTAAGATGATAGCTTAATCCTTATAATAATAATATGTATGCATTTTTATAAAATCATTATTAGGATAATATTATGATAATTTATTTAAAGATAAAAATGCAATGAAATAATTCTTGGTGGGTGGGACTCGAACCCACTAGGATTTTTTTCATTTATTTTTTATCTTTAAAATACTTAATATATAAAAATTAATAATATGAAGAACAATTAACACATATTGTTCTGGTCACAAACTAATCTTTAGACTACCAGATACTATGTGTACCAGAAGCAATGATATACTACATATTATATTTTATAAACACCCAGCCCATGACAAACTGTACTTAAAAATATGTACACATATTTTTTTGCCACGGGTGGTAATCGAACCACGACCTCCGGGTACAACGCTAAAGGCCCAATCACTAGTTTATCTCTGTCACTTGCATTAAACAATTAACCGAAAATCGGTAATATAGTTATTGGCAAGACACAGAAAGTAGCTGCACGGTATTGTAACTATGTAAGTCTAAAAATTTTGTAAATGGTCCACAGTAATATTTATATACTTTGGAAAATCTAATTTATTTGTTAAATTATTTTAAAACTTGATTGCACAAATAGAGTAGGCCGACTTACTGGGCGACGACAGAGTCGAATTTTTAAATCAATCAAGTTATTAAATAAATAATATTTAGAGTAAGTAAGTAAATAAAGTCTTACAGCGAAAGATTTGGAGAAAAAAGAACTCTCTCGATGCGAGCCAAGAGATTTAAGATAGTCAAAAAAGTAATACCATATACTACATACTACTATATACTTAAGAACTATAAACAAAGGTTTATAAACCGTAGCTACATTTATTATTAAAATGCGCCAATTCTTTTCAGTTATTTGTCATATTTTCAGCTTGATTTGTAGTAATAGCCAACGATTAAGCCTTAGGACAACAGCAACAATAGGCTCGAACAAATCGACAAAATCGATACATATCGATTTTATAAATGAATGTTCATTCATAAAGTTCATTTTATCGACTGTCAAACTATATCGTAGTGGTTATCTTAAGCCCCACTGTAAACTTATATATTTTAAGTTAATAATATAATTAAATACTTAACTAGTTTTGCCATTTGTGGTTGTTCGTATAACTACCATAGTCTAGGGCTGAGATCTCGCAACTCATCTCTTTTATAGCGGATTCCACGAAAAATCTCAGATTTTCTTAAACTAATACAATCTAAAGAAAAGCAAGAATCATTTTTCCTTTCACTGCTTTCATTACTTAGTGGGAATTTAATATAAATATATAACATATAATAGTAATTTGTTTATTATAATAAAATAATACTAAATAATTAATGTATTTGACGGAATTTTTAAAGCAATCTAAACTATTTTTTTAAATTTAATTGAATCAGGCGTTATTTTTCGGAAGTCCATTTCATAATGATTACAATTGGAAATTATTTTGTAATATCTTCCGCTTATAAATATTACTTATATTAGTAATCATTTTTTTTTTTATTATTTTTTTATAAGAGCTCAACATGTGACCTTGCCTCCACCTGATGTTAAGCAGTATGCAATGTCCAGGAATGATAGCAACAAGCGGATGCATACAGGTCACTGCTGGTTTCTATCATTATGCCGGCTTAAGATGCCTATTCACGCTTCGTTTAAAGGACTCTAGGTTATAAGAGGAAGGAAACACGCAAGCTGGTAGAGTGTTCCACATTTTAATAGTACGGCAGATGTATGAATCGCTAAAACGTTGAGTTGGTACATCCGCCACGGTAGACATAAGGAAAGTTAAATACTAAAATAATTTAAAATCACGCTACGACCCTTAAAAGACGAGCAAAAAAAAAATTGATCAAAAATCTACTAAGCGAAAATAGTAATATTTTGATTTCTTTTAAATTAAACGCCGAGTGAACCTGTGGGACACAGCATGTAAATTATAAAACATTTAATTAGTTTCAAAATAATGGAACTAATAAAGCACTATAGCAAAGTTATTATTAACTCTATTTAATAGTTCTATTAATACATTATTATTTAGACATTAAAAGCTAAAACGGGATCTAAAGTTATTAGTTTTAAATTTGTTTAGAACAACCTATATAGACCCGATAAGTGGAAAATGGTTTAATAATGGGTCACTCTAATTGTCCTATTTAAGTAATATTTATAAGTTAAAAACTAAAATAATATTTAAGTATACAGGGGTTCAAATTTAATTATAAAGAAAAAATAATAATACAAAAAGCGGCCCCAGCCAAGTGGTTAAGTCACTGCGTAACTGATAACAAGGTTAAGCAGATGACAACAAGGCCGGCCTGGGATGGGTGACTGCTTTATACAACGAGGCTATTTCATCATAAACACCGCAACAAGCTCGCCACTTGTTAGGTGTTGCCTCCGAATACCATCGGCGAAATGAGGATGGGTTAATCCAAATAGGCACCCGTGATGTTTTTTTTTTTTTTTTTTTTTAATAATTCAGAAAACGTTCCCCCTTTTTTTTACTGGAGCACGTCACGTGACTTTGAATAGTCCCAATGGTAAGCAGAATTACAAGGCCCATGAATGGAGTGGATCAATAAATTATAGTTTAACAATATTGATCGCTCCTACTATGCCGGATACGGTTACGAAATGGGCGGCGACAAAGACAATTTTGCATTACGAGTCTATTTTAATATGCTCGGCCCGTTTCCTTACCGCACCCTGAAAGGAACCTCACACCTCGACAAGAAATAGTTACAGTTTTTTTATAACGCAATTTTTTTTTTTTTTTAAATAAAGTATGTCATTCCTCTCGGTTTCTTACTTAATTAAGTGTTTTCTTATACCTAAACAAACTTAGATAATTTAAATAAAAAAAACTCATGTTCCTGTAATTTAATAGTTTACGACAGCAGCCTCGAGTAAGTTCAACCACTACTCTAGTGCACATAATCATTAATAATTACTAGAAATAAGTTTTTTTTTGTTTTTTTTTTTTTTTCTTAAAGTTAGTTTTTTTTAAAAATCGGTCACATGATAAAATTACAACACCAAAAATAAAATTTTAAATTAAGCATTTAAGGGCTTTGCATTTGTATTGACGCACATACACATTAAACATTAAATTACACATTAAATGCTTAATTATTAAATTTAAATCTCTTTGCAATATTACAACTAATAGTAACTGGGCAGTTGAAGTTTAACTATTAGTTTTATATTGCTTATTATACCTAAAAATCACGACAAATATTCCGATTCTTTTACTGTGTCAGCATGGAATTTGCTCCAACCATCGGTCTATTTAAACGTTATCTGAATAAGTAAGTACCTATTTTTCCTTTAGCATTTCTGTTTCAGTATGGTAATATTGATATGTACTATATGTATTATATTATATGATTTATATAAGTAGTAGGTATATGTAATTAAGTAGTTTATATACTATTCGCTTATGTCCTGCATCATATGCATCATCTTTACTCTCTCAAAGGTTAGCTTGTAGCCTAAGGCAGTTCACCTATGTGTTTTTTTTTGTGCAATAAAGCATTTTAAATAAATAAATAAAAAGCATCTGTTGTGGGTATCCAATATTTTTCTAAAACTATTTTTGTTGGTTAAAAAAAAAATACTAAACACATTAGATTATAAATAATGAAATACCGAAAAAAAAATTGTTTCATTCTGCGACAAAAAGTAGTTGAGTATTACTGAAAGCAAAGAGAACGCAGACTTCGCGATTACGAATGCAGTATCCTTAATATTTATTATTTTATTTTATAAGTTTTTTACAAAGCAACAGTGATACAAGTTAACAAAATATATAACATTAAAATAACAAAAAAGTATGGCTATATAAAGCTTTTCAGATTATGAAAACTTAAAAAAAAAAAAATTAAATTAATAAGTGTACAATTAATAAAAAAAAAATGACCAATAAAAAAATAACTAGCGGATTTATTTTTTTTATTTTTTTTATTGGAGCACGACATGTGACTTTGTATCTACCTGGTGGTGAGCAGACCTACAAAGTCCATGAATGGGGTCAATCAATAATTATTCTTAAACAATATTGATCGCTCCCACTATGCCGGCTAAATGATGCGATTACGAAATGGGGGGCGACAATGACAAATTGCATTACGAGTATATACTCGCTGCCTTATCGTCAATTCAACCACCCATTTCGTAACCGCACCCTGAAAGGAGACTACCACCTCGACAAGAAATCGATGCAGTAGTCTCCAGAAAACCGGTGAACCCACAGACTAAAACCGAAACATGACTAGGTCACTTGACGGTTTTTGCATCTGTATGGGTGGTGGTAACGAGACCGGTCGGTCGGCCTAACGAAGTTATAGAGACCTTCCTCCCACCTAAAAAATATAAAAATAAAGTATAGTAAGTTTTTATTTATTTGTTTTTATTTTGATTGTTACTTATATAGGTGTATATTTTTTTTACTTCGAATAAAATAAAAATTAAATATTTAAAGACATAATATATTACTTAAATACAGATTAAAGATTGTATATGTATAAAAAATTCTAATATACATATATGTATAATTAATAGTTATTGATTACAAGGACACTTTTACTTTATATAAATATTTCTAGATAAAATTAAATTAATAACTTCCTTTCTTTATTATATTTAAAAAAAATCTTAAGTGTACTAAAAGTTGTAAATGTAATATTTAAAAGTGTTCTTAGGAAGCAGTTTGGAAGCAAATAATACTAGAACATGACTTCTAGGAACCTCATGAATGAGTAATGAATTTAAGGATTCATTAGATTGAGTCGGTCAGGTTGTACTTGGGTGGTTAGTGTCACGCAAAGGTCACCTATATCCGGGCTTGGAGGCGCATTTACACAGAATTATTATGAATTAATGAAATTATCTTTAATTGTGAACAAATGTAGTATAATACACAAAATAGTTATGGTTTTTATAAAATTTAATGCGTTATTCTTAATACTTATTAGGTATAATTTTAAATTGCATACATACATAAATATCATCACAGGTGCCTTACGGCTCCCGAGACCGCCTAGACGGCCCCAGAGTACCCAGCGGAGGGGTTTTTAATCCCACCTCGTTGTAGCCGATGGTATGAGTCTACACCGAACAAGTGGCTAGCTCGTCGCGATGTTTTGAATAGACTCAATATCCGACAACTTAACGTGCTCTCCGCGGCACTATAGTGGTGTCTTCAAACAAATGTACATTTTTTTTTATTAAAAACTCATTGGTATACACTGGGATTCGAACCAGGGACCTAAGTGTTTTTAAGTCCAAGATCTAACCAACTCGGCCACTACGTATATACTCGTCCACCACGTATATATATACAGTTGTATAAATAATAAAATACATATTATACCTACATATTATAATAACAAAATAATTTTGTACAAAAGTTTACACTGTTACAAGAATACTTAGGGGTACTTAATAAAATCAGCTTAGAGTGCAAAATTGTCATTTGCAACTAAGTAGGTATCTAATTTTTGCAAAATGAATGATGATGTGGGTCAGAAATATATTTAATATATTTCTGACCTACATCATCACCCACTCAGCTGTAAAAAATATTAAATAGACCAATAAAAAAAATACTAGCGGATTATAGTTTAAAAATAAAGTATAGTAAACTAAAAATATATTTTGTATTAAACACAAGAAGAGGTTCGTACGGGTATCTTCTGTATATTTACATCTAACATTTATACATATAAAATATACGTACGGATGCACCCAAGACTTCCTAGACATCCTCA
The DNA here is from genome assembly GCA_947458855.1 of Monopis laevigella. Classification (NCBI taxonomy): domain Eukaryota; kingdom Metazoa; phylum Arthropoda; class Insecta; order Lepidoptera; family Tineidae; genus Monopis; species Monopis laevigella. The sequence goes on from OX381593.1 coordinate 16,265,152, forward strand.
GGACACAGGAGGGGTTTAATTCCCACCTGGTAGGGTATGTATATGTATATTTTTATTCTATCTAAATGAGCCTAGAGAGAGCCTTTGAAGAAAATTTAAACCCATGCAACGTATACAAGCGCATTCTAGCGTGTAACGATAAGGTAATGGGATTTTATTATATATATTTAAAAAACACTATTAAAAAAAAGTACGTACGATTAATATTTGCGCAAAGGTTCCGTAATGTTTATATACCATCCATCACGAGTGCCTTTTAGGCTCCCGAAAGCCGTTTAAACGGCGTCAGGGTACCCAGCGGAGGGATAAACCCGTCCTCATTTCGCCGATGGTATTCGGAGGCAACACCTAACAAGTGGCGAGCTTGTTGCGGTGTTTATGATGAAATAGCCTCGTTGTATAAAGCGGTCACCCAGCCCAAGCCGGCCTTGTTGTCAGTTGCGCAGTGACTTAACCACTAGACTGGGGCCGCATTTAATTAATGTTTATAAAATAGCATATAATTATGTATTAAGTACTATGAATATTATATAATTATTGATATTGATAATTATATATTTAAACTAAAGTATAACTAAATAAATATTATAAATAAAAAATATCTTCTAATGAAGAACCGTCCGGAATAGTTCCAAGAAGGCTGGCGACATTTCCCCGCTGAATTGCAATACTAATTCGTTGGCAGAAATAGTTGCCAGCCCTCCTGTCACCTGACCTCTCTATCAGACGCCTGGACAACTCCTTGGCCATACTTTTAGCTGAAGGCCCCCACGGTCCCATCGTCTCGACCCCAAACGGTGTAAATAGATAACCCTCACTGAGGTTGACATTTTTAGACCGCTTGAGGTTCTCAGCAGAGACCGCCGCCCCCCCCGCACTCGAAGATGTCGACTGGATGTGAGATGGAGCAAGTGTGTCTACACAAGTTGCATCCCACACCAGTGACCTTCCGAGTTTCCATGGACCAACAGTCATACCATCCGGTCTCTTGCCATCGCTACGCATAATACCAATAGGCTCGAGTATTGCCGGTACTCCAGCGGTAACAAAAGCCCTCCGAATGATATCATTGAGGGCCGCATGTCGGGAAAAACGGCCGGCACTTCTACAACAAGAAAGCCCGTGATGTCCAAACTGATCAACAGGCTCACCGCATCGGCACTGGTGTGGATGGACAATACGAGCTCCGAGACGAAGTGACACAGCTACAGTCAGTGAATTTTTGTCCAGTAGAGTTCCAAATAATGTAGAAGGGAGTGTCTCTAACCAAAGACCTGATTCTCTTGTAGCAACGGCCATGAGACGAGCGCGCTCCTGTGAGTTACTCGATGATGATATAAGATTTTCATGTAACAATTTACAGAGCGGCTCATCCCATAGACGTTGAATATTTGGTGAAATAGGTATGTTAATGTTGGGGCATTTCAGTGACCAAGCATCTCTTGCTTCCGACATGTACGCTGGCTCCACAGAACCCAAAGAAGGATTAATAATATTCCCGTAGAGGTCAGCCGTACTGTGTACAGATGATAGAAATGCTGGTAATGATATGTTTGTTATGTTGCGTATTCCTAGGCCTCCGAAACGAATAGGGAGGGAAGCCTGACACCATATTCGGTCGTTCATAGGACAATTTACAATTTCTATTAATGTTTTTTGTAAAAGGTTATCTAATAAAAGTAATTGGTCAGGAAATTTCCAAAGTGGTGAACTTCTAAGGACATAAGTAAATTTTGGAACGAACAAACAAAAACGGATGATGAAAAGTGCCATGTGAGGTTGAATTTGGAATAAGCGTTCAGAATTCGAATTAAATTTAGATAGTTGTTCCTGGACGTAATTTGGAATAGCTTCATTTAAAATTGGTGCCCCTAAAATCTGAAGCGTCTCATCAGAAAGTATTTTTATTCCGAATGCTATACTGTTAAATTTAGAAATAATATCATTTTTTTTTATTAGGGTCTAATGAATTTGATAAATATAGTTCACATTTAGTAAAATTTATTTCGAGACCTATAGATTTAAATTCATTTATAAGATTTTGAAAATCTTCTATAACTGTTTTAAACTCGCCTCCAATAGTTCCATCATCAAGGTACCACAAGTTGAATTTTGAATTTAGTTTTGATATTATTGGGTGTATTGCCAGACTAAAGATAGCAGGACCAAGTGGGTCTCCTTGTTGGCACCCCGTTGCTGAGAGGAGAATATTATCTTTATATATTAATTTTGAAGGTGCACTATAACACTGCCAGAGATAAGCAAAAATTTCAGGGGTATAATCTTTGATTTGCTGTAACATTGTATTTCTATTTACGGAGTTAAATGCGTTTTTTATATCTAATTTTAGAAGCACTTCTCCACCATGGTTAAGTATGAAACTTCTAGTAGCATGTACTGCAGCTTCGCTACCTCCCTTTGAGCCAAATCCTAATTGTAGAGGTTGAAATTTGGGCGTTATTTTATGTGAAATATGTTTGCTGCAAATTTTAGATACTATACGGCGCAAAGTACAGCCAACGGCAATAGGCCTTATACCTCCGTCTTTCTTTTTTAGAGCACACAAATTTGCTCCGTATAGTATGTTGGAGATCTCAGGTGGTACAAGACCAGATAACATTAGGTTGGCGAGAGAAGTTAAAGCAACAAGAAGTGGTTCGGCGGCGTCGCTGGCTGTACCGCTAATCAGATCTTTATAATGTTGTGGCGTGAGCCCGTCAATACCGCCAGCTGATCCACTTTTAAATGAAAATATAGCATTTTGGATATCATTGGATGTTACTTGAAGACAATCAACATTTTGGTCAGGTGGATCTGGGAGGAGAAGTGTTGCAGGTGGTGGCGGATGTTTAGATTGAAGAGCTGCAAAAGTTTTTGGTGTGTCAGGAGCAATGACGTCATGGGAAAAAAGAAGATCTGATGCTCCTTTAATGTCTCCATCATTGATTTTGTTTTCAATTTTATACACACTATTTGGCTGATTATTTCGATGAAACTGGGGTGGAGAAATGTGTTCCAAATCAAATGTATTATTAATCACTTTGCAATTGTCTTTAATTTTTTGTGTAAGGGAGATACTACCTTCTTCTTTTTTAATGAATAATATCCGGTATACAAAGGTGAGAAGTTGTTCCCAACCTTGTATAGAATTTTCGGTGGTAACTTTTTGAATAGATTTTGTAAGAGAAAGAGCAACCGCATGTCTAGCACCTCGTGGAATACGTTTTATGAGAGGAATATTTTTTTTATATTTACTCAAAACTTTGCTAAATTCGTATGGATTAGAAATGTTATTAGATAAATCAGGATTAAGTTGATTAGAAAAACTAGTGTCTATAGATATAATATTTTGTTTGTGACATTTGCCAATATGTATCTTCAGACCTCTATTTCCTCGAAAGAAACGGGGCTGAGAACATTGAACACATTTCACATATGGGTCACTGAGTTGTCCGTGGACGTCTGTAGAGGACAAACCGGGAATAATCTGCGCCATAAAATTATACAATAATAATCTTAAAATACCTACAAATATACTGTAAAAACAAAAAATAATAATATGAATAGTTAAAGATATCTAGATAATAAAAAATAATAAAAATCAGCACATAAATGTTTGCAAATATTCTTTGAAAAAAAAAAAGTGTATTAACACTGGGTATTAACCCAAATAATAATAAAAAAAAACACACGCACAGCAAAGTACCTTTTCAAATTGTATCAACAAATTCACCATGATATTGAAGATATCCTAAATAGTAGAGTTGCTTTTACTACATGTATGCTCAGCTGCACAGCAAAGTATGAAAAAAAAAATATCACCAAATTCACCATGAAATTGTAGACATCTTAAATAGAGTTGGTTTTACCACTTTTGATTCCTTCGACTTCATAATAATTTTTGGTCAGTGGGTATCCTTTAAAACAAAATAAGATCATTGGGTAGCGTTAGGGGCGGGGAATAATGGTTTTCCAAAAAGTTTTCCTGTTTAGGCTGCTGTATCTTGCATTACAAATTATTTGTTTTTCATTTAATTTTTCAACTATTTTTTATAGGCAGGTTTTATATATGAATCGTTTGTTGAAAAATCGCAGAATTATATTTTAATTAAATACTCAAAAATTTCTTGTTATTTTAGCTAAAAAGCTTTTTAATAAATTTTTATTTTGTAAATACGTGTGTAAATAATCAATGTCAACTTGACGTTAAAAATAGCATATATATTCTTTTGTCTAAAACTCAACATAATATTGAGAAACTTAATTTTAATAACTTTTGTTCAAATTTTAATCAAATTTTGGTAACAAAAAACAACACTAGCCGTTCAATGTTACATTCGGTTCTATATTTTTTGGTTTTAGTCTGTGAGTTTACCGGTTTTGAGAAAACTGCATCAATTTCTTGTCAAGGTGATAGTCTCCTTTCAGGGTGCGGTTACGAAACGGGTGGTTGTTTGACGATAAAGCAGCAAGGATATTAAAATAGACTCGTAATGCAAATTCGTCTTTGTCGCCATTTCGTAAACGCATCATTTAGCCGGTATAGAGGAGATAAACAACAATGTATTGATCGACCACAATCATGCAATTTGTAGGTCTGCTTACCATCAGGTAGATACAAAGTCACATGCCGTTCTCAAATAAAATTATATTTATACATTGCAATATTAAGGACACTGCATTCGTAATCGCGAAGTCTGCGTTCTCCATACAAAATGAGCTTTCGCACTTCCAATAATACTCGATTGCTGTTTGTCGCAGAATTAAAATAATATTTTGTTGGTTATTTTTTTATCTTTCTGTGTATAATTCGTCTATAACTCGTATATAGAGTATATTTTTTCTAACTCAGAAAAGAACAGTTTTAATGAATGTTATAATTTAAATATATTATTGCCCACAACAGAAAGATTTTTGCTTATATATATAATTAATAATAATAAAAATTTACCTTCGACTAACAGCCAAGTTGTAATATTGAAAGTACGTATGTATGGCGTGAAGCAGACCTCTAGTTGGTTGGGGGGTCGTGGGTTCGATTCCCACCCATGGCAAAAAAATATTAGTTCGTTTTTCTCATTGACGTATGTTTTTTCTGTACAGTTTGTCATGGTCTGGGTGTTTATTAAATATAATATGTTTTATATCATTGTTTCCGGTACACATAGTACAAGTCTAGAGCTTAGTTTGTGACCAGAGCAATATGTGTAAATTGTCCTACATATAAAAAAAAAAAAAGAAAGTTATTTTGAAAATAATTTGTTATTTTTTGGTAACAAAGAACAGATGTAATCTCTTCAGTGTTGCATTGCACTCAGTTCTATAAGTAACTTACACAAATCCACACTGAAATATTAATACAAACTCCAACGTATTCCGCCACATACCTCTAAATATGCATCGTAACTAAACACAATATTCCAAACCCAACTGTTAGTCAATTTATAAGCAACCCATGAAAATTATGGAAACGGACGCGCTTACAATATTTAGACAGTAGCTATACAAAATTAATACCTGAAATATAAAGGCTATGCATGATAGTCGGCCCATTGCAATGCCAAGCGGTGGTCCGCGTCGGATCACAAAATGCACAGAGCTCATAATTAAAAATAATAATATGTGTAAATGGTCCACATATTGCTCTGGTCACAAACTAAGCTCTAGGCTTGTACTATTTGTACCACAAACAAAAATATTATACATATTATATTTTATAAACACCCAGAACATGACAAACTGTACAGAAAAATGTACTAATATTTTTTTTGCCATAAGTAGGAATCGAACCCACGACCTCCGGATACAACGCCAAAGGCGGTACGAAGGTAGTCAGAATACTAACGTTTCATAGCAACGCGGATTTGTATGAGCTCTGTGCATTTTGTGATCTGACGCGGACGTTCACGATAGACGTCCGCTAGGTACTGCAACGGGCCTAGTATGAGCCGTGTCCATTTTGTGATCCGACGCGGACGTTCACGATAGACGTCCGCTTGGTATTGCAACGGGCCTAGTATGAGCCGTGTCCATTTTGTGATCCGACGCGGACGTTAACGACAGACGTCCGCTTGGTACTGCAACGGGCCTAGTATGAGCTCTGTGCACTTTGTGATCCGACGCGGACGTTCACGATAGACGTCCGTTTGGTACTGCAACGGGCCTAGTATGAGCTGTGTCCATTTTGTGATTCGACGCGGACGTTCACGACAGACGTCCGCTTGGTACTGCAACGGGCCTAGTATGAGTTCTGTGCACTTTGTGATCCGACGCAGAGGTCCGCGACAAACGTCCCCTTGGCATTGCAACGAGCTTAGTATGAGCTGTGTCCATTTTGTGATCCGACGCGGACGTTCACGACAGACGTCCGCTTGGTACTGCAACGGGCCTAGTATGAGTTCTGTGCACTTTGTGATCCGACGCAGAGGTCCGCGACAAACGTCCCCTTGGCATTGCAACGGGCTTAGTATGAGCTCTGTGCATTTTGTGATCCGACGCGGACGTTCACGAGAGACGTCCCAACGGACGTCACGTCACTGCAACGGACCTAACATGGTCAATATTTTTAGGCATTTATATATGAACCCCATTTATGAACTTTGTATGTCTGCTAAACATCAGGTAAATACAAACAAATGCCGTACTCCACTAAAAAAAAATAAGTATGATTATTCTTTGACTAAGGACTCGAAAAATGTCAAGATCCGGAGTTGACCTCTCTTCTTTTAATTGTCCCGAAGGATTGACTGATTGAGAATGCAGTTAGCCTTTTGCTTTATGCAATATAAATTTTAACAAAAAAACCATTTAGAGAAGTTAGAGAATTAATAAGGTATGCGGTTACGAGACAAGCAGTTAATTTAACGATAAAGCAGCGAGGCTATTAAAGTAGATTTGAAATGAAAATTCATCGTTGTCGACGCCCATTTCGTAACCGATCAATGTTGTTAAACAACAATATATTGATTAACCCTGTTAATAATATGTTATAGGTCTAATTACCATCAGGTGAGATGCAAAGTCACATGCCGTGCTCAAGAAAAAAAAAAGATCGAAACAAATGAAATGATATATTGATAGCGGTCACTGACCACAAAGCTAGCAGTAGAGTTGTATGCTATACCTACCATATTTATCAGCGTCTATACTCTGTCTACCCAGAAGTGTAGATACCTGATGGTAATCCACCGAGGAAGTAACTACGAGTTCCGCTAAATTTGATGCGGAGTTGTATAAATTTACATTTTAATCATAACTATTCGAGCTAAGCCCTCTTTGTAATATTGCATAAAAGAACCAACATTGTAAATTCCTTATTTCATTTCATTTCATTTAATTAATGCTATGAAACTTCCACATATCTCGTGAACAAATATTATTAAATGGTTCCGTAGGAATTTATTATTTGTGGAATGGCTGGGTACTATACGTTGAACGTATGAGTCAAAGTACCTAAATGCTTTTTTAGGAAAGTTAATATCTCGACAATGCTTTGGCGTTGTATCCGGAGGTCGTGGGTTCGATTCCCACCCATGGCAAAAAAATATTAGTACGTTTTTCTGTACAGTTTGTCATCGTCTGGGTGTTTATAAAAATATAATATGAATTATATGGTTGCTTCTGGTACAGATAGTACAAGCCAAGAGCTTAGTTTGTAACCAGAGCCATATGTGTAAATTATCATACATATTATTATTATTATTGTTATTAAATGGTGCTACAGACTTGAAATTTGGTATAGAGACTCTTCTTAGAGAATGAATTGATAGGAGTTTCACCATTTTTGAAAATTTACTTAGGGACTGGGAGAGGGGAAAAAAAGAAAATATTTTTAGGTAAGTAAATTTTCGGCTGTGTCGAGGTGTGAGCTAGATTTAATTTTAATGTTGCGTGGCGAGAATCGATATTTTATTATATATTAGATATTCATTGCATTGCATAATTTGACAGCCTCCGTAGACTAGTGGTTACGCCTTTGGCGTTGTATCCGGAGTTCGTGGGTTCGATTCCCACCCATGCCAAAAAAATAAATAGTACCATTTTTCTGTACAGTTTGTCATAGTGTGGGTGTTTATAAAATATAATATGTATTATATCGTTGCTTCTGGTACACATAGTACAAGCCTAGAGCTTAGTTTGTGACCAGAGCAATATGTGCAATTTGTCCTACATATTATTATTATTTTTTTTTTATTTATTTAAAAGTATCATTATATACAATCAACTTACACAAAGTTATTAATAACACATAATAAATAAAAAAAAAAGGATACCTACAAACAAAACATAATATTATAAACTAAATAATAAACAATAATATGATATGACCTTGCACTTAAAAACACTTAGGTCCCTGGTTCTAATCCCATGTGTACTAATAAGTTTTTAATTGAAAAATGTATGTACATTTGTTTGACAACACCACTATAGTGCCTCGGAGAGCACGTTAAGCTGTTCAATTATTATTTGTGTTGTAAGTAATTTTTTTTTTAAATTTAATATTAAATTAGTATTTCCAAAGATTAATAAATACAATGACCGACAAAATTATTATTTTAATTTTGCGACAAACCGTACTCAAACATTACTGGAAGTGCGAAAGCTCATTTTGTATTGAGAACGCAGACTCCGCGATTACGAATGCAGTGTCCTTAAGTGTTTTTGAAGGGTGGATCTTCTGTACGTAGAACTATTATATATTCTTTGGTCTTAGTATGTAAATAAAATGCAACCTTACCAAAAACACGCTACCGAAGTAACTAATGCAAGTACTAGGTGGTTAGTTGGTTAATTATACTATCAAACGTTAGAAATGTAATTTTAAAACTTGTCATAAATACTTTTAAATAAGTACGTACGTAAATAAGTTTTAATCAGATTTAAATACTTACCTCGTGGTATAAACTAGTGGATTCAGCGAAACCTCAGTCGTAAAATCGGATTTAAACGCGGAGTCTTCACGTTCGGAGAATTCGTTTTACCACCATACCTGTTTATATATACTTATAAAATTTTACATGCCAGTATGTAGGTAGGTTTATTATAAACGAAATGCTTATTATATGTTACTTTTTGGCACGCAAACTATTACTACTAATAAAAGTATATATACTTTGCCTATTTTATAGTAAAATCGCTATAGTTTAATAAAACTTTTTTACCATAGTACATAAAAGGTATATAGAGTAAAACTGTGGAGCAGTAATAGAAAAAAAAATCCCTAACATTCACTTAAAACTCCCAGAAAAAATAATTGAAAATATTATTTTATTTAAGTATTTTATTGGGGCACTTCATGCGACTTTGTATCCACCTGATGCTAACCAGACCACAAATCTATAAAATTAAATGGAGTTGATCATTACAATGTTGTTTCTCATTAGATCGTTGCATAGATCGCTTCCAGTATACCGGCTAACTAATCACGAGTCTATTTTAATATCCTCGGTGCTTCATCTTCAAAGCAATCGCCAGTTACGTACCCGCACCATGTTAGAAGAGATGTTTATAGATGCAGTAGTTTCATGAAAACTGGTGAACCTGTACATACAAAAACCTTAAACTGACTAGGTCACTTGACTTTCGCATCTACCTATATGGGCGGTGCTAGTAAAACCGGTCAGTCAGCCTAGCGAAATTATAGAGAAATATAAAACAATTATACTACATATATATATATATATTTCACACATAAATGTTTTAAATATTATTGGCTGACCCATAGATATATAGGATTATATTTAGAAACCCCATATAACCCTAAAAACGTAACATTCTGACTTTTCATATATATTTCATAATAGTTGAGAGCGATGTTTCAAGACGGAAATTAAATTTGCTCATCCAATGAGCATGGGCTATTCAGTTGAAAAGAATTTAAAATTCAGCGTAAAAATAAAGTTACAGCAGTGCACCGGTAGGGGGAGTGCAACGGAGTTGGAGTTAGAGAAGTTTTAAACTTTCATGAAATTTTAATTAACCAACACAAATTGCAGTTTATTTATACACAATTTTGTGGAAGAAGTAACTAAGTGAAACTGTCATATTAAAAATATTTTATAATTAAATTTAACTCTTTATGAGTGTCTATGGTTAATGAAACTTTGATTTTTTTTTTTTACGTTTGTTCATAATTTTTTGTATGTATCTATATTGTTATTTATATATAGTCTTCGTAAACTAGAAATGTAGGTTGGGGTTAACGAAAATTGTGCCTTTGACTTTGTATCCGGAGGCCGTGGGTTCAATTCCCATATAGGTGGGAAAAATTTTTTCTGTACCTACAGTTTGCCATGGATTGGGTGCTTATAAAATATAATATAATGTATAATCACAAATCGCATGTTCTGACAAGTAAATGAATTAGAAATTAATAATTTCATCGCATGTAAGTAAAACAAGCTCACCATTTGTTTGGTTTAGATTCAAAAAACCATTGGTAACGATTTGTGGGAAGAAAACATCTCCGCTGGGTACCTTAAGGCCGTCTAGACGGTCTATCATCTGCATTAAAATAAGCATAAACTAATATTTTTAACAAATTTTTAACTTGATGAATCAAGGTAAAAATTACTAGTTCGACGTTTTAACTTTGGTTGTTTTCGATTCATCAATTAGACCAAATAATAACTATTTCCAAAATGTAACTAGTTTTAATTTTTTTATTTTTAAATACTCTCAATCTTAATCGCCACTTGTTAGGTATTGCCTCCTCATACCATCTGCGTAAAGCCGGTTCTCAGGAGCCAAAAAGGCACCTATGATGGTATCCATTTATTTACTACTTCTCTTAATAATTTATTCTAATTAAAAAGTTTATAAAAGAGTATGTTTATAAAGCCACAACTTCGTAGCACATTCAGCTACGCCGTAGTAGGTACTTGAGTATTCAAAAGTCTTTTGTATTTTTATCAGGTGTAAGGCTATTGAACGTACATAAAATTCAATATATGTTATAGTAGAGGTCTTAAAAATTTAGCATTTTATCCGATGGTGACCCATTTGAAGACAGTAACCCGACAAATACGTGATGGAACTGCCAAATAGGCAAAAGGGGACATCGGGCTTCAAGCATTGCTTGTCTCACAAACTCAATTTGGACCCTTACACACTTTGGGAGTCACCAATAAACTGACTTGGTTTAGTGTGGTTCGAGACGTAAACTTATGTTCGTTTAGAGTTCTCTATTTTGCGTAAATTAGTTTATTAGTAAGCCAACACTGACAGAAAGAACTTTAATACTACTTTGGCGTTGTATTCGGAGGTCGTGGGTTCGATTTTCATCCATGACAAAAATTGTTCGTTTTTCTGTACAGTTTATCATGGTCTCGGAGACTATATGTTAATCTATTTTTTCGCTCTAACTTCGTTACATATCACTACGACGCGCTACGCCGAATTTGACTATAAAATGTACTTGTATTTCTAGCAAGAATAATTTTACCATTTAATAATAATACTTAGTATTATTTTTCTTGTACAAAGTGTAAAGTTAAGATAATAGTTATAATTCAGTACTTGCTACAGTCATCACTCGTAGCTACAAGAAAATGTAGAAACTGTTAGAGTATTTAAAATCTCCCTAATCAGTGAAAAAGACAGAAGTAGGTATTTCTTTTTCTATTTCTTTTTCTAAAACGGTTCTGGGTGCTGCCATACTCCCAGTATAACTTTTTATCAATATTTAACTGAGTTTTCTTCCCATGCAGGCTTAAACATAACACGCAGCCTATACTTTTAGGCACTCTACTAAAGCCTTAAAACCAAAAAAGCCTTTTAATATGGAATAGCTGTTACGGCGTTATTTTGTCGGAATTCGCAATATTGGAATTTGGTCAGTAGGTATAAAAAGATTTCGCAGCGGACTCGGATTCACGCTGCTAATAAACAATTGAAACTTCATTGGCGATCGACGCCAGTACTTTTTTCCCTTGCTCTTTTTTTACTGCAACCAATCTGTATGCGTATTTTGTATCTACATAGAGAATTGGTAAAAGTTTAGCAGAAATTTTACATTAGCCGTCAGCTCTGAATAATACCAATTAAATAAATATTTACTACGTTATTTATCATTTAATAAAATCTTGATTACAACTTCTCACTTAACATATAATATATTTTTTAATCAACTGAAGTTTCCATTTGTAATTTGTTGATAATAAATAATAAAAAACAAAACTCTTGTTGTCTTTTTGATAACGTTTTTTTGTACAGTTTGTCATGGTTTGGGTGATTGTAAAATATTATAATACCTATATATTAATATAATTACGTTTCTGGTATACATAGTACAAACCTAGAGCTTAATATGTGACCAGCGGCCATATTCTGAGGTTCTACCATGGGTTTGCGCATTGTAGAAACGTAACGTATTCATTTACGTATACGTGAGCAACAACCAATAGGATCGCTTTATTCAATCCTGTTACTAAAAATAAAGCGGCCCTATTGGTTGTTGCTCACGTATTCGTAAATGAATACGTTACGTTTCTACAATGTGCAAACCCATGGTAGAACCTCTGTTTCTTTTAAAGGTAACGTTAGATTGTCAAAATATCGAAATCCTTTATTTACAATTGTCACTACGCAGAATGCTAAAAAGGGGTCAAAGCAATAGCACCTGTAACACAAGGAAATAAAGTGCTTGCCTTTTTTAGTTATTGTTGTTGCTGATTGTTTTATTTTTTTTTAATAGGATTTCGTTATTTTGACAAGCTAACGTTTCCGTTATAAGTAATATAATGTAGAGGCAGGGCAATATGTGTATAACGTCTTTCATATTATACACATGCATTAGGGTATTTTTTTTTTAAATTGGAGCACGGCATGTGAATTTGTATCTACCTGGTGGTGAGCAGATCTAGAAAGTCTATATATAAATGACGTCGATCAATAATTGTTCTTAAACAGCATTGATTGCTCCCACTATGCTGGCTAAATCATGCGATTACGAAGTGGGCGGCAAAGACAAATTGCATTACGATTATATTTTAATATACTTGCTGCTTGTCGTCAATTCAACCACCCATTTCGTAACCGCAGTCTGACCACCACCTCGACAAGAGATCATGCCGTAATCCCCTGAAACCGTATGTAGATTTACAGGAAGGAATCCAGATCTTACAGCACAGAAGCACAACCACATTTCGCTGGAAATGTTTATAATCACTATATGATGAGGCAACCAGCAGGGTGATTACGCGTCTTAAAGTTCGCTCGCACGCCAATCGTTATGACGTCATTCTGACGTAGGTCAAGCTTGGCTTCTTAACAATGGCCCCAAAAAATCTTAGAAAATTACGTCACCGCGATTGACAAGCGAGCTAACTTATGACGCGTAATCACCCTGCAGTAATTTAAATATTTTTATTATATCAGACATTACACAATTAGATGGCTACATACTCGGCCAACGCCTTTTAGATACTTGCCCACATTAATTATAATTAAAAAAGATATAGCATTGTAACAAGCGCCTTCAAGCAAATTATACAACAAGTTATTTTAATAACATCAGTAAAAGCTTCTATACGGAACTTATAACACGGAACTTCAGAGTTTCAATATTGGATCGCTTTAAGCACATTAGATAGGTATCTGAACACAAAGAGATACCATTTTAGAGCAGCAAAAAAAAGTGATGAGTGAAAGTAAAAATTATCGAACCAAATTAATGAGTGAGAACGGAATATGGCTAAATCAAAAATTATTTATTTTATGTAAATCTTTATCGTTTCGTTTGGTCAGGCTGCTATATATATTATATGCATATTATATGCATTATAGATTAATTAATAAAAGGTGTCTTAAAATAAAAATTAAAAAAAAAACTACCCAACCGAACGCAAGCATAACCAACTAGTGTAAGACTAGGTGGTTAGCTGACTCCATTGACTATCCAATTATCATCTGCCATACAAGGGTGCCACCGTACCTCACCAACCATATCCACGCTTTAAATATTAATTCTTTATATTATATTATTATCATTATCAATATGGCCAACAGCTACCAAAATTAAACGAAACCTATCTTAACTAATTTATATTATTATTTTTATAATATTATATTCATCTGATATGGGGTGGAATAAGCGATTTGATTTCCCAGATAGACAAAAAAAATCATCTCTCAGCTTTGTTCTTCTAAAATATTTGTTTCGGACACATTTCTTAAAAATGTGACAAATAACTTCTAACTTTTCGCACTGGAAACATCTGAAGACTCACTTTTATTCATCACTAGCGATCTGCCTCGGCTTCTCACGGGTAATACTAGACGCAGAACATTTTTATATTGGACAATTAGTTTTTATTCCTTCTCAATTTAATATTTGTATGCCATGTGCAAATAATAGACTATTTGGTTAATTTTTTTTATAGAGCAAGACATGTGACCCCTCATCCACCGATGGTAAGTGGCAATGTAACGTCCAATAATGCTTTCAACCTACAGTAACAATGATGCTTCAATTGGTTGATTCCACTATGTCTGCTTGAGAAACTTATTCACGCTTCGCTTAAAAGACTCAAGATTAAAGGAAGAAGGCAACGCATTCTACTTTTTTTATCGTGTGACATATATAAGAAACACCATACCTTTTTGTTCTGGTGGGCTTGTCACCCATTATATGTGTATGCAGTTAGTGCCAGTACGTGTCATACAGTAATTATAACTCCTCTATATAACTGTAATCAACTCAATGCTAGTACAGATTGAAGTAAGTACATGATTAGTTATAGAAAACGTTAGAACTGGGTCAGACTTTAATGGTGGGAAAGCCTTCTTGTGTACTGTAAAGTTAACCTGTCTTTGTTATGTGCTAACTTTGAAATCCATTTACTCTTTAGATTTCTAAATAATATGTCGGGGAATTTATGTTTGTTTATATTTAACCTAACATAACCAGCTGTTTTAAGGAATTTATGCCATTTTACCAGCTGTTGTAAGGAATGTATCGTATAATACTAACCTAACCTAACATAACCAGCTGTTTTAAGGAATGTATGCCGTTTTACCAGCTGTTATAAGGAATATATCGTTATATATTACTAACATAATATAACATAATATTATTATATTACTGACATAACCTAACCAGCTGTTATAAGGAATGTATCGTTATATTACTAACCTAACCTAATATAACTAGCTGTTTTAAGGAATGGATGCCGTTTTACCAGTTGTTGTAGGGATGTATCGTATAATACTAACCTAACCTAACATAAACAGCTGTTTTAAGGAATGTATGCCGTTTTACCAGTCGTTATAAGGAATTTATCGTATAATACTAACCTAACCTAACATAACCAGCTGTTTTAAGGAATGTATGCCGTTTTACCAGTTGTTATAAGGAATGTATCGTATAACACCAACCTAACCTAAAATAACAAGCCGTTTTAAGGAATGTATGCCGTTTTACCAGTTGTTATAAGGAATGTATCGTATAATACCAACCTAACCTAAAATAACCAGCCGTTTTAAGGAATGTATGCCGTTTTACCAGTTGTTATAAGAAATGTATCGTATAATACTAACCTAACCTAACATAACCAGCTGTTTTAAGGAATGTATGCCGTTTTACCAGTTGTTATAAGGAATGTATCGTATAATACTAACTTAACCTAACATAACCAGCTGTTTTAAGGAATGTATGCCGTTTTACCAGTTGTTATAAGGAATGTATCGTATAATACTCGTACTAACCTAACCTAACATTTAAGGTTTTAAGGAATGCTGTTTTACCAGCTATTATAAGGAATGTATTTTATTATTATAATTTAACTATATAGATGCAAAAACCGTAAAAGTGACCTAGTCATGTTTCGGTTTCAGGTGTTGGTTTACCGGTAGAGTCTCCTTTCAGGGTTGCATTCCCGGTAGTTACTTTGATGATAAAGCAGAGCAAGGCTATTAAAGTAGACACATATATATGGAACCAAGCACACACTTAGACCTTATACTAAATATACTTTTGTTTTTGACTATGCATAAATACTTGTAAAGGTTTATGTACATGAAATTAAAAAAAAAAAAAACTTTGTAGCCGCCTGTTTCGAAACCTCATCATTTAGTGATTTAACATAGTGGGAGCGATCAATGCTGTTAAACAAATGTATTGATCAAACCCATTTATGGATTTTACTTACCATCAGGAAGATATAATGTCACATGTCGTGCAAAAATACCTTAAATGTGGGTACTAATTTCATATATTTTTATTAATCTATAGATGACTATGACCTGCTGTGTTTCGAGAAATTTCTAAACATTACATTTGGTAATAATTATTAAAAAAATATTATATCATTGTGGATGGATATTTAGATAGACTCAATAACCCATCTATAAACAATTTCACAAGTTGGTATAGTGAAACTGGGACCGACAGTTTAACGTGCTCTCCGAGGCACTATAGTCATGAAGCTAAAAAAACGCGCCCCGCGCGCGCGGACGAGCACGGTTTTTACCTTTATGACTATAGTGGTGTTGTTAAACAATTCTACATATTTTTTTAGATTAAAAACTCATTGGTACACACCGGAGTTTGAAACAGTAATAATTGCGACAAAAACTCCACGAAAAAAATTTTCACCTTTGGTGTTGTAGTAATCGGGGTCGCGGTTCGATTCCCACTCATGAAAAAATAATATTAGTACGTTATTCTGTACAGTTTTCCACGGGCTATGTGTTTAAAAAGTATAATATGAACTCGTCTTAGTATACGTGTTTGTGTATAGTAGAAACTGTTTGCAAAAATTTGTGGTAGAGCTATATACATTTTACATATATTTATACTATACAAGTAACAACAATATTAATATATTTATACTATACAAGTAACAACAATATTAATAAATTTATACTATACAAGTAACAACAATATTAATATATTTATACTATGCAAGTAACAACGATATTAATAAAATTATACTATACAAGTAACAACAATATTAATATATTTATACTATACAAGTCACAACAATATTAATAAATTTATACTATACAAGTAACAACAATATTAATAAATTTATACTATACAAGTACCAACAATATTAATAAATTTATACTATTCAAGTAACAACAATATTAATAATTTTATACTATACAAGTAACAACAATATTAATAAATTTATACTATACAAGTAACAACAATATTAATATATTTATACTATACAAGTCACAACAATATTAATAAATTTATACTATACAAGTAACAACAATATTAATATATTTATACTATACAAGTCACAACAATATTAATAAATTTATACTATACAAGTAACAACAATATTAATATATTAATACTATACAAGTAACAACAATATTAATAAATTTATACTATACAAGTAACAACAATATTAATAAATTTAACGATGGCGTTTATTTTTTTTTATAACAGTTTCTGATTATTCGATTTCTCAATAATATACTCTTTCTCCCCCCAAAATGGAATCCTTGATTCCTGGTTGAAAAAATGAGAGTGTGGACAGATTTATGGTTGTCTAGCGAGCATTTATCTTGATGAGCGGTCTACACTTTAAAATTTACCTACTGATGAAGCTGGAAGGTAAATTTTATTATAAGTGGACTGTAGGTAGTAAAGAAAATGGGAAAAAAGCAGTTGCTCAAGCGTACTTATTTAAAATATCTTCTTTTAATTCATTAGGTATATCTTGCGGTATATTGCTGTTTTATTTGTAATTTTTGTATATACGTGGTGGCCGAGTTGGTTAGACCTTGGACTTAAAAACACATAGGTCCCTGGTTCGAATCCCGGTGTGTACCAATGAGTTTTTAATTAAAAAAAATATGTACATTTGTTTGACAATACCACTATAGTGCCTCGGAGAGCACGTTAAGCTGTCGGTCCCGGTTTCACTATACCAACTTGTGAAACTGTTTATAGATGGGTTATTGAGTCTATTCAAAACATCGCGACGAGCTAGCCACTTGTTCGGTGTAGACTCATACCATCGGCTACGACAAGGTGGGATTAAAAACCCCTCCGCTGGGTAGCCTGGGGCCTCGGGCGCCGTAAGGCACCCGTGATGATATATATATTTGTAATTTTATCCAAAATCCATTAATGCTCGTGCGCACGGCGTAGATGCGGAGACAGAATTCGCCGGTAAGTTATGAAGCTTTACTAGTTGTCAAAGTGAGCGAGACAACAATACTTGTTATGTGTATACGAGAGCGCGAAGAGAATACTTTGACAGGAATTTAGCATAAACTAAATTAGGTAAATAATATCACAAACAAAAAAGATAATCCATTATGATAATATAGTTTTAAAATTATTTGTAATATTAAAATAAGTTTTTTTTATAGAGTTCGACATGTTATATTACACCCACTTGATGGTAAGGGTCACTATATAGGCAGAATGTTCTCAAACAAGAATAGCAATTTGGCTACAATTGGTTGAGTCCACTATGCCTGCTTAAGGGACTGTTCACGCCTCGCTTAACGTATTTATAACATTAACTATGCGTGTAAATAGGCTTACGCGATCTAGCAGTAAAATAAAAAAAAATTTAGAGCAACACATTTTTTTTTGTGTCGCGACGTCTATAAAATAATAATCTAACGTTTTTCGTATCGTATCGTTACTTTATAACTTAAAAACTACTAGACCGATTTTCATGAAATTCATTTTTGTCTAATAGCTGTCAAAGTATAGCCAGATAGATATTTTGTTTACTTTAGAGTTGACATCTTATTTTAGTTCGTAGTTTTAAATACATTATTAAGACAGATTTTTATACGATAGGCAACAAGACATGTTAGCCGTAATCAACATATTTATTTTAAGTGCCTTAGCAATAATCGATATTTATTAAAAAGCAACATTTTTTTTTTTGTTTTAGAATGCACATGAAGTTGTGTGCAACAGCTAGTCTATACTAATATTATAAAGGGAAAGCATTTGTTTTTTCCAATTAATCTCTAAAATTACTTAACCGTTTTATAAAATTATTTTACCAGAGAGCTCTATTAACCTGTATTTTATTTTCGAACCGATTTAAAAAAAAAATGCGAGTAAAAACGCTTGGCATCTCGTGTTAAATAAATTAGAATTACAGAATCCGTCCGACCAAGTTTTTTCTTTGATCATTAAACTGGACACGAAAAGGATTTTTTTTAAAACCAAAAATAAATAGAAACCAATTGTGTTTATTTGTTAAACTATGCATGCGGAAGAAATTGCGTCCCGCAAATGGGCAATTTGCTGCTATTTTGGCAAATATAATTGGCGTGCAGAAGCCACAAATGGGGGCTTTTTGTTGCGGCGTAGAGTAATGTAGGAGATTAATTTACAAACGACCCCATGAGATTATGGATTTTGGCACGAAACATGAATAATTTAATATTACATTTTGTTTGATTAATGATTTCTGTTTATTTTGTTTATTTTAGCGCATAATAGCATAGCGCGGTAGATGTATTACCTTCCACCTAATTATACTTTACTTAATGGTAGGGTAATCATATATTTTTACCAAAGAATATTAAATAATACATTATATTTATAAAAAGGAATTTATAAAAATGTATAAATATAAAATACTTAAAAAAGTAAAAACAAAAAAACAGACTCCTCTGCCATCTAGTATCAAAAAACTAGAACTTTTAACTTCACTCGTATAAGGGTTATTAAAAGAAAGCTAATAGAGGGCGTCTGTGTATAAGTAGATAACAAGCAATGACAAAATTCGTGAGGGCTGACTGGAACCTGGTTGGCTCAGCGGTTGAGCGCCTTGCCGCGATAGCGAGGTTCGTGGGTTCGAGTCCCGCCACCAGGAATTTTTTCATTGCATTTTTATCTTTAAAAATTTAATATAAAATAATACATTATCCAACACGAATATTAGATGTTTTAAATTATAAACACATAAACCGACAGACTGATAGATGTAATATTTTATTCGTCATATTAGTGTGATGTTTGTTAGAGATTATAAATTAGAAAAAAGACGATTGGAGATAGAGAGCAAGAAAAATATTTGACAAAATATTTTTTGCATTAAAAAATAATGTATTAATATTTTGTTTCAATCAAAAACTTCTAGATTCTAGATTCCAAAACAAATAAATATTTATATTTTAACTGCTTAAGGCCGATTCGACCAAAAGTGGACATAGGTAACTTATACTGGGGATAGTAATGTCAAATTCCATACAAATATTTATTCGTAGTTTAAATTATTAATACTTAAAATAATTATTTGTATGTGATTTAACATTACTAATCTCGGTATAAGTTATACTTTTGGTAAAAAATGCGAAAGGTTGACTAAAGTGTGACTAAAGTTTTTAAACTACTACCAAAATGCAAAATATATAAAGTACCAAATTTTTCTTATTAGGTAATATTTTTGACATAATTCCCATCTAGAGTTACGATTAAATCCCCCCGAAAAATGTAAAGAATTTAATCTGACACCTGTCAAATTCGTTATCAAAGAGCGTTATTGCATACGTGAAAGTTAATATCATCAAACTGCCTATAACGTTCTGTGTTATGCTCTCACACTATCATGGGCGGATTTTCTCATAGCTAGGCGGGCGGATTAGCGAGCGAGCCAAATCGCTCAGGTGACGTTGTAGCCCTTTTTGCTCCTGTATAATGGAATTGACGAGCTTTTGCTATAGTTTAAAAAAAAAGTTTTACAACAGGATGTCTATTTGATAATGACACAAATTGACTGATGAATTTTAAACGAGTTAGCCAATAAATAATAATAATTTCTTTATTTTCTTACAAAAATATACATAATCAATAGTAATACAATTTAACAATAATTAGAGTGTGAGGTCTTCAGGATCCCATACATACATATCATCACGGGTGCCTTACGGCGCCCGAGACCGCCTAGACGGCCCCAGGGTACCCAGCGGAGGGGTTTTAATCCCACCTCGTCGTAGCCGATGGTATGAGTCTACACCGAACAAGTGGCTAACTCGTCGCGATGTTTTGAATGACTCAATAACCCATCTATAAACAGTTTCACAAGTTGGTATGGTGAAACCGGGACCGACAGCTTAACTTGCTCTCCGAGGCACTATAGTGGTGTTGTCAAACAAATGTGCATATTTTTTTTAATTAAAAACTCATTGGTACACACCGGGATTCGAACCAGGGACCTAAGTGTTTTTAAGTCCAAGGTCTAACCAACTCGGCAACCACGTATATCGGCGACCACGTATATAAGTCTTCAGGATCCCACCCTATAAAAAATAGTTTTATGTACCTATCTCTGTGTCACAATTAACATTTATTAACATCAATTAAGCAAATCAACAAAGTAATCATCAATATAAGCCTATATACAATTAAATTTATTCAAATATATTAAAGTAATCATAATTATAGTACACATATTTACCGACAAGGATAATGATAATAACAAAATTATTAGAATTAAATGTATTTGCATTAGTAATAATTTGTGTAGATGTGTGTATTATGTTCTGAGTGTGTGTTGTGTTTGTAATATGTCGTGAGTGTGTGGTAGGTACGATTAAATGTGTTTTGAATGTGTGTTTATTTTAGGGTTATTTAATTGTTTCGTATATATTCAGAATCCCATTTACTGTGAAGAAGTGGGTATAAAATCTTTCCGCTGGTAAGCTACGTGTTCCTGGGTGACATACGTTACTTATAAATAGTGATCGGATTATACGATCACTATTTATAACTAATAAGGATCAGTTATACCTAACCTTCACTTTTTCACGGGAAAAAAATGCCTTTCTGATTTTTTTTTTTAATATTGTCATATAAAAATACCAGATTCCTGAGATTCTTTATATGATAAGAAAAAATATATATAGAGAAATGCATTTTTTTCTAGGAAAAAAACATGAAGCTAAAAAACGCGGCCAGCGCGCGGACGGGCACGGTTTTTACCTTCATGAAAAAAAAAGTTTAGGTAAAATTGCACAAAAATTTCCGATCACTACTTATAATTTAACCGTTTCCCAAGGTAACTCACAATCGTTAATATATTTATATTATTATGTAATAGGTATATATATTATTAATATTTTAGGTAACATTTTCAATTATCATTCTGCACACTTGAATACATGTTTCATTCTCCCAAAGGTTAGTTGATAGATAATGCCTAAGTCTTAAGCTCGACTAGGTACAATTTTATTATATGTCCAATAAAGAATTTAAATAATAAAAAAATAAATTAATATATCTCGAAAAAATAGAAATAAAGATTAGAAATTAGAATTTGCATGGAGTTGACATGAAATTTAATAGTACCTAAGTATTAAAAATACAACTATTTATCTATAATACTACAGTTAATATTCTCATTTCTAAAATTTGGTTTAATAATTAACCCGTGAGGTATAATTTGTGTATAATAAATATATATAACCCTAATACTCCCTCTTACCTTAAGACTCGTTTTCTTTTCCTTGGTGATTCGCATGATCGTCCCCTCCGTTCCTCTGTCAATAACCTTCTAAATATCCCGTCACACGTCTCTTCCAAATATTCAGATTCGTTTACGGTGTCAGCTGCTCGCCAGTGGAATTTGCTTCCTCTGACTATAAGATCAGCCCCTTCCATCGGGGTGTTTAAACGCTTGCTCACTGCTCATTATCTGAACGCTTAAACCAGATCCTCGTGACAATTTTTGTTTGGTATGGTATGTATGTTTATGTATTACATTTATTATATTATATAGAGTATTTAAGTAGTTTAAGTATTGTTATGCATCTAATGCATCATTGTTAAAATTATATGTATATCCTTCTATCGAAAGTTCCGCACCCTAAGCATATTTCACTCTCTCAAAGGTTAGCTGGTAGAAAATGCCTAAGGCATTAAGCTTGCCTATGTACAATTTTGTGCAATAAAGAATTTAAAATAAATAAATAAATAAATTTATAATAATAAATAAAAAAAATAAAAAAAAGTATATTCCATCCCTTTCTTTTTCACGAGTAATCGCTCAGTTAATAATATTAAAATTTTGGACCAGAATCCGGTTGTGAAACAGATGAAACTGCATAATCATGAATTTAAATGTTAAAACAAAGCCTAATTATAAAACAACAGTCTGGCATCGCATCGACTGATGAAAATATATTAAATTTAGAAGAGTCTATCGAACAATTCTATGAAGTACCTATTAATTAACGAATGGAGTTCATTTTAATTAATAGGTTATCAATAACTAGGAGCGAGGGAACTGCAATTACGATAGCAATGTAATTAGTGAAACTTTTATTCGTAGGTAATAAAGTGTCGTAATGTTTATATTGCTTTATTTTTACAGTGGTGTAATAAATATAATTTTCCTCGAGAAGTTATTTCTCTTTCAGCTTGTTAGCATTTATTCAACGTTTGTCCATCAGTTCGACGGAAAAATGTTGAAATTTATTAAATAAATTGTTACTTATAGAACATTATTGGTAGTCAATTTCGATCTTCATTCAGTTCTTGTGTATTTATGTTAATGATGTTAAATAACTCATGCACTACCCAATGCATACCAATTAACAGTATACATACAGCAAGAATAAACATTTTCTTTTCTAGTATTCAAAGTCTGAGGACCATAAGTTTAATTCAGTCAAATTGAAGAATTGTGAAAATTTCTTTCATTATACCTTCCTATATTGATTATACCTATAGAAGATCCTAAAAAAATCTAAAATAGATAAACTATAT
Source organism: Monopis laevigella (assembly GCA_947458855.1). NCBI lineage: Eukaryota > Metazoa > Arthropoda > Insecta > Lepidoptera > Tineidae > Monopis > Monopis laevigella. The sequence goes on from OX381593.1 coordinate 16,288,853, forward strand.
TTACTTGGAAGACTGTTTTTTTTAGAATGTTAAAAGGTTAATATGCAAAATATAAACAATTAGAAAACCTCAAAAATCAAAGAAACTTTACAGTACCTCTACCTATCAGTCTGCTATAAACAAGGACCGAACTTTACTTTTTAAAACTGGTTAATTTTTTTTATATAATTTATATAATTTAGTTATACTTTAATTTAATTAGATATTTTAACTTTTTAATTGTAAATTTCTTAACATATTATTTACGTTTTAGTTTAGGTTACATTTATTTTTGTAGGACTTTTTTTTTATGCTTTCATACAAGATTCCAATTAATTCATTATTATTTTGACAAATTAATTAATTTTATAATATTATAGGTGATTTTTTTTTTCGTTTTAAATGTTTAGGAGTTTTCTTTTTTTAATATGACCGATAATTTATTACGTTGTAATTTATGTGATAATGGTAAGTTATACAGAGGTGAGCGTGGACTGAAAATTCACGTAGGTCATATTCACAAGAACAACAACAAAATTTTAGCCAGACATTTTTAGAAAAATGTAAACTATATAAACAATGTTTTCCTGTTGTTAAAAGAATCCCCCGAGCGGCCAGAAATACTGTTGCTTCTAAATTGTCTGAAATAATTTTGAAATGCATTAATTATAACGAACCTTCCAATTGGGAAGATCTATTACTTTTTTCTTATAATTACCTGCATATCTCCAAAAATGACTCTAAAATTAAGTATTTATCGGCAAAATTAAAATATAATATTACAAAAGACAACTGTCGAAATATTTCTGATTGTAAAATTTTCCAGTCTAAACCTAAATCAATCTATAAAAAAGCAGAAGATAAAGTATTTGATGGTGACGTCCGAGGCGCAATTAGGCTCTTGTCTTCTACGGATGCCTTAGCCCCGAACGACGACGACACTTTTCAAGAATTAAAAAATAAACATCCTGCACCTTCTTCTTCACAAGATAATTTTCCTCCTTTATTAGATTCACAAGATTGTCTAAAAATCACAGTACAAGATGTAAGCAATGCCATACATTCGTTTCCCCCCGGTTCAGCTTCTGGTTTTGACGGATTATCACCCCAACATATCAAAGACCTTACTGATGAAAATAATAATACCTCAGGCACACATCTATTGGAATCAATTAGTAAACTTTGCCAGTTTATTATCTCAGGTTCAGTTCACATAGATATAATTTCTTTCTTTTTTGGCGCATCATTAATAGCCCTAAAGAAGAAAAATGGTGGCATACGTCCCATAGCAATTGGCTGCACACTTCGTCGTCTGGTTTCTAAAATTATATGCAACACAATTTCTCCTATTCTTGCGAATTCTTTTCCACCAAGACAGTTTGGTTTTGCAGTGAAATGTGGAGCTGAAGCAATAGTTCACGCGACACGTACATACTTAGAAAAAAAACATAACGATTATGATTTTTTAATTAAAATAGATCTAAAAAATGCCTTTAACTCAATTGATAGACATACTATGCTTGAAACTATAAGAGAACATTTTCCAACTATATACAACTACATTCACCATAGTTACGCTCATTCTTCTCATCTTCTGTTTAATTCTCATTGCATATTATCCTCAGTAGGGTGTCAACAAGGGGACCCTCTTGGGCCAGCACTTTTTAGCATAACTATACATAAATACATAGAAAAATTAACTACCGACCTTAACGTTTGGTATTTAGATGATGGAACATTAGCGGGAAAAAAAGAATCTTTAATTAATAATATCAACTCTTTAATTGATGATTTCAGATTATTGGGTCTGGAAATAAATTCATCAAAAACAGAAGTTTACTTTAATCCAAATATAAGCCATAATGATTTCATTGAAATCTCCAGAGAATTAAATACCATACTTCCAAATTTTAATTGTCTAAATCAAAATGAACTATTTTTATTAGGTGCTCCACTTACTACTGAAGCCATACAACCATTAATTCAAAAAAAACAAAACCAATTAGATTTCTTTACACAGCAGCTCACCCACATTAATCCACATACACGTTTTTTTTTATTACGCAATCTTGGTATCCCGAAAGATACCAAGATTAACATATTTTATGCGCTGTAGTCCACTCTGGCTACAAGAAGACCAACTTCAAGTCATTGACACTACTTTAAAGAATAGTCTTGAAGTAATCCTAAACCTTTCATTGTCAAATTCTTCATGGCTTCAAGCCACTCTTCCGGTACGTTATGGAGGTATTGGTGTTCGATGCACAGCAGACGTAGCACTTCCAGCATTTCTCTCCTCTGTCCATGCTTGCTCAACTCTCGTCGGTAGTGTATTATCCCCGTCTGTAGACGTAAGGGAGTTGAGCTATATGACTGAGGCAATAGATTGCTGGAAGTTAAGATGTCCAAACACTTTAATACCACATTTTGCATGTACACAAAAAATATGGGATATTCCTCTAATTTTACAAAAACTAAACACGCTTAAATCTTCAAGTAATTCTCTTGGCCAAGCAAGACTTTTAGCTTCTTGCTGCAAGGAATCCGGCTCTTGGCTCGAAGCCATCCCCTCACCATCGCTTGGCACCCTACTTGACGGTAACGCCATTCGCATTGTCATTTCTCTCCGTGTAGGTGCTGCTCTTTGTCAACCACACAGATGCATATGCGGGACTATGGTTGACGAGTCCGGTGTTCACGGCCTCTCGTGCAAAAGAAGTGCTGGACGATGACCGCGGCACGCGAATTTGAATGCCGTAATAAAACGTGCCTTGGGTTCCGCGGGTATCGCCAGCATTTTAGAGCCACCAGGAGTGAGTCGTGACGATGGCAAAAGGCCTGACGGCATGACCATAGTCCCGTGGTCTAAAGGCCGATCCTTAGTGTGGGACGCCACCTGCACGGACACATTAGCTCCATCTAATTTACAGCTCACCTCTGTTTCCTCTGGGGCCGCAGCCCTTAAAGCACAAAATTTGAAATATGATAAATATTCCCAGCTCGCAGACCACTTTGAATTTCTGGCCTTTGCGGTGGAAACTTTAGGCCCCTGGTCACCTGATGCTTTAGCATTTACTCAATCTTTGGGAAAATTGCTAATAGAAAAATCAGGTGATCGACGTGCTAGAGCCTACTTTTTCCAACGCATAGGGCTAGAAATTCAAAGAGGCAATGCGGCTGCAGTTCTCGGCACCTGCGCGGCTCCAGAGGAACTCAATGAATTATATTCATTAAATTAATTTCTATTATTATTATATAATGTGTTACTTTTAATTTATTATCATTAGTATATAAATAAATATTACCAAACCATATTTAAATCAATAACTCATTTTTGTATTTTTTGTTATTGATAATTGAAGTATAAAAACATAATTTGTAATAAAATTAAAACCTAAAATATACCTAGGATAAGAAAATAAAAATAACCTAAACAAAAATATAATAAATAAAAAACTTCTTCCAGATCAATGCCAATAGGTATGGTTCCCAATAAACTTCCTTTCACCTTTCATTCTAAAATATAATATAATGTATTATATCGTAGTTTATGTAGCCTAGAGCTGATTGGCTACGGGGACGATAATAATTTAAAAAAACATTTTAGTATGCGGTTACGAAATATGCAAGTTCGTCTTTATTGTCGCCCATTTCGTAACCGCATTATTTAGGAGTCATAGGTCGTGCTTAAATAAAAAAAAAACTAAAACAGCAATATAATTTTATCACATGTTTCACACAACAAGTAGGTATATTATATAACTTTGGATAATATCTTAAGTTTGGTAAAGTTATTCTTTTGTATAGAGTTTGTTATAAAATAAGTTGGTTGGATGGATATTACGTTACCTCTCATCATGTCGAACACTGGGTGATTTATATTCTGCGTTACCTTACCAAAATAACTAACTTCATTAACTAATAGGTATCCAACTACTAAGTAATACGTGAAGAAATTATATCAGAAGGTGTATTAATTTACTGACGAAAACTTTTATAAAAATGTTTGGTATCACACTGTAGCCCGTCAATATATATACGTGGTGGCCGAGTTGGTTAGGCCTTAGACTTAAAGCACTTATGTCCCTGGTTCAAACCCTGGTGTGTACCAATGAGTTTTTATACTAAAATATTATGTATATTTGTTTAACAACAGCACTATAGTGCTTCGGAAAGCATGTTAAGCTGTCGGTCCCAGTTTCACTATACCAACTTGTGAAACTATTTATAGTTGGGTTTTTGAATCTATCCAAACATCGCGACGAGCTAGCCACTTGTTCGGTGTAGATTCATACATCATCGGCAAGTGATCTTGTCATGCTTGGGCTTTAGACTATGGGTTATTTATTTATCCTATAGTTAGAAGTTAAATTACAATTTGTCATTTACTTTATTTTGTGTCTATTGTTGCCTGAAGAAGGCGAAATGTAGCAAGTACTTAATAAAATAAAATATTATGTTTTTAATTTATTTATAAAATATACAAAAATAATATAAATGAACCTACAAAAATGAACTATTAACACGTTGAAGAAATTGCAGGTAAGCATTTGGGATATCCACATTGCAAGAACTCTCGTTTCCCGAAGTATCAGTTAAATCCGCGAGTAACGGTTCCTAAGTTCAAGAAGTTTTGACCCCAAATGATCAAAAAAATATTTTTTGTAATTCTATTTTTAACAACGCAACAAATTATTATCCTATAGATGGATTCCTTAAAAAAGTAACGAGCTAAATAATAAAAAAAAAACATGATAATCCTTAAAAAAACAGGGCCATATTTTGCAAGAAACAATACGAGTACATAATCTTATTGAAACTGAAGGCTTAGACTAAACAAGAATTAGCTATTTTAAGCTCAAAATTAATTCCTTTAGAGCTTTAAATTGCGGTGCTGATCCTACTTCGGCATGGATAATCCGAAGAACGATCTTTAGTCTTCTGATCGGGCGATTAGGACAATTAATTATACCTGCCGACTTAATTCTTTAAATTAATTAAAATTACAACAGGGACGGATATTGTACAGGATGATATTTTTAAGAGATTCAAATCCTTTAGGTATATTATGTTGTTAATTAATGTTTAATAAGCTATAGAGGTATGTCAATATTATGATATCGCTCAAACTTTACAATACCTATAGGTAGGGCGCTGTAAGGCATCAAGTGATCTTGTTATACTTTGGTTTTAGACTATGGGTTATTTATTTATCCTATAGTTACTAGTCAAATTACAAATTGTCATTTACTTTATTTTGTGACTATTGTTGCCTGAAGAAGTCGAAATTTAGCAAATACAGTAGGTATTTGCTAAATTTCGCCTTCTTCAGGCAGGCCTAATAAAATATTTTGTTTTCAATTTATTTATAAAACATATAAAAATTTATTCTCTTTATATAAAGGGGCTATACCATCATAAACACCGGAACAAGCTCGCCACTTGTTAGGTGTTGCCTCCGAATACTTGATTGAAACTTAAGGCTTTTAACCGCCGTCGCTCAAACTTTAATATCTTATCGTCCCAAATACCGCAGTGTTTAAAAACCAAGGTGTTCGAGCAGTGTGTGTTGCCAGTGATGACTTACGGATCGAGACGTGGTCGCTTACTATGGGCCTCATGAAAAAGCTCACAGTCACCCTAAGGGCGATGGAGCGCGCTATGCTCGGCGTCTCCTTGCGGGATCGTATTCGAAACGATGAGATCCGCAAAAGGACCAAAGTAACCGACATAGCCTCCAGAATCGTCAAACTTAAGTGGCAGTGGGTAGGCCACATAGCTCGCAGAACGGACGGCCGTTGGGGCATTAAGATTCTCGAGTGGCGACCGCGTGCTGGAGAACGCAGCAGAGGCAGGCTCTCCACAAGATGATCGGCCATCGGCTTCCTGCGACCTGAAAAAGGTCGCAGGAAGCCGATGGCTACAGGCGGCCCAGAACTGGTCGTTGTGGCGATCCTTGGGGCCTCTCCCAAGGATCGCCACAACGACCAGTTCCCCAAGTCCAGCAGTGGACGCGCAAAATGGTATGATGATGATGGTGATTGCAATACCTATAGGTATTGCAAAGTTTTAGCGACGGCACGGCGACTTCTAAAACAGAAAAATCATAATGTAACATAATGTTGACATACCGCTATAGACAAAAATAAGCTTGGTATAAAAAAAATGTGGGTGTGCAAATGAAAACTGGTGGTTCCAATGACCTTTTATTAAATTCGGCCCTTCCTTATAATTTATTTATGGACAGAACAATTTATAAAACAAAATTCTAATTTTAAATGCGATTACCTTAATTGGGAAAGGGAATACGCTACAAAAATTTCTTTCAATTTGTCTTGTTATAATGGGAAATATCAAAGAAACAGGCTATTGGCGGCGATGCCTAGGTCGTTAATTTGATTATGCTAGCAACGACAATTTAATATTCATTGGGGGTTTGTCAATTTTACTTACCACAAATAAAGGGTAAAATTATTGATTGGAATTTTCACTTTTTCTTTTTTGACCCCTGGTTTTTCTTATTTAATTAAGTACCGAATTTTTTACTAGATAACCTTTTCGAGTAAACTTTGCGACATTTTTTTTGTCTTGATTATAATCGCAATAATTTTCAAGATTTGACGTTAAAGCAACAAAGATAAAATAAAACAATGCGGTTCGGAGTAAATTTTATTCGAGACTATTTATTACTTTTTAAAAAGGTACAAGGCTAAGGACACAAATATGGCAAACAAACTATTTTTGATATCCTGCTATAACACCCCCACTATATCAAAATAAAAAACTATATAAATTGTATACCTAACAATTTCATAAAATAATAATGTTTATGTATGGACAGACTTTTAGTAAATAAGTCAGCGGGCATATCAGCTGTAGGTAAATATTTTATATTCACAATTTTATTACTAACACATTCTCGACAAAAATGATACCTTATATCAATGTGTTTGGATCTTTTATGAAACACTGGATTACCAGACAGCTTCTGTGCACTCTGACTGTCATTATATATAGTCACACTATAAATATTACCTGTGATCTCAAACTGTAAATTTCTTAGATATATGGCTTCTTTGCAAGCCTCTGTTATGCCCATATACTCTGCCTCAGTGCTTGATAAGGCCACTGTTCTTTGTTTTTTGGTCTCCCAAGAAACAACACAACCTGATAACTTAAAGCATAAGCCAGTATATGATCTGCGATCATTTATATCACTGGCCCAATCAGAGTCAACAAAACCTTCAAGTAACGCATTGTCACTCTTACAATATCTTAAGCCATAGTTTTTAGTTTTCTTTAAATATTTTAAAATTCTTTTAGCATATATCCAATGTTCCTGATTATATGAATTATTGAACTGACTTAAAAAACTAACTGAATATGAAATATCAGGTCTAGTTAAAACTGCCAAATACATCAAACTACCAATAAGTCTTTGATATGGATAATGATCTATCTTACTTTCACTTTTATTAACTTTTAACTTTGCTTCCATTGGCGTATTGACAACTTTACAGTCTGTCATATTGAATCTTTTCAACAAGTCATTAATATAGTTTTGCTGACTAAGAGTAATTATACCATTTTTTTTATTTATGTTAACATTCATACCTAAACACTGCTTAATCTCACCTAAATCTTTAAGCTAAAATTTTGAAGATAAAACTTTCTTTAGGTATTCAGTTTCCTTTTTATCATTGGAAAAAATAAAAAAATCATCTACATATAATGTTACAATAGTTTTAAAGTTATCATTAATTTTAGTAAATAAACATGATTCTATTTTAGATTTCTTATATCCTATATTATATAAACATTCATCTACTTTCTTATACCATGCTCTAGAGGACTGCTTAAGGCCATAAATAGCTTTATTTAACTTAAGTACTTTACCATCATTCTTAGAATCTATATATCCACATGGCTGTTGCATGTAGATTGTTTCCTCGAGATCACCATTCAAGAAGGCAGTAGTGACATCTAAATGAGTTATATCTAAACCTAATTGTACAGAAAGAGAAAATAAAAGTCTTAAAGTTGTGTGTCTTACCACAGGTGAAAAGGTCTCACTATAGTCTATGCCTTGCTTTTGAGTGTAACCTTTTGCCACTAACCTAGCACGGTAACGAACACTATTATCACTGTTAAACTTTTTTTTAAGAACCCACTTACACTTCACAATAGTACCAGTCTGTGGAGTGTCTACTAACTCCCACGCACTATTCACTTCAAAAGACTTTAATTCTTCTTCCACTGCTTTTAACCAAAGATCCTTTTCTGGCCCTTGGAGAGCTTCTTCTAATGAAAGTCCAGCGACATCATCATGAATTTCATCACTGATACATATTCCAGAAAAACCATATCTCTTAGCCTGTTGTTTATGCCGTATAGGTCTTTGCATCAAAGAAATGGCTTCTTCTGTCTCCTCAGAGCTTAAGGCATCCTCAAAGTCAGTCGGATTGTATGATTCATCTGAGGTTGATTTGTCTGTCAAGGTGATATCAAACTCATCCCCCACTGAATCTGTACTTACTCTCTTGTCCTCTTCAAATATCTTGTCATCTTTCTTCTCTTCCTTTTCCTCTATTTCTATTAAACTTTCTAAATTACAATTCTCCTTTTCTATAATTACCACATCTCTACTGGTTGTTATGGCTTGAGTTCTGGGATTATACACTCTATATCCTTTCACATTATTAGGATATCCTACCAGGATACATTTTTCAGATTTTCTGTCCCATTTTAATCTCTTTTCTTTAGCTATATGAACCATAACACCACTTCCAAATATTCTTAAGTGACTTATATCTGGTTTCTTTCCAAACCAGATTTGATATGGTGTCACATCGTTTAGTGAAGAAGCCACAGTTCGGTTTTGTAAATAGACAGCTGTATTTACAGCTTCTGCCCAAAATTTCTTGCCTAAGTCGGCATCAAAAAGCAAACATCTTGCTTTCTCCACAATTGTTCTATTGAACCTTTCACATAACCCATTCTGTTCTGGGGTGTAGGGATTTGTTTTTTGATGCACTATGCCTGCTGATTTTAAAACATTATTAAATTCCTTATTGCAAAATTCAAGACCGTTATCACTTCTTAATATTTTTATTAGCTTTCCAGTTTGGTTTTCCACCTCAGCCTTGTAAATGTTAAAACATTTTAATGCTTCATTTTTGGTTTTAAGAAAATAAACAAAGGTCATGCGGCTGTAGTCATCTACAAATAAAAGGAAATATTTTGAACCACCCATGGATACATTTTCCATTGGTCCACAGAGATCTGTATGCACTACGTTTAGTAAATCTTTGGTTCTTGTACCAACATGTGGAAAAGGCAAACGTGATTGCTTTCCTTCACAGCAAATTCCACAGCTTGACTTACTTATTGTCATTCTTTTGTTCAAGATCATACCATCAACAGCGTCTGTCATTTTATTTAAATAATTACTATTAACATGACCTAACCTTCGATGCCATGTTTCTCCAGTCACCATTACAGCAGCCAACATCTTGCTGTCTTCAGGGACATCTAATTTATACACACCGTTGTTTAGTGCTGCTGTAGCAACAACATCACCAGTTCGGTTCAGTACACTGCATCCATTATCATGAAATATTACTTTATTTCCCTGTCTAATTAATTGACTTACCGATAAAAGATTTGTAGTCAAGCTAGGCACACATAACACTGCCTCTGCCACTATGTCATATTCACACTCCGGTGTTGAGGTTATTATTCTGACATCGCCGGAACAGACAACAGAAACCTTTTTGTTGTCGGCGACTATTACTTCCGTAATATTCTGTTTATACGACGGATTAATTATCCAATCCTGTCTTGCAGTTAAATGCGTACTCGCGCCGGAATCTATATACCACGCATTTTTATTAAAAACACCATTCAAAAACACAGCACTAAATGCGTTTGTAGGTCGTCGGCATTTGCTGACATAATTCTTAGGGCATTGATTTTTATAATGTCCTATTTCTTTGCATTTATAACATTTTATTGCAGATGACGATCCCGCTACAAAGTTTTTGACATTATTGACATCTGTCATCGGCGGCGCAGTACTGCCAATCTTACGGCTGTGCTTATGTTGCCGTTTTGAAATGGCGGCAAACGCACCTTCTGTCCCACTCTGCGGCGCCATGTCTGATTCCATATCCAATAATTTTGTTTTAATGGCGTCTGTGGTTATTGAAATTCCGGAATGCTCAATTGCCATAATCATAGGCAAAAATTTTTCAGGCAATCCTGCGAGCAGCAACGATCCAATCCACTCATCACTGATTTTAAATCCAGTTGAATTTAATTTAAAAGCAGTATCCACCATTTGCGTGACGTAGGCTGTCATATTGGTGGAATTATCCAATCTGATTGAGATTAAAGTCCTCAACAAATTGATTCTTCTTGTGAATCCTGAGTCGTCGAACATTGTTTTAAATTTATTCCAGAGTTCTTGAGTACTTTTGACATCCTTTATGTGTACGTATAACGACGGATCTACCGTCAAAATTAGCTTCGCTTTGGTTTTCGCATCATCTGCAGTTTCTACAGCCTTTTCTGAGTCCGATTTGATGCAACTGCTCAAACCCTCTAGGATTAGAAAATTCTCTGCGGCGAAAGCCCACTTGCTGTAATTTTCCCGACCACGCAACTTGGGAACATTCATGATGTAGTTCGCAGCCATCCTCACAAATAACTCAAACTCGCGCAAACAAATACTAATTATTAAAACTATTTTTAATATATATATAATAATTCGTAATTTTATCGCGAAATACGGGACTGGGCCCATAACCTAAAATAAAACAATGCGGTTCGGAGTAAATTTTATTCGAGACTATTTATTACTTTTTAAAAAGGTACAAGGCTAAGGACACAAATATGGCAAACAAACTATTTTTGATATCCTGCTATAACAAAAGATATTAAAATAGACTCGTAATGCAAATTTGTCTTTATTGCAACCCATTTCGTAACTGCATCTTTAGCCGGATAGAGGGAGCGATCAATATTGTTAAACAACAATTTATTGATCGACCCCATTTATGGACTTTATATTATTTACTGTTTACAATCAGGTAAATACAAAGGCAAATATCGTGCTCCAATGAAATAAAATAAAAGTCACAAAGTGATCTATTTATGTTTTCATACATGTCTACCAGCCAGACAAACTCTCGGGGATAAAAACATATTCATTTAAATAGTGACGGAGTCATTTTTGAAAAGGGCTTGAAAAGAATGTTTTAATTATACCTGTCGTTTTATGATTCATCATCATGCCTAATATTTTGATCCTTGGCTTTGACAGATTTTTGACATTTTATGGCATTTAAAATCAAAGAGAACCATATAATCTTATATCTTCACCTAATCCAGGTATCATTAATACTCTATGCGACATGCAATGAAACTCCATTCTTTTATAATATTGCCATCGTACATAAAAAATAATTAAATAAATACCATCACGGGTGCCAATTTGGCTCCCGAGAACCGTTTAAACGGCCTCAGGGTCCCAGCGGAAGGATTAACCCATCCTCATTTCGCCGATGGTATTCGGAGGCAACACCTAACAAGTGGCGAGCTTGTTGCGGTGTTTATCATAAAATAGCCTCGTTGTATAAAGCGGTCACCCATCCCAGGCCGGTCATGTTGTCATCTGCTTAACCTTGTTATCAGTTGCGCAGTGACTTAACCATTAGGCTGGGGCCGCTTTTTTTATATCGTACATAAAAATATAAATATTTTTGGAATGTACCTCAAATACAAACGTAAACGGATCAGAATTCCACATTTCCATTAAGGTACATTAATTCCATACACATCACATTGAAGAGATTTTTCTTATTACAGTATTTGAACAAACTTTTTGAGGGAAAGGGAAAAATTCTTTACGAAGTTGTTATAAAAAGGAATCCAATAAAAAGCGAGGAAACTCGTTGTTTCCCGGGACAAAGCTATTTACTGAGCACAATTCAAGTTGGTCAATTGTTGTTAAAGCCCAATAGGTATGTGAAACACAAAACTGCGGCACGTTTTGGAATGAAAGCAATAAAAGTTACGACCGGTATTCGCAGATAGTATTGGCTATGTTCTATTCTAACCAAAGATTTTTACTTTTAATAGATAGATGCAATAGAACGTGTTTATTATGGATTGCGGGCCGAAGTATCAATCTATATATTAACTCGTATGTAAAATTTTGTTCACTTTAATGGGATGTGGTTTAAAAAGATAAATAATAGGGAAAATGATAAAGAAAATTTAAAGAAAAAAAAAAAAAGCAATTTTGTATGTAAAATAACTTCGCGATTGTTTATTTTAATTTTAATCATTCATTATTTTGGCACAATTTTTTTTTCTGTTCATCCACTAGTGTGGAAAGGATCTTTCGCCCATACAACCCTAATTTTAGTGACTGTTATATCTGTCATCTGTCACTATTTATTTTAGTTTAAACGACTAGAATTTTTATATATTACAAAAACTTTTGCTATGCCCATAAATAAATCACATCACCAGTCGTTGGGAGATTGCGGAAAGGCATCATCTTTGTAGGTGGTACGAAGTCCACCGGGTCAGCTAGTTTATAATAATTCATAAATATTTTATTTTTCATGAAAGAATGCCATGACTCTCTCTATCTGAAAAAAAAAGATTGAATTTTTTACATATGGCGTGATTTAGGTTGGGAGATGCTCTTCTTCCACCTAAATCACGCTCACAATCACTTTCGTTACTACTGCTGATACAGATATAAAAACTGCCAAGAGTCATGTTTCGGTTTTAGTCTGTGGTCTCACCGGTTTTCAGAAAACTACTGCAACGGTTCTGAAAAGTGCAGACTTAGTTCTAAAAAAATATTATACCGTGAAGTACAAATTATTATTTGTAACAATTTTGTCAGCCAGTTTCCACTGTGACGGCGAAAATTATTCGGTTACGTGATGGGCGACGAAAATTACGAATTTACAACAAAAACTTCCCGTTTCGTAACCGTACTCAGAAAGAAGCTTTCAGTATGCGGTTACGAATATAATGCGTTGATTTGACGATCAATACTTGATGTGAATTCGTCTTTGTCGCCGTGGTAACTGGCTGACAAAATAGTTATCATTTATACTCTATGGTCTAATAGCCTTTTAGAACTAAGTCCGTTAGAACTATTTCCAGGCACCAAATTGCAGGATTTTATACTTGGTTGGTTAGTTAAATAGACAGGGCATTTAACGTAGCTGAAGTGAGTGATAATATCAGGGAGCCTTTAAAGCCTATTTGGGAAGTTCCCAAGATCAAATCACTGCGTTCATTGCCCTGCCTCTGTTTAGCACCATATGTGGAATCTCTAAACGTCGTGTTAATAGTCGTTGCTAAGCAATTGCTAGTGCTTAGCCGATGGTTCGGACTATCAAACTGCATATGAAAAAAAACTAAATTTGGACAGTTCCAAGCAATGGCTCAGGCTAAGCAACGACTATTAATCCGACCATAAAATAATATTGTCTATATTATTTAATTTGCAATCGTGTACTACTTGATGATTTAATATTACACGCTATTGTTATAATAAATAGGATCATATTTTTATTAATTTCTATATCGTCGTGATATTCTTACATTGATTTTTTGAAGATCCTTTTTTTTCATTTATTATTCAACAATACTTATAACTAATTTACATCGTATGTTAATATGTGGTGCGTGAGTTCCAAACATTTTTTAAATTATACATATATCTGTACTTTGTATTAAATATTTTTGTTGTTAGTCTTGTATGCTTGAGGAAGAATCTTTTAAACTTGAATGCATTGATAAATTTCCTGGTAGGCGGAACTCGAAGCCAAGACTCTCGCTTTCGCGGCAAGGTACTCAACCATCTCCTGACTCAACAACTCCTTAGCCAACCAGGTTGGAAAATTTTGTGAGGGGTGACCCTCACAAAATTTTCCATTGTAAAGTTTTTTATTACTTATATATACATAGGCTCAGTGGTTGAGTACCTTGCCGAGAAAGCGAGGGTCGTGGGTTCGAGTCCTGCCCACCAGGAAATTTATCTTTGCATTTTTATCTTTAAAAATACGATATAATAACTAGGTTCATAACAATGCAGTCTGCTATTAAAGTCTCTGTAGTCGACTTGACGCCCATTCATACGTACTTCCAATATTACAACTTTAGTCAAAGTTCAATTTTAATTTTGGTATTGGTAATTACACGCAAAAATCTGTCTGTTATGGGTAATAAATATTTTTGTATTTTAATATTTTAAAAGTTTTTTCTAATTTCCAAAAAAATAAAAATACCCAACACAAAAAGATTAATAAATACAATGACCTACAAAAATATAATTTTAATTCTGTGTTAAACAGTAATCGAGTAAATCGAGTGTGTTAAACAGTATTGGACGTGCGATAGCTCATTTCTATGGACTTCCAGCAGACTTCTTGATTACGAATACAGTGTCCTTAAACAAATCAACTTATAAAATCTTTCGCACAAACAATCTTTATGATATTTAGTGACTTCTATCGATAATAGATCTATAGTCTCGACTAAAACTTTTGTTTGTACTGATCATTTTGCAATAACATCTTTTTCTCAACTCCTAAGGCTCTTTGTACCCCAGGAAACCCTGTCACATTACCTGTCATGGACGTAACTTGCTATTTGTTTCGAACAAGTCAAAGTGGAAATAGGTATGTCACTTTGTTTTATTTTACCGTCTTCCGTTGAAAGCATTTCGTACAATAGGGGATAGATAGTGTTTGAAAATAAACAATTTAATTTTTAAGCTATTTTATTTCTAAACTTCTTTATTTATTTATAAAAAAAATAAATAAATATCATCACGGGTGTCTTACGGCGCTCTGACCGCCTAGATTGCCTTAGGGAACCCAGCGGAGGGATTATATAAAAGTATAATCAGGGGCATTCTACCGGCATATCAATGATGCAGGAGCCCCGAACGTACAAGAACAAAACATCTCCCTTAAACTATTACAAGAACACTTTAGTTATAGAATGTTTTGTCTCTTTTTTTTGGCAATAAAAATGAGTATACGTAAAAGAGACAAAACTTTGACATTAGGCAGTTCTTTCCGCAAAAAAACAAATTACACAATATCATATATGGATTCATTTTTATCATACATGATCAATACATACACGAGTTTTAGCCACGTCTATGCAGAGGTTTTGCAAAATCACTTCTATAGGACAAAATTAACGCTACTGAGTTAAATATATATATTAGTATCCTTTTTTTACACATGGTATAAGCCTAGAGCTCAGAAATACACATGACCAGGGCAACATGTGTGAATTGTCCTCTATTATTATACCATTTTACATATAAGTACAGTACGCCTCTAATTAGGTACTGTTGCCCGAAATCCGTACTGTTTTTAGGAGTTTTTAGGATATAATATTATGAATAAATTAGGCTTATTATGTTTACAAAATTAATAAAATAAACCGCTTATTTATATGAAAATATTTGGGGCACAACGTTTTATCTTCGCAGATACAGCGTTTGGGGAATTTACGAGGTAATTTCACGTTTTTAATGTCACACGAATAATGATCTCATTGTGTAAAGGAATAAAATTTTAGAATGTTTTTGATAATAAGGAAGAAACTGCTATCTATGTTTTTATTACATTGTATCTAACCCACTTTAATAAAGTGTTTTCATTGTTTATAGGGTTTTTTTTTTAATGTTGTAAAATTATATATTTTATAATGATTACTAAAAAGTTAACACATTAAATTCATAAAATATAAACATGTATTACAACTATTACAAGGAAGGAAACTAAGAAATAGAATAACCGAAAAACGTCACTTTGAAACAATTCAAAATTAATCAAAAAAATATTTTTAATTATAAATAAAAATATGCCAGGATTATTAAATCCAACATTGAGTCTATTAAAAAACATCGCGACGAGCTAGCCACTTGTTCGGTGTAGACTCATACCATCGGCTACGACGAGGTGGGATTAAAAACCCCTCCGCTCGGTACTCTGGGGCCGTCCTTCCGGGCGACGTAAGGCACCTGTGATGATATGTATGTGTGTACTAAAAAGTATGAAAAAGATTTTCGAGAACGGAGACCTTCGCGGGTGAGATTTCGCACTAGACTTTTTTTTCGTAATTAAACTACTAGGCACTTTTAAAATAATACTATAACATAATAATAATAGTAACTGTAGATTTAAAAATAAAAATGCATATATAATGCATTTTTCATTTGATTTGCACAATACGTACACTTGAAATATATACAATAATATATACGTGGTGGCCGAGTTGGTTAGACCGAATCCCGGTGTGTACCAATGAGTTTTTAATTAAAAAATGTATGTACATTTGTTTGACAACACCACTATAGTGCCTCGGAGAGCACGTTAAGCTGTCGGTCCGTTTCACTATACCAACTTGTGAAACTGTTTATATATGGGTTATTGAGTCTATTCAAAACACCGCGACCAGCTAGCCACTTGTTCGGTGTAGACTCATACCACCGGCTACGACGAGGTGGGATTAAAAAAAACCCTTCCGCTGGGTACCCTGGGGCCGTCTAGCGGACTCGGACGCCGTAAGGCACCCGTGATGATATGTATGTATCATTTGCACAAAATTACCCGATCTGTCTACTATATATTTATTTGTGCTATGTATACATTTAAGACGTAGCAAATAATGCCTCACGGTAGTTAGCTGCCTACGAAATATGATAAATTAAGCGATTGTAGCGCGATTGAATTGTGGCTCTGTTCACATTGCGCGTGCGATTCTTTTATTTTGTGGTTTAATTTTTAAATCACTTTCTATGTCTGTCATTATATGATCTTATTCATAAAAACTTATTGAGTCATTGAAGAACACTTTAGTTACAATACAATAGGTTTTGTCTCTTTTACGCATATAAAGTTTTGTCGCTAAAAAGAGAGACAAAACCTACTATTACTACCTTACTTAACTAAAGTGTTCTTTGTTTTGAACTTGAATAAGGATTTACTAACAATAGTGATAATGTATAGCTGGTATGTTTTCCGATAATAATTAAAGAGAATACACCGTTTTTATTTTATTTTATGTAGGTATCTAATTTTTAAAAAAAGGTAAGAAAATATTTAACGACGGCCTTGTGCCCGAAAAAACTTAACGAAATCATAATATTCAAAATTTACACTAAGCCTCGCTGTAAATTAATTGTATATTACATTTTACACTGTTTATAAGAGCGTTTCTTATTAAGCGAGTTTTATAGAGTTTGTTATAAATTTTATCAAGTTTAATAACATTTCCCTAAAATACTATTAAAGCTCGGGTTTATTAAACCTTAGACTATAATTTAAACTTTATTATCATTCAGTAAGTGAAATATGTGAGTAATTAAATATTTGTATACGTGTATGCATCGCAGGTGGCCCCACAGAAAGGATATTTTATAATTATTGGTGGCGTGGAAATGCTGCCAGCTGCTTTATTTTCTATTTAATTACTATTTAATTTATTTAGTTTTACCTCTTTCGTTGTACTTGAGATTTTTTGACATTTACATTTGAAAAAAATTTAATAAAATACCATCACGGGTGCCTATTTGGCTCCGAGAACCGTTTAAACGGCCTCAGGGTCCCAGCGGAGGGATTAACCCATTCTCATTTCGCCGATGGTATTCGGAGGCAACACCTAACAAGTGGCGAGCTTGTTGCGGTGTTTATATAATAGTAATTTTTGCTTAGTTATTGTGTGTACTTGACCGCCTCCATAGACTAGTGGTTACGCTTTTGGCGTTGTATCCGGAGGTCATGGGTTTGATTCCCACCCATGGCAATATTAGTACGTTTTTCTGTAGTTTCCCATGGTCTGGGTGCTTCAATTAGGGGAGAAGGGTCTCAATAACTTCGCTAAGCCGGTTGATTTCATTACAACCGCCCATACAGATGCAAATACCGTGAATAACCTAGGTCAAGTTTTAGTCTGTGGGTTCACCGGTTTTCAGGAGCCTATTGCATCTGTATCTTGTCGAGGTGGTAGTAACCTTTCAGAGTGGTTACAAAACATACTGATTTTGTGATAAAAATGCTAGGATATTAAAGTAAATATGTAATGAAAATCCGACTTAGATGCTGCCCATTTCGTAGCTACAACATTTAGCCAGAATAGTGGGAGCTACATATGTGTTTACGACACCATTCACAGACTTTGTAGGTTAGGTTACATAGATACAGTATCTATGCAATGCTCTAATTTAAGAAGAAAAAAAATTGGATATCACTTTGTTTTTTTCTTGTAAGAATCCTTAATCATACTATAGGAACTTATGTAACCTATAAGTAGCCGTCAAAGGAGCCAAAACGCAGCGGGAAACAAACTAGTAAGGAGAAACAAAAGAAATAAATATCAAGAAAGAAATGTTGGAGAAAAAAAAACTTCAGGCAGACATTTTTAAATAACTCATAAGCATAATTCTCGCTTAGCCAGCTCGTTCTTATGAAAAACACGAACTGAGTGTAAAATAATAAAAATGAGAGAACGAAACAGGTCCCTGGCTAATTTAGTTCCGACGTAAATTGCTTAGAATAAATCTCCTTAGGTTTATATGCTTAACACGCGTTATCATTTTTTAAATTCAACTTTATTTTAGTAAAAAGATTTGTATTTTATTAAAGCGACAGTAAAAATAATATGATTAAGCTATAAGGATTTTACTTGTAAATACATATTACTCTAGTCTTTAAAGGGAAAGCAGTGTAATGTTGCACCAGGATAGAATAAAAAATATTTTTTTCTTCTTAAAATACAATGTTCACATTCAACTAATATGCAGTGGAAGTTGGTGCAAGAGGAATTCCAGCAAAGTCTTTGCACCGTCTATTGAAGGATCTTGGCCTTCCGAGAACAGCCGTCGGAACTTTTATGGAGCGTGTTTCCAGGATGGCTTTAACAGGATCATATAGTATTTGGTTGAGTAGAGAGGGTAGTGAACACAGTGCAGGTGAGAGTTCAAAAGGCCTTTAAACCTACTTCGCGGTCTCAAGTCCGGGAATGCTGCAGTTCATTCCCCTGCCTTTCAACCACGCGACGGACCCGGCACCCGCACGGTAAATCCATGGTAAGCTAAGAACATTGTCTCTCTATACGTGGTGGCCGAGTTGGTTAGACCTTAGACTTAACACACACTACAGTTGTTAGGTCCCAGGTGTGTAATACCACTATAGTACCTCTGTGAGCACGTTAAGCTGTCGGCCCCAGTATCACTATACCAACAAGTGTAGAACTGTTTATTGAGTGTATTTACAGTCATTGATTCTATCCAAACACAGCGGCGCGCTGATCACTTGTTTAGTGTTAATACTATTGGCTACGACGATGTGGGAATAAGACCTAACGGCTGTGGGCGCCCTTGATTTTAGGGTTGTTTTTAATGTACCTACATAATAAAATATGATTTATAAATTATTTTTATTAATACTTTTATTTAACATTATTCTTGAAAATGTATTATAGATAGGTACTCGAAAGAAAAAGGATAGATCTTCAGAATTCATCCTTCAGCCATCGGGTATCGAGCCCGGTGATAGCAGTAACTGTTTAATAAGTTCTAAGTCATATTAATATACGTGGTGGCCTAGTTGGTTAGACCTTGGACTTAAAAACACTTAGGTCCCTGGTTCGAATCCCGGTGTGTACCAATGAGTTTTTAATTAAAAAAATTATGTACATTTGTTTGACAACACCACTATAGTGCCTCGGAGAGCACGTTAAGCTGTCGGTCCCGGTTTCACTATACCAACTTGTGAAACTGTTTATAGATGGGTTATTGAGTATATTCAAAAACATCGCGACGAGCTAGCCACTTGATGGTGATACATAAGTCATATTAAAAGGGTTTTAAATTAAAAATAATGTTTTGCCGAAGTTGCTTTTTGTCATATTATATCTGTTACGTTGTGCTAACATAATATAGTATTTACAAGTTTTTTTTTAATATGGTATTTTTTTATTGTTTAAGTTAAGCAGAACTGTTTACCCCAGTGTCCCCTAAGTTTTCCTATAGAAATCTACCTTCCAGTTTCCCTTGTATTTATATTTTCAATTGATATTTGAAAGCCTAGAAGCGAAAGGCGGACTTATCTAACTGCAACATTTATTTTCTTCCAGAAGATGTATTTCGGATGCGAAGCGGTCTATCTTACGCTACGTGTCATTGTGCGAACGTCGCGAGAAGGGTAATCTGCCTATACGTATATTGTCCTTGTACTAATGACGTCATTTTTACGTGTGAATTCTACGCAGAAGTTGGCGGTAACGTTATATAAATTTACGACGTTATAGTGATTATTAACGCTAGGTGTGTTTAATTTATTATTTGATGAAATATTGGTTGTTATTTTTTAAATAATACTTATGTATTAACTAACTTAGTTAAAGAACATCCCGGTGTGTACCAATGAGTTTTTAATTTAAAAAAATATGTACATTTGTTTGACAACACCACTATAGTGCCTCGGAGAGCACGTTAAGCTGTCGGTCCCGGTTTCACAATACCAACTTGTGAAACTGTTTATAGATGGTTTATTGAGTCTGTTCAAAACACCGCGACAAGCTAGCCACTTGTTCGGTGTAGACGCATACCATCGGCTACGACGAGGTGGGATTAAAACCCCTCCGCTGGGTACCCTGGGGCCGTCTAGGCGGTCTCGGTCGTCGTAAGGCACCCGTGATGATATATATATATAGTTAAAGAACACCAATAACTGGAAGTCGAAAACATAAATAAGATTTTCTTTATGCCTAATATGTAAAATATTCATATTATAATATATTTTACTTTTATTTAGGTGTTTTTATTATATACGGAAGAGTAAGTAGTAGACAGGATATACATATATATAATAATATGTATTAACTCATCATCCCATAGTCAAAACTACTTGAACAATGGACTTGATATACGGACCCTAATTTCCGTTTTTGTCTTACTGTTAAAAGTCTAGAAACCAACGCTGTAAAAAGGGTTTTATTTATATTTTTTTAAGAAAGTTAATATCTCCTTTTTATTTAATTTCATAAGGGGCAGAAGAAGGCTCAAAAAGAAAAAGTTTTTGTATTTTTACATATTATTTACAGAATACAGTGGAGGGTACCGTTGAATTCGGAAAGGTCTTTAACCCAAGCAGGGTAAAGACGTGGTCTCAAGTCCGGAAATACTACAGTTCACTCCCCTGCCTCCCAAACACAAACACACACTCCCAAACACGGTGCCAGGTCTATCGTGGACCCGGCACCGTACGGAGAATCCATGGATAGTTAAAAACATTGTCTCATACAGATGTTTTATATTTTGAAAGCAGGATAGTTTTTAAAAAAATATATATGACGGGTGATAAAAGCTAGTATAATATTCAGGATAAAATTAACTTTTCCAAGTTTTCTCATACACGAAGCGCCAGAATTGTTAACATAGCTGACAAAACAAGCAACTTTCACAAGATTATGGTTAGCAACTGCAAAATTTTTATTGTAATTGTCAAATACTTTTAAGGCTCCCCGCATTGCAGCCAGCAATTGTGTACTGCAATCAGATTGTAACAATATGCAATTCAAACTTTTAAGTTTACTTTGCGAACTCTTCCTGTTTTCTATTTCTCTTCACTCTCGGTATGAGATTAAAATTTCTTTTTTTCTATTTTGTTTATTCTTTTAAGATATGAAATACTCCAATGCCCAGTGTACCTACATTGATCAAGTTTTTAATACACTCGCGAGTAAAGAAATGGAATGACCTAGTTATAAGTGGTAAAGTGGTATTTTTGTACCATTTTTTGTAACATAGGTTGTAAAGTGTTATAAGAGCTATATAAGAGCTCATAGGAGACAATACCAAATATTAGTCATTCGATATACTAATGTTATAAAGAGAAAATATTTGGTTGTTTGTTTGTTTCGAATAAACACAAAAACACTAAACCGATTTTATAATTTATTTTACCAATAGAAACAGACTTTTTTAATTTCGACTAGTTCTAATAAACTAAGTACCAGTTTCTAGAAAGTTGATAAAATTAATCTATGATCAAAATTAGCCAACAAAACACATGACTCCTAAAATATTTATGTTACCGTATTATTTTTAATTGAAACACGGCATGTGACTTTGTATCTACCTGATGGTAGGCAGACCAATACATTATTGTTAAACAATATTGTTTGCTCCCACAATGCCGGCTAAATTGTGTGGTTATGAAATGGGCGGCGACAAAGACGAATTTGCAAATAATGTAAGAAAAAAAGCGGCCCAGCCTAATGGTTAGCGCAACTGATAAAAAGGTTAACAAGATAACAACAAGGCCGGACCTGGGATGGGTGACCGCTTTACAACACACTACAACAAGGCTATACCATCATAAACACCGCAACTAGCTTGCCACTTGTTAGGTATTGCCTCCGAATGCCATCGGCAAAATGAAGATGGGTTAATAGCTCCGCTGGATACCCTTTTTGGGGGCCAAAAAGGCACCCATGATGGTATAGTTTATTAATGTAAGAAAATAACTACAGTTTTTTTTTTTTTGTCAAAAATATAATATTACTTATATTTTTTGAAAAAATATGCTGTAACGAATGTAGAACTTTAACTAAGTAATAAATCGAAATGAATACAAGCTAGTAGCAGAATAAAATAGAATTTTCTTTTCAATTTCAATGGCAGCCCGAGCGCATCATAACTAGCTCTATACACGTCATATAAAGCCTTCATTAAAAAGCTTTCAGCGTTATAACTGCATTAATAAATAAACTGCAATGTTTTTTTATTATTTTATTTCTATACAGTTCCATCCGTTAGTTAACTGTACTTATTTTCTTTTTTAAAAGATTTACTTTGAACGTGAGATGCGGAAGTCGCAAACATTTAATATCCGGTTCATCAGTTACTTTGGTGACAACTCGCTTGGAGCTTTTGCCCTACACTTCCGTCTTAAGTTACAATTAAAAGATAAAATGGTTGGTTATTTTTATAGTTTAATTTAGTTTTTTTTTTTTTTATTATTTTGGATTATTTTATAATTTTTTACTTAATTATAATTGGGAGTGACTTGTGGCACCAAAAACTGCTTAGGTATCCATTGAAGATTTGTTACCACAATATGAATCTACAAAAAAAAATGACGAGCTGAGTTTTGCGCCTTTGGCGATGTATCCGGAGGTCGTGGGTTCAATTCCCACCCATGTCAAAAAAATATTAATTGGTACGTTTTTTTCTGTACAGTTTGTCACGGTCTGGGTGTTTATAAAATATAATATGTATTACTATTATATTGTTTCTGGTACACATAGTACAAGCCTAGAGCTTAGTTTGTGAACAAAGCAATATGTGTAATTTGTCCTACAAATTATTAATTTTGCTAGGAGAACGCGGGGTTCGCGATTACGAATTTAACCCTTAACTAACTATAAGATAAGATTAGGTACTTAGCAAGGTAAAACGTTGTATCTAACCTTACTGTCCACCATACATCAAAAGTATTCATTTTAATTAACACCTAACGAGTATACATAAATAATTCAATACTCTTTCGGACATTTTATACTATGCTGCTGAAATGTAACCCTTGCCCATCGCAACACCTATGCAAATTTGTAGGGTTATTTATTTGAAAGTAGCAACGCGCCTAAAGCACTTTTCACTTGACAAGGGTTGAATATCTCTTCGTTACCTATTCCATATTTTTGACATATTTTTTGTCGACAAGGCGATAGGTTTTTTACCAGTGACCCCGATACATTAAAGATATGTTTAGCCATATTGTATCTCATTATAATACAACATATGTATACCACTATAGTGTAGATATACGTGGTGGACGAGTTGGTTAGACTTGGACTTAAAAATACTTAGGTCCCTGGTTCGAATCCCCGTATGTACCAATGAGTTTTTAATTAAAAAAATATGTACATTTGTTTGACAATACCACTATAGTGCCTCGAGAGCACCCACTTGTGAAACTGTTTATGTTTGGTGTAGACTCATACCATCGGCTACGACGAGGTGGGATTGAAAACCCTTCCGCTGTGTACCCTGGGGCCGTCTAGGCGGTCTCGGGCGCCGTAAGGCAGCCGTGATGATATGTATGTGTTTTCAGGGTTCTGAAAAGAGAAAAACAAAAAGGCTTATAAGATGCAAAAACCGTCAAGTGACCAAGTCATGTTTCGGTTTTAATCTGTAGGTTCACCGGTTTTCCAGAGACTACTGCATCGATTTATTATCGAGGTGGTAGTCTCTTTTCATTGTGCGGTTTCGAAACAGAGAGTTAAATTGACGATAAAGCAGCGAGGCTACTAAAGTAGACTCGTAATGTAAGTCAGCCTTTATCGCCGCCCATTTCGTAACGGGATCATTTAGCATCATTGTTGTTCAACAGCATTGATCGACCCCATTCATGAATTTTGTACTATTAGGTACATACAAAGTCACAATAGGCTATTTGACTACATTAAAAATTGTGGTCATCCTATCAGACAATAGCGTAAAAAACATATTTCACTTTATTTTAAACTAAATTATGTATATCTTTTGTAGATTATACGAAATAAAATTGAATATTTTTTACAATTTTATTTATAACAAAAACATCTTTGATTGGTTGATGACTGGCGACGCCACACGCAAGTAAACAAAATAATAAACAAATTATAAATCATGTGGATGAAATAGAATAGAGTATAATATATAGGAGATTATTTAATCTGTGCTTGTTTGTTTACTTGCGTGTGACGTCACATTTGACATAGACTACGAAACAGCGTTTTTAGCGCCATTGTAGAAATTTAAACTTTAACTTTGATTTTTATTAATAATAGAGTGGACATCCCGGAAATATATAATTAATATTATATATTTCCGGAAATATATAATTAATATTATATATTTCCGGGATATATGGATTAATGCAGTGTGTTTATTATGTAATAAAGAATCATATAAAACGAGTTTTAAAAAGGAGTCAAATACCCTATTGCCGTGCTCCAGTAAGACCAAAGGGTGAGACTCAAGGGTCCACCCTTTTGTCTGTCTCCATCCGCATCAAATATATCATCAACTACAGGTCCGTTTTACTTGAATTTGTTAACCCAATATCCAAAAGGGTATAAAACAAAAATAATATATAGGCTAAATAATATATAGGCGAGTAAAAAAAGGGGATCTAAGTAAAAACAATTAAATATAGTTTGCGTAGAAATAGTTCGCGGAGGTAGGTATTTAAAGAGATTCTATAGAAAAATTACGATGTAATTCAATGTACTTTAAAAAAAATTTCGGTATTGTAACTTGCCGTATTTTCATAATCAATATTGATATAAATAAACGCGAAAGTTAGTTTAATGAACCTATTATCAATAAATTTGATAATAATGATAAATTAAATCCTAATACATAGGATTATGATGACCTCTGGGTTATTTGATGTCACAAAGTTAGATAAAAAATACATATTTACCTATTCATTATATCATATTTGTCCCGTTTTTTATACGGAAGGGAATATATAGAAAACAAATTTATTTGGGCCCCAAAATTATTACACGATGTTGATGACGTTACCTTAAAATATATATTCTGATTTATTAATATAAACTACTAAAAATCAACTGTTTAACTGGAATTCTAAATTATTTAAAATAACATGCAATTTGACTGCTTATAGGGGTAAAAATAGGAAAAATGTTAATTTAGGCGCTTTAATTTAATTTACATTTTGTTTTTCAGGCGTTATAATTAATAAATAAACAATATCATACGACCGAAGACGCCATAGGCGAAATATATTATAATTAAATAAAAAACATTTTTTTTTGTTTATTATTCTTATTTTTTTTTTTTTAAATATGTAGGACAATTTACACATATTGCTCTGGTTATAAACTAAGCTCTAGGCTTTGTACTATGCGTACCAGAAACAGCGATATAATACATATTATATTCTATAAACACCTAGATCATGACAAACTGTGCAAAATAATATAACTAAAAAACAATCAAATAAATGCTTCAAGACGCTATCGATCGATGATTTTGTCTTGCATTAATTTCTTCATGGTAATATAAAAAAATATCTTTTAATGTTAGAAGAAAACCTACGCACACAAACATAACCTACTTTTGAAATCGGGTAAACACGATTTTTCTGTATACCCTCATCAATCAATGGATCACTGGGTTTTAGAACTGACAGCGTAAGAAGGTTTGTCTTATCATTTTTTATACCATCTGATATTGACAATTATGATAAATATCAGTTTTGTAATTTACAAAATACCTTTTCTTTATTTTATAAGTATACCTACATATTCGTTTACATAGTTAGTAGGTAGATTATACCTAGACATTAAAACACTAGACTTTTTAGGAGTTTTTTTAATGTTTTAGTACATTAATTGTTTGAAAATGTCGCTATAGTGCCTAGATTCACTATAACTGTTGATTTGGTATAGAATAATTCCATTTGGATACGATGAGGTGGAAATAAAATATTTTTGCTGGGTACCCTGAGGCCGTCTAGGCAGTCTCGGCACAAGGCACCCACGACAATATGCAGTATGTGCCTACATGGTACTAACTTTTAAAGATTTTTATTTCACAATTTTTCCTTTCTAATTTTATATATCTGATTCTTAGAAATTGTATTCCAGTTATTAAGTGCCTAGTTTCAAAAGTAAAAAAAAACGTGCGACAAACCGGCCGCGGTGTGTTTTTTTCTCTATAACCTTTTTCGTTCTATATTTGGCAAATCATTTCACCTACACGACTTAACACGACCGTATTTGTGACTGTGAACTTTTTCCCCTGAGCCTATAAATATTTTTTACTTACACCCTTTAAGATAATATACTTCTGACCTGCCATAAGATTGCGTAGTTTAGAAAATTTAAGCGTACAGACATAGACGCGGAAAGCTTTGTTTTGTACTAAAGGGTCTTTCAACAAGGACGGGTCGATGTTAAAATTGAATAAAACAAGATGTGTGTGAGATATTATTGTAATATTTTTTTATTTGAAAGGCCCATTTATGCCATTATGAATGAAATTTAACATCGTTCAAATGTCCGCCGCGGCTTCACATGGTGGCACGAATCCGAGAGGTCCAATTTTCAATGACTCTGCTGCATAGATCCGGCTGAATCTGAGTGATGGCCTGCGTTATGGCTTTCAGGGCAACGGTCACCAATCGTTGAAGAGTAGACTTTGAAGGGCCACCGCGTCTGCCGTAAAATAAGCGTAATGATTGCAACGTTTGCACTAACGAACACTTGTTTTGATAATAAAGTTGTATCATTTGCACATGCTGCTGAAAACCGTGTGATTTGGTGATTTGGCATCAGTGACTGAATAAGAAACAACAGATTTGACAGATGCCGCCACAACAAAATAGCCGCCACAAATTATTAATTGCGACCCGCTCTATTTGAAAGACCCTTTATATGGTAATGTAGAACTATAACAAACCAGTAGTTCTCAAAATATTTGATGCGGACAGAAAATCAGAAGGAATGATACCTCAGTCTCACCTTAAGGTTTTATTTATTGTTAATACCTACATTTCTTCACACGTATCTAAAAGAAAATATATTACAAAACTCAGATCATTGTCTCCAAATACGCAACGACCTCTTGGCCCCAATTTTTTTGACTGATGGGCCTTCATGAAGCAGAACGTCACCGACAACAAAGCATATGGTACAATGCCACTGGATGCGGCAGGATTTTTTGGACAACAATGCCTCGACTCAGGCTAGCCCCTGACACTGACAAATGGTCTCAGAATGCGGTGGTGACCCTTAGAAATTTCGAGGTAACCTACATAGACGTATATTTTATAGACTAGTCAAGTTCTGTTTAAATTACTGCTCGGTAACATTAGCTAACAACAGGGTCCACGATATATTTAGCTTTTTCTGCTATTCGGGCATTTTAAAATATATTATTTTTAAGTATTTGTATATTAAAATATATGCTTTTTTTAACATAAAATTATTACCAAGATATTTTTATAAATTGAAACATACGAGTATTTTATATATTTTTATTATCACGCCAGGTCTCTTACGGAGTAGGCAGATACAACCGAGCACCCTTTGTCTCTATTTCTTCTTACACCGTTTTCCTTGTTCACGGTCATGACATAACCCTTCCCATATATGCAAGCAAGTTTCGTAGACTTTTAGTTGCAACGTCTACGTGTCTTTTACAATATTTCCAATTTGATCATGATACATGTGCCTTGCTATCCCACAGCAATGTTTAGCCTTCAGCTCGCTTTTATACATCTGGTTATCACTAATAAATTATTCCATATGCATAAACCAGTGGAGAAAAAACTAAAAATAACTTACCACTTTTTAATTGCATGTGACGTTCAATTATTCAAACTCGTAAATAATTAAAACCTCAGACTAAAATTTGTATATCTTATAATAAACAGACCGTAATTATGAGGTTGATTAAATCCCTACAATGGCAACTCGTAATCATTTTTATTGACTGCTTTGTGTTATACATAGTGAATTTGAAAGGTTGTACTTTGGGCCAATATGAGGCTCTACTCATCAAATCGAACAACTTTTCCAATGGAACCATGTGTAGCAAATCAAACAAAAGAGTTTGGTTTCCCCATACAAATAGGTCATTTTAACGTTACTAGTTTGTATGGACAAGGTATTTTTTTTTTCATTTGCGACACATAGTTCCATGGGAAAAGTTGTTCGATTTCATCAGCACAACCTCATATTAGCCCAAAGGTTGTACACCTTTCAAAGCCACCATGTATAACAATTTATTAATACTGCGTTACTTAATATCTACTTAGGTACCCGTCTATTGGTACTATATGTCTTTGTGTACTTTCCTACCTAGAAGGCTATTCACAAACGAAAGTTGGCTTCACACGAAAAAGGATATAGGTCCTTAATGGTAGGAAGTTTCTGGAATTCGTATCTGTGTTCATTTATTATCAGGTTACTTTTTTGTTGGGTAACTATCCTTTTTTTCTATTGCCTGGGAAAGTGGTTTGGATTTGTCATCGTTATTTTAAGTAGGTAGTCAAGTATTGTTAAT
Organism: Monopis laevigella; assembly: GCA_947458855.1. Taxonomy (NCBI): domain Eukaryota; kingdom Metazoa; phylum Arthropoda; class Insecta; order Lepidoptera; family Tineidae; genus Monopis; species Monopis laevigella. Next base: position 16,317,972 of record OX381593.1, read on the forward strand.
TATTTTTAGACATTGGTTCTATATCGGTTCATATCTCGAGTAACCCTAGAGCGGCGGCGTTTTTTTCTCAAGTACAGTAAAAGTAAGCTTAACTATACAGAGAGGAAATGCCGCCAGTGTCCTGGGCACTATGCCGCACGGCACATATTTAAATTCTATTTTTATTTTCTAGGGTTTTATTTAAATAGGTTTAATAGGCGATTTTATTTTGTTAACTATAGTTTAAGTTTATATTTTCTTTGTAAGTATCTATTGTATTATTTATTGAATATATTTTTTTTAGCAAAAATATGATAATAAAAAATTTTACTAATGCATCAATCTTTAAGGCTCAATATTAATCTTAAATAAAATAATTAAATATCATCACGGGTGCCTTACAGCGCCCGAGACCGCCTAGACGGCATCAGGCTACCCAGCGGAGGGGTTTTTAATCCCACCTTGTCGTAGCCGATGGTATGAGTCTACACCGAACAAGTGGCTAGCTGGTCGCGATGTTTTCAATAATCCTTCTATGGCCAGTTTTACAAGTTGATATAGTGAAACTTGCAACGACAGCTTAACGTGCTCTCCGATGGCACTATAGTGGTGTTGTTAAACAAATGTACATATTTTTTTAGATTAAAAACTCGGTGTGTACCGGGGTTTGAACCAGATCTTTCTTTAAGGCCCAATTTTGATCTTATCGACCTTAAATTTATTTACCGTGATGTTTTGATTATTTTTAATAATATCCAAGTCATGACTATTGTAACAGTAGAAAATACATGGTGAAAGTCAATAATCAAATCAGTTCATTTTAATTGTAGTGGCACTTCCGCTGGGTACTTTGAGACCGTCTAGACGGTATTGATTGCCGTAAGGCACCCGCGATGGTCTAACTATATAAATAAACATAAAATAACTGTTTACTTTATAGTTGACAAAATAAGTATCAAGCGTCGATCGACACGCAAAATGTTCAACATGCAGATGATGTGCAATACGTAAAATTACCAATACGCATAGTAAACTGTTCAAAATTCATACCATTTTAGGTGAGAGGAAGGTCTATAATATGATAGTTAATTTCATTTCAATCGTCATATTCTTATGTAAGATATTGATCTTATTTCTTTTTACAGAATCCTTGTAAAGCCAAAGCAATCAACGTCTCGTTTATAAAAAGAATCCCACCGAGAAATTCGCGAAAGAGAACATTTAAACCCCGCAAGCTCCGCTCTAGTTTTATAGTTCTTTACAAATTAACACTTGCCCGAACGCAGACTTAAAAGTATAAATCCCGAGCCCCGACTGCTTTCAAATGCGAATTTATTAAGAGTCATCAGATGGAAAGTTGCGGAACTTTAAAAGCTGCCTTTTGATGCCACCGAGAGAAATGAATAATCCTTCCCGTTACCCCAACTCCTCGCTTCCCAAAACAATAGAGTTCATCAGAATAACGTCGGACTTAAACAAAACAGTCCCCCCTTTTCCAGTTCGAAGAAATTGTGTCGCAATTTATCTGAGTTTTTAAGTGAAGATTTATATAGAGATTTAGGCAGCAACAATGCGGGTCTTTGTGGTGGCCTACTTTGTTGTTACTACAGCCTCCCGTAACAAGCTGCATAACAATGTACTTGAGTAAATTGGAAGTCTATTTTTTATTTTAAACAGTAAATTAGTGTTTGTTTAGACGGAGTTGGAACTTTGTTGTTAAAATTCTCTGACAAAGTATTTTAATGAAAATGATTAACTATTATATTTCCGATGGTAAATATCATTTATATATAATAATAAGTTATTTTTATTTAGCTTGTTATTATTTAATATGTTATTATTATTTATCTTGTTATTGTAGCGTAGTTATTAGTTTATTAATTAAAAAGTTATTGATTTTACGTTTTTATTGTAATTTATTTATCTTATTTTATTGTAATATATATAGATAAACAGACCAATTGTTTGTATAGTAAATAAGATAAAATAATATTTAATATTTAAAGAATGTGGTTACATAAAAAATGCTTTTGGAATTTATAGTATTATTTAAACTGCAAGAATGGCGCTCAAAGAAAATAATGTAAAACCAAAAAAGTACTTTGTTCCATGAATAAAGATTTATTTATTCATAGTGAAAGAGATCTAAAGCAATATAGTTTATTGTTTGGCTAGTGTAGGAGTTGTTTTATACGAACACAGACATCAATTACATAATTTATTAAGTGTATTCAAATCAGATTAATCGTTTTTTAAATGTTAAGCCGAACTTAAATTAAACTATTATCACTATGAAATTAAAAGTATAAATCCCGAGCCCCGACTGCTTTCAAATGCGAATTTATTAAGAGTCCTCAGATGGAAAGTTGCGGAACTTTAAAAGCTGCCTTTTGATGCCACCGAGAGAAATGAATAATCCTTCCCGTTACCCCGTTACTACACGTGCATGCCAAATTAAGACTTGATATTGAATAACTTTTTCAATTATACGCGGTAGGGCGGGAAAAAAAAATAAGACTAAAAAACTAGACCTTACGCACAACAATTCGCGCATACTTATTACGCAGATAATTATAAAAGTTGTTAAGTTGGCGTCCACACGATGCAAATACCTTATGTTCCTATTCCTATACTTATATCGAGAAAGGGTTTTAAATAGACAGTAACATTTATTAAGATACGAACACAATGTAACATAATATATGTTTTACTATCGATACCATTTTTTCATTTATTGACACGGTGTAAATTTCCCTATGTATTATACTTGAGACTTGACCTTGAATAACTTTTTCATTTATCTTACGCAGGACATAATTATATATAATTGGAAAAGTTACTCAAAGTTAAGTCTCATTTTTACCTTGTAGTTCACTATACTTAAATAAAGAAACTGTTCTAAAAACTATTTTAAATATTCAAATTTATTAAAATATTTACACTGTAACAAAATATATTTTTTTACTATCAACTTATTTTTTGATTTATTGACACGGTGTAATTTTCACTATGATATGATATGATGATATGATACATATACGAGAAAGCCAACTTGAGATTTAACTTTTGAATAACTTTTTAATTTGTCTTTCGCAAGGCCACATGCGCTTCTGTCTTTCATAGATATATAATTAGAAAAGTTGTTCAAAGTTAAGTCTCATAATACGGTGTTATTCACTATACTACAGTTTTAAATATAGAGTCAAATTTATTAAAATACGAACACTGTAACAAAATATATGTTTACTACCGACCCAATTTTATTTTATAGACTTCCGCAAACGCCTTTTGCACGTGAAAAATACCGTATTCTTATTAAGTTACAGCCGTCACGGACAAAATTCTGATTCATGGTCGCCTAAAGGAAGTGGTTAGGTTCCGTGCCCAGCGACAATCGGCTCGGCCGTAAATCCAGAGGGTAGGTCCAATAAAGACATTCGTGTTGCCCACTACGAGTAGGTAACCGCATATTCGTGTACATTCAGAATACAAAGTGGCTACGACAAACTGTTCCAGAAAAAAGTAATTCTTAGAAACATTGTTGCGTATTTTCTTTCATTTTAAATGAAAATATGTGAGTTTAAATTTAGGTTAGATAAAGAGATAATTTTCTTAGCTATGCATGGATTCTCAGAGCGGATGCCTGGTCCATCGCTTCGTGGTTGGGAGACCCAGTCTTCCAAACACGCGCCAGTCTCCCAACCACGCGACAGTCTCCCAACCACGCGATAGAGTGAACTGTAGTGTTCCCGGAGTTAAAACCGCGACGCAGGGTTGAAGGATTTTCCGATCCTTTACTGTGTTTAGTACCTCTGCTATTTTATTAAACTACCTTTCAGTTACTGTACAGTTTAAACTATAGGGATCCACCAATAGTAAGGGTTTATTTGTACTGTCGAAAAATAAAAAATAAAATATCCTATCGATGCATCTCTACAGTTAAAGTCTCTAAATTTTAAATATCAATTAAAAAAATATCTAATAGATTTTTTTTTATATTAATAATTTTTATAAATGACATGAACTGTCTATGCATACAAACTGTGTTATTTGATCCAATTGTAATTTAATTAGTTTTGACATATTTTAATATTTGTACTTGATTTTATTATAAACAACTTACCATCTGATATGTTTCACTAATAATGTATATTTTAAAGCATGTATATTTTTAATTAATAATTGATTTAGTTTCTTTTGCTGTATTTTATTGTGATTGTTTGTGTTATTTATTGTGTATGCTTCTAATATTTATTTCTGGCTTATTTAATTAATTTATATATTATTTTATTCTATAAAAATGATGAGTCTAATGTAAAAATCATGAAGTGTTTCCACTGTATGCCATGACTATAATGAATAAATGAAATAAACTCAAGGTAGAACAACCACATATTAATGCCGCGGACTTAATGCAACGGCATTAAGTCCGCCTTTGTATTATGCAGTAAAGTTTGATAAATAAATAAATATTATACGATTCTGTCAATATTCGTTTAAACGCGCCATCTAGAAACGCCAAAAAATTCAGCCTGCCTATCTTCGATAATTAGGAATTGGTAATAATAATAAAATATGTACAAACCAAGCTTTAACTTTAACTTGGCTTTAACGTTTTGCCAGTCGTGTTAATACAAACGTTTTCGTACTTCTAATTTTATAACATGGCTGTACATTTCATTAACTAACGTTTATGAAGTAGAACTTAATAAATCTTTACTAATATTTACAACAACTTAGTAGTAACATTACTTAAAAAAGACGACAATTTTTTTCTTTAAAAAACGAAAATGTAACAAAGAATATTTATATAGTAAATATTAAAATATAGACTGTCCCTTGGCTAGGAGTTAATTAAAAAAATACATCGAGGAAAATATGAGGCGCCCAAGCCCGTATCAGGGCGGGCGGCGCACACCCATCCACAAGACGGCCGCAGACAATGAACCTGCCTGTTGTGTTAAAGTATTGTCGCTCATAAAACCTATTGTTCTTCTTAACTAAGGGTCCAAATGAAAGGGCTGTTCATTTTATTCAAAACCATCAAGTGCCTTGTCTCTTTACAAAAGTTGCAAATTAAAATTTTTGCGCGAGTTCTATTTTTCAGAGCTACTTTTTTACAGTTCGTCGCACTAAAATGTCTCGCAATGTAGACGTTTAACTCAAAAGCGGGTTTGTAGTTAGGTAGCATGATTTACAGTTGCTCTTAAAGAGTCTTTTTAAATTATTTTTGTAGGTGGTATTATGATGACTAACACAGCATTGGCACAATAAAACAGAATGTTTATAACTTTTAATAAAACTCGTATTTTTGTGACGGAAATTTTATTTAAAATATAAATAAGTCTCTTAATATGCTTGTAGGCACTTTGTTTACTGTAACTTATATATTTAGAAATGGAAAGGTTAAGAGAGGCTTAGATTAAAACAAAAACCCGACAAGTGCTAAAAAACTGCGTTTAGTTGTTTCAGCTACACATACAAGCTTAGAGCTCAGTTTGTGACCAGGGAAATATGTGCGAATTGTACTACTTTATTATTAAAAACTAGATTGTTTCTGTATTTTTATTATTATTGCTTTTGACATGAAAGTAATTCACTTATTAATTGAAGGCATCTAAAAAAAAAATTACTTTTGTCCTAGTCCCAAACTAAGCAAAGCTTTTTTATTATGTGTGCCATAAACAACGATATTAATACATATATTTTATAACCACAAAAACCATGCCAAACTGTACAGAAAAACTTACCTACTAATATATTTTTCCATGGGTGGGAATTGAACCCACGATCTCCGAATACAACGCCAAAGGCTCAACCACACTACGGAGGCTGTCAAATAAATAGAAAGTCACAGTATTTTGTTCACGTTCCAAATTCAAAAAAATCTAAATTATTTATTATTCATTGATTACAGTCATGGTTACACTTGAACACGTCATTAACAATAAATTTATATCAAATATTATATTTTTAAACTAAGAAAATACATCAAGACAACAACTACACCAATATAAGTAGGAACCGCTTTTTATTTGACCGCCTCCGTAGACTAGTGCTTGCGCCTTTGGCGTTGTTTTCGGAGGTCGTGGGTTCGATTCCCACCCATGTCAAAAAAAATAGTACGTTTTTCTGTACAGTTTGTCATGGTCTGGGTGTTTATAAAATATAATATGTATTATATCGTTGTTTCTGATACACACAGTAGAAGCCTAGAGCTTAGTTTGTGACCAGAGCAATATGTGTAAATTGTCTTACATATTATTATTATTATTAACCCACAACCTGGGTCACCGAAAAAAATAACGCTAAGACATTAATACATTGTTCACACAATTTTATTATATCTCATACATAGGTATGTACATTTTTTAATCAAAGGAAATAAGTTATAATACAATAATACATTAGTTTAATACGATACAAGTCTCTCTCTTCTATAGTAAAACATTTTTCCATTAAGAGGAGTGTCTGATGAGGCTTTTCGATGCTCATGCTGATTCAACTGCAAAGTATTACCCCTCCTCGTGCACGACGGTGAGTCGGTAACGCTACCATACATTTATGTAAAACCTTCCCCCCGACGCTTAATAAGAGAAAGAGCACGTATGAGATTATACCTACAATTTAGGCAGCAAAACGACTTTCGGGCCAAAACTATTTTCTACCCTTAAACTTTAATGGATTTAAAAAAAAAACTCATTTTTATTTTCAGTCATCAAATACGTTTACATTTTAAATACGTACGTTTTTATTTTTTTTATTTTCTGCCTTGATATTTTATAGGAATTATTTTTCCTACACCAAACTTTAAAAAAAGGAAAACGTACGAGCCTATAATAATAATAATATAAATAGGTCTTATTTATAACGCCTCCAGAACTTCTATGAAAATATATGAAAATCTATGAATATTTAGTGGGGGGTAACAGTTAGGACCAAAAAGTCGTGAATGTATGGGAAATGTTTGATCAGACTCTGCTCTTAACCTGTGTTTGTTAGAAAATGTCGTCAGTACTAATTGCATTGAGACCAAGGGACGGTATTCAGCGAACTGTGAAATAATATTAACGGTAACGGAACGTATTACGTTAACGTTTCGGGTAGTTTACCTGAGACGACGTTCTTAACCATTACTACTACAAATAGCTGTATTACTGAAATAATGTTTATTTTTTTATTGGAGCACGGCATGAGTCTTTTATCTACCTTATTAATAAAATAGGGTTGTTAAATAATTGTGGTTTTTAACTAATTGTGGTTTTTAACAATAGCATACTAGCGGAAGAATTTGCAATAAAGTAAATATTACATCAACATTATTATATAAAAAAATGAAATTCCGCAAAATAACGCCTGATTCAATCAATTACCTACATAATCAGGTAACAATTTATAATGGAAAATAATATATACAAATTTGCACCTAAAAATGGACGTTTGTATTCCTTCCCTGCTAGGTTTCTTAGTGTTACAGGGACCAGTAGGTATTAACCGCCCCTTGATATTATAATTTTTAATAAAATTAAATGTATAATGTAATTTATTGTATTGTACCTGTGTAGTGTGTGGTGTGTGTGGTGTGTGTGGTGTATGGTGTGTGGTGTGTGGTGTGTGGTGTGTGGTGTGTGGTGTGTGGTGTGTGGTGTGTGGTGTGTGGTGTGTGGTGTGTGGTGTGTGATGCGTGATGCGTGCGTGTGTGTCATAGGGTTGAAAGAACGGATACTATATACTAAGGTCTATTTATTAACTGTAAGGATATTTTCAGTAGCTTCATAATCAAATTCGTTAAGTAAAGCAACAAGGATATATCAGGCATGTGATGATCGATGCTTTATATATTATAAATTTAAATAGTAACCAACTAAAAGAAAAAATTTCATTCATTTTTTTTTTTAGTTGGTTACTATTTAAATTTATAATATATAAAGCATCGATCATCACATGCCTGATATATCCTCGTTGCTTTATCGTCGAATCAATTGTTAGCTTCGTAACCGCACCCTTAAAGGAAACCTCCATGATGAAACTTCGATGCAGTAGGCTCCTGAAAACTGATGAAACTGCATACTGCAAACGAAATATAACACGGTCACTTGACGGTTTTTGCATCTGTATATAAATTGTGGTAACGAAAACGGTCAGTCGAAGTTAGCGAAGTTATTAACCAAAGTTTTGGCATAATATTAATCATTAATAATTACATTATCGTTCTAGAAACTAGGAAAGATTATTATAATTAAATCACGTTATTATAAATTAATAACGTTATTATAATTTAATAACGTTTTATAATTTAATCGATAGAAAACAAAAGCTTCATACTTAAATTTATTCCTTAATTAAGGCTTTAAGTAATAATATTAAACAAACAATTTAACACTTGCTAAGCCTATGAATGAATGATTTAACTTTGTCATTCAAAAGTTCAACAAAAGAAATTATGATTCAAATAACTTTGATATTCAGTTAAGTATCTCTTTTCACCAATAATCTGTGGCGAAGGAGCTTAACATTGCATATTGTTAAAGGTTTTATTCGCATTGAATAAGTTTCGATTGTAAATCGGAGACAGTCTTAAAAGTATTATGGCAATCACAATAAAATTTCAGCCTTACTCTGTGGCTTTGGGGAATAAAGGCTTAAGTCAGATTTTTCTTTTTTATATTATTTTTTATTTATATATATATATATATATATCTTCACTGGTGCCTTACGGCGCCCGAAACGGCCTAGACGGCCCCAGGGTACCCAGCGGAGGGGTTTTAATCCCACCTCGTCGTAGCCGATAGTATGAGTCTACACCGAACAAGTGGCTAGCCCGTCGCGATGTTTTGGATAGACTCAATAACCCATCTATAAACAGTTTCACAAGTTGGTATAGTGAAACCTGGACCGACAGCTTAACGTGCTCTCCGAGGCACTATAGTGGTGTTGTCAAACAAATGTACATAATTTTTTTAATTAAAAACTCATTGGTACACACCGGTATTCGAACCAGGGCCTTAGTGTTTTTAAGTCCAAGGTCTAACCAACTCGGCCACCACGTATTTTTTATTTAATATTATTTATATTATAATTTTAAGGTTTTACTAATTTGAAATTGGTATGATAAATATTTATTTCATGCGGGCATTTATAAAAAGTAAAACCAAAAAAAATATACATAAGGTCCAAGTGTGCACTTGGCTAGGTCGCCATTCCTCCCACAGACAACTGTTAAAAATAAAAATAAACAGATAGTGAACTCTTACACTATTGTCCTTTACTTTACTAGGCCGACCGAACGCTTTGTTACCGCTCATACAGATGCAAAAATAGTCAAGCAACCGTTCATCAGTTTTCAGAAAATTATTGCATGAATTTATTGTCGACGTGGTACTTTCCTTTTTACTACTCCTTTTTAGGTGCAGTTAGGCAACGGTAGTTGAATTAATGATAAACCAGCGCTGATAGTAAAGTAGCTACTAATGCAGCTTGGTCTTTGTCGCCACCCATTAAAATTATTAACAACAATATAATGATCGATCCCAATCATAGACTTTACAAGTCTGCTTTCCATCAACAAATAGGTAATTTATCTTAAAAAATTGTTTTGAAATTTATAATATTTGTGTTTTTTTATAAATGTTTAGAATCCAAAAAAACAAATGCATACACATATTATGACTATATTATTTTAGGTTTAGAGCCCTGCTTTGCTCAAATTAAAAAATATTTGGATATAACTTTTATTTACATAATTTACTTTCAAAAAATTACTACACAAGCATTGAAGTAAATTAATATGTTCACCTTTTCGGTATATACATTATTATACATATTTTAATAGCTGTGTTACCGCCCCAGAAAAATAATATTTATTAGTAAAAAAAATGTTTTTTTGGACTTGTACCGTTTTTCTCTGAAGCACCAACTTTAACCCGCTACAGAAACTTTTCTGCGGGGCTGAGCCTGTGGATTTTGTGAATGAAAACACCCGCATTGTACACTGGCCTCATGCCAAATGCAAATAAGAAACAAAGTGAAACTGCCAGACCAATGAACAATGAATTGGCGCTAATTGCGGTTTTTAATACTAAACCCTAATTAAAGTTAAATGCCAGTTAAGGATGTTACTCTTCTTAAGGCTTAGAGATAACTTTATTTAAAAAGCGCCCAATTTTAAGTTATTTTTTTTTTATTTATCGGTCTAGTAGTTTTTGAGATATTTGATGCGGACATACAGACGGACACAAGAGTCAAAGAATTCCTTTTTTTTTAATCCTTTTTCGAATCCTAAACCACTAGAAAGAGCGCTAACAAAACGTTCATTCGCTCAATAGATAATTTTGAATCAAAGTCGTTTGGTCTGTCAAAAATATCATTAGCTAGACTATGTGTTACGAAATGGGCGATTGATTTGACGACAAAGCGGCGAGGATATTTTTTTTTATTGGAGCACGGCATGTGACACTGTGTCTACCTGGCAGTCCATAAATGGGGTCAATCAATAATTGTTCATAAGCAACATTGATCGCGTTAACTATGCCGATTAAAGATGCGATTACGAATTGGGCGACGACAAAGACGAATTGCATTACGAGTATGTTTTAATATACTCGCTGCCTTATCATCAATTCAACCACCCATTTCGTAACCGCGCCCTGAAAGGAGATTACCACTTCGACAAGAAATCGATGTAGTAATTTTCTGAAAACCGGTAAACCCACAGACTAAAACCGTAACATGACCCACTTGACGGTTTTTACATCTGTATGGGCGGTGGTAACGAAACCGGTCGATTGGCCTAGCGAAGTAAAATGGACTCGTAATGCAAATACGTCCATGTCGCCGCCCATTTCGTAACCTCTCATCATTTAGCAGTCATAGTGGGCGCGATCAATATTGTTAAACAACAATGTATTGATCGACCCAATTCACGGACTTTGTAGGTCTGCTTACCATCAGGCAGATACAAAGTCACATGCCGTGCTCCATTAAAAATATATATAACAAAAGTTCTGCGGGGTGAGACCATCGTTTTTGTTTGCTTATTCACTTTTGTCGATATATTTTCTTATGTTGCTTCATCCAACATAGAATGCCTTAGAACAAGTTCTGTAAAATAACAAATACATTTAGAGTATTGACTTACTGTGCACAATTGGAAAAATGGCTACTGTACACAGTTGGAAAATTGGCTACTGTACACAGTTGGAAAAATGGCTACTGTACACAGTTGGAAAAATCATAAATGTTTCAGCCTAGGTTACAAAACGACGAAAGCGAATACGCAAATAAAAACTATGATTCTCTACTACTGAAGATTGAAAAAAAAAACATTAACTAGCCAAGTTCAATCACAAAATATTAAGTAAACTCAAGATGTTTACTTAGCTAAGAAATTAAAACAATTAGGCAAATCCCATAAACTTAATAATTCCATAATTGGCTGAAAACTCAACATTTAACCTTTCAATTTAACTTAATTTAATCAAATATTATTTTTAATCTCATTTCGTAATGCAAAACCAACAGTTCGGAGTAATTTACTTCTGTAACCAATAAAAAGGGTAACTGACGTACTTTTTTCATTTAGTCAAAGCCATAGAATATAGATAAGGTTATATCGGCAGAGTGGGCACGTCCATCATGATTTAACTATGATATATACATCGTATAACTGTATGAAAACTGGCAGAAATAAAGGTATAGTATTCAATCATTAGTTATTACAATAGTCATCACATCTATAGTAAGATGTTTAAAGCGGCCAATATAAAACTTTAGAAAATATATTTAAAAAAAAGTATATAGTCATATAATTAACAACAAGATACGCCCATTTAAACAAAATAGCATAGCTAAAAAGAATATAAAAAAAATACTTTTATTAAAGTCTACAAACTAAAATTAATTGGTGTAATTAAACGGTAATTTAATACCAATTTTTTGTTTGTTTCGAGACCGGCACATGGGAAGGGGTAGTGAAAACAAGGCACGAGCAATCTCTACTAGAGACTATGTAACCTGCTGTACCGATTTAGATCTATGGTCACTGGAATACTGTGGTCAGTCACCTCTAGGGAAATCTAGCCGTTTCACAGCTATTGATTCTTTTTTTCCTACATAAAATATTACGTAATAACCAAACTTTTATATAAACATACTTACATATAAAATATTTATTAATGTGCGAAAATAAATAAAACCAATATTTTTTTTCCGATTGAATTTGTTTTCCCAGAACCTTGTCATTCTGGGAATACTACGGGCAAAAGGTCGTAGATATCATATTTGTATTTTGTGTATGTTGTTGAACAATACTTTTAGATAGCTTTTAGGACTTATCAAATAATTCATTAGATTTTACTTACGTGGTGGCCTAGTTGGTTAGACCTTGGACTTAAAAACGCTTAGGTCCCTGGTTCGAATCCCGGTGTGTACCAATGAGTTTTTAATTAAAAAAATTATGTACATTTGTTTGACAACACCACTATAGTGCCTCGGAGAGCACGTTAAGCTGTCGGTCCCGGTTTCACTATACCAACTTGTGAAACTGTTTATAGATGGGTTATTGAGTCTATCCAAAACATCGCGACGAGCTAGCCACTTGTTCGGTGTAGACTCATACCATCGGCTACAAGGAGGTGGGATTAAATCCCCTCCGCTGGGTACCCTGGGGCCGTCTATGCGGTCTCGGGCGCCGTAAGGCACCCGTGATGATATATATATATATATATTTTAAATAAAACAAAGAAATCAAAATCAATGGTGCTGATCACAGAGTTAATGGAAGTAACTCTAATGCTTAATATTATTATTATTATACTTATAGAGAAAAAACTAGTAAATAGTGAATTTTTAGTAGTTATTTTATATAGTATTACTAATACGTATTTAATTCATGTGCATTATTTAATTTCAGAATTGTAAAAATAAGATGATAAAATATGTAAAAAGTGATGAAAATAAAGGCTTATATTTATTATTATTATTATTTAAAAAAAAACAATTACCTACTTGTCACTTTCAAACTAAGAATAAACTAATTTTGGAAAACAGTGTATTGATTGTAGTATGGCTTATTTATTCACTCCGTTTTACTTTTTTAAACAAAAAATATATAAAAACAGGACATATTGTGTTATAGCATCTCCAAGATGTTTTAGATGTGTATGGTAAAAACAGAATATAATATAGGTATAAATTGATTATTAAATATAGGTATACAAATTGTTTAAATATTTTTTAACCCTCACCTGTTCTTAAGGCAGGATATGCAGCTGCTGTACCATTTGTAGTATCTTATCACGATTGTAACCAAATAGGTAAATAAAAATGTTTTATTATTATTAGGGGAAGTAATAAAAAAATATAAATAATAAAGCCTTCAAAGTCACAAGAGAACGATATTCGCTGTAAAGACGTGTAACTTCCAACTACTGAAGCTATTTCAGATTTAACTACTCAAAGATTGAGTCTGAAACTCTGCTTCCGTCTCTATGAGCCAGCAATTCACAATCCAGCATGGAATGCAATAATAATCTCGAGAAATAGTAAGTTCGCTGCACTCAAATCTCGAATCCTTGCTGCAAAGGAATTTATATAGATGAGAACTATATTGAAGAGGTTGAGATTAAAACGTAGATATTAAGCCTTGAAGCTGAAGCACGCTCGAGTACCCACCATCATAGAAACTTAGGAGCAAAAACGTACGTGTGATCCTTGTGAAATCCGAAGAGCAAATGAGCTGTAAGTTATCGACTACCCCCTCCACTTGCTCGTGTTATGTTTACAGATGAGCAAAGTCGCTCATAAAGGGCAACGTAGTACAAATAACGTACGCCAAGGGCTTCATTGGAAATCTCATATTTACACTTGACAAATTATGTACAAATATTATTGTAACTGTGGATAAATTTTATTTATTAGTTTCCGTAATTGGTAGTATCAAATAAGGTCTACCTAATATTTAAACGTTGTAAGTTCTATAAATATATCTAAGAAAAAAAACAGTATAAAATTTAAGGATATCGTTGAACTAGCTATCTACATGGTGGCCAAATTTGTTAGACCTTAGACTTAAAATATACAAGTTTAAACCCCAATGTATACCAATGATTTTTTAATAAAAAAATATAAACCAATATCCGTTTCACATCACGTGAGTGTTTCGGTGAGCACGTTAAGCTGTCAGTTCCAGTTTCATTATTATCTATATACTAACTTCTGAAACTGTTTATAAATAATAAATACCATCACAGGCACCAAAAAGGCCAACGGCCTCAGGGTACCCAGCGGAAGGATTAACCCGACCTTATTTCGCCGATGTTATTCGGAGGCAACACCTAACAAGTGGCGAGCTTTTTGCGGTGTTTATAATGGAATAGACTCATTGTATAAACCAGTCACCTATCCCAGATCCGGCCTTGTTGTCATCTGCTTAACCTTGTTATCAGTTGCGCAATGACTGAACCACTAGGAAACTGTTTATAGATAGGTTATTTATGTTAGCCGTGATAGTATATTATATAACATGACGTGAGCCCAGACAATCTGATGGTGACGGGCAGCAGCGGTGGGGATTTTTCCCACCTCGTTGTAGGTGTTCTGGGTAGATATTTGGACAGTCTTCATATACATTACATAATAATAATATTTTTATTACCTTGAGATTACGATATTTATAGATAGGGTAACTCCCAATTAGAAAAAGAAAGCATCGCGCTAGAAACATGAGTTGAGTAATAGGTATTCCTAAAGTTAATGTTGTGTATACATCTTTGATGTTATATTAGTTTAAATGGATTTTTTGAAATTTATGCCTTATATTACATAAACATAACATTTACATAAAATTTGAAACAAAAAACTTTTTTTTACTCAAAAAAAAATGTTATACAAGGAGAAGTTTTTAAGTAGGCCTTTTATAATTTAAATATTTTCTATTAAAAATAAGCACTTTTCTTTAATTTTCCGCTTGATATTATTTACCAGAATTTGATCCTTATAAGCGACACTATCAGCTAGTTCAATAATACCGAATTAGGTTTGTTTTCAAAATCAACCGGTTCTATTCTCGGCAATTCCTTATAGTTTTTTTATTTCGCAATTCCTTATAGTTTATTATTTCGCCTTAACTTGAAAACTTTATCCTGTATATACATTAGAATCTATTTTCAACCTCAAACGTTTTCGAAAAACTAGTCTATATAAACAGAATAGGTATGTGGAAACATAAAATAATCTTAAATTAATTGAACATACAAGTAAATACATAAAGATTAAAGACTATTCCTATCAAATATTAAATAATCTAAGTAATATAGTACAGAAGTTATTCATCTGAGAAGTAATAACATCTGAATTAGAAATATCTTCTCTGGACTAAGTTATGCGTGAGCAGAAATTAATCTACATAGAGTAAGTAAATCATAACATTAACTGGGTAAGATTGAGATGGGCTGTATATTTTGGTTGACACCCCAGGGAATACTCGCTACTTATGCCATAAATTCTTAAACCTTAAGCAAAGTTCAAGTTTAGTATTATGTAATTAAAGTCTATATATATTATATGTAGATATATACATATTATGGTGTGATTTATGGCTGTTTCTAATAATAGATTTATCTTTTGAAGGATTGTAATCAAAAATAAATAATAATAATAAATACCATCACGGGTGCCTATTTGGCTCCCGAGAACCGTTTACACGGCCTCAGGGTACCCAGCGGAGGGATTAACCCGTCCTCATTTCGCCGATGGTATTCGGAGGCAATACCTAACAAGTGGCGAGCTTGTTGCGGTGTTTATGATGAAATAGACTCGTTGTATAAAGCGGTCACCCATCCCAGTCCGGCCTTGTTGTCATCTGCTTAACCTTGTTATCAGTTGCGCGGTGACTTAACCACTAGGCTGGGGCCGCTTTCAATTATCAAAAATAAAGTTATGTAAATTAGATGATTCTCGCCAATTCGAATGCTATTTGAAAACAAAAATACCTATTTGAAATTTTAAAAATATATTGGGCTCTATTTAAATTTTACAAAGTTTAGATTTTTTTTTTTTTTTTTGATTCTGTAGATCGATTTTAATAAAATAAACGCTAAATATCACTATACTATATAATATACTATAACAATAAAGCATATTAGTATTTTTCAGTAATTTGATTTTGATTCCATTTACTAGCCTTTACGTTATGAGCTCACAAACAAACGGGCAATAGTTTCAAAAAATGATTTTATACTCTCTAATACTCTCTATTAGTACTCATTTCTAGCGTCTTTCAGAATATTTTTTGAAAAATCTTTAATGTACAGACATGTAATGTCTACGAATTTATCTATTGATAGATAAAGTTTTTAAGAAGTTATATTGTATTTATACTAATATAAAAAAAGCTTAAGAGTTTGTTTGTTTGTTTGGTTGAACCCGCTAATCTTCAAAACTACGGAATTTTTTTAAAAATATTTTAGCGTTATATAGCCCATTTAACAAGAACGGCTATATAACATCACGCTACAACCAACCAATAGGAGCGGAGCATCAACGAAAAATGTTGCAAAAGCCGTGAAAATTTATTCCTTTTGAGAAAGCTCTCAAAAGGAATAAATTTTCACGGCTTTTGCAACATTTTTCGTAACGTAAGCACGTTGCGTCGCACGTGAACGGTTAAAATTACGAAGACAAAGTTACGATTAATATATATTTTTTTATTTAATATTTAAATAAATGGCAGAAATTTACAGATTGGTTTAAAGTAGGTACACACCCTTGAGAGTCCGATTCATAATTTTCTAAACGCGAACGCCGCTGGGTAGCTCTGGTCGCACGACTCTTCACACTTTACACAAAAATGTGATAATTAACATAAAAAAATATAAATCCTATAATCTGGCCTAAATTAGAAACTAATCACTACGGATAAGAGTTTTTCAATTTATAAGTAAACAAACGTACAGACAAACAAAAAGCACAATCAGTGACGTTGCATTTTATATGTATTAGAGAGTTAACCACAAAAACCACTGAAGCGATTTTAATGAAAGCTTGTAGGGATATAAATTAAACCTCGGAATTGAACATAAAATAATATAGAATTATACTAACAAAACTGAAAATCGCGAGCAATAGCTGGTATGAAATATAACCTGATTCTAAGTTCTAGGAATCCTTCTACCTCCGTTATCTAGAAAGCTAATATTAAACTTAATGTTTCTTAGTAGCTTAAGCAGAATAAACACGTATTAACTGAAATTGCATAAACCCAATGCACGTTTCAGCATATTTCAGTTGAAGCAAATGCAGCGAGCAAACTATTCTCTTGATTAAACCACTACATCTTAGAGAGATATCTTGTAATTATTCTACTACAAGATACAATTCTAATTTCAAATATATAAGGATTTATTTGAAATTGGAACTATATATATATTTTTTTTTATTGAAGCACGGCATGTTACTTTGTATCTACATTTATCGCCCCCACTATGCCGACTAAATGATGCGATTACGAAGTGGGTGGCGACAAAGACGAATTGCATTACGAGTATATTTTAACCCTATACTCACTGGGTACGAAAATCATTTTATCATCTTTTGTATTATTAATAAAAGCGGCCCCAGCCTAGTGGTTAAGTCACTTCAACTGATAACAAGGTTAAGCAAATGACAACTAGGCCGGACCTAGGAATGGCGGACCCAGGATTGATTGAATGCTCTAGGGCCTTTTGACAAGCTTTTATTAACTATAACAAAATAGTAGGTTTTAAGTATTTTTTTAGGTTTCGGGGAGGGGGGGGGGGGATAGGTTCCAATAATTCCTGTACTTATGAGTTAATAAAGTTTTAATTAAAATTAAAAAAAAGATCACCTAAACTTAAAACTATTAGAACTGATAACAAACTAGAAAGCTACAATAATAAATCAGCAAACTACTCGCCAGTAAAAATTAACTCTAATTTAACTAACTTAAATTGGGAAATAACTTCGATGCGAGATGAAGATTTAGTGAAATCCCGAAGCATAACATCTGTGCTCGAGCTTATACTATAGCCACAGACCTAAATCCCTAGATAGGCTATTTATATAACCTTCTAACAGCCTTCGTAGACTAGTGGTTGCGCCTTTGGCGTTGTATCCAGAGGTCGTGGGATCGATTCCATGGCAACCATAAAAAAAACGTTTTTTTCTGTACAGTTTGTCATGGTTTGGGTGTTTATAAAATATGATATGTATTATATCGTTGCTCCTGGTACACATAGTACAAGCCTAGAGCTTAGTTTGTGATCAGAGCAATATGTATAAACTAAAAAAAATATATAGTTAGTCTTAGATGTCTACCTTGTTGGGAGGAAGGCACGTTACCATTGCCTAAAAATAGCGAAACAAGATGCAAAAGCCGTCACATGACCTCGTCATGTTTCAGTTTAAGTCTGCGGGTACGTACATATCGAAATCCTTTCAAAGTGCTGTTACAAAATAGTTTTAAATAGAATCGTAAGTAAATAATTCCATTTCGAAACTTGAGATGAATAGAAATATTATAATATAGTAGCCTAGCCGTTTCTTTATTTAATTAATAAAGAAAAATCATAACCATCCTACCCATTATGGCGCCCGAGATCGCTGGAAAGCGTTTTATCAGTTGTATCCCTATCGGTAATACCAATAGCGATTGGTATTATGTTAATCTCTGACTAGCTGACACGCGCAACTTCGTCTGCGTAACTTTAACCATTTACGCAGCGCACGCAACGGAAGCTCTCAAAAGGAACAAATTGTCCCCGTTTACCCAACATTTTTCATTGGTGCTCCGCTTCTATTGGTCATAGCGTGATGTTATATAGCCTCCTCTGTTATATGGCTTCCTCGATAAATAGGCGATTGAACACTAAAATACGTTTTTAATCAGTTCAGTAGATCCAGAGATTACCCCCTACAGCCTTGTATACACACAAACTCTACCTCTGTATAATATTAAGTATAGATTTATAAATCGTAGTACAAACACAGCACGCATGGCCGTATCTACTAGGCCCTGGTCTATCTGATCTTGATCCTTGTATCTATGACCACTCATTTATCATGTAACCTCATTCATGAAATACAACCTCTTTGTTTCGAGCTAAATATCGATAATATTATTAATGTTCTAAAACTTGATTAAAAATTATTTTCGTAAGGGAATAAGTTATTCTGAAAGTTTGTGATGAAATTTAACTTCATTAGTAGTAATTGTATAGTACATTAAGGGAGGAATGAACCTTCTAGTAATCATACTATGAAATGAAATGAAAATATGTTTATATATGATAAATATATAAACATATATTATAGAATTATACTAACAATAAATATATAAACATATTTAGTTAATATATTGTTAGTTAAAATAACCAAACAAAATAATGCACATAAAAACATGTTAATAACAAACCAGAGAGATAAATACTAGTTAAGTATGTCTTAGAAGGTTTGGTTCCCTACCCCCGTGCTAGGTCTATATTTATTATATTTTGATGAATTGAAGAGGTTTCATGTCCGAGAAATATTGCTATTTTTGTTGAGTCCTTTATATATGTTTAAGAAAGTTATTCACGCTCGATTTAATTTTATGCATAAAAATCAGAGTTAAAAGCATGATAGTTCTTTCTGACGAAGAGTTTCTCTGCTGCAGCTTCCAATTCCATCACCAGATCTTGATCAAATTTTAATGGGACCAAATTTAAAATTGAGAACTTTTCAAGAAATATGTGGTCACACATACAAAATAAAAATAAATATACCTTTTCAAGTCGATCAGTAATTAATGTCCTTAGAAATATTTAAACTGATTCCATAACGTCAGGTTAGGTTAGATTTATTAATGTTTAATATCCGACTCATAGGCAAATTTATTGTAAGCGTAGCATTGGTTAATTTCTTTGTCATGGTAAAAATAGTTTATATGAGAATCCGTAGCTAAAATTAATTAACCGTACCGTTCAAATGTTTTAAATAATTAATAAAGTTTAAACGTTTTTGATAATACGAAATATATGAAACTCCCTGTAATATATTTTAAATATATAGGATGTGTAACAAAACCGAAATATTCTATAAATGAAAAAGAAGTTTCAATGACCAACACTATCATAGTAAGCCGAACAAAAAACTGAATGTGTGTGGCAGATATTTTTTTTTCAGATCTGAGAGTAGTGTGTTGTGTACTCACTGTTTTGTAAATAATGAAATAATAAAAAATATAGTATGTTCAGAGAGCACGTTAAGCTGTCGGTCCAAGTTTCACTATACTAACTTTAAAAAAACTGTTTATAGATGGGTTACAAAATCCGCGACGACTTTATCACTTTGGTGTCGGTTAAAAATAACATCTGCTACCACAAGGTGAAAATAAAAACCTACCGCTGCGCTGCTGAGTAGTCTGAGGCGCCATAAGGCCCGTTTGTCCCGTAGTAAAAATAGTTAATATTAATAACTAAAATACCCCTTGAAGCGCTGTGTATATGATGTACATTTTAACCTGTATATTTCGATCCAGATTAACTTAAACTATTCTTAAAAAGTATTTAACCATCACGTAAATTTAACGTAATTACGAGCAACCGGACCTTAAAAAATTAATATAATTTCCATTAAATAAAACATTTAAACTGATTCTAGAAAGTTAGAGATACAATATCGTTTAATATCCGACTCCAAAAGGGAGTAAAACTGAGAAAGCGTTCAATTTCCTACATTCCTTTGTTTGCATTCGGGCAGATGAATGAGTCTATCTATCAACGCAATAGATGCGTAGGTACTGAAGCCCCAACGTACCCATTAATAACCACCCAAGGTAATGAAATGAAAACTTTCAACGCACGTTTTTCATTATATTTTGCACCCTTAAGAGGGAAACCTATTAAAAATCCAATATCGCATGAAGGCCTTCATTCATTCAAATATTAATCAAAGTTTGAAATTGTTATAGAAATGTCGACGGAGAAAATTTTCTAGTTTTAAACAACTTTGAATGTAACAATACGACAAAATTAAATAACTTTTGTATAACGCCTTTTATATTTCTTTAGGGAAATGTCATTTTAAATTACAGACTTACTATTATTCCAAATATAGAACACGACTGCCTCTGTGGCATAACCGCTACGTTATATCCGGAGGTCGTATGTTCGATTCCCACTCATAGTGAAACATATTATTTCGTTTCGTACGTTTTTATGTAGAGTTAGCCATGGTCTAGGTGTTTATTAAATATATTTATTCGAGTCATTGTTTCCGGTACACATAGTTCAAGTATATAGCTTAATTTATTTTCCTTTATTATCTATGCTTGGCAATTAAATTTAACGAATTGACTATATATATATATATATATATAGGCCAAATTAGGCGAAATAAATAAAACATTTATTTATTATTTTAATAAAATTGACACATACCGTTAGGGTTGTATTGCTTAAAACTTTATCTTACTATAGATAATAGAAAATTGTCAAAAATATATTTATTCCGCCGCTAGGACCATTCAACTAGGCCCATGTCTCAAAATATTATCACGCTATTTCTATGAATTACGTTTTTTCTTTCAAGTTAGTATTTTTAGTACGTTTCCTGGTACTTATTTCACCAAATAAACGTAAACCACTGAACTAATATAATTCCACTAAAGTTATATAAATGTGAGATCCCCTCCACTAAATGTGACGGTGACAGATGTTGAGTTAATAAGAGACCAATACTTAATGGTCACAAATTGACTAATTGAATCTATACATATTCTTTGGTGTATATAATTAAATGAATGTGACGGTGACAGATATGGTCAACTTACTAGGAGACCAATACTTAATAGCCACCAAATTGACTAATTGAATCTATACATATTCTTTGGTGTAGGTAAATAATTTAGTGAATGTGACGGTGAAAGATGTTGTCGAGTTACTAAGAAACCAATACTTAATGGTCACTAAATTGACTAATTGAATCTATACATATTCTTTGGCGTACATTTAGTGAAGGGGCTTATACTGTTGTTATTATTAAACTAGACAATCTATTAGGAGAAGAGTCATTACAAGATAAGAGCAATCTCGTTTACAAAATTACCGTTGTCTGATAAATTTAAAGTTCTGTTATTCATTATGATACCCAACGGTATAGAATGGACATTTCTCGCTCCCTCTGACGTTAACCACATACGCATTTATATGATTATTTATTACAAATTAATACGTTTTTTTAATATATTTAAATTACTGCAGGAATTCGCTGCTTTATCCAACCTAACCCGAAAGAATTATCTACTACTTCTTTTGTCTCCCGTCACATGTCCAAATTATTTAAAAATAGGAAATTAATTTAAGAATAATATGGTCAGCCCTCTCCAGCCAGTACCATGGTATTACAGCCACCCCTAGTATTTGGAACGCATCCAAATACTAGGGGTGACAGTACGTAGTTTATGCTCGCTTCATACATTTTGAGTCGAGTTGTAGTTCTATTTAGAAACGTAATCCTGCGCAACGATATTGTTAACTTCAAACATTGGTCGCAACTTGGTACACCCAATAAAAGACATTATTATAAACTTTGTTTGTAGGTCTATATTTTTATTGTTCTTAATAGGTAAACTTCGTTGGCCTTAAATTGCTTCTATAAATCTTACGTTTTATTTATTGTTGTTTCTTGTATTTTATTTTAGCAGTTAAATATTTTTTTAATGGAAACTTAAACTTACAGGTATTATTCAAATTGAAATAATTGATTTCATGTAAATCTTTACAGATATTTTGAATTGTAGAAAAAAATAGTTTTTAATAATAAGGAGTGCGTTTAGTTAAGCTGTTATTCATCACCAATTATTTTCATAAATATATATGGATTATTTTTAATAAAAAATATTTTCCATAAGAATTTTACAAAAATATAAGTAGGTTGTATAAGTAGTTGAAAAAAAAATCTATTCAATATCCCCGGGCGACTTAAAAAAAACTTGCTATGCGCGAAACCTTCAGCTATTTTGTACCCTTAAATAAATACAGGAGTTAACCTTTAATAAAACAACATAAATACATGTATAATATTTAAACACTTGAAGGAATCTCGACCTTTTCTAATAGATTATTAATTCACAAGTTGCGTGTAACAAAACGTATACACATTAATATCCAGTGATCGTATTTTTACGGACGTAAAGCTGTAATTGAAAATTTAATATTAATAGTTGACCCGAAAATTTCCACAAGAAAAAAATGCGAAATATGTATTTACCCATTTAACTTTATACTGATATTAATAATATGGTATAGTAGAGAAAATAGTAGGTATCTACTAAAATTATGTGTAAATAACATATGAGAAATAATTTTAGCCAATTAATAATTTATTTTCATAAATAGGTATATATTAAAATTAATAATTACCTATCATTATACTGTAGGACATCAAGGTTTATGGGAACCTATAATTTTCATTAAGTATGACTGTAAATAAATTTAACATCAAAACATCTAACAGTATAGAATGGACACTCGTCGCCCTCTTCTGATCTTAAACCTCATAACCCCACGGACACTTCTAGAAACGTTGTTAGAAGCTCTAAGCAAAATAAAATAATAATAAAATATAGTAATAATAGAATGAAAAAAAATCTATTATAAGTTATGAAATGATGTGTGTGAGTGTAGATGTAGAATGTATGTGTGTGAGTGTGTGTAGGTGTATTTAAGTATACATGCACGTATTATATTGTGCATATTTAAGTGTAAAAAAAATGTCATACTGAAGACACCAGTAGGCGAAATATATCATAATAAAATTAAAATGTATTTTATATAATAAAAATAATGTTTGGAAATTCGCACCCGAATTCACGAACACTTAATATAAGGCTTTATATAAATATTAGGTATATAGTAAGCGCAAACTATTAATACATACACAGTACACACACCAAAACATATATATCATAATACATAAAGGTCATGCTTAAATTATTACAGTTTAAACATATTCAACTGTATTCTGGTGAAATAGTTCGAGTATATCGCCAAGAAAATTACCCTAAGGCGAAGCCATATATCACTTTATCGAAACACTCAAATTCAGATAGCAAAATAAATCATATAATTCATGAAACAAAGCGAAAAATTGGAAGAAGGGAGGGCGAAAAGCTACAAGGAAATGCTTTTAGTAAACAAATGTTTAATAATATTTTACGGACTTCTGATAAAACTGTTATGATTAAAAGATTTTTTAATTGTTTTTGTTTTTTTTTTGTTTTGGTGATAAAAATATTTCTTGGCATATGAAATTTTATACTGGCTATTAATAGGATTTTATTTGGAATGTTTTTATTTTATTATAAAAGACTGAATAAATAAACAAATAACAATTACTTTTTAATAATTAAGTGTAAGGTCTCTATAACAACGCTAGGCCCACCGACCGGTTTCGAATCTGATGCAAAAATCGTGAAACATGTCATGTTTCGTTTTTAGTCTATTGGTTTACCGGTTTTCAGGAGCCTACTGCATCGATTTATTGTCGATGTAATCCTGCACAACGCATTCACTATGCAGACAAAATGGACGGTGACAAAGACGAATTTTCATTAATTGTCTAGTGAAATACGCTGTTGATATTGCGATACAAAGAAGCTAGGAAATAGATTCGCCAAAGCGAATCCATTTCCTGTGCACTTAAACTTGGTTCGTGAATGAAATTAGTGTTTGCCGCCGCTGATTACGTAACCGCATCATTTAGCCTGCATATTGTGAAAGCGACCAATCCAATTAAATAATAATTGATTCTATCCATTCATGTACTTTATATGTCTGCTTACCATCATATAGATATTAAGTCACATACCATGCTACGATTAACAAAAAACGTATTTCTTTATTAATATTATTGGAAAGTAAATAAAATGAAATAAAAGAAAATATAAAAACAATCTTCTCTATTTCCGCTTCGAGTACGACAGTGGTACGAGTTTCTAGAAAATAACAAGTTTCCAAATGTAGTTTCCGAGGCGATATAATAGAATAATCAGAAGGTTCTAGGAAATAATGTTTTTCTTCTGATAATCTAAGGATCTAAAGCAGGTTTGAAACCGCTGCTACCTCTATTATAAGTAAAACTTGAATTTAGAAATTCATGTTTTGAACATAAACATGAATTTTCTTCGTAGTTTTCATGAAAGAAAATCTTAATATCATTTTCATCTTTAGTTTTTTTTTCTATCTGACCTGAGGCTCTACCATGGGTTTGCGTATTGTAGCTACGTAACGTATTCATTTACGTACACGTGAGCAACAACCAAATGGGCCGCTTCATTTTTGGTAACAGGATTGATTAAAGCGATCCTATTGGTTGTTACTAACGTATACGTAAAAGAATAAGTTACGTTTCTACAATGCGCAAACCCATGGTAGACCCTCTGTGCAACTTCGTCTGCGTAACTGTTTACGCAGACGCAAAGTTGTTACACACAACGAAAGCCTCCGTAGACTAGTGGTTGCGACTTTGGCGTTGTATCCGGAGGTCGTGGGTTCGATTCCCACCCATGGTAAAAAATATTAGTACGTTTTTTCTGTATAGTTTGTCATGGTCTGGGTGTTTATAAAATATAATATGTATTATATCGTTGCTTCTGGTACACATAGTACAAGCCTAGAGCTTAGTTTGTGACCAGAGCAATATGTGTAATTTGTCCTACATATAAAAAAAAAAAAAAAAAAAGAAAAAAAAAAAAGCTCTCAAAAATAATAAGTTTTTTGCGACATTTTTAATTGATGCTTCAATGCTATTGGTCGTAGCGTGATGTTATATAGCCTATAGCCTTCCTCGATAAATGGGCTATCCAACACGTTGGATGCATATTAGATTTTATGTCGTAAGTCATAGTATGTAACCTTGGGCAATACATATTGGTCAATAAGTTAGAAGGTAACTAAGGTTACCTTGTAACATGTTGACCAATAGATACGTGGTGGCCGAGTTGGTTAGACCTTGTACTTAAAATGAGTTTTTAATTAAAAAATGTATGTACATTTGTTTGACAACTCCACTATAGTGCCTCTGAGAGCACGTTAATCTGTCGGTCCCGGTTTCACTATACCAACTTGTGAAACTGTTTATAGATGGGATATTGAGTCTATTCAAAACATTGCTACGAGCTAGCCACTTGTTCGGTGTAGACACAGATCATACCATCGGCTACGTCGAGGTGGGATTAAACACCCGCTGAGGCCGTTTAAGCGGTCTCGGCGCCGTAAGGCACCCGTGATGATACATATGTTGACCAATATGACAAAAGTTATATTAAAAAATAAATAAAGAAAGCGGCATAATAAATAAAAACCAAATTGAGTATGTTCAACTAAAAAGAATATAGAGAAATGAAAAGGAAGAAGGGTAGCTATGATCTGCTCGTATTATAATTATCATCGGTCCATTCACCCGATGGAAAACGACGATAAATATTTAATCTCTTGTATCGTTATATATATTAGTAGGTACTACAACTGAAGGTATGGTTACTTCGCTTCTTCGGTTACCGTACCCAATTTCCTCAGGACAACTCTTCAGGTACTTCTTTAAAATATAAAAAAATCGTTTTATAACTTTATATCTGTATTTTTATAATTTCCCTACACCGAATGAATAATTCCTGAAAATCTACACAAACTATTGTAAAAGTGAGGATTAATCGTTTTTAGTCGTTTTCTAATTTCCTATATAAATTAATACTTCATACTCGAAAACGTGTGTACGATCGATCTCTCATTGAAATCTCTTTTCCTTTGCTTTGTTCCATTTTCTTTATAAATGTCATGAATATTTGAATAAGAAAATTAACGTTTACATGGCCAGTATAAGCCTTATTCTATTATAGAGAAGGGTTACAGTACTGAGGATAGTTATCATTAGTACCCGCTAAAAACGATAGCAAATAGTGTTATTTATAACACTTATAGAACGTGTTCTATATATTGCACATAGTGTTATTTATAATACTTATAGAACACGCATACGAAATTGTGAACATCCAAGGATGTGTAGTACCTACTAAAAACGATAGCAAATAGTGTTATTTATAACACTTATAGAACACTTTTACGCGTATTTGCTATTGTACACTTATTGAACGTGTTCTATAAGTGTTATAAATAAAACTATTTGCTATCGTTTTTAGTAGGTACTAAGGATAACTATCCTCAGTACTGTAACCCTTCTCTATTATTAAATAAGGCTTATACCTACTGGCCATGTAAATGTTAATTTTCTTATTCAAATATTCAAACACACTAAAATTAAGCACTAAAATTTGTTCAATCCAAAATATTATAACAAAAACAAAGCCTAACAAAATGGCCTAGAAACACGCGGCATATGAAGATATTCAATGTAAATAAAAGTTATTTTTCTCATAGAAACTTGGGGGACATCTCAAGAGGCGCACAATCACAAGTTTGCATAATGCATGAGACCTTCTCACAGAGGTGCCACAGATGCCGCGGCACAACTGTGGGTAAATCTACTTCTTGTTTTTAAATAAAAATCTTAAATCAATAAATTTTAAATTGTGTTGGTATAGACCAGTGTTTTCTAAACATTTTGAAAATTCGACCCCTTTAAAAGTTAAAAAATCCTAGCGACCCGATAGGGACCGAAAAAAACAATATTAGAAAATTATTACATTATTAACTTGACATCAGAAAAATAAAACCACGTTTTGAAAAAAATATTGAAAAATAAACACTGAAATTGTGTTTTTTATTAAAGTGTAAATACTTTTTTTTTCTTCCTGATATATTGTAAGGCTGCTTTTGTTGAACCTTAATAAATGATTTATTATTGTTATTATTATTATTATTATATTTGCCTTTTTACCCCCCTAGGGGTCGCATAGACCCACTATTTGAAAAACACTTACTAATAATTTTTAAAAGAAAAAAAAAAAAATATATACATGAAAATTTTGGGTAAATTAAGAAAAGTCGGTAGGTAGAGTAAAAGATCCAGAAGAAGATATAGGTAGCTAAATATACGTTTCGAGGTTTAGATATTATTTTTTAAGATATGTGGCTAAAATATGCATCCAATTATAAAAAAAATAATGTAAAAGTTGTAGATAATTAAATATACGTGGTGGCCGAGTTGGTTAGACTTTGGACTTAAAAACACTTAAGTCCCTGGTTCGAATCCTTGTGTGTACCAATGAGTTTTTTATTAAAAAAATATGTACATTTGCTTGACAACACCACTATGTGCCTCGGAGAGCACGTTAAGCTGTCGGTCCCGGTTTCACTATACCAATTTGTGAAACTGTTTATAAATGGGTTATTGAGTCTATTGGAAACATCGCGACGAGCTAGCCACTTGTTCTGTGTAGACTCATACTATCGGCTACGGCGAGGTGGGCCTAAAAACCCCTCCGCTGGGTACCCTGGGGCCGTCTAGGCGGTCTCGGGCGCCGTAAGGCATCCGTGATGATATGTATGTATATGTATAATTAAAAAATCTAAAACTTTACGAGTCGTCTTGATTTTTCTCTTTATTTACTTATAATTTACTCTGCATTTTCCGGCCACCCATACTGCTAAGAATTGTCCAAGAAATCCCGTATTAAAAATCGGTTGGGTCCTGGGTTCATCATCATAATCAGCCATAGGACGTCCACTGCTGGACATGAGCCTCTCCTATAGATTTCCAAAAAGACCGGTTGGAAGCGGCTTGCATCCAGCGAGTTCCTGCGGTCTTAATAAGGTCGTCGGTCCATATTGTTGGTGGACGTCCTACGCTAACGTACGTGCTTGCCGGTGCGTGGTCTCCATTCGTGAACTTTTCGGCCCTGGGTTACGCGGTTCTTGATTAGTATTTAATTATTGAATTTTAAATTTAAATTAGTTCTATTATGAATTATAAAAGACGCAGTCTTGTACCTAGTTAAAGTGACATCGACCTCCATGGGCTAGTGGTTACGTCGTTGATGTAATGGAGTTAGATTCTCAACCAAAGCATAACTAATAAATTTAAAAGTGTTGTTGACTATAAAAATATAACATTCTAAAAAATATAGCATTTTTAATTATGTACCCATTATTTTTAATTATTTATGAAGAATGTACATTTAAGGTTAAATCGAAAAGATCTTAATTACACTTTAAAAAACCCGTATAAGATTTTCAAACACACATTTTATTTTTCAACGAAACGAAATTCTTGATTTCTAAACGAATTGACACCACCTACACCTTCTTCAGCTGGAGCATGAATGTAAAACGCACTGTGCAGCCTTATGAATAATGCAATCTACAGGAGGCATACTCTGTATTTTTTTTATATTTCGAAGTATAATAAAATAATTTTTTTATTACAAAAAATCAGTACATTTAAAAAAAAATGATGGGAAGGACTTTATAGAATGATAATCTATCATTTAAAAAAATCGGGTCTGTATATTTGTTTGATTGTCAGGGCATTACTTAGCAACTACTGAACCGATTTGGATACGAATAAGATATAATAATAAATAAGCTCTAGGAGTAAAATGGGTATATTATAATTTGATTTACCTACAGATATACAGGCTGCTTATGCTTTAAGAGTCTCTTTGGGGTAGCTTTAAAATACACCAGATAGAAAGAAGTGTTTTATAAAGCAAAGTTGGGTGCATTATAATGACACAAACCGCAATAAAATATTTTAGTTTTATTAAAAAAAAAAAAAAAAAAAACTTTTTATTTATACAAGATGATATATTTACTTAAACAAGATATTGTATGGCATAATCTACTATATTTAGTTCAGAGCCAAAATAATTATAATAGTACATAGTTATAAACAGTCAAATAAATGCCACAAATTATGACCACAGTAAAATACAAATTAATCACTGAAATATAATTGTCAGTTTTACAATGCTATCGTCTTTTATAAAATCAGTAATTTTACAACAATATTTAGTAAATTGTACACTTTTATATGATATAATATCTATTTATTCATAAGTAAGAACCCTGTCAAATTTGAAATAAATTTCGCTTAGAAGGTTGAAGATAAGTAAATGATTTTAGAATAGCAGTGATTGATTCGTTTCTCTGCCGTCGTGTTGATTCGTTTACGGTTTATTTAAAGAGTAAGCCTTCTGACCGTCTATTCAGCGTTTCCGAATGCCATTCGTAAAAACATAGCATCGCGAGCATTTCAAAGTTTCCTGTACTGTTTATATTAGAAAACTTCTTTTCAAATTTCAACTTGATTTGAAAATTTATTATAGTAGTTTGCAGTTTAGATTTATTTACGAACCGCTTCCGTAGATTAGTGGTTGCGCCTTTGGCGTTTTATCCGGAGGTCGTGGGTTCGATTCCACCCATGGAAAAAACATATTAGTAGTATTTTTTTCTGTATACTTTGTCATGGTCTGGGTGTTTATAAAATATAATATGTATTATATCGTTGTGTGTTGTATATGGTACACATAGCTTATTATTATTAGCCCAGGGCTTATTTTGTGATCAAAGCAATATGCGTAAATTATTCTATATATTATTATTATTTATAAGCATGATTAGTTTTATACTAAACGTTTTATCCGGTTTTATTATTTGTTCGATTAATATCTATTTATTGGCGTTATTTTTAATAGTTTATTTATTAGTCTTATTTATTTACAAGAGCATATCATATTTATAGGTACCTGTTAATTATAGAAATATAAATAGTATGGCATGATAAAAGCGTTTAAAAATGGTATCAAATCGTACGAGTGAAAATATTCCCCGACCAATTACGGAGTTTCAAAAGAATCATTTCAAGCGACAAGCCAATTAGAATCTGAGTTGCCATATGTATTTCTGTTTACTTTACGCCCATTTTATTTATATAATTGTTCTAATTTGGGTTATAATGTGGGTTCGATTCCCACCCATGGCAAAAAAATATTAGTAGGTACGTTTTTCTGTACAGTTCTCATACACATAGTGCAAGCCTAGAGCTTAGTTTGTGACTAGAGCAATACGTGTAAATTGTCCTTCATATAATTTAAAACATATATATATATATATATATATATATATATATATAAGTCTTATTTTACAGACCTACTAAGTTATCTCTGTGAAGTGATGAAAATAGGAATTAACTGAATAGAAGGGTTGTGCCATGTTGAAATGTTATTTGATTGGCAGTGTTTACTTTACCGAAAGCTATAAAAAGATATGCTCGAAAGGTGATTTTTGTTGAAGAAGAAGCTAATTCCATTTGAAACGATGTCTGGGACTCCTAGACCAGTTAATTTGGTTTAACTGTAAAGATGTATTTTTCGATAGATTTGGTAGTTTTTTTTTTTATGTTACGATGATTGTACCTATACCTATAAATATAGCTATGACTATTTAAGTACTAACGAACTTAATATTTTTTAATATTTATCCAGCGGAGGGGTTTTAATCCCACCTCGTCGTAGCCGATGGTATGAGTCTACACCGAACAAGTAGCTAGCTCGTCGCGATGTTTTGAATAGACTCAATAACCAATCTATAAACAGTTTCACAAGTTGGTATACTGAAACCGGGACCGACAGCTTAACGTGCTCTCCGAGACACTATAGTGGTATTGTCAAACAAATGTAAATAATTTGTTTAATTAAAAACTCATTGGTACCGGGATTCGAACCAGGGACGTAAGTGTTTTTAAGTCCAAGGTCTATCCAACTCGGCCACCACGTATATAATATAATATTATATAAAAAAAACTCAAATCATTCCATTTGAAAATACTTCTGGGACTAGTTAATTTGGTTTAACTGTAAAGATGTATTTTTCGATGACCATCAATAGATTTGATAAATCATTTTTTTAAATGATTATACATATGGCTATATAAATATATAAGAGCAAAATTGTAATTACCTAATTAACAAAATTAATAAAAAATAGCACCTAATAATAAATTATAAATAAAAAAAATATGTAATTAATATACCCATCTTTAATGGCCTAAATCTTATTTATCATAAACCCGACAGCAGCCAAGCTGTTGCGTCATTCACTCCCCACCATTAATCACGTTGGCAATGGAAGCATCCTGGATGAAGGGTACCATGGCCCATTCATATGTGTGCGTCGGACCGTAGGCACTCAGTGCTATGGGTATTGTCTTGTCAAACCCATTGTCCTAAAGCAGGAAGTCATTGAAGATATAATTTAGTAATAAACGCCCTAAGTGCTCGCTAGAGTTTGCATAGTTCCGACGTCTAAAGTTTGTTAAACTGGAAAGGAAATATTAGTTCTGTGTATTTGTGTTTGAAAATTGTTAAAGTATTAACTTTTGTTAAGTATTAAAGCTATTATATTGTATGTGTAGTAGTGTATTAGGGCACCGGTTTTAATCGGTCACAATCAAAAACTGGTAATCTAATACTTAGTATAAAATTTAGTCCCGCATTTGTATGTTTATACTATTTTCTAATCTACGCAACGGATTTTCATGCGTTTTTCACTATTATTATATAAGGTAATCTATTCCGAAAGGTTTATGAGTATAATACATAGTACTGTGATACATATATGTATATAATTAAGTAATGATCCGTGCGAAGCTGGGGCGGGTCGCTAGTAATAATAATAATATATGTAGGACAATTTGTACCTATTGCCCTGGTCAAAAACTAAGCTGTAAACTTGTACTATGTGTACCAGAACCAACGATACCATTCATAATTATTATATTTTGTAATATAATATATATGTAAGTAATATATTTCTGTTAACGCCCTAAGTTTGCTAATTCTATGTGTTTGTGTTTAAATATTGTTGAAATAGCATTTTTTAGCTGTACCTACTTTATTATATGTATAATGTACTAATTATACTTTTACTGTAAGGATAATAAATCTTTAATATTTGGTAAAAAATATAAACTTTTTAAAGAATATATCGCACGCAGATATACAATCATAGAATGTTAAGTAAAATCTTTGTATGCGTTAAGCCATCTGTATGTATCTGATACATACTGATGGGAGCAGTGCTCTGTCAATATATTGTCCTACAATAGGATGCCATTGAAGTATTTAGTAGCAAATGCCCTAAGTGCTCGCTAGAATTTACCTAGTTCCGACAACTATAGATTGATAAACTGGAACGGAAATATTAGTTCTATAAGTTTTTTTTTTTTGAATATTGTTAAAATAATTTGTACTTTATTATGCTTATATTATAAAATGCTCCTTTAATATTTATAGAAATCTATGTTTATTTTTATACCTACCTTATAACATAAGTCTAATATCTAATCAATTGCACCAACACTTATATTTAAAAATGTGTAGAAAATTTTAAACGAATTGTCCCACTACATACATACATACATATCATCAAGGGTGCCTTACGGCGCCCGAAACCGCCTAGACGGCCCCAGGGTACCCAGCGGAGGAGTTTTAATCCCACCTCGTTGTAGCCGATGGTATGAGTCTACACCGAACAAGTGGCTAGCTCGTCGTGATGTCTTGAATGGACTCAATAATACATCTATAAATAGTTTCACAAGTTGGTATAGTGAAACCGGGACCGACAGCTTAACGTGCTCTCCGAGGCACTATAGTGGTATTGTCAAACAAATGTACATATTTTTTTTTATTAAAAACTCATTGGTACACACCGGGATTCGAACAAGGGGCCTAAGTGTTTTTAAGTGCAAGGTCTAACCCACTCGGCCATTACGTATATTTACCGCTCACTAACTATTTATTTATTTACTTAAACTACAAATTCTAGATAACAGAACTTAAAAATTATAAATAATTTAATTACATTAACCATAATGGCTCCAAGCATCTCAGTACGAACCGGCTGGTTTCAGTATTAGAAGATGCCAATACATCAAATTCCTTATATTTTTGCCCTATTCCGTTTAAAGAGCTAATCGCGCAAAGCACAAAAGCACACCGATGTAGATATGTGCTAGCAATAATCTCGTCATGCATAACTATTCTCTGGCTTGTACTATGCGTATAGGCCAGAGCGTATTACTATTTATTGCTATGAGTGGGAATCGAACCCACTACTCCATGGAGGCAGTGCCATCGTCAGTGAGCAATCGTCGATTAGTACTTTAAAAAAACTAAACGTCAATTTGATTGATATTGTAAAAAATAACGCCTCTGTAAAAATAAAAAATAAAAATTAAGAACTTTTCCATTAGCTAATGACAATCTTAATAAATGAAAATAAAAGAAAATTAATCTTTACGGCGAAATGACATCAAACAACTTAAATATGTTGTTTTTTTTTATTAATTAAAGAAAGTAAATATTGTAAAAAGGTCTGAAATTTTATGTTTACACGACTCATGTACTTCGTTTTATTTTTTATTTTTATTTTATATAATTAACCAAAGACTTTTGTCAGGAGGGAGAAATTTCTTGTGAAGCTAATTGGATGTACCATTTGTCTTTATAATTATGATGCCTTTGCCTGTTTATTTTCGGCAAGAAAAGGTCCTTGGGTAAAATTTGGATTTACGTCTTTAAAAAATATTAGAAGAAACCTTATCTTAAGTTACGAGTAGGTATAAAAATAAAAGTAAACAAAAACATTGTTCTTCAAGTATATTTTATTTTATACATTAGTTGTATTTAAATTTTAGTAGCATGTGTATAGGTACTCGTAGCATTTAAAAAAACTGTTTTATCTTTCAAAGTATGCTCGCTAGAGTCGTAGTAAATCTTATTACTTAAATAGTTCGTAGCATCCGTAGTGTAACGGGAAGCTTAAGCCTTATGATAAGTTTTAATTAGAAGTCAATTTAATAGTCAAATAAATATGTATTTATTGAATTTTTGCTACAATTTTTTTTTTCTATTTCTATATACGAACTTGATATTGAAATATTCTGTTCTAAGGCAACCCTGATGATACGGAATATTTATTTTTTAGTAAACCATTAGAAAACCGCTTCGATACACCCCTTCATTTTACAAAATAAAGGTGCTATAAAACATTAAATATACGAGTAGTCACGCAACCGTAAGGCACTTACTATCGCATAGCTACAAGCATAACAACCAGATCTTGGAATAAGAGCTTCTCTCAGAACGTGAGTTTGAATACCAATATTCTAAAAGCTGTACCGTCGAGCCTTGCATGTTATATGATCACACAGAAAAAGCATTATGCTAGAAGGGTTTGGGAAAGCGACTTGCGAGATTATACCACAATTTAACAGTCAAGCATTTTTAATTGAAATATTTTACTAAATTCGTCAAGAATACTTTTAATGTTTCTAGCAACAGTTGGACAATGAAAGGCATAATTTTTCGTATTCACTAACAGATTAATGTTTAAGAAATAAAAGTATATACGTGATGGCTCAGTTGGTTTGACCTTAGACTTAAAAACACTTAGGTCTCTGATCCAAACCCAAATGAGTTTTTAATCTAAAAAAATATGTACATTTGTTTAACAACAGCACTATAATGCCTCGGAGATCACGTTAAGCTGTCGGTCCCAGTTTCACTATACCAACTTGTGAAACTGTTTACAGATGAGTTATTGAGTCTATCTAAACATCGTTGACAAGCTGGCCACTTGTTCGATGTAGACTCATACCATCAGTTACGACGAGGTAGGATTAAAAACCCCTCAGCTGGGTACCCTGAGGCCGTCAACAGTAGTACACATTTTTTAAAGTATTTTCCTAAGACTAGTACTGGTACTCCTTTATTGACTTTAAATCCTAAAATAAAAATTATTATCGTCACATATAAATGTATGAAATATTTTTCATGTAATGTGGTCATTATTATATACGTGGTGGCCTAGTTGGTTAGACCTTGGACTTAAAAACACTTAGGTCTCTGGTTCGAATCCCGGTGTGTACCAATGAGTTTTTAATTAAAAAAAATATGTACATTTGTTTGACAACACCACTATAGTGCCCCGGAGAGCACGTTAAGTTGTCGGTCCCGGTTTCAGTATACCAGCCTGTGAAACTGTTTATAGACGGGTTATTGAGTCTATTCAAAACATCGCGACAAGCTAGCCACTTGTTCGATGTAGACTCATACCATTAGTTACGACGAGGTAGAAACCCCTCCGCTGGGTACCCTAGGCGGTCTAGGCGGTGCCGGGCGCCGTAACGCATCCGTAATGATGTTTATTAAACTAATTTATTATTGACAGTATTATCGTACTTAAACGACACAGATAAGAAGTGTGGGGTCAATAAACTTTGTCCTTTCTTTACCGCGTCGACAGTAGTACACATTTTTAAAAGTATTTTCCTAAGACTAGTACCGGTACTCCTTTATTGACTTTAAATCCTAAAATAAAAATTATTATCGTCACATATAAATGTGAACTTTTCATGTAATGTGGTAATTATTTTGACAACCTTGTTTGTGCAAAGTCGGCCTTGCCGTTCTGTTTCAAGGAGCGGCCGGCAAAGTTTTGCTGGTCGCTCTAACAGGCTGGCAAAAAAATACCGGCCGCTATTTGAGTAATATCAAACCGGGAAAGTCTGTATTGAATTTTAGTAACTGTACTTTTCATAATTGTCATTTTAACTGAATTTCTAGTTAATTAATATATATTTTATTTAAATTACTTGCTGATTTTATTTAGATTAGGTACCTGCATTTTTGAGTAAAGCACTATAGAAGCCTTGGCCCACTAAGACTGCTCCGCTGGTCACGCTATGATTGTCTCGAGCTAGCCTAGCTACGCTCTGGGCCTTCCAGCTTGGCTATCATTGCAGCCCTTGCTGTCCTCGCTGTAAATGGCCTTTATCTTAGCTCGTCCATCAAGTGCTGCACGCTGACCGCGCTGGGTCACCCTGGAGCTGCGCTATCGGCCATCATCAGCGCGACCAGCAAAGTAGTCATTACTACTAGTGGCAATTACGACATTAATATCCCATACAGCAATTACTGCTAGTCGCAATAAAGTAATACAGTTTTTTTCCGTAGTTCCGTCACACGAAAGGCATTGCTCGCACTAGTTCCATTTTTTAAGAGTAATGGCAATAATGGAACTACTGCGATTAATAAAATAATTATTAATTCGCACTAGTTCCATAATGGTACTATTAGTTTTTTTATGCAATAGTTTCATTTCTATTCTATAATGTTGCTACGAATAATAATGTTGCTACGAATAATAATGTTGCTACGAATAATAAAATTAAGTTCGTCAGTTGTAATGACGATTATGCTTTTAAAGAAATATTCCGCACCAAGGAACGGATCCAGGAACTCCTGTGGTTTTGATGGGCTCGGGCCTTTTGACAAGGTTTTTAAAGGATTTTTTTGCCATAACTGTAACTGAAAATGTCCTAAATGATATCGTTACGAAATTTTTCGATAAAATCTAAATTATAGATTCGTTAGGTTTTCATAAGTTTATAGATTCATAATTTTCTATTAGCAAAAAAAGTGGCTTAATAGTTTTTTTGTAATAAAATAATTTAAAAGGTTTTTTGTAGTATTTTTCTCGGCATGAGCCTATTCCGAACCCTAATTTCAACCATGGCTAAAAATTTGACACGCGCGATTTCTATTTCAGATGATACATACTCTATCTACTAATTTATGTCTGTGATCATATAAGGTATGTATACATTATTCATTTGCAATTTTACACGGATCCACGCCACTGTAATTTAGGTGTACAGAATTTTTTATAATCCCCTACGTGTTTTAATTGTTAACCATTCACCGGGGTTGTTCACAGCTGTGACTGAACTCTTTAAATATGTATGGTTGGTAATGTTATTTATTAAACTTTAGTTAAAGTTGATCGGTAGTATTGTTTTTTTTTTTCATTTGAGTCTAAACAGTAATTTCGTAATTAGTTCCTTCCTAATATATTGTTATCTATATCTATACATATATATGAATTAAAAATATATGTACATTGATCTGATGAAAAAAAAATGCGGGATGAAAACTAAATAGGCTAAAATAATGTACTATCTTTAGAATTCGTGTCTATCTGTTTATTTTTGTTGTCGGGGCATCACTTAAAAACTAGTGGACCGATTTATATGTACTTTTCTGAGAATTTTTATTAACGTGTTTATTTTAAAATAAACAAAAACTATTTGATATTGTATAAAAATAAAACATGTTTACCTTAGTAAAAGTACTAAGGTGACAAAAATTACTTAAAATGTCAACTTTTTACGAAAATAATAATACTCAGAAAAGTAGATATAAATCGGTCCAGTGGATTTTAAATGATGCCTAAACTAACCAACACACAGACAGACATGAATTCTAAAAATAATAGATTATTGTTCGATAGCCTATTTAGTTTCTATCCCGATTTTTTTTTAAATCAGATCTATGTACATTTTTTTAATTATGTGCGTGATAAAAAAAAAACTATGTGCTATTGCTAGTTGTGGCACAAGTAACAAACAACTATATAAAACAAACTTTCGCATTTATAAATAAGATAATTTCTTACTTTAAAATGTAGCCTTTTTTAAGTTAGTCCTATAGAAATACATTGGTGACAAACTGCAATTAATTCCATGCAGTAGTTTTTTTTGTTATGCCTTCTTTTGCTTTAATAAATAACCTATATTTTACCTATATTTATATCAAACGCGACGAGCTAGCCACTTATTATACCATCGGCTACGACGAGGTGGGATTAAAACCCCTCTGCTGGGTACCCTGGGGCCGTCTAGGCGGTCTCGGGCGCCGTAAGGCACCCGTAATGATATGTATGTATGAATTTATATCAATATCTATAATGTAGATATAGATATCGATCTGTTCCAATTAAATTATATGTATATATTTATAGAAGATATAGATAATTAAATATAGATAATTTTATTTAGGACAAATTACACATATTGCCCTGGTCACAAACTAAGCTCTAGGCTTGTACTATGTGTACCAGAAAGAACGATATAATACATATTATATTTTTTAAACACCCAGACCATGACAAACTGTACAGAAGTAACTAACAGTACTAATATTTTGTTGCCATGGGTGGGAATCGAACCCACGACCTACAGATACAACGCCAAAGGCGCAACCACTAGTCTACGAAGGCTGTCATTAGGTAAGAAAGTATTTTATACGCTTCGTTACAAAGAAAAGTTAAGCTAAATAAAATGCATTTAGTATTAAATTGTGCCAATGTGTAGCAGCACAATAGAATACAAAGGAATACATATATAAAAACGGCTAAGAATAATAAGTATAAACTATTAGGGTTCCGCAAAACTAATCCTACTAATATTAGAAATGCTAAAGTTTGTAAGGATGTTTGTTTCACATAAAAAATACTGAACGGATTAAGATAAAATTGTGTAGGGTAATGTAGCTTATATCATGCATTTTAGAACATGTTTTTAGAATTCGTATAAAAATATTAACAGTAAATTTGTTTAAACTAAGTATAAGTTAAGGTAGTCAAAGTATAGAGTAAATTTGTTTATATGTAGCATATTAAACAAAGTTGCACCATTTATAACTCAAGAAGTTGTTCTTGAGTTAAACCAATTTATATGATGTTTGATTGGTTGGATTTATCTCCACTTCGAATTTATAGTATAACTATTAAAAAATAGGAAAATTTTACGAAAAAAAATATGCAGAACATTTTTCTCTTATACATTTTTGTATGGACGGCATTTTTGATGACATCTCGAGATCGGGATGACTGATTTCGATGAAATAAATTAGATTTTTGTACATTTATTGAACTTAAGAAAATAGAAAACAGTTTTATTTTATCAAGATAATATAAATACTTATATGAATATAAATTTGTTTATTGGTTCCGCGTGCTAGCCATATGTTTCTAAGGTTTTTGATTTATGTATTAACACATTATAGGATTTTACAATCATATTTATTTTATATATCTATAGTGTTGTATCCGGAGGTCGTGGGTTCGATTCCCACTCATGGCCAAAACATATAAGTATGTTTTTCTGTACAGTTTGTTATGGTCTGGGCGTATATACAATATAATATGTATTATATCATTGTTTCTGGTTCACATTGTACAAGCGTAGAGCTTAGTTTGTGACCAGAGCAATATGTGTAAATTGTCTTACATATTATTATTATTATTTTATGGTTATTTTTCATGTACGGTACCCTAAAAACCCACTCCTCTGAGACAAAAGAATCAATAGGCAAGCTTCCCGACATTATACAAGTTCCACATAGTAAATGTCCACAGAGCAGTAAAAATAATAACGACCAGTCCCTCTGGGCCAAAGAAACACGAGTTCTGAATGAATTTTAAAAAGTGCTCTGTGAACGGGACAATTGAAACTTTGCATTATGCATGGAAGTTACAGTAAAGAGGTAACTTTTACAAACTTGGCAGCTAAATATTTGTGGTAGGTATAGAAACTGTGGTGTAAGAAATATAAATGCGCTTATTTTACTCTGTTTTTTCATGTTACAGCTACTTGCCATGTTACAGCTGCATGAATGTAATGTTACAGCTACTTATCATTTTACACTTATGTAGTATGAAAAATTAAGTTACTGCAGCCTACTACTACGATGTTGCAGCTGTATTAATTTTACATTCACCTATCATATTACAGCTAGCTATAGTACAGCATATGTATATGTTACAGCAGAATACAGCTGGATACCATGTTACAGCTACTTACCATGTTGCAGCTTCTTACAATTTTATAGTTCGATTCACATCCATGGCAAATAAATATTAGTACGTTTTTCTGTACATTATTTCGTACAGCTGGTTACCATGTTACAGCTACTTACCATGTTGCAGCTTCTTACAATTTTATAGTTCGATTCACATCCATGGCAAATAAATATTAGTACGTTTTTCTGTACATTATTTCGGCATCCAGTTAAGAGCTCTGCAGTTGAATTGACGCCCATACAAACGTACTTCCAATATTACAACTTGGCTATTAGTAGAAGTTCAATCATTATTTCTATATTTTTACACAAAAATATTTATGTAAGATTAATTATTACAATGACCGACAAAAATATTATTTTAATTGTACGAAAACCGTAGTAGAGTAATACTGGTATGAAGAACGCAGACTTAGCGATTACGAATGCAATTTTATAGGTCTTTCGTCTACACTGAACAAGTGCAAGATAGTCGTAAGTTTAAGTATAGCCGCAATAATCTACTTGTTAATAAACTAGAGCGATATTCGTTGTCTGTCGTTAGCGAAATCTGACGGGAAATGTAATATTCTTGCGCGATAATATTCCCCGTAGTATATTCCGCTATATTATTCGTTACTGACAGCGTCTACTACATCTTCAGATTAAAATAGACCTTTGTGATGTTAGGTATAGTAGGGCTCACTACTATTATCAACAACTTAAGCCTTAAATAACATTTTAAGTTTTAAACATTTGCAAACTGTCTGCTTTTGCAATTCGCTTACTCACGCT
This sequence comes from Monopis laevigella, assembly GCA_947458855.1. Lineage (NCBI taxonomy): Eukaryota > Metazoa > Arthropoda > Insecta > Lepidoptera > Tineidae > Monopis > Monopis laevigella. The sequence goes on from OX381593.1 coordinate 16,359,382, forward strand.
CTGGCACGCGTTTATTAAAACTGCAGAATGGAAATTCTTTTAAAGGAAAAGAACTACAATAACGTAATGTTGATATAAATTCATGATCAAATAGTTTATTTAAAATACCGTTTTATTTTTCTCTTGCCTCTACTATTAATATAATAAAGAGGTAATGTGAGTTTAGTAAGGTTGTAGGGGATAATCTCTGGATCTACTGAACTGATTTTAAAAATTCTTTATAGTGTAGGATAGCCTAAGGAAGGCTGTAGGCTACATAACATCACGCTACAACTAATCGGAGCGGAGCATCAATGAAAAATGTTGGGATAACGGGGAAAATTTGTTCCTTTTAAGTTTTTATTTTAGTTTTATATACAGGGTGAATTTGAATGGATGTACTTTGGGCTAATATGAGGTTTTGCTGATCAAATAGAACAACTTTTCCCATGAAATCATATGTCGCAAATGAAAAAAAAAATTGACTTTCCCATACAAATTGGTCATTTTAACATTACTAGTTTGTATGGAGAAGGCAATTTTTTTTTTCATTTGCGACACATGGTTCCATGAGAAAAGTTGTTCGAATTGATCAGCAGAACCTCATAGTAGCCCAAAGTATATCCTTTCAAAGTCACCATGTATATCTGCCGGATAGTAAACAGACATATAAAGTCCATGAATGGGATCAAGTTCATCGATGCAGTAAGCTCCTGAAAATTAGTGAACCCACAGACTAAAACCGAAACATGACACTTGTCGGTATATTTGTATGGTTTGTAATAAAACCGGCCCAGTCAGTCAATCAGAACAAGCTCTTTATACAGACTTCATTGGTTCAAAAATTACTATTATAGTTTTTGTTGATGTACTAAACATTGAATTAAAAGTTAAACTTAAAATTAAATATAAATTATAATAACAATCAACAATAAATTAATAAAAATTATACAAAAAATATTATAATAAATTATCAATAAACATTTGGACAATGACAATGGATAATGGAATTTTGTGGTTGCATATTACTTTTGATAATTGTTCGGATTCATTTACGTACCTATACCAAATTAATACTTATTGGAAAAGTTATCAAATGTATTACATACATTTTTTTTTAATACCCTTTTAATATTATAATATTCACCTAATAGAGGATACTAGAGTCTAAAATAAATTGTAATCTTGTGTACTTTTTATTCAGAAATTTTGCAAAAAATATTTTATTCCGTTTTAATCCTATTGTAAAATAACAATCGAGTCGTATTGACAACAAAAAACAAAGTTTTATAATTTCAGTTTGTATAACCATTGAATAAAAACTGAATTAATATTTTCTCTCATCATAACTGGAGAGGCGGATATATTACGAGACAAAGAAAAATTATTAATCGAGATTCTACAGAGGAAGCTTGGCTCGGGGCGGTAACAGAAGAAAACTATTTTAAAGTTTAGATTGAGTTTTACGAACAGTGACACTAAAACATTTTGTACAGTTTTGGTCACTCAAGTTTGGTCACTCAACTTTTGGGTTTATATCCAATAAAATGTATTCGTCACGATAGTTTTAGACAATTATTTGAATCATAAAGTAGGTTCTAACTAAATGTTATAGGCAGGTAGGATTATTTATTTAGGTCTTATTTCTCGATAATCAAAACAAAAGATGGGTTTGGATAGGTTTCAAAATAATGTATTTAATATTAATGTTATCTACCAAACTTTATATGAATATTATAGGCTTTTTTTTCGAGCATGGCATCAAACATTGTATCTAGTTGGGGCCTATTTTATAAACGTTCTTCTGTGCTGATAGCAAACCTATAAAGTCATAAAATTGGGTCAATCATGAAGGTAAAAACCGTGCCCGTCCGCGCGCATGAAGGTAAAAACCGTGCCCGTCCGCGCGCATGAAGGTAAAAATCGTGTCCGTCCGCGCGCATGAAGGTAAAAATCGTGTCCGTCCGCGCGCGGGACGCGTTTTTTTAGCTTCATGGGGTCAATCAATACATTGTTGTTTAACAATATTGATCGCTTTTTGTTTGAATATATTATTTTATTAAATATCTTTAATATATATAATATATGTACTTTAAAAATATATTTTAATACATATGATATAATATATATTATATCATATGTATTAAAATATATTTTTAAAGTACGCATATTGCAGCTGGGTTGCCGCGTTGAATAACTATGGATATTTATATGAACCTGAAAGTTTGGAATGAATAGCCATGGGAGTTTTTGATCCCCAGCACTGAAAAGTGGGAAGAATCTACAGATGAGACAAGAAGAACCAGATATAAAAATACTAACCGTTTCGGCTTATAGACCAGACATCTTGGTATACTTTAATTATACTCGCGTTGGATTGGATTATATTTTTATAAGGAATAAATCAAATTGTTATTCTATCTGCGCATTTAATTTCTATATTAAAAAATAATGCATGTGCTTTTGGTGCCAATAAAAAATTAAAAAAAAATATTTTTCATATGAATAAATAAAAACATGTAAGTAATATAATAATATAAAAAAAAATATTTTAAAGGACCAAACGACGCACTAAAATTATGATTTCACATATACCTAGCGGCAGTTACGCTGAGAAAACCTCGTACGGCGAAAATATTGTCAAATTATTAATAACTAAATATTTATGCCGTTTAGGATAGAAACAATGATACCGTGGCGCACTTAAGCATAAACAAATAAATAAAGAGATTACATTAAAGTTTGTGAACGTCATAGGTGACCAGAGGACTGGCGATTTCCTCTTACAAAGAATAAGCCTAGAGCTAGAGAGGAAATGTAGCCAGCGTTCTGGGCACTAAACTGCGCAAACGTTGAGGATTTATTTTATCTTTAGGTACTAATTATTTTAATTTAAAATGTTTTTATTGTTTTGTAAAAAATACCTATTTATTTACAACATTTTTTTAAGTACCTATAAAAAAAGAGCACTTAGTGCTTACTCGTAAAACTGATTATAAGTCTATACAAATACCGCGACGAGCTTACCATTTATTCGGTGTAGACTTAAAATACCATCAGCTAACACGTGATGGAAATAAAAACTATTCGCTGGGTAGCCTGAACCGGTTTACCTAATTAAACTCTGCTTAAATCATAACTAAATTCTAAATGCCGTAAAACAAATTTTATTAATCTATCAACGATATATTTTATTTAAATTTAGATTAAACAAATATTATCTTAAAAAACAATCTGTAATTCGAGTAAATATTTATACGGCTTTTCATAAAACTATTCTATTTTCGAACTATAAAGTTAAAAAGCTTCTGAATTGAGATTCAAGTTTGAAGGGTTTCTCAAACAAACGATTGCCTTTCATTCGCTAGTTTGCTTAAAAACTACCTATAAAGCAATTGAGATAAAGTATTAAATAAAGCTCTTCGAATATTAAAAAAAAAAAAAAAAAAAAAAAAAAAAATCGTGGGAAATTAATTTTGGTTTTAAATATTTATTTATTTAGGATATAGATTCTCCAACAGTAACTACGCCAGTTAATTACATTAATTGTTTATAAAATAAATAAATTAAAACAACTACTAAAGCAATTTTTATATTTCGTCTTTCTTTTATTGTATGTACACGCATCACTTAACACTTATCATTTAACATCACGCAAAACCTACTAGGCCGATTTTTATGCGGGTTTTTAAAAATAGCTCTCTTTAATAATAATAATGCTCTGGGGATTTTTTTTTTTTTTGAAAAAAAACGTTCTATCAAAGTTTCCTCGTAGAAGTACAGTTCGTTCTTAGTTGTTGTAATTTTGACAGCTAGGTTGGTGTTACCAATGACTTTTAGATTGTCAAAATAAAAAAATCCGTTAAGTACAGTTGTCACCTCACGGAATGCTAAAAACTGTCAAAGGAATAGCACCTACAACGCAAAGGAATAAACTACTTGCCTTATTTAGTTATTACTGTCGTTGATTGTTTAATGTCATTTTTAAATAATTTCTTTATTTTGACAAGCTAACATTTCGGTTATAAGAACAGGATGTGACCGCAGTCATTCCTACTAAATAACGCTGCTTACCTGAACCATAACCCAGACAATCGACTCAAAATATATGAAGCGAGCGTAAATTAATTACCTATGCTCGGATATTAGCTGAGCTGGACACGTTTGTGCATAAACCACATAAGCGTAAACAATAATTTGTAACGCTCATATTTTAGTTTTAATCCAATCTTACAATTTAAACGTTTGTATAGCTGAAGACACATATTCTATATAGTTCATATTTCCATATGAAAAAGGAAGTAGTAGAAGTATTAATTTAATTTATAGTAAAAAATATATAAAATGTAGTTATTAAATTTATTGGCAAATGTTTCGCCTCTGTGATGCGGAGTTATCATTGAATGTGACAGAAGGTGGTTGTCATAAATATCAAAAAAGTCAGTACACTAAGTATTACTTATAATACATATTTAAAAAAAATAGGTAGGTATTTATACATTTAACAAAGTCTTCAAAAGCTGTAAATAAAGATTTCTCCTCAGGCGTTGCTTACAGAAATATCGAAGAGTTTGAAATCAAAAGATTCTAAGAACACTTGGAAATACTGTATGGGGTAAGTGTTCTGGCCGCACGTGATAGAAATATCGATGTAGTGTTCTCTCTCTTCCCACATACCTCCTTATCGTGGTGTAAGAGTTTTATGTTATGTCGTCTCGCTCCATTACGTTTTACGCTTTGTATTCATGATAATATCGCTTAAGTGGGAGAAAATCTTTAGTTTTGAGTTTAGCTTGTGACCTATAACAACGGGCTTGTTTAGCTTATGTCATAAAGCTTTGGAACATAAGCCAGGTTACTACTTTTTTTTTATGATGTGGAAGGCAAAGATCTTTCATACATACAGCCTTTCAGGTTACTATTATTAGTTTAAAATAGTTTTAAAATTTTCGTGCCTCGAAGGCAAGTTGGTTTAATCAGTGGTGGTTTATATTTTTGTAAACTGAGTAAATTATTAACTTTAATTTTCTATTAATGTATTATTATTTCTGTGCATTAAACATTTTTAGTTACACACAACTTTTTCAAACTACTGAAGTAAATTAAAGCTTACATAATATCTACAAACCATATACTTACTAAAACATACATACATAATATAGTTACATATTATAGTTACACACTTACTGACACAAACTTACGCATGTAAACATTTACCCACACACACACGCACGCATAAACACAACATCACACCAATGCATATTCATAAATTCAACTAATAAATGAAACAGAAAAGTGTATAAGCCTGGATCAGAGGACTTTTTCCTAAGACAAGTTTTTCTAAAACTTAAAAGGAGAAGCTAAAAGATAATTGTAACTTTAAATTTAATTCTACTAGCATGAATAAACCATTTTTATTATTTACGAGTATTTAACGATCAAACAGCAAGGTATACTACTAACCAGCTATTTAGCCGGCATAGTGAGAGCATCGATAAACAATAATGCATTACTTTACTCTATTCATGAACTTTGTATACAGTTTGTTTATAAGGTGAATACACAGTCACATAACTTCAATGACGTTTATATGTTTAGGCAAACGATGACCCTGATTTTAAAATTAAAACTTTTTAGATTTTTTAATTAATTTATTTAATAATATAAAAAAGTAAACAAAATAAGTAAATAGCTACCCGAAAATAAAATTGTATCTTAATTCCAAGCTCATGAACCTACACAACAATAACACAAAAAGGTCTTTGAAGGAGTTTTGAAACGTCGCACGGATCTCACAGTCAACAGGCACCCAAATTAAGGTCTCCATTTTATTACAAAGTCCTTGAATAAAATAAAGTAGAAGATATCAAATGAATATCGACATCACGGTAACAATATTCCTATGCTTAGCAATGTGACAGATATCTATAAAGCTATGAAAAGGGTCCAGACGTGCCCCACTTATGTCATTCGATTGATATTACCTTGGATATTGCTATTCTGAACAAAATCGAGTTGGGAGGCAACTCGATGGGGCCTTTGAATTTACATAATGTTTATTATAAGGACTTTTTACTTTATTTTGTTTTTTGTAGAGCACGGCATGTGACTCGGTCTACCTGATAGTAAGCAGACCTACAATGTCCTTGCATGGGGTCGATCAGTAGCTCTACCATGAGGTTTTAGTAACTATGGTAACTTTAGTTACTATAACTATAAACAGCTTTGGTTGCTCCCACTATGCATTATAATATGTCGGCTAAACATCATAAATACCATCACGGGTGCCTTTTTGGCTTCCGAGAACTATTTAAACGGCCTCAGGATACCCAACGGAGAGATTAACCAGTCCTCATTTCAGTTGATGTTATTCGAAGGCAACATCTAACAAGTGCCGAGCTTGCGGTATATAGTTTTGTGGTATGAAGCGGTTGTATGTCGGCTAAATGATTATGAAATAGGCGGCGACAAAAACAAATTTTCATTACAAGTATACTTTTATTTCCTCTCTGCTTTATCACTAAATCAACCGTCCTTTTCGTAACCGTACACTAAAAGGAGACTATCACCCCGTAAAGATATTGATGCAGTAGGCTTCTGAAAATCAGTAAACCCACAGAATAACGAAACTACACTTGACACCGTTTTCTTCGTTAGACCTTTGTCGCCGCAGTATTCCTGCACACATTTAAAAACGAAAGGTTTTTTTTTACTCCGCAACGGCAATCACCCCACGGCATCACATTTTTCCGTGAAAGATGGAAAGGTCTCTAGTTTGTTTGAACCTTAAGTGTTTTTAAGACTATGGTCACCAACCCGACCACATGGTGACTTTGAAAGGTTGTATATACTTTGGGCTAATATGACGCTCTACTGATCAAATCGAACACCTTTTCCCATGGAACTATGTGTCGCAAATGAAAAATGCCAATTACAAACTAGTAATGTTAAAATGACCAATGTGTATGAGGAAGCCAATATTTTTTTCATTAGCGACACATAGTTCCATGGGAAAAGTTGTTCGATTTGATCAGTAGGCTCTACTGATCAAATCGAACAACTTTTCCCATCATATTAACCCAGAGTACAACCTTTCGAATTTGCCCTGTATAACTCAGCCATCGCATATAAATATTAAGGCTATGTAAAAAACTGTGTTGTTTTAAATTAGTATAAACTTTAGCAAACCGAAATTAATTATTTTTTTTAATAAAAATAATTAACTCCCCAAATATTTAGCTACACACGGTTGTATGTTCAGTGTTAACGTGTAACCCGCTATGGGACTATATAATTTGCACAGTGCTGCAGTGTATTAAAGTTGGGCTGGACTATTTGTACAAAAATATAAGTCTGTGGCCGTGCGCTCTGTGGTGGGTAGAAAAGTTTTGTCACTATTTTGGGGCCACAGCCTAATTAGGCTCACTATTATCTCGTTGGGAGACTTTTCATTGTGTACATAATACATGTACAAGGACACTGTTGTAATAATATACTCTTTGTAAATGTATTTAGAGGTTATTTTGCTTTGACACAGTTTTCCTGCCACATACCTTTATTTAGGACAGTTTAGGAGCTGTTATTTTTTGTCTTTACCGGAAATCTTGTTGGTTATGTGTTAATACACGTAGTGTAGGAGCTAAGGTAAAGGCGAGTAATAATATACTCTAATTACTAGTATGTTTAGAGTTTATATTGGATTGTGGTTTACTACCTACATTGAGCGGCAATTCATGAAGGTAAATATTTATGTAAGTAATCTTATAAAAATATCTGTTTCGGAGAGTTTTTTGTCTCTTTCTAATATAATATAGTTTATCTATATTAAATATTATTATAGATTTATTTGTATCAAGGAAAGATACATTAATGGTGTAAATATACAACATACATTTCATATATAAAGAAACAACACTGTCAAAAGTCAAAATCATTTATTTCATGTAAATCTTTACAGATACCTATTTATGAATAGTCACAAAAAAAAGGTTAACAATGAGGTCTTTGAGTGTGTTTGGTTAGGCAGCTATTCATTAACAAATGAACGACAACAATTTATTATACCTCGATATCAGATTTAGAACTTAAACACGATGGAATGGAAATCTTAATATGAAAATTACTACCGAACCGAACACACACTACATAACCAACTAGTGTAAGACTAGGTGGTTAGCTGATTCCATCGACCTGTCAATCATTATCTGCCATACAAAAGAGCCACCAAGGCGACCAACTTCACTGATCATATCCACGCCTTATATATTTATTGTAATACGACATTATGACCTACTCTGACGTCATTATTTCTAGCTTAACAATAATATAACGAAATTAAACTAAAAGTGGCTATATAGCCTCTAGGAATGATAAATGCGGGCTAAATCTTACTTATCTAATAAAATATTTTACTAAAATTAAACTTGAAAAAAATATTTCTAATAATAACATAAATTAATAGAAACAAAAAAAACCTAAAGATTAAATACAATAATACCTAACAACAAAACATACATAATACACAATATTCATGTAACCTAATATAACTTCATATTAATTACTTCATATCATAGTATTAATTAGATTAAACGTTATTAAACCTAAATTCGTTTTTGCTAAAAGTGCAAGTTGTAAGAAACCCGGTTACCTAGTTTAATGCTTTTATAATGCCATTAGTAAAGTGACGCCCTTTTTAATCCCAACAAAAAAAGAGGTGTATTATTGATTTGACCCCTTAGTCTGTCTATCTTTTATCTACAATTGGATTTTCAATTTAGATTTTTTTAACACTAGATAATTTAATTTTCTTTATACTTGTAATTGAGTTAAAATAACAAAACCATGAAGGTAAAAACCGTGCCCATCCGCGCGCCCCTACTGGAGTAAGCATCATTCAATTTGCAGGGTGCCGCGCGAGTGACAAATTTGTCACTCACACAAACCTTTACATTTTTTACATCCTCAGTCTTGTTTGTGCGTTCGGCGGAGAAAGTCGAAAAGAGCCGCTTTTATTGTCGGAAAAATGGTTAACTGTGCATTAAAGCTGTGTAGAAACTATTATTTTAAAAAAAGTACCTAGTGTCACGTTTTTCAAGTATGTATTTAACATGTTTTTCTTATATTAAACCTTAATAAAAAAATATAATAAAACCCATAATTAAAATATCAAAATCTAACGTCGTAACTATGGTAACTGTCAAACTATGTGCATCAGTTAGAAGTTGAAGAACTAGTGATGTGTTTTTATTTTTAATGAGAATTTCGATACTTTAAAATAATTTATAATCTTTTCAATTTAATTTAATCAAAAGGTATGGCGACAACAGAACCGTCCAACGAGGTTTGTCAGTTACTATTTAGTGATGTGATTTTATAGTTGATATACTCGATTTTTGTAAATACTTTCATGGTTATGAGATATTATACAATTATTGTTTTTTTTATATAATACTAATTATATTTTCTATACATGATACAGTTTCCCGAAAGATCCGGCATTAAAACGTAAATGGGTAGAGGCAATTAAAAGAGAAGAAAATTGATAACCAACAAGAATACCCGTATGTTCAGTACATTTTGACGAAATTGTTTTTCGCCTTTTGTAGTTTGAGTATAACTTCCTCTTGGAGGTCGGTCAAAAATGTTGAGATTGCGTTTAGTAGGTTCATGTAGTTAGTTGTGCATGTGTTTTAATTTAATAAATAATTTAATTTAATAAAGTATTTTAACTTATTGTTATATTATTATATACCTACATTTTTTAAATCCACTAGTATTATAAATGCGAAAGTGTCTATCAGGGTGGATTTGAAAGGATGTACTTTGGGCTAATATGAGGTTCTGCTGATAAAATCTAACAATTTTTTCTATGGAACCATATTTCGCAAATGAAAAAAAAAAATGTACTTCCCCATACAAATTGGTCATTTTAACGTTACTAGTTTGTATGGAGAAGGCCATTTTTTTTTCTTTTGCGATACATGGTTCCATGGGAAAGTTGTTTGATTTGATCATATTAGCCCAAAGTATATTTTTCAAAGTTATTGAGTCTATTCAAAACATCGCGACGAGCTAGCCACTTGTTCGGTGTAGACTCATACCATCGGCTACGACGAGATGGGATTAAAACCCCTCCGCTGGTTACCTTGATGATATGTGTGTGTATTACAATTGTATATCGATAAAAAATTATTAATCTTTGATGATCTCTATAAATCCCAAAATATTTGGTTTATATCGATAAGTAATAATATTTGTTGTCGGTGGCAACACTATCGAAACTATTAAGTATGCAATTAAATATTTAGCTTTTTATAATAAAAAAACAATACACTTCATAGACACGCGCACACATTCGTGTTTGCTTGTATCTCTTTTTTTCTCGAGCAGTTTTTTAAGTGTCAGAAGCGTTGAGCTGCCATTTGAAGCCACACCTTTTTCCCCGTTCTTCATTTGTTCGACTCAGAAATTGGCGACACCGGTATCGTACTATTATGAAACAATTTATGTATCATGCTTACTCCATTAGCGCGGGGCGCGTTTTTTTAGCTTCATGAACAAAACCATTTTCAAATTTAAATTTAGATGTAAATTAAACTTTTACCAAAATAAAAGTATCACAGCGATATATCAATGTCAACAAATTTCGTATTTAAAAATATGCAAAGTGAAGTGCGAAAGCTCTGAATTTATTTCCGCATAAAAACTTGCAAAATATCCATCCAGCATCACCTCAACTTACGCGATCTGCAATTTATTTATCCTCTCTTACCAACAAAGTTACCTATCCTTACATTGTTTACCTTGAATTACTACATTCTTTGCTATACGAGCCTAAGGATTTGGGACTTTAACATCTTGGATTTAAAGTATATTTTAAGGCTGATAAAGTTTAGTTTCTTACGCCTAAAGCTTCCTTTTCAGTATAGAAACAAGATTTTAGAGTCGCTTATACAGCTGATAAATCGGGTATAGAAGGGCGGATTGGTGCGACACAATACAACTACAGTCTGTTGCCCAAAGCAAGACCCTGAGCCAGGCTTGGTCTTGCATCAGTACACTAGCCTGTCATGTCTAGCGCACTCTCATGTCAGGTTTAATAGTCGTTTTTTAGCAAGCGATAGCCATTGCTTCGGGCTGTCAAACTGCGTTTTAAAAAACGAACTTTTGACAGATGGAAGAATTGACTTGGGATAAGCGACGACTATTAATCCTGCCATCAGACTTCCTTGTTATTTTACCTTCAACTTGACGCCTATTACTAAAGTTGTCGCGACCTCTTAAATGGTAGCGGGCTCGCTCTGTGAACATCGGAAGGTGCAGTGTGACTAAAATCCATGTGTCTCTCGTTTCCTATATTAATATGTTTTTAGGAGACTACTACATCTATTTTTGTCGAGGTGGTAGTCTGTTTTCAGGGTGCGATTACGAAAGGGCGGATAATTTAAAGATAAGTAGAGAGACTCGTATTGCAAATTTATCTTTGTCGACGCCCATTTCGTAACTGCTACATTTAGCCGGCTTAATGGGACCGACCAAGCTACAACAATGTACTGTAGCTTTACCATAAGTTTTTAAAAACAGTTTCTACTATAGTCGCTAGTAACTAAAGATGGGGATCAACCAATAGAATTGCTTTATTTTTCAAATAAACCCCTCTTACTGGTTGATTCGTATCTATAATTACTAGCGACTATAGTAAAAAATATTTGCAAAAACTTGTGGTAGAGCTATTGATCAACCCCCTTTATAGACTAAAGGTTTACTTACCATAAAAAGAACATAGTCACACTGCGGGAGTCAGCAAAAATATTGCAGTGTGTGATTTATCTATCCACATAGTCAGGTCTGTGGTATCTCATCTCATAACTGCATTATCTTGTGCTGTATTTTCATCTCATCACTCTTTCAAAGTTGAAGTTTTTGATGAAAATTTATTCTTGTCGTGGCGTCGATTTTACATCACGTTTCATAGCTTGGATTTGTTACATAATACTTTTCTTATAATATTATAGTTTATAGTAAGAATGATTATACAAAATTCCAATCGCAAGGGGATGAAAAACACACCCACCGTGCTAAAGCCTTGATAATGATAAAAAAATTAAAAAAAAATCAGTTAATGTCTTTTACCATTTTTTTATTTTAGAGGGTTGGGGGGGTTCTTTTTAACTATGCTAAAAGTAAAACTTTGTATATTTTTTTAAAATAAAAATTACGTGTAATATTTTTTTTATAAGAGAATATAGGTAAAAGGTAAACCTTGGGGTGGTTTTATAATTATATTCACATACAATTTTACAATTTGGGAGTGGCGTTATATATTTTACCTACAAATAATATAGGCGGAGTTGGGTCACATGGTCATATATTTACGAATTTGCTACGGAATCTATTAAACTTGTATTGCCTTATGCCCGATTTCACCAACGATCCCTAACTCTAAAGGAGCCCCTAAATAAGAATTTTGACATATTTGCTATGAAACAACTGTCATTATTGTCTCTTAACTTTGTTACGGGCTCCCTTAGAGTTGGTGAAATCGGGCATAAGACAATACAAGTTTTCACTCAAAAATGAATGTAATCTGGTCTATATTTTGACAACCTTGTTTGAGCAAAGTCGACCTTTTTCAAGGAGCGGCCAGCAAAGTATTGCTGGTCGCTCTATCAGGCCGGCACAACATTGCCGGCCGCTATTTTAGTAATATCAAACCGGGAAAGTCGGTGTTGAAATTTAGTAACTGTACTATTCATAATTGTCATTTTAATTAAATTTCTAGTTAATTAATATATATTTTATTTAAATTACTTGCTGGTTTTATTTAGATTAGGTATTTGCATTTTTGAGTTAAGCACTATACAAGCCTTGGCCCACTAAGACTGCTTCGCTGGTCACGCTATGATTGCCTCGAGCTAGCCTAGCTACGCTCTAGGCCTTCCAGCTTGGCCATCATTGCAGTCCTTGCTGTCCGCTCTGTGTCGGTCTGGAGCTGCGCTGTCGGCCATCATCAGCGCGAGCAGCAAAGTAGTCATTATAGACCGCGGCAGTAATGTACTAAATACATTCCGTAATAAATTTTTGACTTATACTCTTTTGGTTTATCGGAGTCACCAGAAGTATAGCGATTCCAAATCTCAAGCAACACGAATCAGTATTTCTCTAGTTATTTGATTCTCTCAGACAAACACACGGCCACATCTATATAATAGTTCGTTTGTTTAAAAGAAAACAATTCGTATTATAGCTAACATAGAATTAATTCATAACAACAACCTAAGTACAGGTACTAAAAATTTAGAATATTTCCAAATTCCCGAGTTTCCGTCGAACAAAACATAATATTTATATGCGACGAGCTCGCCGATATCGCTGGGGATTAGCAAAAACCCTGTGGCATACAAAATTTCCATTTGTACCTATGCTATGCCGCGTTGTGGAGTGGTTTTTGCTATCCTTTATTCAAGCGCCCGTTGCACTGTATATCGAATTTAGTGCCACTTTGTATTTTTTATCACCTCCCATCTACCTAGAGTTTATATACGCGGTGGCCGTGTTGTTTATACTGTAGTCACTGGTTCAAACCCCGGTGTGTATAACTTGTTCCCAAATATCGGACAGTCCCCGTCTCTCGCCAATTTTAAGAAATTACTAATTTCTTATTATCACAATTTTATTCAGGTTAGGTTTAAACATATATGTATGTATTTATTTTACTATATTATTTATGTATTATGTGTAGTTGTATATTTGCGTATGTATATCTATAGTGTACTAGATTATTATATAATTATTATTATTTAGGTTAATTTTATTTTATTATTGTAAAAAACTTTATTGTACAAATAGAGTAAATTCTTTAATTTATTATTAATAAAGTCAATGTTTTGAATAGTTATTATATTAAAAAAAAAAAAAAACTGCATAACTTAAAAAAGAGTAACAAATAAATTACCTTAACAAAATAGCAATATATTATATATGAAATAAACTTACCTAGAAATGTATATATAAATAAACTGTGTCCAAATTTTGCCTCGGTCCAAATGTTCCCATAACCCTGCAGCATTGCCTCCGCCAATGTTATGGGAACTACATACAATGTATAATTGTATGTAGTTTATGTATTTTGCTTTCTTTTTACATTATTCTGTATCATTATATAAAGCTATTTAGAGATATAGGTAAGAGTTAAAAGGCCTTTAAACCTACTTCGAGGTCTTAAGTCCGGAAACGGTGCAGTTCATTCCCCTGCCTTCCAATCACGCGATGAACCCGTCACGGAGAATCCATGGATAGCTAAGAACATTGTCTCTCTCAATTTTCACTCTCCTAAAGGTTAGCTAGTATATGTCTAAGGCATAAAGCTAGTATATGCCTAAGGCATTAAGCTAGTATATGCCTAAGACATTAAGCTAGTATATGCCTAAGGCATTAAGCTAGTATATTCCTAAGGCATTAAGCTGGTATATGCCCAAGGCATTAAGCTAGTATATGCCTAAGGCATTAATCTACTGTATGCCTAAGGCATTAAGCTACTATATGCCTAAGGCATTAAGCTAGTATATGCCTAAGGCATTAAGCTAGTATATGCCTAAGGCATTAAGTTAGTATATGCCTAAGCCATTAAGCTAGTATATGCCTAAGGCATTAAGCTCACCTTTCTATAAATATTTTAGTGCAATAAATAATTTTAAATAATTAAAATAAATTATTTGTTAATGTAAAAAAAATCATACAATTGTTTGACAATACTATACATGTGCCTTGGAGAGCGAGTTAAGGACTATGCAGTAGTGGCGCCCATACAAACATACTTCCAATATTACAATTTGGCTGTTAGTCGAAGTTCAATTATTATTTTATTGTAGGTATGCAAAAATATTTCTGTTATAATACATATTTTTTGTTAATAATATTAAAAAAGTTATTTTTCTGATTTAAAAAAAATCTTACAAAGATTCATAAATAGAATGACCGCCACAAAATAATATTTTAATTCTGGTACAAGCTTTTTTAACGCAGAGTGCGAAAGCACTTTTAGTAATACTAGATTACTGTATGGCGCAGAATTAAAATAATATTTTGTGGCGGTCATTCTGTGTTAAGTTTTTTTTTGTAATCCAAAAAAAAAAACTTTTTAAATATTATAATACAAAAAAAATATTACCCA
This sequence comes from Monopis laevigella, assembly GCA_947458855.1. Taxonomy (NCBI): domain Eukaryota; kingdom Metazoa; phylum Arthropoda; class Insecta; order Lepidoptera; family Tineidae; genus Monopis; species Monopis laevigella. Next base: position 16,374,533 of record OX381593.1, read on the forward strand.
CAACAGAAAGATTTTTGCGTACAATTATCAACATAAGAATAATAATTGAACTTCGACAAACTGCCAAGTTGTAATATTGGTAGTACGTTTGTATGGGCGACACGTCGACTACAGACCCCTTAAGCTGTTGATCCGAGTGGTCCATCGGTGAGGTGGTGGAAATAAAATTCCTTCGCTGGGTACCCTAGGACATCTAGGCAGTCTCTGTCCCCGTGTACCTACCATGGAGATATAATAGGGAGGTGCCCATGGCCTCCCCAGTTTTGAGAACAGAAGATGGCCGCCGCCATATATTTCTATGATCCAGTACATCATAAATGAAATAGGTTTACCTACATGCTATTCTAATGATAAAGTATTCATTTGATTGTTCTTATATCTTATGGTGAGTATAATAAACTATGTATTTAGTAATTTATTAAACAATTGTAAACCAAATCTTACCAAACCAAAATTATGGTTTTAAAGTTTTGCATGCCTGATGGGCTAATTCTGTAGACACATTTGTTTATATTGTACCATCTTGTAAACTCGAAATTACTGCGAAAAAATATTTCATTTCATGTTATACAAATATTTAAAAAAATGAGAACACAAGCAATCCGTAAGCGTTGATTGGTTGAAGTGAGAACAGAATATGGCGGCAACGCACTTGTTTGACATTTAGTTTTTTAGGCGATTTAAGGCATATGGCGGTTCCATATTTTATTATGCGTTTCATAGTACCTACCCGTGATGATATGTGGATGGTACACACAATTTAGAAAAAATATGCAAACTAGTTTTCTGCTGCGGCTTTGTACGATCTTTTTAAATTCTTATGTTCTTAAAATAAATTACATAATTTTATCTTTCTACCTGTTGGACACGGGGGTTATTCCCACTTCGTGGTAGCCGATGGTAAGAATTTACACGAACAAGTGGCTAGCTCACCGCAATGTTTGAATAGACTCTATAACCCATCTATGAACAGTTTGACAAGTTGGTATAGTGAAACTGGGACCAACAACTTACCATTCTCTCCCAGACACTATAATAAAAGTGATGTTGTCAAACAAATGTATAATATTTTTAATTAAAAACTCATTGTTTACACTGGTATTTGAACCGGAGACCAAAAGACTGTGTTTTTAAGTCTGTGGTCTAACCAACTCGGCCACCATGTATATCTATCTGTATATATTTATTCATTAAATAAAAATCTAGACTATCTAAATAGATTATTAATAAATAGCTATTGTGAAATCTCTGGAACTACTGGTTTGAATTGAAAAATTATTTTAGTGTTGGATAGCCCATTTATCGAGGAAGGCTATATTCTACACAATATTACTCCACGACCAATAGAAGCGGATTAACAATGAAAAATTTTGCAAAAACGGAATGAAATTATTCGTTTTAAAAGCGTAAACGGTTAAAGTTACACAGACGAAGTTGCGCTTGTATAGGTTTTATAAAAAGAAACGATAATATTATTTATCTGAAACAAATAAAGTGTGTTAGATGTGTTTCTTACTTGGTAAAATATATAAATTGAAGCTATAAAATTTTATTGCCAAATATTTCGCCTCTCTATGGAGCGGCGTCATCAGTGACAGTGACTGAAGGTCTTTGTCATAAATTTTGAAGAAGTAATTTTATGTCTTTTAGCAATGGTAAAGGTAATGCACTATACAGTTTTGTATTCATTTTTTAGAAAAATATCATCACCACCTAGCCCATTATGGAAAACATCATCAGCATGTTATGTCCATTGTTGGTTCGATATTAATAAATTTACAAAACAAGTTAGACAAAACCTAATGCATTACATTCAGACCAGGGCTATAGTATGCACCAAGCTGCCATATAAAAGAGCTTTCCCATGTTTTTAAATCAATAGACCGAATAGTTTTAGGAAAACTCTTTAATACTCTTACTGTGAAACAATTGTTAAAGGTAGTGTTATGTATACGCGCATGGGTGGGCACAGGTAAAATATTATTAATTTGAGAATCTACCGAATGTCTGTGTCCATTCATGCGAGTACGAAGGGGTGTCGTAGTTTCTCCCACATAAAAACTGTTACAAAATCTGCACTCCAGCATATATACGCAATGAGAAGTAGTACATTGTGCGAAATTTTGAATTTTGATGACAACAGGGTTATGATGAGTTTGTATATTGATATCGGAATTTATTATGGGACATGTTTTGCAACGAGATTGGTTGCACTTGTGTGTACCTAACAATGTGTTATTGCTCCGTGTATTTTTATTTTTTGCCAAAATAGCTTTTAAATTTTGATTTTGTTTATACGTTACACTAGGGCACGTTTCCAAAAGATTTCGTGTAATATTATTATTTTTAAGGATAGAGAAGCTATCCTTTAATAAATTTTGAATTTTGTGTGCCCCGTGGAAGTATGGTATTATAAGCCGAAGGGAATTTTGTTGTTGTGTGTGTATAGCGTTTGGAGTGTTAGAAGGCCTGTTCATGTGTTTGTGTAAAAAGTTTGGGGGATAATCGCGCCTACATAACCCATTGAAGATTTTGCCTTGATATTTAGCCAAAGATGTTGAATTATTACAAATTCTTTTACCGCGGATAGAAAGTGAATGTGGTATAGACCGTTTTGTGTGCGACGGGTGGCAACTACTGTAATGCAGATACTGTAACTTATTGGTTTCTTTAAAATGAACAGAAGTTGAGATATTATGATTATTATAAGTAATATCTACATCTAAAAATGTTATGTTAGTTTTAGAAATTTCATGAGTGAATCTTAGACTGCTAAATGAATTTAGTTGACTAAGGAATGTATTAAGAGTTTGTAAACTATGAGGCCAAATCATGAAAATATCATCTATGAATCTTAACCATGTTAAAGGTTTGAGAATTTGACTATTTAAAAATTTTGTTTCGAGAGAACCCATATATAAATTTGCATAAGAAGGTGCCATGCGCGTACCCATGGCAGTGCCTTTCTCTTGGTGATAGAATTTATTATCAAAAGTAAAATAGTTATTGGTTAAAACCATTTCTGCTAAATCTAGTAAAAATTTTGAAGAAGGCAGACGCGGGTTTGGGCGGCTATCGAAATACTCTTTTAGGGCATACAATCCTTCGTCATGTGGTATATTAGTATATAAGGACACAACATCTATAGTTACTAAGAAAATATCATTACAATTTGGAATATGAATATTTTTTATAATATTTAAAAAGTGGTAAGTATCTTTAATATGCGAATCTAAATTTTTTACTAAAGGTTGCGCATAAAAGTCTACAAATGATGATATTCTTTCGGTAGGACAATCATAAGAAGCTACAATTGGTCTACCTGGATTACCAGGTTTGTGTACTTTCGGCAACATGTAAAAATGTGGTGTCCTCGGATTAGAAGGAATTAAGGCCGAAATATCATTGTCAGAAAGTCCTTCATCGGACGCATTTATGTAAATATAATTTTGAATTTCAATAACTAACTGTTCACAGGGGTCAGCTGTAACAGTTGTATAAAATGACGCGTCATTTAGTTGTCTTAGACCCTCATTAATGTAGTCAGTTTTGTTAAGTATTACTGTAGTAGATCCCTTATCTGCTGGTAAAACCATTATTGATTCATCATTTTTTAATTTTGATAGAGCTATTTTTTCGCTAATGGATAAATTTTGATTACTACTTTGAAGGGAATTTATAAAGTTAGGATCCGAAATTTTATGTAAAATATGATTAATAAATGTATCGATGGGATGACCAGCCGGTAACGGAGGTGGTTCATTTCCCGAAGGTAATTTAAATTTTTGCAATGCCTCATGCAAACCATTACTATTATTGCCAGATGGTACGCGATTATGCCAAAAATATTTCCATTTTAAGTTACGACCAAATGTTAATATATCTTTAGTAATTTCGAAAACATTAATTTTGTTAGTCGGGCAGAATGTCAGTCCCTTAGATAGCACTGACTTTTCTGCGGAGTTAAGAATTTTAGATGATAAATTTATTAAATTACTTTCGTTATTTGTGTTTGTCCGTACTAATCGTTGTTGTTGATTACACGTACGGATAGCTTGAGGCATACAAAATAAACTAGACAAGTTTGTTAAATTGCTAAAAGACATAAAATTACTTCTTCAAAATTTATGACAAAGACCTTCAGTCACTGTCACTGATGACGCCGCTCCATAGAGAGGCGATAATATTATTTCAAACTCTTGTTTTCTTATTTTTTTAAGTAAAAGTCATTTTATTAAAAGCTATTTAAATATCATAAAAATATCCTGGACTTTTTCTGTATTTTATCCAAACTAATATTATTTTTATAAAAAATAATATAAATATCTCAAACAAAATCACCGTCAGTTTTATTTTTCGGTTCTAAAAATAATTTATTGTCCCTGGAATTTACAAAAAACAAAATACGGGACAAGAATACAATGGATTAGAATTTTATTTTATTACTTAAACATTCCCTAATGAAATGGAGATGGTGACAGGAATTCCTAAATTTTAATAAAGTCCAGAGAAATTTTCTTAAAATATACAATATTAAGTAAATATTTTTTTATCACCATGTCCTTTGCGGAGGCGGAATTGTGTACGACATTATTCTTTGCTTGATCAACGTTAAAAAAACTTTTAATGCAAAGATGTAAAATTACTATTAGTCATAGAACAACATCTATAAATAGATAAAATGTATTATATATATATATCGATGAATGAATGTCTATTCTCAAATTATATCGACAGACATGCTAAGCCCATGAGGCAATGAACACGACCGTATACATTCAATCGACAATAGTCTTCAAAACCACCCATACTGAGTGGCGACTCACTGGTATCAAATGCGAAATTAACGACACGTCTTGAGAGAGGCATAATAATATGTTCTGTATTCCACAGTGGTCAAAAAAGGAAACAGAACTCAGTTTATCGGAGTTTTTCCTAATCGGACTTTTTCTCCGAGTTGGGCACCATAGAGGTAATGATATTTTTATTGACTCACGACCAATGACTTTATATGTCTGCTTTTTAGGTGGTAAGCGCAGATACCTATAAAGCCCAACATTGCTCCAAAAGTGTTTATGTAACATAATATTAACATACCGCTTCCGTAGACTAGTGGCTGCGCCTTTAGCGTTGTATCCGGAGGTCATTGGTTCGATTCCCAACCATGGTAAAAAAAACATAGGTACACATAGTATGAGAGCTTAGTTTGTGACCAGGGCAATATGTGTAAATTGTCCTACACATTATTAATATTATTATACTCTAAGATTAGTTACGTAAATTAAGTTGATAAAGATGAAACTAACTGCGACTTAAGTGTGAATTTCAAGTAAATCTTAAAGCAGTCACAGTGTAGCCCCTCTGCGGAACAATTCCAATTACATTCCAGGCGAGCACAAACTGGCAGAGAAGAAGTTTCACAGGGAATCTACAAACTTTCACATGTTGGCTTCCATCTTTAATTGTAGAATACATTCTGGTAAATTGTGACGAAACCTAGACGCTTCGTTGAAACTCTGAATGTCAAGAAAGTTAGTTTATTACACATGCTTGGGTAAGAGAAATAATTAGTCTTGAATATGCCATAAAAAAGGGCGATGCCTTACTGACGCCTGGCGGTTGAAACATCTATCTAAATTTATATTTTCGTATGAGTATTTTCAGTAAAGATATATGAAGAAGAACAGTGAGAAGACAGTTTCTTCGTTGATTCAAAAACTGTTATTTTTGATATCGATTCTATATTCACTATACCTCATCATTATCATCAGCCTATCGCAGTCCACTGCTGAACATAGGCCTCTCCCAAGACAAGCCACTGATTCCTATCCACGCCCTCATCTTTCCGCAGGTAATCAGTCCATTTAACTGTGGGGCGTCCTACGTTACGTGCGCCAAGACATGGTCTCTACTCTAATATCCGCCTGCTCCAACGGTTATCCGTCCTGCGGCACGGCAATGTGACCAGCTCTTTGCCACTTCAGTTTGCTAACTTTCAGAGCTATGTCGGTGACTTTAGTTCACTTACGAATATTCTTATTCCTGGTTTTATCCATAAGAGAAACTCTAGCAACGTCTTTCCATAGAACGCTGAGCGACCTTGAGTTTGTGGACCAGCCTTACCGTAAGTGTCCACGTTTCTGCGCCGTATATCATCACTACACCTCACTATACTCTATTTTCGTTCAATTTACTCGGATCCATAACTAGGATTATAATAATCATCATTTTGATTACTAAAATAATAATTGAAGAATTTAATCCAATATTATGATTCTTGACCTACCTTAGAACTTTGTGGATACACAGTCTACTAGAGTCAAGTGCCGTATCATACAAATATGAAATGTTCATGCATATTAATGGACTTTTTGGGACCATCAAATAGATACAATATACAGGGTGAATTTGGAAGAATGTACTTTGGGCCAATATGAGGTTTTGCTGATCAAATCGAACAACTTTTCCCATGGAACCATGTGTCGCAAATGAAAAAAAAAATGTTGGCTTCCCCATACAAATTGGTCATTTTAACATTACTAGTTTGTATGGAGAAGGCATTTTTTTTTTCTATTAGCCTAAAGTACATCCTTTCAAAGTCACCATGTATATATACAACAGAGTCACATGCTATCCTCTAGTAAAACAATATTATGTATAATATTGTTATATATATATATATATATTGCTGTTATAAATAATATATATATATATATAGCTTTTATAAATAATAATAATAATATGGACAAATTACACATATTGCTCTGGTCACAAACTAAGCTCTAGGCTTGTACTATGTGTACCAGAAGCAACGATATAATACATATTATATTTTATAAACACCCAGACCATGACAAACTGTACAGAAAAACGAACTAATATTTTTTTGCCATGGGTGGGAATCTAACCCACGACCCCCGGATACAACGCCAAAGGCGCAAACACTAGTCTACGGAGGCTGTCAAAAACACTGGCTTTGTCTTATTTCAATAAAGATTAACTACATATATATTTATATATCACAAAATATAAAAGCGGACTTAATGCCGCTAGGCATTCTCTACCAGTCAAACCTTCGGGACCCTAAAAGTAGTTAATAAGTGAGGTAGGTGCAATACAGTAACTAAGTATATAATCCAGTGATTCTAAATATATATATTTAGATTCACTGGATTATATACTCAAAAGTGACTGACTGACATAATGATCTATCAACGCACAGCCCAAACCACTGGACGGATCGGGCTGAAATTTGGCATGCATGTAGATGTTATGACTTAGGCATCCGCTAAGAAAGGATTTTGATAAATTCTACCCCCAAGGGGATAAAAAAGGGGGTGAAAGTTTGTATGATAAAAAAATAACTATTCCACGCGGACGAAGTCGCGAGCACAGCTAGTATTATATAAAATACTTACTTATAAAATACTTATTATAGGTATATGTATAGTCATAGGTATGAACGAAAGAGACAAACGATATTTGAGTCGATATTGTTTCATAAATAAGATTAAGATATTTATTATGAAACAATTTATGATTTGGCCTTATTCATAAAAACTTATTGAATCCTTTAAGAACAGTTTAGTTAAAATAGGTTTGGTCTCTTTTGGGCTTATTTATTTTTGTTGGTAAAAAAATTTACAAAACCTACTATAACTAAAGTGTTCTATAAGGCTTCATGCACTCAGAATACTGGCGTAAGGCTGCGACAAGCTCACCTCTGTTCGGTATAGCCCCAGAATATCTTCCATAACGAGGTATTTTACCGAATAAGCATTGTTACTGATGAATTATTATTATTATTTATGATATTTAATTAATAATCTGCTTTCAATTATTATATTTACGTATAATACTTAAGCTACTAATTAAATCTTCAAACTCCGAAAATAGAATTTAGCGCTTCTCACGTAAAATCATGTGAATGTCATAAATTTTAATTAAATTTTCTAAGAACTGTTTGAATAATAACAGGTAAATAAAATTACATTGGGGATTAATATTAACCATACTTAGAGGTGTGGCAGATATTAACAATAATACCGCTTGTAGCACGGTATGTGACTTTGTATCTACTTGATGGTAAGCAGACCTAAAAGTCATCGTGAATGGCGTCGACATTGCATGTTGCTAACAGCATAAATAGGTAGTTGCTCCTACTACGCCGGCTTAATGATGCTGATACAAAATGCGCGAAGCCAGAGAAGATTTTTTTTAATATTTTTTATGTAGGACATTTCACATATTCCCTGGGTTTGAGACTATGCTCTAGTTTATGTGCTAGAAATAAATTATGTGTACCTATCTACATTTTACCTAAAAACTTTTAGACTATGGCAAATTGTACAGAAAAACATAATAGGTATTATTTTGCCATGAAAGGGAATCGAACCCACGACCTCCGAATAGAGTACCAAAGATGCAAAAACTAGACCACGGAGGCTGTCTACCAGTCTTTAATATCATCATACTTTAATATTCTGGCTACTACATCCACATTTCGTAACTGCACCCCAAAGTAAACTACCTTTTCGACCGGAAATACAAAAGAAAACTTTATTAATATATAAGTAGGTATTAATTATGAAAAATATTCTTATTTATCTTAATTGATAATCCCGACTTTTAGCTACTGTGTCTTAATTCTTATAAAGTAACAGAGAATTATCATGTTTTTAATAAAATAAGTAAAAAAGTTTTTATTTCGTTAGCCCGAAGGCGGCTAATTGTCCATTTGCGGGCAGTCGAGCGCGTTTTCCGAAAAACAGAAAATATCCAGTCGCCATTTTTAATTCAATTCTTTCGAACAAAAGCTGCTGTTGCATTTTTCGTAGCGCTTTCTGCTTTTCTGCAACGAAAGAGCAAACGTCTATGAAATAAAGTGTTACAAAAAGATTCTTAACTGGACATTTATTTTTGCTTGTCGTTTTTTTTAGTTTTATTATACTTTTAACAACAATGACTTTATTTAGGTTTTAAGCATAAATCTAAATGGTGATTTTGAAAGTTTTGTACTTTGGGCTACTATGGGGTTCTACTGATCAAATCTAGTGTCTCGAAGAGCGGGTTAAGGTGACGGCCCTACATCAACTTGTAAAACTGTTTTTAGATTGGTTATTAAGTATATCCAAACACCACGAAGAGCTGTCCACTTGTTCGGTGTAGAATCAAAATATCATCAGCTACGACGAGGTGCAAAAAGGAATTCATCAGTGAATAATACATTATTATCAGAATATTATTTGAATGAAAAAAAAAATATATATACGTGGTGGCCGAGTTGGTTAGACCTTGGACTTAAAAACGTTTAGGTCCCTGGTTCGAATCCCAGTGACAACCAAAGAGGTTTTAATTTAAAAAAAATGTACATTTGTTTGACAACACCACTATAGTGCTTCGGAGGCACGTTCAGCTGTCGTTCCCGGTTTCACTATACCAACTTGTGAAACTGTTTATAGATTGGTTATTGAGTCTATTCAAAACATCGCGACGAGCTAGCCACTTGTTCGGTGTAGACTCATACCATCGGCTACGACGACGTGGGATTAAAACCCCTCCGCTGGGTACCCTGGGGCCGTCTAGGCGGTCTCTCTATCTCTATGTATGTATGTTTGTAAAATTTAAAAAAACTTAACTACGGTAAATAAATGTTCTTAACCCAATACAGCTGAATTAATATTTTATATAGATTTAAAAATAATTATATTGTATGCCCGACTCCGTAGACTAGTAGTTGGGCCTTTGGCGTTATACCCGAAGGTTGTGGGATCGATTCCCCACCGTGGCATAAAAATATTTGTACGTTTTTCTATACAGTTTGTCATGGTCTGGGTGTTTATAAAAATATAATATGTATTATATCGTTATTTCTGGTACACATAGTACAAGCCTAGAGCTTAGTTTGTGACCAGGGCAATATGTGTAAATTGTCCTACATATTATTATTTATTATTATATCGTTTCCGATATATGTGAAACAGTATTTTTCTTGACCAAGAGTATATGGTTTTTATCAAGTATTTATTTTTATACGTGTAAAATAAACTGCATAACCTACCGTAAACAATTTTTGACCTACAGATATATCGTTAAATTATTTTTATTTATTTAGGCTGGGTTGTACCAAAATGAACTCTGTAATAAGCTATTTGACTAAGTACATTAAAAATATACTATAAATTGTGGTCATCCTATCAGTCAATGACGTAAAAAAACATATTTCACTTTATTTTAAACTAAATTATGTATATCTTTTGTAGTTTACACGAAATAAAATTGTCTGAAACAAATAAAGTGTGTTAGATGTGTTTCTTACTTGGTAAAATATATAAATTGAAGCTATAAAATTTTATTGCCAAATATTTCGCCTCTCTATGGAGCGGCGTCATCAGTGACAGTGACTGAAGGTCTTTGTCATAAATTTTGAAGAAGTAATTTTATGTCTTTTAGCAATGGTAAAGGCAATGCACTATACAGTTTTGTATTTAATTTTTAGAAAAATATCATCACCACCTAGCCCATCATGGAAAACATCATCAGCATCTTATGTCCATTGTTGGTTCGATATTAATAAATTTACAAAACAAGTTAGACAAAACCTAATGCATTACATTCAGACCAGGGCTATAGTATGCACCAAGCTGCCATATAAAAGAGCTTTCCCATGTTTTTAAATCAATAGACCGAATAGTTTTAGGAAAACTCTTTAATACTCTTACTGTGAAACAATTGTTAAAGGTAGTGTTATGTATACGCGCATGGGTGGGCACAGGTAAAATATTATTAATTTGAGAATCTACTGAATGTCTGTGTCCATTCATGCGAGTACGAAGGGGTGTCGTAGCCTCTCCCACATAAAAACTGTTACAAAATCTGCACTCCAGCATATATACGCAATGAGAAGTAGTACATTGTGCGAAATTTTGAATTTTGATGACAACAGGGTTATGATGAGTTTGTATATTGATATCGGAATTTATTATGGGACATGTTTTGCAACGAGATTGGTTGCACTTGTGTGTACCTAACAATGTGTTATTGCTCCGTGTATTTTTATTTTTTGCCAAAATAGCTTTTAAATTTTGATTTTGTTTATACGTTACACTAGGGCACGTTTCCAAAAGATTTCGCGTAATATTATTATTTTTAAGGATAGAGAAGCTATCCTTTAATAAATTTTGAATTTTGTGTGCCCCGTGGAAGTATGGTATTATAAGCCGAAGGGAATTTTGTTGTTGTGTGTGTATAGCGTTTGGAGTGTTAGAAGGCCTGTTCATGTGTTTGTGTAAAAAGTTTGGGGGATAATCGCGCCTACATAACCCATTGAAGATTTTGCCTTGATATTTAGCCAAAGATGTTGAATTATTACAAATTCTTTTACCGCGGATAGAAAGTGAATGTGGTATAGACCGTTTTGTGTGCGACGGGTGGCAACTACTGTAATGCAGATACTGTAACTTGTTGGTTTCTTTAAAATGAACAGAAGTTGAAATATTATGATTATTATAAGTAATATCTACATCTAAAAATGTTATGTTAGTTTTAGAAATTTCATGAGTGAATCTTAGACTGCTAAATGAATTTAGTTGACTAAGGAATGTATTAAGAGTTTGTAAACTATGAGGCCAAATCATGAAAATATCATCTATGAATCTTAACCATGTTAAAGGTTTGAGAATTTGACTATTTAAAAATTTTGTTTCGAGAGAACCCATATATAAATTTGCATAAGAAGGTGCCATGCGCGTACCCATGGCAGTGCCTTTCTCTTGGTGATCAAACTCATCATAACCCTGTTGTCATCAAAATTCAAAATTTCGCACAATGTACTACTTCTCATTGCGTATATATGCTGGAGTGCAGATTTTGTAACAGTTTTTATGTGGGAGAGACTACGACACCCCTTCGTACTCGCATGAATGGACACAGACATTCAGTAGATTCTCAAATTAATAATATTTTACCTGTGCCCACCCATGCGCGTATACATAACACTACCTTTAACAATTGTTTCACAGTAAGAGTATTAAAGAGTTTTCCTAAAACTATTCGGTCTATTGATTTAAAAACATGGGAAAGCTCTTTTATATGGCAGCTTGGTGCATACTATAGCCCTGGTCTGAATGTAATGCATTAGGTTTTGTCTAACTTGTTTTGTAAATTTATTAATATCGAACCAACAATGGACATAACATGCTGATGATGTTTTCCATGATGGGCTAGGTGGTGATGATATTTTTCTAAAAATTAAATACAAAACTGTATAGTGCATTGCCTTTACCATTGCTAAAAGACATAAAATTACTTCTTCAAAATTTATGACAAAGACCTTCAGTCACTGTCACTGATGACGCCGCTCCATAGAGAGGCGAAATATTTGGCAATAAAATTTTATAGCTTCAATTTATATATTTTACCAAGTAAGAAACGAAATAAAATTGAATATTTTTTACAATTTATTTATAACAAAAACATCTTTGATTGGTTCTTGACTGGTGACGTCACACGCAAGTAAACAAAACAATACACAGATTATAAATCATGTGGATGAAAAAGAATAGAGTATAATATATTGGAGATTATTTAATCTGTGCTTGTTTGTTTACTTGCGTGTGACGTCAAACTTGACATAGACTGCGAAACAGCGTTTTTAGCGCCATTGTGGAAATCCAAACTGTAACTTTGAATTTTATTAATAATAGAGTAAACATCCCGGAAATATCAATGTAGTGTGATTATTATGTAATGGAGAATCATATAAAACGGGTTTCAAAAAGGAGTCAAATACCCTATTGTAACTGTAATGGTGTCAAATGTACCAATTTTACTTTGCAGTTCAAATAACAGCTGGTACTGTTGATGCTATTTTTTACTTTAACCGTTTCAATTACAGAGAGTATAGTTTGGTGTAATTCAGCCATGCTAAGATTTCTTACGAGGTAGTCTAAAAAAAATTTTTTTTTTTTTTTTTTTAACTTCACAAAACTAACAAAAAAGCCTCAACTCCTATATTATCCTATCAAGTCAGAACTTCACAATGTGTTAGTCCAGCAACTTTGCCCGTACCCAAAGCCTTAACTTTGATGTTGATTAAATTTTAAACAGGAAGCGAAGAAGCCTTTTAAGTGTCTCGTGTAGCAACCCTACAAAAACTAGCACAGACTTATGGCACAGTGCTGAAAATAAACGACCAGTGTTGCTAGTCTCATGTCACGAGTCTCTTGATGCATAGTCTGTGAAATTAGACAAAATTTTTGAACCATGCTATTTTACTTGTAATATTATTTTTCATAGGTCGTTCAATAAGATACATAAATAAAACACAATATAATTATAATACTTTTGCTATATTTCGCCTTATTAGGGCGTCTTCAGGCAACAATATTTACAAAATAATACTATAAATTGTGGTCATCCTATCAGTCAATGACGTAAAAAAACATATTTCACTTTATTTTAAACTAAATTATGTATATCTTTTGTAGTTTACACGAAATAAAATTGAATAATTTTTACAATTTATTTATAACAAAAACATCTTTGATTGGTTCTTGACTGGTGACGTCACATCGCCACATCAACAATATTTACAAAATAATCATCTTTGATGATTATTTTGTAAATATTGTTGCCTGAAGACGCCCTAATAAGGCGAAATATAGCAAAAGTATTATAATTATATTGTGTTTTATTTATGTATCTTATTAAACGACCTATGAAAAATAATTAAGCAGCTACTGCAAATGAAAATATATAATTTAAATACTTGTAATATTAGTTTTTTATCTCTAATATATACGTGGTGGCCGAGTTGGTTAGACCTTGGACTTAAAAACACTTAGGCCCTGGTTCGAATCCCGGTGTGTACCAATGAGTTTTTAATTAAAAAAAAAATGTACATTTGTCTGACATGGCTTAAATAGTATTTTTTCAGGCGGACTGTTTTTGAGTATCGAATATAATACAATATTTTAAAACAGCTGTTGAAAATTCAGATGCCTAAAACCTGATGATAATTATTTAACAAAAATGATACCTACATACATACATATCATCACGGGTGCCTTACGGCGCCCGTGACCGCCTAGATGGCCTCAGGGTACCCAGGAGGGGTTTTTAATTCCACCTCATCGTAGCCGATAGTATGAGTCTACACCGAACAAGTGGCTAGCCCGTCGCTATAAACAGTTTCACAAGTTGGTATAGAGAAACTGGGACCGACAGCTTAACGTGTTCTCCGAGGCACTATAGTGGCATTGTTAAACAAATGTACCTGCATACATTTTTAGAGTAAAAATGTATTGGTACACACCGGCGTTTTAACAAAGGGACCTAGGTGTTTTAAGTCCAAGGTCTAACCAACTCGGCCAACACTTAGATATACGATATTTTATTATAAGGTTCTAAATATATTTTTTAATTATAGTCAAATATTGAGCCGTAGCGACCTACTTCCTTCTTTTTTGATTACACTAATTCGGCCGGAAAACTTGCCTCTATTTGTATGTGAAATTTCCTACATATTTCAAAAAATTCCAATCTCAAAAAAAATATTCATTATTCAAAAAATGTTAACCTTTTTTTTATTTTACTCTGCATTCTGCACTGGCAAACGCCCGCGCCGTTTCGAGGATATGCATTATTGTTAGCTATACAACGGGTAATAATGTTGTATGCTATTTATTATAGCAACTTGTGAAACTGTTAATAGATGGATTATTAGTCTATTAAAAAAAAATCGCGACGAGCTAACCACTTGTTCGGTGTAGACTCATACCATCGGCTACGAGGTGGGATTAAAACCCCTCCGCCTTTATTGCTCCCACTATGCCGGCTAAGTCATGCAGTTACGAAACGTAGGAAATTTCAGTTACGAAATTATTAATCTTATAGGTATACTTACAGTAAATTTAATAACTAACATTTTAAATAACATGTTGTTAAACAAAAATGTATTGATCGACCGCATTCATGGATTTTGTAGGACTGCTTATCATCATGTAGATACAAAGTCACCTGCCGTGCTCCAATAATATATTTTATTTTATCATGCTTAGTTGTCATATTTATTTTTTGAAACCGAAATATTCGTAAATTAGCTTACTTAATTCTTAGAATCATTTAATTAACTTATAAAACATAAAATAGGAATAATAATTAACTAAATAAATTAAAATACAAAATACCTAAATAATATTTAAAAAAAAAACACTCCTAATACAAGAATAAAATACCTAAAATAAACTCATAATAAAAAATATAAATATTACATTATTGTTTAAAAAAATATATAAAATTGTAAACAAAAATATATAAGTAAACACAATTAAAAGAGAGATTTCGAACTTGTGGGGATTTTCTTAAAACCAACAGATTCTGGGCAACACTTAATTTATGCTGTTGCCCAATTTTCAATGACTTACGGGTTCATTTACTTTTGTTTTAGAGTTTCATTAGAGGCTTTACGTATAAAGCGCTGAAGGATTTTTGGTAACTTTTTCCAGCTCACAATATTAAATTTTGTTTTCGGCTACATATTTTTAATTTAAGGCTTCATGCTGAGCGTTTGTAAAACTGCTAACTGGAATCATAATTTTTATATAAGGCTTTTTTTAATATATTTTTGTGTAATGTTTTTTGTTTTGTTTAGTTCTTTATATCAAACCAATAATAGTAAATAAAATAAGCTAGATGATGATGTTTTTTTAAAAAATATAAATACAAAACTGTATAGTGCATTTTCTTCTTACTAGTGCTGAAAAATTTTTTTTTTTTCGGAATTTATGACAACGACTTTCACTTCGACTTTCTTCATTGACTTCAGTCACTGTAATTCGACTGTCGACTTTTACAATAAATTTTATAGCTTCAATCTTTAATACATATTTTTTAACTAAAAATAAACACATCTAACACTATTTGTTTCATATAGTTTTTTATACATTTTATTTTATCTTATACGATATTATATAAGTAAGCTAGGCCGAACGCCTTTTGCGTTACCACCGCCTATACTAAAGCCAAACCCGTCAACTGACCTAAGTATATATTGGAACAACTATTGCAAAGTTGTTCCTTAGTGAAAGTAAACATGTAGGTTTTTGTTTTAGTACCCTATATACGAGTATTCGAAAACCAAAAAAGAAACTGTAAACTGTTAGCATTATAGGAACCTACATTATAATCATAAAATTACTTTTTTTTTAAGGCAAGTATTCATAAATTGTTCTCTATCAAGAAACAAACAGTAATTGAATTTGGCGTACATCCAAGACTGGACCGACCAGAAAATACTTGTTCAAGTACCGACAAAGTTACCATCTCTATCCAATATCAATTTTAAAAAGGTTTTATAGAAACCAATGTTAACCCAGCAACTGGCATATTTACAATGTTTTATATTTTTTAAATACATCTCATGTTGTTTCCTATTTAATTATTTCAAAACAAAAGCAAAATTGACATACGATTACGTATTTTATTTTATTGGATTACGTATTTTATTTTATTGGATTACGTATTTTATTTCATGTGACTTTGAATGCACCCAATGGTAAGGATTCCTACGAAGTAGGTACACAAGTAGGTTGTTTTAAACTGCATTGGTCGCTCCCATGGTGAGTTTTATAAATTGGTATAGTGAAACTGGGACCGACAACTTAATGTTTTCTTCGAGGGACTATAGTAGTTAGTAGTTTTGTTAAACAAAAGATTTTTGTTTTTAATTAAAAACTGGTGGTGGACACCAGGGTTGGAACCAGGCACACAAAAACTAGTTTTTAAGGCTAAGATCTCTAATACTGTGTATATAAAATAATATAGTATTTTTCCTCGTTAAAAATAAAATAGGTATCTAAAGTTCGACTGTATATTAATACTAGCTGATCCCGCGCAACTTCGTCTGCGTAACTTTAACCGTTTACGCAGCGTACGCAATGGAAGCTCTCAAAAGGAACAAATTTACCCCGTTTTCCCAACATTTTTCATTAATGCTCCGCCCCTATTGGTCGTAGCGTGATGTTATATAGCCTATAGCCTTCCTCGATAAATAGACTATCCAACACTAAAAGTATTTTCAAAATCGGTTTATTAGATCCAGAGATTTCTGGGGGTAACCCCTACAACCTCACAAACTACCTCTTTATAATATTAGTATAGAAGTATAGATTTATAAGTAAAACACTCTGTGAAGCGCTGTCTGTATATAGGAATTATTTTACACGCTATATCAGAATAAGTTAGATACTTCTGTATAAATATATTATTTAGTAGGTAGGCTTCTCCTTTGTTATTTGTGCTGATATAATTTCACGCTCCACTGATAGCTGAGTCCCGAGTCCCAGTCCCAACGTCTCTAAGCAATTAGTGGTGACAAAAATTTTGCGACACCCTTCATTCCCTTGTTTTAGTTTCTTTTCTTCCCTCGACATTTAGTGAGAGATAATCATAGAAATAGACAAGAATAGAAGGGTAAAGTTGACAAGTCATGCGTGGTTTAACTAAGATAATTAAATCAGGGATTTTATTTTTACCTTTATACAGCGATAAAACGTATATCTGCGCAGTTTTGCCTAAAGAAACATTAACAAAGACTAAGCCAGTTTTGGTTAGTCTTTCATTAAAGCAGTTGGTCTTTTCTCAGTCTTTATCTTGACCAAGAGTCAGGTTAGGTATTTGTTATTGTTATAATATAAGAACGTTTAGTAAAGTTTAATCGCAAAAGCTCATTTATTAATAAAGGCCAAAAAAAATTTTCATGAAAAAAATATAATAACCCTTCCAATTTAATAATAATGTATTTATTGTACTCTGTACCTATATTGTATAATTATTTAAACTATTCTAAGAAAACGAAAAGACCAGAATAATACTATAACCAACACTAAAAAACGCAATAAATGCAATGTAATAAAATAAATAATTTATTTAAACTAGATATATTTTCCTGAAGAAAAAGAATATACCTTTTTTATTTGAAAAAAAAATGGATTTTGTAAGTAATACCGAATGCATAAAAAGAAATTGCTAGTATGAAAAATAAACGCTCAGAATAACAGCTTAATAAAATAGCATTGGTAGTGGGGGACACCGGTTGCTAAAAGAAGCACGCTATTTCTCCTTTTGACGATTTGCCGAGACATATCTACTGGTCCAAGTCTGTGACTACAATACTATTTTTGAAGTAAACTCTCAAAGGCAGTCTTATCTATTTACTTTATTTGCACCATCTCGTTACGTTTAGTATAAGTGAAAAATTTACTTTACCTTTTTTCTTGAGATAATAAACAAAATTTTGTTGACAAAAAATTAAATAAGAAAGATCCCTTTTGAGATAATACATACCTACCTAGTTATTTATCTTTGCTAGATCTTCATTAAAAAAAAATACATAAGCTTTTAAATCTTTTGGTATTTTTTTCAGACTTCTATTATAATCCTATTAAAGCTACTTTTTTTTACTCTTTTTTAATATGTTTCTGTATTATTTAGAAGTGATTTTTTGTGGTTATTTTACAACTAAACCACTAACTTTTTAGAGTTAATCAAAACGCATAAAGCCTGCGAAGTTGCATGCAAAAGTAAGTTCATAATATTGGTGTAGATTATACAAACAAAACTGTTTGAAACCAGTTAAGTACTTCTGAGTAAACAATTTGTATAGCTTTAACTTTGATTGGAAGGGTGTGAATGACATCACTAAATACTTAAACGTTGATCAAGATAAATTAGCCTCCAATTTAAAGTCGACTTGATCAATATTTTGTCAATTACAAGTCTTTTGTGAATTTAATTTTCGGCTCCAGTGAATCAGTTCAACAGATTGGAAAGCTAGTACGGGCACAATAATTAAACTTGGCTCCGATCTCTGGAGAGGAAACCCTAAATTTAATTACTTCTGTAAATCGGACTCGTAGGACATTCCGAAAGTATCACGCACAAAATTTCTCTAGTTTTAATCTATACCTACTCCAGTGGCGAATCAGGGGAAAGTATTGAAATTCACTATAAATCTTCAAGTTCGTAAAATTAATTTAAAAAGTCCTCCTTTTTTGCTCATCGTAACGGACTGTTGATGTTATTTTATATTTTACATTTATTTAACAGCAAAAAAAATATTATAACACATTAAAAATACCTAACAAACAAATAAAACTAAAGACTACAAATAAAAAATATTATTTAAATTTAAAGTATTCCCGCCAGGAATAGTGCCAAGAAGCCTGGCGACACGTTACCACGCTGATGTTATTTGAAAAATTTAAAACAAAAAAAATTACTCGATGTAAATTACACATTTTGTAAATGTTAAGTTTGGTCAAAGAAAATAGCTTTAATGTACAGTCTAGTGCAATTTATTTAGTAGAAATAGCCCTAGTGCAATTGATATTGTTTGAAAAATATTAAAATAAAAAAAAAAATTTACTCGATGTAAATTACACATTTTGTAAATGTTAAATTTTGTAAACAAAAAAAAATAGCTTTGATATACAGTCGTAGTGCAATTGATCTAGTAGAAATAGCCCTCTAGTTTTCTCCTGCTACTTAACCGCCTTTTATATAAAAAAAATTCTTTATTAGAGTTTTTGTGCCTTTTAACTTTGTTTTTTTCCTTGTTTGGAACGAGTTTCAAATTCGGGTAATTATAGGTTGACAAATAAAAAAGGGGAGAGAATCACCTAAACCAACCAATCATAAGAGGTAGTTATAGGTTGCTGTAAAAATAATTATTAAGTACGCAAATTTGAAACGCAAACGAGTCATTGTGAGTAATATTTTTAACCCTCCAGCGGTCGCGCGCGGTCTCTGAGTCCACAGCGAACTTATTTAAGTAATTTTACTTAAAGCATGTGATTCTATGATATCTTTGCGGGGGTGAGGTGCTGCTATATAAACGCTTGTGATTCTATGATATCCTTGCGGGGGTGAGGTGCTGCTATATAAACGCTTGTGATTCTATGATATCCTTGCGTGGGTGAGGTACTGTCCCTCAGTAGCCCTGTGACATTCGTTGCAAGCGCACTTGCTACTTTATTTGTATTTTCGGTCTCAGATATACTTGCGACTGGTTGTGTACTAAAAAAAATCGTGTATGTAATTGAAACCTGGGTGTGAATTTCATGTAATTTGTAACTTATTACTTAAGAAATTATTTTATTATAATATGTCATATGTTTATTATAATATGTTTTAGGTCGCCGGAACTATTGTCATAGAAAAAAAAAGACAAAAAATAGTTGTTTTAAATGTGGAAAACACAAGTGACTGTTATATGCCGAGAATGTGCGTCTCCAGCAGAAACCATGGATATATAATACAAATAAATAGGTTATCGTAGTACTTAGCAGTGGTTACTGTACTATTTTGTTTTCCTTTTTTTATGTTTTTAGAATTATATATAACACTTATTATTCATGAACAATACTCTCAAAAAGAAATGTAGTTTTAAAATTGCTTTAACATGGTGCAATTGATGTTTAAATATCATTTATTTAATATTAATAATAATATAGTATGCCATAAGACTAATAAGAAAAAAAAAATAATTTGTTTAGTTATTATGTTGATTTATAAGGCTGTTTTGTGTCATATGAATAAAACTTTAAGTTTTTATAGACCTTTTAGCTATTAAGTACAAATAAAAATAATAATGAATAAATTATGATTTTTATTATTTTTTATAAAAATAAAAGACTTATTTTTATCATGCGCTATACATGTCATGAAATATTTATTCGTTTTTCCAACCCAGACACGTAAAGTTGCGGAATCACAGACCGCTCGTGACTGCTTTAGTTCGGCGCAAGAGTGCGACCACTGGAAGGTTAAAGTTATAAATAATTACATTTTTTTTTATCCTCAATAACTTTTCAATCTAAAATCATGTTACATTTCGTTATATAAATGGGTACTTATAACCTACAGTCCATAGTTAAAGAAATACAAACCATAAAACAAACTATATAAAAAACTGTATATCTAGGAACGTCACACGAACTATTCGTCACAACTTTAATTTCCTATGACCCATCAATATCTAAACAGTATCACAAATTGTTATAGTGATACTGAGACCGACAGCTTAACGTTCTCTCCCTAGTATTACAGTGTTGTTGTCAAACAAATATACATAAAAATAAACTCATTGGTACACACCGGGGTACTTACTAAAACTGTAGTGTTTTTAATGTTTCTAACCAATTCGGCCACCACGTGTAATTCTATTATCATAATATATATAATTAAGTAATTACAGCATAGCCTCTACCGCAACTTGAATTCAAAATTTATCAGAATATAAATGTATATTTTTAGAATTCCAAGTAAAAAGTTTGCTGAATTCATGATAGTATGAATATTAAGGAAGTTTCGCCTCGTATAGACATGATAACAGAAGATCATCCTTCCATACAACCCCAAAACAAAAAGTCATAACAAAAAAATATTATATAGGTAAAAATGCTTATGTGTGAGAATAGAATATGGCAGCAACAAACATGAAAATTTTCTTTTAAAACTTAATTGAAACTATATTTTTTCTTATCTAGATTTGAATGAGTACGAGCAAGATAGATGATGAACTTATGAATACTTCTTTACAAGTTGGGTTACAGCACTTTCATGTTATTTATGATTTCATGGTATTAAATTTCAGGATTTTAACCTTTTTTAGACTTAAAGAAATTTATCCTCTTTTATACCTCATTTGTTTTAGGCAAGATTTATGTGAATTTAG
Source organism: Monopis laevigella (assembly GCA_947458855.1). Lineage (NCBI taxonomy): Eukaryota > Metazoa > Arthropoda > Insecta > Lepidoptera > Tineidae > Monopis > Monopis laevigella. The sequence goes on from OX381593.1 coordinate 16,396,269, forward strand.
ATGTAATGAATAATAATTTGCTTATTTTCATAGAAAAATCTGAAAATCTAATGAATAAAATAATTAAATGTATACGTTTTTCTGTAAAATTTTTCATGGTCTGGGGCTTTATTAATTGTAATATGTCTTAGTATTGTTGTTCCTGGTAGACATAGTACAAGCCTATATAGAGCGTAGTTCAATATGTGTGACCAGCAGTATAAGTATGTGTGTAATATCAAACATGTTATTATAATTTCGTTTCTCACACAGATATAAAAACCGTCCAGTGATCTAGTCATGTTTCGGTTTTAGTCTGTGGGTTCACCGTTTTTCCTGAGACTAATGCATCTATTTCTTGTCTCCATTTATAGTGCAGTGACCCTACAGAAACAGGTGATTGACTTAACGATAAAGCAGCGAGGATATTAAAATAGACTGCTAATGCAAATTTATACGCCTTTTTCGCCGCCCATTTTCTTAATGCCTTTCAAATGTGCCTACCTGACCAGATTAATCTGGTAAGATGGGGGAAAGCAACAGATAAGACATGTATGTACATTGTGCGGTGTTTGTGGTGTGTTGGTGTACTCTCATTACTTGAAGAAAGTAATACTTATAGAAATAAACTTAGTAAATAATACTCACTGTTCCGTGGGAAACAAACATTCCTAAGGACCACAACATCAAGTCGAACAAATATTTTTATCTCACAAACGAAATTACTAAAAACGGATTTAAAACTCAACTTTATGGAGTGGAAGTTGGTGCAAGAGGAATTCCAGCAAGGTCTTTGCACCGTCTATTGAAGGATCTTGGTATTCCGAGATCCGCCATCGGAACTTTTATGGAGCGTGTTTCCAAGATATATAACAGGATCATATAGTATTTGGTTGAGTAGGGAGGTTAATGAACACAGTGCAGGTGAGAGTTCAAAAGGCCTTTAAACCTACTTCGCGGTCTCAAGTCCGGGAACGCTGCAGTTCATTCCCCTGCCTTTCAACCACGCGATAGACCCGGTGAAGCCATGGATAGCTAAGAACATTGTCTCTTGTCTCATACCGCATCATTTAGCCGGCATAGTGGGTACGACCAATATTGTTTAACAACAATGTATTGATCGACCACATTTGTCGGCTTTGTAGGTCTGCTTACCATCAGGTACAAAGTCACATGCCGTGCCTCAATAAAAAATATGTTTTATTTAATTAATAAAATATTCCCTAATAAATTACTAAAATATTAACCTACTAAATTAGGAAATAATTAACTAACTAAATTAGTAAAATATTAACTAATTAAATAGGTAGTGTACTGCCTTAGTAAAAGCTAGTTTTAAAAAAGCAGACCTACAAACGAAGTTAAACAATGATTAAGTAAGTGAAAGCGCATCACATTGTGTTCCTCAGAAAGTGTATGTCAGTCTCCTTTCTCAGATTTGAACTAAGAATGTTTTTTCAAGTATTCTCACTGTCATCACAGTACGTTGTACAGAATATGTAGTGTGCTCTGGTCCCTACAGCTATTAGGCTAAACAGACTCCGACCTGCTCCACGAAACAATACTCGGCGCGACTTCATCGTTTGCTACAACTTTAAATTCTTGTTAAAATAAAAATGGACTTTATAAGTTAAGGCATAGATGTTAAATTTTAATATAAAATAAACAAAGGTATAAAAGGTTATAAAAAGGTTGTTATTACATTTATGTTTAGGGTTAGTTTGTATTTAGGTTAGGCTATAAAACAGATTGTAATTTTAAAAAAAAAGTAGGTAAGACTGGATGTCCCGTAGAACCTTGTATTACTAAATGCAACCTGTTTTATTTGTTAATATGGCCAGTGGTACTTGTGCGATTTTTTTACGCTAGCAAACTCATTATAAAGGTCACATAGTTCGCAGAACGGACGGCCGTTGGGGCATTAAGGTTCTAAAGTGGCGAACGCAGCAGAGGCAGGCGCGGGAAGCCGATGGCTACAGGCGGCTCAGCCGGTCGTTGTGGCGATCCTTGGGGGAGGCTTATAGTCCAGCAGTGAACGCCTAAAAGGCTGATGACTATGACATAATAATTAGTAATCCGTGCAAAACCGGGGCTTGTCGCTAGTAAATTTAAAAAAACAACCAACATAAATAAATTATTAAATATAAATATTACAAACGCAAGTTCTATTAAAATATTTAAAACTCCAACATCAAAGTGTTTTCCAAAAAAGGTCTACAAAAAAATATGAATGAACTGAATTAAAAAGCGTAGGTAGATATTTTGCAAAAGGGACAATTTTTATTTAAGATTGAGACCGTGTTGATTTCAAAAGGCTAACGATAAGATAAAGCCAAAGACTTGAAGGGGAAATATTAAAGGAATAAAGAATGTTGTATAGAGGTTGTCACTTGCTGTCATATACAGAGCAGTGGCGGGTGACAGCTTGTTCAATGTTGCATAAAGACAATAGCCTGTTTCTTATTATGTTATATATAGGTAGGTATATAAACTAGTTTTTTCATGCAGATTTGCACGTATTAATAAGTTTAAAAAAAAGTTTTTTGTGTAAAAGTTTTAAGTAATTTCTTATTTAAATAATATAATATATAAAATAAATACCTTTTTTTTAGCTCCCGAGAACCGTTTTTAAACGGCCTCAACCCAGCGGAGAGATTAACCCATCCTCATTTCGCCGATGTTATTCGGAGGCAACACATTTATCTATTTTAATAGCTATATAGAAAAGATAATAGCTATTTTACAAAAAATCATATAAATCGGACATTCGTTTTTAAATGATGCCCATACAATATATGTGTGTTTATTTGTACAAACAGACATGTATTCCAAAAAATATATATTTTCTACAATATTTAAAAAAAGCCTATTTAAAAACTATATTTTTTTTTATTTACAATTTTATTATAGGTATGTCTACATCTTCAATTTTACTCTCATTTACAATTTAATTATTAATTTCATCGGAGTTTGACCTCATGAATTAAAAAAAAAGAGTTTTGAAGCTTACACAGTAAAAGAATCAGAATATTTGGTGGACGGGTGCGACTATTTACTTATACGTTAGGGTAGAACGAAAAAAAAAATTATTGTATTTCGATTTGGAATAGTTGTAAAAAGTTGACCAATACCATCACTTTACTAAATAAAATTATTTAAAAAATATCAAACTTATGCAAGAGCCCCCGATTTGCTATCGAAAATACACAAAAAACGCATTTTAGGTGATACTTTTACTGTCTATAAATATTACAGAAAATATCAATGTATATATATCTTAAAACTTCTAAAAATAGTTACAATAATAGTTAAATAGTACTTTTAATGAAATTGCTGTTATAATTACATCAAAAATTGAAAATTTATGGATAAAATCTTTTATTCCTATTGTTTCATATAAGCGAATTTTACAGATTTTAAAAAGCTATCATTCTAAATGTAACAATTTAAAAAAGTCTTTAAAGAAACTTAGGAAAGAAAAGTTAGAAGAGTTTAGAATGGAAAGCAGAAGGCTTTTTGACATAGCTGCATGTAAATGCAAAGAATTTAAGAGCTGTAATTGTTCAAAAGAAAAAAAAGTGCCAAAGCAAGATCTAGCATTTTTAGAAGACCAACGTACGAACAGACTGATGGGAATACGAAGTATAGATCTTATACAAAGTAAAAAGTTGCAGAGTCGAAGATTACGTTCATTAAAAATAGAAACCCAGCAAAAGTCGATTGAAAAAAATAATGGAAAATCTGTGACTTTGTATCGGTCGCTTAATTCTACTCGTAGCGTTGACAAAAACTTGGATCGAGCTTCTTGTTCGTCAGCAGCAGTTGATTTTCAGTTGAACAGCTCTAATATAACATCTTAGGATAAGTTAACGCCACTAAAACTTACAGATGCGAGTCTCCATAGCTTGACGACTGTATGCGATAGATACGGAGTATCAGACCGAGCCGCGGCGGCTATCGTATCTTCTGTGTTGTGTTCAACTTCTGATGCTGATTCTGACGCGCAGCCCATTAATATTGTGGATAAAATGAAGTTAAGAAGGATGAGGAAGAAAATTCGCCAACAAATTTTAACGGAAGAGAAAGTAAAAGAAATCCCTGCACTTTGACGGAAGGAAAGACAAGACAGCCAAAATTGTTATAAAAGGATCAAAGAGAAGTAGAGTAACTGTACAAGAGGAACATATATCAATTATTAAAGAGCCAGGTTCTGTTTATGTGGGGTATGTGGCTCCAGTATCCGGTACTGCAAAAAATGTTGAAAAAGCTATTCACAGTTTTTTATCGACTGAAAAGATATCGACGGAAGTTTTATCGGCTGTTGGGTGTGATGGCACAAACACAAATACCGGTAAAATAGGGGGTGTGATTCGTCTATTGGAGAAAAGACTATCACGGCCATTGCAATGGATAATATGTCTTTACATGCAAATGAATTGCCATTGAGACATTTGTTTGCCTATTTGGATGGCCCTACGGCAGGACCTAATTCATTTGCAGGGAGTAAGGCACTAGAGACATGCGAGACCCTGCCGTTGGTAGAATTTCAGAAAATAGAAGGTGAACTACCACCACCATCAACAGATCTTAGTACGGACCAGAAATATTTACACCAAATTACTACTGCTAATATAAATGGATCCTGTTCTCCTGATTTAATACACAGAAGCCCAGGAGCTATCTCATGCCAGATGGTTAACTAGAGCTAACCGTATATTACGTTTATATATTTCTTCGAAAGACCCATCACAAAATCTCGTGAGCTTGGCATCATTTGTCGTTAAAGCATATGCACCAGTCTGGTTTGCTATCAAAGCTCATTCGTCGTGTAAAGATGGTTCAAGAAACCTATGGAAGCTAATTTCAAATACGAGATATTTACCTGACCAGCTACTAAAGATAGTGGATCCTGTTATAGTTAGAAATAGTTACTTTGCTCACCCAGAAAATCTATTACTGAGCATGATAACAGATTCACAAAAGCACATTCGAGAACTGGCCGCAAGACGAATTTTAATGGTTCGTCAAGTAAATAAAAATACAGATTTAAGAATTTTTGAAGTATCAAAAATAAATTTAAGTGCATGCTCGTATTTCGATATGATTGACTGGAAGGAAGACATTCATAAACCTCCAATACTGAAGAATATTTCTAATAATCAGTTACGAGATCTAGTAGAAAAGGAAGGAGACACTTTTTTGGAATTCATGAGGTTACCCTGGCACACGCAAGCAGTGGAAAGAACAGTAAAAGTAGTTACCGAGGCTGCTATAAGTGTATGCGGCAAAACTACAAGGGGTTTATAAAGTCTAAATTAGCATCACGAAAGGTGATGCCAAAGTTTGAGACGAAAAAAGATTTTTGTTTCAAAAAGTGACGTTATCTGTCTGTTTGAATTTTAAGAGTTTTAAGAAATAATATGAATAAATGTATAATATATATAATTTATGGTTTAATTTTAACAATTACACCGAAAACATATTGCAATATAACTATTATCCAAAAGTGTTAATTTTTTTTTTTTTTTCATAAATTTCAAGCTTCTGGCGAGGGCTCTTAACGTCGCGATAAAATATTTAAAAAAAAATATATTATAGATGTACCTGTTAAGCAACTTTTTTTTGCTATTCCAATTTGAAATAATAAAAATAAAAAATCTTCATACAAAGGCGTTCCACCCTATTATACGTGTGTATTATTTGTATACTTATTATAATATATTATATTTCATGTTTCTATCTGATACAGCTAGATAAGTAGCAAAAAGAAAATTAAAGTAAACGAAACGAAAGTGTTCTCCAAACACACTTAACAATAAATTCCATTTCTACAGAAATAATCACATAGAACAACGCTCATTCGTCGTGTAAAGATGGTTCAAGAAACCTATGGAAGCTAATTTCAAATACGAGATATTTACCTGACCAGCTACTAAAGATAGTGGATCCTGTTATAGTTAGAAATAGTTACTTTGCTCACCCAGAAAATCTATTACTGAGCATGATAACAGATTCACGAAAGCACATTCGAGAACTGGCCGCAAGACGAATTTTAATGGTTCGTCAAGTAAATAAAAATACTGATTTAAGAATTTTTGAAGTATGAAAAATAAATTTAAGTGCATGCTCGTATTTCGATATGATTGACTGGAAGTAAGACATTCATAAACCTCCAATACTGAAGAATATTTCTAATAATCAGTTACGAGATCTAGTAGAAAAGGAAGGAGACACTTTTTTGGAATTCATGAGGTTACCCTGGCACACGCAAGCAGTGGAAAGAACAGTAAAAGTAGTTACCGAGGCTGCTATAAGTGTATGCGGCAAAACTACAAGGGGTTCATAAAGTCTAAATTAGCATCACGAAAGGTGATGCCAAAGTTTGAGACGAAAAAAGATTTTTGTTTCAAAAAGTGACGTTATCTGTCTGTTTGAATTTTAAGAGTTTTAAGAAATAATATGAATAAATGTATAATATACTAGCGGCCCGTCCCGGCTTTGCACAGGTTTGTATAACTTTAACTATATGCTCAGCGCACGCCACGGAAGGCCTCAGAAACGATACTTTTCCCCCGTTTTTAAAACATTTTTGGTTACTGCTTCACAACTATAGGACCTAGCGTGATATTATATAGCCTATGTTACTTCTGAATAATGCAGCTTTTTAATGGTGAAAAAATTATTGCAATCGGTCCAGTAGTTTTTGAGTTTATTCATTACAAACATACAAAAATACAAATCTTTCCTCTTTATTATATTAGTATAGAAGTATAGATATAATTTATGGTTTAATTTTAACAATTACACCAAAAACATATTGCAATATAACTATTATCCAAAAGTGTTAATTTTTTTTTTTTTTTTTCATAAATTTCAAGCTTCTGGCGAGGGCTCTTAACGTCGCGATAAAATATTTAAAAAAATATATATTATAGATGTACCTGTTAAGCAACTTTTTTTTGCTATTCCAATTTGAAATAATAAAAATAAAAAATCTTCATACAAAGGCGTTCCACCCTATTATACGTGTGTATTATTTGTATACTTATTATAATATATTATATTTCATGTTTCTATCTGATACAGCTAGATAAGTAGCAAAAAGAAAATTAAAGTAAACGAAACGAAAGTGTTCTCCAAACACACTTAACAATAAATTCCATTTCTACAGAAATAATCACATAGAACAACGCTCATTCGTCGTGTAAAGATGGTTCAAGAAACCTATGGAAGCTAATTTCAAATACGAGATATTTACCTGACCAGCTACTAAAGATAGTGGATCCTGTTATAGTTAGAAATAGTTACTTTGCTCACCCAGAAAATCTATTACTGAGCATGATAACAGATTCACAAAAGCACATTCGAGAACTGGCCGCAAGACGAATTTTAATGGTTCGTCAAGTAAATAAAAATACTGATTTAAGAATTTTTGAAGTATGAAAAATAAATTTAAGTGCATGCTCGTATTTCGATATGATTGACTGGAAGTAAGACATTCATAAACCTCCAATACTGAAGAATATTTCTAATAATCAGTTACGAGATCTAGTAGAAAAGGAAGGAGACACTTTTTTGGAATTCATGAGGTTACCCTGGCACACGCAAGCAGTGGAAAGAACAGTAAAAGTAGTTACCGAGGCTGCTATAAGTGTATGCGGCAAAACTACAAGGGGTTCATAAAGTCTAAATTAGCATCACGAAAGGTGATGCCAAAGTTTGAGACGAAAAAAGATTTTTGTTTCAAAAAGTGACGTTATCTGTCTGTTTGAATTTTAAGAGTTTTAAGAAATAATATGAATAAATGTATAATATACTAGCGGCCCGTCCTGGCTTTGCACAGGTTTGTATAACTTTAACTATATGCTCAGCGCACGCCACGGAAGGCCTCAGAAACGATACTTTTCCCCCGTTTTTAAAACATTTTTGGTTACTGCTTCACAACTATAGGACCTAGCGTGATATTATATAGCCTATGTTACTTCTGAATAATGCAGCTTTTTAATGGTGAAAAAATTATTGCAATCGGTCCAGTAGTTTTTGAGTTTATTCATTACAAACATACAAAAATACAAATCTTTCCTCTTTATTATATTAGTATAGAAGTATAGATATAATTTATGGTTTAATTTTAACAATTACACCAAAAACATATTGCAATATAACTATTATCCAAAAGTGTTAATTTTTTTTTTTTTTTTCATAAATTTCAAGCTTCTGGCGAGGGCTCTTAACGTCGCGATAAAATATTTAAAAAAATATATATTATAGATGTACCTGTTAAGCAACTTTTTTTTGCTATTCCAATTTGAAATAATAAAATTAAAAAATCTTCATACAAAGGCGTTCCACCCTATTATACGTGTGTATTATTTGTATACTTATTATAATATATTATATTTCATGTTTCTATCTGATACAGCTAGATAAGTAGCAAAAAGAAAATTAAAGTAAACGAAACGAAAGTGTTCTCCAAACACACTTAACAATAAATTCCATTTCTACAGAAATAATCACATAGAACAACGCAAAAACAATATCGCTACATATGTACACTTAAAACGTATCACCTATGACCGCAAACCTTTGAAATTACTTTCTAAGAACTGAACTCCATTTGCTGCAAAGTATTTGTCTAGGTTTGGGGTACATACACCTATAAACCTGTACAGGTGTACCTACCAAGTTTCTTTTGTGTATTAAGAAAGGATCAGACCTCACACAGGTTCCTAAGTAAATATGGACCCCTGCTAACAATAGGTAGTGTAGATATTTGAATTAAGAGCCCCTTTATAGATTTAGAGCTTGTTTTGAATTCGGGGAACGTGTTGTTTGGCTACAGTTTTAGAATTTTAGTTTGTTTTGGAAATTTTGCTGATTTTGCTATGCGCTTTAAGCTCTCAAACAATTACAATGTTTTAATATTGATACTAAGTTTGTAAGCGCTTTTATTATTAGGTATTTTATTTTATATTTTATTACAAACTAATTATTGTTGCCCCGGTTTAGTTTTAAGTTAGGTGTTATAATTAGTGATCGGAAATTCTGGTACAATTATATTTATTTAAAATTCTTTATGGCACTAAAAGATTTGTACAAAGGCAAGCTTAATTAATGCCTTAATCATTATCTCCAGCTAATTTAGGAGAGTAAAAAAATGTAAAAAGTGTAATATTGTTGTAGAAAATATATTTTTATTCTGTCATATAAATAATTCCGAGAATTTGGTATTTTTTATTTAAAAATATTTGAAAAAAAAAAAAAAAAAATATATATAATTGCATCCGAATTTCAGATCACTAGTTACCATATATTTGTAATAATTATCAATTAATTTCCCATGATAATATAATAAATAGATCCCGCCAGAATCAGATCCCGACAGAAAAGTATATTTTTTTATAAGTTTGTAGCAGCCATCGATCAATAGATATAGAACTGAATGGGTAACCACCCTTAAACCTTTTTTCACTCCTCCCATTAAATACCGTTTTGGTTTTCAAATACTTTTAGTAATATAGGAACTAGCAGACAATATTTTTCTGTCTATATATTATATATAGTCCATTATAATAACGCCATATTATATACAGAAAAATGTTATCAGCTAGTTTCAAAGAGATCGGTAGAGGGCTATCTTCTATAACTTTACAAACATGTCCATGGTAGACCCTCTGGGCCCTATTTCATAAACGTGACAATTGTAAATTACTATGACAATTCATAATACATTACTTGATTTAGTTTGTTAAAAGTTAATAATTGAAACCAAACCAAGCAATGTATTATGAATTGTCGTGGTAAATTACAATTGTCACGTTTATGAAATAGGCCCCTGATCTTTCAAATTAATATTATTAAATTTAATTGTGAAAATACTACTGAAAATATTTAGAAGAAATTTGGTCGAAAAAGTAATTAAATATATATTTAAAAAAAATATTAAATATATATTATAAGTCTACATAAAAGGATAGTAGTCTCCTTATGAAGCGGGCAGTTAATTTAACGATTTCGGAACCGTATCATTTAGCCGATAAGTAAGAACCAATTGACCCCATTCATAACCTGTGTAGTTCTAGTTACCATCAGGTAACTATAAATCCTATAAAAATAAAAAAGTAAGCTAGGACGAAAATCTCGGGTCTAAACATCCCATAATAACATATGATAGTGTTCACGTATAAACCGTTCATAAACGTAATCTTGGAGGCGTCCACAATAATCATTTGAATAGAAATCTACTGATTTTGGTAACAAGGAGAACCTTTGTACAAATATTTATATCGCGATATACCTCGCAATATTGGCCGAATTGCCTTTTCGACGAATATCAACTTTCAAACCAATATAGAGACCGCAACTTTTAAAAAACATCTCTACAATAATTTGGCGCGAGATTTTTCAACGCAGAAATTTATATTTAGAATGAATTATTGAATTGAAGATAATCGAACACTTTATTACCTATGAAATTTAAAATAATAAAAAAACATTACAGCAGTGTTATAAATAATAATAAAATAACTTTACTTAATAAATAACTAGCTGGGCCGCGCAACATCGTCTGCTTTAACTTTAACCGATTATACGCAACGAAAACTCTCAAAAGCTCTCAATTTAATATCACTAAAATATGTTTTCACAATTCGAACCAGTAGGTAGTTCCTAAGATTAGCGCGTTTAACCAAACAAACGAACAAAATCCTAAACTTCATAATACCTACCTAATATATATTTAATTGGTAAGCGAAATGTGGAAAAATGCAATACGCATTTCATCAAGATACTTTGATATAATTTTTAATAAACCAAAGAATGATGAACGTGTTAATTTGTAAAGAATGTATATGAACGTAACTACTTAAACTTGCTTATAAACCTAATCATAACACATTTTGTAATTTCCAAGCGTTGTAATAATTAATATTATAAATCAGCCTCACACACAGCCTCACAGCCTCTTTAGACTAGTAGTTGGGCCTTTGGCGTTGTATCCGGAGGTCGTGGGTTCGATTCCCACCCAAGGCAAAAAAATATTAATAGGTTTTTTCTATACAGTTTTTCATGTGGGTGTTTATAAAATATAATATGTACGAGTATTATATCTTTGCTTCTGGTACACAGAGTACAAGCCTCTAGAGTTTAGTTTGTGACCAGATCAATATGTGTAATTTGTCCTACATATTAAAAAAATAGTAGACTTTTAACATGCATATCTTTTTTCGTAAGTATGCATGGGAATCATAAAATTGCTTTCATCCTTAAAGCTAAGCGCAAAGTTTTACAATGCTTTAATTTAGTTAATTAAATTTATAATGTTCGAACCCTTATTAGGTACGTTCAACTTAAAATACCCTACGCCAGTTTAACATCGGCATCGTCGGTTAGATACCAGCCACTGGACCTTAATCATAATAAGGCTCTTTTACGACCATTTCACCTATTTCATGCGAGATTTCTTTATGTAGGTAGCTATTCTCTTTTGTTTTCTTTTGGATAACGTCTGTGGAATGGCGATGGGAAATTGGTTGCCATTTCTCATAATAAACTATTCGTTAGATAGCTCGTTTGTTACTATCAAGGTGGAATTATAGGTATTATAATTCACTTTTACCTAAACAATATATATTGTCTGGATATATGTGGTGGCTGAGTTGGTTGAACTGTAGAGTAAATAAATACTTATATAAAGCTATAAGTGTGTACCAATTCGTTTTTTATTTAAAAAACGATAAAGTACGAATGGTGCTTGCGCACTACATGATTGGTACAACAGAAAAAAATTAAAGATGTATTGTGTTAATTTGAATTTATGAAATTTATGTTTTTTTTTTCTTTTTTATTATATCTTTTTATTATTTTTATATACATCTCCATTGTTTATATTTAGTTATTAATGTTATTTTTATATAAGTATAAGAAATTTTATTTTTTGTGGAGTAAATAAATAAATTTATGAAATGTAAAGCACAGAAAATATATCAGCTAAGGTAGCAGGCATAGGATGAAGAGCGGTTTATAACTACCAATTAAAGAGATTATACAGGGTGAATTTGAAAGGATGTACTTTGGGCTAATATGAGGTTCTGCTGAACAAATCGAACAACTTTTCCCATGAAACCATGTGTCGCAATTGAAAAAAAAAATTGGCTTCCCCATACAAATTGGTCATTTTAACATTACTAGTTTGTATGGATTAGGTAATTTATTTTTTGATTTCCGGTACATGGTTCCATGGGAAAAGTTGTTCGTATTGATCAGCAGAACCTCATATTAGCCCAAAGTACATCCTTTCAAAGTCACCATGTATATAGTATTCAAAAATAAAAAACAAATACAAAGGTTTAATTATGTACCAGGGCGGGTACGACAGACTCATACTACTACTACTAGGCATTTGAAGGGTTACAAAGTTAAATCTCAACGTTAGAGAGGAGTAAAAATATTTATAGGAGATAGTTGATGACGAAACTATAATAAAAAATACCCCACAAGTATAAAAACTCGAACTTAACCATTTAAAATTTAATATACATATATTGGACTACGGGTTTAAAATAGTCATGCGGACAAATAGACAAACTGTATAATAGTGACTTTAAAAAAACAATAATCAATAAAAATTTATACAACAAAATTAAATTATATCCAAAAGTTAACGGACAGTTAAACCTAATGGAATCCAATAACTATTTTCCGATCATTTTTGAATGATCATGTTACGAATTGTAGCAATTTCGCTAATTGTATTGAATTTAAAAATTCAATTCCAATTTTAAATTTGACGTAAAATTCGATTCCATGCACGTTTGCGAATTTAATATTCTTTATTTCAGTGTTCTATATTTAATTCAAGTGTGGAATGTCACTCTACATCAACTGGTAAATATGCAATGGGAATGGATACGTGTGCAAAATCCATGAATGAACTTCACCAATATTGTTTTGTTTTTATGCGTTGGGTGGGGTATACCGATTAAAGTGTTAAAAATCAAAGTTAAATATATTTATTTAAATTGTTATTTTTTTTAAAAACACGGGTTCTAAAGGATTTAAAACAGCCTAGATTTTTTTTTATGTAGGACAATTTACACATATTTCACTGATCCCCAACTAAGCTCTTGTACTATGTGTACCAAAATCAATTATATAATATTTATCATATTTTAGAAAAAACCTAGATTATTATACGACAAGCTGTAAAGAAAAACGTACTATTTTTTTTTGCCGTGGTTGGGAATCTGAAGCACGACCTCCGGATACAACGTCAAAAGCGTAACCACTATTCTACGGCGGTCAATTCTTATTGCTTTATCGTCAAATCACCCACCCTTTTTATAACCACACCCTGAAGTGAGACTTTCACCTCGACAAAAAAAAATGCAGCATTCTTCTGAAGACCGGTGTAATAGAAATTGTGGGGTACCCAGCGGAGGGGTTTTAATTTTTTTTGGACAAGTGGCTAGCTCGTCGCGATGTTTTGAATAGACTCTATAACTCATCTATAAACATTTTCACAAGTTGGCATAGTGAAACCGGGACCGACAGCTTAACGTGCTCTCCGAGGCACTATAGTGGTGTTGTCAAACCTATGTACATATTTTTTTAAATTAAAAACTCATGGTACACACCGGGATACGAACCAGGGACCTAAGTGTTTTTAAATCCGAGGTCTAACCAACTCGGCCACCACGTATACATATATATTTTAAAAAAACTTACATACCATAAAATATACCACCATCAACATTATTTTCTAACGAAGCTTTTACCCTGGGTATATTATTTAATTCTAAAAGCTATATAAATTGCATTGAAGTCTTAAACTTTCAAACTATAATGTAGCTAGAAGCATTCGACTACTGTTGGAAGGAAGCCAGCCTAGAAATGAACTCTTTTGCTTTGGAAACCATAGTTACCTAGCTACCTGACTCTCTACTCATGAATAAACGACTACGCATAATTTCTCGGAGGCAATGCTAAGGTAAAGTTTTATGACCAATATGTTTGGCCGAGCACCAACAGAAGAGAACTTAACCGCGAGGTTCTATTATTTTATTAGATATATTACCATGTTGGTAACATAGACCTAATAATAGAGAATGTGGTGGCCGAATTCGTGTTTTTTTTTTTGTAATTTAAGAGTGGGCTCTTGTCGGTGGAGCAAACGCCACTCCTGCTTTATTCTCGGCCAACGTCTTGACCTCCCTGTACGAAGTGACACTTATCTTCTCTTTTACTTGATCTATGTACCTTCTTCTTAACTTTCCTCTTCCCCTTTTTCCTTCAATCTTTCCTTCTATTATTGTTTTTATATAAGCGTTATTCCGTATCAAGTACCCAAACATCTTCCCCCTCCTATTTTCTATTACTTGCAATAATGTAATAAATTACTTAAAATAACTCTCTTTCGCCATTGTGAATACTTCTTTATTCGACTTCTTCTTTGTCCAGCTAATTCTCTCCAAAATTCGTTAGTACATTTAAAACACGTAGTTTTGTGTCTGGATTCAAATCCCAAAAAATTGTTAAAATTAAAAACTCATTGATACACATCAATGAGTTTTTAATTTTAACAAATTTTTGGGATCTTGTGAAATAAAACTTTGGAAGCTGTGCTGAGATCGCGGAGCGGCGGCTTTGACGACGCAGCTTGCATCGGAAGATGGTGTTGACACAGCGGTGCTGGCGTCGTTCTTCGGTTTTCACCGACATCCTTGTATGGACAATATAGACAGTTCTATCAGAACGAATAAAGGCAATTAAAGTGTAAAGGTTAACAGATCAATGCAGCTCCAAATAATGAATGCTAATGAAGACCATTTAATATTTTTACAGCAAAATTTAACAAAAGGTTTTTGAATATTATTTTTTTCTACTTTTGATATTATTTTGTATTTAAAAAAAGTAAATAGAATTAAATGTTTATGAACATTATAAAAATAATACTTTCTAACGGTGAACAGCAACTGTAAGTACCTATTTTTAAGATAACAAACTCCACTGTACGGTCAACAGCTGGGTAAAGTAAACAAATATATAGTAAATTAACCAAGACTTAGCATCTGAGTATATATTAACTTGCCACCGACTGTACACTTTAAAGTAAGTAGTAGATGACTTTGTATCTACCTTATTGTAAAGAGTCATACGAAATCAATGAATGAGATCAAATGATACATTGTTGTTGAAGCATGGGTTACTCCCACTATGTAGGATAAATAATGCAGTTACAAAATCGATTTCGAATTGCATTACGAGTTTACTTTAATAGCAAACCGCACCCTGAAAGGAGACTACCACTTCGACAATAAAACGATGCAATAGTCTCCTGAAAACCGGTAAACCCACAGACTAAAACCCAAAGATGACTATAGATAAAACTAAAATAAAATAATACGTAGGTATCTGGTATCTGACGGTAATTATTGATGAACGGGATAAAAGCAAAATTGAATAACAACACCTTAATCCTTGAAACGGTCAACTGTACATTTTGTCTGAAATCCTTTTTTAATGCGAAATAAAAATAGTAGTTTGTTTAAAAAAATATTGAAAGCCTATATTAATAAAAATATTTAATAAAAAATGTGTATTTTAGTAAAAAAACTCCGTAGTTTTTTATTATTTTTAATAATTAATTAAATATAAAGTCCTGTTCAAACATGAGTGATATTTGGTATTGCTGCCTTATTTAAAATTTGTTCATAATCTGTGTGTATTTATTTTTTATTCTGTATAGTTTAAAATTAAGTCGTTTTTTGCAACTGGCTGTCTTTATACTTGGATCTACTAAACTACGCACGGTTTTGATGCGGTTCATTATAGTTTTTTTTTGTTTTTTTATAATGTACTTTTTTTTAATGGAGCACGGTATATGACTTTGTATCTATCTGGGCCCTATTTCATAAAAGTGACAATTGTAATTTACCATGACAATTTATAATACATTGCTTGGTTTAGATAGTTCTAAGTAAATAATTCCAACTAAACCAAGTAATGTATTATAAATTGTCATGGTAAATTACAATTGTCACGTTTATGAAATAGGCCCCTGGTCTACTTACAGACCTACAAAGTCTATAAATAGGGTCGATCAATAGATTGATGTTGAACAATATTGATCGCTCTAAATGATGCCGGCTAAATGACGCGCTTACGAAATGGGCGTACGTATTTGCATTATTGTAAAATCAATCGCCCGTTTCGTAACCGCACCATGAAAGGAGACTACCCCCTCGACAATAAATGGATGCAGTAGTGTCCGTAAAACCGGTGACGGTGAATCCATAGACTAAAACCGAAACATGACTAGGACACTTAACTATGGATAACGAGTCTGGTCGGTCCCTTGCGAGGTTATAGAGGCCTTCCTAAAATGACTAATACATAATATAATGCATCTTAGAGACAATGTTGAGAATCCATGGATTTTCCGTTCGAATTCATCGCGTAGTTGGGAGGCTGTGGAGTAAACTGCAGGGTTCCCGGACTTGAGACCGTGAATCAAGTTTAAAGGCCTGTCCCAATTCAACTCTTCCCTTCACTGTGTTCACTACCCTCTCAACCCAAGCTCACAAAATACAATAATATGATCTTATCAGCGCCATCTTGGAAACGCACTTTCCATAAACGTTCCGACAGCTGATCTTGGAAGGTTAAGATTCTTCAATAGTTGATGCAAAAACCTTGGGCCTTACCAAAGAGCCAATGGATAATCGAATCGAAATACCCATCGAAAGCCAAATGTATGGGATTTGACATCTTGTTGATCAGGCTCTACCCATAGAGTAAAATTCCTATACATTGTTATCAATCGATGCGGCGATTCGATTGGCGATCGTGTTCTTTGGTGAGGCCCCTTGCTGGAATTGCTCTTGCACCGACGTCCACTGCATACAGTTGAGTTTTAAAGCCGTTAAGTAACATCATCGGTAAGATCAAAGAATTTGTCTGCTAGTTATGCTATACCCTGAATCTGCTAGTTCGTCCGAAATATTGTAATGTAAGTAAAAAGAAAAGTAAATGTATAGTAAAACCAAATCATATACCTAAGTCTTACAAATACAAACAAATTATATATATAGTACGCTCGTGTGAAGCCGGGGCAGTTATATATATATACCTATGTCTATAATAGATAAGTTTAATAGAAAAAAAACGTTATAATCTTGTACAGATATCTTAAAATATAAATAGAACATAACAATTGTTTTTTTAAATGCCAAAGAGACGAAAATTAATTACAAGAAATTTCGGTGCATCAGAGTGCAATACATTACAGTTTCTACTATAGAAAACTAACCAGAGTAGAAAAGCGAAATGGATACAAAGCGCATGGTCGTACTACGATATATGAATCAGGTATTTTGTCAAGGAAAATATTTTCCATTAAAACAATAGATAGTTACTAATAGAGCCGTCATACTACTTCTTTTCTGAATCCTGAAAATGCTGACTTGTTATTTTGTCCTACTGAATTCTACTTTATGAAGTCGGCACCAAGTTATCATTATTAGATGTGATTTTTGAAGCTATTTAACATTTGTGTGCCATCCATATGACATTAATGGCAATTATTTTATTAAGCGCTGACAACTTCAAAAGTAAAATATAGTAGGACTAAATAACACTTGTAAATATTCATTGTTTTATGCTTCTTAGTGTTTTAGAAGTCGGTTATATTTTTTTGTTACAAAGTTTATCTTTCACATTTTTTAGTGTGACACCATGATTTTAAGCAAAATAATTATGGTAAATCCTAAGTTTTTGCCACCGTACTATACTTATGCTATTAGCTGTCAAAGAGTTCTTTCGATACTTAAAAATATGTAAACAACATTGTACGTGCCTTTGAAATTTGAGGGTTTCCCTCGATTTCCCCGGAATCCACTATCAGATTCTGACTTGGTTCCAATTGGACCACTTTGGAAGTGCCCTCTTTAGAATAATAAAAGAATTCTGAAAATCGGTCCACAGTTGACGGAGAAATCGATAAACAGACATAAATATATGGAGGTCGTGGGTTCGATTCCCACCCATGGCAACAAAATATTAGTACGCTTTTTCTGTCTAGTTTGTCATAGTCTGGGTGTTTATAAAAAATATAATATGTATTATATTGTTGCTTCTGGTATACATAGTACAAGTCTAGAGCTTAGTTTGTGACCAGAGCAATATGTGTAAATTGTCCTACATATTATTATTATTATTATTATTATTATTATTATTATTATTATTATTATTATTATTATTATTATTATTATTATCATTTTTTTAATTTATTTTGGTGGGGAGGAACGTCTTTCTTAATTATTTCCATACATCATAATATATAAAAAGTGTATAAAGTATATAAAGTTGTAATTCGGACCAGTAGTTATCGAGTACGTGTACGTGGTGGCCGAGTTGGTTAGACCTCGGATTTAAAAACACTTAGGTCCCTGGTTCGAATCCCGGTGTGTACCAATGAGTTTTTAATTGAAAAAAAATATGTATATTTGTTTGACCACACCACTATAGTGCCTCAGAGAGCACGTTAAGCTGTCGGTCCCGGTTTCACTATACCAACTTGTGAAACTGTTTATAGATGGGTTATTGAGTCTATTCAAAACATCGCGACGAGCTAGCCACTTGTTCGGTGTAGACTCATACCATCGGCTACGACGAGGTGGGATTAAAACCCCTCCACTGGGTACCCTGGGGCCGTCTAGGCGGTCTCGGGCGCTGTAAGGCGTGATGAGACATATACATACATACATACATATATAGTTATCGAGATTTTTGTGAGGTTAATTTTTTTTTCGTACGCTTAAAACAAGGCATGCGAAACATCTTCTTGAGATGTAGATTCTAATATCTATTATTCCGGGACTGTGGTTTAACTAAGCGCCTCTGTTGCGGCGAGCGCTTCGTGTGCTGAAATTAATTAACTGAAGCGCTTGAAACAGCGGCCTCTGGAGGCTAGCCTGACGGTATCAGAACCAATGTCACATGAAACCTTATAAATTGATTATTCGGCAAGTTTAATTGATGCCAAAATTGAGTTAATAAAACTAAAAAGGGTTTTTAAAGAAATTTTGTTTTATTTATTTTTTTGTATTTTTTTATTTATATCTTTAGACACATTAGACTTAAAAAAGGGATATGGTTGAAATCTTATAAACGATTTTTTCAATACTTTTGTTTTTTTAATTCTGCATAATATTTTCTGTTCTAGCAATCATTTTACGATTTTAGGGGTGGTGGCGCCTATTCATGGACTGCATAATCTTCTTACCAACTCAGAGTTACGCAGTCATTATTTGTTTTAAATCTTTAATATTAATATTTATTAAATTTTAATATTATATATATTTCATACAAGAATTTTATACAAACATTAAAAAAAATATTGAACTTCGACGAACTAAGTTGTAATATTAGAAGTACGAAGGGCGTCAAGTCGACTCCATGACCCTTCTCAGAAGTGAAAAAATGAAAAAGTTCTAGTTCTGAGTGCAAGTGCCGGCACAAGCTCCTATACTTATAGATAACATTTTGTTAAATATAAAAATGAAATTTGAACTCAAGGCAAAAAAAAGTACCCTTTTTTTGTACAGTTTGTCATGGTCTGGGTGTTTATAAAATATAATATGTATTATGTCGTTGCTTCTGGTAGGTACACATAGTACAAGCCTAGAGCTTAGTTTGTGACCAGAGCAATATGTGTAAATTGTCCTACATATTATACGAAAATATTTACGTATTTAAATTTGAAAATAGCTTATTTCTACCAATTGTTAAACTTATCACCGCTACGAGAATCGTTATAAGCACAAATGCAAACCGAACTTTGCTTTAAACAATGCAAATGGAAAATCAATTTAAATTGATGACGATATTTCAAAATCGGGAGCTGATGGATCACCTACCTCGTTACTCCTCCAAAGCGACCTCAAATAACATTTCATATACATTGCTTCCTATATGAACCTTGTGCGATTTAGTGGTGCCATGAAAGAGAGTGATGGAAGTAAAACTATGAATGTTAGTATTATATATACAATAGCTAATAAGTGATAATCAAATCAACGAGCCACATGATGCCAGCATAGCTACGTGGTCTAAAATTAATTGTCATCAGTTAGCCTGAGCTAGCTGTCCATATACCTACTCTTTTGCCAGTCCACATACCGTTTTACTTTTTTTTACTTTAATATAGCATTTTTTTTATATTACCATGGGAAATTAATAGACGGGACAAATTTTAAGTCAGGTGATATAACAATAAAACATGTAAATGAAAGCAGCTGTAAAGGGATGACACTTGTTACTGTATAATAAATTACATAATTCAAAACAATAAATTAATAATATAATAAATAAATGATGTCTAGTATAAATAATACAATGTCAAAATAACATAAAATAAAATTTTGCATGTCATGCAATTTGTAATTTTAATTTAAGTATCAGTTTTTGAACTTATTTTTAATTAAAACAATAGCAATAAATAATGTCAGTAGGAAATAAATATATAAATGGCTGTAAAAGGGCCAAGTCATATGAGTACTAAAAATATTATAAAATAAAAAATGTATATTTGAATAATGTCAACAATTTTATTAATGATCAATAATTAAGAATAATACTTATTTTATTTAGCAGCTGTAACAGGGCTTTGTAAATTATTACACTAAATAATATAATGTTATATTATCTATATCTATACTTAATATTATAAAGCTGAAGAGTTTGTTTGTTTGTTTGTTTGTTTGAACGCGCTAATCTCCGAAACTACTGGTTCGAATAATTCTTTTTGTGTTGGATAGTCCAGTTATCGAGGAAGGCTATAGGCTATATAACATCACGCTACGACCAATAGGAGCAAAGGTATAGTGGTAAATGTGTAAAAATCGAGAGAAATTATTTCATCTTTGAAGCCTTCCGTTGCGTGCGCCGTGAAAACGGTTCAAGATACACAAAAAATATGTATTAAAGAATAATCTAAATATATATAACTCAAAGGTGACTGACTGACATAGTGATCTATCAACGCACAGCCCAAACCACTAGACGGATCGGGCTGAAATTTGGCATGCAGGTAGATGTTATGACGTAGGCATCCGCTAAGAAAGGATTTTGATAAATTATAAATATATCCCCCAAGGGGATAAAATAGGGGATGAAAGTTTATATGATAAAAAAATAACTATTCCACGCGGACGAAGTCGCGAGCACAGCTAGTAATAGATAATTACACATAGTCAGTGAATTTTAACAATACATATTTAAATATAGTGTAAACAGAGTATGTTTATGGATTGAGTCTTAAAATCATGCATGACTCTTTAAAACTTCTTCCATAGAATAGTTACATTTTTCTACTAAAAGGTTTTTTATTTTTTATTTGAACTCCATGTATTCAAGGTTTTGCAACTCTTCAGGCAATTTATTATATAATTAATATATATTACTAATAAAAGTTGAAATGTATGAAGTGTAGAAAAAAAACCAACAAAAAAATCCTAGCCCTAGATTTTGAAGACAAATATAATGCTTTATATCTAAGAGGACTAGACTCTACGTTATAGTAGACTCTATTACAGAGCACCAAATATTAAACTTGAATAAGCAAAACCGTTAATTGACTTCCGTAATAAAAATGATAATAACTGCATAATACAAAAGAATTATTCATTTCTAACTTTTCTGCAAGATTGCGAACAAAATCTAAAAACTCAACGGGTTGTAATTACGAGAAATATCGAATAAAATTATTCAGTCAGTTAATTTGAATAATTCCTTGGCGACCGTTCGTCGCAGTAGCATTGCTCCCCTTGTTCAGATTATGCCACAAATGTCCTTTTAAAGTTTTTTAAATGCCATTATAAAATAATCTTAGGGCTGTACCTACCTTACTTGCTAATAAACAATTCAATAACAAATTTTACTAGATTTCAAAAGAACATGATTCAAAAAATATATTAGGTTCTTAGAGCTAATTAAAAGTATTTATTCTATTAAATTGCAAAAACCTACTAAACATCAATAAGATTTATTTTAATTAATAAAATAAACATCGTTAAAAAACCGTAAGGAAAGAAAGTAAATACTACCCAAAAAAGAATTTAAAAGCAAAATAATTCCAGTACAAAAAGATCTAATGATACCAATTATTTTAATCACAACAAAATAACCACGATCTCAAGAGATAATGGACATCCCAGTACGATTGTGGGGCATTAAAAAATGCGTCCGCACTTCTCGACGGTCTTTATCATAATGAAAGATAAAACCTGACAGATGCTGATCTGGCACTGAATTTGTCGACTACCCTCGTTAGCAACACAGACTGTGAATTAACTTAATTAAAAAACTGCCACTAATTAGCGATACTTTTGTTTTGAAATTCATTCGAATTATTTTAGAAATATCTTTATTTAATTATTGTTCTTAAATAAATTATACATAAATATGTATTTATTATTAACCTATATAAAAAAGGGTCATAAAAAAAGTTAATAAAAATAATAATATGAAGGATATAAGGCACATATTGCCCTGGTCACAAACTAAGCTCTAGGCTTGAGCTATGTGTACCAGAAACAATGATGAAATGAATGATGAATGAATAATACATATTATATTTTATAAACACCCAAACCATGACAAACTGTACAGAAAATCGTACCCACGACCTCCAGATACAACCGACCAACCAAAGGCGCAACCACTAGTCTAGGGAGGTATCCAAAAAAAAATGTTACGTTTAAAAGATAGCTCTATACTTTTCTTATATTATAGGTATTTAATTTGTTGTATTTTAGTTATGATTTAAATGTCCGTCTAGTGGCCATTGCTGGAGAAATGGTAAAAGTGGGAAAATCTTATGGTTAATTATCTAAATAAGGACGAAAAAATAATATCATTACTAAAAAGCCTAATTGGAGTTTTCGCTTTTTATCATTTGTGTTGACAAGCTTAGTTTATTTTTAAATACGCAAATAATTATTATTCCTTATAGTCTAAAACCTTTTTCTATAATTACCTTTTATTTTTTTTAGGTGGAAGGTCTAGTCTCGTTACCACCGCCCAAACAGATGCAAAAACCGTCATTGACCTAGTCATGCTTCGGTTTTAGTCTGTGGGTTCACCGATTTTCAGAAGATTACTGCATCGATTTCCTGTCGATGTGGTAGTCTCCTTTCAGGGTGCAGTTACGAAGTGGGTGGTTGAATTGACGTTAAAGCAGCGAGTATATTAAAATATACTCGTAGTGCATTTAGTCTTTGTCGCGACCCATTTCATAATCGCATTATTTAGCCGGCATAGTGTTAGCGATTAATGTTGTTTAAAAACGTCTTTGTAGGTCTGCTCACCACCAGGTAGATACAAAGTCACATGCCGTGCTCCAATAAAAAAAAACCTACCTAATAATATTCATTATCCTCTTCGCACATATAAGGCTGCCATTGCAGAGGTAATGTGAATATCCCAATACAGCCTGAAATTCAATTTTCAACAATAAAAAGTCGCAAGTCGCTATCCAAAATTCAACAAAGACTTTTACAAAAAATATCTGCTCGGGTAGAAGCAATTTATTTTAGAAACCAATTAACATAATGGAGGAAGCAAATAAGGCTCTTTAATGAAATTTACTGTGATATAAAGGTAATGCTTCCATTCAATATACTTCTAAAATAGCATTAATAACACAAAGTAAGGGAGGTACTGAAGAATACTTTGTTTGGTATATCAAAAATATTTTTAACGAAACCTAAATTAATTTACGAGTATTTCATTTTGTACTTACCGTAATATTCGTTTGATGTCAAATTTTCTGAAACAGAAATCATATACAGAAGAGTTTATAAATACATTTAATAAACCACCTATTAAAATACATTAAAAGGGGGATTAAAATCAATTGCGCTAGTCTCACAAAAACCCGAAATGTGTTGGCCTAATTGCTTATTTTGTTTGTATTTAAGCTTAGTTTTATAAAAAAAACACATCTACTTTACTAGCAAACCTCAAGACACAGGTTACTCATATGTTTTTTTTTAAATAACCAAGGGCAAGAAGTAATGAGCGGAAGCTGTATTAAAAATTGTATATGTAAAATTTACAATTTACTACGATATGTATGTATATATATATGTACGTTTTAAAGATTCCGACGATGGAATTTATTATTTTTGTTTATTTATTATATACGTGGTGGCCGAGTTGGTTAAACTCTTAGGTCCCTGGTTCATACCCCGGTGTGTACCAATGAGTTTTTGATCTAAAATTTTATGTACATTAGTTTAACAACACCACTTAGTGCCTCGGAGAGCACGTTAAGCTCTTGTTCGGTGTAGACTCAAACCACCGGCTACGACGAGGTAGGTTTAAAAATCTAAAACGCTGGGTACCCTGAGGCCGTCTAGGCGGTCTCGGGCGCCGTAAGACACCCGTGATTTATTTATATAATAATCTGTCAGTCTCTTTCTAAAAATTTTTTTACTAGAGCACAGCATCTGACTTTATACCTACGTACTTAATAGTAAGCGGACATATGAAGTTCATGAATGGGTTTAATCAATACATTATTGTATAACAATATAGATACATACATTGCTTATACTACGCTGGCTAAATGATGCTGTTACAAAATGGATGGGACAAAAGCGAATTTACATTATGAGTCCATGTTTTAATATCCTTGTTGCAATCAACCGCCGCGCCCGTTTCGTAGCTGTACCCCGGAAGGAGACCTCCACCTCGATAAGAAATCGACGCAGTAGTCCCCTCGAAACTGATGAACCATAGACTAAAACCAAAACATAGGTTACTTGACGGTTTTACGAATAACGATCGGTCGCCTTGCGAATTATTCTCCCACTATAAGACCATTTTGTTTATTGGATATAAATAAAAATATAATTTGAGTAAGTAATGTCTTTTATATTAATTAATGAGTGGACAGCCACGGGTGATAGTTAGTATATATTTTTATCTTACAGATATACAGTTATAGATAGTTGTGACATTATAGATTTATGGCCTTATTCATAAAAAATATATTAAGGCCTTGAAAAATACTTTAGTGATAGAAGGTTTTCTCTCTTTTACGCATATGCATTTTTGTTGCTAATAAAAAGAGACAAACCTTCCATAACTAAAGTGTTCTTCAAGGACTCAATAAGTTTTTATGAATACCGGTGTTAGTGTTGACGCATTTAGATGCGTTGTCATAATTTTAACACCACAAGGGAACTAGTGCGTTATATTTATTCAGTACTGATTTTTGACAGTTTATTTCAATCAATAAAAAATGATGTTAAAAAAAATGATGTTGATATTCAGAAATGGAAAGGTTTGCTATCCTTATTCAAGGTAAACCAATATAGGAATATTATGTTAACTGTTCTTGGTACAAAAACCCACTTATCCATTAAACAATGCTGCTAGATATTCACAAGGTACCAGCAAAATAATTAGTTAAGTATAACTAAATAGTCAAAATAATTACACTTGGTGACTTTGGAAGTACTTACTTTGAGCTAATATGAGGTTCTACTGATCAAATTAAACAACTTTTCCCATAAAACCATATGTGGCAAATGAAAAAAAAAAGTTGGAGAAGCCTGTGTTTATATTTTTGTATTTGCGCCACATGCAAAAATGGATCCACATGGGAAAAGTTGTTCAAATTGATCAGTAAAGCCTCATATT
The DNA here is from genome assembly GCA_947458855.1 of Monopis laevigella. Lineage (NCBI taxonomy): Eukaryota > Metazoa > Arthropoda > Insecta > Lepidoptera > Tineidae > Monopis > Monopis laevigella. The sequence continues at coordinate 16,421,955 of OX381593.1, forward strand.
ATAGCCCAGAATACAATCTTCCAAAGTCACCCTGTATAAAGTCATCTAGTCTATACAAATATAACGTCTTTTAAGGGACCATATAGCTTTCTTGCCTCGGCGTTATATGTTGTATACGTTACGTTATGCGAACCAAGGCGGTCACGTGCGGACCATAAACATCTACTAACGGCTTTACGAGCGCTCTTAATGTTGCACTACTTCGTGCTAACTGTCCCCAAAAACGGGACTTCAAACTATATTTGTGAGTTGTTGATTTTATACTCTATTTAGTAAATCGTGAAGCTTTAAATAAAATCGCTTTAAACAAATGATAATGGTTAATTATAATGGGTAAATTTAGTATATTGATATATGTGGTGGCCGAGTTGGTTAGACTCCAGACTTGAAAACACTAGAGTTTTGTGTTCCCCGGTTCAAAACCCCGTGTGTTTTTTTATTTATTTATTAAAGGCATATCCAAACACCGGATGAGCTGGCCACTTTTTTTTCTTTTTTTTATTGGAGCACTGCATGTGACTTCGCATCTACCTGGTGGTGAGCAGACTTACAAAGTTCATTAATGGGGTCTATCAATAATTGATGTTAAACAACATTGATCGTTCCCACTTAAATGATGGCTGATATAAAATCAACTTATGCCTTATACAAAGCGGCAAATAAAATAATTACATTTACATAACAATTTTTCATACTATTTTCAAATCCATTTAATTGTCATCTGCTCATGTCACATTTTTATAATTATGTACTTTGTTTAAATCTCATTTACTATATAAGCTCATACTTTATACAAATAAAATTAGTGTTGCTTTACAATCCGAAGAGGTTTCATTTCAAGTACCCAGTGCGTACCCACAATAAAAAGGTCCGGTCCCAATACGGACAGTTTCCAACCGGACCGGACCAACTCTACTGACTACCAGGAGGTTGTTAAAACGCGATTACGAAATGGGTGGCAACAAAGACGAATTGCATTCCGGGTATATTTTAATATACTTCCTGCCTTATCATCCATCACATCAACTACCCACTTCGTAACCGCACCCTGAAAGGACTCTACCACCTCGATAAGAAATCGATGAGTAATCTTCTGAAAACCGGTGAACCCGACTAAAACCAGAACATGACTAGGTCACTTGACGGTTATTGCATTAGTATGGTAACGAGACCGGTCAGTCGAACTAGCGAAATTATTAAGACCTTCCTCACACCTAAAAACTTATTCGGTGTAGACTCAATTAATCATCGATCGTAATAAGGTTTTTGTACAAACCATTTTGTTAAATTATATTTTGTGCACTGAACTTGTAACATACATACATATAAAATAGTAACGTATATAGAAACAGTTTTGGGGAAAGGTAGTGATCAAACTGGTGCACCAATTGTGATGGAATTATTCATGAGGTGGACTAGATACCTTCAGTTTCTACTACCGGTCAGCTTTAGGTATTATTTTATAGTTACTATATATAACTAGCTGCACGGGTGTACTAATGAATAAAATGTTCTGTCTCACTCTGCACTCATGCACTCATACTCTTTTTTTTTGAAGATTTTTTAACCCAATTTTTTAACTTTTCCATTTGTGAACTTTTTGGTTTTCATTAAAATTTGATCATTGGTTTCGGAACGCATAGAGTACAAACATTGAATTTTATTTATAGAGAAGATAGTGAGTAGGTATAGATTTTTTTTAATATCGATTTATTTATTTTTTTAAAATTTTGGTTAGTAAAATTCTTTAGTAAATATTAGAAATATACCTATGAGTAAATATATCTGTCAAATAAAAATATAATTTTAGAGAAAAAATATCTTTTAATAATTGTATTGATCAGTTACTGGCCATTGAGAGTTGAAGGTTATTACAGGACCAATATCACTATTAAAAACAGGAGTTAGTGGTAGAAGGGTAAACAATAAGGGTTATAATATGTATTTTTTAAAGCCAAATCATAAAAAAAAATGTTGCCCAAAAAAAAGTTTTTTTTTTAGCTATCCATCATTTAGGGGTTTAAAAAATAGTTTACACCTATTCCAAGACCTATCGAATATACACAAAACAAAACATAAAAATCAGTCAAGCTATTTTGGAGGCCATTTGGTTGCAAACACTGTGTCACGAGAATTTTATATATTAGATATTATACCTATTGAGATGAACTCCTATATTTTTATTATCTATACAAAAAAAATACATATATTTATCCTTATTTTATTTTATAATATTCATTAGGTAAGCTACTGATTATTGTAAATAGAGTTAATAATGTAATTTTTCGGGTTCCGATGAAAAACATCTTTAAAACTATTAGTCCGAATAAGTTGAAATTTCGAATGGTTGACCCACATATCATTATACAAAAGAAAATACAATAATTTATTTAAAGGCTCGGTCTAAATTAATTAATTTTACAAACAAGTGACTTCACAAGTTAGTATAGTGAAACTGGTTCTTATAACTTAACTTGCTCTCCAAATCACTAAGTGGTGTTGTTAATCAAATAAGTTAATTATTTATTTTGTTTTATTAAAAACTCATTAGTATACAGATAATATACAAAGTTTGAGCACGTTGGTCAAATTGTTTTTAGATACCTATACCGTGTACCGGCTACTCATACGTAAATAAAGTGTAAAAAATATGCGTTATTGTAAAAAAAAAACAGTAACAGACTTTAGGGTAAAAATCAAATTATATTACTCACCTACTTATTTTTTACTTAGATACCACCTTGGTATGGGTTAACTTACCTGAAATTATTATTTACCCTACAATTTTTCCTTGTGATTTTCTAACGTTATATCTAAATTATGTAGCTTCTATGATTTATATTCCCCATTTACTGGGCCATTAGGGTGTTGAGATTCCTAAACGATTCTAGGAACCCTGAATGTGTTAGATAACTTAAGACACTAGCCGCTCATAAATAAGACAAGCTTTAGCCTCAAAATTCATACATAATTGAAAACTTTTTGATATCATACAAGATTATTTTAGATTTTACCATCTATACTTTGTACTGATGCATAGGTATGAGTAAGATTATGGTGCCTTACAGCGCCTAAAATGGCCTCCGGGCACCTAGAAGTATTAATTTCATGAAATTAAACAATAATTATTTTAATAAATATTTAAAAAAAATATATATATAAGTGGTGGCCGAGTTGGCTAGACTCAAATCCCGAGTTTATTGTACCTATGTACCAATGTGTTTATTCATAATAATAAAAATATACATTTGTTTGATAACACCACTATAATCCCTCAGAGAGCACATGCGCCGTAAGGCAAATTACATATTTACATTAATACATATTATATTTATGTATATATTTTAAATAATGTATTATGTATTTTTTTAGTTTTAAATTTTGGCGTATATTTAGAATAGGCGAGAATAAAACCCATAGGTCGTTTTTCTAAACGTTTTGGCCGCCGTAATGGTAAAACATTAAATGCATTTTTTTAACTCAGACAAACTGCACTAATATCGGCACACTCTAAAAGCAAATTCAATTAAAAACAATTTCAATCGTAAATAAAAATTAACAGTATTGTTTAACAAAAAAACTTTTACAAATAAAGCTCTACTACAGTTTTTTTTAATTTAAAACCGCACTCAGTCGTCAACGCAATCGAAATAGCAATTTACAAAATGTTTCTAATAAAAAAAGCCTGAAAACAAACAACAAAACTTGATTTAAATAAAGGTATGTTGCAAAACAAAGTTTGACCTTTGTTTCCTTACAATTTGCTGGGTAGGCCACCCTATTTGTTACTTTCAACTCAAAAATACGTTCTAAGTGTAGCTCTGTTTATCAGAAGCTGTGCTTTCTACCTTTTAAACTTAGTATTTAATGTGTTACTTAACCTTGGTCTTAATTCTCACTACTAGAAAACAATATTACCCTTTTTTAGTATTGTTAATAAATAAAGAAATGTAACCGTGAGATAATGTGTGCAATGTAAAAAAATAAACAAATGCAAAAAAATAAACAAATAGTAGGTTAAGGAAAAGGTTTAACAAATAGCACCCGTCTTTCGTAGATAAATCTACTTACCTCATTGTCTTTTAGACATATTATCCTATTTTATTTTAAGGGAAAACTAAATATAATATAACTTATAGGATTATCCTAAATTATTATTTAAGAAAAAACAACAAATATATTGTATTCTCGAGCAAAAATAAAAATATGTTTCAGAATATTTGCAGAATATTTTTTTTTGGATATTTTACACATTTGCTCTGGTCACAAACTAATTTCTTGGCTTGTACTATGTGTAACAGGAACAACAAGATTTATGCCCTTATTCAAAAAAACTTATTATGAAGAACACCTTATTTAGAATAGGGTTTGTCTCTTTTACGCATATACATTTTTGTTGCATAAAAAAGTGACAAAACTTACTATAACTAAGAAGTGACAAAACTTACTATAAGTCTCAATAAGATTTTACAAATACCAGGGTTAGAGTTTAGTTTATTACCACCAGGGGAAATATTAAGGGAAATGTTGTTCCTACATATAAAAATAAATAATAATAATATTTAGGACAACTTGCACATATTGCTCTGGTCACAAACTAAGCTCTAGGCTACGTACTATGTGTACCAGAAGCAACAATATAATACATATTATATTTTATAAACACCCAGACCATGACAAACTGTACAGAAAAAACGTACTGATATTTTTTTGCCATGGGTAGGAATCGACCCACGACCTCCGTATACAACGCCAAAGGCAAATATAATATACTAAAAAATATTTTCGTCATAGCTCATCTAACTGATAAGGTTTTAGCGTAGAAAGATCTGTATCTATTGGAAATTTGTTACCATAATCCTTATAGGAAAATAAAAAATCGGAATATAAATTCCTAACCTCCTCATAGCAAATAATTTCGATTTTATTCTTTCCCTAATTCAATTTTAACTGTAACAAAACCCCAAAGCGTACGACAGGGAAGCGTTAAATTTTATCGGAGCGGATGGCGGAGCGTTTGCGGTGACAAAATTGAATTTTCATGAAAAAAAGCTAGGTTGGGCTGCATCGAGCCTTTGATATATGGTCCGGTCGACGCAGCGTCTCCAATAACTAATTGCTTTTAAGCCAACTGGCCTTATGACGATAGTGAATAGAGACCTTTATATGTTTCTTAGGTATCCCAATTGTGTTTCTACGGTACAGCGTGGAAAGGAAATTCCATGTCTATCTGATTATGCCACAAAAACTACAGTTACATATAATAATAAAATTAAAGACATTAAAGACCTATTGCCCTAGTCACAAATATCCACTATAAGTAATAATTAATATAAAAGTACAAAAATGTATCAATGGATCGCTTTATTTTTGGATGAAGATTGTTTTATTTTTAGTAACAAGATAAATCGATAGATAAACCATTATTAATCGATAGATAGACAAGATTTAAATCGATCCTATTGAAGGTTTCTCACGTATTAACGCAAGTTAAATAATAATAAATAATAAAATCTATACAAATATTATAAAGCTGAAGAGTTTGTTTGTTTGGTTGAACACGATAATTTTGGGAACTATCGAGCAACGCTATAGGCTACATACGACCAATAAGAGAGGAGTAACAATGAAAAATGTTGCAAAAACAAGGAAAAAATATTCCTTTTGAAAGCGTACGCTGCGTATACGGTTAAAGTTACGCAGACGAAGTTGCGCGGATCAGCTAGTATGAATATAAACAGGTAGAGTCTCTGTTTAAGGTTTTCATTATTTCACTAGATTTTTTTAGGGAAATGCCGAATTGAAATTTCAACATTTGCCGGGATTTCTTCATATAGGTACCTGAAATATAATATTATTTATTTATTAAATATTTTTTAATTTGCAGGATCTGCTTCTTAAAAGTTCTTGAGGCATATAGATAGAAGTACATAAATAAAACACAATATGTTAAAATAAATTTGTTAAATTTGCCTGAAGACGCCCCCGTAAAAGGCAAATATAGCAATTATTTTTATTTATTTGTTAGAAGAAAAATCAGCGGTAAAATAAATATAGTATGAACACATATTTAACTTCAAAGGACTAATAATTGATCTTCACATAATAGTATTGTATAATAATATATGTATATATAACATACAAATTAATTGTATAACTAAGTATGAAAGAAACTTGAAAAAGGATTAATTACAATATTAAACCATTAAAACAACCTTAATACTTTACTATTTTATTATTCGTGAGTTTAGGTATAATATACTCGTAATGTAGTTCGCCCACCATTTCGTAATCGCATCATTTAGCCGGCATAGTGGGAGCAATCAATATTGTCTAATAACATTTATTGATTGACTGCATTCATGGACTTCGTAGGTCTGCTCACCACCAGGTAGATACAAAGTCACATGTCGTCCTCCAATAAAAAGATGAAAAAAAGGTATATACTCGTATGTTTGTGTGAAGCGTGTCTGTATGTAAGTGTCTCTGCGCGTGAGTATATGACATTCGAGTAATCGAAATATATAATGGGATAGTAGGTTAAACGCTCTCTACATACAATTTTAAGCTCACAATTTGGAATTGAACACAACACCGTCGTTGCTAATCGGATACAGTTGTAATTCTATTTTTAAAAGCATGATCCGGTTGACACGAATTGACACGAATTCGTCGCATCAATCGAAATTGGATTTGACATACATTTTTGATTCGTTGGCGTAATTGTTACTTGTAATTTTGTAGTCGTCATTTTTGCACGAATTTAGCTTCAATTTTGTATTGCTATTATTCTATGTTTATTAAATAAACACTGTTACTATTATTATCTATTTATTTTATTATTATTTTATTTAAATCTTTATTGCATACAAAATATCAGGCATTCTCTCCCAGTCAAACCTTCAGTACAATAAAAGCAGTTAATGATTGAGGTATTTATCTTATATAATTAAATAATAATAACTCTAAGCTTGTACTATATATACCGGAAATAACGATATAATATATATTATATTTTATAAACACCCAGACCATGACAAACTGTAAAGGAAAGTTTACGCCATGTGTGGGAATCGAATCAACCAACAACCTCCGGATACAATGCCAAAGCCGCAGCCACTAGTCTATGAATATAATATTTAAATATGAAGAATTTATTAGTGTTGAAATTTTAAATTAATTAGTGTTGAAGTTCAATAAATAACGCCTGATTCAATTAAATGAAAATATTTTTATTTATTATTATTTGTAATCATAAAGGGTTAATCCCAATAATACTTTCATCATATCTTTTCATTTCAATATTATTTGTGCCCTTCAAAGGGATTCTGACTGAATACGATTCGCTTAAGACGGGTGTCAAAACACTAAAGCCCTTTGATACCTTTCAGGTAGGTACTCGAAAGGTAAATCTCTGTAACTATATATAAACCTAGGTATTGTGTGGGTACATATATACATATGCTTAATGCGTAAATTATTTTACGCGAAATACCTAATCTTATCTGAATTAGAATAGTTAATTCTAGGACACTATTCTTTGTTATGACCCTAAAATTATTTAGAATTATCTTTGCCTTGCGGTTTCAAATAAAGTACAGCCTAAAATGTTACTCGCTGATATATATATATATATATGTCTTTTGGTGAAAGATTTATAGAAATCTGTTCAGTAGTATTTGCGGTTATACAGACTAAACAATCATCTCTTTATAAATTAGGGCATACATACATATCGTCACGGGTGCCTTACGGCGCGCGAGACGGTCTAGACGCCCCCAGGGTAACCAGCGGAGGGGTTTAATCCCACCTCGTCGTAGCCGATGGTATGAGTCTACACCGAACCAGTGGCTAGCTCGCCGCGATGTTTTGAATAGACTCAATAACCCATCTATAAACAGTTTCACAAGTTGGTATAGTGAAACCGGGACCGACAGCTTAACGTGCTCTCCAAGGCGCTATATCGGTGTTGTCAAACAAATTAGTACATTAGAGTCAATATAGGAGAACCAGCTGCTAAGTAAAGAAGGATTATTCACCCTTTTGCCTGGCGAACCGGTGAGCATTTCGCATCTTTTCGGCTCGCCGGTATTTCATACATTCACAATAAAAACCGCGGTGCTTATCTATAACACAACTTGCTATAAACAATTAGCCATCTTTTGCTCGCTGGCTGACATATGCGATTCACATAAGTAAGAATAAGAAATTGAGATATTATCAATATCCGAAGCTATATCGATCAAACTTTTATATTTATACGTGTTTTGACTATTTTGTAAATGACAATTAATATAATTTTATCATGCGTTATAATTTAAACAGTTTATGAAGTAAACAATTTACGTAAGCATTTTTATTGATAATTCGTTTAAGAGGGTGTATAAAGGCCTGTTACAGAAACAAAAAAAATCTCGCGCGGGATTCTTGAAAAAAATACAGTTTCTTTGCTATAACTTTCAAAATATTACAAAAACGCTAGGCCATGTACTAGATCTTATACATATACTAACTTATAAAAAACATGGCTTTATAATCTATATTTCTGGTTTGCTTTATGCGCCAATGATATTTTATATTATAATGTCATTGTTATGCGCCCCTTAAATAATATGTCAATTAAGAACACTATAATCGCGAAGTCTGCGTTTCCTGTACAAAATAAGCTTTCGCACTTTGTCGCAGCTTTAAATTATTATTTGTGTTGGTTATTTGTATTAAAGAATCTTTTTATTATATTACAAAAGCGGCCCCAGCCTAGTGTCACTGCGTAACTGATAACAAGGTTAAGCAGATGACAAGAAAGCCGGCCTGGGATGGGTGACCGCTTTATACAACGAGGCTATTTCATCATAAACACCGCAACAAGCTCGCCACTTGTTAGGTGTTGCCTCCGAATACCATCGGCGAAATGAGGATGGGTTAATCCCTCCGCTGGAACCCTGAGGCCGTTTAAACGGTTCTCGGGAGCCAAATAGGCACCCGTGATTGTATTTATTTATTTATTTTTTATTTATATTACAAAATTATTTATTTTATTACCCACAACATAAAGATTTTTGTGTACAACTACCAACATAAAAATAATAATTAAATTACTACTAACAGTTGTAATATTGGAAGTACCTTTGTTGGGCGTCATGACGACTGTGTAGCCTTTAAGTCTAGATCTTGGTTTATGACCTAGAAAAATAACTAGTAAGAAATCTTTGGGTGCAATATATGCAATAACGCATTAAATAAATATATAAGACATTTTACACAATTTCTTCTTTAATTAAATTCTTTATTGCACATATAATTTTGTACATAGGCGAGCTTACTATTCTTTAGAGGGCTATTCGGGCAATATATGGCATGAAAGCTCTTGATTCTCTCCGGGAAACATTTCCTATGATTGATGTATTGACACTACCATCTCAATATATTTATGAGAATTTATTGTACGTCAAGAAAAACTTAAGTATGTTTAGTAAAAATGGCGACAGGCATAATTTAAACTTAAGAAATATAGATAAAATTGATATTCCAAAGTTTATACTGCAAAAAACTAATAAATGTTTTGTCATTAACAGTATAAGGTTATTTAATAAATTACCTAAAAGTATTATAGATTTAAGTGAAATAAAGTTTAAAAATTGTATAAAACAAACATTAATCCATAGGGCTTACTATAGAGTTAATGACTATATTAATGATAAAGATGTCTGGACCCGTTCTGATCTGCAATTGAGGTCTCACAACTAGTATTGCCTTTTCAAATGAGTACCCTAGTAGGTATGTTAAATCTGATATTGTAATAACTTATTATTACTTAATTTATTTTTTATTATATTTAAATTTTATCTTTGGATAAGGTATATCTTATGATTACTTATTTATATTTATATTATGCAGCTACTCTGTTATTATATATTATTATTTAGTAAAGTGCCTGTACTCTTTAGTATTTGCAGTTCTGTACATTGATTGGTACAGCAACCAATTGCTAAACTGTTAAATAATCTGCCATAGGGTGTTTTGCGCATGCTTTTAGTAGGGTTAGAGCATTTTATGTATGCTGCGATATGCATATCGGTAACTCAATTCCTCTGTTAGTTTGTGTGAAGCACCAGAGTTTTTTACTTGCTGGTACCTTTTTCTCCGGGGTGTCTCCGGAGGGATCGACTTTACAACTAGTGTTTACGCTCTTAAAGATATCGATCCATATAACTATGTTAATGCGATTGATGGTCATTTAAAAATATCTACAGCCAATATAATGATAATATAAGAACTAATATTTAAGGCGTGGATACGGTTGGTGAGGTCGGTCGCCTCGGTGGCACCCTTGTATGGCAGATGATAATCGGAAGGTCAATGGAATCAGCTAACCACCTAGTCTTACACTAGTTGGTTATGTAGCGTGCGTTCGGTTGGTTGGTTTTTTTTTTAATACTTTTATTTATGACACCTTTTATTAATTAATCTATAATGGTTATATATATATAGCAGCCTAACCAAACGCACTCTAGACCTTATTGTTAAAACTTTTTTTTTTTTTTTTGAGTATTCATAAATATCTGTAAAGATTTACATGAAATAAATAATATTTAATATTTGATTTGATTAGAAATAGGACTAGTAAAACAAGCCTAGTGCTTTAAATTCGGTATTGCACATATTGCAACTACTTACTTTTACTAGTACCGGAAAGAATGATATAAATACATATACATACATATCTTCACGGGTGCCTTACGGCGCCCGAGACCGCCTAGACGGTCCCAGGGTACCCAGCGGAGGGGTTTTAATCCCACCTCGTCGTAGCCGATGGTATGAGTCTACACCGAACAAGTGGCTAGCTCGTCGCGATGTTTTGAATAGACTCAATAACCCATCTATAAACAGTTTCACAAGTTGGTATAGTGAAACCAGGACCGACAGCTTAACGTGCTCTCCGAGGCACTATAGTGGTGTTGTCAAACAAATGTACATATTTTTTTTAATTAAAAACTCATTGGTACACACCGGGATTCGAACCAGGGACCTAAGTGTTTTTAAGTCCAATGTCTAACCAACTCGGCCACCACGTATATAAATACAATGTCTTCTTTTTTTTTTAATTCTTCAATGCACATAGGCGAGCTTAATATTCCTTAGGCATCTACCACATAACATAGGTACATATTTATATTATAATTAATAGTGCAACTTGATTTTTTTTTACAGAATTTATTTATTTTACAGTGCCTATTTCAAGCAACTCGTACAAATTGAAGCGAAACCCCAAACAATAAATAAATAACCCAACAAAATATAGTTACCCAATACATTTCATTTTGCCGACTACCACTGCAGTTTGCAGAGGATTTTGTCTGGAAAAATACCATCATCATTTATGTCATGTGACGTAAAATTTCGAAATACCGAGATAAAACTTTAAAAAATGGTTGCTCTATGACAGCGGCGATATCCGAGCGAGTACATAGATGGATCGTGAACGTTCGCATGATTATACTACAACGGTCGAATTATGAACTACGGTATGTGACAAATAATCAATTTTGAGTTAAGTCTTTTTAATATGTATTTTGAGTATCAATTAATAGCTTAGACACAGCATTAATAATTATGGGATAAGATGAACTATTATAATAGTTTATATCCTTCAATATTAAATTAAAGTTTGTGAATTTTTCGGATAATCTGTTTTAAATTAAAGAGCTGCTTGAGTAACAATTTTAATATCCTTAATGGTACCTATATAAATTAGAAAGCGAGTTTGTCTGTCCATATAAATTTTTGCTTATTTTAAAACTTTATTAATTACATGTTAATTATATTTAATTGAAATCACTACGATTTGTCGTTGTAGTGTGTCCTAATGGGGGCTTTAGGAACATTTTAATTAATTCATTTATGAACTCGCAAATTCTTTAGCGATGTCTTACATTTTGCTAGCCAATTATGCTTAAAATATTAAAATGCTAAATCACTTATAAGTACCATTATTTTTATATTAAAAATAATGATTTTTAAAAGAGATTTAGCTCATTTGAATATTTTAAATAATTTTGTTAAATAAATAATACTACAAATATGAAAAAATATAATTTAATGTAAGCAACGTCACATTTATTATTAGAAGCTTAACAAAGGGGAATCTTCGTTATAGACTTCATAGTATAATCGATGCTTAGACGTGGATGAACCTACGAACGTATATAAAGCTCGTCGAAAGCATACTTGTTAAAACAGGGATAGGTACCTGTGATTTTACTGAATTAATTGAATATCAACTGCATATGAAAATCAAAATTTAACATGTTTCCGCTTTAAAAAGTGCCTTTGATATTAAATTGATATCCAATTCAATAAGTAGAATAAATCATATTCGGCCACATTCTGTTTCTTAGAACGTGATCGTTAGATTGTCAAAATAACGATTTTCGCTATAAGCGCGTTCTCCTCCAATCAGAATTTTTTAATCTTCGCTAATGTAGCGATAATAACGGAATTCGTTATTTTGACAATGTAATGCTCACGTTATAGGAAACAGAACGTGGCCGCTGGGTAACGTACCTGCTCAAAATTTCCAAAAAATCAGATACGATATTATTTGATTTTAGCGACGATTGATATCATGCGGGCTAGGGCGATATCACCAGCCCATGTCTACGGGAGGAAGATAGATGACGTGCAGGCCGCTAGCTTATCTGATTCGTTAGCGATTTGACATCTCAGCTGGCCGGCTGGCAAAATAAGGGACAAGTTTAAAAAAAAATGCAAATGGCTGAACAGCTTTTAGCGATCTATAATATAAAGTCGGGCTGAAAATTTTTAATTTCGAATACTATTTTTTAAAGTTTTTCAACTTTAGAAAGCGATTTCTTGGCGAATTTTATTAATGGTGTTTGCCAATATGACAAATTATAGTAAAAGAACAGCAAGTAATTGAAGGTAAAAACTATTTATGTTTATATTTTTTTCAGTTCACTAAACCATCTATTACATATTGATGATTTATATATATTTATATCATTCTCGAAAAACTACACAACTAAAAAGGTGAGGATTAATCGTGTTTTTACACGTTTGCTTAGTTCTATATTAAATTCATATTTTAAAACGTTCGTTTTGTTCCGTTTTCTTTTATGAATATCAATAATATTTTAATGAGAAAACCAACATATTCAATACTGACATTACACTATAATAGAGAAGCGTTACATATACTGTAAATAAATCAAACAGATACTTTGACTATGAATTTAGTTCTTACACCACATCAAATCTTATCCGAAGTACCTTATATTAATTTATTTTACTGAACCACCTTAGAAAATGAATTGAATATCAACCCAGCAATATTTTATTTAAAGGTACAGAACTCGAAACACACAATTACAGAGTCAGCAAGCGCGACGTCGAGACTCGGGAATTCGGTATCAATGTCCCATATTTCACCAATCCACACGTTCAATGTGACTCGAAAAATATCACGTAACATGCGTAAAAAGAAAGGTTAATTTCTTTTGCTGCCGCAACAAGTTAACCAAGATTTATTAAGCGTAACGATCCTTGTGAAATACGCCACATAAATCAGAAGCGGCACAAAACCCTCAGCTGCGTTTTCACCGCGAAGTAGGTGCTTAACGGAAGCAATAAATTTCATAAAAGTAAAAAGTCTAAAGCAAAACGTTTGCTGCCAAGCGGGTACGTGGCTAGTGGCAATATTATGCCACGTCGGACTGTTTCTTACTCCGACTGGATAATATCTACCTACAGAACTGCTTACAACAGACATAGAAGGAAAATTTTTAATTTGTCCGAACAGGAATTATTATGTACATCAACAAAATATAAAAGTAAAAACATTGAATACGTGGATAATGCCATTTTTTTTTACTGGGGCACGGCATGTGGCGTTGTATCAAACTGGTGGTAACAAACCCTCAGCTGCGTTTTCGCCGCGAAGTAGGTGCTTAACGGAAGCAATAAATTTCATAAAAGTAAAAAGTCTAAAGTAAAACGTTTGCTACCAAGCGGTTACGTGGCTAGTGGCAATATTATGCCACGTCGGACTGTTTCTTACTCCGACTGGATAATATCTACCTACAAACTTTTAACGACAATTATTAAATTTATCTAAACAGGAATTAATATTAAGTACCTAAGTAGATAAACAAAATATGTAAGTATTATAAACAAATATATACTGGATGTTTTTTTGTCACTGTAATAAAAATTGTATATTGTGTTTTATGATGAAAATAATGAAACACGTATGTTTTTCCTTTTAGTGTCGCCTATACAAAAACATAAAGATACGAAAACTTAAAGTACAAAAAAGATCTAAGAATCACGTTAACTTTCATACTAAATTCACAAATTAAAGCCTATCACTTGTCTAATTGTGTTTTACTTGTTAGATACGAAGACTTTTTGTGCATTTATATTATTTATTTTTCGGACTTTATTATTATTAAAAACAAAAATACATATGTACCAACCTTTTTTTTTAAATGTGTACTAAAAGTGATACTGGAGGCATCAAAAAAATATTATCACTGTTAAAAAAATACCCAGTATAAGCAAAACACCCAGTATAAGCAAAAACAACAACATCTTGGATCATAGCAAAATTACGCCACGTGTCCGGTTGTTCGCGCTCCGATTAAATAATAATAATATGTAGGACAATTTACACATATTACTCTACTATGTGTACCAGAAACAACGATATAATACATATTATATTATATAAACACCCAGACCATGACAAACTGTACAGAAAAACGTACTAATATATTTTGTCATGGGTGGGAATCGAACCCACGACCTCCGGATACAACCCTAAGGAGCAACCACTAGTCTACGGAGGCGGTCAATATATACCTACCATTATTTACATGAATCTTGAATTTCGTGTTCGTATAAATAATATGTATTAAACAAGATTATTTTAAACCTAAAGCTAACTTAATTTACAATAACTATTTAGTATATCAAAAATTGGATACGTGGCTAGTAGCAACATTATGCCACGTCAGGCTGTTTCGTAATCCGACTGGATACTGCACTAACTGTAGTATGCACAGATAGAAACAAGAATTAGTCTCTGACTACCCTCCTTTTTTTTGCCCGGCATGTGACTTTGTATCTACCTTATGTTGAGCAGGCCCATAAACCCATTAATGGTGTCGATCAATATATTGTTGTTAAACAATATTGATCGCTCCCACTATGCCGGCTAAATGATGCAGTTACGAAATGGGCGGCGATATGGACGTATTTGCATTACGAGTCCATTTAAATATCCTCGCTGCTTTAAGCAGTAGTCTCCGAAAAATCGGTAAACCCACATACTAAAATCGAAACATGACTGGGTCACTTGACGGTTTTTGCATTGGTAGTAACGAATAAGTCAATAAATAAATAATTGATTGCTAATGAATATTAAAATATACTTTTTAATAATTGCTTCAATAAACATTTTATTTAAAATTAATATTAAGGCAAGTGCAAAAGTTAGAGGACATTTTGACTTTAAGATTTTGACAGAAGACAAAAATAAATTAAAAGTTTCACTAATTTAATTTGGCGCCCTCTCTTTTGACTGTTAATACAATTTTGTTTTCCAAGAAAGTTTAAGGATGACATTTAACTTTCAAGATAACTTACATAGTGAATTTATTATTCTGCATCTTCTGGCTCGTGTCTTATCAATAATAGTACCTGCGCTAATATACATGGTGACATTGAAAGGTTGTACTTTGGGCTAATATGAGGTTCTACTGGTCCAATCAAACAACTTTTCCCATGGAACCATGTGTTATTGCAAATAAAAAAACAAAGTAACTGCCTTCTGCATACAAACTAGTCGTGTTAAAATGACCAATTTGTATGGGGAAGTCAACATTGTTTTTCATTTGCGACACATGGTTCCATGGGAAATGTTGTTCGATTTGATCAGTAGAGCCTCATATTAGGCCAAAATACAACCTTTATAATTCCCCTGGTTTTGCAACGGGCGCAAATCCTTGGAAAACCGGGGCATGTGGAAGTCCAGAACTCCTTACATCTGGAAGGAGATGGGTTGGCTAGATTAGCCGGCCGTTTACATCACGCAAAAAGGCCTGAACTCCTGGCCATTGAAGTGGTGTTCTGTTTTATATTTCTACTACTACTGTTTGAATAAAATAAATAAATAAAAAATATCACGGGTGCCTATTTTGCTCCCGAGAACCGTTTAAACGGCCTCAGGGTACCCAGTGGACGGTTTCACCCGTCTTCATTTCGCCAATGGTACTCGGAGGCAACATCTAACAAGTGGCGAGCTTGTTGCGGTGTTTATGATGAACTGCCTCGTCGTATAAAGCGGTCACCCATCCCAGGTCCGGCTTTGTTGTCATCTGCTTAACCTTGTTATCAGTGACTTAACCACTAGACTGGGGCCGCTTTGAAAAGTACAGAAAAAGTAAAAAAAAAGCCTATCCGAAAATAACAGTAAAATCGACTTGTTTATACGGGGTGTGTTTTGTCACAGTGGTATTTTTCTATATTGTGTTCTATGAAAATAGTGAAACACGTTTTTTTGTTTTTAGTATCGTACATACGTCACGATTGAGTCCCCACCACTTGTCTAAAGGAACTTTATATGCTTGATACGAAGGCAATATCTATTTGTTGGCTTAATTTTAAGTATATGTACGTTTTTTATGATATATATAATTTTTCAGGCATTAAATAAAGAAATAAATACCGACCTTTTTGTATTAAAAAAGTGGGTTCTATAAGTCATTCTTAAGGCATTAAAAAATTACCATTGTATAAAAAAAAATCCTGTATATAAAAGATGTTGAGTGAATTTTGATTGCATAATGTTGAAATGTCTTCTTTTCTAAATATTCACTTTATAAGAACACAAAATGAAAATAAAAAATACTTGAAAATTCCCCAAAAAGAACTTCCTTTCCTTCACCACAGGCGTTCGTACCAAGTAAACAAAGGTCCACAAGGACTCGTCCCAATGACTCTCTAAAAACATTTTATGTTCCGTTCTCGCAGCCATTGCCGCGCGGCAAGTACACGCGTTTATAGAACCTTTGTGGGCAAGTGACATCAAAAACCGCTTAGCGAACCTCCAACTACTACCTTGGGAGAGGGGCTTAAGGTCTAGAACATAACACAAGTCGCGTTTTTATTATTTTGAGTGCACGCTCTTATTCGTCGCCACATGTTTTTATTTGTACATGAAATAAAGGTTTTGTATTTTTACAGAAAGTTTTCTAAATCTATACTATAAGTCAACTTGTTTAATCTATACTATATACTAAATATAGGTACTATTACTATAATATAATAAAGAGGCAAAGTTTATGAGGGGGTAATCTTTGGAATTACTGAACCGAAAATTATTTTAGTGTTGGATAGCCCATTTATGGAGGAAGACTATAATATAGGCTACATAACATCATGCTACGACCAATAGGAGCAGAGTAACAATGAAAAATGTTGCAAAGACGCGGAAATATTATTCCTTTTGAGAGCGTACGCTGCGTAAACAGTTTAAGTTACGCAGACGAAGTTGTGCAGATCACCTAGTTTATTTTCATTTATTTATTCACTTCAAAAATATTCGCAAATTTGTTTTATAAATTGCGCTCAAATACCTAAGCGGTTTATGTGAGCGCATAATAAATTAGGTACATTTTTTAATTGTGACAGACAAAAAATGTGACATGTTACAAATTTCTCAAACAGCATGCACTGCTATTACTGGAATAGAAAATATAATATGTAAATATTATGAATTAATTTGCTTACTAACTTTTTTTCTTAATTAGTAGTATTCAAGTAATATTTATTTTTAAATTATAGACGTTAAGTAAATTAAAATAAATTTCATATTATTATAGAATATTTATTTTCACATAACAAAATTAATATGTACAAAATTATAAATAATACATTTAAAACAATTACCTAATAAAGAAAGAATAATAATACTAAAATAAAAAATGGAATAACCTACTGCAAAAAAAAAATATCATTTAATATTTGTCCGTGTGGCATAGTGGCCAAAACGCATTATATTATAGAATGTTTATTTTGAAGTATAAGTTAACCTACCTAATTTCAGTTTTACTTAAAAAAAAAATATTGTGATAAAATAAATAAATAATAATAAGTCATAAAGTAAGCGATATGAAAAATAGTATAACTCGAAAATAGTATTTTTTGTATTTATTATGTATATTAGTCACAATATTACGACTTCATTATATTGCAAGCCTTCTGGTCACATGTCACAGATAAAACGGGTACATACAGGATGACTTTGAAAGGATGTACTTTGGGTTAATATGAGGTTCCGCTGATCAAATAATACAACTTTTCCCATGGAACTATGTGTCGCTAATGACAAAAAAAATGCGTTCTCCATATAAACTAGTAATGTTAAAATGACTAACTTGTGGTTTAATACCACCTCGTCGTAGCCGATGGTATGAGTCTACACCGAACAAGTGGCTAGCTCGTCGCGATGTTTCGAATAGACCCAATAACCCATCTATAAACAGTTTCACAAGTTGGTATAGTGAAACTGGGACCGACAGCTTAACGTGCTCTCCGAGGCACTATAGTGGTGTTGTCAAACAAATGTACATATTTTTTTTAATTAAAAACTCATTGGTACACACCGGGATTCGAACCAGGGACCTTAGTGTTTTTAAGTCCGAGGTCTAACCAACTCGGCCACCATGTATGTTATATTATTTTTAATATTATTAATGTTCTTTAAGTTATTGTTTACTTAATGTTTCTTGTATAAATAAATACTCCAATAACTAGAGATTATATTATGTATGTAAAACATTTTTTGGTCACAAACTAAGAAAATATTTAAAGATTAAAAAAATATAATTTGTTTTTTCCGAATAAACTGATTTTAAAAAATCTTTCACCAATTAAAAGCTCTATTATTAGAAAAAAACATCGACTGTATTTTATTTCTGACCGTTTTTTTATTATTCAACGATATGTCAAACCGCGCGGAGCATAGCTAGTATATTATATTTTTATAAACACCCATTTACATATGGTGTAGAAAAAAATAACTAATATTATTTTACCATAAGTGAGAATTTTACCCATGACCTCCAGATATTAGTGTAATATAACATAACGAATACCTAATTAAAATTAAAATCACAAACTTCCTTTCCTTCAAGAAACTGGGTGAAAGCAAATATTATCCAATAGTTATTTTATAGCAAAAGACTTGGATAAACTTGGGATGTATACAGAGAGCCGTTTCGCATAAAGCCAGCTATCAATAAATAAATATTTTAACAGGAACTTATACTCCAACTAATCCTGCTGCTGGCGAAGAAAATACTATCTCATAAAATTGACTCTCAACCGACTTAAGAATATAATAGACGCGTATTGTTTTTTTTTTTATTGTACGTCGACATATTATGACTTTGTTTCTACTTGAATGTAAGAAGACCAATACATTGTTCTTTAACAGTATTAATCAGCGTTACGAAATGTGCGGCGACAAAGAAGACCAATACATTGTTCTTTAACAGTATTAATCGGCGATACGAAATGTGCGGCGACAAAGAAGACCAATGCATTGTTCTTTAACAGTATTAATCGGCGATACGAAATGTGCGGCGACAAAGAAGACCAATGCATTGTTCTTTTACAGTATTAATCGGCGTTACGAAATGTGCGGCGACAAAGAAGACCAATACATTGTTCTTTAACAGTATTAATCGGCGATACGAAATGTGCGGCGACAAAGAAGACCAATGCATTGTTCTTTAACAGTATTAATCGGCGTTACGAAATGTGCGGCGACAAAGAAGACCAATGCATTGTTCTTTAACAGTATTAATCGGCGATACGAAATGTGCGGCGACAAAGAAGACCAATGCATTGTTCTTTAACAGTATTAATCGGCGTTACGAAATGTGCAGCGACAAAGAAGACCAATACATTGTTCTTTAACAGTATTAATCGGCGATACGAAATGTGCGGCGACAAAGAAGACCAATGCATTGTTCTTTAACAGTATTAATCGGCGTTACGAAATGTGCGGCGACAAAGAAGACCAATACATTGTTCTTTAACAGTATTAATCGGCGATACGAAATGTGCGGCGACAAAGAAGACCAATGCATTGTTCTTTAACAGTATTAATCGGCGTTACGAAATGTGCGGCGACAAAGAAGACCAATACATTGTTCTTTAACAGTATTAATCGGCGATACGAAATGTGCGGCGACAAAGAAGACCAATACATTGTTCTTTAACAGTATTAATCGGCGTTACGAAATGTGCGGCGACAAAGAAGACCAATGCATTGTTCTTTAACAGTATTAATCGGCGTTACGAAATGTGCGGCGACAAAGAAGACCAATACATTGTTCTTTAACAGTATTAATCGGCGTTACGAAATGTGCGGCGACAAAGAAGACCAATACATTGTTCTTTAACAGTATTAATCGGCGTTACGAAATGTGCGGCGACAAAGAAGACCAATACATTGTGCTTTAACAGTATTAATCGGCGTTACGAAATGTGCGGCGACAAAGATGAATATGCCTTTGCTCGCTGTTTTACCTTTAAATGCACAGCCGGTTTCAAAAACTCACCATGCAAAAAGACTAAGAAAACGAAGCGCAGAAGCGCCCCATACAGGTAAATCTAAATATTAAAACCGAAACATGACTAGATTCGGTGGAAACAAAATCGGTAATCGGTTAGCGGTCTAGCGAAGTTCTAAAGATTTCCCTCGCACCTAAATGTGACCATTTTAAACCAAATAAAAATTAAAATATTTATTTGGCATACAATAAATAAGCATGCATTGTCAACGTATATGTTTATTCAGACAATAAACCCAGGTCTTTTAGGCCAAATATTAATATAATATAATTGACAGCCTCCGTAGACTAGTGGTTGCGCCTTTGGCGTTGTATCCGGAGGCTGTGTGTTCGATTCCCACCAATGACAAAAGTACGTTTATCATAGTCTGGGTGTTTATAAAATATAATATATATATATATATATATATATATATGTCGTTGTTTCTGGTACACATAGTACAAGCCTGGATCTTAGTTTGTAACCAGAGCAATATATATGTGTAAATGGCGAAAAAAAAATCATCGATAAAAGAGTCGACATACCCCCATATTCTAAGTCGTGTTTTCCACTACACTTTCACTCAAGGATAGTCAGTCTTATTCTATCTTTCTTGATTTGATATTTATAGGAAAGAGACAGAAGTTCCTTGAGTGAAAGTGGAGTGGAAAATACGACTTAGAATACGGAGGTAGTGACTTTTATTCCATTTCTTGGTTTATCGAAATAATAATAATATGTAAGTTCTTGTAAGTTCATCTAATATATTATGTTGTAGTTTTATCAAATGGTTTTAAAGTAAATAAATAACGTTAGATTCCCTTTATTTAAATAATAATTTATAATAGATCTAGTGATTATTGCATTAATGACTATAATATATACATCGACTGTACAAACATGGTATTTTTTTTGGAGCCGCGGTGCTGTCATTTTGTATTTCTACCTTTTTTCTTAGTAGTAACTTATAACCTCAATTTTGTCTGATGGAAAGCCTCGATAAGGTCGAATTTAGAGAACACTTCTGTTAGTGCCTATTAATTCTTTTAAAATAATATTAATCAAAACTAAACGGTGTACTATAAAAATATACATGCATACACTCCTGTTACATCCCTGTTAAGGGGTAGGTAGAGATAAATGTACGCCACTTCGGACGATCTCTACATTCTTCCTAGCTTACTTCAAATTTATACATCGACTCATACACGCGCGTCTGTATTTTAGACTTCGTATTTGCTTCTTTTTAGTAACATAACATAAATTTTCGAATATGTAAAGATGCTCCGGCAAATATACACGTAATCCCCGTAAAAAAAATCTAATGAAAACAACATTATATTATTAGTTTATATTTTGACAGCCCTCGTAGACTAGTGGTTGCGCCTTTGGCGTTATATCCGGAGGTCGTGGGTTCGATTCCCACCCATGGCAAAAAAATATTGGTACGTTTTTTCTATACAGTTTCTCATGTGGGTGTTTATAAAATATAATATGTATTATATCGTTGCTTTTGATACACATAGTACAAGCCTAGAGCTTAATTTGTGACTTGAGCAATATGTGTAAATTGTCCTATTATATTATATTATTATTATAATAGTTATAACGAAATAAGCGGTCGGTGAGAATATATGGTTCTCATATTTAGGCTTTAGTTCAACAGCAATGTGCCATAGATAGGAATCGAACCCACGACCTCTGCATACAGCGCTAATAGCATAACTACCTGACTACGGAGGCTATCAGATGAAATGACTTCTTACTTTTTAATGCATTTAGTCGGGGAACTCGGGGATTGTTGCGGTCTCAATATGATATAAATCGATTTTATCATTCTATACTTTCTTACTTCGATGGTCTCAGCAGTTTACTGGACTAAACAAACATTAAACAATAGCTGAGACGGGATCCAGTAAGGTTGTGTACCCAGAAGGGTTTGCCCGTTATATAGGCTCAAAATATAACTCGTACCAAATTACCCACATGGGGATAGTAATCTGCCCAGATAGCATTTAATATAAATTTTCGATGAACTTTCAGTCAAGCTTAGAGGTTTAAAGCGGTTAAACTTACTATTAGAGAGCGCATTATATGCATGAAAAAACTTCAGAAAAAATCATGTAATTATTATGTAAATTTAAAAGTACTAAATAATAACTAAAAGTAAGAATCAATTCAAATATAAGAATATCACTGATGACTAGGAAATCACGACTTATCAAAAGTCGTGTTTAAAAAAAAACGGCCCCAGCCTAGTGGTTAAGTCACTACGCAACTTATAACAAGGTTAAGCAGATGACAACAAGGCCGGACCTGGGATGGGTGACCGCTTTATACAACGAGCCTATTTCATCATAAACACCGCAACAAGCTCGCCACTTGTTAGGTATTGCCTCCGAATACCATCAGCGAAATGAGGATGGGTTAATCCCTCCACTGGGTACCCTGAGGCCGTTTAAATAAAAACCGAAACCTGACAAAATCGCTTGAAGGTTTTTGACGGAACAAGTCGATTTAGCGAAGTTATAGAAACCTACCTACTAAACTAACCTAATATCTTTAAAGGTCTTCCCTCTCCGACAATGAAGATTTAAATTTAATGTAGTATCTATACAATTATTTAAGCTATGGTAAAGGCATGTTTAAGGGAGGTTTGACAAAGCGCCCTCAGAGTTGCTTGTGTTGATCTTTGGCGCTTGTCTTTGGAGAGATCGGAAAGGACTTCGACCGCTTATAACGTTCAAATACCTACTTGTACTTGACTTCAATAGGTATAGTTTCGGAAAACTATAAACGTCTCTATGGCGTGTATAATAAGATCGTATTTACTAAAGCAAAATTAAAATTAAAGCTAATGAGATAATTTTTAGTTCTAAGAAGAGTGTGTATGGCGCATAGAATTGACAGCCTCCGTAGACTAGCGGTTGCGCCTTTAGCGTTGTATCCGGAGGTCATGGTTTCGATTCCCACCCATGGCAAAAAAAATATTATTACGTATTTTCTGTACAGTTTGTCATGGTCTGGGTGTTTATAAAATATAATATGTATTATATCGTTGCTTCTGGTACACATAGTACAAGCCTAGAGCTTAGTTTGTGATCAGAGCAATATGTGTAATTTGTCCTCCATATTATTATTATTATTAAAGTTTTATATGTATATAACATATTGAAGAAGAAGATAATAGGAAATAATATAAATAATATGTACATATTGGCCTGGTCACAGACTATGATCTAGACTTTTACTAAGAAAGCAACGATACCGATACATATTATCAAATAATACATCTGATTCATTATAATAATATAATGAAGAGTTTGTTTGGTTGAACGCGCTAATTTCAGGAACTACTGGTTCGAATAAAAAAATTTAGTGTTGGAAGCCCATTTACGAGTATAAGGAAGTCTATAGGCTATATATAACACTAGCTGTGCTCGCGACTTCGTCCGCGTGGAATAGTTATTGTTTTATCATACAAACTTTCATCCCCTATTTTATCCCTTTGGGGGTAGAATTTATAAAAATCCTTTCTTAGCGGTTGCCTACGTCATAACATCTACCTGCATGCCAAATTTCAGCCCGATCCATCCAGTGGTTTGGGCTGTTCGTTGATAGATCACTATGTCAGTCAGTCACCTTTGACTTATATATATTTATATTACGCTACGACCAATAGTTACGCAGATGAAGTAGCAAGGGTCAGCTAAAATATTTTTTCAATTTGAACAACAAAAAACTGTATTATGATTTCAAATCATAGAATACAACTATTCATTATAAAATTAATGATCCTGACGAATTGAGAACTCCCACCTTTTTTTAAGTCAGTTAAAAATTAACTAAACGCCTAATTTACAAACTCATTCTGAAAACATGTCTCCTACAGCACACACAGAAATGTCATTCCAAACAAGTCCCCAGCAATCAAATGAACTCAAAATTAATTGGGAATCAATGTGATTTCCTGATTAATCAGTGCGTGAAGTCCATCGGAATGCCAATCAATTGCCATGTCAGGCACCTCAACTTATAAAACGGCAAAATTAACTTACACCCGTTTTCGATATTAACTACCTGGACTTAATTGGCTTCACATCGAGGGGTCAGCCAGCCCTTTGCTTTTGAATTATGTAGGAACAAGTTATTTTACTTGGTTAAAATTTTAGTGTACTTTTGACATTTTATGTTTAAAAGATTTTCTATTAGAGTTATTGTAATAAAAAACTTAATTTTTGTAAATAATAATAATATTATGTAGGACAATTGGCACATATTGCTCTGGTCACAAACTAAGCTCTAGGCTTGTACTATGTGTACCAGAAACAACGATATTATACATATTATATTTAATAAACACCCAGACCATGACAAACTGTACAGAAAAACGTGCACATATTTATTGCCACGAATCGAATAGAACAATTTTTTCCGTGGAACCGCAAATGAAAAACATGTGTCGCACTTGAAACAAAATTTGGCTTCTCAATACAATTAAAAACAAAAAAAAAAATCCAACACGGGTCCAATTTGGCTCCCGAGAACCGTTTAAACGGCCTCAGGGTCCCAGCGGAGGGATTAACCCAATTACTTTACTTTATTGTTTTATTATTATTTTTTTGTTTAATTACTAATGAAATTGTAAAATCTTGACTTAGCACAGGGGTTCCAACATCCAAACAATGTAATATTTTGGTAAATAAACAATTTTATTTTAATTTTATTTAATAGGTGTCGGAGCTATTTTAATGACAATTATTACTATTAAGTGGTGCTTCCATAGTTTTATCCAGTAGGCCTAAAAATAAAACTTATAAATTTAAATATTTTTTTAGAGATACATACATACATATCATCACGGGTGCCTTACGGCGCCCTAGACCGCCAAGACGGTCCCAGGGTACCCAGCGGAGGGGTTTTAATCCCCCCTCGTCGTAGCCGATGGTATGACATTTTTTTTGTTTTAATATTACTAGTTTGTATGAAGAAGCCTTTTTTTTATTTGCTAGAAATGGGTCCATGGGAAGACTTGTTCAACTTGATCAGTAGAGCTTCATTTTATCCGAAAGTACAACCTTCCAAATTTACCCTGATAGGTACTACCACTAAGACCAATTTTGGCATATTTGGTATAGATACCTAGCCTAACACCGGTATTTATAAAACATTGCCTTGAAGAACACTTTATTAGATTTTCTCTTTTTTTAGTAATAAAATGCGTAAAAGAGGAAAAACTTATTTTAATTAAAGTGTCAAGGACTCAATAAGTTTTTAAGAATTAAGCCATAAATATATACTCGTAAATATACCGTCTAAATACACTATTCCGGTTTTTTACTACTAGCTGATCCGCGCAACTTCGTCTGCGTAACCGTTTAACCGTTTACGGAGCGTGCGCTCTCAAAAGGAATATTTTTTCCCCGTTTTTGCAATATTTTTCATTGTTACTCCGCTGCTATTAGTCGTAGCATGATGTTATAGCTTTCTTCGATAAATGGGCTATCCAACTCTAAAAGTTTTTTTCAATTCGAACCAGTAGTTCCTGAGATTAGCGCGTTCAACCAAACAAACAAACAAACTCTTCAGCTTTATAATATTAGTATAAATAGAAAAGTTTCAGAGACCCCTACCGTAACAAAACCCCATATTTTTCGTACAAGCAACCCTTCAATAAGTTCCATTTTCACACCAACATATACGTCATTCATTAATGGAAGAGAAAATCCGTAACATCGGTCGTTTAAGGTTCCGCTAAAGAGTTTTATGAGACGGAACCCTCGTAAACTACGCCTAGATTTTTTGTCTTAGCACCTTTTTTCTTTACGCAATTTTTAGTTTTGTATGTTGCTATAAATGTATTGGCAGGCCTTAGTACGACTACACTGTTGGGAGAATAAACCATAACATTTTTTTTTTTTTTTTTAAAGTGTTTTTGATTTCTGTATTCTTTATAAAATATTTTTAACAAAAAAATAACCGAATTAAAAATAACACTCAAAAGTAATAAATAATTAAAATGTAAAGTGTCATTTACCGAGTCAACCTAATATCAATATGTGTAATTTTGAAAGCTATTTAATTAATTAAATATAGAGTATATTAAATGGGTGTCGGAGCTATTTTAATGACAATTATTACTATTAAGTGGTGCTTCCATAGTTTTATCCAGTAGGCCTAAATAACACTCATAATTTTTTATTTTTTTTTGAAGATTTTACATACATACATATCATCACGAGACCGCCTAGACGGTCCCCGGGTACCCAGCGGAGGGGTTTTAATCCCACCTCGTCGTAGCCGATGGTATGAGTCTACACTGAACAAGAGGCTAGCTCGTCGTGATGTTTTGAATAGACTCAATAACCCATCTATAAACAGTTTCACAAGTTGGTATAGTGGTTTTAGAGATTTTGAAGTTGGTTTTTGATACAAAGATTTTATTTCACTTTTTTTTAGTGTGATATAGAGCTGGAATGAATGACAGATATAATTTATTCCAGCTATTATATTTTCTTCAGGTTATTGGTAAATTCCTTCAGGTAAATTCATTTGAAATCTGATACCTACATCAAATCAAAATTATTTATTTCATGTAAATCTTTACAGATTTTTATGAATAGTCGAAAAAAAAATTAAGTTTAACAATGAGGTCTTAGAGTGCGTTTGGTTAGGCAGCCATTCAATAACAAAATAACAACAAATATTTATTATTACCTCGATATCTGATTTAGAACTTAAACGTAATGGTATGGAAATCTTAATATGAAAAATACTACCGTACAAAACGCACACTACATAACCAACTAGTGTAAGACTAGGTGGTTAGCTTTTCATCCTTTTAACGAAGCTACGAAATATTTCTTCTGACAATTAAGATCACGCATAATATATGACTTATACGAATATACGGTACCTACTTATAGCCAGAGTACATCTCATGACAATTTCACAGAGCCCAAACACGAATAGGTTGCATCTTTATATACATCTTCTGACAAATCAGGAAGGTAGGCATATTGGAGGTTCATTGGAACTATAGGCTATTTGACGGGTTTTTAAAATCCATTTTATATTATGTAGTAGAATTTAAGGAACCCAGTAAAAGTAGTTTTTTTTAATTCTGGTACGTATTTGCTGAGAAATATCAAATTAAAAAAGCAATATTTAAAAAGTGTGCCAAACGCTACTTTGACAATATGGCGCTGCAATCGGGTCTGTGACGTCACTTGCCTGTGGCACATATCATCCGCGTACATTTGTTGCAAACAAAAAACGAAAGTGCGATTGGATTTCCATTTTATCAGTGATTTATGTAACAAAATGAGTTACAAATGGTGTGCAGTTCCAAAATGTACAAATACGTCATTAAAAACTCCGGAAAAACTATTTGTAAGTGTTCCAAAGAATATCAAAGTGCGGCGAAAGTGGTTGCACTTTCTCGGAGGGATCCTAATCACAGCGAATAGTACCTACAAATATTTTCTTTTGTGAAGACCATTTCAATGTAAGTAAACATACTGTTCGTAATTTCCTATTCAAATTCTCGAACGAGTGTTTTTGAATGCGACGATTCTTGTACTACCCTAAAATTCATGCGCGCGCGCTCGGTCATCCACTCGCGCCAAGTCGCGGCGCCGGCAGTCTGTAATCCGCAAGCATCGCCCGCGCCCGTTCGTCAACATTCGATATTCGACGACGACTCCCGCGACGCCCGCCGAAGCGCCGGTCTGTTCGTATTCGACCGAAGCGCTGATCTCGGACTCATCACCACAAAGACAATAGTTACTACTGAAAGAAAGTGTACTGTGCACAGTGCGGGAACCCGTTCGACGTGTCACGGATAAAAAGGTTAGTTGCATGATTCTGTCAAGTTCGAAATGCTCGTTTGGAATTTAATTCTTACCATCCCTATACAAATACAGTCTCGAAAACTTTTCGTCGTCATTAATGGTCCTTCTACCCAAATAATTCTATAAATTCCTAACTAAATAGTCAGTGACCTTTCGTTCCCCATACCTATTATTCGTGTTGTACATATACTTACTTTCTAAAATAAACCGCATAATATCCTGCAGTGATTTAATTTAATACTTATATAGATAAAATAATTTTGTTTCTATTTCATATACCTACATATATATTTTGTTGTAAGTTTCATAATAATACATTTAGACCCGTTGGCGACGGTACCTGATTATTAATATATTTTTGGCATTAGTTTTATACTATAGGTACATTTAATTGTAAATTAATAATATTAAATTTATTTATTTTTTATTCAAAATTTTCAAACTATATGTACTAGCCTAACATAGTCAGTTAAGTTGTATAAAGTTGTGTTAAGTTGGTATATAAATACCAACCTATTAGTTTATTATATTAATTGTCCAGATTTTAGTTTCCACCTATATACCTCATTCTGTTATAATAAATAATACTCACAGAAAGTAGGGTGACCATCACGTTTTGATACGTTTGTTAGGACAAAGTAGGGTGACCATAGTTTTTGGTTATTCATTTTGTAATTTTTTTTATATTTATTTTTATATATTTTTTTTTGTTATTTATTTTGATTAATATAAATTGTAACTCATTTTTAAGTTATAATGGCTACCGAAACCGAATTTTGTGATCCAAACAGTTACGTCGATGCAAAAGGATGGCTATCCTTTTGCATCGACGTAACTGTTTGGAACATGAACTGGATACTATTGTTAGAATAGGTTCGGAAGCGCGCGACAATTTAGATTTTGTACCTAAATTTATGGCTTCGTGTGCAAGTCTAACGCGCATCCAAGATAAATTCGAAACTCTTCAAAGTGAAATCGAATCAAAGGAATTCTTGAATACGAAATCTATAGATCCAGAACATGCTAATATTCGTTCGGCGTTTAATGATTTGATTCGGGAAATCATGGCCATACAATACGAGTTCGATGAAAAGAATAACTTCCACAAGAATAATCAAAATTCAGGGAATTTTAAACCGGATCGTAGTTTAGTAAAGCTACCTTGTATTTCAATTCCTCCATTTTCGGGGGATTTTAAACAATGGAAATCTTTCAATGACTTGTTCACGTCACTAATCGATTCTAATCCAGAGTTATCTGACGTGGCCAAGTACCAATATCTTTTGTCATTTATACGTGGTGATGCTGCGAAGTTGTTAAAAGGATTACCTCTTACGCATTCTAATTATAAGAAAGCGTGGAGTATCCTTGAATACAACTATAATAATGAACGTCTCATATCGATGCATCATATGGAAGTTCTTTATAAACTACCCTCTATCAATTCACCTTCAGCTTCCACTCTCCGTACTATTTTAATCGGTTTTGCCGAAAATTTGGGTGCATTGGAGTCGTTAGGGTTTCCAGTCAATGAATGGGACTTCATGTTGTATTACATGTTGTACAAAAAGGTAGATCCAGAAACCAGACGTAATTTCGAACGAACCATAACGTCCAATCGCATCCCTAAGTTTAGAGAGCTGAGGGAATTTCTCGATCGGGAAATAATTTCATGGGAAAGTTCAAAGACTATTTCGTCTTTTCGTTCTCAACAAAATTCGTCTTCTCATATCAAACCTTCATCATCATCTTCGTTCGTTGCATCTACCTCTAAATCTTCTTGTGCTTGTTGCCATCGCAATGCACACGATATATTATCATGTGAACAATTTACGAAAAAGAGAGCCTATGATCGTTTTCTCTTCGCAAAGTCGAGTCACTTGTGTCTGAAATGTTTGAAACCTATGCACAAGCCGACTGACTTTTGCAGCAAAATTTGTTGTACCATTTGCAGCGCTACACATCATAACACGCTACTACATTTTGCAAAGGAAGCAAGTGGATCAGAAGCTAGTCTTGTGGTTTCTGCTCCTGAACAAGCTCCAGAGGCTAGTGGTGACGTTGTCTCGTCTCTTTGTTTAACAAAAAATTTAAAGCCGTGCACTCAGATAGTTCTGCTTTCAACAGCCCTTCTTTTGATTCGAGACTCTATTGGAAAATATCAGTTAGCGCGAGCTTTAATTGATTCTGGATCAGAAGTTTCATTTATTACTGATTCGTTAGTACGTCGTTTAGGTTTGACGCGTCGTAAATTAAACGTGCCAATAAATGGCATCGGTGATTTAAAAACAACCGTCAAAGGTGAGATACAATCACTTATAAAATCCCGTCGTGGGAATGGTTCGCCTTTAGAATTTCGTGCCCTAATTTTAGAAAATATCACTACTCATAAACCTTCATATGAGTTAAATCCACAGTCGTGGACACATTTAGATGGTCTTACGTTAGCAGATCCTGAATTTTGTAAACCTTCTTCGATAGATATACTCATTGGTAGTGATGTATATGATGATATTCTTCTAGGTGATAGCATCAGAGGACCTATCGGTACTCCTCTAGCAATCTCTACTTCGTTAGGTTGGCTTTTAGTTGGAAAAGTCAACTTAAATTTCATTGTCAACCATGCATCGGTTGATAAATCTAATTCATCGTTTTGTGCTTCGGTCAATCTTGACAATTTAGTTCGTAAGTTCTGGGAAGTTGAATCGATTCCAGAACATCAAGTCATGTCACCTGAAGATCGAATGTGTGAAAATATTTTCGTTCGTTCGCATACACGCGATCCTTCAGGTAGGTATGTCGTTTCATTACCCTTTCGTTGTGAAGAGCCAGACTTTGGTGATTCCCGTTCGTTCGCTTTAAAGCGTTTAGTGTCAATAGAACGTCGTTTTGTTCGTGACGATCAATTTCGTCAATTATATTTCGAATTCATGACAGATTATTTGCAAAGTGGTCATATGGAACTTGTGGAAAATGTCATTTCGGGCAACCATTATTTTATTCCGCACCACGGAGTTTTACGCCCTTCTAGTACGACCACTAAGTTATGAGTCGTTTTTGACGCTTCGGCGAAATCCTCAAAGAATATATCTTTAAACGATACTCAACTTATTGGTGCGAAATTACAGAAAGACGTGGGAGAACTTTTATGTAGTTTTCGGATGCATAAAGTTGCCTTCACTGCAGATATTCGGCAGATGTATAGGCAAATTTTGGTAGCACCAAATCATCAAAATTATCAACTAATTTTGTGGCGGGAGGCTCCCGAGGAAGACCCTCGAGTCTACAGATTAAATACCGTCACTTACGGATTAGCTTCATCGCCTTTTTTGGCCATTCGTGTTCTCCAACAATTAGCTGACGATCATCAGCAAGCATATCCTGGCGCAGCAGAGATTCTTCGCCTATATACATATATGGATGATGTAATCGCTGGTGCCGATTCAGTAAATTCAGCAGCTCACCTCCAAGCTCAACTAATATCATTATTGAATTTGGGCGGTTTTGAGCTAAGAAAGTGGAGCTCGAATTCTAATGAAATATTACAGAATCTTCCATCTTCTGTTGCGAAATTAGAAGCAGCTGTGGTTCCATTGGATGAAGATCACACCACCAAGGTTCTTGGAATCGTGTGGGATCCATCCAATGATACTTTTTTATATAAAGTTAAGCCTATTCATACTAAAGAAACCAAACGTACCATATTAGCAGAGATCGCACGTATATTCGATCCTTTAGGGTTTCTATCTCCAACAGTGATCACTGCTAAAATTATAATTCAAGAGTTATGGCTTGCTGGCGTTGATTGGGATTCGGAAATTCCTGAAAATATTCGGCTGAAATGGAACCGTTTCAGATCTGAATTTCCGTCTCTATCCACGTTAAGTATTTCGCGATACATTCCTGCAAAGGAAAGTCAATGCGATCTTCACGGCTTCAAGCATCGTATTAACGTGGTTACGAGCCTCACCCCATAATTGGGCAACTTATGTAGCAAATCGAGTTGCGCAAATACAAGAAGTGATAGCTCCAGAGTGTTGGAGACACGTTCGTTCTAGTGACAATCCTGCTGATTGTGCGTCTCGTGGTTTATTACCTTCACAGATTCTGGGTTATAAATTATGGTGGTCTGGTCCAGCTTGGTTAATGGAACCAGAGGATTATTGGCCGATTTCTTCAATCGATCAAAACCTTTCAGAGGTTCCTGAACGTCGATC
Organism: Monopis laevigella; assembly: GCA_947458855.1. NCBI lineage: Eukaryota > Metazoa > Arthropoda > Insecta > Lepidoptera > Tineidae > Monopis > Monopis laevigella. The sequence goes on from OX381593.1 coordinate 16,454,668, forward strand.
AAAGCAAGTCGTCTCGCTTGTTGTTGATCGTAAGGAAGAACCAAATATTTTCGTTCAATATTCGTCGTTTAATAAACTCGTAAGAGTCGTTGCTTATTGTCAACGTTTTGTAAGAGTCTGTCGATTGAAATCTCTTAAGCTCGGCTCCTTATCGGTTGGAGAATTGAGGGACAGTAAACAGACTTTAATTCGTTTATTGCAGAGTCATTGGTTTGATTCTGATATAAAAAATTTAAACCTTAATAAACCTTGTTCGATTTTAATCCGTCGTCTTAATCCTTTCCTTGACGATCAAGGACTGATTAGGGTAGGTGGACGTATCAAACATTCAAAATTTGATTTTGGTCGTAAACATCCTATCTTGTTGCCAGCTGATAGTTGTTTTACTAATATGTTAGTTGATTATTGTCATCGAATAAATTTACATTCTGGTTTACAAGCAACGTTAACATACCTTGCCCAAGAATATTGGATTTTATCAGCTAGGCGGGTTGTTAAAAAACGTATTTTCATGTGTACCAAATGTTATCGCCATAAAGCATCATCAGTTGAGCCGTTGATGGCAGACCTTCCTGATTTTCGCGTGCAACAATTACGACCGTTTGTAAAAGCAGCCCTAGACTACGCTGGTCCAATCACTACTAAATTCTATACCGCTCGAAATTCTAAAGTTAGTAAATCGTACATCGCAGTTTTCGTGTGCCTTTGTACTCGCGCGGTTCATCTTGAATTGGTCTCAGATCTAACCACAAATTCGTTCTTGGCTGCTCTTCGACGTTTTGTTAGCCGGAGAGGCCTTTGTTCAGATTTAGTTAGTGATTGCGGTAGAAATTTCGTTGGAGCTAGTAAGGAGCTCAAAAGTTTATTTAATTTTGTTAAGTCAAATCAAAATATAATTTCGAATGATTTATCAAATTACAATATTCAGTGGCATTTCAACCCACCGGCTGCCCCTCACTTCAATGGTCTAGCAGAAGCAGCCGTTAAGTCAGTAAAATCACATTTAATTCGGATTGTAGGGCAGTCAATACTAACGTTCGAAGAAATATCCACTTTATTAACTCAGATCGAGAGTATTTTAAATTCGCGCCCTTTTTAAGTTCGGACGCTAATGACCTACAGGTTCTAACACCCGGGCATTTTCTGATAGGGGCACCTCTCAATTCGTTGCCAGAACCAGATCTCCAAGATCTTAATATCAATCGGCTTACTAGGTGGCAAATGGTTCAACAATTTGTACAACGGTTTTGGAATCGGTGGCACAGCGAATATTTGCATACCCTACAGCAACGTGGCAAATGGACAAATTCCATAGAAAATATTCTCATAGGATCTCTCGTCTTAATAAAAGATGAGAATGCGGCGCCATTACAATGGAAAATGGGCCGTGTGACTGAGGTTCATCCTTCAAAAGACGGAGTAGTTCGTTCGGTAGTTCTTAAAACTACACAAGGATATCTTCGAAGGCCGGTACATAAACTATGTCCGTTGCCTATACATTATAATTAGTTCGTATATGTACATTCGCTTTCCTTTCCTTTTTCCTTTCGTATTGTTTGTTTTCCTTTTTATTTTTCCTTTATATCTTTCGAGTTCACGTGAACTTCCTATATACTTTTTCTCCATTCGTTAAAATAATATTTTAACGGTGGGCGGTGTTCGTAATTTCCTATTCAAATTCTCGAACGAGTGTTTTTGAATGCGACGATTCTTGTACTACCCTAAAATTCATGCGCGCGCGCTCGGTCATCCACTCGCGCCAAGTCGCGGCGCCGGCAGTCTGTAATCCGCAAGCATCGCCCGCGCCCGTTCGTCAACATTCGATATTCGACGACGACTCCCGCGACGCCCGCCGAAGCGCCGGTCTGTTCGTATTCGACCGAAGCGCTGATCTCGGACTCATCACCACAAAGACAATAGTTACTACTGAAAGAAAGTGTACTGTGCACAGTGCGGGAACCCGTTCGACGTGTCACGGATAAAAAGGTTAGTTGCATGATTCTGTCAAGTTCGAAATGCTCGTTTGGAATTTAATTCTTACCATCCCTATACAAATACAGTCTCGAAAACTTTTCGTCGTCACATACTATTTTTATTTTATAACAATAAATAAATCAAGACTAAATATTTTCGTTATTGATTTGAGGTTATAATAATACCTCCAATGTTTTTAACAGAATGTCTATTACAACTCACTTCGAATATTCCCGATGTTTTCCATAATATTAGTTAAAAATTGTAGCTACAGAGTCTTATGATTTCATTAAGCATTACACTAAAAGATCCTGAGTAACTTGTTTGTTTGTTACAGATGGAAAATGACATGGGCCATGACAAATTACTATCAGTACAAAATGGGTTTCAGCCAGAAAATAATTTCTTAAGAGTACTCAATGATATTATTGTTATATCATGTGCACTAATAAACATTCAAGACTCTTATTAAATAGTTAATTCATTCTGAATATACTATTATTATATAACTTTTACAAATAGGACTCTACGACTGACAGCATTATAACTAATCCAACTGCAAAATAGGATGTAGTTTTATTACAGTTGTGCAAACTGCATTCAATGCTTCTGAACTGCAATTTTGCCACACCCTTCTGGAGTGTCATATATGTATAGATAGGTATCCAATCACTTAGTTCTGCATTCTGTTTATATTTGGGAATTTTTATATTTTTTTAAATAAAACATTCAAAATTGTTTAATATAAATTTTATTTTTATTTATCCTTCATTATCAGTTTTGACAATAAAATATATTATATTAATGTAGGTACAATTAATATAATATATTTTATTGTCAAAACTGTGTACATTATTCAATGTACACAGTTTTTGGTTACATGGTGGTAGTAGTAAACCTTACAACAGCTATCCTTTTCGAATATACAATAATTTGAGTAGGTAATCTGCTTTTAATTGGTTGTAGGTAGACAAGGTTATATTATATTGGTCTGTTTTGAATAGTTTATGGGTAGACACAAACTATTCAAAAACAGACTAATATAATAAAACTAATAACAAAAATACTTTAAAACTAGGTATTTAAAATTTAAAAACAGAATAATATCTCAAAGAATACTTTTTGAACTTTATATAACATGAACACATACAAAATATTACACTAATAATCACTATAATATTCACTTAAATTATAATATACTGCCATAATATAAAAGCCAGGTTTTTAATGTGTTCCTAAATGTATTACCATTTAGGGTTTTTAACCTTAATGGCAAATGATTAAACATTTTTATTGCAATTATATATGTACTTTTTTGGTACATTATATTATTTATTTGAGGTATACAGAGATCATATTTATTACTAACTCGTGTTTTTTGATATAACATTTAACGCTGCAGTTCATTCCCCTGCCTTCCAACCATGCGATGGACACGGCACCCGCACGGTGAAGCCATGGGTAGCTTAGAACATTGACTCTCTATAAAATTATCATTATAAACAGACAACATTCTAATGTGTATATACAAGTTACAGTGAGAAACTTTTCATCTCTGAATGTATTACGGAGGGACTCAGTAGTATATTTATTATAAATTGTTCTTATACATTTTTTTTTGTAATATAAAGGTAGTTTGAATATTTAAAATATTACCCCAGAATATTATACCATATGTTAATTAAGGATAAACATAGCCATAATAAGCACTTATTGATATTTTTATTGAGATTGTATCTCTTAATATAGACAATAGATAGAAGTAGCTTGAAATTTTTTTTTTTTTAATAACAAGAATAAATTTATTTATTATGACCTTATTACTACTACGTAAAATATTTTTAATTAGGTACTGTAACACTAATAATTAATGTAACACTAATAGAATTAAAAGTGGAAAGATATTTGCTTTCCAACAAGATGCAACGTTTATTAACAAATTAATCACATATTCATTGTCATAGTCAACTACAATAACATCCACTTTATCTGACACAAGTATACTATACTTACTAGATGGTCCCAACCTTTAATATAATAATAATATATAGGTAATAGTTTTAAGATTGATGAAAGAAATATACTTTTTTCATTTGAATCTTCAAAGTCAGGGTGAGCTACACAAAAGTAACCTTTTCCTTATTTAGGTAACAAACATTTGCAGTTGAATTTGAGCTCGGTACTTTTCTGAAATGTTGCCATTACGAATGTAATTAGTTTTGGTACTTTCACCTGTCGGACACTTGACCCCAATTACAGCATCTTTACAGATTCCATCTGGAGAGCTGCTCCTCACCTTGTGCTCAGGACATATCTTACACTTTAATGTGCAAAGATCTGGCTCGCGACGTAGTTGCACATATCCAATGGCATCATCTCCATACGTTTCCCTTGCAGACCTGCAAAAGTAAACAAATTATCGTTTATGTTCACGAAACGGCGCCAAACTAACTTAACATTTATAACCTATAAAAGTCCGTGCTTGTTGTGGAAGTTCATCATTATTTCACTTTCTTATGATATAATTTAAGTTACCACTAAAGTGTTACTATACTTACTTTGCTGTCTTCACATTTTTTAGCGCCGAAGCCTGAATTATTTTTGATAAATAATCCGACCATAATTGCATCGACTTGGGGCAGGTTTCTGCTGTCTGCTTTTACAAAATCATTGTCCATAGTAAAAGTACTTGACAGAATTTGTAAAATATTGAAAATAAATCACACAAAAACAATGGATAATATAGGAAAATCTCATTAAAACAGTTTCGAAAGCTAATATATCACAAGTAGGCGCAAGGAGACAAACGAGCGAGTGGGCCGAGTGGCGAGGTTTACAAGCAGGTGACGTCATCATAAACTCGACCAATCAGGAGCGTCTTGTGTCACGTGACAAACGTTTAAAAAATGCATTTTTATTTACGGATTTTTAAATAAATAAATAATTAATTTCAACTTACGTTAATAAATAACCATTTTTAAACTCTTAATGTATATGATAACAGTAATTGACACTTTATTTTTCGCATTGCCAATAGCCTATTCTAATGACTGTAATGACATATTTTTTTCTAGTTATTTTGATTTAAGAACCAAACTACTAAGAACGCCTCCATTAATGGTTGCACCTTTATTGTGTCGGTGCAAGAATCGCTATTTATTTAATTGATCTTTCGGAGTGGAGTTTCTGTACTTCTACTATTATATCTTCTGTGCCCATGGTTAAAATTATAAAATATTAGTTCGTTTTCCTGTACAGTTTGTCATGGTCTGGGTGTTTATAAAATATAATATGTATAATATCGTTGTTAGTGGTACACATAGTACAAGCTTGATTTGTGACCAGAGCAATATGTGTTAATTGTCCTACATATAAAAAAAAAATATAAAAACTCTATGAGATCAATCTGAAAGTATATCCTTTAATTTTTTTTTTTCAATTTTTTTTTTTTTAATTGATCTACTATTGAAGGAGAAATCGGAACAAACATAAAAAAAACATAAAAGCTCCACACGAATTGAGTACTTTTTTGAAGCCTGTTAAAAATACAGGTATTAGCTACCATTTCTAGGTGTTAGTAACTAAAAATGTTAGAACAAAATGTAGAAAAACCAAATTTTAAGGGCCCTGGAGTCGACTTGACGCCCATACAAATGTACTTCCAATATACAACTTGGCTGTTGGTCTAAGTTCAATTATTTTTTAATGTTCGTAATTGTACGCAAACAATCTTTCTGTTGAGTAATAAAATGTTTTGTATTATAATATTTAAAAAAATATTTATTTCTGATTTCGGAAAAAAAAATTTAACCCAAAACAGAAAAATAATAATTAACCCAAGACAAAAATATTATTTCGGAGTTTGAACTTGGCCACCGTGTATATAATCAAACTTTTTACATCCTCTTCAATTATTAACCCTATATCTCTTCTAATCGGTTTAGTATGTTTATCAAACAAAATGAAAGATATACTTAGAGAACTTGTTGACCAGTAATTTTAGTATAATAAAAGTACATAACATTGGATTTAGTACATATAAAAATCTACCCGGTATTTCTATAACTAAGTTGTTTAAATTTGGAACGTGGGCAGGTGCGTTCCGATTTATTAAATTTAGACGTTCGTATTTCGACGGATCCCATTGCTGTAAATAAAATTCGCCTAACCTGTTAGTCGACACGTTTTCCTTTGAAGCTGCTTTATTAAGCACTTAAAGCGACATACAATTCAATCACATTTTAATATCTCTTGTGAATTTTAATATTGCTGTAAGAAGAATCTTACATACTTACCTATATATAATGATGAGTACTACCTAATACAAAGTGAATTGTTTTTTTTTTTTATTGCTATCATTACCGGAATTGTAATATGATTTTTTTTATGTAAGCAAAGTACAGCTTTTTTTTAATATCTAACACAACATATTTTATTTTATTTCTATTTTCAGCCTAAACTTAAAAATACCCCTTTGCAACAACATATACAACTTTTCGAAATGTTTTTTTTTTTAATTTTTGTTGGAGCACGACATGTGGTTTTGTATCTACCTGGTGATGAGCAGTCCTACAAAGTCCATGAATGGGGTCAATCAATATATATTCAATTTTTTTTTTTTTAGTTCGACTTAAATAACAATTACAAATATTTTTAGGGCCAAGTTAAACTATACCCCCACACTAGGCAAGCCTGTCTCGTGGGGGTCAATTGTTCTTAAACAATATTGATCGCTCCCACTATGCCGAGGCTAAGCGATTACGAAATGGGGGGCGACAATGATGAATTGTATTACGAATATATTTTAATATACTCGCTGCCTTATCGTCAATCCAACTACCCATTTCGTAACCTCACCCTGAAAGGAGACTACCACCCCGACAAGAAATCGATGCAGTAATCTCCTGAAAACCGGTAAACCCACAGACTAAAAACGAAACATGACTAGGTATCTTGACGGTTTTTGAATCTGTATGGGCATATAAAGTAATCGGATCTCGAAATATTTATGTGAATAGACAGACAGATATATCATTAAAAAAAAAAAGCAAGAACATAACATTTTTTTTTTATAATGCTTTAGCATAGTCTTAACCCATATATGCCCATAGGGTCGAAAACGACCCTCATTGGGAAAATCATTAATAGAAAAATCAGGTGACTGTCGTGCTAGAACCTACTTTTCCAACGTAAGGCTGGAAATTCAAAGAGGCAATACGGCTGCAGTTCTCGGCACCTGTGCGGCTCCAAAAAAACTCAATGATTTTTTAGGGTCGATTATTTATATAGGGTCGAAAACGACCCTCATTGGGAAAATCATTAATAGAAAAATCAGGTGACCGTCGTGCTAGAACCTACTTTTCCAACGCAAGGCTGGAAATTCAAAGAGGCAATGCGGCTGCAGTTCTCAAAAAAACTCAATGATTTTTTTTTTTATTATTTAGTTTTTTATAATAGTCATTAAGTTTTGCAAGTTTTAATAAATAAATAAAATGCAAGTATTCCATAATAACAATATTTTTAAAATAAAAGTAATTAAATATAGAGTGTATTAAATAGGTGTCGGAGCTATTTTAATGATAATTATTACTATTAAGTAGTGCTTCAATAGTTTTATCCAGTAGGCCTAAATAACACTTATATATATATATATTTTTTTGAGATTTTACATACAGACCTTACATACAGACCGCCTAGACGGTCCCACCCAACGGAGGGGTTTTAATCGCCTCGTCATAGCCGATGGTATGAGTATACACTGAAGAAGAGGCTAGCTCGTCGTGATGTTTTGTATAGACTCAATAACCCATCTATAAACAGTTTCACAAGTTGGTATAGTGGTTTTAGAGATTTTAAAGTTGGTTTTTGATACAAAGATCTTATTTCACTTTTTTTAGTGTGAATGCTAGAATGAATGACAGATATAATTTATTCCAGCTATTATGTTTTCTTCGGGTTATTGGTAAATTCCTTCAGGTAAATTCATTTGAAATCTGATACCTACATCAAATTAAAATTATTTATTTCATGTAAATCTTTACAGATTTTTATGAATAGTCGAAAAAAAAATTTAGTTTAACAATGAGGTCTTAGAGTGCGTTTGGTTAGGCAGCCATTCAATAACAAAAAAACAACAAATATTTATTATTACCTCGATATCTGATTTAGAACTTAAACGCAATGGAATGGAAATCTTAATATGAAAAATACTACCGTAACGACGAATCGCATTACAAGTATATTGTCATATACTCGCTGCTTTATCGTCAATCCAACTACCCATTTCGTAACCTCACCCTGAAAGGAGACTATCGACAAGAAATCGATGCAGTAATCTCCTGAAACCGGTGAACCCACAGACTAAAACCGAAACATGACTAGGTATCTTGACGGTTTTTGAATCTGTATGTGCATGTAAAGTAAGACATGCATGTAAGACCTCGAAATATTTATGTGCGAGACAGGCACGCGAGTATTATAAAAAATAAATAAACAAGTACTTAATACTTATTAACAATATTTTTAAATGCTTTAGCATTTTCTTAATCATTGGGAAAGTTATTAATAGAAAAATCAGGTGACCGTCATGCTAGAGCTTACTTTTTCCAACGGATAGGGCTGGAAATTAAAAAGGCAATACGGCTGCAGTTCTCAGTACCTGCGCGGCCCCAGAGGAACTTAATAAATTATATTCATTAATTTAATTATTTAGTTTTTATAATAGTCATTTTGTTGTGTAAGTTTTAATAAATAAATAAAATGCAAGTATTCCATAAAGCATACCTACTTGTATATACACGGTGGCCGAGTTGGTTAGACCTTGGACTTACCCCCGTATTCTAAGACGTTTCCTTAACTGCACTCTTTACTCAAGGAGCGTCTGTCTCAACTTGCTTTTTATAGTTGACATTTGGTGGAAAGAGACAGACGTTCCTTGAGTGTAAAGTGGAGTTAAGGATACGTCTTAGAATACGGGGGTTAAAACACTAAGGTCCCTGGTTCGAATCCCGGGGTGTACCAATGAGTTTTTAATTAAAAAAATTATGTACATTTGTTTGACAACACAATAGTGCCTCGGAGAGCACGTTAAGCTGTCGGTCCTGGTTTCACTATACCAACTTGTGAAACTGTTTATAGATAAGTTATTGAGTCTATCCAAAACAACGCGATGAACTAGCCACTTGTTCGGTGTAGACTCATACCATCGGCTACGACGAGGTGGGATTAAAACCCCTCCGCTGGGTACCCTGGGGCCGTCTAGGCGGTCTCGGGCATCGTAAGGCACCCGTGAAGATATATATATATATTATATACGTGGTGGCCGAGTTGGTTAAACCTTGCACTTAAAAACACTTAGGTCCCTGGTTCGAATCCCGGTGTGTATCAATGAGTTTTTAATTTAAAAATGTATGTACATTTGTTTGACAACACCACTATAGTGCCTCGGAGAGCACGTTAAGCTGTCGGTCCCGGTTTCACAATACCAAGTTGTAAAACTGTTTATAGATGGGTTGTTGAGTCTATTCAAAACATCGCGACGAGCTAGCCAATTGTTAGGTGTAGACTTATAACATCAGCTACGACGAGGTGGGATTAGTAACCCCTCCGCTGGGTACCCTGGGGCCGTCTAGGCGGTCTCGGGCGCCGTAAGGCACCCGTGATGATATATATGTAAAAGCATACTTAACTAAAACGCTTTGCCCTATAAAGATTTGAGTATAATTTTTCATATTTTTGCTAGCTTCCAAGTAATGCAAATAGCCAGTAGAGGCACGGTGGAACTGCCAAATGGCAAGAGCTAATGTCTGCTTACGACCGCGGCTCAGCACAGCCGTGATAAATGAACCCTGAGTCGGTTCAATATAGCATAGGATCAGTCAAAAGCGTCTAGCTTACAATCTAGAGTTAAACGTTTTTTTTTTTTTGTAAAAAATAAAGTAGAGTTAATTTTGTTCATATACCTTACGGATCCAGGGACCCTCCAAATTGTGACAGGGTTCCCAGCAGTGAAATGTCTACCTAGTTGTAACCTACTCTACTCTGTATTCATAACCCAGCCAGAATCAAAGTCCACAGCAAGGGGGTCCTCTTACTCTGTATTCTGACTATACACTGCACGGGCGTAGCCAGGGGAGGGGGGGGGGGCATAGGAGTAGGCAGGGGGTGGTGTTTTGGTCAGCAATTATTAAAAAAAAATGATATGGATATGATATAATAGATGATATTGACGATGACGTTTTTTTTCTACATTTAATAAATAACAAAAAAAAATTAACCCACCGTTACAAAATCCTGGCTGCACCCGTTATACACTCTATTAAGACTACACCAGTAATTGACTAGCTCGTTGTAGTGTTGGAGAAACTCAATAACCCATGTACAAACAGTTTCACAATTTGGTATAGAAAACTAGTTCCGACTGCTTAACGTGCTCAAATAATGATACTAATACATATTTTATAGGTGAGAGTCTATAGCTAGGCCGACCGACTCGTTACCTATACAGAATCAAAAACCATCAAGTGACCTAGTCATTTTCCGGTTTAGTATGTGGGTCCACTAGTTTTTCGGGACTACTGCATCGATTTTTTGCCGATTGCTTTGACTATAAAGCAGCGATGATATAAATAAACTCGTAATGCAAATACGTCTTTGTCCATTTTGTAACGGCAGCAGGAATAGTCGGAGCAGGAACCATCAATATTAAATAACAATGTATTGTTCGATCCCATTCATGGACTTTATAGGTCTGCTTACGATCAGGTAGATACAAAATCATATGCTGTGCTCTGAATATATATGTTTTTAATATAAACGATAGACCAAGTTTGCCTTGGTCTTGTACAGAAAAATGTGCTAATATTATATTGCCATGATTAGGAATCGAACCCACGACCTCCGGATTTAACGCTAACGACCACAAAGGCGGTATAAAATTTATAGCAAGTAAAAATAACCGAGTAACTTACCTACCTAATTGTTTTTCTTCTGGAGTTTATTTAATATTAATAAAGGCTGTAGAAAATGAAGTTCTTTCTCTTATAAAAACTTGTTAAACATTTTTTGAGTTGCTTTTAAGTGTAAATGCAGACGTTTAATTTGAAAATGGCTGTAGGGTGGATTATGCGGTTTCGCTCGCGTTCTGACCCGCGGCTAATTTTTACTAACAGCTTCGGTTAAACTTAACGAAGTACTTGTTAAAACTCCGTATTGTTTTATTAAAGCGACAAATTGTTTCAGTTATAGCGCCAGGTTAAATTTTAATAAGTTAATTAGTCTGCATCAAGTTTTATTGTAAATGTAATAATTATATCAAGACAGATAGGCGGTTACGAAAAGCGTAGTTATACTGGGTTGTATGACAAAGCAGATTTTTTATTTAAAACAGGCGTAGATCATATTAAAATCGCGACAAGCTCGCCACTTGTTCGGTATAATTTAAGAATTCCATTGAAAATGAAAAATATGTTTATTGATATCAAACAAAATACATAAGTACTATTCACAATGCATATCAAAAACCTGTCGATAACAAAATAGTAAGTATATATGTGTTAAAAGGTTTGGTTCCCTGTTCCCTGTGCCAGAGTTACGAGGGACAGAAACATTGGCGACAAGTTGAGAACAAAGCCCTTCCACTGTCGTGTAGGTGGTATCGGGCGCCATAAGGCACCGGTGATGATAAAATAAATTAAATAAAAGGCGCATTTGGGATCTACACACAAACACTTGAGGTCTTTATTAAATGCGAGAGCCTCAGTTCCCAAGGCCCCAAAAGTTTCGACCCCAAATGCTACTAATTTTATTTTGTAGTAAATCCCTAACTTCAGCCGCTAACATGACAGCTAGCATGCTCGCAACTTAAGCAAGGATTGATGTGGTTGAAATATATCATGGGTGCCCACACAAGTGGCGTCTCATATAAGTTCCTTTTTTTTTTCTTTTTTTTATAAGAGCTCAACATGTGACCTTGCATCTACCTGATGTTAAGCAGTATGCAATATCCAGAAATGATAGCAACAAGTGGCATACAGGTGCACCGCTGGTTGCCGTCATTATGCCGGCTTAAGATACCTATTCACGCTTCGTTTAAAGGACTCTAGGTTACTATAGGTTGGTCCTTCCGACCAAGAGCGAACGAAAATTCTTTATTGAACAAAACCTTAAAACTACTGTACATAGGCGAGCTCAATGCCTTAGGCATTATCTGACAGGTAACCTACAAAATACAATCCTATTATTTAATGACGTCACCGGTGACCAGAGGGCTGGATCATACCCCATTCAAAGGCTATTTAATAATAAAAAGAGTAAATATATCCAGCGGACACCACACGATATATCTGAGGACTATATTGACTAAAAAGGTAGGTATGTATTAATATATATTCTTGTGAAATGGTTTATAGATTAGTTATTGAGTCTATCCAAACACCGCGATGGGCAGTCTTATTGCTTGGTGTAGGCTCTGATTACCATTGGTTACAACTAGCTCCCCCCAGTCGTGTGGTGCGCTCCTATAATGAAAAGCTGGTGGATTTAGACATTTTCTCGTGCCCCAGACACAGATATAAGAGTCAAGTTATAGGTAAAATAAATGATTATTGATTACTGTTGTCTACTTAAACTCAACATTGACTTTTTTTTTTATATAACTGTCCTTATTAGTTCATATTTACCTGTTTTATTTTTTATTTTTTTTCTATTCATTATTACGTGCTTTTAAATTATATAATTGATCGACTTACTTATTTTGCTATATATACCTTATCTGTGGATTACGAAACGGGTTGCACACATATCTACATAATGTTATTGTAATACGTTTTATATTTAAGTTTCTATGTGCAATTGTTTGTTTTCCTAAATAAAATAAAATAAAATAAACTATATGGGAATAAAATACCACCGTTGGGTGCCCTGGGGCAATCTAGGCCGTTACGGGCGCCGCCCATAAGGCACTAGTGATTATATAATTTGATTATTTTATTTATAAGTAATCGATTCGAAATTCGTAATAGTTCGCCCGTAGTAGATATTGACAGTTTATTGTTATTGTACACATAATTTATTTGTTTATTTAACACTTTACTACGAAGTTTATAGTCATTCGTAGAAGGGTTTTTTTAATATATTTTTTACAGCAGCACAGCATGTGACCTTGTATTTACCAGATATTAAGCAAACCTTCAAATACCTATTTATTTATTTTATTGACACTATATTAAGTAATCGCTGCAAGCTTTGTAATTTAATTTAATTTTTATGTTTATCAAAGTGTTAAATAAACATAAAATAAATGAATTAATAACATAGTATCATTTTCTACTACGTGGCTACGAAGTTCAAAATAAAAATAAAATAAAAATTGTTTATTTCAGAGGAAAGTTACAAAAATAATTTTAGCGCGCAGTTCCCACTTTAGGTTGGCAGGAAGGTAGTTCGTAGCAGTTCTTAATAAATTGTTAAAAATACAAATAAAATAAATAAATAATTTAAAACTGTCAATACCTACTACGAATAGCTACGAAGTTCGTAGCGCCTAAGATATTTCGTAATCCATTTCAAACTGACTTGTTCAATTAAAAACAACATGGATCGGTTACAGTTTTAATGATGAAATCTGTCGGTTCTTATAATTTGTTGATTTTCAAGTGTTGCATTTTTTTTTTTAATTAATTGCAGATTATAATAATTGCAAATATGATACATTTATACAAACTCCGGTGTGTACTAATCAGTTTTTAATAATAATATAGAAATGATGTAAAATGTAAATAATATGCCAATATATATTAGTAGTATCAAGATTTTTATCAAACCTCAACAACAAATGAACTTAATATACAAAATGATTGCTGTACTAATGACAAATAAAACATAATTAAAACAACATTTTATTCAATCCAGCTGATGGACGACTGTTGGATAAATACCAGCAGCAGGCTATGAGAGAAATATTTTCTCGAAGAATTCTATAATATACACACACACATACACATATCATCACTGGTGCCTTACGCCGCTCGAGACCGCCAAGTGGAGGGGTTTTTAATCCCACCTCGTCGTAGCCGATGGTATGAGATGGTACATCGAACAAGGCGATATTTGAATAAACTCAATAGCCCATCCATAAACAGTTTCACAAGTTGGTAAAGTGAAACTGCGACCGACAGTTTAACGTGCTCTCTGAGGCACTATAGTGGTGTTGTTAAACAAATGTACACATTTTTTTTAGATTAAAAACTCCTTGGTACGCGGGGGTTTGAACCAGGAACCTAAGTGTTTTTAAGTCTAAAGTCTAACCGACTCGGCCACCACGTAAAATTCTCGTATATATGTATATTAAAAACAAAATAAATACATTTGTACACGATTATACTCGTAGTGCCTTGAAGAGTGAGTTAAGCTGTCAGTCCCCGTTTAACTATACGCACTTATAGACTGGAAGATAATGACAGAAAACGTTCTTCCATTTTACCCTGATTTGCTATTTGTAATATTGTTTTGGACATATAAAACAATCTAGTTGTAAATAATAGTTCGCAACTTCATGCGCAAACATAATTTATATTTCTGGACAAAACCTATTCGGTGTTAGTTTTAATTACCTTAAAAGCCTTGGGCTTGCCTTCGTGTTGCCTTGTTTATTAAAGTTTTGTTTTTTTAAATTGCTTCCTCATAAATTTAAACTTAGGTACTTAATGTTAGAATACCAACTTAGGGAAAATATTCAATTTTTATTACAAAGTTATATACTTCGTAATTCTAGCAGAATCGGAATACGGTTCAGCAGAAAACTATTAGAGCAATCAACATCTTGTACATAATAAGGGGGTCGAACAGAGTTTGTCTTGGGGTCTCACACCGAACCATTAAACTAATAATAAAATATGGAATCGCCAAGTACCTTAAATAGCCGATAAAACAAAATGTCAAACGAGTTCGTTGCCGCCATACTATGTTCTCACTTCAACCAATTAACGCTCACGGATTGCTTGTGTCCTCACTTTTATTTTATTTTATCTGTTTTTATCTGTATGGCGCCGGCCATCTTTTGTTCTCAAAACTGGAATGGCGATTTAAGGGCCATGGGCACCTCCCTATTATATCTTCATGCACGGCACGAACTTCCATTACAAATGAATAACATTATCTGGCTTTCCATTAGCCTCATAACTATGTAGAAAAACATATTTTAAAAACTATTTATTTTAAAAGTAAGTAATATTAAGCTATATATTATTGCAACATAAAAAGGAGTATAAAGATAGTGTTGAATACTTTCATAAAAGCAGTAAGTTGTCTGCTTACTGGACTTGTACGTAAATAGATAGCGCATTGTTATATAAAACAGGTGTGTAATTATATATTTACCGCCTTCGTAGTCTAGTTGGTTCGTCTTTGATGTTGTATCTAGAAGTCGTGAGTTCGATGCGCGCCCATGGCACAAAAATATTATTAAGTAAGTTTTTCTGTACAGTTTGTCGTGGTCTGGGTGTTTATAAAATATAATAAGTCGTCGGTTAAATGAAATAGTGACATTTTCCAAAATTAAAATAAAATAAAATTATAAGGTAGAACGGAGCATTATGAATCGAATGTTATATGGATAAAAGACACTTTATAAAATGATTACTTTAAGCTCATCTGTGTCGCAAGTGTCATTTCGGTACTCAATACTACTCGGTACTAGAACTAAAATTGAAAATGCTCATATTGTAAGCTTTGTTCTTTGTGAATAATGCCACTTTTCTATTTAACCGACGATGTATATCGATAGATATACATCATCGTTGGTTCTGGTAAACATAGTACAGCCTAGAGCTTAGTTTGTGACAATATGTCATTGTATATACACAGGTTGTATATAACATATATTTACGTACTATACATGGTGACTTTAAAAGGATGTACTTTGGGCTAATATGAGGTTCTGCTGATCAATACGAACAACTTTTCCCATGGAACCATGTGCCGGAAATGAAAAAAAAATCCCTTCTCCATACAAACTAGTAATGTTAAAATTACCAATTTGTATGGGGAAGCCAAATTTTTTTTTCATTTGCGACACATGGTTTCATGGAAAAGTTGTTCGATTTGATCAGCAGAACCATATATTCATATTAGCCCAAAGTACATCCTTTCAAATTCACCCTGTATATACAACGTGTCCTGGATGAAAAATGAGAAATTGATAAATTCTTAAAAATATAATCTATACCAAATATCTATACTAATATTATAAAGCTGAAGAGTTTGTTTGTTTGGTTCAACGCGCTAATCTCAGGAACTACTGGTTCAAATTGAAAAAATATTTTAGTGTTGGATAGCCCGTTTATCGAGGAAGGCTATAGGTCACACTACGATAATAGGAGAAGAGTAAAAAATATTCCTTTTAAGAGCGTACGCTGCTTAAACGGTTAAAACTCAATACCTAATAAAAATTCTGAACAGATAGGTATCTTAACTTATCTATTTACAAATTTTGGTTCTCCCCATTTAAGTCTATTACCAAAAGATATAGAGTCACATGTAGTGTTCCAATTAAAATAATAAAAAAAGTTGTTGGTCATTCGAGCCAGATTGTCTGTGGTCTCTATCTAAAACCTTTGAGTGTCCGCCCGCCCTAGCAGCTGCGATGCCGCCGCCTCACGTTTGCCACGTGTCTGGAAAACTAATGCACCTGCTATTTTCAATTTTATTCACTTTAAAGCTAAAAATTCATGCGGTCATACATTGTTTTAAATAACAATGGACAACAGACAGTTTAAAAAGATGGGAAAATAACGTGTGTTATATTTTGTTTTATGTAAATAAGCTTCTATTATAACATTGTCAGAATATAACTTGAATATATTAGTATATAAAACCCCTAGAAAAGAAATGTATGTATAGTATCCAGACGAAATTTGTATAGCTGCGATGAAACACCTATTTTTATTCCTAATTACTATACATAGACTAGTCTAGTGAACACGGTGTAATACTAGTAATATTATATAGGAAAACTCATTCATTCATTCATATCATCACGGGTGCCTTACGGCGCCCGAAACCGCCTAGACGGCCCCAAGGTCTAAATCCCAGCGGAGGGATTTTAATCCCACCTCGTCGTAGCCGATGGTATGAGTCTACACCGAACAAGAGGCTAGCTCGTCGTGATGTTTTGAATAGACTCAATAACCCATCTATAATAGTTTCACAAGTTGGTGTAGTGAAACCGGGACCGACAGCTTAACGAGCTCTCCGAGGCACTATAGTGGTGTTGTCAAACAAATGTACATATTTTTTTTACTCATTGGTACAGACCGGGATTCGAACCAGGGACCTAGGTGTTTTTAAGTCTAACCAACTCGGCCACTACGTATATTACACTCATATTGTGTATATACATCCTATGACAAAATGGAAATACAACCTATGTACCAAATCATTATACGAATGTACCAGGAGAGCAGAAGTCAGTCAGAGGTATAACGACGGCTAGTGACGCCGCCTCCACACACACTGTAACGACGACGACCGTTCTGTTAAAAGTGTACCTACCAAGAAGAACGTATCCGTGATGGTACATACATTCGGCTTTTTGTAATGTTATGAAGCGATTATACACCAGCTGGAAGATGTGTAACATCTGTTATGCTTACTTACTAACGGCCGTTTTTATCAATCGATCTCTATTTAATTTTTACCGATAGTATTTACACTTTAGTGTAAAATGATAATGAGTTTTTATCAATCGATCTCTCTTAAATTTTTACCTATAGTATTTACACTTTACTGTAAAGACACTAAAGTGTAATTACTCTTTAGTGTAAATACTATCGGTAAAAATTGTTTCATGTTACACAGACACTAAAGTACATACGTTTTCTCAAGTTACAATTAATGCGTGAACATAAAGCGGTCAAGTGCACTTGCTTTTCGGAAACTTAGGGTTCAGTACAACAGTAGAGGGTAAAAAGTTTGATTTCAGAAGAAAGTTTTATAATAATCTCAGTAACTTTTATTTTATTTTAAGGCAAAAAATAGATATTTAATCATTTTTAAATATTTTTGTTTTATTGTATATTAAAAAGTTTATTCAGTATTTTTATTTTATTTTATTTGATAAGACGAAAACTACAAACAGAAAAAAAGAGACTCAGTAAAAAAAACAACCCTAACGTTTTTCGACATATCGGTCTTGAAATAAAACAGGTAGGCTTGCAGACCGCCACACTTAATGCAATAAAGCTTAATTTTTTATTTTAAAAAGTTCAGAACTCTAAAAATAAATAAAAGATATTAAGTAATCAAACTTGACTTTAAGAAATAGAGTTGTAACCTCGCCAGCTGTTTGCTCAAACCTCAGGGCCAAGTTAAAACGCTTATCAGACTGTAAAACTTTTTCACCTGAATAAATCAGGGATCCTATTCAGGCGAGATACGAGTACACTCCGGCATCAGGTGCTGAATTATAGATTGGTTTTGTCTCAAGATATCTTGATATAGTTCGTGGGGTGCAAAGATCTTAGCCCCCTACGAACTATGATGACTAACTTTATAGTTGACGTGGATAGTTTCTAAATTGCTATTAAGTGATGAACTCTTTTTATATAATAATAATAATAATAAAAATAACTTTATTGTCTCAAAAAAGTACAAAATGTTTTGGAACCCTGTATCCCGTGCTAGCTGATGCTGTGTTACAGGAGCCAGTGTCTTCCCATGCGTGGATACAAAGTTGTGCAAGTCTATTTAGCACAAATAAATAGTATAGGTACTTAATCTTAACATATATATAAAAATAACAAAAGAAAATAAATAGCAAATAAATTATTAGTGGAAAACAAAACAGAAAAAAACAATAATATAAAAAATATAAAATAAACAAATGGGTAAAATACTTTTATATTTTTGGGTGTAAAGTATGTGTGTGTGTGTAATGTGTGTATGAGTGGTATGCGTGATATGTGTGAGTGGTATGCGTGATATGTGTGTGTGGTATGTGCGAAAGTATGTGTGTGGGTATGAGATTATGATTATTATAGTTTAAAATCTTCCAAACGTTAATGAAAAACGGCCTAGCCAAATACACATTTTTATTAAAAGCTATATACCTACAACTATATACAAAGTCACATGCCGTGCTCCATTAAAAAAAAAGAGTCATGTAAGTGTTTTGGATTTTTAGTTGTACGTAATCAATAGGCTGTACGGTCCATAGAGACCTTTGCCTTCTCCATATTTGAGAAAACCGAACAAAAAAAATATATACGTAATCAATCATCTCGGAAGTTTGCGGATAGATTTATTTGGAAAAACTGGGGATAAGTATTCCAATTAATTCTAATATAATATTAAAAATAATATAATTACGAAAAAGTTAAAGGTTATTACAAATTTGAAACCCTCAGTTGACGAGTTTTTATAACACAACAAAAACAATAATTGGGGTAAAATTTGACCTATTTTTTTTACGTTGTAACCATTGACTTTTTTCATCTCAGATTTACGAAAGATCAATGGCGATATCCAAAGCTATTTTTTATAAGTTTCCTCTTTGATTCCGTAAAAATGCCACAAATTCCAGGGATTAATTGGCAGAGGTCGCTACTTGCCGGCGCCGCCATTTCGTTGAGTGACCTGTGGATGTGTCAGCAGTATTTTAAAACTAAATAAATATTGTTTTATTGATGCGGGTTACATTATATTATTATGTAATACATACCTACAATATACGTGGTGGCCGAATTGATTAGACCTTGGAATTAAAAACACTTATGTCAAAGTCAAAGTCAAAGTCAAAAATATTTATTTCATGTAAACCTTTACAGGCATTTATGAAAAGTCAAAAAAAAAAAAAGAGTATATATAAGGTCCTGTGTGTACTTGGCCAGGTCGCCATTCCTCCCACAGACAAATGTTGAGAATATAATACAAAATAAACAAATCGTAAACTATTAAACTATTGTCCTTGCGGGAAGAAAAAAAAAAAAAAACAACCGAACACACACTACATAACCAACCAGTTTAAGACTAGGTGGTTAGCTGGTTCCATTGACCTGTCAATCGTTGACTGCCCTGCAAAAGTGCCACCAAGGCGACCAACCCAACAGACCATAGCTACGCCCCAAATATACATACTTTAGTATAGGTAATCAAAATATACCTACAAGTAGATAGATAAAAGGTATCTTTTAGGGCGCAAACGCTGATCACAAGTCGATCGCCTCAGAGACACCCTGGAGAAAAAGGTACCAGCAAGTAAAAAACTCTGATGTTCCACATGTACCGTATCATCGGAGGAGCATGGTCCTGCATGGTTATTGACTTAAACCTATGCTTATAGCATGTGGTATATACTCTCATCCTACTGAAGAGCACGCGTAGAACACCCCAAGGCAGATATACTATCTTACAATATTGAAAGTACAGAATTACAGAACACAACATTTCTTTGATGCCAGCGCCGGTCTATCAGCAGAAGATTTTTCGGGATCTCCGCTTCTTATATGATAACAATCAAACGTGCGTGCCCAGCGGAGATCCAAGGCCCCCACAGCAGCACCCGATCACGGACGTAACGTATGTGTCAGCCATCCTTCTGTTCAACCAGGCCCTTAGGGTGCAGACCAGAACCCGGCACACGCGCCACCCCCACCTGGTTCGAATCCCGGTGGGTTATTCAAGAATATTCAAAAAATCGCGACGAGCTAGCCACTTGTTCGGTGTAGACTCATACCATCGGCTCGACGAGGTGGTATTAAAACCCCCTTCCGCTGGGTACCCTGAGGCCATCTAAGCGGTCTCGGGCGTCGTAGGCACCCGTGTTGATATGTATATATATATATATATATATATATATATATATATTATATTTAAAACGCATTTCATTGTATTGTATAATAAACATGCTTTGATTTTAAGTACACGTGTTATATTACTTAACAATTTCGTCATCTTTTGATACTATTATTAAAAAAATATTAAAGCTTCTACTTAAATCATATTGACCAAAAAAAAACTATAGTTCGACGACTATTTTTTTTATTCATATTAACATTGTTAATTCGTAGATACCTAATGATTACCAATAGGATTGCTTTATTTTTGAAAACATTAAACCTTTTCTATTATATACCTATCCATAGGTTGCTGGTTCATATCCGGCTCGAAGGACCAATGTAAAATACTGTGCTGATTAAATAAAATAATTATTTATTGAAAAAACATGTGCAATGACACTATTTTTTATAGAAATTGACAAGAAAGAGACAACTTTGAATAATAAAATAAAAATAAATACCATCACGGGTGCCTATTTGGCTCCCGAGAACCGTTTATACGGCCTCAGGGTCCCAGCGGAGGGATTAACCCATCCTTATTTCGCCGATGGTATTCGGAGGCAACACCTAACAAGTGGCGAGCTTGTTGCGGTGTTTATGATGAAATAGCCTCGTTGTATAAAGCGGTCCCAGGCCGGCCTTGTTGTCATTGCTTAACTTTGAATAATATTATTATAAAATAAATTATGAGCAATAACAGTTAGTACCTAACATTTCTAACTGATTAAGGTTACGTTAATACGTAGTGTAAATGCGCAAATACTCATGGTAGAGCTATTGGTCTCCGAGACCGGCTGCACTAAATATTTAATACCATTTCACGTTACCACTAGCGGGTTGACTTTAACTTCATAATTATGACGTCATTAAAACTTACTCATAAGTTAGTTGAAGTTTACATTTATTGCTGTTTACATCAAGTTACATTAAAATATAAATTATGTAGTTATCGTATGTCTATAGAAATTATCTCGAAGTTATTTGCCACTGTATAATTAGACTTTTTAATAAAAATGGTTATTTTTAGGTAAGTTTTTTAATTAAAAAGTGGCCCCAGCCTAGTGGTTAAATCACTGCGCAACTGATAACAAGGTTAAGCAGATGACAACAAGGCCGGGCTGGGATGGGTGACCGCTTTATACAACGAGGCTATTTCATCATAAACACCGCAACAAGCTCGCCACTTGTTAGGTGTTGCCTCCGAATACCATCGGCGAAATGAGGATGGGTTAATCCCTCCGCTGGGACCCTGAGGCCGTTTAAACGGTTCTCGGGAGCCAAATAGGCACCCGTGATGGTATTTTTTTTTATTTTTTTATACGAGTATAGAAAAAAATTGCTTATAAAATTATGGGTCAAACTTTATATAAGTCAAACATTCACTTATAATAAGAAAGTAACTGTAAACTTAACTTATATTGTAGCCGCAATAACTTCGCTAGATCGACCGTCCAATTTTTACCGCCCAAAAACCGTCAAGTGACCTAGTGAGAAGGTAATGTCTCTGTTTTAATCTATGGGTTCACCGATTTCAGGAGCATCGATTTCTTATCGAGTTGATAGTGTTCTTTCAGGTTGTGGTTACAAATCGAGCAGTTAATTTAAAGCAGCGAGGCTATTAGAGGTAGACTTTTAATTCGTATTTATCGGCGTCTATTTCATAACCGCATCATTTGCTATTAATGTTGATTAACAACAATGTATTATTCTAATTTATTTAGTACAATAATAAGGCTTTTGTTTCAGGAAAAACTTTCAGTAAACAGATTACCAAAAAAAAAAAACCTACTAATAAAAAAAGAAAATAAACATTAAAAATACAGTGAGCAATCTCACCCATTTGTCTAGATGGTGACAAATACGTAGAAGCGTCCAATAAATATGGAATCCTCTCGGTATTGTTTCCAAAGCTGACCATTAATCATTTTTATTACAGTAATTAATATAAAGATTATGGCCGAATTCCGAAGTGCCATGCTTCTTGATACAATTCCAGATGTTTTATCAGTAATTTTGGTATATTATCGGACATTGAGTTATTAATGCTGTAGGTTGGTATTTCTCAATGAGGTTGTATAGTGTGTAGAGGCGTAATATTTTACTGTTAGCGCGACAGTTGGCTGCAGTCGATACCTGAGGTGAAATGTAGGAGCACCTTTCGCCAGCCTGCCAACGTGCCTTGCATCACACAGTAATAAGATTTATTTTTATTTTTAGTAAAATAAAAGTTACTAAAATATCTGAAGGCGTAATAACAAACATTAGCAGTCCTTCCTTGTTTTAGTGTGCTTTGTAATTGTTCTTGTTAGGTTTCATTGAGATTTTAGTGATTAATTGACTAATTGTTTAACATTTTGCATGCCAAAACTGGCAGAGTATGTAGATCTTAATGTTATTATGTATTACCTTTGTAACCATATTCTTGCAAAATAAAGATTATTTATTTATTTATTTATTCCAGAATAGCAACTCTTGGTGTAATAGCCTAAATACGATCACCTCGCTGGCTGGTGTAAGTTATGCTGGTGTAAGATTTAAGCATTTTAACCACCAGTTGGCATTTGTGGAATCGGGGGCCGTCGATAAATGTGCTCTCATACGCAGAGATATACCTAATATAGGTATACCTACTAGGATAATCTAGTATATGTGTACTAGAAACTACGACGGTAATACATATAGTTTTATTATCGTTGTTTCTAGTATTATGTATCTACCTGTTATTGGTCAGTCTCCCAAAGGTTAGTTTATAAATAATGCCTAAGGCATTAAGCTCGCCTATATACAATAGTATTAAGCTTTTGTGTAATAAATAATTTTTCATTCATTTATTTCATTATATTATATGATATTTAGTATAACTTTTAGTATATAACACAGTAAGAATATTACTTACGGTTACCACTCTATATTAAATTTATCTCAATGACATTTCTTATTATACCAAATCGTAATTACATGTCTGGGTTGACAAATAAGTGATAATTGTAGGTATGGATTTTGTTTTTGTCGTATAATAACTATTGGTTATTTTAATTACTATTGGAGACTTATTACGGATTGTATACCTAAATAAATCTCGTTAGGTAATTTTCTAACAAGGTAGGCGGGCTGTAGTTTTCCTTATATACTCGTAGGTAATTATTTATCGGTTCATTTTTCCATTGTTTTGGTTTTAGTCTGTGGGTTCACCGGTTTTCAGGAGACTATTGCATCGATTTCTTGACGAAAAGTAATGCAAAAAGCCTACTAAAGTAATGCAAATTCGTCTTTGTGGCCGGCCATTGCGCCCGGCATAGTAAGAGCTATTAATGCTATTATACAACAATGTATTAATCGACCTCATTCATGGATTTTGTAGGTTTGCTCACCATCAGATAGATATAAAGGCACATATGCCGTGCTAGAGCACGGCATATGTGCCTTTGTATCTAAAAAAATATTTTCTATTCTAAAAATATATTTATAGAGAAGGTTTGATGAATTCTGTCTAAAATACTAGAAATTTGGCTAACACTATTATAATTATGCATGACATTTCAAAACAAAAATGTTTTTAAGTACCTACTTAGTTAAATATACAGGGTGGAAAGAAAAGATGAGGTACGTAGGGTACTTGTACCCATTGAACTACAATTGCCCATATGAACATGCACCCATGAATGAACGCCAAAATGTTTTTGCATATTAAAAACTACCCTACCATGTTGGAATCTTAATTTTATAGTTGCCACTTTAAGCCAATATAAACTTAAGATTTAAATGTGGCGGTATTTACGTTATTCTTATTATATGCAAAATCATTTAGGTTCTTATTGTATTGGAGCACGACATGTGACTTTGTATCTACCTGGTGGTGAGCAGACCTACAAAGTCCATGAATGGGTCAACCAATAATTGTTCTTTGTTTAAGATATTGATCGCTCCCACTATGCCGGCTAAATGATGCGATTACGAAATGGGGGGCGACAACGACGAATTGAATTACGGGTAGATTTTAATATACTCGCTGCCTTATCGTCAATTTAACTACCCATTTCGTAACCGCATCCTGAAAGGAGACTACCACCTCGACAAGAAATCGATGCAGTAAACTCCTGAAAACCGGTGAACCCATAGAATAAAACCGAAACATGACTGACTAGGTCACTTGACGGTGTTTGCATCTGTATGTATGTATTAGGTGTTCATTCATGTTTATATTATGGTGCAACTATGTAGCTACGAGTCTCTACAAATTGTTTTAGCTACTGTGTCTAATAGTCGCTAGTAAGTATAGAAAGGGATCAACCAATAGGACAGGTCTATTAAAAAAAATAAAAGTTCAACCAATATTAAATGATATTTGAATAATAAGGAAATGTATATCTAATTGTTGACTGCCTACATGGTCTAGTACAAGGTCACCAATTTGTGATATATACGAGTATTGTAACACGTTGTATGTAAAATGTTATATTATAAATTACACATACATAGGGGAGAGGGGGGCATGACGGGGACGCGAGGCATGACGGGGCCACCCACACATACAAAAAACTATACGCTCTAGGTTTGTTTTGTTTTCGCTAATAGGTGGCCATTTTGTATCTCATTTTAGTCTGACAGTGACCGGCGACAAGACTGCGCGCGTTTGAATTTTAAAACAAAAGCCATTTTTAACGTATATTTTATGTAATTTTAAGTGACTACGAATACGCATATAAAAAGGTAAGTGTTTATGTCGCTACTATCATGTATTTAATTTGTTTTTGCAGATAAATTACTTATTCATATGTTTTGAACAAAATTACTCTAACTGTCACTCATTTTATTTGGTTTGTTATTTTAAATATTGTGAGAATTGGGGCATAACGGGGACATGGCTACGGGGTACGATGGGGTACCCCGTTATGCCCCGCAACCGTTGTCCCCATTATGCCCCAGTTTTGTAAATTAACTGAAGGATCGTTCTTGTTCATTTGATAATAGAAAATATTTTATTTTAGGTATAGAAATGGTACGGACCTATAAGAAGAAAAGTTCGCGACTTAGTTGGTCAATGGAAAACATGAAAAGGGCAATTGATGCAGTCTTAAGCAAAACTGCTGGCTATAGAAAAGCAGCTCACCTGTATAATGTACCACAGACCACATTAGAGCGTCATGTCGCAAAAATAAGGAAAGGCGAGCTGTCTCTTGACTCTACTCCAGGTAACTTCAAGCCCGTGTTTTCCAAACAAGAAGAAGTGGAGCTGGTAAGGTACATAATAGAAATGGAGAAACGTTTGTTTGGTTTAACCACTATCGTCCTACGGAAGCTAGCTTATCAGTTAGCGGAAAAAAATGGCAAAGCTCACAATTTTAATCATAATAAAATGATAGCTGGCGTAGATTGGTTAAAGGGATTCTTGAAGCGCCACCCAGATTTATCTATCCGAAAACCGGAAGCTACATCGGCAGCTCGAGCAATGGGCTTTAATAAAGTGGCGGTAGGTAAATTTTATTCTCTGCTGGGGGAAGTATATAACAAATATAATTTGACGCCAGACAGAATTTTTAATTGCGATGAGACTGGCATATCATGCGTCTCAAAAACGAAGAGCAAAATTATTGCAGAAAAGGGGAGAAAACAGGTAGGATCGCTTTCTTCAGCAGAACGAGGGCAGACGGTTACGGTTGAGGTATGTTTTAATGCAGCAGGAACTTACATGCCTCCTATGCTAATATTTCCCCGACAGAGAATGAAGCAAGAGTTACTGGATCGAGCTCCTCCAGGGACGACAGCAGAATGCAATGCTAAAGGCTGGATGACAACTGAAATATTTATGAGCTGGTTCGAACAGTTTGTCAAGTTTTCTGGTGCGTCAATAACTAACCCGGCCTTGCTTCTTTTAGATGGCCATATAACACATACGCAAAACATATCAGTTATTGAATATGCACGCAAAAATGGTGTTGTAATGCTTTGCTTTCCCCCGCACTGCACTCATAGGCTCCAACCCTTAGATGTTTCCTTTATGAAACCTTTAAGTGTATACTATGACCAAGCCTGCTCTAATTGGTTAAGGTCACACCCGGGGCGAATAATAACAACATTTCAAATAAGCGAAATATTTGCAAATGCATATATTCAAGCTGCAACAATGTCTACAGCAATCAATGCCTTCCAAAAATGTGGCATATGGCCTTTCAATCAGAATAACTTTACAGATTCAGATTTTTTAGCTGCATCAACCACAGACGTACCGCTAGCAAACAATGATTCTGAAACAGGTCCTTTAAATGTCGGAATCCAGCAACAATCGCCACCTATCCTTGAAGAACATCCACTTGAAGCAGATTTGCCTGCTTTAACAACACCTCAGCCTCAGCCTGGACCATCAACACTTAAAGAACATATTCTAATCCAATCTCCGATTCGAAAAGTATGTCGTGATTTGACAACTTCGTTTGCAAATGCATCGCCTCAAGAAATTCTCGCGATCCCGACAGTCGAACAAAGAAACCAAACGAGAAAAAACTATCGCCGAGGGAAAACTGTTGTTCTCACTTCAACCCTCTACAAAATCGAGTTAGAAGAACGAGAACAACTTAAGGGAACGAAGAAGTGTTCTAATCCAAATGACCCCAAGCTAAAGAAGAACTCCAAGAAACAGAAGACCCAAAAAGCTCCCTCTGGTGTAGAAAATTCCGACGAGGATACCATGTGCCTATACTGCCTTGACGTGAATCACACTTATTTAAAGTCTTCGGAAGGTTGGGTAGCTTGCCAATTATGTGGACGGTGGGCTCATACAGCTTGTGCTGGTGTAGACGACGAGAATAAAGAAGAAATTCACATCTGCTTGTACTGTGATGCAAAATAAATACGTACCCCAGACTGCCCCTACCCTGGGGCACGATGGGGTTTTCGTTATAGTTTAAAAAAAAAAAAAATTATAACGTCATATGATTATTTACATCACCAAATTCTATGCCAAATTATAGTTTAATAAGTAACAAAAGTGTTGTTATTAGTTTTATTTAATAAATACATTATCTTGATTATTTTACTGTGTATTTTCCTTAACGTCCCCATTATGCCCCCCTCTCCCCTACATACATATCATCACGGGTGCCTTACGGCGCCCGAGACCGCCTAGACGGCCCCAGGGTACCCAGCGGAGGGGTTTTAATCCCACCTCGGGGTAGCCGATGGTATGAGTCTACACCGAACAAGTGGCTAGCTTGTTGCGATGTTTTGAACAGACTCAATGACCTATCTATAACCAGTTTCACAAGTTGGTATAGTGAAACCAGGACCGACAGCTTAACGTGCTCTCCGAGGCGTTATAGT
The DNA here is from genome assembly GCA_947458855.1 of Monopis laevigella. Taxonomy (NCBI): domain Eukaryota; kingdom Metazoa; phylum Arthropoda; class Insecta; order Lepidoptera; family Tineidae; genus Monopis; species Monopis laevigella. The sequence continues at coordinate 16,482,792 of OX381593.1, forward strand.
GGTGTTGTCAAATAAATGTACATAATTTAATTAAAAACTCATTGGTACACACCGGGGTTTGAACCAGGGACCTAAGTGTTTTTAAGTCCAAGTTCTAACCAACTCGGCCACCACGTATATATATAACTTGTATAATAAATATAATAATGCAACTACTCAATAAAGTACGTAAGCAATTTAATTTAGCCGCGCTTTGTTTTTGCTACCGTCTCGACTCAACAACGGACGAAGCGAGGGGAACTGCGTGGGCGCGTATGTTTGGGTCAACATATATTTGTGAAGCAGCATTTTCCAAGATGAACTTTATTATAAATCAATTTCGATCTAGACTTACCAATGAACACCTTCAGTATTTTTTTTTTTTAATAAAATATTTGTTTGTTAATACTTTGAGGTCCAACTGGCCTAGATCGATCCATAATTCAAATTTCTAAAAGTTTTGTATGAAACTTTATTTAATACGAACCTTTCCTTTTTTTTTAATAAAAAAAAACGTTTTTCACCAACTTGGGCCTTAATTTTCTATGGGCCCTATAATGTCAGTTGTTTTAATTTTAGTGCATCGAATTCTACGGAATTAAATTTTTTGCATATTTTTGATTACTGGATCTCGGAAACTGAAAATTAACATGGGGCTCGAAATCGACAGACTATTATTATTGTATTCACCGTATAAATAGATAAATAATACAACCTATGAACAACTATTGGTAAAAATAATTAAGGGGCCAAGAAAAAAATAAGGATATCTAATATTAACCTTGTGTCCTAAAAGAAATCTCTATTTTGGATCCCCAATCACTCCTTTACCTAGTCAAAGTCTTTTACCTAAAGATATAACAAAGCTTTTTTTTTCCTTGGACAAAGGACCCATTGTTTCCACTATAATAGGAATAAAATGAAATTAGGAAGAACATAATTTTATTATGATGTTTTTTTTTTTTTTTTTTTTCGTGCATAATCCTCAGCAGCAAAACCATCGGTTCTCGTTAGTCCAGATAATAATTATTATACAGTGTGAATTTAAAATGTTGGTCTTTGTGCAAATATTAGGCTATATTGTTCAAATCGAACAACTTTTCCCATGGAACCATGTGTTCTCATTTGCAACACAATTCTTGGCTTTTACTTTTTTTTATTTGCGACACATAGTTCCATGAGGAAAGTTGTTCCATTTTATCAGTAGAAAAATATATTAGCCCATAGTACAACCTTTCAAAGTCACCATATATCACAACAGCCTTTATATTATTTTGTATCAATCGATCCTCTTACTGATAAGGATCATAAGTCTATATGGGGTCAACTGAGGTAAAATTATACTCCTAGAAAATACAAAAGAAAACTTACACATTTACAGTCTTACTTTTTTCTTATAAAGTAATATCATAAAAAAAAACTGTCATTTATTTAATTTTTAATAACAGTACGCTAGAGACTTCAAATAGCCATAAAACAGTAATCTAAAGGTTTTTTAATTTGTGTCCGTAGTAGGTTGTAGGGGGTAATTTCTGGATGTACTAAACCGATTTTGAAAATTCTTTTAGTTTTGGATAGCCCAATTGTCGAGAAAGGCTATAGTCTATATAACATGCCACCACCCATAGGAACGAAGCATAAATGTTGCAAAAACGGGGAAAAAATATTCCTCTTTAGAACTTCCGTTGCATGCGTTGCGTAAAAGTTTAAAGTTACGGAGACGAAATTGCGCTGGTCAGTTAGTATATATTTTTTTAAATCTTATAGAAAGGGCTTCACGATTTTTTTTTTATATTTGATATTTTATGTCAACAGTTTGCAACTACAATTTGGTAGGTAAATTGTATTAAGTGCAACCAGATATATAATTTAAATAATCTTTGTGTATGTAAATTTGTACCCATTAAATAACTTGATAAGCATTTCGATACTGTGATATTTAATGTGTATCAATAATCCATTTTAATAATACACAAAAAAGTGCTACCAAAAATAGAATTGAAGAATCTATTAAATGAAATAATAACAAACCACAAAGCATTGACGTCAATAGAACTATAAAGGCTTACTTGTATACCTATACGTATATAATTTAATAATTTACAGGACAGCCAACATAAATATAATGAAAGCCCGGACGCAAAATCACAATAGTCTTTTGTTGATTGAATGATCTATTAATAAACACAAACAACTTTTATAAGCTGGGAATTATCTGAGACGCTTCCTACCAGAGGCGCGGTCGATAGTGACTTTAGAACCCAAAGCCCAGTGGGCCGGAAAATTGAGAAGTGGATTAGGCAAATCACTTTTCATTCCGTCCCCGGATCCGAGAGTTTGCCCTTTTAAATTTTATTATCTTGGTGGTTCGCAGTTTGCGTTGAGTGAAAATGAATTTTGTCATTGGTTTCGATTGGCAACTTACGGGCAGGGAGATGCTGCCAACCATAGAGAACAGAGCAGGGTGGAAGGGTCTAGGAAAAATTACGCGTGTGATCTTATTATAAAGGAAAAATCAGATATTTTTCTGAATTCAGCCAAGGATACTTTGCGTTTAGACACTATTGATAATGTTAGTAATTTCTACATTAATGAGCCTACTATTCATCATCCTCTAGATAATCTTTGGACCACATATAGGTATAACGTTAACACTAGAGTGCACGCACCCTAAAACACTCCTAGAACGCTCGCGCGGGCTACATGTGTAGCCCACTTGCATGCTCTTTTTTTTTTTAAATCATGGAGTAATTAAATAAAACACAAAATATTATCACAAATCAACTTTATTTTTATCTATAAATGGCGCTTATTAAACAAACTTTCTATTTACTAACTTTTATGTAGATTAAAAGCTAAGCTTAATTCACAAACTTTAAAAAAACAACAATATTTGAACAGAACTAGATCAATTTTTTTTTTTAAACTAAACAATATCAATATAATTTCTAATATATTTTTAACTTGTATATAAAACTAACAATTAAAATGAACATTAGCTTTTAGTAACTATCAATGCATTGTGGACAAACAGTGACCTGATGATCGTTACAAATGCGCCTCATACGTAGCCCAGCCAATTGACAGGCGATTTGTGAAGACGTTCTTGCGCCGCGCAAGTCGGTACTGCACTGACAGACGAGGGGATTCATACTCGAGGAATAGATGAGACAGCATAACTGTAACTCGAGGCGTTTAAGAAAGATACAGCACTATGTAGGGCCGGGCTACATATGTAGCCCATGCGTGCGCTCTAGTGTTAAAGTTTGCGAATAGCCTCACGGTATTATTAAGGGTTTATTACACAGGGCTTTAGAACAATAGAATCAACAGCTTCGGTAAATCATAAATAATTCTGTAGATTATCAATATCGATTTAATTAATTAATGTGTATTCATGTACTTTATCTTATCGATTGTTTTATTAATTTCTAGCAACCCACCCCGGCTTCGTACGGATTACTACTAAGTATATATATCACAGTGCTATGTATTATACATATATAGGTAAATCTTCCAGAAGAAATTACCTGAATAATGGTAAAAACCGTATCAAAATCCGTTGCGTAGTTTAAAAGATCTAAGCGTACATACACAACGCACAACTCTCGCGCAAAAATAGATAAAGTAACCATATTATATAAAATGAAAATCTATTAAACAAAAGAGAAAAATTATTTAAAGGCTATGCCAAACCTAATTACGAAAATAATAGTTATATGTCATAATTAGGTTACATAACATTAGCACGTTCGGTATCCACTTAAGACGATATAGTCTGCCTTTCCACTGATTCACTCCAATTCAGAGGTCTGTGCTGGCAACCCTGGAAGAGGGTTACGCCTATTGATTCCTAATAATTTTGTCCGTAAGAGGCATTAAGATGTTGCCAGTACTTTGTTGTTCCTGTTAATTGCTTTTCATTATTATTCGTTTGTTTTATAATTAACGACTACATTTTGGGATTTCGGTAAACAAAGGCGGGTAATAATATTGAATCCGTACCGCAATACAACTTTATTAATTAATTATAATTACTATGAAATACATATTTTATTGAATTAAATATTTTTTTTTTGTTGTCAAGTTAGTTTTTAACATAAATATGGTAGACGTAATGTAGAACGTGCAAACTACTGGTGCATATCTTATCTACAAGTATATTGAGGAACCTTCAACAAGTAATAGGTAGTTATCACATACATTAAAATGTTTATTAAAAAAACTAATATACCTGAATAACCTTAATAATACCTGATTAATAGATTATACTCAATTAATAGATTATCCTATAAAGGAATTTATAAAAATGCATAAATATAAAATACTGAAAAAAGTAAAAACAAAAAACAGACTCCTCTGCCATCTAGTATTAGAAACTAGGACTTCTAACTTCACTCGTATAAGAGTTATTAGAAGAAAGCTAATAGAGAGCGTCTGTGTACAAGCAATGACAAAATTCGTGAGGGCTGACTGGAACCTGGTTGGCTCAGCGGTTGAGCGCCTTGCCGCGATAGCGAGGTTCGCGGGCTCGAGTCCCGCCACTAGGATTTTTTCATTGCATTTTTATCTTTAATAATTTAATTTAATAATACCTGATATGACCGTCTCCGTAGACTAGTGGTTGCTCTTTTGACGTCATACCCGGAGGTCGGTTCGATCCCATCCATGACACAAAATATTAGTACGTTTTTCAGTACAGTTTGTCATGATCTGGGTGTTTATAATATATATATATTTATTGAAGCACGGCATTTGACTTTGTATCTACCTGATGGTGAGCAGACCTACAAAGTCCATGAATGAGGTCAATCAATAGTTGTTCCTAAACAACATTAATCGCTCCCACTATACCGGCCAAATGATGCAATTACGAAATGGGCGGCGACAAAAATGAATTGCATTACGTGTATATTTTAATATACTCGTTGCCTTATCGTCAATTCAACCAGCCATTTCGTAACCGACCACCCTGAAAGGAGACTATTATCTTGACAAGAAATCGATGCAGTAATTTCCTGAAAATATATATATATATACTATATATTATTTGTTTATGTTACACATAGTACAAGCCTGGAGCTTAGTTTGTGACGTGGGTAATATCTGTTTCATATTCTTATATTTATTTATTAGCCTAGTATATTGCCGAGAGATATATTTCTATATCTAAATAGGTAAAAACAAAAAAGGAGAAATATATTCCGTCACAGATTTAGTTCTAAAGCATTTGGATCAAATCGTAATAACATTCCTCTAAACAAATTAGCATTTGTAATCGGATATTTCGATCGTAATGATATTTCTTCAGTCACGAATAAAAATACACGCGTTATTTTCCATAAAGATCCTCTAAACTACGGTCCAAATTTAACTGTATTCCCTGAGCGATAGAATCGAAAATACTTCAAAAAGATTAAAGACAAGCAAGGAAACGTAAAAGAAATTGATGAACATTTTGTGGCTAAAGTGAAACGTACTTGAATCGACGTATTCAACAAGGTAGTATTTACCGGACTCTCGAATCATCAATCAACATAATATAAAACATTTTCGCCTGACCGAGCGACGTCGGTTACGTTCGACAATCATTTATCATTCGGACCGATTCATTTACTTTCTATCTGATTTAGTTTACAGAAAAGTAGATTATGAGATATGTACGTGGTGGCTGAGTTGGTTAGACCTTGGACTTAAAAACACTTAGGTCCCTGGTTCGAATCCCGATGTGTACCAATGCGTTTTTAATTTTAAAAAAAATGTACATTTCTTTGACAACACCACTATAGTGCCTCGGAGAGCACGTTAAGCTGTCGGTCCCGGTTTCACTATACCAACTTGTGAAACTGTTTATAGGGTTATTAAGTCTATACAAAACATCGCGACGAGCTAGCCACTTGTTCGGTGTAGACTCATACCATCGGCTACGACGAGGTGGGATTAAAACCCCTCCGCTGGGTACCCTGGGGCCCTCCAGGCGGTCTCGGGCGACGTAAGGCAACCGTGATGATATGTATGTATGTGTAGATTATGAGAAAAATATATATGCGCATCGAAATATCTCGAAAGTTTACAGTAAATTAAGTTATGCTTAGAAACTATGAAGAGCAGAGTTAACGCGATGGCCCTGGAAGTACAGAATCAATGGCTTACTATGGGGGAAGTTTGTATTCCTTTAGCCCTGAAATGGCGCACATTCATGTATATATATATATATAGGTCTCCGGCAGTTATTAAGTTATATCTTAATGCCTTTCAAGTGTAATAAATTAAGTAGGGATCTTGACCAAAGTAATCTGGTAACATGGGGGAAAGAAACAGATAAGACATGTACATTATGCGGTGTTGCTAGTCATAGCAAGACATATACTTGCTGGGTGCTAGACTCTACTTGAAAAAGGCAATTATTCGCACCGACATGATACAGTTCTAGAAATTGTTCATGAAGCTGTAAGTCTCAGTATTGCTAGAGCCAAAAATATAATCAACAAATAAAAGACCACTTTTGTAAAGGGGCATTTTTTCTTTGTGGTCGGGAATGCTGCAGTTCATTCCCCTGCCATCCAACCACGAGATGGACCCGGTACGTACTAAGAATCCTTGGATAGCTTAGTACACTGTCTCTATCTCTATAAATCTGACCGACTCTTATATAAAGTCAAAAAACTTTTCTAATAAACTTTTGTTACGGAAAACGCAAAACTACTTCATGTATTTTTTACAGGTTTCACCAAAAACAGTTTTCAAACAATTGGCGAAAAAATTACAAATCAGAAAGGCCACAATTTTGGACTCCTTATTAAGGACACTAATGTCTACGTTTTTATACAAACCTAAGTAGTCACAGCAAAACAAACACTACTCATTAATGTAGCAAAACAATAAAACGAACCACTCAAGAATCTGGGAATCGTAGGGACCAAACAGGTCTTTGGTTCCGAGAAACAAATGAATCTTACGAAATGATAAATGACAAAAGACTTGCGACGCCTAGTGGGGCGAAAACGTCCTAAATAATGGTGACGAATGACCGTGGTGTTGGGTAAATACCCCACGATGTCCTGCCGGGGACTGATCGTTACTGCCTTCTTCAATTAATTAATAAATTACTTTGAATAGGACTAGAATATGTACATTGATTTTTAGGGGTTAAATACATTTTATTTAACACTTTGTTTTCTAATTATGTTTTATTACTCTGGCCACAAACTATGCTCTATATATTAACGTAAATTTATTTTAAATATATTTTATAAATATCAAGCTATATATATGTATATACAAAATGATTTTTTTCAAGTGTGTCTTTAAGACCGGTGTGAAGTTAGCGGCCAATTTTTTAGCAGCCAAGTTTTTTTCGCTTATGTGAACAAACCCTTATGCTGCCAGATATCTAGCAGCCTTAATTTTATCAAAAACATTCTGTTAGAGTAGTAAACGTATCTATTTCATACAGATGTATACCTTTGACGCATAGTATGTTAGAAGCTGGATAATCAATTCTGACATGTTTCTACCCTTCAATGGTGTTTTTTTAAAGAAATCACTATACTAGTCTATGACAGAAATGAGAAACCAAATTATAAGATATCAAATGCAGTTCCTTTAGCAACTATTTAAAACATATTTTAACAACTCCAGACAGATATTTGTACCATTGCATGACATTTTTTGTAATTGATCACTTTACATGAATAAGTATTATTTAACTGCCACTCGAACTATCACAGAAATGAGGAACCAAATTCTAACATACTGGATATCAAAGGCAGTTCCATAAGCAACTATTTAAAACATATTTCAACAACTCCGGAAGTATATTTCCGACTTTGCATGACGTTTATACAAAAAAAAAAAAAAATTATGAATAAATATTTTTCATTTGCCTCTTGATCTAAGACAGAAATGAGGAACCAAATTCTAACATACTGCATATCAAAAGCAGTTCCATAAGCAACTATTTAAAACATATTTCAACAACTCGGAAAGGATATTTCCACCTTTGCATGACTTTTTTGTAAGTGATGAATAAGTATTTTTCATCTGTCTCTCGGTCTATGACAGAAATGAGGAACTAAATTCTAACATACTGCATATCAAAGGCAGTTCCATAAGCAACTATTTAAAACATATTTCAACAACTCGGAAAGGATATTTCCACCTTTGCATGACTTTTTTGTAAGTGATGAATAAGTATTTTTCATCTGTCTCTCGGTCTATGACAGAAATGAGGAACCAAATTCTAACATACTGGATATCAAAGGCAGTTCCATAAGCAACTATTTAAAACATATTTCAACACCTCGGAAAGGATATTTCCACCTTTGCATGACTTTTTTGTAAGTGATGAATAAGTATTTTTCATCTGTCTCTCGGTCTATGACAGAAATGAGGAACCAAATTCTAACATACTGCATATCAAAGGCAGTTCCATAAGCAACTATTTAAAACATATTTCAACAATTCGGAAAGGATATTTCCACCTTTGCATGACTTTTTTGTAAGTGATGAATATTCATTTTTCATCTGCCTCTCGGTCTATGACAGAAATGAGAAACCAAATTCTAATATACTGGATATCACAGGCAGTTCCATAAGCAACTATTTAAAACATATTTCAACAACTCGGAAAGGATATTTCCATCTTTGCATGACTTTTTTGTAAGTGATAAATATCCATTTTTCATCTGCCTCTCGGTCTATGACAGAAATGAGGAACCAAATTCTAACATACTGGATATCAAAGGCAGTTCCATAAGCAACTATTTAAAACATATTTCAACACCTCGGAAAGGATATTTCCACATTTGCATGACTTTTTTGTAAGTGATAAATAAGTATTTTTCATCTGTCTCTCGGTCTATGACAGAAATGAGGAACCAAATTCTAACATACTGCATATCAAAGGCAGTTCCATAAGCAACTATTTAAAACATATTTCAACAACTCGGAAAGGATATTTCCACCTTTGCATGAAGTTTATACAAAAAAAAACACAATTTATGAATAAATATTTTTCATCTGCCTTTGATATGCAGTATGTTAGAATTTGGTTCCTCATTTATGTCATAGACCGAGAGACAGATGAAAAATACTTATTTATCACTTACAAAAAAGTCATGCAAAGGTGGAAATATCCTTTCCGAGGTGTTGAAATATGTTTTAAATAGTTGCTTATGGAACTGCCTTTGATATCCAGTATGTTAGAATTTGGTTCCTCATTTCTGTCATAGACCGAGAGGCAGATGAAAAATGGATATTCATCACTTACAAAAAAGTCATGCAAAGGTAGAAATATCCTTTCCGAGTTGTTGAAATATGTTTTAAATGGTTGCTTATGGAACTGCATTTGATATGCAGTATGTTAGAATTTGGTTCCTCATTTCTGTCATAGACCGAGAGGCAGATGAAAAATATTTATTCATAAATTGTGTTTTTTTTTGTATAAACTTCATGCAAAGGTGGAAATATCCTTTCCGAGTTGTTGAAATATGTTTTAAATAGTTGCTTATGGAACTGCCTTTGATATGCAGTATGTTAGAATTTGGTTCCTCATTTATGTCATAGACCGAGAGACAGATGAAAAATACTTATTTATCACTTACAAAAAAGTCATGCAAAGGTGGAAATATCCTTTCCGAGGTGTTGAAATATGTTTTAAATAGTTGCTTATGGAACTGCCTTTGATATCCAGTATGTTAGAATTTGGTTCCTCATTTCTGTCATAGACCGAGAGGCAGATGAAAAATGGATATTTATCACTTACAAAAAAGTCATGCAAAGATGGAAATATCCTTTCCGAGTTGTTGAAATATGTTTTAAATAGTTGCTTATGGAACTGCCTGTGATATCCAGTATGTTAGAATTTGGTTTCTTATTTCTGTCATAGACCGAGAGGCAGATGAAAAATGGATATTCATCACTTACAAAAAAGTCATGCAAAGGTGGAAATATCCTTTCCGAGGTGTTGAAATATGTTTTAAATAGTTGCTTATGGAACTGCCTTTGATATCCAGTATGTTAGAATTTGGTTCCTCATTTCTGTCATAGACCGAGAGACAGATGAAAAATACTTATTCATCACTTACAAAAAAGTCATGCAAAGGTGGAAATATCCTTTCCGAGTTGTTGAAATATGTTTTAAATAGTTGCTTATGGAACTGCCTTTGATATGCAGTATGTTAGAATTTAGTTCCTCATTTCTGTCATAGACCGAGAGACAGATAAAAAATACTTATTCATCACTTACAAAAAAGTCATGCAAAGGTGGAAATATCCTTTCCGAGTTGTTGAAATATGTTTTAAATAGTTGCTTATGGAACTGCTTTTGATATGCAGTATGTTAGAATTTGGTTCGTCATTTCTGTCATAGATCAAGAGGCAAATGAAAAATATTTATTCATAAATATTTTTTTATTTTTTGTATAAACGTCATGCAAAGTCGGAAATATACTTCCGGAGTTGTTGAAATATGTTTTAAATAGTTGCTTATGGAACTGCCTTTGATATGCAGTATGTTAGAATTTGGTTCCTCATTTATGTCATAGACCGAGAGACAGATGAAAAATACTTATTTATCACTTACAAAAAAGTCATGCAAAGGTGGAAATATCCTTTCCGAGGTGTTGAAATATGTTTTAAATAGTTGCTTATGGAACTGCCTTTGATATCCAGTATGTTAGAATTTGGTTCCTCATTTCTGTCATAGACCGAGAGGCAGATGAAAAATGGATATTTATCACTTACAAAAAAGTCATGCAAAGATGGAAATATCCTTTCCGAGTTGTTGAAATATGTTTTAAATAGTTGCTTATGGAACTGCCTGTGATATCCAGTATGTTAGAATTTGGTTTCTTATTTCTGTCATAGACCGAGAGGCAGATGAAAAATGGATATTCATCACTTACAAAAAAGTCATGCAAAGGTGGAAATATCCTTTCCGAGTTGTTGAAATATGTTTTAAATAGTTGCTTATGGAACTGCCTTTGATATGCAGTATGTTAGAATTTGGTTCCTCATTTCTGTCATAGACCGAGAGACAGATGAAAAATACTTATTCATCACTTACAAAAAAGTCATGCAAAGGTGGAAATATCCTTTCCGAGGTGTTGAAATATGTTTTAAATAGTTGCTTATGGAACTGCCTTTGATATCCAGTATGTTAGAATTTGGTTCCTCATTTCTGTCATAGACCGAGAGACAGATGAAAAATACTTATTCATCACTTACAAAAAAGTCATGCAAAGGTGGAAATATCCTTTCCGAGTTGTTGAAATATGTTTTAAATAGTTGCTTATGGAACTGCCTTTGATATGCAGTATGTTAGAATTTAGTTCCTCATTTCTGTCATAGACCGAGAGACAGATGAAAAATACTTATTCATCACTTACAAAAAAGTCATGCAAAGGTGGAAATATCCTTTCCGAGTTGTTGAAATATGTTTTATATAGTTGCTTATGGAACTGCTTTTGATATGCAGTATGTTAGAATTTGGTTCCTCATTTCTGTCATAGATCAAGAGGCAAATGAAAAATATTTATTCATAATTTTTTTTTTATTTTTTGTATAAACGTCATGCAAAGTCGGAAATATACTTCCGGAGTTGTTGAAGTATGTTTTAAATAGTTGCTTATGGAACTGCCTTTGATATCCAGTTTGTTAGAATTTGGTTCCTCATTTCTGTGATAGTTCGAGTGGCAGTTAAATAATACTTATTCATGTAAAGTGATCAATTACAAAAAATGTCATGCAATGGTACAAATATCTGTCTGGAGTTGTTAAAATATGTTTTAAATAGTTGCTAAAGGAACTGCATTTGATATCTTATAATTTGGTTTCTCATTTCTGTCATAGACTAGTATAGTGATTTCTTTAAAAAAACACCATTGAAGGGTAGAAACATGTCAGAATTGATTATCCAGCTTCTAACATACTATGCGTCAAAGGTATCCATCTGTATGAAATAGATTGCGTTCACTACTATACGTTTACTACTCTAACAGAATGTTTTTCATAAAATTAAGGCTGCTAGATATCTGGCAGCATAAGGGTTTGTTCACATAAGCGAAAAAAATTTGGCTGCTAGAAAATTGGCCGCTAACTTCACACCGGTGTCTTTAAGGCCAATTCCTAAACAACAAGGTATAGCGAAATATGCTCAAAGGTGTCTCGGGGCCGATTATGAGAAAAACTATAACTGCATCATTAGATTTGTGAAAAATGTATTCTCCTAGCCGGGAATCAAACCGGTTGATTTTGAAAATAAAACCTTTTCCTGTATTATTGCACCAGCTGATAGTATTGCTTATAAGGATCAAATGGTGGAATGTTAGCTAACGATCTTCACTATGTAGACCACAGTACACTGGTGAATTATATACCAAGAAAAGTATATCTAACTTCTTATTACTTTATTTGATTAAAACTTAGAATAATAACGCCTCAAAGAATAGAACGAAAGCTCCAAAAAACAATTGATATTTTCGTAATCTGCACGAATTTACACTCGCTTTCTAGGCGGTATTATACTACGGATCAAAGCATGTGACTTTGTATCTACCTGGTGGTACCCGACCCTTTGTAGGTCGTTCATGAAAAAAAATGTTCCTATTTTAAAGTTTTTAATCTAGTACAGATCTAGAACAGTAAGTCATCGTTACTAAGTCTTGTTCAATTAGAACGGGATGTTTTGGTTTTAGTCTGTGGGTTTACTGGTTTTCCGGAGACTACTGCATTGATTTCTTATTATATATTATTGAGTCTCCTTTCATGGCACAGTTAAGAAATGGACTAAGATTTATCGATAAAGTTGCGAGGATATTAAAAGAGACTCGTAATGAAAATACTTACGTCACCCATTTTGTAACCGCATCATTTAGCCGACATAGTGGGAGCAATCAATAATTACTAAACAACAATGTATTGATCGACCCCAATCATGGCCTTTGTAGGTCTGCTTACCATCGAGTAGATACAAAGTCACATGTCGTGGTCCAATAAAAAAAAATAGGATTCAGATCGCTAAAGGTTAACAAATAAGTCAATTATTTATTTAAAGTGACATTAAATTTCTTGAAGTAATTATACCAAATTAAATTTAAAGTTCTTGAACTATTATTTTAATATTTCAGTTAGAGTATGTATAGTTAATTATTAATTTAAATTGACCAAAAAAAAACTCTTTAAAGTGGGCACAATATAAATTATTGATATAGAAAATGTGATTGTTACATAACTGGGATGGAACCTGTGTTGTCAGTTTGTCAGTCGAAAAATCTAACCAACTCAGCTACCACCTATGCTTTATACCTATCTATAATTTGGCAATGTTCCAATACTCTATGCTATGACCATTCATCTGTTAGTGACAGTATATATGTAAAGTTTTCCCATTACTGTAGATATAGTTCTGGTGCAGTTGTATTTTAGGGATGATATATAGATACGTGGTGGCCGAGTAGGCTAGATTTTGACTAGTTTTTAGATTACTGGTTCAATCCCCGATACCAATAAGTTTCAATTTAAAAATGTCTTTTCATTTGTTTGACAAAACCACTACATAGCCTCAGTGAGCACGTAGTACCAGTTGCACTTTACCAACTTGTGAAACTGTTTATAGTCGTCGTTTACGTCGTGGTAGGAAAACCCTTAACGCCTAGGTTACCCATGTACCCGTCTAGGCCCTGAGCCCGTCTAGGTGGTCTCAGACGCCCGTAAGGCAACCGTGATGGTACTTGTAGCCTTACTAGTATAAATGGCCTAGTGTTTTTGTATAATTAATTATATTTTGTAATTAATAGCAATTAAAACTTGAATTGAATTCTAAATTATTTTACTCACAAATGTTGTATCAGCAACTGTTATTTCACTTGTCACCTGCAAAACCTTGCCTTTTTACTTTCCTTTAAAGAGGGTATCTTTTAATGGATTAATTAAAACCACCAATTTCATCATAAAAACCATCAATTTATTTACAATATGTACATATTTACACAATTCTTTACCACGCTTACATAATTTACATAATGTATGTACAAAACGCTTCGTTTCCATTAAAGTATTCAAACATTAGGTAAAGTTCAACAAATCGAAAGTCAAAGATGAATAATGTTATCGTAGATATGTTAAACTTTTAAATCTAGATAATATTAAAACATTAGATAGATATAACAAAACACATAAGTAAGATAGTAAATCTAATATATTAAATAATTAATAGATATAATAATATATGTAATTTATAGGTCCCGTAACACTGCACTAGCTGGTCCATAAAAACTACAAAATAAATAACTAATAATAAATATTTCTTTACTTGTAAAAATATTTAATTAACCATTAGCTAAACATGTTTTGTCATATTCGCTCTCAATATTATTGTATAATTTACTAATGAAACGTATAACACAGATTATCTTGTTTAAATCTTTTTTAAGTAAAGGAGATAATGTTTACAAATGTTTTACTAATCTAATTGACTAGATACATATATTTTTAAGTGTTTTATTTTTTATTGAAAGAAAAGCTCTGTAAGAAATGAAATTATTTGAAGTATAATTTTTGGTATATTTGGTAAAATATAACTTTTTAATGGATCATTAAGAAGAAAATTGGTATACTGTAATACATAGGTTGTACCAATAACAATTATTTCATGTTAAAATTTCATTATAATGTTAAAATTTCATGTCCTAATAATATTCAATTTAAAGCAAGGAACTTATTTTTCAAATTGACTTTTTTTTATCTATAATAACTAAGGAACATAAAAAATGACCTATTATTTACTGTTTAAGTAAATCTATTTTCAGTCTGTAGTACTTAAACTACAATTTTACATATAGAACCGTGTTACGTAGGTTCTTCCAGATTACTACAAGTTGGGTTTGTACACTGTACAACTGCTTCGGGGACAACTTTAAGTTCTGTACTTGTTGCTTGTAAGGCTATGACGTCTTCTTCAACTGTGGTTAATTGAGAATATTCAGTCTTCGGAAACATAATTCGAGCTGCCCTTCTTCTAAATTTGAACTGTGAAATACAAAAAAATCAAAACCAAAATATAATTCATATTTATATTACGAAAATAAATCCAAGAAGGATAACTAATAACCTAAACGTCAGTCTATGAATTATTTTTAAGTGATGAGATTAGAACAAACAGACAGACATAATTCTTAAAACGTAAGATTAATATTCATAATATATTTAAAGTTGATCTAGGGCTCTACCATGGGTTTGCGCATTGTAGCAACGTAACGTATTTGTATACCTATATACGTGAGCAGGATTGAATAAAGCGATTCTAATGGTTGTTGCTCACTTACGAGTATATACGTATACAAATACGTTACGTTGCTACAATGCGCAAACCCATGGTAGAGCCTATGGTCTATTTTTATTAAATTCAAATTAATGTACGGTTATTTAAAGATAATATTTTTTTCCCGAAGGAACATACAGTATCGTTGTTAAGTTGTTAAGTTAAGTTGCAACAATACTTTAAAAATATTAATATAAAAGTGTTTCGGAGATAAATTTCATAATACATTAGCAGTCCCAGTATTCTTTAACTATTATATACTAATTTTAGTTAAAATTTATTTATATTTTTTTAAGGAAAAACCTTTTACAATAAAACTCACCCGAATTACAGCCCCAACAGATATTAATAATATGAGTACAGCACCACAGCTTACAACTATTATCATGTTTGATCCCCAAAGTTTGAAGGATTCTCTGGCTTCATCAACAAAAAGTGAAGCCTTTATATGACCTCCTATACTCTCTGCAATACGTCGCTTTCCTGCAGACGAACCGTTTAGACAACCACCTAAAACAATAAAATTAACACTAATTAAAATAAAGTATTTTTTAAATAAAATAATAATATTTTTTAAACATAATTGGTAATTATACTTACCAATTTCTTTATCACAATGACAGCAGTCTGTCTGATTGGTGGTTGAGTACATTAGTAAGAAATTTTCCGTACAACAGGGTAGACATTTATGGTTAACCCTAAAATATAACACAAACTGAAATTAGTAATCCTAATAAACCATCCCTCATTTCCTTTAGATAACTATCATGCATTATCATAATAAACTAATTTATCATTAAGCCTAAATTAACTCACCTATCTAATCTTAATGGATGTGCACATGTCACACAACTAGTAGAACCAGGACCTGAACAAGATCTGCAAGAATCATGACAAGGCCGACAACTTCTAGTTCTAGCTTCATAATATTGAGAACTGAGGCACTCAACGCACAGGCCTGCCTCCAAAGCAAAGTGTGGAGGACAAGATGTACACCGCTGTGGACCAGGCCCATGGCAATCTTGGCAATAATGATGGCAACGTCGACAACTATCTCCCCAAGGGAAGAAATTTTGTGGGCATTCAGGTCTGCATTCTCCAGCAGCCATTCTCCATTCGGGTGGACAGGTAGCACACTGATCTCTTCTTGGCCCAGTGCATGTTTCACAGGATAGATAACACTTTGAACAAGTGCCATTGTCAGGGTAATAACCTGGAGCGCAAGTCCCTCTACAAGTCCCAGATTGGAGTCTTAAAAATCCAGCACATGATGTACAATTTAGTCTTGATACACATCTTGTACACGAGTGAGGGCATGGTGAACAATGACCAGCTGTTTGATAATAACCCTGGCCACATTCAGCTACACATCTAAAATGTAAAAAAAATATGTAATATATGTGTTTTTAATGTAAAGCCAGTTTGTATATTTTATTTATTTATTGCATACCTAGATTCTTGAAGTAATAGCGGTGATGCACATGTTAAGCAATCCCATTCATTTGGACCACTACATTTTTCACAAGTTGAATGACAGTTTTTGCACCTACCGCTTTCATGATATTCACCTGAAACAAACCGAATTTATAATATAAAAACCTTTCTGCGTAGTCACGAGTCATATAATATTATTAAAACGTTATTACAGCAAAATACATACTTGTATCACATTTATTATTCCCTCCAGGAAAACAATTTCCTCCTCGTGATAAGGTCCAATTATGATGGCAAGCCGTACATAATTGACCAGAACACATAGTACATCCAAGGGGGCATCTAAAAATTTAAACATTTTTATTTAATATATATTACTAAATTATATTTTCTTATATTCACTCTACTGAAAACTTACTGTAAACATTCCCTTCTTTGGTTGTCAGCATAATATCCTAAAGTACATTTTGGTATACATCGACCATTGTAGGCATAATTTCCAATTTTACACGAGACACAAGAGGTATCATTAAGTCCTCGGCACGATTCGCAAGTCTCGTGGCATCTTATGCATTGAGTGTCATCTTTTTGATATGTCCCTGGTGGACATGCTGCTACACAAGCTCCATCATAAAGCGCATAATTATGTAGACATGCAGTACACATGTTTGCCTTTTCAGAACAAGTATCACAATGTTCAGCACACGGGTAACATGCGCTTGCATCAGCATCTTCGTAGTATCCGTCGGGACATTGTTGGAGACAAACAGCTAAATCTACTACTAAAAGGTGTGCCGGAGCACATGTTAGACAAGAGTCTTGACCCGCTCCCGCACAAGTCTCACAAGATTCATGACAAGGCCAACAAACGCCTCCTTGATTCACAAAGCTTCGTGGAGGGCATTTAGATACGCATGTATTGTCTAAACGATAATGTTTACATGCCACGCATTGTGTTGGACCTTTTCCGTAACATCCTTGGGAATCACATTCGGGATCGCATAAACGCTGAACTTGCCTATCATTTGAATCCGCAAGTACGTTTTTCCTTTGTGCCGATGGAATATTTTTAGAGTTAGGATGTCGATCCGATATTCCAAGTTCTATTTCATTCAAAAATTGAGAATATTCTGAAGCATCATATACGTCATTTATGTGGTATGCTTTTTCTACCTGGTCTATATTTTGAGTTTTAAAATATTTATTATTATGTATTCTTATAGGATTTGCAGCAGTACCGTAGAATATTAACTGCCATTTTTTCAATACTCCGGCTTGAGTGACATGTATGTTTCCTGCATTAATTATCTGCAGCGTCCATCTTCCTTCGGCATTTTCTCCCCAATAATGGACACTCAAAAAAGGCCAATCATCAAAGTTAGAACTTGTTGCATCATGACCCCTTTCAAACAATAATGTCGAAGTTGTACCCATAGGTGAAGTAAGTAGTATTCGTAAATTTCCTCTTGGAAAAAAACTTAAAGAAAGTTTACACTGAACATGCTCTAAATATCTAACTTCATTCACTGTTCCACTACATCCGTTAACATCCATATGGACTGATATTGTATACCCGAATGAAGTTTCTATTGATTTTTCTTCACTAATTTCTTGAGATTTACAAATATGTTGTGGAGGCACATTGGTCCACTGCTCAGCTAATGTGACCATTTGCGCGGCATCCATTAGGCCATATCCGAATTTATGACTAACTTTTCTCTTTACACCATTAACTATCCACCCTTCTTCTTTTTCTAGAGGTAATGGTCGAGATGTTAGTACTATTAAATGTTGAATATCTCTCCATGTTAGGTGAGGATTTGCCTCTAGAGTCAAAGCACATATTCCAGCGGCCAACGGTGCCGAAGCCGACGTGCCAGTATGATCGATGGTACAAATATGATCGGGCCTTAATTGCACATCCATATCTACTGTGGCAACACTTTTATCTCGGCCTGGTGTTCCAGAACTATAGGTAGATGCTAAAGTAGATGAACATTCTTCTAAATACCAAGGTTTGAATCCTCCTTGAGTAGCGCTAGATATAGATATAGTAAATATACTATTGGCATATCCATCACAATTACAGGAATCGGTATGCCGCCCTCCGTTACCGGAAGCCCAAATAAATATAGATCCCTTTCCCCCTCTTCCTATCGTGACACCATTTATAAAAGCTCTGCAAAAAAAAAATTATTGTAGGATATTATTAGAATTTATTTCATTTCAATTTGTATATACATAGTGGCAGAGTTGGTTAGAACTCAGACTTAAAAACAGACATTAAGTTATAAGTCCCCGGTTCAAAACCTGGTTTGTATCAATGAATTATGTATATTTATTTGACAACACCACTATAGGGACTCGGAGCACGATAAGCTGTGGGTCTCAGTTTCACTATACCAACTTATAAAACCGTTAATAGATAGGTTATTGAATCTATCCAAATATCACGACAAGCTAGCGACGAGGCGGGATTTATATCCCTCCTCTGGATCCCTCTCATATTTTATTTGAATTAAATTTAATAAATTAATATTAATAGTTATATAAATTAATGATACCTTCTAGCTAAAGGTCCGGGCCCGTCAACAGTTTTACCGTCGTCCTCGGGTCCCCAAGAGGCACTATAAATATCAATATGGTGAGGGTTAAAGCTTAAAGCCTGTGCTTCAACGGCATCGTTGACTAGGCCGTCTAGCATTCTAACGCCTCCAATGCTTGCGTTGTACGCAATCCCGACACCACAATAGCGGTTGTAGGCGACCGCGGCCACTTCTCCCGCACACCGGGTGCCATGTTTATTATCACCGTTATCTTGTGGCGTGGGATCTGTGTCATTACCATTTATATCTGTCGACGCTGCTGCGTCCTATAACAATGAATTGATGGTCAGTTAAATTTTAAATTGAATCTACAAATATTTGTGGGAAATCGAACTGATCCAAGTAGATTTTATTTTAAATTATAATTATCATTTGTTTGTAAATATATTCGTCTGTATAAATGTTTCTTACACTTTGCTATTTTTTTAAAAGGTACTGAAATACTCTTCAGGATGTTTATTTGCAAAACTTATTATTGAAATAACTTTTTCAAAAGAACGTTGCCTATGAATACTATCGGCGAAATGATGACGACAAATCCCTCTGTTGGTCCCTGAGGTCGTTTAAACGGTTGTCGGGAGTAAAAGGCACCCGTGATGGTATTTAAAAATAAACACACAAAGTTCATTAACGTAGACGACTAATATCGAGAATAGTGTGTAACAACAACGAAAAAGAATATTTGCATTAGGGGTCTATGTTAAAGTTTTGCTTTATCATAATATTTTATAGATTTTAACTACTCATGGAATAATTGGAAGCGGGTATAGGCATCTTAAGCCGGCATAAAAGGTGCAATCAACGGTTACGTAGATCGTAATTATTGGTTGCATTTGTTCTTGGACCTTCATACTGCTTTCCATGAGGTAGATGTGAGGTCACATGCCGAGCTCTCATAAAAAAAATGGTACTTGGATCAGTTATATTTCGTAATTATTAATTATAAAAAAAATTACATAATTTTGAGCTAAGTCCGGATGATTGGGCTGGATGCCGTCGTCAAGTATAGTTATAACCACACCTTTCCCTGTATAACCTTTTCTCCAAGCATATCCAACATTCATATCAAGCCCATCGGCAGCACCACCATTCTAAAATATTAAAAAATATTGAAAATTTACTACTGCATTAAACATGGCTGTACTTTGGGCTAAAATGAGGTTCTACTGATCAAATAGAACAAATTTTCCAATTAATAAATGTTTCGCAAATGGAAAAAAAATGCGCCTTCTCCATACAAACTAGTAATGTTAAAATGTACAATTTGTTTGGGAAGCCAAAAATTCATTCATTTGGACACCTTTTGGTTGCAAAAGTTATTCGATTTTATTAGTAGAATCTCATATTAGCTCAAAGTACAATCTTTCGAATTCACCCTGCTATAAATAAATATAGTAAAAAGTAGGTAAGTGTCAGAAGTAGGTAGTCAGTTCTGTAACAAAAACAAAATACATATGGCCAAGAATACGAGTACATAGTACGTATACTAATCTTAAGAAGCATTATAGTTATATAATAATATAAATAAAACACAATTTTATTTGGTTACGATATACTCGTATTTCGTTATACGTATGGCGTCTTCAGTCGTATCTGAAGAAGTCGTGACTGAAGACGCCATGTAAGGCGAAATATATCGTAACCAAATAAAATTGTGTTTTGTTTATATTATTATATAACTATAATCTTAAGAAGCTAAATTCGTCTTAAACAAATGTTGATACCCAAAATCAATAAAATATTTGATTCAATATGATTGAACTTAAACTGAGACGTGCTAACATTAATTAACAGCTCGACTACTAACAGTAAATTGTGATGCTATAAAAGCAACAATGCGTTGTCATCAAACTGTTCGTCTACCCAGCACTCTCGAACCTACTGTAACGATGGCAAGACCGGATGATGTAAGTCCCATGGCAGAGAGGTCATGCACTAACATGGGACGCTAATTGTGTGGGCAAACTAGACTCCTCACACCAGTTATATTCACGTTACCTCTACTTACTTCAGTGTTACAAAACTACTAGACCAAATCAAAAATAAAACTGAAATTTGCCCGCAGATGCAAAGAACATTAATCAAACAAGAAAGAAAATCTTCATTCATATCTTGAGATATTAATATGTATTTAATCCGACATAAGTGGAAAGAAAACCTTTCTGTTTTCTATTAATTTGACAGCCTCCTTAGACTAGTAGTTGCGCCTTTGGCGTTGTATACGGAGGGATACAACGCCACGAGTTCGATTCCCACCCATGGCAAAAAAATATAGTACCTTTTTTTTACAGTTTGTCATGATCTGGGTGTTTATAAAATATACTGTATTCTATCGTTGTTTTTGTTAAACAAAGTACAAGCCTAGAGCTTAGTTTGTGACCAGAGCAATATGTGTAAATTGTCCTCCATATTATTATTAATTATCTACTATAATAGATATAATTAAACATAATAAACGAATTCTATTTTTAGAGCGTTCGTGTCATAAATGTTAAACTATAGAGAAAATGTGTTAAGCTTACCAAATACCATTGTTCCTTGAACAAGGGGTCCGGAAATGAGGGTGGCCCAGATTGTCGCATGACATGGCGCTGTGTAGGCCTCGACAGGTGGTCACGTTTTGTCCTCCGAAGCTCACGTTGCTGCATAGCCCATCCTACCTGTTTAAAATTATATATTCTAGGGATTTACTATCCGGACAAAATAATATATATTTTTTTTAATGCCATGAAAATAATCCTGGTGGGCGAACCCATGAACCACTGAGCCCACCAGGTTATTAATATAATATTATCCTGATAAGGAATTTAAAAAAACACATAAATATAAAGTACAGAAGAAAGTAAAAACAAAAAAACAGACTAAACATCTAGTATTAGAAACTAGGACTTCGAATTCCACTCATAGAGTTATTAGAAGAAAAGCTAATAGAGGGCGTCTGTCTATAACAAGTGTAGATAACAAGCAATGACAAAATTCGTGAGGGGTGTCTGGAACCTATTTTTTTTGGAGAACATTTATGCAATATTTAAGCAATTAATTTGCTGTGTGCATTTCCGCATACTCTAGTTGGCTTGCTTGTTTAGCAGAAACATATATTTTTGGATGTCTATATAGACATCTTTTTACATTTATGTTTATATCATAGACAGTGCTCTGAAGATTTTTAATATTATTCCCCCTTCGCCTTTTAGGCACAGAGCGTCGCGAGCTGGTAGGAAAATGCCTTCGCTATATTACTATATACTAAACGCTTTGGCAATTCTTACTACTGTGGCTACAATTGAAAAATGGAATGCTCTACCAGCCTATGTTTTTCCTACTTCCTACAATATAGAGTCCTTTAAAATAAGCGTGAATCAGCATCTCAAACCGGCATAGTGGAGACAACTAACAGTCTTATTACATTTCGACTGTTTGTTGTTTTAATTCTTGGACTTCACATGAAGCTTACCCAGGTGGGTTCACATGCCATGCTCTATTTTTTACAGTCGACCAAGAAAGTATTCTATCAAATTTGACACAACTTCCCGTGTCATGAAAAAGTCGTTAAGGTTCAGCGATGTGCAAACGTCACTACAATAAATTATAACTGATAGTATGAACTGGCAGAATATTCTTCAAGGGAAAACGAACCTTATTACGTGCGCGTTCATTTTACGTTACGTTACGTTTTATAACGTGCAAATGAACTTCAACTCTAGGGTGGTAGACCACATTCTTGGCCAACTGTACGTACACCATCTTTTATCATCTACCTCTGCCATTAAAATGTGTATTTTGATCAAAATTTTATTAGCTTTATGAACCTAGTTAATAATTTTATTTTAATTATTACACATGCTAATCATGTGATATAATTAGGTTTCTTTTTTTTTTTTGACAAAAAGATAATTATGATTTTGATCCTTTTCGTTTGTCTATATGTTCACATCAAATGTTTCGAGAAATGCTGCTTCTTTTTACTTAAAATTTGGAATGGTTGTAGATCTTATCGACTCACATGTATACAAATGAGTATAAGTCAAAAATATAGGTTTATACGAAAAAGGGTGTAAGTCTAAAATTAAATAATAAGTAAATAGATCGTTGTGAATAAAAGTAACTTACATAATATCAAATTGCCCCGAAGGTGTGACTGGAAAAGTAAAGAATTCCTTGCGGCATTAAGGCTGAGTTGCACCAAAATAAAGTCTCTGTAAATGTAACGATTAAAATTAAAAATGGCGTCGAATGTAGGTACCAGTTTTATTTTGAAAGTCGAGTGACAGCTGGTACATTCGACACCATTTTTAACTTTAATCTATACAATTACTTTAACGAAAACTTTGGTGCAACTCCTTCTAAGTCTGCATTTGTACTTAGATATTTTTTTAATAAAGATAATTTAAAAAAAAAATGGTTTCCATGATTTACCTTCGATTTGTTGATCGAAGGGATTTACTAATAAAAGTTGTCTAATCTAGATCAAATATTACCAAAGATAAACTAAGTAAAGTTGTATCAATTAATAAGAAGTTGTTCACAAAGTTAGCTTTGTTCGTTTACTAATTAATATGAATTCTTTAAGAAATTTCCTGAAGAATTTTCTTACATAAATTTATCTTGTCTATACTCTGCTATCATATTACAAAGACGAGAAAATCTTTTAAGGAGCAATGTCTACAAACTCTAAAAGCTCAAACAACTAAAATACTTACCTACTTTTAGAAAACCATTATATTTTTAAAATAAAAATCTTTTTACTAAATTTTCTACAAAAAATTACATAAAAACACCTTAATTTATTATTACGTAATAAATTATTTTCAATTACGAGCACCTCGTTTATAATAATTGTTATATCTATTATTATAATTAGAACTTAACGAAATTAACAATCCTAAGAATTAATTTTCAAAAACAATTTTGTTAATAAAACTCGATTACCTCTGTCTCAAAGACGAGTGTGTTAAAAATATTTTACCTAACAGAAAGTCGTTTTAATTTATGATAATAATTAAGAGAAAACATAATTAATATTAGGCTAATAAATGTTTTTTTTATTTAAGGATAAAACAGAAGTTTAGTAAAGATATATTTTAGAAATGTCTTTAAAAAAATACTTTTATAAACAGTGTACCTACAGTAGATATAGAATAACGCTTATGAGTATATAAAGGGTATCTTAAGAACTGAAAAAAAAAAAAAAAACATTTCTTTCTACATATTATGTATGGAGGTGATGATGACATTTATTACACATGAAACAAAGTATCGGTTAAATGGCCACCGTTGCTCTGTTGGCAGGTATGCATTATTTTGGCAACTTGTTTGAAAATGGTTTTTGAAATACTCTAAGGCTCAGAGTACCCAGCGGAGGGGTTTTATCTACATATCCCACCTCAACATAACCGATCGTGTTTATATTCATCGTATTTTTTTATTTAATTATTTGACTTGGACCCCTTTTTACCGTAGCCTATAATTATTTTTTGATGTACAGATACTCATTTTAAATATAATCTATAACCATTAACAATTTCAAATTATTTGATGCGGACCTACAGACAGAAAGACTGACCTAAAATCTCACCATAGTAGTCTTTATATAAAATAATACTTTAATTACATAGACATTTTTTAAGTTGGAACGTAATTTAATATTTTTCTAGAACTAAATAAAGTGACTATATTCGCGATTCCACGTAAATTTAATCTCTTAAAATAATTTATTAAACGCTTAATTAAATTTTAAGATGGAATGAAATTTTATAGCACTCACTTGAGGGTCGTTCTTGAGACGGAGCTGGTACCCGTGACTTGCATTTGGTGATCGCTTAATAACGTGCGGATGTGACAGCAAATAAAAATGCTTTAGGTGTCCGATCTGAAACAAAAGATATAATTAATGATGTTATATATATATATATATATATATATATATATATATATATATTTATAATATATATATATTTATAATATATATACTCATATATATATTATCACGGGTGCCTTAAGGCGCCCGAGACCACTTAGACCCAGCGGCGGGGTTTTTAATCCTACCTCGTCGTTGCCTTCTGTACTGTATGAGTCTACACCGAACAAGTGGCTAGCTCGTCGCGTTATTTGGACAGATCCAATAAACAGGTTGTAACAAGTTGGTATTGTGAAACTGGGCCCGGCAGCTTAACGTGCTCTCCGAGGCACTATAGTGGTGTTGTTAAACAAATTTACATTAATTTTTAGATTAAAAATTCATTGGTACACACCGGGGTTTGAACTAGGGACCTAAGTGTTTTTCAGTCTAAGGTCTAACCAAAACGGCCACCACATTAATGATGATTGGGGATATTAATGTTTAATGCTTGAGGTTTCATAATTTTTTTGCTGAGAGAAAGGTATATATAACTTCACTAGACCGACCGACTGACCTATACGTTACCATCGCCAATACAGTTGCAAATAAACGTAAAGTACGTATTCAGGAGGTTTTTGCGTCGATTTCTTGTCAAGGTAGTTTCCCTTCAGGGCGCGCTTACGAAACTGGCGGTGAAATTGACGCTTAAACCAAATCCTCGTGAAATTTTTTGTTTGGTATGGTATGAATGTTTATGTATTACATTTATTATATTATATACAGTAATTAAGTAGTTTAAGTATTGTTATGCATCATTGTTAAAAATATATCTATATCCTTCCATCGAAAGTTCTGCACCCTAAGCATATTTCACTCTCATAAAGGTTAGCTGGTAGAAAATGCCTAAGGCATTAAGCTCGCCTATGTACAATTTTGTGCAATAAAGAATTTAAAAAAAAAAAGCTAGGATATAATTATAGACTCTTAATGCAAGTTCGTCTTTTTTGCTGCCCTTTCGTAACAGCATCATTTAGCCGGCACAGTAGGAGTGGTCAATGTTGTTAAATAACAGTGTGTTGATCGACCCCATTTATGAATTTAGTAGGTCTGCTTACCATCATGTAGATACAAAGTCACATGCCGTGCTCTACTAAAATAAACATTTTCATATATAAATATAGTAAAACTATTAGCGACGGCTTCACATTCTTTCCAAGACGCTTTACTAGTGTTTTCAACCATTTTTTTCTTACTCATTTGTACCATTTAAGTGGTAAGTAGTAACCTCTTGTCCCAGGTAGCATCTTGTATAAAAAACGGTAGTGCGTTTTATTTAAGATTGTGGTAAATTATACTGTTGTCTAATTTTAATTTCTGTAACCACAATGTATTAATCAAAATGTTGTTATTTATAGGAAGATTTTGTATACAACTACCGAACTCTTCAAAAAGATACCGTTTGGGCTAAGAACAAGTGTTGACGGAAAAATCCCGTGCGGAATTTCGCTATGTTCTAAGAGCATCATATATGGGCGGAAATTTAGAAGATGTATGTGTATGTGGTTGTTGAAATATTCATTAAAAAAAACATATACATACAGTGCTTTATTTCGCTCTAACACAGTTGTTTCTATAGGAAAAGTTGTTTATATCCTATAAAGAGAAAATATGAGTTTCTATTATATTGTAGAATATCATGTTGTAGTGCTATGAATACGTCCGAGGTACTAGTATTTTATCGATTTAGGGGTAAGCCTATCAAATACGACATGTTACGAAGGTCATAAACGAATTAACGCTTGCCTTCAAACAATTCGCTGTAGACATGTATAGCCTATAATATAATACACGAGTTATTATTTAGAAATACAAGAAATAAAATATTTACTGAATACAACCGGTTTTCAGGAGATTATTGCATCGATTTCTTGGTGAGGTATAATCTTTTTTCTAAGGTGCGGGTACAAAACGGGTAGTTGAATTGACGATAAAGCAGCGCTTTTAAGGTTAGTCAGGTTGGTTTATTGTGAAATAAAACACTTTAATTAAATATATATACAGATACAATGACCGTCAAGTGACCTAGTCATGTTTAGGTTTTAGTGTGTGGGTTCAGTGGTTTTCCGGAGACTACTGCATCGATTTCTTGTCGAGGTGGTATGACGAAGTATTTGACTATGAAGCAGCGAGGATATTAAAATAGACTCGTAATACAAAACTACGTGTTTGTCCTTGCCCATTTCGTAACCTCATAATTTAGGCAGCATAGTGGAAGCGATCAATATTGTTAAACAACAATGTATTAATCGATCCTAGTCATGAACTTTGTAGGTCTGCTTACTATTAGGTGGATACAAAGTCACATGCCGTGCTCCAATAAAAATAAACTATTTCAGCTGTACTAATTTCAAAATAATCCTCTGAAATTTTATAATCAACTTTTGATTTTAATTTTTACAGTTTCATACAAATGTTTTAAATAGGGATGAAATAGAGGAAAAAAATATATCCTTTATTCCCATAATTAGTAGGGAAGCTGATGGGATGTAAAAATCTTGCACGCTTTTACAGTGAGTAAATTGCCATTTTTTTTCTGCTATTTGATCAATACATTTAGCTAGTACATTAAAAAGTCACACAAGCGCCCATGCAATTCAAAAACGTTTGCAATTTAAATAAATTAAGTTACCAGTCGCTAAATAAAGTAAAATTCAGTAAAAAAATGTTACGAACAAGTACAATGAAGTCCTAACTCGTAAATTCAAACCAAATTGAAAACTTTCGATTGATTTCACACAAGGGGTGACTGCAGGGCATCCAGCCCCTAAAACTAGTCCCCAAATCGACATTTTATAGTTTTGTTTGTGTAAACTCGCAACTGAACAACAACTATATATTTTTTTTATTTATTTATCTTCACGCCAGGTCCCTTACGGGGTAAGCAGAGACAACCGAGCGCCACTTGTCTCTATCTCTACATTCTTCTTTTGCCTCGTCCACAGTTATAACTCTTCGCATACATGCACGCCGATTTCGGAGACTTTTAATTGCACCGTATTTTAAAATCTTTTTTTTTTAATGCAAATTTTAATTGCGTTACTTTAGAGGGCATCAGGTAACAATCAATGACTAATTTCGTGAGAAGTGACTACACCTGGTTAGGTAGAGTACCTTGCCGCGAAACTGAGGGTCGTGGGTTCCAGTCCCACCCACCAGGATTTGTTGCATTTGATCTTAAAAGTTTACATATGTTAAGCGTTACTTGTACAAAATATAATACTGGTACGTTATAGCGAAAAATAAATGCGTTTAAAACCCTTTAAATCATTTAATGCCTCTCAAACTCATAAAAGCTGATAAATCTATTTACCGATAGCTATTATATACGTGGTGGCCGAGTTGGTTAGACCTTGGACATAAAAACACTAAGGTCCCTGGTTCGAATCCCGGTGTGTACTAATGAGTTTTTAATTAAAAACATTATGTACATTTGTTTGACAACACCACTATAGTACCTCGGAGAGCACGTTAAGCTGTCGGTCCCGGTTTCACTATACCAACTTGTGAAACTGTTTATAGATGGGTTATTGAGTCTATTCAAAACATCGCGATGAGCTAGCCACTTGTTCGGCGTAGACTCATACCATCGGCTACGACGAGGTGGGATTAAAACCCCTCCGCTGGATACCCTGGGGCCGTCTAGGCGGTCTCGGGCGCCGTAAAGCACCCGTGAATATATATATATATATATATATATATATATATATATATATTACGTAGAGATAGAAGTAAGTGTCGCTTGGTTATCTCTGCCTACCCCGTAAGAGACCAGGGGCCATATTCTGTTTCTTATAACGTAATCGTTAGATTGTCAAAATAAGGATTTCCGCTATCAGCGCGCTCTTCTCCAATCAGAGTAGTTTTTTAACGTTCGCTGGTTGGAGGAGAGAGCGCCAATAACGGAGTTCGTTATTTTGACAATCTAACGCTCACGTTATAACAAACAGAATGCCGCTGCGGCCATATTTTGTTTTGTATAACGGAAACGTTAGCTTCTCAGAATAACGGAATCCCATAATAATGACATTAAACCATCAGCGACAAGGAAAACTTCAAAAGTCATACACTCTATTACAGATGCTTGGCCGTGGCCACATTATGTTACTTACAACGGAAACTTTAGCTTGTCAAAATAACGAAGTCCTATAAAAATTACATTAAGAGGAGTTTCTGATAAGGCTCTTCGATGCTCATGCTGATTCAACTGCAAAGTATTACCTCTCCCCGCGCATGACGATGAGTCGGTAACGCTGCCATACATTTATGTAAACCTTCCCCCCGACCCTTACTAAGAGAAAGAGCACGTATGAGATTACCTACAATTTAGGCAACAAAACGACTTTCGGGCCATAACTGTTTTTTACCCCTAAACTTTAATGGATTTGAATAAAAATAGTCTCATTTCATTAGAGAGAAAATAAACGATGACTGTACGTTTTCCTTTTTTTAATTTTCTGCTTTAATATTTTATAGGAAATATTTTTAATGTGAGGGTTTTTTTTTGCGATTTTATTCGATTTTCAGGGCTTGATATGATTTTTCCTAGACCAAACATTAAAAAAAGGAAAACGTACGAGCCTAGATATAGGTCTTATATATAGTGCCTCCAAAACTCATAAAAATCTATGAATGTTTAGTGGGGGGTAACAGTTAGGACCAAAAGGTCGTGAATGTATGGGAAATGTTTGATCAGACTCCGCTCTTAAGGCGAGGTATGCTCGGTATTGAAATTTCGATCTTGCTTCCATTTATGTTTTGTTTCAGCGTTATAAATACGATTTCTGATGTGAATAAGCAGCGTCGACTATCAAAAGTCGCACTGAAACAAAATGTCGTAAGTCACAATGTAAACTTCTTTTGTTAATTTTAATTTATCAAATATACTTTTATATATTTAAAAAAATATACATTTTTGGTAATGTTATAAAACCCAGGAAAATATTTTTTTCACAGCTATTATATTTTACGTTTCTGACATAACAGTTATTATATCACTAATATCCTCCAGATTCAGAAAATATTTATTCTGTTCATCCATAAACTGTCACTTTCTTAAAAATAGGGAAATAATAGTACAACAGCATTACTTGTGCTTTTGTCATGAAAGCTTTTAGCATTCAGTGTCGTGTACTTAAAAGATTTTAACTATTTAACTTAACGTTACTGTTAAAAGAAACAGAATATAATCGCTGCTGACGTGAAGGAAAATAAAAAAGAAACGAAAAGATATTAATTAAAAGCCATACTAAAGTTTATATAGGATGCAAATATAATACGTATAGAGATCCAAACTAAGTGAAAATATTTACTACCTACCATACTTATTGTTAATTAATCTCATTTTAATAAACCTAACTTTGCTTCATATAACACTTAAAAACATTTATCTATTATGTGTATTAAAAAAAAACCTAAGAGAGTCTTAAAACACAAACACCCTGTAAATCTGCACCGCCTATATCAAAATGTGATATAGCCTATGTCCTTCCCAGAAACTAAAACTATCTCCATACCAAATTTCATCTAAATTAGTTCAGCGGTTTAGGCGTGAAAACGTAACAAACAAACACACAAATAAACATACACACACAAATAAACATACAAACAAACAGTGTCACTTTTTTTTTATTTATAATATTATTATTAATATTAAAAAAAGATGAGATTCTATTGTTTGTTTGTTCCGAAAACTCAAAAAATAATGAACCTATTTAAAAATCTTTCCCCAAAAGAAAGCTCTCTATCAGCAAGTAGCATGGGCTTTATGTTATTTTCAATCCGATCTTTCTTTTTTTTATTCTTTTAAATTAAACTGCGGTTGAACATGGCACAGCTAGTTTTTAATAAAAATGATACCCTGCATGGGGTACTCTCACTTAGTTTCTAAAACGATGATCAAAATTATTCTAAACTGGGAGTAAATCTATATATCTCGAAAACTGGTTGGTATAGAAAATTCAAGTTTTGAATACTAAATCTAAGTCTTTTCTTTTTGATATTTAACTGCATAGTAGTCAAAAGTTAGGTTAGACTTATTACTTGTTTTTAATAAATTATAATTTAGTTTTAAGGTTGATTATAAGTTTATTAAACAATACATAGTAATTTCTAATGATTGTTTAAGCACTTCTGCGTTTTCGAGAAGTCGACTTTCCATCAAAACAATTTAATTTTCTAATGCAATTAATTTTAATCGTTTTATTCAAATCAAATTCCAGACGATTGCCGATTTAATTAAAATAAATTGGAAATATTTCCCCTCAACGTAACCTCCTGAAAATCAAAGTTCCGCGTAACTTCTGTAATCAATTTCAGTCACTTAGAAACAAAGTTAGGCGGCGCAAGTACCTGACAAGAACTCGTATAATTATCAGAAAGATGTTGAAATCATTATTATTGTAATATAATCCTAATTATACTATATAATAGATAAGTATTATTGTTTCTCCCCTAGGGAACAAAACGGTTGTAACACTGGTTAAAATACATTCAGTAAACTTTCAGTCATTTAGAAACAAAGTTAGGCGGCGCAAGTACCTGACAATAACTCGTATAATTATCAGAAAGATGTTGAAATCATTATTATTGTAATATAGTCCCAATTATACTACATAATAGATAAGTATTATTGTTTCTCCCCTAGGGAACAAAACGGTTGTAACACTGGTTAAAATACATTCATTAAACTCTCAGTCATTTAGCAACAAAGTTAGGCGGCGCAAGTACCTGACAAGAACTCGTATAATTATCAGAAAGATGTTGAAATCATTATTATTGTAATATAGTCCCAATTATACTACAGAAGAGATAAGTATTATTGTTTCTCCCCTAGGAAATAAAACAACGTTCATTAAACTCTCAGTCATTTAGAAACAAAGTTAGGCGGCGCAAGTACCTGACAAGAACTCGTATAATTATCAGAAAGATGTTGAAATCATTATTATTGTAATATAATCCCAATCATACTACATACTAGATAAGTATTATTGTTTCTCTGATACCTAGAAAACAAAACGGTTGTAACACTGCTTAAAATATATTATTATTCAGTTAGTCAGCGGCACCACAAATTAATAAGAACTCGTATAGTTATTAGGAAGATGATGAAAACATATCATTATTGTAATATAATTTAAACTATACTACATAATATAATCGTGGATGTTATTCTTACTCTGAGACCTAGAAAACAAAACGGTTGAATCACTGGTTAAAATACATTTAGTAAACTTTCAGTCACTTAGTAAAAAGTTAGTCAGCGGCTCAAGTACCTGACAAGAACTCGTATAATTATCAAAAAGATGCGGAATTACTGTTACTGGAATTTGATCTGAATTATATTACATAGTAGGTACAGTATTATTGTTTTTCTAATATCCATAAAACAAAACGGTGATTTAGATATTAAAATACATTCAGTCACCGCACAGCTTTTAGTCATTTATAAACAAAGTACCCGACAGCAACTCCTATAATTGTCAGAAAGATGTTAATAACATTGAAGCTTATTCCATACATACATATTAATTTAAGAGATACTTTTTTTTTTGATTTAACAATATTTTTTTATTTATCATATATACTTTTAAATATAAAAAAAAAAATTTGGTAATGTTATTAAACCCGGAAAAATAAATTTTCAGAGCTATTATATTTTACGTTTCTGACACAACAGTTATATCACTAATATCCTCCAGATTCAGAAAATATTTATTCTGTACGTCCAAAACGAACATATATTATTATTATTCAGGTTTAGAATATAGGCCCTTGAAATCAGCGTACGTATCACCGACATGTTGTAGTTTTTTTTTTTTTAACTTAGACGTTATAATTTTTTTTATTTCGTTTCATAATTTATTAATAAGTATTTTTTTTATAATATTAAAAGCTACTGTTCTTTCTATAAATAGCCTCCACGACCTATTTGTGAAACTTTTTTATAACTTTTGATTTAGACCCTTATTCGGACCCTTCAAGAACTCTGAACTAGTTTGCTACCTTATGGTGTCATACAACTTTAATAATATTCTTTTCAAATTTATTAATAATATTAATTACTGATTATTCTAGTTATAAACCATTAATATTTAATTTGAAAACTTAAATTAATGATGTAAACCTCTCCCTATACATAAGTTTAGCTTATAATTAATTATCATTCTCCCGGGACGTGGTAGGGCATGTCCTAAATAGCCCATAAATTCTTGAAACCTTCTATGTATTGCCATAAAATACACCCGTATAACTTCCTCTGATTTAATTTCAAATTATATATATATAGGTATATATCTTGTGTAGTTTAATAAATGCTTTTGTAGAGTTGTAGGCTTGGTTGTTGCAAGCTGGCCACTTCTTTGGTATAGACTCAGAATACAGGCTACGACCAAGTGAAAATAAAACCCCATATTTGGGTACCCTAACGCTGTAAGGCACCCATGATTTAACTTTTTTTTTGTTTTAGAAAAAAGTTGATATTGCTAGTATATTTTGATTTTATTGAAAGCCGATTTTTCAATCGACAGATAAAGTTATTTAATAGATAACTTCCATAGCGATGAATAAATTTGACAGTTTTTCAAGTTTAGGTGAGAGTTAGGTGTCTATAACTTCGTTACCACCGCCCAAACAGACGCAAAAACCGTCTGTAGGTTCAACCGTTTTCAGAAGATTACTGCATTAATTTCTTATCGACGTGGTAGTCTCCTTTCAGGGTGCAGTTACGAAATGGGTGGTTGAATTGACGATAAGGAAGCTAATATATTAAAATATACTCGTAATACAATTCATCTATGTCGGCGCCCATTTCGTAATCGCATCATTTAACCGGTCAAGTAAACTGTCAAATATCTTTATCTGACAATTGGAATTAGGGATCTAAATTAATATCTGCATCATTAAACGAAAATGTTGGTAGATCAACGCATATGTGATGAAATTCTATCCACATGCTCTTAGCGGTTAGCAGGTCGGAATTTTTAGCGATCCAGGTTTTCATTGTTTGTAACTGCATATGCGAGAGGTTTTATGCAGAGTTACGCTGTTGACCTAAATATCTCGCAGGGGATAGCAATATCCCTCATCGTATGATGTATAGATTTTTTATACCCCTATCTTTCTTAATCGCTTTCTATTGTTTTTAGAATCGTTTAATTATTCCATTTTTAAATTGTGGGTTTGCTTTTTTTTTCAATCTACAAAACATATATTAATGAAGGCTTTAACCTGGTAGTGGTTATAGCCTTCATTAGCTTTCAAAAGCTGATCTATGAAATTTTAAAGTTTTCGTTAAAATTAGAACACTTGACGTCTAAAAGTGCATGGTTGGTATGTATGATACTGATCCACACATTTCCATATAAATATATACGCCTGTGCGCGTGTATAGATTATCTATTCCATCAATTCAAGAGACCGCCTTCGTAGACTAGTGGTTGCGCCTTTGGTTGATTGTATCCGGAGGTCGTAGGTTCGATTCCCACCAATAGAAAAAAAAAAGAATAGTACGTTTTTCTGTAGTTTTTCATGGTCTGTCGAACTAATATGAAATTTTATAATAAAATCAAAAAAGCAAAATATTCTGCTCTCAATGACCATTTCGAGTTTTTGGCATTTGCGGTGGAGATCATGGGCTCTTAGTCACCGGACGCAAAGGCTTTTTAAAAAAATCGGTAAACTATTGAGCGAAATATCCGGAAGCCAAGTGGCCAAGGCATTCTATGTCCAAAGAAACGCACTAGAGGTCCAGAAGGGAAATGCAGCAAGTATTCTCGGCACTCTGGACGCGACAACCGACTCATACTATAATTATTTATTATGTTTTAAATTTGTCTTGAGGCAATTAATTTATGTTTTTAAATATAAAAAAAACTTTTGACTTTTTATGTTTTAACTGTTAAATAATGTCTTTTGGAATTAAAATATTTATTTATAATATTTTGATGAAATAGTTAAACATAAGTATAATAACAAGTAGAATCGTCCATAGATCTATATATTATAGTGGTGCTAGCGATACTGGCTAGCTAGCCGGTGGCATTAATGCTAAACAACAATGAATACTGATTAAACCCATTCATAGATTTTGTAGGTCTGCTTACAAAATGGCTTTATTAATCTGCACCTCTATTATTTATTATTTCTAGCGGACGCAGCACAAGCAGGCCCCCATAAGGTCCCCATAAGATGGACCGACGACCTGAAAAAGGTCGCGGGAAGCCGATGGCTACAGGTAGCGTAGAACCGGTCGTTGCGGCGATCCTCGGGGGAGGCCTATGTCCAGCAGTGGACGCATGAAAGGCTGCTATGATGACGATGATGATGATGAATCTGCACCTTCAATCAACAGATTTACTGTGGCCTTCTGCTAGTATTTATACTAATATTATAAAGGTAAAGAGTTTTTTTGTTTGGTAGAACGCGCTTATCTCAGGAACTACTGGTTCTTATTGAAAACATATATAATTGTTGGATAGCCCATTTATCGAGGAAGGTTATATAACATTACGCTACGACCAATATAAGCGGAGCATCAATGAAAAATGTTGTTTAAATGGGGAAAATGTTATTTCTTTTTAAAGATTCCGTTGCTTGCGCTGTGTGAAAGGTTAAAGTTACGCAGACGAAGTTACTAGTAATAATATATAATGGGATTTTACAAATTACTTAGTAAATAACATTAATTATTATGTTAATAACTGTTTTGCACCCTAAGCATATTTCACTCTCTCAAAGGTTAGTAGGTAGAAAATGCCTAAGGAATTAAGCTCACCTATGTACAATTTTGTGCAAAAAATAACTATATTAATCTTATATACGTGGTGGCCGAGTTGGTTGACCTTAGACTTAAAAACATTAGGTCCCTGGTTCAAAACCCGGTGGGTACCAATCAGTTTATATCTAAAAAATTATGTACAATTATTTAACAACACCACTATAATAGTGCCTCGGAGAGCACGTTAAGCTGTCGAGCCCACTTTCACTACACCAACTTGTAAAAGTGTTTATAGATGGGTTTTTGAGTATCCAAACATCGAGACGAGCTAGCCACTTGTACCGAACATACCATCGCCTATAAATATATATTACTCTTAAAATACGGTTTGGAATAAATTCTAATTTAGCGCGTGCTAATTCTGTGCACTCTACAAAAGCAACCGAAATAGTAAAATTAAGATTAAATGCACTCCATAGAGATTTCAAGAAATTCATCTTGCCTCATAGTCATAATATTAATTAAGGCACTGCCATGTTGTGCGCTCAAGCGGTCTTTCAATTATCCACTCCTTTGTTTTCAGGCGCATTTTCAGACCTATTGTCGTCATATTCATATCCTGCTCGACGAATAGAATATTTTCATTCATTTCATGATGCCCTTCCGTACCTATTTTCAGAGAAATTTAATTAAATTCGTGTGAAAATTTTATATTAGGTTTTTGGACGTGTTTTATCGTTACCTAACTTTATTTTTAATATATAATGTCTTACATATTATTATTAATATTGATTGCTCCTTCGATATGATACGATAGCGCTCCGACTAAATGATGCAGTTACGAAATGGGCGGCGACAAAATCGAATTTGTATTACGAGTACTTTATCGTACTTTATCGTCAAATTAACTGCCCGTTTCGTAACCGTATATCAATACTTTTAGTGCCCTCTATCCAACCATAATAATAATATACAATCAATACTGTGTAAGACTGTGTAATTTGTCCTACTTATTAAAAAAAATACTATCCTGTCATCACCATCTTTGGAACGCGTTCTACAAAAGATCCGAAGGCCAATCTTGAGGCTTTTCAAGATCTTTCAAGAGACGATGCATGAACATGGCTGGAATTCCTCTTGCATCGACACTATATGAATTTTATTAAAGCACAGCATGTGACTCTGTATCTACTTTATAGTAATACAATTTTTTTATAAATATTTTAAAATTTAATAAAAATTCTTTTTAATATTGTTTTTATTAAGTTTATACTACATAACATACTTTACCAGTTAAGTTTTCACAAAGTTATTAAACATATAAATGCCAATTGTATATATATTAATTAAGATAATTTATTATCTACTAATAACTTTTTTAATCCATTTAGTAGTGCGTTAGCTATTTTAAACATACTTTCGGGTTTATATTGGATCATTAAAACTCGGAATAAAATGAAAAAGTGTTTGTGAGTGTCGTACCTAATAAATTGATATGGCCCATTAAGCTTTGACGACAAAAAACACGAAATAAATGTCACCTATATAAACTACAAGTAAATAACAATGACGTATACTACTAGACTGGTATTGCCGTATAATTGAAATATACCGCCGTGCGGTCCATTTAAATCAGTTTTTTGGCTTTCTAACTTTTTTAGTTATTTTTTTTAACTAATGTTACGTTATACTCGTATATATTTTACCGTTATTTTAATTAAATATTAATACTGTAAAAATTATTACAAAAATGTCTAAAAATATTAATTTAAGCGAAAATGTCTTTTAAAAAAAACTTTGACAGACATTTCAAACAACGCTTTTCTATACCTACTATAGTATGGTATACATGGCAGAAACAAAAATACTAGCACGTTTTATCTATATTTTATTTGCAGCGACCTGTTAATACTTATATTGTATTTATGAATGAATAATGAATTGTATAGAATGTATAAAATTGTTAAAATTAACTTTTTCGGGACATCTTCAAGTAAATCTATATTTATATTTAAAACATCTTTAAGGCGATGTTTGCTGTACCTCTCTCTATAAACTGTAGAATTGTAGTGCTTTGTAATGGCCTTATTCATAAAAACTTATTGAGCCCTTCAAGAACACTTTAGATATAGAAGGTTTTGTCTCTTTTACGAATATTCATTTTTGTTGCTAATTAAGTGATTTTCAAGGACACAGTTTTTATGAATACCAGTGCTAGTCTATAACGTATAAATATACGTCTATGGTATAGAAACTTGGATACCAACAGAGGGCGTTTTGTTGTGTCATTCCGTAATTGGGCGATGTAATTTAGTGTGATTATTAGTTATTTAGTTACAAAAAAGTTCCATTTGGGGCTAATGATTGTAGCTGTGAATTTTTTATTATAATTATTATAATTAATTGGGATATTTTTACACATATTGCCTTAAGGCCATATTCTGATTATTTTAAAGGTAACGTTAGATTGTCAAAATAACGATAACCTATGTACAATGGTCACGACACAGAATGCTAAAATCTATAATATATATACGTAGTGGCCGAGTATATACGTGGTGGCCGAGTATATACGTGGTGGCCGAGTTGGTTAGACCTTGGACTTAAAAACACTTAGGTCCCTGGTTCGAATCCCGATGTGTACCAATGAGTTTTTAATTAATAAAAATGTATGTATATTTGTTTGACAACACTATTATAGTGCCTCGGAGAGCACGTTAAGCTGTTGGTCCCGGTTTCGCTATACCAACTTGTGAAACTGTTTATAGATGGGTTATTGAGTCTATTCAAAAAAAAATAGCCACTTGTTCGGTGTAGACTCATACCATCGGCTACGACGAGGTGGGATTAAAACTCCGCTGGGTACCCTGGGGCCGTCTAGGCGGTCTCGGGCGCCGTAAGGCACCCGTGATGATATGTATATGTATGTATCTATAAGACAAGGGAATAGAGTGCATGACTTTTTTAGTGTTCGTTGTTGCTTATTGTTTAATGTCATATTTATATGATTTTGTTATTTTGACAACCTAATGTTTCCGTTATAAGAAACAGAATATGTCAGCTGGTCACACATATGCTAAGCTTGAGTTTCAATATTATACTATATGTACAACGATATGTATGTATCATCGATGGTATGAGTCTACACCGAACAAGTGGCTAGCTCGTCGCGATGTTTTTGAATAGACTCAATAACCCATTTATAAACAGTTTCACAAGTTGGTATAGTGCAACCGGGACCGACAGCTTAGCGTGCTCTCCGAGGCACTATAGTGGTGTTGTCAAACAAATGTACATATTTTTTTTTAAATTAAAAACTCATTGGTACACACCGGGATTCGAACCAAGTGTTTTTAAGTCCAAGGTCTAACCAACTAGGCCACCACGTAATGTACAAATTATGTACAACGATACCAATACATATTATCTATACTAATCTATATCTATACTTTTTACAATAATATAAAGAGGTAAAGTTTGTGAAGTTGTGAGCTTGTCTACTGGGGGGTCTACTGATCCGATTTTGAAAATTATTTTAATGTTGGATAGCCCATTTATCGAGGAAGGTTATAGGCATATAACATCACGCTATGACAAATAGGAGCAGATTATCAATGCTAGTATTTTATAAACACTCAGCCCATGGAAAATTGTAAACAAAAATGTAGGTACTAATATTATTTTGCGATGAGTGGGAATCAAACCCACAACCTCCGAAGGCGCAACCATTAGACCACAAGGCGATCAACGTATTAATGTAATGTAGATTATATTATATAACGACGCCTGGGACCACCTAGACGGACAGAATATTGTTTACTCTGTACTGATATTGAATCAACATCGAACAAGTGGGTAGTTGGATGTCTATTTAGCCTCAATTATATGATTATATTAATATGTATTATACACAAATACTATATTAGTATATAAAAATAGATAATAATACCTAATATGTTGTACAGTTACTTGTACTATTATTTATTCTGTGGTACAGTACACATATTGCTCTGGTCACAAACAAGCTTGTATTATGTGTACCAGAAACAACGATATTATAAAAACTTTCTTTGACAACACCACTATAGTGCCTCGGAGAGCACGTTAAGCTGTCGGTCCCGGTTTCACTATACCAACTTGTAAAACTTATTGTAAAACTTATACGTTATTGAGTCTATCCAAAACATCGCGACGAGCTAGCCACTTGTTCGGTGTAGACTCCATCGGCTACGACGAGGTGGGATTAAAACCCCTCCGCTGGGTACCCTGGGGCCGTCTAGGCGGTCTCGGGCGTCGTAAGGCACCCGTGAAGATATATATATATATATATATATATATAAACTTTATAAAAACCCAGACTATATTTTTTAGATATTAATTAAAGATAGATACCAATATATATATTTATATATAAATATATATATTTATATATAAATATAGAACAATACAATAATAATATTGAAAGCTTATCCTTTTATTTAATCAAATCAAAGCATTTATTTATGAACATAGGTTTAGGTATAGGTTACAGATGACAGTTCCCTTAATAGTTCTCTGTGCCCTGTCCGTAGACGTATTAATATTCTAGTGGTTATTCAACATATAATAGGGTACAATAACAGACACACACTGCAAACAAAATTATTTTACGATGACACACAAACCATTATAAGTCCAAGTATACGTGGCACATCATGTTGGACATATCAATGCCACTATCATGGTATTGATCTATCCGACAAGAAGTTTATTTATTTAGTTTCCTTTAAACATTTAAAAATAGACGCATCAAGGTAGTGTCTCGTACTAATTAATTAATATTATTTCAATACATTATTATTTAGATATATATTATTATGGACTTTCTAAAAAACTTATCATATATGCAAAATAGTACTGGTTAACAACAACAGTACTTTGCATAGTTTTCTTGTGGTAATGTCTTTTCAGAGTGCGACTACGAAACGGGCGGTTGATTCGATGATGAAATAAATAATTGAGGATATTAAATTACACAATGAATAATGCAAATTCGTCCTTGTTGCCGCCAATTTATGAACCACTGCGTTTAGCCAGCATAGTGGGACCGATAAATATTTGCTAAACAACAATTTATTAATCGACCCCATTCATGTACTTTGTAGGTCTTCTTAACATCAGGTAGATACAAAAGCACATGCTGTGCTCCTATAAAAAAAAATAAAAAAAGTGTACCTTAAAATGTTTTTATTTTATTTTAACTAGGTACTTAGTAATTTATAAAGAGGCCAATTAAGTAAATCTACAACATAAACTTAATAATGTTATTTACTGAACCCCTTAAAGCCTTCTGCAAGTCCTTTGTTTCTTATTCTGATAACTATAAATAATTAAGGCTTCATCAAACCGGCAACGAAAAGGCCTTTTATTTAGCGAAAGCTCTGAAGCTTATAGTATAATAGAAAGCTCATCAATGATCTAAATTGCGCTATAGGTATCTTTATTTTAGGGTACCACCTCTAACTTTATATTTATAGTGCCTCGGAGAGCACGTTAAGCTGTCGGTCCCGGTTTCACTATACCAATTTGTGAAACTGTTTATAGATGGATTATTGAGTCTATTCAAAACATCGCGACGAGCTATCAACTTGAACGGTGTAGACTCATACCATCGGTTACGACGAGGTGGGATTAAAACCCCTCCGCTGGGTACCCTGGGGCCGTCTAGGCCGTCTCGGGCGCCGTAAGGCACCCGTAATGATATGTATGAATGTACCTCTACCTTTGGCATTGTAGCCGATGGTATGAGTCTACACCGAAAAAGTGGCTATCTCGTCGCGATGTTTTGAATAAAAGTTTCACAAGTTGATATAGTGAAACCGGGACCGACAGCTTAACGTGCTCTCCGAGGCACTATAGTGGTGTTGTCAAACAAATGTACATAATTTTTTTAATTAAAAACTCATTGGTACACACCGGGATTCGAACCTAAGTGCTTTTAAGTTCAAGGTCTAACCAACTCGGCCACCACGTATATAATTTGGCATTGTAAACGTAGTATTTAAAAATATTGTTGTATATACTCGGTGTTTTTTCTTACAGTGGAATTATTTATTTTTTACGTCTTAAGTATCACTTATAAAACGCATTTTTTAATAAAAAAAAGTAGGTTTTATTT
This sequence comes from Monopis laevigella, assembly GCA_947458855.1. Lineage (NCBI taxonomy): Eukaryota > Metazoa > Arthropoda > Insecta > Lepidoptera > Tineidae > Monopis > Monopis laevigella. Next base: position 16,524,903 of record OX381593.1, read on the forward strand.
TTTTAAAGTCCAAAATAAATGATCATATTTTGAACACCTATATTGTTAATATTACTCCAACGTAGTATTTTCGTGTCAAGCAAATAAAATACATTTTACTGATGATTTGTATACCTTTTTTGTATTTTAAATCATTTTATATAATGTTTTTTTTTATATGGGCGACACTAAAATAAAAAATACGTGTTTCATTGTAGAACACAATTTTTTTTTCACTGGTACAAAAAACCCTCAGTATAAGATAACTGCAGTAATAAATATATTTAGGGCCGTTTCGACCAAAAGAAGGATCTTATACGTACCAAGATTGGTAACGTCAAATCACATACAAATAATTATAATGGTTATTTTAATCTATAAATTTGTATAAAATTTGACATTACTATCCTTAGTATAAGTTATACCATCTTTTGGTCGAATCGGCCCTTAGACAATTAGTCAATGGATATAAAACAAACCTTATATTTTACTAAATCATGATTTTTTAAATCATAACTTTAGCGCTTTCTAGAATTTTTTGCAAAGGTACAAAGTACAAAGGTTATAAATCGTTATTTAGGAACAAAGACTATACATTTTTGTACACAAAATACTTTATCATTTATTCGAACGTACCATCACGGGTGCTTTATGGCGCTTGACACTGCTTAGTCAGTCCCTGAGTGCACAGCATTTAGTGTTATATTCCCACCTCGTAGCCGATGGTTTTCTGAGTCTACGCCGAACAAGTGAGCTCGTCGCGGTGTTTGTATAGACTTACAAATAGTTTCACAACTTGGTATACTGCGTCCGTGGCTTAAGGGCTTAGTCGACTTGACGCCATACAAACGTACTTCCAATATTACAACTCGGTTGTTAGTCGAAGTTTAATTATTATTTTTATGCCTAGTCGGCCCCAGGGTACCCAGCGGAGGGGCTTTAATCCTACCTAGTCGTAGCCGATGGTATGAGTCTACACCGAACAAGTGGCTAGCTCGTCGCGCTGTTTTGAATAGACTCAATAACCCATCTATAAACAGTTTCACAAGTTGGTATAGTGAAACCGGGACCGACAGCTTAACGTGCTCTCCGAGGCAGTATAGTTGTGTTTTTATGTTGGTAATTGTACACGAAAATCTTTATGTTGTGGCTAAGAAGAAATGATAGTTGGTTTTGGGTAATAAATATTTTTGTATTATAATAATTAAAAGATTTTTGTGGGTATTAAAAAAAAATCCCAACACAGAAATATTAATAAATACAATGTCCGGCCAAAATATATATATTATTAGAGCACGACATGTGACTTTGTATCTACCTGGTAGTGAGCAGACCTACAAAGTCTATGAATGTGGTCAATCAATAATTGTTCTTAAACAATATTGATCGCCCCCACTATGCCGGCTAAATGATGCGATTACGAAATGGGGGCGACAATGACGAATTTCATTACGATTTTAATATATTCGCTGACTTATCGTCAATTTAACTACCCATTTCGTAACCGCACCCTGAAACGAGACTACCACCTCGACAAGAAATCGATGCAGTAGTCTCCTGAAAACCGGTGAACCCACAGACTAAAACCGAAACATGACTAGTCATACTCATTTGACGGTTTTTGCATCTGTATTGAGACCAGTCGGTCGGCTTAACAAAGATATAGAGACCTTCCTCCCACCCTAAAAATTTGTAAAATTCCGCAACAAACAGTAATCGAGTATTACTGGAAGTGCGAAAGCTCATTTTGTATGGAGAACACAGACTTCGCGATTACGAATGCAGTGACCTTAACGTGCTCTCCGAAGCACTATTAGTGATGTTGTTAAACAAATAAACGTTATTGTAAGTCACTAGTGTTTGAACTCCTTACCTAAAAAATGTAGTATCTAATAAATTCGCCCACTTCATATGTAATAATATATAATATATCATCACGGGTGCTTTACGGCGCCCGAGACCGCCTAGACGGCCCCAGGGTACCCAGTGTAGGGGCTTTAATCCCACCTCGTCGTAGCCGATGGTATGAGTATACACCGAACAAGTGGCTAGCTCGTCGCGATGTTTTGAATAGACTCAATAACCCATCTATAAACAGTTTTACAAGTTGGTATAGTGAAACAGGGACCGACAGCTTAACGTGCTCTCCGAGGCACTATAGTGGTGTTGACAAACAAATGTACATATTTTTTTTAATTAAAAAACATTGGTACACATCGGGATTCGAACCAGGGACCTTAGTGTTTTTAAGTCCAAGGTCTAACCAACTCGGCCACCCCGTATCAAACCACTTCATATGTTTTGTTCCTTTTTACAAATAAGTAACAATATAAATATACATGGTGACTTTGAAAGGATGTACTTTGGCTAATATAAGGCTCTGCTGATCAAATTAAACAACTTTTCCTATGGAACCATATTTTATTAAAAACGAATTGCCTTCACCACATAGTTCCATGAGAAAAGTTGTTCAATTCGATTAGTAAGGCCTCATATTAGCCCAAAGTACAACATTTCAAATTCCCTATATAACTGGGCTATTAAACAAGAGTTTTCCTGTTTGAATACTGGTAATCAAACTGCTGTCTACGCGGCTTGGCTAAATGTTTGTTTCCAAGCCATAATAAACAATAAAAAAATACTACGCTGCTGAGGCAAAAATTTCATTGAAATCGTGGCTTAGACATGAATCTTTCGCCTATAGACAGATGAAACAACGTACAGTCTCAGTTTCGTTTTTATAACATTTGTATGAACAGAATAAGGCCGCCTACCTAGACTAGTGGTTGGCGTTGTATCCGGTCGTGGGTTCGATTCCCACCCATGGCAAACAAATATTAGTACCTACGTTTTTTCTGTGTAGTTTGTCACGGTCTGGGTGATTATTAATTATGTGTTATATCGTTGCTTCTGGGTACACATAGTACAAGCCTAGAGCTTAGTTTGTGAGCAATATGTGTAAATTGTCCTACATATTAAAAAAATAGCATCTGTATAATTTTTGTTTACACGAATGGTATAACATTTTCGAAAATGTTTATATTTAATATTAGATGTAGGTATTTGGTATGGTTTGATTAACTTTTATTTGCGGTAACCTATCTTGATTAATATTTTTTTCAGGATAAAAAAATATACTTTACAATCTAATCCAATTACTTTTTAATTACAAATAAAAAATGTTGAATACTGTAATATAATAAATATTTTGTAATACTATCTTTGCTATAAGTATAAAAAATATTAAAATGTGTAATTTTTAGGGTAGAAAAAATTATCTTGCCAATATTTTTTATGATTTTTGACGTTTTTATTAAATTATATTTAACTCAAATGGTAGAGGTTTAGTAGATATTCCTAATATATTCCAGAGTAATAATATTACTATTAATAGATGCAAAGACAAAATGATCTAAATCGCCGCCTCTGTAGACTTTTTTGTATGCGGAGGTCGTGGGTTCGATTACCCCCAAAACAAAAAACAGGTACCTATGTTTTTCTGTACAGTTTGTCATGGTCTGGGTGTTTATAAAATATAAGTAATATTTATATCGTTATTTCTGGTACACCCAGTACATTTCAGTACAAGCCTACAGCCTAATTTGATTATTAAAAATCATTTTTTTATTTATTTTACCTAGTAAGCTTAATTCCTTAAGAAACGTTATTTTAGCGATTAAGTGTTAATTAACAATTTCACTAAGCCTGGATTAAGTATTTATATAGGGTTATGTAGGTATTTGGTATCATCAACAGCCCTCTATGTAGAGGTTGCATGGAAACGGAAGAAACACCCACCCATGTGCTGCTTCATTGCACCGGGGTGGCTTTACAACGGGCGAAAATCCTCGGAACACCGAGGTTGCTTCTTGAGGCCTGTGGAAGACCCGGACTTCTTGTCGCCTTCTGGAAGGAGCTGGGTTGGCTAGAATAGTCAGCCGACTCACGCAAAAAGGCCTAATCTCTTGGCTAATTGCGGAAAACGAACCCGCCATGAACATGAACAAGTAGGTATTTATTATAGAACCTTTACGTAGTTAAATAATACAGTTATTACCGATATAAATCCCTTTAAATTTCAAATAGGTATATGTTTTTGTTATGGATCAACTAATTTGATGACAAGCGGTATAACAGCTAATAAGCATTAAAACCACCATTAATTGAAATGCTAGAGAAAACTTTGAATATTAATATCAAACATTAATTTAAAAACTTATTAATAATTATTTCTCAGAAAGATAATAAATTATATAATAAAAAATCCATCGGTTTATCAAAATATTTTTTGAAAATCTTAATAAATTTATATTTGTGATTAAATCCAATTAAGTACCTTTTGTAGTTTAAAATAACCTTTTGGTCCGCTATTTATAACCCCTAATGAAAGTTTTTGAAGCATAGTATAAGTTAAATCTATAGTTAAATTATAAATAAAAGAAGTAGAGATTTTTTTTAATAGGTTTAATTTATAAAGATCTTAACGTATTTTTTTTTTCTAAATAGGTTTAATAATTTGATATTTTTAAACCATGGACAAATTAAAATAAAATTGTAGGTTTACCAATTATTTAATATTTACTACAGAGTTAGTTAGTAACAGTTACTAACAACTGGGTCTAAGAATACATACACATATATTAATATGCTGTACTCTTGATAACGGGTAGGCAGAGAGTAATGTACACCACTTATCACGATCTCCACGAGACTCCAATTTTCCCTTTTTCCGATTTCGAAAAAGGAAGAGTTAATTTAAAGATGTGTTTTTTTTAAAGAATTACCTATTAATTTTCATTCTGCTAATCCTACTCTACTTGCTATTTAATAAACGCGAAAGTTGCGAGTATGGATGGGTGTATGGATTTTTGTTATTATTTTAGGCAAAAACTACTGAACGGATTTTGACGGTCTTTTCGTAAAGTTAGTGTTAAATATTTTTTAATACTGATAAGCACTAATTTCGACGAAAACTATTTCTTATTTTTCATCCTCATTTAAATCGCGACAGCCTCCGTAGACTAGTGGTTGCGCCTTTGGCGTTGTATCCAGAGGTCGTGGGTTCGATTCCCACCTATGGCAAAAAATATTAGTACGTTTTTTTTCTGTACAGTTTGACATGGTCTGGGTGTTTATAAAATATAATATGTATCGTTGCTTCTGGTACACATAGTACAAGCCTAAAGCTTAGTTTGTGGCCAGAGCAATATGTGTAATTTGTCCTACATATTATTATTAAATAATAAAATTAGGCTTCGGTCCACCTTATTGACCTTAAATAAATTACAATCGAATATATAATATATCAAATATCGACGTTTTCTTAATTCTTTCTTGCACGTAATATCTTAAACATATCCGAATAATAAAATTTTCATAAAATACGAACCTGTCCGTGATTAACGAAACCGTGTCGATGAGCAATTTGGTCGACAACTTCTGGTCCTTCGGGGACATGTACAGCAAACTGATGATGGTACAGATACTGCGGAAGACAAGTATCCAGCAATGCTAACACAAGAAACCAGCAGTATAAGACTCCCATCTCGCACCATTTCTCTTCTACCCGGGATGGTCGCTTAAGCTACACACTGTCTTCAAGGTCCCAATCATTTGTATTTAATTCCAACAACATTCACTTCTATAAAATCATTATATTCGACAATTTTTTTAATAGTTTCCAGTTCATTATTACAAAAAAAAAACTTTAACCGCACAAGAAAATGTTATTTTAATACGAGGTTACGTAAAAAACAAATGAAGATAAACGTAAGTTGAATTTCACTTCGCGTTTCAGTAATGTAGTTTTAATCGGTCAGTGTACGTGTGTTTGATTCGACTGAAAAGCGATGTGGAGGCGACCGGTTTCAGTCGATGGTTTCGACACGACTGAAGGTTGGAGACTGAAACGTTTCTGGTGTAAGGTTGAGGCGCGCATGCTCCAAAGTTGGCGCCCTTTTCTTAGCCTACTTACTTATAAATGTATTATGTGCATGTGAGGGATTGACTCGCACGTTTAATTGGTTTACCCTACAATTTTTAGTTTTGTTTTGTTTGTTGTTGTCTAGGTCATTTTGTTTATTGAAGCACGGCCTGTGACTTTCTGCCTATCCAATGATAAGCATACAATGGGGTCGATTGATACTATAACCTTTTATCATTATTTTAATTTTAAATATTTACTATTTTCTACAAGGTAATAATTAGTTATTACTTAACATTTATGTTAATTTGTCTTATTTATTTTAAGTTATTTTGTTAACAGAGTTATAGAATACATTTCCATGGTTTTTTTTTTTTTAACTAGTTGATGTTTGCGCAGGCCTTGGATTCAGCTATGTATTTGGCCCTGCAATGTAGTAGTATACGTATCCAGCGGATTTCCTCTCCTTTGAAGGTCATTGCAGTGGTGGCGCGTGTGCCGGGTTCTGGTCTGCACCCTAAGGGCCTGGTTGAGCAGAAGGATGGCTGACACATACGTTACGTCCGTGATCGGGTGCTACTGTGGGGGCCTTGGATCTCCGCTGGGCACTCACGTTTGATTGTTATCATATAAGAAGCGGAGATCCCGAAAAATCTTCTGCTGATAGACCGGCGCTGGCATCAAAGAAATGTTGTGTTCTGTAATTCTGTACTTTCAATATTGTAAGATAGTATATCTGCCTTGGGGTGTTCTACGCGTGCTCTTCAGTAGGATGAGAGTATATACCACATGCTATAAGCATAGGTTTAAGTCAATAACCATGCAGGACCATGCTCCTCCGATGATACGGTACATGTGGAACATCAGAGTTTTTTACTTGCTGGTACCTTTTTCTCCAGGGTGTCTCTGTGGCGATCGACTTGTGATCAGCGTTTGCGCCCTAAAAGATACCTTTTATCTATCTACTTGTAGGTATATTTTGATTACCTATACTAAAGTATGTATATTTGGGGCGTAGCTATGGTCTGTTGGGTTGGTCGCCTTGGTGGCACTTTTGCAGGGCAGTCAACGATTGACAGGTCAATGGAACCAGCTAACCACCTAGTCTTAAACTGGTTGGTTATGTAGTGTGTGTTCGGTTGGGTTGTTTTTTTTTTTTTTTTTCTTCCCGCAAGGACAATAGTTTAATAGTTTACGATTTGTTTATTTTGTATTATATTCTCAACATTTGTCTGTGGGAGGAATGGCGACCTGGCCAAGTACACACAGGACCTTATATATACTCTTTTTTTTTTTTTTTGACTTTTCATAAATGCCTTTAAAGGTTTACATGAAATAAATATTTTTGACTTTTGACTTTGACTGTTCTTTAACAGCATTTGTCGCTTCCACTAAGCCGGGTAAATGATGCTTAAATAGTAGAAAATCCGGCTTTCCGGAGACTACATACTGCAATTATTTCTGTCGAGGGTGCAGCTTTTGCGGTGAGGTTACCAAACGGGTTATTGATTTGACAAAATACGCCTTTGTCGCTGATTTCGTAATCGCATTATTTAGCCAGCATAGTGAGAGCGATCAATATTGTTAAACATTAATGTGTTGATCGACTCCATTCATGGACATCGTAGGTGTGCTAATTCTAATCTAAGATGATGAATGAACTTTTATTAAAATGGCAAAAGTGCATTAACAATAATGACCAATATTATAATTATATATATATATATATATATATATATATATATATATATATATAGAAAGGAAAAATATATTTTATAATCATTTCTATAAAATTAGATAATTTCACATTTAAAGACATATTAAATACCTAAAAAAATATATTCAAGAAACGTTTATTAAAATTAAAATAATAATATATATTATTATATACATATATAATCATAATAACTTAGTTAATCTCATATATAGGTACAGTTTTCATTCTAACTATTAGTTTATCATAACACATTTATTAATATATAACATATACGTTTATTAATAAATAAAATTCATTTCAAAATGTATATTTGAGCTGGCATGATCGCTAAACGGTAAAAGTTCTATCATATTCTATCACTGTTCCTACATTAGATATGCTAATATATACTTGAAATCGGTTTCTCGAGCCAAGTTTCTCCAAAGACAAATATTATTGAGGCACATATAAATCGTGTTATCATTGAAAGCATACGAAGAACCTGACTCCCTACAAAATTTATATTTAGTTAAGGGGATAACAATCACTTAGGCTAATACTGATAATTTTTAACAACCAACTATTGCAATTATAAAGTATCAGATACAAATTAAAGAAAATACATTTTAATACAATAATTTAAAATCACAATATCTAATAAATTATTATGTTGAAGATTATGTTTTACAATATTAATGTTTTATTATTTATCTATAAATAATTTATTGACATATATATTCAATTTAGTTATTAAACAAAAATATAATAAAATATACCTACCTATAAAAATAAAAATAATTAATTATTAACTATTTTAAAAATTTTGGAAATGAGACAATGGGCGTAGGGTACCAAGGACACTAGCGGCGTTACCCCGTTGGATAGCAATACTGATCCTCTGAACCAGGTACTAATTATAAATAACACTTGTTTGGTACTTTGCCATGTAATTCTGTGTTTATACTAATATTATAAAAAGAAGAGATTTGATGTTTTTTTTTGTTCCGAATAAACTTAAAAATTACTGAACTGATTTTAAACTTTATATATTATATATACGTGGTGGCCGAGTTGGTTAGATCTTGGACTTAAAAATACTTAGGTCCCTGGTTCAAATCCCGGTGTGTACCAATGAGTTTTGAATCTAAAAATGTATGGAAATTTGGGTTTAAACGTGTTATTGAGTCTATTCAAACAACGCGACGAGCTAGCACTTGTTCGGCGTAGACTCATACCATCGGCTACGACGAGGTGGGATTAAAAACCCCTTCGCTGGGTACCCTTAGGCCGTCTAGGCGGTCTCGGGCGCCGTAAGAATATATATGATTTTAAACATTAATTCACCAATAGAAATCAGCGTATATAGCAGATACCTCTGACAATAAATTATAACGGTTTTGAAAATGCTAAGTTAGGGTTCTGCTTAGTATGACCAAGGTCGTTGGTAACTATTAGCGCCTTAAGTTTTCATCGAGTGGGTTCACAAGTTGTGAACATTTTAAGCTAAATACCATTTGTAAATTAGCTAACATTCTTTGAATTTTCTGAGAATTTTAGCTAAAGCACGTCGCATTTTCATGTTAAAATAAATGTAGCAATTTCTTAGTAAGTAATTTAGGTTTGGTAAGTACTAAATAAATGAGTACTAATTAGTTATAGAAACAATGATACTTTTAACATCACTGCTCATGTATGTGCGTACAAAAACCGCCAAGTGACCGAGTCATGTTTTGGTTTTAGTCTGTGGGTTCACTGGGCTACTGCATCGATTTATTGCCGAAGTGTTAGTCTCCTTTCACTACATAACAACAAATCGATTAGACGATAAATAGCGAGAGATACTATATTTAAAAAATGGCATATGTATAGTATTTACTTACCCGATTTAGGATATTTAAATAAAAAGGAACTCATTGGATGAAGACTATACAGAAAAGCGGCCTCAGCCTAGTGGTTAAGTCACTGCGCAACTGATAACAAAGTTAAGCAGATGACAACAAAGCCGGCCTGGGATGGGTGACCGCTTTATACAACGAGGCTATTTCATCATAAACACCGCAACAAGCTCGCCACTTGTTAGGTGTTGCCTCCGAATACCATCGGCGAAATGAGGATGGGTTAATCCCTCCGCTGGGACCCTGAGGCCGTTTAAACGGTTCTCGGGAGCCAAATAGGCACCCGTGATGGTATTTATTTTATTTATTCATTGGATGAGACTCGGTGTTCGTTCATCTGTCTGTATCAAATCTCTCAAAAACTCCTTACGATTTACTTATTTTTTTAAATTCCTATGTCCAAAATGATAGACAAAGGTGTTAATCTTGTTGTCCAAAAGAAATACGTATATCAAAAGGATATAAAACAAAAGATATTTATAAGCTCACTGTACAGAAAAACGTACCAATATTGTTTTCCCATCAGTGGGAATCGAACCCACGACCTTCGGAATTAATTACAAAATATAATTAAAGCACAACCTTTGTGTAATAAGAGATAAAATAAAATAAACTTTTAATTGGATTCTAGGAAATAAATAATTTGATTAGAAGATAAAATTAATTAATGTAACCAAAACAGATCTCACATCCTCAAAATAAAAGGAATTTCCATTCAAAAAACAGAGAGAAAAGATAATTAGAACGGTTTTAACAAATTGAATTTACCTTTAGCTTGTCTCGCATGTTAAATCAAAATTTTCATTATGTTTTCGTCATGATTCGATCTGTATGACCAAAATTATTCCAATGATTCCAAAATCAAAATATATTGTGGTAAAATTGGTACACACGTTCGTTTTTCAAATTTTTTATTCAATCAGCCATACCACAAGTTTTTGTCTGGTAACTAGATAGAGATAAACCAATAGAATCGCTTTATTTTTCAAATAAACCTCTCTTATTGATTGATTTCTATCTATAGTTACTAGCGACTATAGTAAAAATTGTTTGCAAAACCTTGTGGTAGAGCTACAGTTTCAACTACTCGATCGGATAAAGCGGCTACGCTTTTTCGGTAATATGTTTTCTATTACCACTTTAACCCATTTCGTAACCGCACCCTGAAAGGACACTACCACCTCGACAAGAAATCGATGTAGTAATCTCCTGAAATCGGTAAACCCACAGACTAAAACCGAAACATGACTAGGTCACTTACGGTTTTTGCATCTGTATGGATTTTTTTCTTTTGGTCGAACTGGGCCCTTACTCCCTTGTTAAGCAGATCACTCTACAATTTATTAAAATACCTTTACAACAAATAAAAAATCTTACTTTAAATTACAATAAAGCTTTCGTTTAATTTCTCTGGTAACAAAACCTAATATTTGACAGCCTCCGTAGACTAGTGGTTGCGCCTTTGGCGTTGTATCCGGGGGTCGTGGGTTCGATTCCCACCCATGGCAAAAAAATATTAGTACGCTTTTTCTGTACAGTTGTCATAGTCTGGGTGTTTATAAAATATAATATGTATTATATCGTTGCTTCTGGTATACATAGTACAAGCCTAGAGCTTAGTTTGTGACCAGGGCAATATGTGTAATTTGTCCTACATATTATTATTATTATAATTATAAAATAAAATATAGAGGCCTTCCTCCACCTAATTAAAGATTACCAATAATAATAATTCTTAAAAACGAGTTCAACAAAATTTTCATAAAATTAATTCCCAATCAATAAGAGTAGCTTTCAAGGAAATCCTATCTTCTTGAATAATCCATTTCTCAGAACTCTTGTCTCTATGGATTATCATAGACTCTAAATCCATCGTAAAATATCCTTTAAATTAACACTGTTGCTTTTCATTCCTATTTTAAGGCGCGGTGGTAGACATTTTATAATGAGATTCGTTTATTGACCTACATACTTCTTACTTCTTATAAATCAAGCACTGGCATTTAGAGTTTTTGTTAGTATGTAAATCAATAATATACAACGTATTTATTCAGTTGAACCAATGATCTTAAACAAGTTTTATCTTTCATATGTACAATTGATGATGGATTTGGCAATAAAATAATATATATATATATATATATATATATAATATGGTAGTGTACTTGTGCTTTTACGAATTTTGAGAAAAATATATTTCATGTACTTACTCGTAATTTCACATTTATTGTAGCGACTTGTCTGTGCCGGAAAATTATAATTTCTTAACTATCAAAATATTTAATAAATTATTTTAATTCTACCTTTAATTGTAGTCAAATATTCAACTAAATTGACAGTTGGTATGTTAAAAAACCACCAGCACTATCCTTTAAATGACCTTCACAATGTAATGTTCAGACAGCACAGAGCCTTAAAAGGTGTAAGCTTAATTAAGCCATCCCCTTTGCATTTATGGTACTTTATTGTGGTTCCTATAACATCAAATAAGTACTTAAGAAGATATATAATGTGAAGGGCTTGTTTTACGGGTATTAATGTTGGGATAACATCCACTTTAACTGTAAAATGAATATTATTTATTTTAAGTGCCTGTTATGCTGACAGCCAGTAGAATGTTTGTTGGTGTATGTTTTTAATTATAGCTTTTACATATTAAAATTAAGGGGGGAATTATAGCTAAGTTCGTATAAATTCAAAATTTAATTTAAAATTTACCCAAATAAAAAAAGAGTAGTCGGTCCCGGTTTCACTATACCAACTTGTGAAACTGTTTATATATGGGTTATTGAGTCTATTCAAAACATCGCAACGAGCTAGCCACTTGTTCGGTGTAGACTCATGTCATCGGCTACGACGAGGTGAGATTAAAACCCCCCCGCTGGGTCCCTGGGGCCGTCTAGGCGGTCTCGCAGTATATATTACTTTAGGCCGTCTCGGGCGCCGTTAGGCACCCGTGATGATATGTATGTGTATATAGGCATGTGGTACCACTACATGTTATATATTATAAACGGCTAAATCATGGCAAACTATTAAAAAAAACATACTAATAAAAAAAATGGTCTGGGTGTTTATAAAATATTCTAAATATATATAACTCAAAGGTCTGACTGACTGACATAGTGATCTATCAACGCACACAGCCCAAACCACTGGACGGATCAGGTTGAAATTTGGCATGCAGGTAGATGTTATGACGTAGGCATCTGCTAAGAAAGGATTTTGATAAATTCTACCCCCAAGGGATAAAATAGGGGATGAAAGTTTGTATGATAAAAAAATAACTATTCCACGCGGACGAAGTCGCGAGCACAGCTACTATAATATATAACTACTGGTACACATAGTACAAGCCTAGAGCTTAGTTTGCGCCCAAAGCAATATTTGTAATTTGTCTTACATATTATTATCATTAGGTACTAATATAGTTTTACCATAACTGGTAATTGAACTCTCCACTTCTGAATATAACGCCAATAGAGAAACCGTGCCACTGAGGCAGTCAAATCTTAATAGATAATAAAAGACGAATTATTAATATTTTATTTATCAATAGGGTTTATTAGGTGGGAGGAAGATCTCTATAACTTGCTAGACCTCATTACCACCGCCCATACACATGCAAAAACCGACAAGTGACCTAGTCATGTTTAGGTTTTAGTCTATGGGTTCACCGGTTTTCAGGAGATTATTGCATCGATTTTTTGTCGTGGTGGTAGTATCTTTTTAGGGTACGGTTACAAAATCGGCATTTAATTTGTCGAAAAAGCAGCGAAGCTACTAAAGTAGACTCTTAATGCAAATTCTTCTTTGCCGCAACCCATTTAGTAACAGCATCATTAAGCCGGCATAGTGGGAGCGATTAATAGTTGGTTTGCTTACCACCAAGTAGATACAAAGTCATATTTCGTATAACAATGGTTACTTTGGAAAATACTTATTTAATAGGTTTTTACTTAACTCTTTACTAATTCATTTAACAATTCAAAGAATTCCAGTAAAACCAAATTAAACTTATTTCTACATGAGCGAGCTTTCCCTTAATGCTGAAATTATATAAATTTTCTGCGTACACTCAAATCTGATAAGCTTTCCAGTTCCATGTAAAAGTTTATGACACTCTGAAGGACTTCTGCCTAAACTTTGTGTCATTTACAAATCTTTATATCTCGCTTAACGTTTTGTCTTTTAATTGTTGGCGTTTTGAAAGAATATGCTAATGTGGCTTAGATTATAATTTGTCGTAAACAAAGAAGCTTTTAAAGCTTATTAAACTGTCGTTAAGGAACTTTTTAATCTATGTCTATACAAATAAATAATTGGAGTGTCTATTTGTAATATTAAAATAACTGATTTTTACTAAATGCATATACGGTCCATATACCAAATGCATATACGGTCCATATACCAAATTCATATACGGTCCATATACCAAATGTATATACGGTCCATATACCAAATTCATATACGGTCCATATACCAAATGCATATACGGTCCATATACCAATTTTTTTATTACTTTTTATGTTGTCTGTCTGTCTGTTTGTTCTGGCTAATCTCTAAAACAGCTGGACCGATTTTCACGGGATTTTCACTAGCAGATAGCTGATGTAATAAGGAGTAACATAAATTACTTTTTAAGTAATAAAAAAATAACTTTTTTGGTTAATTCCACGCGGTCGAAGTCGCGGGCACAGCTATAAAATATAAATAAATATCATCACGGGTGCCTTACGGCGCCTGAGACTGCCTAGACGACCTCAGGGTACTCAGCGGAGGGGTATTTAAACCCACCTCGTCGTACGAGTCTACAATGAACAAGTGGGGAAACATCGCGACGAGCTTGTTCTCGTTTGGATAGATTTAATAACCCATCTATAAACAGTTTCACAAGTTGTTATAGTGAAACTGGGCCCGACAGCTTAACGTGCTCTCCGAGGCATAGTGGTGTTGTTAAACAAATGTACATAAAGTTTAGATTAAAAACTCATTGGTACACACCGGGTTTTGAACCAAATAATAATATAGGTTTGAACTTTTTAATAGATAATAATAATATATATATATGTCAACGGCCGAGTTGGTTAGTATTAAAGAGTACTTTTTCAATCATGGGTTTAAACCCTGGTGTGTACCAAAAGATTTTAATCAAATAAAAATGTACGTTTCTTTGACATTAATAGTAACCGATCACGTTACATACAGATGCAAAAACCTGTTTTGTAAGTGACCTAGTCATGTTTCGGTTTTAGTCTGTGGGTTCACCGGTTTTTAGAAGACTACTGCATCGATTTATTAAAATATACTCGTTTATAAAAATCGATGGTCATTCATGGACTTTGTAGGTCTGCTCACCACCAGGTAGATACAAGTCACATGTCGTGCTCCAATAAAAACATCATTTTGTATTCTCATCTCCACTTTTTCTATTATTTATTAATCTCCATATTCTAGGGTCAGCCTTAGAATATGGAGATTCACCGAAATAAATATAACAATTAAAGTTAAAATAGCGTCGAATGTACCAGTTTTATTTTGCAGTTCGAATGACCACTGGTACTATTAACGCCTTTGTAAATGGTAATCATTGATGATTACCTACTTATTTATACTACAGTATACTGTGTAGTTCTGTACATCGGTACAGTAACAAATAATCTGCCATAGGGTGTTTTACGCGTGCTATTCAGTAGGGTGCTTTTTGCGTTTACCACGACATAAATATGCTATATAAGCTACCCAATAGCTTTGCTCCTCTGTTGGTTTGTGTGAAGCAGCAGAGTTTTTTTACTTGCTCTTAAAAATACGGATCCATATAACTTTATATATGCGATTGGTTACTTACCTTATATTTAGAATAAATATTTAAGGCCTGGGTAAGGTCGGTGAAATTGGTCGCCTCGGTGGCTCCCTTGTATGGCAGCTAATGATTGACAGATCAATGGAATCAGCTACCACCTAGTCTTATACTAGTTGGTTATGTAGCGTGTGTACGGTTCAGTAGTTATTTTCATATTAAGACTTTTATACCACTGCGCGTTTAATTTCTAAATCCGATATCGTCCTAATGAAAAATATTCGTCATTTTTTTAGTAATGAATAGCAGCCTAACCAAACGCACTCTAATGGTCGGATTAATAGTCGTTGCTTAGCCTGAGCGATTGCTTGGAACTGTCAAAATTTAGTTTTTTCATATTTAGTTTGACAGTCCAAAGCATCGACTAAGCATTAGCAATTGCTTAGCAACGACTATTAATCCGACCGTTACCTTTTAGCGGGCAGTAATGAGTTGTTAAAATATTTCATTTTTTTTTTACTATTCATAAATATCTATAAAGATTTACATGAAATAAATAATTTTGATTTTGTTATTGAGGACTTAACAAACTTAGAATTAGTAGAAATGTTAATATTCACTACAATAACTTTATTATACCGGTAATGTTTGCAAACATATCTAATATACCTAATAAGGATATGGGTATCGCGTATGACATACAAGGACGAAATTAATGGATCCATTGATGTATTGGCCAAGGGACTTGTCGATTGCTAACAGATTTCTGACGCAACCAATATAATTAATTGGGAATAAACATAATAGGAGTAATATATACCTACATAGGTATTATATGTATAATTGTATAATGTATGTGTAATAATAAGAAAGCTATATATAGATAACTCTATTTCAATAATTGATTAGTGCAGGGTTTATATTAGTAGTAGTGTTGCCAGATTTTTTTTCAGACTATAAGGGACAAATGTCTATGGGACAAAAAATACAGGATTTCAGATTTTATCCGGGATATTTATAAAAAAAAAAAAAGATTTCCGATGAACAGGCAACATAAACATATTTTCTATTCGAAAAGGACGACTTGATTCGCCTTTAAGTGCACCCAAATATGGTGTTTTCTATAAGAAACTTTTAGCGGGCAGAAACGAGTTTTTAATCCTCTTTATAAGTGTTTATAAGCCGCTATTATCTTTCATAATAGCGAAAATGTCTCAAATATAGTGTAGTCTAATAAGTTTTTAGTTGTTTTTTATTAGACACTATTTAATTTTTATTACTAAATAATAATAATATGTTTTATTAAATAATAATATTACAATAAAATATGAGGCGCCTTTTATTTTGATAAAAAGTAGAATGTTTCACTCGGGCGCAAAATATATTTTTGGCTCGGGCGACGTACTTTGAATCCCTCGCTACGTTCAGATTTATACTAAAGAATCCCTCACTTCGTCCTGGATTCAAAAAACCGCCCTCGCCGTATTATTATTAAATATTATTTTGCTCCCTTAATATACAATCTACTATATTTAACTGTTGTTAATGATCGTTTTAAATTATGATTATAATTGTATTATTTTTTCCTAAATATGTTAAATATAATAAATATATAAATACGGGACGTGCCGTGAAATACGGGGACGTCTGGCAACACTAATTAGTAGATTCATGTATTCAAAGTATGATAGAATATATAATCTTTAAATTAACATTTTATATCCATATTTTAATACAAATAAAGAAAAGAGGAAGAAGGTGATGTTGGATAATAAAAGTCAAATATATAAGTCACTAATCAGAATACTATATAAATTAATTCATAATAAAATGTTTATAAACTACTTGATAAAAGAAAAAGTTGAAAAAGAGGACCAAGAGGAAGTTAAAATTTTAGTTGAAGTTGAGTATTAATTGGAACACTTTTTAATTAACTTACAAGAAATATTTTATAGGTACTTGAATTTATAAGAGAAAGTAAGTGAAAATATAAATTAAAAGGATAAAAAAATCACTATTTTTATTTTTTATATTTATATATCTTTATTGCGTAATACAAAGGCGAACTTAATGCCGTTGGGCATTATCTGACAGTCAACCCTTTGGGATATTAGAACATAAAGTTTAGGTAGGTGTGCAGTAAATATATAATTAGTTTTAAGTGTTAGTTATTATATTTATGTATAAATAAATACATTATATACCTATATTTGCTATACAAACGTGTACATTCCATACAATTTACATATTAATATATAAACAGTATAATGACTAATTCGACAGTTTTTCGTTTGTAGGTTTATTAAAAAATATTTATTAACCATATTATATTGAGGTATAGGGTAAATCTAGTCGCGGGAAACCGGACATTAAACGACTATTATAGAAAAAAAAAATTCGCACAATATATATTTTATATTATATTAATGGAATTAGGGCTTAAATAAAGGAACTAACTTCGTATCTCGTAATATGCTGTAAAAGTGTGAATTTCCTTTTTTTTATATTTCTAATTAGTAAGTAATTTCTGTTATTTGTTTATTTTGTTTGTTTATAATTTGCTTGATTCCTATAAGACTATTAAATTATTATCTAATATGTCACTTAACAAGAACTGTAACTACTCCAAATTTCAAGTTAATCGGACTAGTAGTTGCCGAGATATTCATGAGGACAGACATAAAGACACATGCGAGTCTTAAAATAAGGGTCCCTTTTTAAACAAAATCTCGGGACCCTACAAAGATTATTTCGCTTTATCAAATACTAGCTGACCCGCGCAACTTCGGCTGCCCACGCAAGGGAACAAATTTTCCCGGTTTTCCCAATAATTTTTATTGATGCTCCGTTCCTAATGGTCGTAGCGTAATGTTATTTAGCCTATAGCCTTCCTAAATAAATGGGCTATCTAACAATAAAATAATTTTTAAAATCGGTTTATTAGAAACAGAGATACCCCCTACAAAGTCACAAACTTTACCTTTATTATATTAGTATAGATTTATTTCGTTTGAAGCATTATTCGCTAGTCAAGTGACCATAGATTATATTACAAAAGTTCTACAAACAAAGGAGTAGTTATGATGTAATCTGAACTAACTCAAAGATAACGATGTTTCATTTTCTTCTACTTTATACCCTTTATCTAAACGCCTTTGATGTCCTCTTGTTAAAGAAACTCTTGTTAAGCTGAGCTTGAGAAAAATTCGCAACCTGATACTCTTTAGGAATCTCAGGACTCTATGTAACTTATTTGATAGAGCAAATTGACCTCTGGATTAGTGGTTGCACCTTTATAGCGTTGTATCCGGAGGTCGTTGGTTAGATTCCCACCCATGGCAAAAAAAAGTTTTTCTGTACAGTTTGGCATGATTTGGGTGTTTTTAAAATATAATATTATTTATTGGTGTTGTTGTTTCTGGTACATATAGTACAAGGCTTTAAGCTTAGTTTGTGACAGGGCAATATGTATGTAACGCCCTTCCTATTATATTATTATATTACCTAGCATCACTTACGTAGTGACCGAGTTGGACTTAGACTTAAAAACACTACAGTTTATGTCAATTAGTTATCAATTAAAAAGAAAAAAAAACAACAATAAGACGCCCGAGATCACCTAGGGTACCCAGCGGAGGGGTTTTTAATCCCACCTCAAAAATTTACCTCGGAGAGCACGTTAAGCTGTCGGTATCAAATTTACTAAACGAACTTGTAATATAGTTAAAAATTGATTATTGTGACTAAGACAAATACCTCGACGAGCTGACAATGATATGTACTTGTAGGTATTTATTTTTACGTTTATGTGTTTTAGTTTAGTCCACGGCTTCGTACACCTTATATTAGAGAGTACCTGATCCACGCAACTTCTTATTTAACTATAATATAATAACCGTTGTATACGTGGTGGCCTAGTTGGTTAGACCTTGGACTTAAAAACACTTAGGTCCCTGGTTCGAATCCCGGTGTGTACCAATGAGTTTTTAAATTAAAAAATTATGTACATTTGTTTGACAACACCACTATAGTGCCTCGGAGAGCACGTTAAGCTGTCGGTCCCGGTTTCACCAACTTGTGAAACTGTTTATAGATGGGTTATTGAAAAGTCAAAAAGTCAAAAATATTTATTTCATGTAAACCTTTACAGGTATTTATGCATAGTCAAAAAAAAAAAACTATATTTAGTATAAGGTCTAAGTGTGCGCTTGGTTAGGCTTTTGCATACATAAAATAATTAGAAACCAAACCGAACACACACCACATAACCAACCAGTGTAAGACTAGGTGGTTAGCTGGTTCCATTGACCTGTCCATCGTTATCTGCCATGCAAAGGTGCCACCGAGCCGACGAGTCTATTCAAAACATCGCAACGAGCTAGCCACTTGTTCGGTGTAGACTCATACCATCGGCTACGACGAGGTGGGATTAAAACCCCTCCGCTGGGTACCCTGGGGCCGTCTAGGCGGTCTCGGGCGCCGTAAGGCACCCGTGACGATACATACATACATAATAACCGTTCAACCAAATCTAAATACTCTTCAGCTTTATAATATTAGTATAGATTTATAAAAAAATGCATCAGCCCACGCTACAGGCAGCCTGTCAGCCTGTTTGAAATTAAATAGGCGCTGAGAGATAGTGTGCGCGTGTGGTATTGTGTTAAATTATTACTCCACTTTCAACTGAAAGTCAAACTGTCAATAGGGATTCTTCTATCTCATTCACTCACTCTTTCATACAAACCTTACCCTGTCAATATAATGAACGCCCATACAGATGCAAAAACCGTCAAGTAACCTAGTCATGTTTCGGTTTTAGTCTGTGAGTTCATCGGTTTTCCGGAGACTACTGCATCGATTTCTTGTCGAGGTGGTAGTTTCCTTTCATGGTGCGGTTATGAACGGGCGATTTATTTGACGATAAAGCTATGATATTAAAATAGACTCATAATGCAAATACGTTTTTTTCGCCGTCCATTTCGTAATCGCATCATTTAGCCGGCATTGTGGGATCAATATTGTTAAACTACAATGTGTTGGTCGACCCCATTCATGGTTTTTGTAGGTCTGCTTATTAGACTCCAATAAAAACATAAATTAAATTGTAAGTGCATTTACATTCATATTATTACATTCGGCTATTGTATTTTTTTACATAGATTTGTAATATTTTAAAAAGAAGAAATGAATATAAGTAAACAATAAAAGAAAACAAAAAGACATTAAAAAATGAAACAAACATCGACGCTTACAAAACAAATAAAGTAAACACTCAGCAAATCCGCAAGATTTTCATTCATTCAATATAAATTCAATACATACTTTTTTCCTCTTGCAACAAAAGAAAAACCTTTGCTTCGTTCTAATCCAAAGCAGAGGTTGTAAATTGTCCCCTAGATGGAGGACTAAGATAAATCAAAGTCCTGTAATCTCTCGATTCCTTATCGGGTGATCTTCCTCCGATTCTTATATTCAGCGGTCTGGAAAAGTCGGTACAGATCACTTTCTTTTTGGTTTTTTTTTTACAGCGGATTTTTTTAAAGAAGACAAGATATCGGCATTATTATCGGTTGGGTGAGAAATGCGAACGGAAATTTCTTTCGATAAGTATCGGAGATTGCTGCTGAAATTTCGAATAAAACATATAAAGTTTTTACGATATTTTTTTTTTATTGTTCTTGCTTGAATACGAAAGACGGTGATTTTTTTTATTATACATACTTATATAAAAAAATTACGGCTTCTCCAATGGAAATCACTATAGTGGTGTTGTCAAACAAACTTATTTATTTTATTACATTAATAAGTCATTACATGGTCGTACTGTAAAGGGATGATTTGATCTCATTTTATTCATTAGAACACCCGGATAGGGCAGCTAGTTATGAATAATTATTAGTATAAGACTAATGCGATAAAATTTTCACTTCCCCTGTCCCTGGTTCAAACCCCGGTGTGTACCAATGAAGAATAAAATTTTTGTTTTGTTTAACAAACACCGCTTTACTCGTGTAATAAGATTTCAACTATGGTTAAATCGAAAATACCCTTCAAGCACGGGCGTAACCGGAATGGGGGGGGGGGCAAATTTATGAAATTAGATAAATAGGCAGAGGGTTAGTGTTGTTTTTTGTGAAGGCGTATCCAGCCAATGACATAAGGCGTTACTATATATAATAGGTGATTTTGACGATGGCGTTTCTTTATTCTCATCTAAAATTATGTACAAAATTGAACGAATCTTGAATACCAAATCCTGGCTACGCCCGCGCCTTCAAGCACATATCACACATCTGCTATATTTATACCCGTGGCCAAATTGGTAGGATCGTAGACTATATATGTTCATTTTTTTTAACGTATATTTGTCGACAACACCTCCCTCGAAGAGCACATTACTATACCAACCAATGAAACTGTTTATAAAAATCTGTACAAATCGCGCCACTTGTTTGCTGTAGACGAGATGGGATTAAAAGCCCTCTGGTAGGTACCCAAGGATATCTAGGCGGTATCGGCCCGTAATGATAAGTTTACCCTATGTTTAATATTTATTTATACTAGAAAGAATGCTATCAACTGTAAATTGTGTGTTTATCTGGCTATACACGATAACGTCTACAGTTTGAATCCCACATTTTTTTTATATACAAAAAGTTACAAATATCTATCTCTAATCCCTAACCGAAGCTTTTCTTGCGTGAAAATTTTCAACACAACATGTTACCAAATGGTAAACGCTTACCAAAAACCACTGAACCATAAATAATTTTGTTACAATCCCATTTGCATAATAGCCAATCAACAGGGTGGCATCCCCTTTCCCTCAAAATTACCATAAGAGTGGAAATCCTTAAATAAATCTGGCCACTTTACCACCATTTACAATAACTTGCTTATACAGGTGATAAGATTGTTACCCTTATTGCTTCCTGAATGTAACTTTATATACAGGGCGTTTTACGAAATACGTATAGACGTATGGAAGGTAGGACGTTTCACTCAAAAAAGACCTCATTTTATTTTCAAAGTATATATCTGATAATATGGCACCGTCCATTTATAATAAATTACTTAGGGATATCCGCAATATAAAAAAATATAAAAAATTTTAGAGAAAAGTTACAAAAATAATTTTAGCGCGCAGTTAAAACTGGCTCCTTAGTTACAGTGCACATAAATAACTAATAACAATCTATTTGAATATATTTATGTTTTATGTCTAATCATGTGTGTGAGTATGTTCATATATACCATGTATATATATATATATATATATATATATATATATATATATATATATATATATATATATATATATATATATATACATGGTGACTTTGAAAGGATGTACTTTGGGCTAATATGAGGTTCTTCTGACCAATACGAACAACTTTGCCCATGGAACCATGTGCCAATATTAATGAACTTACTGTTTTTAAGAAACTGTACAAACTGTTAAGTTATAAGTACTATTACAAAATTAGTGAATTTATGGAAGATGTAACACTCAAATAAATAATTGTGCTGTAATGTCGCAGTTGTTGAGGTTTTTGTGTAGTATTATTGTATTTAGTTTTGTTGTATAACTGTATACTTCTATATTATATGCCTATAGGCTGAACATAGTGGACTATAATATGTAATTGGAACAACGTGTAATAACTATGGATCGAAAGTTTGATTGGTTGATTGAATATGTTGATGATGATATATTTCATGGTTGCTCTTTGATTTAAGATACTGTGTTAATTAGGAAGAATTGGTCGTTACAATTTACCCTTTCGATTGCAATCTTACCATCTTGTATTTCTATAGGATGTTCTTTATCACATTTAAGTAGGTTCAATTCCGGATACTTACTTTAAAAAATGAATAGGCTTCCAACGATCCGCCTAGACGGCCCAGGGTACCCAGCGGAGGGGTTTTAATCCTACCTCGTCGTAGCCGATGGTATGAGTCTACACCGAACAAGTGGCTATCTCGTCGCGATGTTTTGAATAGACTCAATAACCCATCTATAAACAGTTTCACAAGTTGGTATAGTGAAACCAGGACCGACAGCTTAACGTGCTCTCCGAGGCACTATAGTGGTGTTGTCAAACAAATGTATTTCGAAAATATAGCTTATAATAGGATATACAAATTATAAGATTATTAATATTTGCAAAAATAATTAAATGAGTGACCAAAACTTCATTAACAATTTAATTATAGTGTCTAATAATGCTATACAATATCCGTAATAACTACAAAATCCAGGTGTTAGTAAAGTACAGTCAGATGAATTGGTCAATTAAAGAGATGTATGGACTGGACCGACCATAAAGTCTTACTTAACTTATCTTGCTTGTAATTGTGGTCGAGTCAAGTCGAGTTTATATTATCTTAATTACTACTTCACAAGATTTACTGAGCTTTTTGGTAATTCGTACGACTGAGCTTTAACTTTAACCATCTTGTAGTGTAGTGTGCTTAGTTGCTTATTTAATTTATACTTCAAATCGAAATACAAACCTTTTCTTGTAACAGTTTTAAACTTGTATCTTAAAAGGTTAACCTTGTTTCCTAAAAGGTTAACCTTGTTTCCTAAAAGGTTAACCTTGTTTTTTAAAAGGTTAACCTTGTTTCCTAAAAGGTTAACCTTGTTTCCTAAAAGGTTAACCTTGTTTCCTAAAAGGTTAACCTTGTTTCTTAAAAGGTTAACCTCGTTTCCTAAAAGGTTAGCCTTGTTTCCTAAAAGGTTAACCTTGTTTCCTAAAAGGTTAACCTTGTTTCCTAAAAGGTTAACCTTGTTTCCTAAAAGGTTAACCTTGTTTCCTAAAAGGTTAGCCTTGTTTCTTAAAAGGTTAACCTTGTTTATAACAAAAACAAATCTCGTATTTCAAAAGGCTAACCTTACAAATTTATACTAAAGTTTATCTCGCATCTGAAAAGCTTAAACTTAAAAGATTTACAACACATTTCTACAATTTATTTAATTCTCCCATAAATTACACAATTTACAAAATAAGAAAATAAAAAATACAAATAACCTAAACAAAATTATAATAAACAAAAAACTTCTTCCAGATCGCTGCCAACAGGTAGGGTTCCCAATAAGCTGGCTGCGTTTCCTCTCTGAATTGCTATACTGATTCTACAAAAGATTTACATCTTATCTACAAAAAGCTATATCTTGTAGGTATCTCAAAGGTTAACCTTATACATTTATCTAAAAAGGACACCCATATAGATATCTTCTAAAGTTTACCTCGCATCTGAAAAGGTTAAACCTAGATCTTAAAAGATCGTATCTCCAAAAAAGGTTAATCTTAAAAGATTTACATCGTATCTCAAAAAAGATAATCTCTTAGGTATCTCAAAAACTAACCTTTATCTCGCATCTCAAAAGGTTAATCTTAATTCTTAAAAGATTTACATCGTATCTCCAAAAAGATAATCTCGTAGGTATCTCAAAGACTAAACTTATGCATTTCTCCTGAAGTTTATCTCGCATCTCAAAAGGTTAATCTTAAAAGATTTAATTTATGATTAAATTCCAAAAAGATAATCTCGTAGGTATCTCAAAGACTAACCTTATGCATTTCTCCTGAAGTTTATCTCGCATCTCAAAAGGTTAATCTTATAAGGTTTTCATCGTATCTCCAAAAAGATAATCTCGTAGGTATCTCAAAGACTAACCTTATGCATTTCCCCTAAAGTTTATCTCGCATTTCAAAATGTCAATCTTAAAAGATTTACATCGTATCTCAAAAAAATATAATCTAGTAGGTATCTCAAAGACTAACCTAATACATTTCTCCTAAAGTTTATCTCGCATCTCAAAAGGTTAATCTTAAAAGATATACATCGTATCTCTAAAAAGATAATATCGTAGGTATCTAAAAGACTAACCTTTTGCATTTCTCCTAAAGTTTATCTCGCATCTCAGAAGGTTAATCTTAAAATATTTACATCTTATCTCTAAAGAGATAATCTCGTAGGTATCTCAAAGGCTAACCTTAAACATTTCTCAGAAAAATTATCTCCAATCTCACACAAACAAATCTTGTATCTCAAAAGGCCAATCTTATAGAGATCTTCTAAAGTTTACTTCGTATCTCTAAAAAGCTAATCTCATAGGTATCTCAAAGACTAACCTTATGTATTTCGTTAAAATCTAGAAAGTTTATTTTACATCTAATATTTTAAACTGTATAACGCTGCAACTGTTTTTTTTTAATCAATAAGATGCATAACATAACTTAACTGTAGTATTTTTAAAACTTTTACCTGCTACTGTTCAAAACTTCACGGTTATTCACTTGCCTTTAGAGCTTAAAATAGGCTAAAAATTACAATACCCGCCGGCGAAAGTCTTCAAAATTTTAAAGAAGGTTTATTTAAGAGGCATTAAAAGTCCACTTGGTCGAGATCAAGTTCGGTATATTTTATTAGAGTTTTCACCTTTTCACTGGCCAAGTTTCGCAGTTCGGAATATTTGAATTGTAGAACACGTTCGTTCTCAATTTAAATTTGAAACGAGATTGTTCATCGATGTACCTGCCACCACGAGTAGGCTTTGACGGTAGTCTTCGTGAAACTTTGGTTTGGCGCCAACTTTAACTCTTCAGATAACAGTTAAGTTTCTAGTTTAGTTTTCACTTTAAGAAAAGTTGTTATCACATAACTAAAATAGTAATACTCGATTTTCTGTCTCATTTTAAAAATATGTATTAAAAAGATAAAATATTAATTGAAAATAATGTTCTAATAAAAATACATACCATCACGTATGACTTTTTGGCTCCCGAGAACCGTTTAAACGGCCTCAGGGTATCTAGCGGAGGAATTACCCATCCTCATTTCGCCGATAGTATTTCGAGAGAATACCTAATAAGTGGTGAGCTTGTTGCGGTGTTTATGATCGTATAGCGTTCTTGTATAAAGCGGTACTTATCTAATATTTTTGGATTAAAAGTAAAGTTTTTATTATTAATATTTATAGTTTAATTATCTTAGCTTAAAATAATGTATCTATTTTAGGCTAAAGACAAACGATAAAAACTTTACTTTTAATCCAAAAATATTAGATAAGTACCGCTTTATACAAGAACGCTATACCATCATAAACACCGGAACAAGCTCACCACTTATTAGGTATTGTCTCGAAATACCATCGGCGAAATGAGGATGGGTAATTCCAATATCAAATAATTTATAAATTAAACTAGGCAAACTTTACAAAAAATCATATAATAAAAGTATTTAAATTTTGGTAACTTTTAAATTATTTAGTTATAAATCAAAAGTATCCACATATATGTGTGTAATTAATACAAGTGCCTAATTTTCCCTGAAATCCTGAAAAACAAAAACTTATTATAAGTTTTAGAATTGCTAAAACGACAGCTAGACATCTATATTGTATATTGCATATGAATAAAAAAATATATATTGCTCAATACGAATACACCCACCCATACAAACATACATGCATAAATAAGCTATTTACACAACTGGCCAAGGTTCAGCCAGTTGTGAAAATAGCTAAATTGAAACGGTACCAAGTTCATGTAAAATAAGATTTGCATACAGCTAAGTCGGAGAACTGTCTTAACTACCTGCTACTACTTCTGTTACTCTAATTTGAATTAAACTTGTGGATGCAAGAGGCATGATTGAGGACTTTATTATAGACTTGTTCAGATTAAATATAATAACAATAATATATATTTTTATTTGCAAACTCTTCCACTAGTAATCATATATATCACTAGTGACATGTTTCGCTTCCCTACAAAGCATCTTCAGGACTGGACAATATTCATGCCGGAATAAGTTGACAATATAGATTTTAAAACGCTAAGTTATATACGTGGTGGCCGAGTTGGTTAGACCTTGGACTTAAAAACACTTAGGTCCCTGGTTCGAATCCCGGTGTGTACCAATGAGTTTTTAATTAAAAAAAATATGTACATTTGTTTGACGACAACACCACTATAATGCCTCGGAGAGCACGTTAAGCTGTCGGTCCCGGTTTCACTATACCAACTGAAACTGTTTATAGATGGGTTATTAAGTTTATTCAAAACACCGTGACGAGCTAGCCACTTGTTCGGTGTAGACTCTTACCATCGGCTACGACGAGGTGGGATTAAAACCCCTCGGTTGGATACCCTGGGGTCGTCTCGGGCGCCGTAAGGCATCCGTGATGATATATGATATGTATGTGTAATTTGTTCATTAATAATATGTTGATTTTTATAAATTCCAATTGTTTCCAAATATTAAAATTTAATTAGGTATTTGACAGGTATTTCGAAATAGCCCAAAAAAAACTTACTTAAACTTTAAAAAAATAGGACTAGCTAAAAGAAGTAAGTACAAATAGAGACAAGTGGTCTTTGCCTACCCTGACAACCTTACGTAAAATATATATAAAAACTTAGAGCCCTAAAAAGAGTCATAAATTCAAATGCTCTCCTTCGAAGACTCCGAGCTCATATTATCAATTGGCTCCACCCTGCACCCTCCAGCGCACTCGTTATTTTCCAATTCTTGTAAAAGCCAATCAAACCAAACGATGCCCATGAGCTAAAGTCAATAACTACCATATCGCAAGGGAGAGATTCATGAAAAAAGGATCTGGATAGAAGTGGTAAGAAGACACGTCGCCCGTGCTTGTACTATGACGTATAAATCAAGGCATTTTTTAACGCAGAAAAACAAACTCCTTACAACCTGTAACTATTTTACAGCCTCCGTAGACTAGTAGTTGCGCCTTTGGCGTTTTATCCGGGGATCGTGGGTTCGATTCCCACCCATGTCAAAAAAATATTAGTACGTTTTTCTCATTGACGTATGGTTTTTCTGTACAGTTTGTCATGGTATGGGTGTTTATAAAATATAATATGTATTATATCATTGTTTCCGGTACACATAGTACAAGTCTAGAGCTTAGTTTGTGACCAGAGCAATGTGTTTAAATTGTCCTACATATTATTATTATTATTTTATAATGTATTTAAATACTTTATTCAAGTACTGGTAATAATTAATATCTCTCGATTCTGATTAAATAAACGCTAAAAAAAGCTTTTATTGGAACACGGCACTGCCATGTATTTACCTGGTGGTAAGCAGAACTACCAAGTGCATGAATGCGGTCGATCAACACATTATTATTTAACATATTGATCGATCCCACTATGCCAGCTAAATCATACGGTTACGAAGTGGGCGGTGACAAAGACGTATTTGCATTACGAGTCCATTTTAATATTCTTTCTGCTTTATCGCCAAATAAAACAATACGCAATTTTTTTTTTTTTAAATGCTCTTGGAAAACGCGGCACTTGGCGCTATATACCTATAAATTGAGTAATGATATCTATTAAACTTCTGCCCAATATATATTTTAAAAACGTAGTCTGAATTATTAATGTATAAATATATAATTACTTTGTAATTAGTAATTATCCATGTTCATAAATAAATTATTTGAATTAATTTTATGCCCGCCATAAAATCACCTGACAGTATATTAAGGTATATCTAACAGGTATACCTAATACCTAACAGGTATACCTAAACAGGTCTACCTGAGCGTGTTAACACGGGCTAACTATCAGGTCTGGTAAACCTTTCAGCTCTACTTGTGCGTGTATGGCTAGCATTATGCATAAGATCGGTAAAGTAAAATTGGGTGTCGCGTAATTGACAATTTTTAGTGGTGGCACCTTTGGCGTTGTATCTCATCACTCATGGCAAAAAAAAATATTTTACGCTTTTTTTTAGGGTGCTTATAAAATATAATATATATTATATCGTTGCTTCTGGTACACATAGTACAAGCTTAGTTTGTGGCCAGAGCAAATTGTGTAAATTATCGTACATATTATTAATTATAGATAAGTACAGAATTGTATCCTTTCTGTTTTAAAATTGCGTGGTTATCAAAAACAGGGCACGCGTAATTCTTACTGATACTATACACTTATGCATGTCTTCCGATTTTTAAGTCTTTTTAGAGATCACTTGAGGGCTGGGAAATGTGTTTTTTATTTACAAACCGCTTTCTTTTATGCTGTAGGTTGGTAGAAAAACTTATAGTTGCTTATTACATTTTATATTGATGTTTTTATATTTTTTTTTACTATAATATGTTTGTAAGCTTTGGTACAAAATAAGAGACAAAAAATGTGCGTCTTGTATATAGGCAATATAGTCATTGGTTGCTTTCAAAAACAATTTTAAGAAATATCTACTTAGCTGCCAGCTATCGCATGCCTCAAGCACGGATTAGGTATTTGTGTATAATTAATTTTGTTATTGTGAATAAATATTGTAGTAATTTATGTGATATTTCATTTTAGTTTTATATAATTTTAATATTGTAGGTTTTAGGTACCTAGTTTTATTTTATTGTACATTCTGTTTTAGTAATAGGTATAATTTGGTATAAATTGATGTCATGAGTAGATTTGTATTGTGTGTATTTGCATATGTACTCGTAATATTACAAAAAGATCTAGCTCGAGTAGTACTGTATTTTTCTTGCTCCGTAATTTTTAATTTTTAATGGACGTCACTGGTGACCAGAGGGCTGGATCATACCTACGTCAAAGGAAGTATAATTATACAGAGAGGAAATGTATCCAGCGTTTTGGGCACCATGCCGCGCGACACCTGTGAGGATTACATTTTTTAGGTAGGTATTATTTTATTTTTGATTATTGTTATTTTTATTATTTTAGATTATAATTAATTAAATTATTATTTCCTATAAAATAAAAACTAGATACTTATAGCTGTAATTGAAGTCATTAAACCACTATTATACCACTTGAAAGAAGTATAATGCATGGGAGAAGGAGCGGAAGGAGTTTAAAAGTTTTCTTGTTCTTTTATTTATAATTAATGTTTTATTAACGTAATAATATCATGCTATATATATTTCTGTAGCGGCCATCACTGGCTATGCAGTAGTGTTATAATTCAAAGACTGGATCCAAAGTTATAAGCAAATTAAATTCAAAATTTTAATTAACGGTGGAACCTGACCTACGACAACAAGTGCGCAGACGCAAGCGCTTCGGTGATTCAACGACAGTCCAAGGCGAGTACTCAATAGTCATCGTATTGCTCTTTCTGGCGCAGCTATTTAAGAATATTGCTATCGCTTTCTCATATAATACGGTTCATATTTTGAATTAATTAAATGATTCCCGAATTACCTACCGCACTCGAAGTATTTAAAAATGGAATGCAATGGCTGTGCTATTATCGTTAACGATAATAACTATCTAAAATGCAATGCATGTAATACAATATTTTGCTTGCAATGCATGAATGTAAAAATCAATAAACTTCGCCAAGAGGACTTAGCTGCATTGAAGTGTCCGTCGTGTACTAACGTTACTCGACGCCGCACAGATCGTTCTCGCTCAGACGACGTTTCTATTACGTCTTTTACGTCTCCGCGGATCTTGAAAGACAAGAGCG
The DNA here is from genome assembly GCA_947458855.1 of Monopis laevigella. Taxonomy (NCBI): domain Eukaryota; kingdom Metazoa; phylum Arthropoda; class Insecta; order Lepidoptera; family Tineidae; genus Monopis; species Monopis laevigella. The sequence goes on from OX381593.1 coordinate 16,555,688, forward strand.
AGAATATATCCTTATCTATGCTAAGTAGAATATTTGATGATAAACTTTCAGCAAATTCATCATTTGTTACCGGACTACGTGAGGTAATTAAAGAAGACCTCAGGACTTTAGTAGCTTCGGAATTTAAAATATTGATTGATGATTTTAAGAAAGAGGGGCGAATTTAAAACTTGTGACACTTTTTCAAAAGTTATGTAAAACTATCAACGTAAATATTTTTGACAGTAACATTCACGCCTGTAGACGTGTTGCTAAAGTTAATCCTGGTTCAAAACATCCTCGGAATATTATTGTCACTTCAACGTCTCCTCGTCTTCGGGATTCTGTGCTTTCGGCCACTCACCGCTTCAATAAAGGTAAAAAAGAAAAGCTGCATACAGCGCATATTGGGCTTCAGGGTGATACAAAGAGCGTGTACGTATCTGAACATCACCCACCTGAACTTAAGCAGCTTCACTCTGCAACTAGACAAGTGGCACGGAATAAGAACTATAAGTTTGTCTGGGTACGATTTAATAAAGTATATATACGTAAAAACGAAAATTTTAACCCGATCATAATTAAAAATTTAGATTATTTAAATAGAATAGATTAATTTTTAATTTTAATAATTCATTATAATTAATTCAATAACTTTTAATTATTCTTATTTGTTAATTTCTATATAATAAATATATTATTTGAAATTTTATTTATATATTTTGATTGTAATTGATCTTTGTAATTATATAATAATTTAATTTATATTTTAATTCTGATTACTCTTTATAATTTGATAATTGCTTAATTTTGTTAGTTTCTTACATAGTTTAATACTTTCAATAAATATATTTGTGTGCATGAATATATTTTATCAGAATGTTAACAGAGCTAGGACGAAACTCACAGAAATTTATCTTAGTGTGTTAAATAATGAATATGACCTTATATGCCTGACTGAGACAAACCTTAACGATAGTATTTACAATGGCTAACTCTTCGATGAAAGGTATAATGTTTAACGAAGAGACCGCCAAGATTTAGGTTTTCAAAAAACTCAGGGTGGAGGTGTTCTTATCGCTACCTAATAATGAATTTATTTTAATTGGCGATTTCAATACACGCAATATAACGTGGAATCAATCGCAAACAATTAATGCTTTTGTGCCTAGTAATCCATGCGATAAAAAAGCCCAGCTTCTTTTAGAAACCATTAGTACCTGTAGCTAATTACAATTTAACAAAGTTGCCAACCATAATAACCGTTACTTAGATTTGGTTATATCTACAATGAAGACCATTGATGTTAGTGAGGAGGAGCCTTTGTGTCGTGTTGAGGGTCATCATCCAGCCCTCTTAATAAAAATCATTAATTTAATTAATAAGCCACTTATACATGATAATAGAAAGCGTTTTAACTTCAATAAGTGTGATTAAGAAAAAACTAAAAGCGACATTGGTAGTATAGACTGGAATAACATTCTAGCGTCACTTAGCGTTGACGACTGTGTTAGCAATTTTTATGTTGTGCTTAGTGGTGTTATAAAGAAACATACTCTAATTGTGCGGCGCAATTCTCGTTTTCAATATCCCATTCGGTACTCTGATAGACTTAAAAAATGTCTTAAAGAAAAAAAAATACCATAAACGTTATAAAAAGTATGGTAATCCACGCGATTATGACTCGTTCTCTTTACTGCGATCTCGAGGCAGGACTCTCACTTCAGTACCCCTAGTGTGAGTTTTCTAACTATTACTTTGAGTTTGAGTTAACTAAAATTTGTATAGGAAATAGTTCAGCGCTCCAAGCGGAAATTTTGAGAACTAAAAATGCGAGCTTGTGATTGGTCAAAATGTTAACGCAGTAGTATAGTTAACGCGAAAGTAAATGTTAAAAAAACTCACACTAGGGCTACTGAATGCTATAGAATGTTTCTGTTGACTGTTGAAGATTCGCTTAAGGATAATCCACGTAGCTTTTGGCGTTTTATTAATAACAAGAAGGGGCGTATCACTATCCCTCAAACCATGAGTTTTGGTAACAATACTACCTCCGATAGCCAGGTGATATGTGAACTTTTCTCTACGTTCTTTGGCTCTGTGTTTGAACCTCCTTCTGTTAATAATATTAGTTCCACACTGAACACAATACATTGTAATATGCTAAGTAATATAAAAGTTGACAGGGCTGATATTCTGAATAAAATCAAACAGTTAGACAAGAACAAAGGAGCTGGACCCGATGAGATCCCCCATCATTCTTTAGAGAATGTGGATTGGAGCTTTCTCTTCCGTTGCAGATTATCTTTAATCATTGAGCACTGGTAAATTTCCGTCACGCTGGAAGATTGCTCACATGGTACCTATTTATAAGTCTGGTGATAAATCCAAATGTGATAATTACAGGCCCGTGAGCATCCTTTCAACGGTCACCAAACTGTTTGAATCATTGGTTTACGACTATTCGCTGGCCCCGGGCAATATATCGGTAACCACCGGTTACGCCCTTTTTAATGTTATTTGTTTTTTGGCTTCTCCAAGTATCAATCTATCACTCCAATTTTATTCAGATTTTTTTATTAATATTTAAATATAATAACTGAAATTAACATCTTTATTGCACGGAAATTTTTGTTATGCCTAAATTATATAATGTTTCATTACTTTATGAAACATAAGACAAAAAACTCGTGAACATATTTACACTAGTTTTCCTTACCACTTCTAAACATAGAGGAACAATAAAACTTTCAACCACTCTTTTGAAAACATAAATTTATCATTAATAAACTGTACACACCTAATACGAGGTAATCACAAGATATTTTATTCAGTAAAAGCTATTACCCCCTTTTTCCCGTAAAAAATATGTAGCCCTAGCGACGTTAAAGTACTATAACTATAACATTTGGATGTGCTTGAGTAATTTTGATTTCCTGAATCTTTATCCACATAACTTTTTCATTGGTTAGGTCTGCAGTATCGTTTGCCCATTAACTCTTTTAAATCAAAGGAATTACACTGTTCTATTTCTACAACCTGAAACATTTTCGCCATTGATCTTGGCATTCATGATTATGCTATACATTTGATCAGGAGTATAAATCGTGTGGTTCTTCTTTGCACGTTCTATAAGAGAATGCATCGAATCTCCTTCAGACTGGCTATGGCCAGTGACAAAATATCTATGAATTATGTTAACTCCATACTTTTGGACAACATATAAATAAAAATCAAAAATTATTCTATTTTTATTCTGGCCAGCACAACCATCAGAATAAAAAATAAAATTCTTGAAGCCTCTTTGGCTTTCATTTTCAATAAAATTAAGAAGGCAGCTGCCAATTTCGTTGGCGCCCCTTTTGGCTAGACGATAATGCCAAACATAGCAGTATCCCCTTCCATTTAATGAGTTGTAAATCGTAAAATTATATATGGGATACTTTTGCTTATAATCAAAGATTCCTACTTCTGATTGAGGGATCGTCAGGACCTTTTCTAGGTCATAAATCGCTACGATTGTAGAGTCGCAGGATCACTTTCTATTTTATCTTTAGTTTTAAGTTCACGGGCACATTTCTTGTTTTTAATGTGCTTTGTGTAAGCCTCTTCAAGCTGCACTTTTCTTTCACTATCGGCTTGATGATACAAAGTACATTGACCATTTTTAAAAATGGCCACAACTGAACTAAGTTTTATTACACATATAAAGCTTAAGAATTCTATTTTATTTCTTTCTTAGATTCTAAAAAAATATATTTAAAAGAAAAATATTTCCAAAATGTACAGGCTGTATAATGTATGGTTCCGGAATAAAAATTATTCTAATTACATAAAGATTGCTACAAAACGACAATATGAAACTGTATTTAATACAAAATTTAATCATTCCTTTCATAAGCCTAAAAAGGATATGTGCAGTCAATGTACTTTGTATCATCAAGCCGATAGTAAAAGAAAAGTGCAGCTTGAAGAAGCTTACACAAAGCACATTAAAAACAAGGAATGTGTCTGTGAACTCAAAACTAAAGATAAAATAGAAAGTGATCCTGCGACTCTACAATCGTAGCGATTTATGACCTAGAAAAGGTCCTGACGATCCCTCAATCAGAAGTAGGAATCTTTCATTATAAGCAAAAGTATCCCATATATAATTTTACGATTTACAACTCATTAAATAGAAGGGGATACTGCTATGTTTGGCATTATCGTCTAGCCAAAAGGGGCGCCAACGAAATTGGCAATTGGCCTTCTAAACTTTATTGAAAATGAAAGCCAAAGAAGCTTCAAGAATTTTATTTTTTAAATAAAAATAGAATAGTTTTTGCTCTTTATTTATATGTTGCCCAAAAGTATGGAGTTAACATAATTCATAAATATTTTGTAACTGGCCATAGCCAGTCTGAAGGAGATTGGATGCATTCTCTTATAGAACGTGCAAAGAAGAACCACACGATTTATACTCCTGATCAAATGTAGGTATTGCATAATCATGAATGCCAAGATTAATGGCGAATAATTTCAGGTTGTAGAAATGGAACAGTGTAATTTCTTTGATTACAAAGAGTTAATGGGCAAACGATACTGGTTGCGGGCAGACTTAACCAATGAAAAAGTGATGTGGCCAAAGATTCACGAGATCAAAATTACTCAAGCACATCCAAATGTTATCTACTTTAAGTAAAACTTTAACGATGAGTATTTTTTTTTTAATACTGCACCAAACACCAGATCTTCCAGAGGAAAAGGCAAAAAGTCGCCCGTGGCTGATGTTGTATCAGATGTATTGAGAAATCTTTACACAGAGCCAATCGCCTTGCCCAACCGCTTTACGAAGATTTAATGAGTCTCTGCAGACAAAAAAGCTCAATAAAACCTTGGAGCCGTTGCAGCTTCGCAGGGATGTGGCATCTTTGGGCGTATTTTACTGCCTATACTATGGACAGTGCTCTGAAGAGCTTTTTAACATTATTTCCCCTTCCCCTTTCCGTTACAGGACAACACGCACTGGTTGCAAAATGCTTATGTATACCGTGGCGGATGTACCAACTCGTACTAAACGTTTTGGCGATTCATACATCTGCCGTACTATTAAAATGTGGAATGCTCTACCAGCTTGCGTGTTTCCTTCCTCTTATAACCTAGAGTCCTTTAAACGAAGCGTGAATAGGCATCTTAAGCCGGCATAATGATGGCAGCCAGCGGTGCACCTGTATGCATCCGCTGGTTGCTATCATTCATGGATATTGCATACTCCTTACCATCAGGTGGATGCAAGGTCACATGTTGAGCTCTCATAAAAAAAAAAGAACTGAAGCAATACCGAAACATTATCATACATTTTATAATAATTTGCATTGTGTTGGTGCCTCTGTAGAAGAAATAGATATTGAAAGTAAAGACTCAAATAGCATTTAATTAATAAGCAATTTGTTTTATTAAAATTTTTATAATATATTTTTTAGTGTCCATTTTATATTTATTTTCAAAGTTTAATAATTAATACAAATTATGTGATTTTAATGCTTTTTTATTGTACCGAAAATATTTACGTGGGAAGGTTGGGTCCATAAAGCTAAAGCTTAGATAGGGTTGTACCTAATATAGATATACGTACTTCATTTCTGTTTATCAATAGGGTAACTAGAATGTATAGTTCATTCGTTTATTACTATCATAGGACACTTTTTTTCGTTTTATTTCTAATTATACACTTTTTCATACATTCTTATGGTTTTAACGGTTTCTTAATAATAAATATAATATATTTTTGGTAAATTCATGCTTTCAGAGATTTAGTATTTATATAAACATTAATTAGATAGTAACATAATTAAAAAAATAAGTTTAATATCAATAAACTGCCTAAAACAGTAAAAGATAAAAATAAATTATAATATAAGGTCAGTCAGTAACAATAGTTACACAAAATTATGTTTCATTGTTATGATCCCAAAATAGCGATTTGTAGATGATACAATCAAGGTTTGGTTATAAAATTTCCCTGAAAAAGGTGGTAATCGGCTGATACGCTCAAGATCTAAAGTGAAAATTACATCGTATTATATATATACGATTCTGATTGTCAGTAGTCGGTGTGATTATAAAGTCGTTGTTGATGTTACAATTAAAAAGTTACGGGCTGTAATTTGTATTATTATTTTTTTAAATTATTTTAGATATTTTGGTCATAATATTAAAAATGAGGGTTTTGTTAATAAAAAAAAATAGCTTTCTTTTGACATATTAATCATTTATTTTGAACCACTATTCGCTGAATTATAAACAAATTAGCTTCTTTTGTTTCTCCTGTAAATTTTAATTTTTGATATTACCGCTTTATTGCCCGGGGCCAGCGATATGTATGGTCATGTCAGAGGAAAATTATCTGATAGTCAACACGGCTTTGTGAAAAATAGGTCTACTATCAGTAACCTTCTCGAGTATAAGAATTATATTTGTAATTCTTTTGCAAACGGAGGTCAAGTGGATTCTATTTACACAGATTTTAGCAAGGCTTTTGACAAGGTTGATCATGCTCTGATCATTGAGAAGATTGGTGTCTATGGTATATATGGCAAACTTCTGCGTTGGGTTCGCTCATACTTGTCAAATAGAAGTCAACTTGTTGCGGTTAAGGGTTACGTTTCTTCCCCTGTAGATATTACTTCCGGTGTTCCTCAGGGATCTCACCTTGGTCCTCTGTTGTTTGTCGTGTTTATAAATGACGTTATCTCTGAACTGGAATGTCCAGCACTTCTTTATGCTGATGATCTCAAAATATTCTCATCAGTTTCTGAAATTACTGTCTGTCTGAAGTTGCAAAGGGATCTCAATACTTTGGTAACATGGTCCAAAATTAATAGGATGTCTTTTAATGCTGATAAATGTCGCTCCATATGTCGCTAGAAAGGTTCAACGGGTTGATCATAACTACACTGTTGATGGTGAAGTTTTGGAACGTAAGCAGACTGTAAGGGACCTTGGCGTTATATTTGATGAAAAATTGACATTTAGACCACATTATGAATACATTATTGATTGGGGTAATCTATTGCTGGGTTTTATAGTTTGATCAACTAATTGTTCGTTCTGTGCTGGAGTATGCGTGTCCCATTTGGTCGCCGTTTTACAGGACTCACATCGACGGTGTAGATCGTGTTCAAAAGCGCTACTTAAAAATTTTGTCATAACGGTGTAACCTTGGTCGGAAGTTATCCAGCTACGATGATCGATTGTCCTGGTTTCGAATGATGTCACTAGAAGATCGTCGTAAAAGGTATGACCTTGTGTGCCTTCACAAAATTATTCACGGTAGGATAGATTCACCTAACTTGTTGACAATGATTAACTTTAACACACGACATAAAAGTCGTCTTCCTAGTACGTTCACATTGCAGGTGTACAAAAATAATAATACGCTTGGAGCGCTGAATTAGCTGAGCTGGTTACCTATTTGTCGCCATGCGACAGTAGTAATTATTGTTACTGAGAATATGTGTTTATTTTCTTATTAGTTTTATTACCAATATTTGTTACCAATGTTTATCCAGTGTTTAATGCATTGTAACTGTTGTAAGCGATAAATAAAGTCTTTCTTTCTTTCAATACTCAGAATATAGTTGATAAGTAATGAAACTTCTTCTTTGTCACCGCCCATTTCGTGACCGCATCAATTAGCCGGCAGAGTGGGAGCGACCAATGCAATAAAAAAACAATGTATTCTATTCACTCTCTTTGCATTTTCCATACAAAATAAGCTTTCGCACTTCCAGTATTACTCTATTACTGTTTGTCGCAGAATTAAAATAATATTTTTGCGGGTCATTGTATTTATTAATCTTTCTGTATTGGTTACTTTTTTTTTCGAAATCAGATAAAAACTTTTTAAATATATAATACAAAATAATGATACTGGACTAACAGCTGCAACGTTGTAATATTATAATTATGTTTGTATGGGCGTCAAGTCGACTAAAGAGCCCTTTTAAGTATTAAAGAACACTTCGGTACCCCTAGTGTGAGTATTCTAACTATTACTTTGCGTTTGAGTTAACTAAAATTTTATGGGAAATGGTTCAGCGCTCCAAGCGGAAATTTTGAGAACTAGAAATGCGGTCGTGTGATTGGTCAAAATGTTAACGCGGTAGTATAGTTAACGCGAAAGTAAACGTAAAAAAACTCACACTAGGGCTACAGTTGTGACCGCGAAGTATCCCCATACAAAAGAAGCTATGGCACTTCAAGTGTTATTCCACTACTGTTATTTCATAGAATTTAAATAATATTTTTGCCGGTCATTGTATTTATTTTTCTTTCAATTGCGGACATTTTTTTTATCAAAAAAATTACTCTTTAAATATTATAATAATACAAAATTATTAAGTGCAATTGAAAGATTTTTACGTACAATTACCAACATAAAAATAAACAACATACTAACGAAGTACGATGTGGGCATCAACACAACTTATGATGCCATAAAGCCTTAAATTAGTCATTGGTCAACTAGAACTAGATGATTTTATTAAAGTAGGTATATTTCAAAATTCGAATTCCAAGGGGGTGAAAAGGGGTGATATCTAAATTTTCAGGAAAGTCCATATCTCAATAATGGAAGGTGCCACAGATTGGAAACTCGGTATGTAGACTATTCTTTGAAAATAAACAATTTTACAGGTGTTTCACTATTTATGGAAATTTCAATAAGGAAAGGGGAGGGGTGAAAAAAAGATACAAGAGTGGTTTTTCTTACTGTATATATCTTGGGAACGACGGGTGTTACAATAGTGAAACTTTGTATATAGTAATTTCTTATAAACCTGTTGAACACGTGTTTCACAATTTTTTGGAATTTTAATAGGGGAAAGTGGTCCCCCACAAACTAGGTATGGTTTTTTGTACGAAAAAAATTACAGGCGAAACCGGGTCAAAAACTACTAATACATAAATAAATAAATGAACTGCAGTGTTCCCGGAATTGATACCGCGAAGTAGAGTTAAAGGCCTTATAGTTCTCCCCTTCACTGTGTTCACTATCCTCTCTATCTCAATCAAATACTATTATTATAATCCTGTTAGCGCCATCTTGAAAATGCGTTCCATAAAATATATACTACCATTTACCTACGTACTTACAATGTGAACTTAGTATCACCTACAAAGATGACGGCTTTTCGACGCACGAACACGAGACATATAGTTGTTTGTGCGCGAAAAAGGGAAACTCCAAGTTGATTCCTTCGTACTTTTGGTGCTTGAAGAAAGTAATACTTATAGAACTCAAACCGTTCCGTGGGAAACAAACATTCCTAAGGAACATCAAGTCAAACAAATATTTTGATCTCACAAACGAAATTACTAGGAACGGATTTAACTCAACTTTATGCAGTGGAAGTTGGTGCATGAGGAATCCCAGCAGTCTTTGCATCGTCTATTGAAGGATCTTGGTCTTTCTAGATCAGCCGTCGGAATCCGTCGCTTTTATGGAGTGTGTTTCCAAGATGGCGCTAATAGGATCATATAGTATTTGCTTGAGTAGAAAAGGTAGTGAACACAGTGCCGGTGAGAATTCAAAAGGCCTTTAAACCTACTTCGCTGTCTCAAGTCCGGGAACGCTGCAGTTCATTCGCACGATGAAGCCATGGATAGCTAAGAACATTGTCTCTCTCTCTCTCACCTACAAAGATGACGGCTTTCAACGCGCGATCACGCGACATATAGTTGTCCGTGCGCGAAACAGGAAGACTCCAAGTTGATTCCGCCAATTTCCAACAACTGGCCTTGTTATTTATTTATGGTCATCGCGAAGCCAGTGCTTGGAAAATTATTGTATTCGCTTAAACTCACAGACCTAGTATCTTGTGTTTATGTTAAACTACAATAAATAGAGACAGATAACAGAAATAACAGTCACTAAAATTAAGTAGTCGAAAGATGAACTTTTCTATTTATCCACACAGTGGATGAATAGAAATGAAAATGAGATAGATAACAAAATAATCAATCAAGAAGTGTATCTTCATTTTACATACAAAATTGCTTAATATTATTTTTTAGCTTTTCTTTAGGATTTTCTTCTTAAACGATTGATTTTTAGACGACTGCATTAAGGCAAGGAACAACCTGGATCATAACCGAGAGGTTTGACCCGCCCTTCAACTGAGAAGTTGAAGGGTGGGTCGCCAACTAACTAGGTATGACCAAAATCTGTAAATTATAGTCAAAATTCCTCGGTTAAAAACCTAGGAATAGAATATATAACATAAAAAAAAATATAAGCTTAATAAAAAAAGTACATTTGTACATATTATTCATAATATAACGTGTCTACTGTATTATTTTGCGCTTTTAATTTAATGCTAAAACATCAAATATGACGAAATAAAATGACTCTTTTTCCTTTGATTTCGCGTTGCTCCTGGCCTAAAGTTAACAAAATAAATAATAAACACAACGGCCAAGCAGTTTTTAAGTTTTAGCGCGACTTACGAACGGCGATTCATTTTTATATATAAAAAAAACGACACTATTCAGAGTACTTCGATAAAATAAAACAACTCTATAAAAAAATATTAAGTCCATTTTTTCGGCTAACATAGCTTCGGTAAAGCTAATAAAAAAGCCCACCGTCGAATTCACGCCCGTCAGACATTGGAGCGCACGTTGATTGGCCAATATGTAAATCGACAACTAACACGATATTTCACGGTTTTGGCACCTTACGTAGCCCCCGTAAAACGGGTTACGGTGAGCTAATATTTCCATATTTGCGTAGAGGGGGCGGGGAATTAGAGTAATGGGGCGAAGAATTACGTGGGTAAATCCGCGAGTGTTTTTTTACCATCACCTTGGTGGGTTATTTTAAATTGGAGATCGTACCCTTAAAGGTTTATTAAATCAGACTTTAAAAGGACCGTCTCATTTATATGAATATGTTTAACTAACTTTTGACTGCTGCTTCTCTCTTGTTTAATTAGGGTTTATTCACGATAAACACAAAGAAATATTTTACTGGCATAAAATTATTATAAACTAATTTAGGTGAATATTTATAGATTTAATGCAACCTTATGGTTTTACATTAAATCTATAAATATCAAACGATTTTAGCATTAATCTATAATATGATAAAATATATATATAGTTTATAAGATTAAATACAGATTAATTTAAAACTAGGCTAAGTTTTCATTACATCATTTATGAAACTAGCTATCATAAATGATGTAATGAAAACTTTTCCTGTTCTCCAAACGAGGATCTTAATAATAATTATATTATACTTAAAGTTACAATACATATCATCACGGGTGCCTTACGGCGCCCGAAACCGCCTAGACGGCCCCAGGGTACCCAGCGGAGGGGTTTTAATCCCACCTCGTCGTAGCCGATGGTCACGATGTTTTGAATAGACTCAATAACCCATCTATAAACAGTTTCACAAGTTGGTATAGTGCAACCGGGACCGACAGCTTAACGTGCTCTCCGAGGCACTATAGTGCCTCGGAGAACAAATAAAAAACAAATAAAAAAAAAAATAAAAAAAATACCATCACGGGTGCCTATTTGGCTCCCGAGAACCGTATAAACGGCCTCAGGGTCTCAGCGGAGGGATTAACCCATCCTCATTTCGCCGATGGTATTCGGAGGCAACACCTAACAAGTGGCGAGCTTGTTGCGGTGTTTATGATGAAATAGCCTCGTTGTATAAAGCGGTCACCCATCCCAGGCCGGCTTTGTTGTCATCTGCTTAACCTAACAAACAAATGTACTTTTTTTTTTAAATTAAAAACTTATTGGTACACACCGGGATTCGAACCAGGGACCTAAGCGTTTTTAAGTCCAAGGTCTAACCAACTCGGCCTATATATATATATTGGCCGAATCCCGGTGTGTACCAATAAGTTTTTAATTAAAAAAAAAGTACATTTGTTCTATATATATATATATACTTAAAGTTACAATGAAAATATAGTCTAAACCCCGGTTTCACTTGACATTAATATTGTCAGAAAAACATGAGATGCCAAAGAATATTTTATTTAAAACTTGTAATATGATGGCAGGTACTGTTACTCTTTTTAGTTTTAAACAAAATTAGTGAAGATAAGGAAATGTATAATCGATGATTTTCTTAGTTAAATAACACTCCTATTAGTAGGTACTGTGACCGAAGGCATGGTTTACTTCATTCTTCGGTCACCGTACCCAATTTCCTCAGGTAACTCCTGCAGATACTTCTTTAAAACCACTTCAATGCGTTTTTATAATTATATTAATACTCTTTTAAATTCCCTATAGAATATAATATTCCTACAAAGCTATATAAACTCAAACTGTGAGGATTAATCGTGGTTTCTATTCATTTTTATATTAAATTAATTAATAAAATCACACTTTCATCGTGTGTCCCTCTATTGATCTCTCTTTCTAAACTTTTGTTCCTTCGATTTGTTCTATTTCCTTCACAAATGTCATAAATATTCAAATAAAATAACTAACATTTAAATGGCCAGTAGTAGCCTTACTCTACAATAGAGAAGGCTACAGTACTTAGGTTTTAGTAACATAAATGTATTTAAAAATATAATAAAATAAATACTTATTTATTTTAATTACATCGTGACGTTGGGAGGTTGTACTTTGGCCTAATATGAGACTCTACTGGTAAAATCGAACAATTTTTCTCGTGGAACCATGTGTCGTAATTTTTTTGACAAAATTTACAGAAGAGCCTTTTACATTTGCATATATTAGAAACGCATTCGCCAGTATAGTTGCAATGCTGAAATCCTTGGCCGCCAAGATGGGCTCCTTTTTTGCACATTCTCAGACGGTAACTTCATTTTGAGAAACGATATATATATATATAAGTGTAATAAATGTTTCTTTAAAGACAGTGAACTGATTCCTAGCGTAAAGTTGATTGAGAAATCCATGCTTAGTGCCTAACTTATACATTCCTTCTGACTCCTGAAAAATTATAACGGCTATGAAAAAAGACAGCATCAGCAAGAGGGGAAGCGAGTCGGACCGTATTTATTACTTTGATTAACTGTGACCTGCTAATATGAATAATATCTGGATAAAGTGATTAATTTATCACATTGTCTAGACAATTTAGTCATTATATATAATAATCAGTCATTATGTATAATATCTATTTAATCACTATGACTGTTGATAACATATATATATATATATATATATATATATATATAATATTTAAAAAAAAAAAAAAAATTTAGGGTGTCCGATACCACCTAGTCGGTCTCAGGGTGTCTAGTCGGTCCCAAAGAGTGTTTAATCCTACTTCGTCGTAGCCGATGGTATGAGTCTACACCGAATAAATGGTTAGCTCGTCGCGATGTTTGAATAGACTCAATAACCCAACTATAAACAGTTTTAAAAGTTGGTATAGTGAAACTGGGAACGATAGCTTAACGTGGTCTCCGAGAAACTATAGTGGTGTTGTAAAACAAATGTACATATGTTTTTAGATTAAAAAACTCATTGGTGCATACCGGGGTTGGAAGCAGGGACCTAAGTGTTTTTAAGTCTAAGGTTTAACCAACTCGGCCACCACGTATATCTATCTATATATATATGTATAACTCAAAGGTGACTGACTGTCATAGTGATCTATCAACACACAGCCACCACTGGACGAATCGGGCTGAAATTTGGCATGCAGGTAGATGTTATGACGTAGGCATCCGCTAAGAATGGATTTTGATAAATTCTACCCCCAAGGGGATAAAATAGGGGATGAAAGTTTGTATGAAAAAAAAAACTATTCCACGCGGACAAAGTCGCTAGCATTAGCTAGTAAATAATAAAACTGGCGCTATACCATAGGAAACCATTCTAAAGCATTTCTTCTAATTGATTGGAGACTTCGCTTATTGGTTAAACAAAATCGAAACATAGTCTTAACTAACTCAATTAAAGCAGTTAATTTTATCGAAGTTAAATCCTTGCTGTATCTAATTTTAAAACCAATAGCAAAGTTTTCTACAAAAGAGCTAACTTACAAATAAACGAAAAGGGAAGGTGACTTTTGTGTTTAAAAGTTCCCAATACAAAGTTTATAATAAATTGTACTAGAAAGCGCAACAAATAGCTCTTTTTTGTCTGTTTGTAATGAAACATATTTATAAATTCCTCAGGATAATCTTAATTAAGTTTTCTTAATCCACTGAGTTTTTTAAAAAAACTCAGTGGTTGAGTACTTTGCCGAGAAAGGAGGATCGAGGAGCCCACAAGGATTTATTTTCATGCATTTTATCTCTAAAAAAATCAATATATAACGCAACATATCTATTACTTATACATAATTACATATAATTTTAAAAACAAACTGTCATACCAAATAATTACCTTTTGAAAAAAAACGACTTCAATTCGACGACAGATTGTTAACAAGGCTACGAAATCTGTCTCCTGACAATCAAGACTATGCATGAAAATATCTACACGCTAAGTGTGCTTATGTATGTGCGTGTATGTGTATAATATATATATATATATAAAATATTATGTTTATTGCTGCTTTTTATACATATAATCACTTAATTTTTTTTATCATAAATTTCTTATTTGAGGTATACTGAAACATAACGTCAGACCTATAGCAATCATCCTATGACACCCATCATAGTACAGGGAATCCTAGTTTAGGTGTTCAGGGCCAATTTGTAATTATATCTTAGCCTCAACTCTTTAAATTATAACATTAATTAATAATTGAAATCATGTAACCTAATTGTGCCATTTTTTTTTTATAATACACGACTTATGCGAATATACGACTCTTATAGCTAGAATTCATCTATCCACAACTACACGGCTAAAAAAAAAAAAAATACTAGCATAGCAATAAAATATTCATTCGTTACAAATATAAATATGATCGCAGAAGACCTAACGATTCGGCGAATAATACATTGATGTTTAACAACATTGATGCCAGCTAAATGATGCTGATACGAAATAGGCGGCAATAAAGACAAATTTGCAAGCTTACGTCTATTTTATCGTTTAATCAACTGGCCGTTTCATAAGCACACCCTGAAAGAAGGTTACCATCTAGACAATAAATCAATGGAGTAGTCTCCTGAAAACAGGTGAACCCAACTTTCCGTTTCATAATCACACCCGGAGTAGTCTCCTGAAAACCGGGGAACACGCGATTTTTGCAGACAATGTTTTTAACAAAAAAATATCTCCTATTTGATTTCATACATCTTTATTTATCATTCTCTCTCTCTCTCTCTGTCCAACACAGAGAGAAAGAGTGATTATGCGCTTCAAATATTAAGTACTAGCTGCCCCAACCAGAAGACCCACAGATTAAATAGAGTACTACGTAAGCAGGGTGTAATAAAATCATCAAGAGATTAATGACAATTAAATAATTTCGACCATAAATTATTTAAAAAAAAATTCTAACTTTCAAAATTAAAAAAAAAATAGCTGTCTGATAAATTCACGTTCAATAAAAGCGCGATTGTCAAACGCACAAAGTTAAAATAAACGTTAAGTTTCCCAAATTTTTCAATTTTCTGCGCAATATTTCGTTCCGTAAGAATCTACAAACTATAAAAAAAATAAGAATGAATATTGATTAAGTCGTTATTAAATTATAGCATGACCAAGAGAAAAAGGGATCCATTTATACAAACGACTATATAGACTACCTGACTCGGTGAACTTCGTATCACCTACAAAGGTGATGGAAAGCCAAGCGAACTCCCAACAACTGCCCTTATGATTTATTTATGGTCATGGCAAAATCCAGTAGCACGGGAAATTGTAGTCGATTAAACTAAAATCAATAGTGACAGATGACAGACAAAATTATGATTTTATGGTCGAAAGATCCTTGCCTTTTCACACTGGTGGAAGTATAGAAAAAAAAAGGACAGATGACAAATCAAAATAAACAATCGCGAAATGTCATTCAGGCTGTATGGGCACATGCTCTTTACCTTTCCTTCGGTAAAAAGAATACTGCTACTACTACTACTGTACTGTCATTCTACATACAAAATTACTTTATATTATTCGAAAGATCTTTACCTTTCCACAATGGTGAAAGAATAAAAAAATATAAAAAATACTTTATATTATTATTAAGTTATTCCTTAGTATTTCCCCTATATTTTTTATTTATTTTTCCACTGTATTAACAAGCCGTTTTTAAGTTTAAACGTGACTAACGAACGGCGATTCATTTTATCACACAGAGATAAAGAAGAATCCATGATCCTGTACATAGAAGTATTGCGCGCTTTATTCGTTACTTCTAAGTGACAGCTTACAAAATAAATGTCCCAACGCGGATGCTGGTTAATTTAACGCACTTCCAAAGTTTGATAGCACTCTTTACGTCACCATTTTATGGCGCAATAAAGTTCCCTTTAAAACGAAGTAAATAAAAGTATCGGATCTAATATAAAGTTATATTAAAAAACCTTGGCGTCGTAAAAGACGTCTATTTTTAATTACTTATCTACTTTTATCGTTTGTCTATAGTTAAAGGAAAAAATAATTAATATAAGTAAAAAATGTGACTACTTTTTATGGTTTAAACATGTTTACTTTTATTGTATGGGTAAACCAAAGTATTCGTATTATGGTCCGCCAGAAGACTTTCCCCGTCGCCTCTTTGCTGCCGTTGCCTTTCCTATTATAATAATTTTAAAAAGTCAGCATGCTGAAACTTAAAAATATGTGCATATTTTTAAGAAGCTATATTCAAGCATTTTGTGTGAACCATTGAAAGTTAAAAATATGTGCGGGCAGCAAAGAGGTGACGGATAAAGTCTTCTGACAGAGCATTGGCGTAGCTGCTTTTAGATAACGCACCCCCTATAGTTTTTATTAAGTTTGTGATGATACGTCGCATTTAATTATATTCATTTTTCTTATTTACAATATATACAATAAATATATACCTCGTAAATAAATCTAGGTTTAAGTAGGTATTCCGATTTAACAGCTGCCCACGTGTTACTATTTTTTTTTGTTATCCCATATTTATTTACATTTGATTATTTTATTATTAATCGATTTTTTTTATTGTCGAGTTTCTATAGACCTACTTATTATAAAGAAATAGCCCCAAAGCTCATTGACATCTCAGGAGACAATACAGCTGGCAGCTTTTTCACTCAAAAATTGAGTATCATAATTCAGAGAGGAAACGCTGCCAGCATATTGGGAACCACGCCGTCCATGGACACTGATTTGGACGATTTTTATAACTTGTGAGTATATATGTAGGGTTTATTTAGGGGTTTCTTTTTTTTTGATGTTTTCTTTTCATTTTTTAAATATATTTTTCTTTAGGCAGGTCCATTTTTTTTTCATATATTTTTAATAGGAAATTATTTTAAGTTTTAGTTTTAATTTTTTTATAATATTATTTCTTTAGGGTAATTTATTTATATATTATTATTGTTATTTAATTTTATTTTATTTTAGTATTTTGTTCATAATATATAATAGTTTATTACTTATTAACAAACATACAGTCCAGATAGATAAATATTATTATTGTACTATGTGTTTAGCCTTAGACTTTTCATATTCTTATTTCAAAAAAGTTTTTCGAATAAAAATATGAACACAAAATATAAACGTCAAGATACGAACAAGACTTACGATTATGCCGAACTTTCATAATAAATATACACCTAAAAATAAATCATATAAAAACCCACATCAAAGAGCTAGACCTAAGCGTGAATTCGTCAATATAAAAACTATGTGCCGCTTCATAGGGCGAATATGACTGAAACAGAATACTCGGGCCAATAAGGTTAAATATTAGAGGAGTAACGGTAACTCTAACAAAAATTAAATGACCTGAATTGTAACATACTGCTAGTTAAGTAAAAGATTGTAGAAATATAAACTATTGAACTGGATAAAGCTATAGCAGTAAGTATATATGAGAATTTATATTCTCGGTATATATTTTTATAGTTCCGTATATATTACACACTGAGAAATACATAGATAAATCATTCCACATAATATTATGAATATTATTAAAATATTTCAGATGTTGACAGCGACAGACATTGAGTGATACAGTCGCTAAATTATTTATTACCTGCTATTGTTTTTATAGTGTTCAAGACATTGATGTATTTAGGAGAAAGCCAGTATTTATTTGATATTTTTACTAGATTTTTTTTCCATTTGATTTATCTCAACGATAAAGCTCATACTAGCAGCTGCAATTTATATTTTTACAATAAATTTTACGTTAAATTCCATATCTATCTGATTTTACTTTTCTTATTGTTTGTACTTTTTGGATGTTTGTACCTGTTTTGTATTATTATTTTTTGTGTGTATTTCATTAGATTTGTTATTTTTTATGCCAAGTGTTCTGAGTGTACATATGATGGATATAAAATACTGATACTGATTAAAAATCTTAATAAAAAAAATCTAAGGTACGCCTATTAATGAAATAAAATAAAATGTTTATTCACAGAATATGGCTTTAAATTAAGCACATGGTTAACTTTCAAAGCTGTTAAGATAAAATAAAATTTAACATTTTCTGATCAAGACACAAAGGTAAGTTTATTAAACGCATTAATAAAAATAAATAAAATAGTAACGCGGCCATTTAATCAGGGTATCCTTAATATGACCTCGACAACACGCTATGCTATTTAGTTCAAAGCACATTATTTAGCTTTTTCATATATTATAATAGACATCGCCTGAAAATCAGCGCTACAGCACAACCGTTGTAGCTTATTATGTGCCGATTAGGAACCAATTTGCAATACGCATATAAATCCTTCAATCCTTGAGTGTGGGTAATATATGACATATTACCCACACTCACATTCTTTGCTCTTTTTATTTTTAAATATGTTACTGTGATTACTGCTCTATAGATTAATCTCATTGTCTCGGGTTGTCCATCATATAATAGAAGCAATAAAATGCGGGTCTGTCGGCCATTCGGCCATTTCGTCAGGGTACCCTGATTTATGTTATGACCTCGGAGTTAACGGGCTTCGGAGACTGTACCGACCGGAATGCGGGATATAGTGCGGACTTACTGAACCTTAATCTAATACCCACTTTTATACACCTTCTGAAAAATCACATAATATTTTATATTTTTTATTGGTAACATTTTATATGCCCTACGTTTTGCACGCTTTTAAGAGAGATTAAAATTTACCCAACCAGAGAAAATATTTTTATATCTATATTATTTTAATATTAGTCAAATATACGTGTTAGTATTAGTATTTGTACTATTTTTTTTTCTGGGGTATTTGATATAGTTTGATATACGTGATGGCAGAGTTGGTTAGACATTAGACTTCAAAACACTTATGTCCGTAGTTCAAACCCCGGTGTGTACCAATGAGTTTTTAATCTAAAAATGTATGTACATTTGTTTAACAACACCACTATAGTACCTCGGAGAGTACGTTAAGCGGGCGGTCCCAGTTTCACTATACCAACTTGTAAAACTGTTTATATCCCTAAGGCCGTATATGCGGTCTCGGGTACCTGTGATGACTTTTTATTTATTTTATTTTAATATTTTATAATATATTGTGACAACCTTTATTTACAGCTGCTAATTATTCACTATTATTTAACATTTCTTTAGGTTTAAATGCGGGTATTATGTGGTAGTATATCTATCATGAGTATTTCCTAACTGCACTTAACTATAGTTGCTAGCGAATAGTGTAAATGATATGGATCAATGAATGATAAATCTTATTTGTACTGTAACTCTACCATGAAATCGTAAACAAAAAATATTGGCCAGTATTAAATCTTCAGCGTCAGTCATTAGTGACTATAGCTAAAAATCCATGCTAATGCTGTACCGTGAGTATTTTTACATCGTATTAACCTAACTTGTTAACGTTACACTCTATCAATAGGAAAGGTTTATTTGCCATGTCTTTAAAAATAAGCGATCGTAATGGTAGTTCTTTACGTTCCTTTCGATGATTATGAAATGGGTTAAAGACACTTTATTATACTGCGTGTAAAATTTGATATTGAACTCTATTAAATAAAAAAAAAACGAATTTGATACTACATTTGTAACATTCGATATTTTTTTTACGATATTTATCGATTACATTATATTTTATTTGGCATTGTATGTATGTGACTTTCTACCTACTGATAGTAAGCAGACCTACAAAGTCCATCAATGGGGTCGATTTTGTTTGCTCCCACTACGCCGGCTAAATTATGCGGTTACGAAATAGGCGGTTTTAAAAACGAATTTTCTTTACGAGTCTACTCCTCTATATCCTTGCTGCGTTGTTGACATTTTTTTTAATATAGATATTTTGATATTATTATATAGCCCAAATCTAACTGCGATGAATTCGTGGTGCACAACATGTTTCCTTAAACCGTTCACGCGGTTTTCGGCATCTGTAACTTAAAATCTCCTTGAGATTTCTAATTAAAAAAAATGACACGGAAGAGTAATTTATATAAGGACAATTTCTAATTAACAAAGTTCGTTTTAAATTAATTAAGAAGGCAAAAAGAATGTGATGAAAATCGTTAAAATTCATTGCGATTGGTTCTAAGAATACTTTATGAGTCTTCAATAAATGAACCATTTTTTTCCGAAATTCCAAATATAAAAAGTTTTTAACTGCCAGGTTTATTTTAACAGCTTTATTAAACCGTTTTTATACTGCTTGATCTAACTTAGCTATATACTAAAAGTTTATGTATTATATATTAAATTTATGTATAAAAAAAATGTTGTTTAATATTTTAATTGTAAATGTACATATTTTTATATACAACTTTAAAACAAAAACACTATCAGTTATTGTGCAACATGGTCTAAACAAGCGTTACATATTTCGTAGTACACATCACGGGTGCCTTACGACGCCCAAGACCGCCTAGACGGCCCCAGCGGAGAGGTTTAAATCCCACCTCGTCGTAGCTGATGGTATGAGTCTACACCGAATAAGTGGCTAGGTCGTCGCGATGTTTTGAATAGACTTAATAACATATTTCGTAGTGTTCTACCAAAAACGTGTTAAGCGTAGCACGCTATGAAAACCTGTGAGGTAGGTGTTGAGCAATAAATAACCAACATATATAAGCAAAAACCGTCGAGTGACCTAGCCATGTTTCGTTTTCAGTCTGTAAATTTTCCCGTTTATCCAGGAAAGTATTGCGTCGATTTCCTGTCGAGATTAGTTGCGAAACGGGCGGTTGAATTGACATAAAACCACCAAAGATATTAACCCTAGAAGCCTAATCTATTTCGGAGGTACATAAAGCCTTAACATACGTCTCTGAGGCGTATATATATTAAAGATCGCCTGTAAGCTAAAATATACCTAATTATATATGTTTTTTAAAAGAAAATGTAAGGTTAGGATATAATTTATAATAAAACATACTTTTATTAATAGACACTATACTCACAGTTATTTATTACAAGAAAATAAATAAAAATACCTAATGTTCAAACTAAAAAATCTACTTCTTAAAAATCAACTGAAAAATATATTTTTTTTTTAAATTTTAATCATTTTTAACATCAAATACTTATTATTAGGATACATATTAAAAGTAATCGGAAATCTTTTAATGAATAACTTTTAATGAATTATTTTAGAGCAATCTGCACATATAGCAAGATGTGTTCACAATATTCATAATTTTTTGACCCTAATTTCGACATATTATTTTTTGTAGGGGCAAAAGGCGCAGTATTTAATTTTTTTAGGCTCTGAATTCTCCTGCCTGACGTTCATTACCTGCATCGATAGGTTTTTTGATAATTTGGCTTATATTTTTTCATAAAAATCTATTAGTAGGAGCTTCAACTTCTTCATCCAAGGCTTGACCAAATCTGTGCTGAGTTTCTTTATTAATTCCCTTCTGTTCAAGGGTTTTTTTTATTATTTTTGAATATGTTGCGGTCGTAAATTGCAGCATAACTAATGAAACCCATGGCAGGATGCCGTGGAATACAGCCATTGACCATCTGTTAGCCTTGCGGCTACACGATATTGAATAACATATTTTATTGAATGATTATATTTTTTACAACTAAGCAAAAGGAGTAGAACTCCTTTTGCTTAGTTTAAAAAAATAATCATGTCTGGTTTGCCACTTGAATTATTATTTACTGCATTGACATTACAAGAGGATAAGAGGTATACTTCTTTATAGGTTTTGGCTTGTAAAATACAAGTTGCAGAAGGCCAATGAATTCAAATAAAAACATACAACTGACAACTACAGGTGGTGATCTAAATAGTGCCCACTAGAATCTAGAGTACCTAGTAGGCTGCTGAAGTAGATTTTTAGCCATTGGCACAGATATGAACAAGTTATTGCACATAATGTTCCATGAATAATTTTGACATTTTTTAAAAAGTTACACAAAGCCTAAACATACGTCTCGCAGGTATACAGCACCTCAATAAGTCAAAAATAGTGGAACTTAGCTTAACGACACAAACACTATTGACAAGCTCCCATTGGCCACTGGGATGTCTAAACAGCACCAGGCGCTAACTTCACCCGTTAGAAAGGGATAAAGAATTTTCAATTGCGTGTACGCCTCGCAGGCGTAGATAAGGCTTCTAGGGTTAAAGTAAAGTCGTAATGCAAAGTCGCCTTTGTCACCAATAATTTAGCCGGCATAGTGGGAGCCATAAACGCTGTTAAACATCAATGTATTAATTGCTCCCTTTGTAGGTCTGCTTACCATCAAGTAGATATAAAGTTGCATGTTAAAAGTCAAACTTTAAGCATTATTAATGCACAGCAGAAATCGTAGAAACCAAAAAAGAATGATTTATAAATAACCTGACAAAATAAGTCTAGTTTTCATAGTATGCTATAAAAACTTTATATTATATTTTGATAAATATACATGTGTAGTTTGTACAAGTAGAAATCGAACGCAGTACCTCCGGATATAATGTCAAAGGTGCAACTAAGAGACTCGGTGGCAGTTCAGAAAGTAAACTTAAAATTGAGAACTTCATCCCTAATTAAAAAACAAATAAAAAGAAATCGTAATGTGCTACGAAAAACCTGCTACATATAAAGCGTAGCATGCTACGAAAACCTGTCAGCTATTTGAGCAATAAACAACCATCATAAACAAGCCCTAAGCATGTTAATTATTGTTAAGCAGATAAGCATGTATCATCCTTGCGTCATAAACTCTTACGTCCTAAGACAAGACGTTGGAGATAAAACTTTGCCATGTCGTAGACTATGTTAATAAATTGTGAAGTTGTACCTTCTGGCAAAGTTGCCAAGTCCTGCCTCTCACGCCGCATGACTTAACTCTGGCATAAATTAAACTGGCCGACGTAATGGGGTAATATTCGAGACAACCATATTTTATTGCCCTAGCGCTTACCCCTCGAAAATCGGTCATGCGTATATAAGATAATGTACTTGCTCTGTGTCGCGTGATTTTCTTATTTCCTTCATCAATATTTATTTTTTTGGGTGTGTAAGTTAAGTCGTATTTGCTTCATGAATAGAATTAGAAATTTAGATTTTCGTAAAATATAAGTTGCTATAATTAAAAATAGCCGTGAAAATGATTACAACAGCGGAAGGTACAATTTTTAGAATGAAGTAAAGTGGAGCGAAGTATCTAGGCACTTTAACTTAAAAACCAACTGGTAGTGATAAGCACTGCATAAATGACATTTCATTATCTCCGAGATAAGTTAAATTATAACTGCAAACTAATTAAACCACATCGACTTTTGGTTTAATTAGACTCCAACTGTTGTCCATTCTGAATTTTAATTGTAAAGTATTTTTTTTATGGATTACCAAAGTACAATATAGTGATCTGTATATACAGGGTTCTCCAAACTAGTAATGACCAATTAGTATGGAAAACAAAAAAAAAATTATTTGCGACACATGGTAAATGTGAAAAGTTGTTCAATTTTATCAGTAGTGAAAGGTTGTACCTTGGGCTCTATAGCTATACCTTTCAAAGTCACCATGTTTATCACTGTACTTTGATAATTTTATATTAAGTAATTGGTTTTATATATTAATATAAAACAATAATAATGTGTATGGTATGTCATGCATATTGTCCATGCCACAAACTAAACTCTAGACTTGTACTGTGCGTACCAAAAATAAGGACACATTTGTATCTAATAACTACCCAGATCACGGTAAAATGTACAGAAAATATATATATGAATATTGCTATCCCAAGAGTGTGAATTGAACCACGACCTCCGTATACAACGGCTTAACCAATAGACCACGGAGGCAGTCAAAAATAGTTTAATACTGAAATATTTTTGTAGGATACATATATATCATCACGGGTGCCTTACGGCGCCCGAGACCGCCTAGACGGCCCCAGGGTACCCAGCGGAGGGGTTTTTAATCCCAGCTCGTCGTAGCCGATGGTATGAGTCTACACCGAACAAATGACTAGCTCGTCGCGATGTTTTGAATAGACCAATAACCCACCTATAAACAGTTTCACAAGTTGGTTTAATGAAACCGGGACCGACAGCTTAACGTGCTCTCCGAGGCACTATAATGGTGTTGTCGAACGAATGTAAATTTCTTTTTTTAATTAAAAACTCATTGGTACACACCGACCTAAGTGTTTTTAAGTCCAAGGTCTAACCAACTCGGCCACCACGTATATAACGTATTATTTTTGTAGCCTCCGTGGAATTTTCGTTTTGGCTTCTTGTAATTAGCAGATAGGGTTTACGGTAAATATCTAATATCATTTACCTTTCATGCAACCTATTTACCTAATATGTAAACCTTCTATTAAGTATATATAATAAAAATGTAAATTAAAAAAATGTATACATACATTGTGCTGTTTTTTTTTAAATTGCGATATGGACTCTAAATAGGATATAGAACAATAATCTATTATTTTTAGATTTCCTGTCTGTTTCTTAGTCAGGGCATCACTTAAAAACTACCGGACCGATTTACATGCAGTCTATTTTGTATATTAGGTCTATGGGTAAAATAGGGTTAATTATATTTCGATTACTTACAGCACAGCAGATATATATATTTTTTTTATTTTATTGGAGCACGACATGTGACTTTGTATCTACCTGGTGGTAAGCAGACCTACAAAGTCCATGAATGGGGTCAATCAATAATGGTTCTTAAACAATATTGATCGCTCCCACTATGCCGGCTATATGATGCGATTACGAAATGGGGGGCGACAATGAAGAATTGCATTACGAGTATATACTCGCTGCCTTATCGTCAATTCAACCACCCATTTCGTAACCGCACCCTGAAAGGAGACTACCACCTCGACAAGAAATCGTTGCAGTAGTCTCCAGAAAACCGGTGAACCCACAGACTAAAACCGAAACATGACTAGGTCACTTGACGGTTTTTGCATCTGTATGGGTGGTGGTAACGAGACCGGTCGGTCGGCCTAACGAAGTTATACCTAAATATATATATATATATATATATATAGGAAATTCGTCTTTTAAAAGTATCTTAGGATTTTTTTTTTAAATAATCACGATAAAAATAATGTTCTATGAAGCTAAATTGGATATATTTTAATGACATAAAACTACATTAAAATATTTTCGATTTTATTGTAACTATGTGAAAAAAATAATAATTTCGTATTAAGTTGACAGTTTATGTTATGTTTTTGGCAACTATAGAATTTTGTTTGTAAAAATACATATATTATGAAGGGGCATACGCGAGGTTGGTAGCCATGGTTAACATGTTTTTGTATGCCTTAGTAAAAGTAGGTATCTATTAAAAACAATAACAAATAGTTTTTGTTGTTTAAAAATAAACACGCTCACAAAGTTGCGTATAAAATAGACTAGGTACCCATTGTTCTATCACATTTCACAATATTTTCAGCAAAATAATAGACGTACAGACTCTTACACAAGATATAATGACTCCTATTCAGGGAAAGAATGGTTTTCCTTCATTCAAATCTATAAAATTTTCCTTTTCAATCCGATGATGGTCTCGACGTTTATTCAAGGAGAGATCTTTCAGACTGAATTGAATAAAGTCTACGTGGTTCTTATCACAATTCATTAAAATGCCATTCAGAAAGTCTATTGTGTTCCACTACCCCGTCATTACGGGCTTCTTTATAATCATAATATTACCTATCCGTATATCTACAGGATGTTCCTGAATAACCTGCAAAATTTAAACTTTAAACCTAAATTAGACTTTGTGATATAGATGACTATAAAATCCTTAATTATACTATAAGTGTTACATTCTTTTGTCTGTCTGTTTGTGGTTGTTTAACAGTTTTATTAATGAACCTATATAAAGATAATATAACGAATACTGTTATCTTTTCGGCCTATTTATAAAGATTTGTTAAATTGTTTTTTTAAGATTAAAGGTCATTGGGCACAATCCGACCCAATTTGTGAACAGTGCCTACAGAAACAAAATTACTTTTAAATTAATAAGGTATATTCCACTTTCCATTTTAAGTTTTTTTTTTTAAACCATGGGAATAAAATATTACAAGTGATTTAAAAGTTGAAGATATTTATTGCAAAGAACAAAATAGAATTTAAATGAAGGAATTGTATTAAAAAACACCATGCGTATGAGTACTCGGTCTATTATCTCTCTCGCACATTAAATAAATCTTTTTTTTTACAAACCATCATGAACAATTATCGAAATTCTCTAGACTATTTTATTTCTGTAGATTCTGGAAAAAATAATTGTACTAAGTGATTGCACCTGTAGAAATAAACCTCAGTAATTTTAATTATTTTCTAAGATACAGAATTTCATTTTCTGTCTGATTCCCATTATTTATGGTAATGCGACCCATATATTCGTAAACCAGAGATATATGTCGAAACATCCCACATCAATTAATTTCTGTAGGTCGTGGGTATTTTTCATACTTAAGTGCCCAATGACTTTTAAATAGATACATAATGTTCAGATACTATATTTTTTTTTACTTTTTCATGTTGTCACTATGAAATAATAAAATATTGATAATATAGTTTATATGGATTTTTAGAAAACTACTGCATCGACTTATTGTCGAGGTAGTAGTCTCCTTTCAGAGGCGGTTACGAAACGGTCGGTTGATTTTACGATAATGCGGCGAGTAGGTACATTAAACTGTTTATTTAATGAGAAAAAAATTATCCTAACTGGTATTTTATTTATATAACTTATAGATAAAGTTTATTTTATTTTGGGTAACTTAATTTAGGAACACGCTGTAGTCTGTGTGAGTACTTAAATTTAGATAGGGCTATGTAAATAACTTCGTTTTGTTCCCTTGTAAGAACTAAGTAGTAAATGTAAATTATTGCTTTGTGTTGATTTTGAGCATTGAAATCGGTTTTTAGTTTTGTTTGTTTAATTTGCGAACGAAAACAGTTTTTCAATTAAAATATTTACTTTAATTAAACTTTACACTGGTAAAATAGTTTAGCTTTACAACTTTACGAAATTTTTAGCCTAATTAATATATATTATTTTATTTTCAATTGAAATTTGTAGATACAATATTCCTTTAAACACACTTAACATTTTACAGTTATAAAAAAAATAGGTTTAAAAACATTTTTTTTAAAGCCCTTAAATCTTAAGTCTTTGTATACTCATAAATATCTTGGAAACCAATTTTACTTTAACAATTACTAAAAATCAATTACTTAATAGTAATAATAATATGTAGGACTTTGCACACATATTGCCGTCACAAACTAAGCTCTAAGCTTGTTCTATGTGTACCACAAACAACGATACTAATACATATTATAAACATCGAAAACTACAGAAAAATGTACTAATATTGCTTTGCCATGAATGGGAATCGAACTCACGACCTCCGAATACAACGCCAATGGCGAAACCACTAGTCTATGGAGGCCGACAAAATAGTGCGGCAAATGTTATTATATGTATACACTGGGTCAATTTAATCAGTTGTAATTTGAGCTGAAAAATTCGAACAACTTTTCCCATGGTCGCAAATGAAAAAAAAAATTGCTGTCTCCGTACAAACTAGTAATGTTAAAATGACCAATTTACATGGGGAAGCCAAGTTTTTTGTCATTTGCCAAATATGATTTCATGGGAAAAGTTGTTAGATTTCATCAGTAGAGCTTCATACGTGTATTAGCCCAAAGTACAACCTTTTAAATTCCCCCTGTATAAGACATTTACGAGTATAGGTATATATATTGCCCTGTCCATAAACTAGGCACTAGATACTAACGCCCGGATTAATAGTCGTTACTTAGCCTGAGACATTGCTTGGAACTGTCAAAATTTAGTTTTTTCATAAATAGTTTGACAGTCCGAAGCATTGGCTAAGCATTAACAGTTGCTTAGAAACGACTATTAATCCGGCCATAAGAGTTGCAGAAACAATATACAACATATTTCGTATTGTATAACAAAAAAATAACTACAAAACAGAAGGAAATATTCGGCAATTCAGGGTTAATTGAATATCTCCCTAGGGTGAAATAATTTCCAGTCACAACTGAAAAGTACAGGGCCAATGTGCGAACAGGGAGCCAGTTATTTTAGTTAACAAAATATATTCTCAACCGAGTGAAACTGGTAACAAAAAATATACAATAAAATCGAAAAGCTATTTTTCTACCCTCGGGACTGAAGTTGAAATGTAATTTAGAATGTAGGCATTTTTGTATATATTGAAATTATAAGTTAAAATTGCAATGAAAAATTTCCTGGTGAACTCGAACCCACGAACAACCCTTGCTTTATTTAATTTATTAGAATTATTACCTATGAAAAGGTTTGAAAAAGTACATAACTATTGCATATTGTGAATATGAATTGAACACGATTGAAGCAAACTCGCTATATGGTACAGCGGTTAAGTCCTTAAGAAGTTGTTGAGGCTTGGGGTATATTTCATAAACGTGACAATTTACCATGACAATTCATATAACATTGCTCGATTTAGTTGGAATTATTTACTTGGAACTATCTAAACCAAGCAATGTATTATAAATTGTCATGGTACATTACAATGGTCATGTTTATAAAATAGGCTCCTGGGGTCGACTTGACGCCCATACAAACGTACTTCTAATAATACACCTTGGCTGTTAGGCAAAGTATGATTATTTTTTCATGTTTCGTACTAGTAAGCAAAAATCTTTCTATTGTGGGTAATATTTTTTGTTATGAAGAAATATTTAAAAAGTTTTTTTTTTAAATAAAATAAAAATAATAACCCAACACAGAAAGATTAATAAATACAATGACCGACATCAATGACGTCGCGGTATTTGGATGGACTTATATCCCATCTATAAACAGTTTCATAAGTTGGTACCTATAATACAACTAGGACCGACAGCCACTTTAGTGTTGCCAAAAAATTAACATAAATTGCAAAATCTATACTAATATTATAAAGCTGAAGAGTTTGTTTGGTTGAACGCGCTAATCTCAGAAAATACAGGTTCTAATTGAAAAAATATTTTAGTGTTGGATAGTCCATTCATCGAGGAAGGCTATAGGCTACATAACATCGCGTTACGACCAATAGGAGCGGAGTAACAATGAAAAATGTTACTGGGAAAAAATATTCCTTTTGTGAGCGTACGCTGCGTAAATGGTTAAAGTTACGCAGACGAAGTTGCGCGGATCTACTTGTTAAAAATACATAGGTATATTTATATATATTTAACCTGAAAACTAATGTTTTTAAAAGTCTAATGTCTAACCAACTAGGCCACCATGTATTTTTTTTTGTTAATATAAATATATCATACTAATCTATATAAAATTACTCCGCTGTGACCTAACACCGCGAACTACTTATTTGTAGATATTAGCCAAAACATTACAACTTACGTTGCGCAGTCGGAAAAAATTGCTTGAAAGCATGTTTCTTCTCTTAACTGCCTAAACCGTTTCATATAAGTTAAAACCTTATTTTTTTACTATTAGACAATTGACATTCACGTACGTTTTTCTTTTTTTTTAAAGTTTGGTATAGGAAAAAAAATTTCAACACCTTAAATTCGGAAAAATATTGCTAAAAATTTCAACGTAATAAAATAGTTCCTAACGTAGTCATCGTTTATTTTCTCTTTAATTAAATGAGACCATTTTTTTTTAAATCCATTAAAGATTAGGGGTAGAAAATAGTTTTAGTCCGAAAGTCGTTTTGCTGCCTAAATTGTAGGTATAATCTCATACGTGCTCTTTCTCTTATTGAGGGTCGGGGGGAACATAAATGTATGGTAATACTTTGCAGTTGAATCAGCATGAGCATCGAAAAGTATCAGACACTCCTCTTAATTCTGTAAAAAAACGTTTTAATGATATGAAATGTAATATAAGTATATTTGTTTCAACATAATAATAATAATATATAGGATAATTTACACATCATGAATCAATAATATAATATATTTATATATTTATACAAACGTACTAATATATTTTTGCGTACCTAGTTTGTAATCTGAGGTCAGAGGATCCATCATGGGATTTGGTAACGTACTAACGTAGCGTTAATACGTTAGAAACATTTGGTTGTACCAATATGAAATATATATATGTTTTGTTTTCAAAAATACATGCCTTATTTTTGAAAACAACAAATATACATATATAGTTGTCATATGAACGCCTAAGTATATGCTTTAATTTTCAAAAAACACTTGGTATATAGCTTGGTAGGTAATGTTTAATTTAAATAATTTATTATGACATAATTACCGCTATGCCACATAATAGCGACATAATTTAGCCACACAAATGCGGTGGCAGGTGCATTCAATGTGAATCAATTACTGTAATAGCCATCGAAATATCTGTTGGTATTAGAGTACTAAGTCAGCCTACGGATTAGACCAGACTTGTACAGATGTACGGACTTAGGATATCGGAGACAAAACCTGCTTTTAAGAGGGTATATAAAATAGGTTAAATAAACCTGATGCCTGAGCAAGTGAAATAACTCGGAAGTCTTGAAAAAAAACTTTGAATTGATATCCCTCACAAAACATAAAAAAATATACATAAACAGTAAGTCATATGTCATGTGTAAAAATGTCTTACATATACATATTACATAAGTATACTAAAATCAGGGCCGGATACAGGATTAGTTTGTGGGGGGCTCTAGGTCCTTTTGACAAGCTTTTTAAAGCCACTGTCCAAAATAATTTTATATTTTGGTAAGTACTGTAACAGCCGTTTTCGTGACTGTTACAGCCGTTTAGGTACTGTAACAGCCGTTTTCTACCTAACTGTGAAAAATTTAAACTATATTTATAATTTTTGGACTTATTTTATTGAGTGGCTACTCAGCTTCAATTCTTTATATAAGCTTCAATATAATTTATATTTTTATTCATTACAAATTAATTTGTTTATTTTATATATATATATATATATATCATCACGGGTGCCTTACGGCGCCCGAGACCGCCTAGACGGCCCCAGGGTACCCAGCGGAGGGGTTTTAATCCCACCTCGTTGTAGCCGATGGTATGAGTCTACACCGAACAAGTGGCTAGCTCGTCGCGATGTTTTGGATAGACTCAATAACCCATCTATAAACAGTTTCACAAGTTGGTATAGTGAAACCGGGACCGACAGCTTAACGTGCTCTCCGAGGCACTATAGTGGTGTTGTCAAACAAATGTACATAAATTTTTAAATTAAAAACTCATTGGTACACACCGGGATTCGAACCAGGGACCTAATTTATAGTTTATTTTATTATATTTAAATTACTGCAGGCATTCGCTGCTTTTTCCAACCTAGCCCGAACGAATCATCTACTACTTCTTTTGTCTCCCGTCACATGTCCGTGGACCTTCAAATTATTTAAAAATAGGTTAATTACCTATTAACAATAAAATGGTCAGCCCTCTCCAGCCAGTGCCATGGTTGCGTTCCAAATACTAGGGGTTACAGTACTTAAGAAAAGAAAACAAGGATTCACGATATCAAACGTCTAAAAACGTGTAAATGTTGTTTTCAGTGATATCAAAGTTTTTTTTAATGTAAAAGGAACGTCCTCTACGTTCGTAAATATTACTTACTCGATTCTAATTAGATAGTCTTTTTACTTTTTATAATAGACTTTTGAAAAGAAACCCAAAGTTTGAGTTAGGATTCTAAAAATATTACTTTAGTTGTCATTTCGAAACTTAACTCATCATGTAATTAGGATCGAGTAAATAAAATCTACACCTCCGTGTTCTTTTTTTTTTCCAAAAAAAACTTTATTAGCACTGAAAACAATATTTAGGTGTTTTTTGACGCTCGAATTCGCGAATCCTTTTCCTGTACACTTAACGGATTGGCTTGCCCAAAAATTAAACACACCGCACTTCATATACGCCATACTAGATATTATATCCGGAGGTCGTGGGTTCGATTCCTACCCATGGCAAAAAAAAAATAGTACGTTTTTTCTGTACAGTAAGTCATGATCTGGGTGTTTATAAAATATAATATGTATTATATCGTTGCTTCTGGTACACATAGTACAAGCCTAGAGCTTAGTTTATGACCAGAGCAATTTGTGTAAATTGTCTTACATATTATTATTATTATACAAATACAAATGTAAGTTAAGGAAAAATAGGTACCTATATAATTTGCTCGATATTGAAGTAAACATAAAAAGAAAATTAGATAAAAAATCGAGGTAATTTTGTTTTTATTACGTTTTTCATTAAGCTAGTTCCTTCCATATTCATACATTTATTGTATCGATATTTTTTTGTACAATAGGGGATCTAGGGAAAAAATTATTGTATTATTATTAGAGCGTGGTATGTAACTCTGTATCTACGTGATGTTAAGCTGACTTACTTGTATACGACTTCAACAAAACTCTTTTGGTAAATCTGGATGCAACTGTCATAAGAAAACTTAAGTCTTGGCTTGGATTAGCTCGGGGCGCTGACTCCTCTACGCTGTTCAGGGGACAGCAACAATTTGGGATGAATTTAAAAAAACCATCTGAGTTGTACAAACATCTACGTGTAACCAAGCAACAAATCTTAAGTAACTCTCGGGATAATCTGATTGCATCTCTCCCAAAAGACTCATTGGCCTCTGAGATGGAGTCAAGACTTCAGTTTCATAAATCATTTATGAGCGGTGCCCAGATCAGCAAAAGGGGGTGCGGTTGGAAGAAAAAGGAATGTGATAAAGATGTTATTAAATCTTTCCTTAGGGAAGATGAAGAGCATGGCTACAGAGTTCACGCGATGACCCTAGAAGTACAGAATGAATGGCTTACTTTGGGGGAAGTTTGTATTCCTCCAGCCCTGAAATGGCGCACACTCATGTACGATTGGTCTCCGGCACTTATTAAGTTCTATCTTAATGCCTTTCAAATGTCCCTACCTGACCAGAGTAATCTGGTAAGATGGGGGAAGGCAACAGATAAGACATGTACATTGTGCGGTGTTGCTGTAGGGACTGCCAGACATATACTTGCTGGGTGCAAAACTCTACTTGAAAAAGGTCATTATTCGCAGCGACATGATAAAGTTATAGAAATTATTCGTGAAGCTGTAAGTCTCAGTATTGCTAGAGCCAGAAAAGGATTAACAACAAAACAAAGACTGACTACTTTTGTAAAGGAGGGACAACTCCGGAAAACTCAAAGTAAACCTTTCTCAATCCTGGACAAAGCACAAGACTGGAAAATATTCATGGATACATTTAAAATACATTACAAGATTCCAGACGAACTAGCAGTTTCAGCCTATAGACCAGACATACTGGTGTACTCTCGGTGCTTGAAGAAAGTAATACTTATAGAACTCACCGTTCCGTGGGAAACAAACATACCTAAGGACCACAACATCAAGTCGAACAAATATTTTGATCTCACAAACGAAATTACTAGAAACGGATTTAAAACTCAACTTTATGCAGTGGAAGTTGGTGCAAGAGGAATTCCAGCAAAGTCTTTGCACCGTCTATTGAAGGATCTTGGCCTTCCGAGAACAGCCGTCGGAACTTTTATGGAGCGTGTTTCCAGGATGGCGCTAACAGGATCATATAATATTTGGTTGAGTAGAGAGGGTAGTGAACACAGTGCAGGTGAGAGTTCAAAAGGCCTTTAAACCTACTTCGCGGTCTCAAGTCCGGGAACGCTGAAGTTCATTCCCCTGCCTTTCAACCACGCGATGGACCCGGCACCCGCACGGTGAATCCATGGTTTGCTAAGAACATTGTCTCTCTCATATGAATGGGGGCAATTAATACATTGTGTTTTTAAGCATATTTAGAAATCCATATAAGTTAGCCAGCATAGTAGAGCGAGTGAAAAAATAAACAACTTGTGATTTTTTTTATAGATGGGTTATTAAGTTAATCTAAATACTGTGACGAGCTGACCACTTCTGAAAGATTTACTACACTGAAGTACAAATGAAATAAAAAAATTTTTTTTTTATTGGAGCACGGCATGTCACTTTGAATCTACCTGGTGTTGAGCAAACAATAAAATCCATGAATGGGGTCAATCAATAATTGTTCCTAAATAGAATTGATTGCTCCCACTATGCGGCTAAATGATGCGATTACGAAATGGACGGCGACATTGCATTACGAGTATATTTTAATATACTCGCTGCCTTATCGTCAATTCAACTACCCATTTCGTAACCGTACTCTGAAAGGAGACCACCACCTCAAGACAACAAATCGATGCGGTAATCTCCTGAAAACCGGTGAACCCAAAGACTAAAGGCGGTGGTAACGAGACCGGTCGGTCGGTCTAGTTAAGTTATAGAGACCTTCATCCCACCTAAATTTTATTATTAATACGAAACAAAATAGATAATAGTATGTATATCTTTTGTTTGTTGTTGTTTTGATGCGCAATGTCAATAGTGGCAATGCGCATCAAAACAACAGCAAACAAGAGGGATAAGTAATAAGTATGTGTTAGAAGGTTTAGAACCCTATCCCCAGTGGTAGGTAGTCCTGAGTAGGTAATCACAAACAGTTTAAGTAGGTATGACATACATACATACCATCACGGGTGCCTTATGGCTCCCAAGACCGCCTAGACGGCCCCAGGGAACCCAGTGGAGAGGTTTTAATCCCACCTAGTCGTAGCCGATGGTATGATACACCGAACCAGTGGCTCGTCGCGATGTTTTGATTAGACTCAATAACCCATCTATAAACAGTTTTACAAGTTAGTATAGTGAAACCGGGATCGACAGCTTAACATGCTCTCCGAGGCACTATAGTGGTATTGTCAAACAAATGTACTCATTGGTACACACCGAGATTCGAACCAGGAACCTAAGTGTTTTTAAGTCCAAGGTCTAACTAACTCGGCCACCACGTATATAAGTAGGTATGAGTAGGTATTATACCCTCAGAATACCATCAGCTACGACGAAGTGGGAATAAACCCCACCTCTGAGTACCCTGAGGCCATCTTGGCGGTGATGGTACTAATACAAAATATTTCGTGATTATATTTTGATTTTCACACAGAGCTTACAATAACTGTCTTCACCGGTCTCGTTACCACCGCCCATACAAATGCAAAAACTTTCAAGTGACCTAGTCATGTTTCGCATTTAGTTTGTGGGTTCACCGGTTTACAGGAGACTGTGCTGTTACGAAACGGTTGTAGAATTGACGATAAGATAGCGAGGATATTAAAAAAGACTCGTAATGCAATTCGTCTCTTTTACTGCCTATTTCGTAATCGCATCATATAGCTGACATAGTGGGAAAATGTTAGTCAATGTTGTTTAACAAAAAATATTGATCGACCTCATTCGTGGACTCTATAGCTGCTCACCACCAGGTAGATGCAACATTACATTCCGTGCTTCAATAACAAAATATTTCTAAAATGTCATATTCTTCTTCTGTCAGATTTAAAGAACACATTCTAAAAAAAGACAGAAGAAAAAAGAAACATTTAAATCTGTAATAATCAAAGGCCACCAAAAAATATATAGCTAAATCAGATTTTGGACTTCAAAAAGTGGTTCTAACTCTGATTTTGACGCATGTCAGCGAACTTAATGAATTCCCTTATCAGGGAGAGATATGCGTATTCAATTTCATTCCCTGAAAACAATTTTTCAGGAAAGATTTCCGGGAAAAAGAAAATGGTTTATTTAAATTCTTTTTAAGTTTTCAGCACAAAGGTTTGAAATAAAACGCCTATTAATAAAGCCTTTAATATAATTCATTTTATTTACTTATGTATTTAGAAAATAAATAAACGAAAAAACTTTTATAATCTCCAAAGTTTTATATTTAAAAAAACCTTAATCCGTCAAAAATATATATATATAAATTTTCTAACTCTATAGTTGCTGAAATAAAAAAATATCTGTTGGTAATCTAAATTTTTCCCCACACTGAGTTCTAAGTGCGAGAACAGCATTCGTATATTGTATTATGTCGTAAAAATAATGTCATATAAATGTGTAGTAAATAACTAAGCTAGGTCGATGAACTTTCAATGCATAGACGGATTTGATCTAAACCTATTAGTTACTGATTAAACCTATCTACCAGTCAATGGGATTAAATCCATATAATCCTAAATCCTTAAACACAATGCGACTACAAATATATGAAGGAATAAACATGCAATATATGTATATACATATTATAAGTTAGAATCTGCTGAAAATTTGTTAATCGCCTTTGGGGTTCGAATTATAAAAAAATATATAGGTACAACATTTTAAAATTTATCAAAAATACATTACAACATTCGCTTACAGACATTATTTTAAAAGCTTGTGTCACCTCCTAGTCCGAAGCAACGAAACAAGTTGACAGTAACTTAGCGAAAAGTTCCACTCTAACTCGTTGAAAATAACGCTGGGCGGCGCCCGCCCAACGCGCCGACTAGCTGACTGTTCTAATTTCATTGTGTCATAACTTCATACTTGCTGCCGGAATGAGCTTTGACTTCAAACTACATAATGAAAAGAAACTACTGGTGTAAGATTACAATTTGGTGTAATATGACTTGAGGCTCTACCATGGGATTGCGCATTGTAGCAACGTAACGTATACGTATACAAATACGTTACGTTGCTACAATGCGCAAACCCATGGTAGAGCCTCTGTGTAAGCTTGTGTATGAGCAGTGTCTACAACCACGCCGTAATTACGGTAGATCAGCCATATTTTTTATAGATCTACCGCCTACCGTAGATATATTATTACGGTACCACTTTCTGCCGTAATATGTATTAATCGTGCCATATCAGAATCCTTATATATATATATATATATATCTTCACGGGTGCCTTACGGCGCCCGAGACCGCCTAGACAACCCCAGGGTACCCAGCGGAGGGGTTTTAATCCCACCTCGTCGTAGCCGATGGTATGAGTCTACACCGAACAAGTGGCTAGCTCGTCGCGATGTTTTGAATGGACTCAATAACCCATCTACAAACAGTTTCACAGGTTGGTATAGTGAAAACCGGGACCGACGGCTTAACGTGCTCTCCGAGGCACTATAGTGGTGTTGTCAAACAAATGTACATACATAGGTATTGTACCTATTTACTTTATACGGCTTAATGCTTAGCTCCAACTAATTGCATCATAACCTCGTAGGGTTAACAATTATCATTTGTCGCCCATGACCTGTATAAGCATGTATATAAGCATTAAACACTCCAATGCAGGCAGATGTATTGTATATTATTTGGTGTAAACACGTTCATGTTTGACCACTTGTAGGGCTAATTATATTTAAATTATATATTTTTATTTGCAGTAGCTACTTTATTATTTTTCATAGGTCATTCAATAAGATACATAAATAAAACCCAATATAATATAAATAATAGATTTTGCTATATTTCGTCTTCAGGCAACAATATTTACAAAATAATCTTGGTACATTATGATATGCTTAAAGGCCTAATTATAATAATTTTGTCCGCCACTGCGGTCTAGTGATTGCGTCTTTGGCGTGGTGTTTGTGTATGAAGGTCACGTGTTTGATTCCCACCCATGACAAAACAACGTCAAGCTTAGAGATTTTTGAATGTCACCGATGAGTTTGAAAAATATCACCGGTGTCTAGGAAATCACGATTTATCAAAAGTATTATGTGCGGTACCAACTTACAAATAATTTATATTTCACAAGAGCTACTTGCGTTTCGTTACACGAAGACAGTATTGTTTGACATTCTTGTTCCTCATAATAATTGACATATCTATGCTGAAACATAAAAACTTATTGGCGGAACGGAACTTATCATTTCTGTTATAATTTTGCACAATAAAGAATTTATAATTAAATAAATTAGTTTTATAGGAAGAAACTAAATATTACTTACTAAACAAGTTCATATAATTATAATTAAAGTATAATTATTTAATATAATAAAATAAAATAAATAATGTGTATAATTCCATTAATTCCTCTGGAGCCGCGCAGGTGCCGAGATTTGCCGCCGCATTGCCTCTTTGAATTTCTAGCCCTATGCGTTGGAAATCCTATATAACCCTATCTGTTATAATTATTATCTGTCATAGGTGACTTTATGTACGAGTGGTAGGAGGCATTCGTATGGATATCATAGGTATGACTTTTAATGACCCGATGATACTTAAGAAATCGATGACTTTTTTCACATTTCAGTGATATTTAGTCATCCGGTGAGATTCAAAAATAGCTCCCCTGGTCAGTGTTTGAAATATATATTACATATAAACAAATACTTTTAAAATAATATAGCGTTTATTTGAATATTTATAATATTATACACAATTACATTGAAAAATAGATAGTGACCCCGCTATTTACATTGTAATAAATGGTTTATCGTAGTACCTACATTATATTTCAATCAAAAAATAATAATACTTAGTGGAATTTCATTCACATAGTTATAATGAATAAATATTTTGAATAAAAAACATGCTTTTGTATTTTTTTATTATTCAAAATATTATATAAAAAATATTATTCTATAATAAATATTATAGAATAATATATTTGACTTATGTTTTATATAATTGAGTCTATATAAACACTGTGAAAAAAATCTCGCACTTTTTGGTATAGACTCGGAATGCCGCATCGTGAAGTCGAAATGGGCTCCCGTAATATATGTAGGTATATACATAGATTAATTTTAAAAAAAACAAATAAAATACGCTGTATAAAAAAAATATCATCCATCATCACAAGTTCAAAAAACAAACAATAAAGTCGCATCAATAAATAATTTGAGCTAACTAAAAAACCCAAAAAAAAAGAACACGTTTACTTTTTAAAACTATAGTGCGAACGTAGCAATTTCCCCAGAAAAATTATAGTAGAATAAAATATTGGTGACAAGGCAAGAAAAAGTTACGACGACCCGTAAAGGGACCAGGGGACAACGGACGTCACAGCAGATTTTATTACACAAAACACAAAAGACGTCGCCGAGCACGTTATTCTTCTGGGACACAAAGAAACAAAAAAAATTACAGCACTAGGAAAAATGTCTGTTAGCGAAAGACATAAATCGCGATGGAAGGCAATGTTGAAAGGTCGTCTTTAAGGATTAGAGACTGAAGTGTCATATCTCAACAATCTTACCTTAGATGTTTGATATTTTCAGTTTTACATATTTTATCTTTAAAGGTAAAAAATATTTTTCATATAATACAATTACACGATATAAGTAATTTATATATATGTGGTGGCCTAGTTGGTTAGACTTAAAAACACTTAGGTCCCTGGTTTGAATCCCGGTGTGTACCAATGATATTTTAATAAAAAAAAATATGTACATTTGTTTGACAACACCACTATAGTGCCTCGGAGAGCACGTTAAGCTGTCGGTCCCGGTTTCACTATACCAACTTGTGAAACTTTTTTTGGTGGGTTATTGAGTCTATTCAAAACATCGCGACGAGCTAGCCACTTGTTCGGTGTAGACTCATACCATCGGCACGACGAGGTGGGTTTAACCCCTCCGCTGG
Organism: Monopis laevigella; assembly: GCA_947458855.1. NCBI lineage: Eukaryota > Metazoa > Arthropoda > Insecta > Lepidoptera > Tineidae > Monopis > Monopis laevigella. The sequence goes on from OX381593.1 coordinate 16,595,712, forward strand.
GTACCCTGGGGCCGTCTAGGCGGTCTCGGGCGCCGTAAGGCACCCGTGATGATACATACATCACCCGTGATGATACATACATACATACATAATATATAAGGTTTTAAAATTAAAAAATATTTTTCATAAAATACAATAGGTATACGAAATAACTAATTTAATAAATAAAAATACTGAAAGTCAGAAAAAAAAAAATTTAAGGTGTGTTTTATTTTATTCATATTATTGTTATTTCAATAATTCCTAAATAATATTCTAATTATCTTAATTCAATATAATATTCATAATAATATAAATCTTACCTACCTGTAAAATATTGAATAAAAACTATATACTAACTTACTATTAAGTTATTATTAAGGAATTTCTTAATATTTAGACAATATATCTTTTTAGAAAGTAAAAAAAGCTTAATAACTTTTGGTTTTTCAAAATTCTAATAAATAATATTTATTAATAAAAATAAAAACCATATACGACTTTGCACACACAGATAGTGATCTGTAGCTTGAAAAGAAATATGACAAGAAAAGCAGTTGGTGCAGAATACTAATTTAATTTTTATAGCAATTACATTTATATCAGATTACTGACAAAGATGCTTTGTTGTATTAAGGACACTAATACTTTGGAATAAAGTCCAATGTGCCATTGCAAAAATGATAAAGACTTACCAGAGATCTATTCTGTTAGAAATTCCCTCTTGTAGGTTAGAGATTCCAAATATGAAAATTATTACAATTAAATTAAAATTATACGGATATTTCATGGATGTGGATCATGTGACGAAGCTTAAGCAGAAGATAGCTGCATTGCTACGTCAAAAAAAATATACACATGTATAATTATGAATTTATGACATCTATTAATATAATACAAATTCTTGGAAACCAAAAAAAAAATCATCTGATCGGTGCCATATTCAAAGTATAAAATAATCTGCGAATTGCCTAATTATATGGTGGCGGACTGGCCACTTGTTTGGTATAGACTAGGAATATATGTTATGTATTATTTTTATTATATATTACAATATTTTGGTACTCGTAGTATGGTAGTAAATAATATTTACTTCATATTTTAGGTAACAATTTCATTTATTGTCCTGCACCCTTAAATTTCGTTTTCACTTTCCCAAATGTCAATATGTATTATATCATTGTTTCTGGTATACATAGTACAAGCCTTTAGCTTAGTTTGTAACCAGAGGCTCTACCATGGGTTTGTGCATTGTAGCAACGTAACACATTTGTATACGTATACGTGATCAACAACCAATAGGGCCGCTTTATTTTTGGTAACAGGATTGAATAAAGCGATCCTATTGGTTGTTGCTCACGTACGTTTACAAATACGTTACGATTCTACAATGTTCAAACCCATGGTAGAGCCTCAGGGCCCTATTTCATAAACGTGACAATTGTAAATTACTATGACAATTCATAATACATCGCTGGGTTTAGTTTGTTAAAAGTAAATAATTGAAAGTAAACCAAGCAATGTATTATGAATTGTCATGGTAAATTACAATTGTCACGTTTAGAAATAGGCCCCTGAGCAATATGAGTAAATTGTCGTATTGTTATTATTAATACCATCGGCTACGATAAGATGAGCATAAATCCCCACCGCTGATCTGTATGGCATGTAGAGAAATGTCCTCAATTCCAGTTTATTTATTTGTTTTTATTTTTCTATATTCATTTTAGAAATAAAAAAAAACATGGCGTCCTACCTACTAAATAAAAATACCTACCTACTAAATAAATACCTACACCTACATTAAACCACATCTATTGTTTTTATTTCTATGGCAAGGAAGCATCCTTCATTTTTCCGTCGCTCAGTATTTTTTTCTAAATGATGCTATTTATCTAAAGAGCACCAGAGTCAGGCGTAACCGCACAATTTAAAATGGAGAATTTTCACAGCGACTTAGAAGGGGAGTATATTTTTGCTACATGTCCCTCGTTAACTATGTTTATCTATGGTTTTCTCTTATTTATTTATCTGGAACGTGTTTATTACATTTAAGGTTTTAATTTGTTGTCGTTTGTTAGAAAAGGCTTAGGCCTTAGATAGAACTTTTGTCTGTTTGAAATTAGATAAACATAACTAAGGATAGGACCAGAGGGTCATTACGAGATTTACTCGGCCGTCATCACAGAATTAGTTTATAATTCAAACATGTATTGGCAATATTAGCTCTATTATAATTGTAATATTAGGAATTTTACAAAGTTTACACTCAATTGAGAAAAATATTAAAGGATTTAAATTAATAAATAGAATTCCTTTAATTCCTCTGGAGCCTCGCAGGTGATGTCCGTCAGGATTGAGGGGCCACACTTTTATAACACGAATTTGCTAATAATTTTTATGCCAAGTAAAAATCGATCTCAAGTTTGTAAAAAAGTCTTAAGTTTGTAAAACTTTAAATAAAAAAGTTATATGGGGCTTAAGTTAGCCCCTCCGTGCTGACGTTTTCATTAAAGTAAACTTCAATATCTCCAAATCTATACTAGTTGCAAACTTAGAAAACATGTCTATAGTTTGTAAAAATATATACTCTCGAACCACGCAAATCTCATTTTAAATCAGTTTAATTTTAACGGAAATATTCAAAAAATTAAAAATCTTCATACAAGTATGGAATAGGGTGACCACGCATTTTGTATTTTTTTTTATCTGAAGCAATCGAATTTTTTACTTAATAGCTGTTGTGTATTGATAGCAATCTTTCTTTCGATAAAATTTTTCACAGTTCTATAAAGTCCACGGATGGAAAAGTCAAAAATTAGTATCTCCATATAAAAAAGTTAATGAATGCAGAGTGAGACAGAACAATTTATCGTACACCCGTGCAAAGCTGGGTCGGGCAGCTAGTAATAAAAATATATATATATATGTATATATAGGATGGATTTTTGAGATGGAACATTAAGGGTGGGTATATATATAATTACCATAAATGTATACAAAAACTTTTTTTGATGCAAATTGATCCTGTTTCTTATAATGATTAAAAGGCTCCGCTGGACCGACTGAGGTTTGAGTACTAGACAGTAATATATTAACAGAAATCGCGAATATCACTTTCCATGCATTTCGGTAAGAGAGTCAAACTTCTACATTGGCCAAACTTTTTGTTATGGGTAGATCCTTTATAAACCGATATAAAGAAAACTTTCAAACATCAAATTAGATTCGAATATCTTCAGGTGATTATTATGTTTGCGTTGAGTAAATTCTAGATTGTTAGTTGCAATTTATGTACTTCTTGTCAAAAAATGTCTTCACATCGCGAATGTTTGAACTTACTTGTAGTGTATTTTGTAAATAATATAAACACGGAAGCTGCATTGGTATGGTATGCGAATTATCCATTGCAACAAGTACCATCAAGAAAGGTAATTACAAACCTTTTGAAGAATCTCGAAGAAAATTGTTTGTTCAAAAAGTTAGTGCTGCAACCTCGTGTACTGGACATAGACACGGATATTGCTATTTTAAACTGTGGAAATTATCCAGAGTTATCATGTGTAAGCTTATCCAGTTCAGCATATCTCAAAAAAATATGGATGGTCTCCTAGGAACGTTTTCTCGTAACTATAACGGTTAAGGTAACTGCCCTTACTGTCCAGTCCACCCTGTATATAAGTGAATATCTTTTTTCTTTTATATAAGTTTATTCGGATGTTCAAAACTGAGTTTAAAACGCAGAGAACTCTGCAGTTTTTCCGGCTTCTAATCTTTAACCATTTCAGATGTTCAAAACTGAGTTTAAAACGCAGAGAACTCTGCAGTTTTTCCGGCTTCTAATCTTTAACCATTTCATGTTATCACGAAAAGGCGCATATTTGCGAAGACAAAAAATATACCAGATACATGCGTTGAGTAGATGTTCCATTTCATTAAGCAAATCTGTACTCTCCACACAGCATATGACCACCATAGTCCATTAAGGGAAGCAGCAGAGCTTGTACTAGCTTAATTTCAGCTTTTAATGACAAAAGTGTTTTAATTAATTTAGAGAGTGCAGTGAAGAAAATATATTATTTATATGAAGGAGATTGCTATCAAAAAACAACAGTTAAGTAAAAAAATAGGCTGCTTCAAATAAAAAAAATGACAAAATGCGTGGTCACCCTATTCTTCGCCTAATTGAAGATTTTTATTTTTTTAAATATTTCAGTTAATATTAAACGGATTTAAAATGAGGTTTACGTGGTTCGAGAGTAAATATTTTTACAAACTGTAGACGTATTTTCTAACTTTGCAACTAGTATAGATTTAGAGATATTGAAGTTTACTTTAATGAAAACGTCAGCACGGATGGGCCAACTAAAAACCCATATAACTTTTTTGTTTTAAGTTTTACTAACTGCTGGCATAAGAATTATTAGCAAATTCGTATAATAAAAATGTGGCCCCTTAATCCTTACGCACACAAATTCGCAGGTGCCGAGAACTGCAGCCGCATTGCCTCTTTGAATTTCTAGCCCTATGCGTTGGAAAAAGTAGGCTCTAGCACGCCGGTCACCTGATTTCTGTATTAATAATTTTCCCAATTGTATTTCAAAATTATCAAAGTGTTGAACGAATGAATTTTCAAATTAAGAAGAGTCAATGAAATGAAATTATTGTTACAAAAATTGCGTGTTCATCTTGTGATGACCCTTAACCTAATAAATACAATGGCGAAGGAAAATACACGACATTGTCCTTTTTATAATGACACGACGTACTATGTATTCCAAATTTGAACTATCTGCAATTGTTTATTTATTTTTAATCCCACTTTCCCCCAATCCCATTTTCAGTCATTATTTTTCTTCACTTCTACGGAAAACTAAGTACGCGAACAACATACAATTTTTACTAGGCTTAGTATGAATAAAAAATGGTAAACTTCGGTGATTAAACAATTTGAAATAAGTTTAAATTTGATAAAGCATTATTTAGTTAAGCTGTCGTTTATGACTAATTATACAAATGCAAAGATGACTTTTAGTGGTGTTATTTTTTATTATTTACTTAAACAACAAAAAATCACCTCTAAATGTCAAAATCACACCACTAAATTAGCGGTTTACCGAAGACTACTTCATCGATTTATTATCAAGGTGCGGTCTCCTTTCTGCGGCTAGGAAACGGGCGATTGATTTGATGATAAAGCAGCGATGATATTAAAATAAACTCGTAATAGAAATAAGTCTTTGTCACTGCCCGTTTCATAACCGTATTATTTAGCCCGCATAGTAGCGATCAATATTATTAAACAACAATGTATTGATCGACTCCATTCTTGGACTTTGTAGCTCTGCTTACCGTCAGGTAGATACAAAGTCACATGCCGTGCTCCAATAAAAAATAAGCAATACATACCTAATGGATAACAGTATAGACATAGTCGCATCTTAAAATTTTAACGAGGCAAAGTTAGGACCACTGGATATGAATAAGAGGCTCTCACTAAAAGCGGTCACCCATCCATAACCAACCTTATTATACACTGCTTAACTTTTTTTAAAGTTGACATTAATAATAGATAAAGTTGCAAAGTTGAAAATTTACATTACGTAATAGATAATAGTATAGTTATAGACGCATGTTAAAATCATCATAAATTCTTAAGGAGGCAAAGTTGTGAGATGTTCTTTTATGACCGGACTCGGGTCCCGAACAAGGCATTAATTATGCTGCCATGACGTATTAAGGGGATAAGCTACTTTTACGACTAAACTTTTACAATGCATCTAAAATTACCCATTTACATGACCAACAGATGTCACTTTGTATATAAATAATGTATTAAAATGTATTGACCGATATTTAATTCGATGTACTAAAATGACAGTTCATGGCGCAGATAAACCGCTTATACAGATGAAAAAACCGTCAAGTCTTGTTTCGGATTTAGTCTATGAGTTTACCGGTTTTCAGAAGACTACTGCATCGATTTCTTGTCGAGGCGGTGACGATACGGGCGATTGATTTAACGATAAAGCAACAAATATATTAAACATTTTGTAACAGCATCATTTAGCTGGCATAGCTCTCGGCAATATTGATCGACTGCGTTCATGGACTTTATCATAAGGTACATTTAAGGTCACAAGTCGTGCTCACATTGGTCCTTCACCGCGCTTTTAAATATCTGATTCGTCATAAGAGTTTTACGAACTTCCAAAAACCATTACAAAAACTGAAAAAAGACGTAAAGAATAATGTAGATAAATTAAGTATATTTTAATCTCAAAAAAAGTCACCAGAACTCCATGTAAGTAACAATATCATTAACTCTATTCACGTTATAATAAGCCTCCAGCGAATTTTCAGAATGCTGAAAATATGAAAATTTTCCTTTGCTCAACCTACATAATATTATATAATTAAAGGCAGTATTATATAAAAAATACATATTAGATGACATATTATATTATACTCTTACATTAACCGCATCACTCAGAAACAATTTCCCCCTCACACTTTAAACAAAAATTACTGTGGAATGCTTTAAAACTCTTCTTCACTCTTTTCTCCTGTAAAATCAAAATTTGATTGTATTTGTTAGTGCTACTACAGTATAAGCCGCACGTCCTTTTCAAGGCATCAGCTGAAAATCAGCATCTGTTGCAGTAGCATGTCCCACGCAGCAAACTCTCTCTTATTTATTTAGTATTTTGTTAATTGTAATTTTATTGTGTATTTATTTAATTAAGTCAATTAATACTTAATATGTAAGTATACAATACGTTTATTTATTATTATTTACATATGTTTAGTATTCCTAGATTGTATTGCTATATATTTAAACTATTTCATGATATATTACTAGCTGACCCGCGCAACCTCGTCTGTGCAACTTTAACCGGTTACGCAGCGCACGCAACAGAAACTCTCATAAGGATTATTTTTTCCCCATTTTTGCAACATTTTTCATTGTTGCTCCGCTCCTATTATTCGTAGCGTGATGTTATATAGCCTATAGGCTTCCTCGATAAATGGCATATCTATACATACATATATCATCACGGGTGCCTTGCGGCGCCCGAGACCGCCCAGACGGCCTCAGGGTACCCAGCGGAGGGGTTTTTAATCCCACCTCGGTGTAGCCGATGGTCTCATACTCTCTACATCGAACAAGTGGCTAGCTCGTCGCGATGTTTGGAAAGAGTCAATAACCTATCTATAAACAGTTTCACAGGTTGGTATAGTGAAATTAGGACCGACTGCTTAACGTGCTATCCCAGGCACTATAGTGGTGTTGTTAAACAAATGTACATATTTATTTTTATTAAAAACTGACACTAGGTAAACTGTATTATACAAATAATATACAGGGTGACTTTGAAAAGATGTACTTTGGGCTAATATGAGGTTCTGCTGATCAAATCGAACAACTTTTCCCATGGAACCATGAGTCGCAAATGAAAAAAAAATGCATTTTCCATACAAACTAGTAGGCCAAAAGATTTTTCATTTCCGATACATGGTTCCATAGGAAAAGTTGTTCGATTTGATCGGCAGAATCTCATATTAGCCCAAAGTACATCCTTTCAAATTCACCCTGTATATAACCATTTACAGTTTTGAATCTTTTAAGAAATACAAGTGGGCCTTTGTTTTTAATATACTACAAATCTTGGCCTGCCGAATTTCTTTAGGTAGTTTGTTCCACAAGTTTACACTAAATAAGTTACAAATAAAACTAGAACGATGGGAAGGAATGGAAAGAACATAGTTATTAGAAGGGCGAAGGGATTTGTCATAAAAGAAGAAGAGACATACGAACACAGTAAAAAATAGAATAATATTGTAACCGCACTTTGAAAGGAGACTATCGCCTCTATAAGAAATCTATGCCATTGACTCCTGAAACGGTGAACCCTGAAACTAAAATAGACCATGGGTAATTACTAATTTTATAAGCCTTAATTTAAAAAAAATCTAACCCACGGCCTTAAAATAGTAGCATAAATGTATAAATTGGTCTTCTATACCTATTTAAATACTTTGTGGAATCTATACCTTATCGGCTTACAATAAAGATACATGTTGTGTATCAAGTATCTTTGCAAGGTATTAAGTTAGCAAGGGTGTTGCAGATTTAAGGGATAATTCTAGCGTGTTTGAGGGGTTTGGTAAATTAATCCGCTAACAAGCTTAAGGCTAAGGGCAACTAAAACATTAACAGCTTCACTAAAATAACTGTAGCTGCTTTATTTGTGGGTATTCATTGTAACGATATGTACGAGTATGTATGTCCGCCATACATAAAATGTTAGATTAAAAGGAAGGCTCTATAACTTTACTAGGGCGACCTACCGGACTCGTTACCACCGCCTATACAGATGCAAAAACCGTCAAGTGACCCAGTCATGTTTCGATTTTAGTATTTGGGTTCACCGGTTTTCCAGAGACTACTTATTGATTGCCGATTTCTTATCGAGGGGGTAGCCTGCTTTCATAGTACGGGCGAATGATTTGATGATAAAGCAGCGAGGATGCCAATAAGTCCATGTCGCCGCCTATTTCGTAACTGCGTCATTTGGCCGGCATAGTGGGAGCTATCAATATTGTTAAACAACAATGTATTGAACGACCTACTCATGGACTTTGTATGTCTGCTTAATAACAGGTAGATACAAAGACACATGCTGTGCTCCATTAAAAAAAAGTGAAATAAAGTAATAAAATTTGCATGAAAGTAAACACACGAACAACTTTCTCTGATTCTAATTTACTTTCATTTATTATTTAATTTACCTTAAGTAATTTTGTTGTAATGTATATTAAGTTCCAGCTAAAGGCAGGCTAGGAAAAATATCGCAAAAACCGTAGCGGAATTCCGTTGCAGCGTTTGTGTACAATAACTGGTCCATTAAGAGAATGTTCATATTAGTTTGCATTAGCATTTCCTATACTATTTAGCTTGTTATTTCTATTTACATAATTCGGTATGAAATCTATTATATTCATACATTTATTTACAAAGTTATTTGTAATGTATTATTACCATTTCTGTATAAAATCTCATTTGACTTCCAATATTGCTCACTTTTCCATAATATAACTCTTTTCAACAATTCCACGTTTCCATAATATGTACTTTCCTATAATTCCCACTTTCCCATAATTTACACTTTTCCATAATGCCTACTTTTCTATAATACTCAATTTCCCTAATAATCAATTTCCTATATGTACATATATAGAACAGAAGATGACAATTCGCCTTAAAAATCCATATAAAGACTGAGAACAAAAATTATATACTTAATCAATCAATGCTCAAGAAGTGAGAACTGAATATGATTGCTGCAATATTATTATTCTGTTTTGGAATTTTATCTTAGTTTTATGACGGATCTTCCATATATGAACATGTTTTAAATAAGCAATTTTGTTATGTATAAAATCGAGGTTAATACTCATGGTTCATCCTGGAAATGAGCGCGAGGCACTATTTATTTAGTCACCACGCACAAGGTAAGGGTGAAACCATTTCTATAAAATGTAATTTATATTCAAATTTGTTTTATTATATTATTGTAAGTTATTTTTTTATTTTTTATTGAATAAAATAATAATAATAATATGTAGGACAATTTACACATATTGCTCTGGTCACAAACTAAGCTCTAGGCTTGTACTATGTATACCCGAAGCAACGATATAATACATATTATATTTTATAAACACCCAGACCATGACAAGCTGTACTTACAGAAAAATCGTACTAATATTTTTTGCCATGGGTGGGAATCGAACCCACGACCTCCGGATACAACGCCAAAGGCGCAATCACTAGTCTACGGAGGCTGTCAAATACATATTATCTTCTATTTTTTCCATAATAAATATTTGTGATTTCTACTTTTCAAGGTGTGTTCCATTTTATTCACACTTTCATTCTAAGATACCATTTATATCTACATTTATAGCAATATATACTTCCACACCTATTTATTATCAGCAGGGTGCATCACGTCACTATGAAGGCAATCGACAGAGCTATTATAGCATCTGTAACATCCCATCCCTTACAATCTGTCATGACAAGGAACTCTATTCAATGGTGCTTTTGACAGAATTCAATTGAACATATCTGACTTCAATCTATCTATGTATACTCCTATCTATAGGTATAAGTGAGTATGTCTATCTCTTTGTGATGCTTTCGTAACATATCCACTGAATTGAAATTAAACTAGATTATTTTTTTATTGGAGTACGTCATGTAACTTCGTTTCTTCCTGAAGGTAATAAGATCTACAAAGTCCATGGATGATAATAATAATAATAATAATAATAATAATAATAATAATAAAATAATAATAATAATATATGTAGGACAATTTACACATATTGCTCTGGTCACAAACTAAGCTCTAGGCTTGTACTATGTGTACCAGAAGCAACGATATAATACATATTATATTTTATGATAGATATCATTAAATTTTTGTTTAATAGGATTGATCACTTTCACTGTACCAGTTAAATTATGCCTTTTGCTTCTTTAATATCCTCGTTGCTTTATCGTCAAATAGTCCGACCGTTTTGTCGTCGCCCTGAAATGAAACAACGACCTCGACAATTTAAAACGATGCAGTAGTTTGATGGTGAGCGGTAAACCCAAAGTCTAAAGCGAAACATGACTAGGTTGCTTGACGATGTTTGCATCTATATGTGCTATAGTAGTGAAAGCGGTCATTTGGTATATATAGTGAATTTATATAGACTTTCTACCTAGAACTTTATAGAGCACTAGCTGGCGTGCGCAACTTCAACTTTAACCGTATATGCAGCGCACGCAACGGAAGCTCTCAAAAAGAACAAATTTTCCCCGTTTTTCCAACATTTTTCATTGATGTTGCGTGATGTGTTGCATGATTCGTGATGTTATATAGCCTATAGCCTTTCTAGATAAATGAGCTATCTGACACTAAAAGAATTTTCAAAATCGGTTCAGAAGATCTAGAGATTAGTCCCTACAACCTCACAAACGTAAGGTTACCTTTCTCTTTATAATGTTAAGTATAAAACCATCTATAAATATAGATGATTTCGTTCGACATACATGATTTTAATTAGTATTATTATATTTTAATGGTACATACAATAAGACTATATTTTCATAAATGATAACCCATCTTTTTTAATAAATTAATTTCAATATACTTTTTTCTTAACACCCTAACAATACCTACGTAAGCGGTTCACTAATATTCAGCATTACGCAATAAGATATAGATTATAGAGGGTGTGCGCAGTAGATTTTTCACTGGGCCCATCAGCTTTGGGTCTATTAGGGTAATCACCACCATTATCCTTGGTTTGTCACTAAATGAGGGCAAAGGGGCCGTTTGTCATAACCAACATATTGTAAGACTAGGCTGAGGAGGTAAAAGGTTCTATTGTAGCTTGATAGATATACTTATAAACTAAAAGTAACTATAGTTATGCTGAAAATAAAAAATAAAAAAAATCATTTTTTTGTATTTGTACGGTTATGAAATTACGTTATTGTACGGTAATGGTATATCTATCGCAACATATATAAAAAACGACAAAAAGTACGGTAATTTTAAGCTTGGTAAGGTTCATAATATATAACAGTATCGGGAAAAATGTATGATGAGTATGTTTTTCTTTCATAGATTTATTTTGCTCATCAGTTTTAAATGTTTTAAGATATTTGCTCATCAGTTCTAAATGTTTTAAGATATTTGTTCATCAGTTCTAAATGTTTTAAGATATTTGAATTCTGTAGGTAGAAAAAAATCAACTAAGTATGAAATATTTGTACGGTAATTCTGATATCAATTTTAAGGTAATTCTGGCAAACCTGTCTGGCAACACTGTTCAGGAGGCTCTAGAGCGGGATTCTATTTGGACAGCTAGCCATGGCGATAACGTGATAATGTTGCTAGAGTCGTAAGTACCATCTGTACCTATAAGTCATCATTAAGTAATAATTAAATTAAAAAAATAATGTGTCATAGAATATACCTAAAAAAGATATGTTTAAAATAGATCTAGAAGATCTTAAAATAATGTTTGTTAAATATTTTTATTCATCAACTACATGTGACTATTTACCTATATATATTTAACTATTTGATAAGCAAGTATGCAATAGAGTTCTGAAAACTGGTGAAACCACAGACTAAAACCGAAACACGACTTGACGGTCTTTACATCTGTATGGGTAACAAAACTGGTAAGAAGGTTTTTCTTCTTTCTAAAAAAAAAAATCTGAATAAAAATATTTAAGGTACTGCCTGCCGTTCATATCTAGTAGTTTCATTCCATCCTGTAAATAAATACATAATAACAAAAATCAACTGAAAACAATCTCATTTTACCGCTTTTTTTTTGTTAAGAATATTCAGAAAAATATTGCGTGCCTACTTAATAATTTTTATTCACGATAACCTTCTCTAATGAAATTATAAGTTGGTTCAGTAAACCTGTTGTAAATCGAAATTCAGTCCAGAAAAAATGCAAAGAAGATTACTTTGTCTACAATTTTGAATACCTTTCAAATCTAATTTTGATAGATATTAAATTATGAAACTTGCGTTAGAATTTTAGAATCATTTTATGAGGCAATAATTTTACTGTGCACTTATATATTTTTAGAGCGGAAAATATGGTTTTATGACATCCTATCAACAAAGCTTTTAAAGTGGAACGCTGTAATAAGATCAACTCTTAAAGAATAAAAGCCATTTAAGTTTAGTAGGTTTTAGATACAATGCGGAACGTTCAGTAAATTTTTTTGTCGAACCTTGTTTACGGTAAAATAATATTTGTACGTTTTTGTTTATACCAGTTGGTCATGATTTGGCTGTTAATTAACTTAACTAGCGTAACCTCTCTCCGTTTTCGCAGCGTACGCTCTCAAAAGGAATATTTTTTCTCCGATTTTGCAACATTTTTAATTGTTAATCCGCAAAAAAGTTTTGCCTTTTATGTATATTTGTCCACATTATGCAGAAAAAAAATGCTTTATACATTAAAAAATATTATTTTTGCTTATCTGGATTGAGATTTAACAAAATAAAGAGAGATTTCACATTATTTTGAAAGAAAAGGCCGTATGGTATTGAATGCCCTTTGTCCATTTATCGCATGACCAGAATAAAAATAAAATAATAATATAGCGACGTTATGTCGATGGACTTGCATCCAGTGCTACGTTAAAATAAATAATTTAAAAAAAGAGCGACGATATGTCCGATACGATATATTCACAGATTTTTGTTAGGTTTTCTCAAATATATAGAAGGCAAAGGTCTCTATGACTATACTGCCTAGGTCAGATTATATAATATTATTCTGTCAATGCTGCAGCACAAGGAAACACTACTAATAATTTTGAGGATTAATAATTCGCGGGCCGATATTGTTCGCTATACTAACCTAATAACTAGTTATAACATAACCTCAAATTGAAATTCAAATGAGAATAACTTTTTTCTCCCAACTTCTCGAACTTCGATGTAATTAACAATTTTATTACATGTGTTTTCCTCTATCGAACTGGACAGGTTTCATTTTTGAACGCGGCTTCTAAGCCTGGGTCTGAAAATACATGGGCTATGACCGTTCTTCTTTATAATGTTAAAGTTTTGTTTTTTGTTTTTATTTTGCCAGTTAAGTGTATGTTATGTAGGTAATAAAGATGATTGTGTATATGTCCATGTTAAAGTTTTTTATTTTTTATTCTGTTTGCCAGCAATATTTAATGTAATTATGTATTTTTTCATTTAAGTGAATGTGCATATGTATATTCTTATTAAAAAAATAGATTGTACCTATTTCTCGGCCTCTATCATGTTTATTTACAGGATATAAAAGGCAAAATTTGACACATTTTGTATGGGAAATATGACAAATCTTGCCTTCGATACCCAATTACCTATTTTTTGTATTTATTTACAATTAAATAATATTAATAATTTAAAAACTGTAATAAAAGGTAGGTACTGTAATAAAAGGAAATTTAAAATACAAAATATATGAAAAGTTTGCCTTTTAATAATTTGATTTATGATAGATAATGTACCATCATCACTGGTACGGTACTATTAACTGAATTTTCAAAGAACCAAATTCAAGATAAGATTCCAAACAGAGCGACGTTCCTAATTTGAAAATTTGAATGGATCTAAGAAGCAGCGTTCCGTGAAGAGGGCTGATTACAAAGAGTGCAGCGGTACTCGCACTTACACCTGTCTTAGAAGCTTATTAATATTCCGAACAGTGGCCACTAGGAACGCGCACCTCGCCTTACAAACGCCTGAATCTGTATAAATTAGAACCTGCATTGCCGAGTAACTATGCTGTTTGTCCACAAGAACTTGTTTACGATAACAACTATATTATGATTATCAGAGATCAATATGTTATTTGTTTTTAAATTGTATTCTTTGTAAAATATAATTTATTTATTTTTCTATCTATTTCCACCAATAATAATATAAATAAAACACATTTTTATGTTAATCAGAGAAGACTTTTAAATAATAATAAAATAAATATAGGACATTTCGCCTACAATATTATTTTTTCTAAGTTGTCATCTCAAGGCAAATTACTAGGTACAGAAAACGTGTTAATATTGCTTTGCCAGAGTGATGATCAAACCCTCGGCCTTTGATACAACGCCACTGGCGTGGCGTATAAAATAAATATCGGATATTTCGCCTATAATGTTATATTATTTAAACTGCCATCCCAAGGCAGATTACTTGCCTTGTTTTTGCCCGAGTGAGAATCAACAAATAAATAATTTAATTGATAACTAATTAAATTATTTATTTATTAATTAATAACTAATTAAAGCCAGCGCCGTAACCAACTATTTATTTATTGATACAAAAACACAATATTATTTGTACATATTACCTAAACATTACAATATAGTAATAATAATATATGAGACACGACAAGTTTTTATGACGTTATATTCAAAATCACATGCCGTGCTCCAAAAAAAAAACTTATCAACACTACAGATAAATTTATATAAGTTCTAATTTCACCAAATTATCTAATAAACATAACGCAGTTTAAAATGATCAATTAGTAATTTTTGATTATTACCAATGAAATAAATTAATAAATATTTGGTGGACAAACAACCCAGCTTGCGTTCAGAGCTCGAAGCGCACGTCCCGTTTCGCCCTCTTTCATTACGTCTACGGCTACCAAATCAAATCCCGACATCAACTTACCTGGCAACCCTGCGGTATACCAATTATTCTAGCACGCAGCTTTAGTGAAACAAATTAAATTTTGAGACTTACTCTCTGTGAATAATAATTTCAGTCACTGGGTCGGTCGGGCCGCACGGATTTTGACCTTTAATTGTGATTTGAAATGGCGACTTGGAATTTGAAACTTGATTAGTTATTATTAGATTTGTAAGCCTGAATTGAGACTAGTTAATTTTTATTTTTAAAGAAATGATTAAGTTAATTAAATTGTGTTAAAAATTTGCGCCTTTTTAGGCTAATTCTATAAATGTACTATCCCCTAACATTTTATTCAGTTTTATTTTATTTTATTGGAGCACGGCATGGGACTTTGTATCAACCTGGTGGTGAGCAGACCTACAAAGTCCATGAATGGGGTCAATCAATAATTGTTCTTAAACAACATTGATCGCTCCTACTATGACGGCTAAATGATGTGATTACGAAATGGCAGGTATGATATGTAAATGGCTTTCGTAACCGCAACATTTAGCCGGCATAGTGGGAGTGATCAATATTGATAATCAACAGAGTATTGATTGACCCTATTCATGGACTTTGTAGGTCTGCTTACCATAAATAGATACAAAGTCACATGTCATGCTCCAATAAAAAAAGTTAATATCCAATTAATTTTTAGAATAAGACCACTGGGCACTAGTAATAAAAAATAAATGTTTTCTTAACTTATCAAAAAAGCGACCCCAGCCTAGTGGTTAAATCACTGCGCAACTAATAACAAGGTTAAGCAGATGACAACAAGGCCGGCCTGGGATGGGTGACCGCTTTATACAACGAGGCTATTTCATCATAAACACCGCAACAAGCTCGCCACTTGTTAGGTGTTGCCTCCGAATACCATTAGCGAAATGATGAGGATGGGTTAATCCCTTTGCTGGGTACCCTGAGGCCGTTTAAACGGTTCTCGGGAGCCAATGGGGGAGCCTCGTGATGGTATTTATTTATTATTAACTTATCACTAAATAAATAATAATAGCAGTAATAGTGAAACTGGAACCGACGACAATTTAGCCACTACTTAAATTAAGGAGAGAATTAATTAAACTGGGTAGGTGCTAACTTAGTAACTCAAGTAGTACTCCAAACATCTTAAACTAAATGTTACACCACCAAACTACAGCAACTACCTATTTCACTTATGCTCTTCAAGTTACTCTATACTAAAGACGTTACAAATAAACTATAGGATAGATAGATCTGTAAATATAGCATTATATACTGGATATTTTTGTAACGACGTGGTGGCCGAGTTGGTTAGACCTTGGACTTAAAAACACTTAGGTCCCTGGTTCGAATCCCGGTGTGTACCAATGAGTTTTTAATTTAAAAAAATATGTACATTTGTTTGACAACACCACTATAGTGCCTCGGAGAGCACGTTAAGCTGTCGGTCCCGGTTTCACTATACCAACTTGTGAAACTGTTTATAGATGGGTTATTGAGTCTATTCAAAACATCACGACGAGCTAGCCACTTGTTCGGTGTAGACTCATACCATCGGCTACGACGAGGTGGGTTTAAAACCCCTCCGCTGGGTACCCTGGGGCCGCCTAGGCGGTCTCGGGCGCCGTAAGGCACCCGTGATAATATGTATGTATATGTATGTATTCGGTGTGTATATTATAACGGTAATAAACATTTTATATTGTGTTCTACGATGAAAATAATGAAACACGTATTTTTTCCTTTTAGTGTCGCCTATACAAAAACAGAGATAAATAACAAAAAGATCTACAAATCACGTTTAATTTTATACTAAACTCACGAATTAAAGCCTATCACTTGTCTAATTGTATTTTACTTGTTAGATACGAAGACTTATTATGTAATTGTAGGAGTAATTTTAAGCATATAAACGTTTGTTCATATAATAATTTATTTTCGGACTTTTTTATTTTAAGAAAAAAATACTTACCCTTATTTTAAAAATGGCTTCTAAAAGTGATACTGGAGGCATCAAAAAAATATTATTATTGTATAAAAAACACCCAGTGTATGCATACACAAATATCCATAGGTACTTCTATTTATAAAGAGCTAAAGTTTGTGAAGTTGTAGGGGGTAATCTCTGGATCTACTGAACCAACTGAACTACTGAAAATTCTTTAGTGTTGGATAGCCCATTTATCGAGGAAGACTATAAGCTATATAACATCACGCTACGACCAATAGGAGCGGTGCATCAATGAAAAATGTTGGGAAAAACGGAGAAAATGTTCCTTCTGAGAGCTTGCGCTGCGTAAACGGTTACAGTTACGCTGACGAACTTACGTGTCAGTTAGTCGATTATAAAAGCTTTTCCTGACTGACCGACTTACTCATACTCATCATCCTCCAGCTAGGAATATGAAATTTAGACAGTAGGTTCCTTGCTTTTGAATTGTTGGCCCCTACTAAGTTTTTTTTACTGACTCCAAGGGGCGAAAGGGGGCGATAAATTTATTTTCATTAAAGTTAATATCTCGGTAAGAGAAGGTGCTCGCCCCTACTACAATGTTATCAAGAGGTATATTAAAACGAGGTAATAATTAACCAGTGCAATCTCTCGGGAAAATGAAAAAGACATATATTCCATCCCTTTCTTCTTTTCCTCGAGAAATTGCTCCCATATCACCAATGTTTTGAAATTTGATATGTTTCACCAATGTTTTGAAATTCCATTTTGCAGGAAATGTTTAGGGATGTTTCTATACAATAGGTAGCTCTTTTACAATTTGGAAGTGTCAAAGTCAAGTCAAAGTCAAAAATATTTATTTCATGTAAACCGACTTTATCTCTTGTCTTGGCTTGGCCGTGCTACGGGTGCAGGTATTAGTATATAGTCAAAAAAAAACTATATTTAGTATAAGGTCTAAGTGTGCGCTTGGTTAGGCTCATGCATACATAAAAAATAATAGAAATCAAACCAAACACATACCACATAACCAACGAGTGTAAGACTAGGTGGTTAGCTGGTTCCATTGACCTGTCCATCGTTACCTGCCCTGCAAAGGTGCCACCGAGGCGACCAACCTAACAGACTGTATCTACGCCCCAAATATCCACTATAAGTAATCTATACTAATCTATACTATCTATACTAATATAATAAAGAGGAAAGATTTGTATTTTTGTATTTTTGTATGTTTGTAATGAATAAACTCAAAAACTACTGGACCGATTGCAATATTTTTTTCACCATTAGAAAGCTGCATTATTCAGAAGTAACATAGGCTATATAATATCACGCTAGGTCCTATAGGTGTGGAGCAGTAACCAAAAATGTTTTAAAAACGGGGGAAAAGTATCGTTTCTGAGGCCTTCCGTGGCGTGCGCTGAGCATATAGTTAAAGTTATACAAACCTGTGCGAAGCCGGGACGGGCCGCTAGTAATTTATATAAAAATACAAAAATGTATCAATCATAGCGCATGACACTGACCGCATGTTGGTCCCCCAGAGATACCGCAGTGAAAAAGTGAAATTTTATACCTACAAATAATACGACGGGCGAAGCCGGGTCAACAAATACTAATACTTTATGAAATTGATAGATACTTTAATAACAATAATTAGGACAATTTACACATATTACTCCGTTCACAAACTAAGCTCTAAGGCTTGGCTTTATGTACCAGAAACAACGATATAATACATATAAACACTAAAACCATGACAAACTGTACAGAAAAACGTAGTATTATTTTTTTGCCATGGGTGGGATCCGGATACAACGCCAAAGACCACTAGTTTTTGGAGGCGTTACTTTGAATGGTATTTGATGAGTTTTAATATAATTTTATTGTACGGAATATAATATAATATAATAATGTTGATGTAAAAATGTTGTTGATGGAATAATTTGCAATAAAGTAAATATTACATCAACATTATTATATTAAATAATGGAATTCCGCAAAATAACGCCTGATTCAATCAATTATATCGGAATATAATTTTCTAAAATTATATCACAAGCATGATATTTTTTTATCATTTCTCCTTTATCCAGTGATAGGTATTCTAAACAGCAATGTAACGTCGACAGTGATGTTCGTTGTCGTTGAATATATCGTGGTTTTATTACAACCTAGCGGACAAGTTTTATGTGATGTTTCACTTTGTGTAAACTTTTAACTACATCTTAGTATCTTCACTATAAAACATCTTGTCACAAAACTCGGACACAAAGAAAAGAAAGAAAAATATAAACAATAAAATAATTACTTTAATTTTTTTTATTTTCCTTTAGGTTTATAATGAGGAATTTTCGAAATGGTGTTTCCAAAACTATATTTCAAAAAACTACAAAGTTTGTGTATTTTGTATTTATTATATAAAATACTCGTATAATACTCATAAATTATATATATAAAATACTCGTATAATATTTATAAATATCGTTGTGTAAGGTTCACATAGTGCAAGTCCAGAGCATAGTTTGTGACCAAGGGCAATATGTGTATAATGTGCTTCATATTTTTTTTTTATTTAATATCATTCAAACTTACTAAATAAATTACATGTATTTTAAGTTCTAACACCTGTTCAAAACCTAAAGTGACACAAAATGTACTTAAATGCAATTTTCACAGTAAATTCTTTACCAATATCAAAGAAATAAAATAAAATATTTATTCGCAGTAATCCCGAGTTTACAAGATGGTACAATATAAAATGTGTCTACAGAACTAGCCCAACAGGCATGCCAAACGGTGTGGTTAATGTATGATCATTTTAGTTTATAATTTGACATAACCTTTTTTATTATAAATTAGTAAATACATAGCTTATTACACTCACCATTAGACAAAGGTACAATCAAATTAACACTTTAGCATTAGAATAGCATGTAGGTAAACCTATTTCATTTATCATAATACGCATTGACTAACAATAGGCCTTTTAAATCTTTTTTAAATTTTGTATTTGGTAATTCTTTTAAAAAAATTGGGTAATTTATTATAGAATTTGGTACACATAACATAAGAGTTTTTTTCAAATACTCTACTCTTTGGAAAAATGTCGAGAACCTAGTTGTTTGGATAACGAGATCTTGGATATTTTTCTTTTTTGAAAGTAAATAGCATGATTTATGTTCCTTAACAAAAACATAAGGCATATTCTTTTGAACTGATAAGTATATTAGCTAGTTTAAATGTCAACCTATCTATGGTTTTATATAGGGCCAAAATCTTTGTACCGGTTTTTCTTGTTTTTTTTTAAACTGTTTTACTAAAGCGTAAAAAAACTTAATTATTATTCATTTCTTGTACGTAGCAAAGAATATAAAATAAATACGGAAGAAAAACAAAGCGGCAACAAGTTTGCTTGGCGGTTCACAGATTACCTTATTCCATTCCTAATCTAAACTTTCTCGGAAAATTAAGAAAAATAACATTATCTTCATCTCAAAATGTGGTAGCTGTTGGTATATTTTAGAGAAACAGAACAAACTTCTGATAAACTTTCTTCTGCACCAAATTTTAAAAATAAAATTTTCAAAATATCATTTGATGTTTCTAAAAATGACTTTATTTTCAATGAATATAATATTTTAAATCGAAATCCATATTCAGACCCTAAATAACACATGTTCTATGAACCATTGCCGTAAAACAGTTATTTCAAATAAAAAACAAGTCGAATGGAATACTTTTGGCATCTATTCCACTCTCTCAAAGGTTAGCTGATAGAAAATGCCTAAGAGATTAGGCTCGCTCATGTTGTACAATTTTGTGCAATAAAGAATTTTAAATAAATAAATAAAAATTGGAGAAGAACGCGTTAATAACGGAAATTCTTATATTGACAATGTTTAAGTAACAGAATGTGGTCAGTGAAATTAAAAATACGATTGTCTATCTATGTAACTGTTCAAATTATATATAAAAATGGTGTGAAAGCTACAACCAGTCGCCATCGTGACAACAAAGGCTGTCAAGTTAGCCGGACGCCTTTCTTCGGTCCTGTCTCACGCAGAAAGAAATTGGCCGCTTTCTTCCTACCAAGGAATTCCAACGAAATAAATTCTACTTCCTCGGAACAGTGACTTTCTTTAAAATCATTTATTTTGTTTTATTTTTACAGTTCTATACCGTAAAGGTTTCGACTTTCTGTCCATCTATTCAAACTGAGACATGCTGTTTAAAATTTGAATGAAATTAAAATGTCCATCCAAGGAAATATATCCAAAAATCCATTATAAATCTAAAAGTTTGCTTGAATTCTCGGACATATTGCCACAAGTCACATGGATACATTTTTTGGGATGTATAAAAAAAAATACCATCACGGGTTACCTTGTGGCGAACAAGACCTCAAATACGGGTGGGTAGTATAATAAGATGGATAACTGGAAAAACTTTCGCGTGGTAACTTAAAAAAATGTAAATAAAAAATGTATGTTTTAAAATTTACTAAAAACATTTTAATGCAAATTTACACAATTTTTTTTCATTCACTTTTTTCTATCTGTGGTTTATCTAAGAGATATAAGAACTATCATTATCAGAACATGATTAAAATAGAATTACACTCTATTAAAATTTAACTTTGAAGGTACGTAGATACTTTTTAAATGATACATATATATATACAGACAGACACTAATTCTAAAAAAGTTACATTTTCTTCTATAGCTTATTTAAAGTCTAATTGACCTAATTTTTTAAAATTAAATAAATGTACTTATTTATTTTTTATATAATAAAGTAGTCAAATAAAAAATGTGATCGTAGATAAACGATTAATAGATATACGGTATTTTACCCAATAAATCAATGAAGCTATACCAAATTTATTATAGCACTATCTACAGCCATACTAAATTAGGAATATGGCTGCAAATCAATTAATTAAATTGGTTCCGAATACAGGTATTGTTGTAGCCTTATCATAGATTCGGGTTATTGATTAGAATCTATTGTTTTACTACACACACAGCCTCTATTCTGTAGGTAATAGTTTAAATAAAGAATTACATTTTCTTGTAGTTATATAATGTCATATTTATTTAATTGTGAAAACAGGGCCTCAGTATCAGTAAATTAAATCAATATTTTAGTTCAATAGAGGAGTCATAAAAGAGTATTGTATAATATTTACGCCTATGCAAGTTTTAAATGTGCCTGACATTATCACACCTTGGCATCGCATTTTATTTTGAATTAGGTTTTTATTATATTATTCGCATCTAAAAACATTCCAAAATAGAATGAATTTTCATCAAATAATTGATTGACACCATAAAAACCTGGGCCCAGGAAACCAGTAACCATCGTCGTAACATTATGAGTTGCCGTTCTTTCTTTTCCTATTCTTTATTTGCTGCTGTTAAGCAGCTGGTCCTTCGAAAACCAAACTGCTGGGTGATTTCTTAATTAGTCTTGGCGGGTCATTCTTTATTTGAATCGTTTTTCAACCGCTAGGTAACATTAGGCGCATCCGCATCCATAAAATCAACCTAAGAGGTTGCCCGCCGTATAACAAACAGTCCTTTCGCATACATACATAACTTAATTTGACACAGTTATATCGCAAAGAGTTTTCAGACTCTTAAATGTATATATAATAAGCGTCAATCAATTAAAGCATTTTTCATGAGAATAATCAGGGGTTAAATCTTTAAAACTTACTAAATAAATTACATAAATCTATAATTAGAATATTGGATACTACTCTGCTTAATCGCATGCCTTAAATTTTAATATAAATCAAAAATATTTACCAATCAAATTCCCATACATTTTTTTTTCGTTTATTCAACAATTACGTACGAAATAAACGCAATTAAACAATTAATCAAAAGCGGCTGTACCCACTAGATTTATAGTACACGAAAGTATATCTAGGCGGACCAGTTCCAAAAATGAAGTAAAAGTAAATTCTGAACAAAGTCTTTAACGACTTGGTAAAGGGCCATAAATTTTAGCTAACTGCTGAGAATGGGTCGAAGATGTTACACTACCTATGTGCTGTCACGTGCACCTAATGAGTTTAAAACATGTTTTAAGGCTTCATAGCCATGTTGGCTTTAAAATATATCTGTATATATACGAAAATATATAAATGAATCGACGTTCGTTGGTCTCGCTAAAACTTAAAAACGGCTTAGCCGATTTAAATATTTTTTGTTTTCTATTGTTCGCCTTAGTACAGGAATGGTTTAAAAAGAAGAAATTCCTAAATAAAACGTAATAGAAAGTATATATATATATATCTTCACGGGTGCCTTACGGCGCCCGAGACCGCCTAGGCGGCCCCAGGGTACCCAGCGGAGGGGTTTTAATCCCACCTCGTCGTAATAGAAAGTAATTTTATATATAAAATAACGGTCACTAAATTTTTTTTTTTTTTGGTTATTTTATTCCTTTTTTTTTGTATATTTTAAAACAAACAAAAAAATATGTGCTATTTTTCTAAAAGATATATATTTTTAATAAAGTAAAGTAATTGACCAAGGCTATCATGCCCTTGCTACATAATGTCTCTAAAGTCCTGATTTGCTACAGTTGCCAAAAAGATAATAGTTCTCAAAATATTATTTAAATCCAAGGATATTTTCTTTTTATGCGTTTCAACTACCGACAAACTATTTATATAGTTTGGGAGAGAAATAATTGTAAAATTCTGATTTTTTTTTTTTTTTTTTTAAAGACTAAATGTCTTTTTAAAAAAAAAAATTTTTGGGAACTGTAGTGATTGGTAGATAAGTAATTTCTAAATCAATTCTGTGTTTTAAATTCATATTTAGCTCAGGTAATTTTCTATCTTAGTGATATGTTGGACAGCAGGGCGTGGTCAACAGAGTTTACTTTACCTTAGATATAGTATATTATACATGGTGACTTTGAAAGGCTATACTTTGGGATAATATAAATTCTACTGATTAAATAATGAACAACTTTTTCCATGGAACCATACCTATGTCAAATAAACTTGGATTTTTTATTATTTGCGACACACGAGAAAAGTTGATCGATTTCATCAGTAGCTATCAAGTTAAAATTATAAATCCCGGAATGCTAAGAGGTCGTGCAGGGAATGAACTTGGAAAAGAATATTCTTAAAAAAGTTGTCCAAAACGATCATTTTCGGTATTAAACAAGGTGCTTAGATCTGTAATTTTACCTCTTGTGTTGAAGAATTTAACGCCATTTTAATAAATCCAGCTTTGCTTTATAAACGTTTGGCATGTGGTGTATTTTAAAACTTTTCCTAAAAGACTCTTACTATACACACCTGTATATATCTGCAAAGCCTGAGGTATATCAAAATGTAAATGTACCTGATGTCGTTCCTGGGATACAATTTACTTCTCTACTAAATTATAAATAAAAAGTGGTAAAAAGAGCTGCCCATATGATTTACTAACTGGTAAATAAAGTACAACCTTTCAAATTCTTGTATTAAAATAAAATAACACTTAGTTTTGTTTTAAAATAACACACACACGAAGTTGTAAGCAACAACTAGTAAATAATAAATATAATAATAAATTAGAAAGAGAGACAATGTTCTTAGGTAGCCATAGCTTCACCGTGCCGGTGCCGGGTCCATCGCGTGGTTGGAAGGCAGGGGAATGAACTGCAGCGTTCCCGGACTGGAGACCGTGAAGTAGGTTTAAAGGCCTTTTGAACTCTCACCTGCACTGTGTTCATTACCCTCTCTACTCAACCAAATACTATAATAATATGTTCCTGTTTGCGCCATCCTGGAAACACGCTCCATAAAAGTTCCGACGGCTGATCTCGGAAGGCGAAGACCCCTCAATAGACGATGCAAAGACTTTGCTGGAATTCCTCTTGCACCAACTTCCACTGCATAAAGTTGAGTTTTAAATCCGTTTCTAGTAATTTCGTAATGTGAGATCAAAATATTTGTTCGACTTGATGTTGTGGTCCTTAGATTTTTTTGTTTCCCACAGAACGGTGAGTTCTATAAGCATTACTATCTTCAAGCACCGAGAATACACCAGTATGTCTGGTCTATAGGCTGTCAGTGCTATACCTATACTTAAAAATAACATGTATTATTACAACCTCATAGCTGCAAAGATTGCGTTCAGTAACGTAGCAGTGCAACAGTTTAACGCATAAACCTCAATATTTATGTTCGCAAACAAATGTATTCAGAAAGTGGAGTTTAACACTATAACAGTGTGAAACAAATGGTAATGTATTCTGTTTAACGGGCTGTATTGGAAAAAGAACTGTTATCGTCCATTGTAAATCGCTTGTGAAACGACTTCGGCCGTTGGGCGGGCGGCGTTCGAACGGCGGCGGCGCGAAACACTTTACGCGATCGACGAAGGGCAATTCCAGTGGAAACTATTGT
The DNA here is from genome assembly GCA_947458855.1 of Monopis laevigella. Classification (NCBI taxonomy): domain Eukaryota; kingdom Metazoa; phylum Arthropoda; class Insecta; order Lepidoptera; family Tineidae; genus Monopis; species Monopis laevigella. The sequence continues at coordinate 16,621,324 of OX381593.1, forward strand.
GCTATATTTTTATTTACGGTCAATGTTGATCCTAATTAGTTTTTTTTAAATAAATATTTATGTAGTATTAGTAAATACTACTTCGATATGAAAAAAAAAACTAATACGAAATAAAATATCCACCAAATACAAAAAGGCTGCCTAAAGTAGCTAATAATTATATACTAATGTGTTTTAATATTTATCCTTTGGTTAAACTGGAAAAATCCCCTCGAGGCGGGACGCGCGAAAATTTTACGTGGTATGGTTAGAGAGTTGCCCACATGATTTACAAACTGGTAAAGAAACCATCTGCTGGGCGTAAAATATTATTCTGTGTTGCCCCAAGTAGCAATTTAATTTTGAATTTACCCAGTTCAAGTTCCGGGATGGGTGCAGTAAAAATCAGTATGTTTGTGACTGATCCGGAAACCGTGTGCTGGTTAGATATTTCGGTAGAAATGCTTCTGGACAAACCTTCTGCCAAGTTAGACTCGCAAATGAGGTTTGGCCTCATACATCCAGAGTTATGCCACAAAAAGCGTGATTTTTCTCCATTATAAGTATTACATGAGCGAGTTGACTGATCCGGAAACCGCTCAAAACCTTTTGGGAAACCTCAAAGACTTACAGTAGATATGATAAAATACTTCCAGCAGACGCGAAGCTGGTCCGGGTTTACGAATTTTCCCAGGTCAAGGTCGGGAAGGGGAATGGCCTCCTGGACCATAACCTGGACCAAATTCGTAAACTATATCCGGGCTAGTTGGCGCAACACTAAGAATGATATTTAATGCCCAGCAGATGGTTTCTTCTTTACCAGTCAGTAAATCATCGGGTATATTACATTTTAATTTACCTCAGGTGGTGCAGATATAGGTATACAGGGTGTTTGTGTTTCAAGAGTCTTTTAGGAAAAGTTTTAAAATACACCAGATACAAAAAGTTTATGAAGCAAAATTGGGTATATTAAAATAGCGTCAAAGTCACAGACAATAGCAGATTTAAGTATCTTGTTTAATATTGAAAACGATCGTTTTGGACAACTTGTATAAGAATATTTATTTCCGGGTTCATTTCGACCCCAATGCATTCCGGGATTTATATTTTTAACTTGGTAGCTTGATTTTAAATGTAAAAAATATATTATAAATCTGAAGAGTTGTTGGATTTTTAGTTTGTATATACTTTCAGAACTTTCAGTTTAATTAATAAATATTGTCTGATTATAATTAATTCAGTCAATGAATCAAAATCCAGTTACAATTTAAACTCCATTTTAGATTTCAAGCCCAAAAACCCCATAAATATGAATCCTTCAACAACATGCTTAGTTAAGGGTGTCCAAAACCGTCCGCCAGTGGGTCACACGGATCTCCTAAATCAAATGTCGTGGCGCCCATCGTTCACGTACGATGACACTTTATTGTACCCGGGGACCCTGTGGTATTACTATAGAATACTAAATATGCTAGAAAGGAGAGAAAGGCAAGAATTATATTTATGTAAGAGATCTATAAAAATTATATATATTTTTTATTTAATTAACAAACCTTATCATATCATAACTTAAAAAAAAAAAAAATTAGTGAAACTAATTCCTTTAGTTCCTCTAGGGCAGGGCTGGCCAATCCCAGGCCCGCGGGCCACCAAGTGGCCCGCCAAGACATTTGAATTTGCCCGCCGCACAAACCAAAGTTGGAATTTCGGTCTGATTTAGAATCACATTTCCTACCTAAGTAAAAAAATCAGCCCGGAAGTCTAGGGCGTAGAACTGCAGCCGCATTGCCTCTTTGAATTTCAGCCCTATGCGTTGGAAAAAATAGGCTTTAGCACGTCGGTCACCTAATTTCTCTATTAATAATTTTTCCAATATTTAAGAAAATCCTAGAGCTGACCAAGGACCTAAGGGTTCTACTGTAAATGCCAGAAATTCAATGTGGTCAGGAAGCTGGGAATATTTACCATGTTTAAAATTTTATGCTATGGCCCTAGAGGAAACAGAGTTGGGCTGTAGATTTGATGAAGTTAATGTGTCCGTGCATCTTAAAAGCTAATAAGTGATATCATATTATTTTATTGGAAAACGGCGTGTGTTTTTTTATGTATCTGATAGTAAGCAGACATACAAAGTCCATGAATGAGGCCGATGGGTTTAGCTGGCATAGTGGAAGCGATGAAAGTAACAAAATTGAATGCTCGCACTATGCCAACTAAATGATGAGCTTGCAAAATAGGCGGGACAAAGATTTGTAACTGTATTACGAGTCTACATATATTTTAATATCCTAGCTGCTTTGTCGTCAAATAAAATTCCCGTTTCGTAACCACGCCCTGAAATAACGCTACCACGGGCATTTTGCTTGACTATTTTATTTATTTATTTTTATTTAAATCTTTATTGCATACAAAATATAAAAGCGGACTTAATGCCGCTAGGCATTCTCTACCAGTCAAACCTTTGGGACAATAAAAGCAGTTAATAAGTGACAACTAATAAACAGTGTGGTCGATGATAATTTTTTAAGGCATTATTTAGCTGGCATATAGGGAGATGATAATGAGACCAATGATGTTAGAAAACGATTATATTTATCGACTTTGTAGGTGCTGCCATCAGGTAGACAACGTCTTATACCTACTGTGCCGAGTGGTGGCCGAGTTGGTTAGACCTTAGATTTAAAAACACTTGGTCCCTGGTTCAAACCCCGGCGTGTACCAATGAGTTTTTAATCTAAAAATGTATGCACATTTGTTTAACAACACCACTATAGTGCCTCGGGGGGGCACGTTAAGCTGTCGGTCTCAGTTTCACTATACTAATTTTGAAACTGTTTATAGATTGGTTATTGAGTCTATCTAAACATCGCGACGAGCTAGCTACTTGTTCGGTTTAGATTCTTACCATCGTCTTATCTTATCATCGTCTCGGGCGCCGCCGTAAGGCGCCAATGATGATATACATATATATTTATAAATAGTTAGCATATCTAGTGATTTATATCTGTGGTTTATCACCAAGGGACTGCAATTCTTAACTCACAAAGATTTATTCAACTAAATAATCATCTTTTTACTTATAATTTACAATATACGGATTTCTTCCTATGCAAGTCCAAATTGTCTTATATAAGTGTCAGTAATTTAAACATTTTCTTTTTTACCTTTCTGCTTCTGTATATGTTTGTATCAATAAGTACCTAACGTAAAAATATTATTGATTGAATCAGGCGTTATTTTGCGGAATTCCATTATTTTATATAATAATATATATGTAATATTTACTTTATTGCAAATTCTTCCGCTAGTTAAACGACGACTTAAACGACGTCGACATGTTTCGCTTCTCCACGAAGCATCTTCAGGACTGAATTTTAATTATGATGGCCGAAATAGGTTGAGGATAGGTGAATTTGTAACGTTGATTTGTTCATTAATTAGGCTGTCTGTCGAATTTTTAACAATTTCTAATTGTTCCCAAATATTCAAATGTAATCCTTTTTGACAGGTATGTAGTATTTCGAAATTGTGGTTTATAGAATTTTGATGATTTTCTAAAATATGTTGAGCAAATTGTGACCTTTCTGGGTTATTGTTTCTTATATAAAAAATATTGTCGGGAATATTAATAATAATATCGTTACAGGCGCTTGCAAAGCAATAGCATAGACTGACTATAAAAACCGCCAAAGCCAATCAAGTAGAAGAATAGTGCTGAGAGCACAATAGTGAGGATCTTTCATTTAGTCTAAATATTTATTTACGCATTGCGATATTACTTACTTTTTTATTTTATTTGAGCACGACATATGACTTTGTATTTACCTGGTGGTGAACAGTCCTAGAAAGTCCATGAATGGGGTCAATCAATAATTGTTCTTAAACAATATTGATCGCTCCCACTATGCCGGCTAAATGATGCGATTACGAAATGGGGGAGCGGAAATAACACATTGCATTACGAGTATATTTTAATAATTTTAATATACTCGCTGCCTTGTCGTCAATTCAATAACCACCCATTTCGCAACCGCATCCTGAAAGGAGACTACGACCTCGACAAGAAATCGATGTCACGAAAGGGGCGGCGACAAAGTCGTAGTTGCATCACGAGTGCTTTATCATCAAATTAATCGCCTGTTTCGTAACCGCATCATGACTAGGCCACTTGATGGTTTTTCCATCTGTATGGGCTGTGGTAACGAGTCCAGTCGGTCGCCCTAGCAGAGTTGTAGAGGCCATCCTCCCTCCCACCCAAAAAAAAATTTTATTATTATCTTTAATATTACTACCTAAGTCTTTTTTTCCATTTTCATCTTTTAACTAATTTCCTCTATCGCTATTCAATATTTTACTATCGTCCGTCAAATATTCTACTTAGTCCGTAAGCCACCTTATATTAAAAAAAAAAAACAACAAATTCTGCAACCAATACATCAACAGAATGCAGTGTATTCGAGGCAACCGTTCGTTAAAACAAACTAATAAAAAACCAGCAGAAAAAAGTTTATTTGCTGAATTATGTTTCGACAATTGCAGTGCTTTGTAATACCTAGATCAAATACTACATGGCTAGGTTTTTGTCGCATTCAACGGAACAGTTTCCGGGTGTATATCGACTGGTGTTGGAAACTAATGACTTTGTATAGTCGATCGTCTAACTATGCTTCTGTGATTACTTAATTTACTAAGTTTAGACACTACATTTTGTTTGTAAAACGTGTTTTTTTTTGTTTCATTGGTGTGTTTTTGTTTTCTATATAACTAGCTGTGCTCGCGACTTCGTCCGCGTGGAATAGTTAATTTTTTATCATACAAACTTTCGTCCTCTATTTTATCCCCTTGGGCGTAGAATTTATCAAAATCATTTCTTAGCGGATGCCTACGTCATAACATCTACCTGCATGCCAAATTTCAGCCCGATCCGTTCAGTGGTTTGGGCTGTGCGCTGATAGATCACTATGTCAGTCAGTCATTCAGTCACCTTTGAGTTATATATATTTAGATATATTATGACGAGAAATTTGAACAGGTTTAAAAATTTAAAGTAGAATATATAATATCCATACTAAATCTATACTAATATAATAAAGAGGTCAAGTTTGTGAGGTTGTAGGGGGCAATTTCCGGAATTACTGAGCCTATATTGAAATGTACTTTAATGTTGGAAAACCCATTTATCTTGGAAGGCTATAGGCTATATCACGGTACGGCCAATAGGAACGGAGCATCAATGAAAAATGTTGGGAAAACGGTTATATATATTATAAATAAAATAGTAAGTCTGTTTATGGACCCTGGGAAGGACATGGTATATAATTTGTATTATAATTCGACATAGAGTGCAGATATGTGTTTGGATCTCGAAAAGTTTAGATACTTTTTAAGGAATATGTTTTATTTGTTTAAAAGTTAACATTATTGTTATCTTGGCTATCTACTTAAATAATTCGGTAGGTAAGAAAGTAGCTAAAACTAAAAGTACATAGGTACACATTATTTTTATTTTTTTACGAAAAGCTTTCAAGTGTAAATTCCGTTCGCGCACTTAGGGTTCCGTATAACAAAAGAAAAAAAGGTAGAATATGTGGTGTTAAAACATTGTTTTTTTAATTGAATACTTATGTAATTTTAAAATTGTTAATACTATTTATTATTAGTATATAAGCAGTGTCAAATGGGAATTAAACTCTCTTGCTGCTCAACATTACACATAAAAGTCTTTGACTCCCGTTAGAGCTTCCCGTCCTACTTAAATTGGTCCTTCGAGCTGGATACAGTGCAAGAAATGCAGTTTTTTTTTATTCCTCCGTTTTTATTTGCAGCCACGTGCAAAAAGTTTCGGTGTGCAAATTTTGAAGGCGTCCTGACCGTTGTTCAGTGGCTGACCTGTCGAGATCTCAAAATATAGCATCATCGCACAAAAATGTCATTAAACTAAGAAAGGCATCCCTGGCGGTGTTCGAAACCTACATCACAAAAACTAAATCCCAGGTTCTCCTAGATCAGAAGGAAATAACGACAATAATAATATGTCGGACAATTTACCCATATTGCTCTGGTCACAAACTAAGCTCTAGACTTGTACTATGTGTACCAGAAACAATGAAAATATATATAAATTTTATATACATCCAGACCATGATAATACAATAAATGTACTATTTTTTTTTTCAAATGAAAGTGAAGTAGTCGAAAGAGAAGTGAAGTAGCTGGCCGAGAAGACGTGGGAACGCTACCAAAATGCTGCTGCGGAATGCCACGTCTCCGATTGTTGAATATATAGAAATGAAATACGTAGCGATCTGCGCTAAACTTGCAATGTCTTATTGCCAGAACAAAAGAGCTAGCTGACCAATAGGGTATTTGACTCCTTTTTGAAACCCGTTTTATATGATTCTCCATTATATAATAATCACACTACATTGATATTTCCGGGATGTCTACTCTATTATTAATAAAAATCAAAGTTAAAGTTTGGATTTCCACAATGGGGCTAATAACGCTGTTTCGCAGTCTATGTCAAGTATGACGTCACACGCAAGTAAACAAACAAGCACAGATTAAATAATCTCCTATATATTATACTCTATTCTATTTCATCCACATGATTTATAATCTGTGTATTGTTTTGTTTACTTGCGTTTGACGTCGCCAGTTATCAACCAATCAAAGATGTTTTTGTTATAAATAAAATTGTAAAAAAAAATATTTCGTGCAATCTACAAAAGATATACATAATTTAGTTTAAAATAAAGTTAAATATGTTTTTTACGCCATTGTCTGATAGGATGACCACATTTTATAGTATATTTTTAATGTAGTCAAATAGTCTATTCAGAGATCTTCCTGCTGGGCCATCGTCCAACACACCTGTGGCACAAAGGCGGCAAAACAAGCTCCCGGTAACAGAGCTTCCTGTTCTACATGTGGTATATGGAAAAGTCATATTACAGAAATAATTTAAGCCAAGATAGAGCTCTGTTTGTGACCAGAGCAATATGTGAAAATTGTTCAACATTAAACAAATTATTATTATTATTTTTTATGGATACAAAACCATAAATTTGGAATAATAAAGCAACAATTTTTTTTTAACTTATTAGTGTTATATAAATTGTATGTCTGGCGATCCAGGGTTAACAAAAGCGGGTTATAAAATGTTAAACTCATTTTATGGTGCATCTACACCGCAGTTATACTCTATACTGCAATAACTCTTTATAATCGGACACTTACACTTAACTTCACTTTAACTTCGGTGTTGACACCATTAGGTGAGTCGATATTTGAAGGTACTTTTTTTATTCTAATTAAGCCTGCATAGATCAAAAAAAGCTAAATCACCACACACGGTTTTGTCCGATTTGAATGAAAAATAACACAATAATGAATAATAAACTTATGTTATAGTACCACAGAGAATGTAGCTATGTTTTACTTATATTTAAGAAAATAAAATAATATATAATTTACCATTAAAATTAGCGAAAAAGGCTAGTTTGCGTTTTGAACATTTTAATAACTTAACGGTAGCATTTTATCTCAACATTAATTCAAAAGTATTCTCAAATGTATATACTACCACCTCCGATATTTGCAACATTTATATTTTTGTTCCTAATATTTTAAATAATTATTTTTTTGAAATAAATCCCAACTCCGCCATACATTTTGAATATTACGCGATGAACGCGTTCGAAAATTCAGTCGACCACGAGAGCTCGGAGTGGGGTCACGTCTCTTTGCGGGGCCGTGCCACATGACCTGTCTGAGATGTATGTACACAAAGCGTGGCGAAGAAAAACAAAATAAGTAGATTTTTGGAATAATGAGACTTAGTACGGAATAAAATGTATACAATAAAATATTTAAAAACATTAAAAGTCAGACATGACAAATTAAATAAAAGTAGCAGTATCTACTGCATACAAAAATAAATAAATTAAAGATGGGGCTTCGCTCGTTTTGGAAATAAACGTTATTATACATATTTTTAAGTAACTTTAGTATTACAATTTTGATATTTGTAGATACAACGAGTATTTTGTGGCGACTTCGGTTGTTTGGAATTAAACGTCATTATAGGTATATAGGCCTTCTCGTTTATAAGTAATTTTACCAGGGCAAGTTCGATTTTTATAGCTATTTAGAATTGAATGGTGGCGGCTTCGCTCGTTCACTAAAAATATACATTATACTCGTTTTAATGTAACTTTAGTAGTCAAAATCAGATTTATGTAATCATTTTAAATTTAAAAATGGCGGCTTCGCTCGTTAGAAAAAATGAGATATTATATTCGTTGTTAAGTAACTTTAGTAGTCAAAATCTGATGTTTGTAATTATTTTGAATTTAAAGAAGGCGACTTCGCTCGTTTGGAAATAAACATTCATGTACTTTACATGGCCAAATTGGATTCTCACAGTTATGTTGAAAATAATGATGACCCTTGGAAATATATCATTATACTAGTTTTTAAGTAACTTTAGTATTTAAAATCTGATTTTTGTAATTATTAAAATATATATTATTATAAAGGGTTTTTCAAGAACTTTGTTTTTTAAAACAAAAAATTTAGATGAAGATGATTAAATTTTTTCTTGAATTACAAAGAGAAATGTTCGGCAAATATGAATAAAAAAATATATCTGGCAAATGTCCACCACAAGCACGCTGACAGATGTAGATTCTTTCATCAAAGTTTTTAATCACTTTTTGACAAAATGGCGGGACTATTTTGTTAATCACGTCACGGATTTTGAGTTTTAAGGCTGCAATCATTTAGATTAGCTCCGTATAGACTCTGTCCCACATAGCTCCACAAAAATAAAACCAGGGGTGTTAAATCACATGATCTGGCTGGCCACTTAACAGCTGAGTTTCGTGAAATTATGCGATCGGGAAATTTGGTTTGCAATAAATTAATTGTTCGTTTCATTGGCTGTGTGACATGTGGCATCGTTCTGTTGAAACCGCATGTCAGTGATATACATCTCATCAATAATAGGCCAAAATTGAGTTGTTAACATCTCGCGATAGCGTGATCCATCGACCGTTACAGCATTTCCAGCGTGCTTGTGGTGGACATTTGCCAGATATCATTTTTTTTTTATTCATAAATACCGAACTTTTCTCTTTGTAATTCAATAAAAAATTTAATCATCTTCATCATTTTGTTTTGTTTTAGAAAACAAAGTTCTTGTTGAAAAACCCTTTATAAATATAATAAATATTTTGAATTTGAAATATTGCGGTTTTGCTCTTTCGGAAATAAACGTCCTTGTACACGTTTTTAAGTAAATGTCACCTCACCTCACCAGGTCAAATTCGATTAAAAATAATTGTATATATTGTAAGTCAAAAAAAAAATGTTTGCAATTAAACGTCATTGTACTCGTTTTTAAGTAATTTTAAATCAAATTCATTTATTTGTCAAAACAAAGGTACAAGATGTTGGTGTAAGGTATAATTTAAATAGTCCGCTTTGTTTCACCTTACGGTATACAAATATCAATTACAATAATACTAAAATCAATAAACATTATCTACATTTAAAATATGGAAATTACAAACAAGTCAGTATACAAATGAGCCCATGATCAAACACATGTTATTTTATCATTTAAAAATTCATTAATTGTATAATAGGTTTTGTCAATTAGTAAATCCCTAAGTTTCTTTTTAAAATTATTAATGTCAAGTTGTTGTGTTTCTTTTGGAATTTTATTATATATCTGTGTTGTCATACCCAGCACACTCTTATGTAAAAGGGCTGTTTTGCAAGTTTTACCGTAAAGTATATTTTGATGCCTTCTGCTGTTTAAGTGATTTTGAAACAATTGTGGATTTGTTTTAACAAATGTAACTATTTGCAGAATGTACAGAGCGGAAGTTAATATTTTTAATGATTTAAAATGAGGCTTAATAGAGGCTATCTGTGCTGGGAATTTTGCAAAAAGCGCGGATGTATTTTTACCAGGGCAAGTGCGATTTTTATAGTTATTTTGAATTTTAACGGGCTTCGCTCGTTCGCAAAAAAACAGACATTATACTCGTTTTAAAGTAACTTTAGTAGTCAAAATCTGATTTTTGTAATTATTTTGAATTTAAAGATTCGATTAAAAATAATTGTATATCAAAAAAATGTGTAAAAAATATAATATAATTTTAAATCTGACATCGTTCCACATCTATAAGTACCTAATTTAGATAACGGTGGTGGTGTCGATTGATTTCTGTAACGGACATGAATGAACAAACACCTTAATTTAATAGCAAAAATAGCCCAAATATATGGTCTATTTATGTTAATAATATTTATTTCAATAAGTACCTATGTTATATTTGTCAAGTGTATATAGGTACGCTTACCTATTTAATAGGTATGATATAAAATATAACGCCTGATTTCATTTAAACTTATGTATACAAATAGGTCAGTCAACGGCTTGTTAAAATAAATCAAAAATCTATAGTGCCTTGGAGAGTACGTTAAGCTGTAGGTCCCAGTTTCACTTTACCAACTTGTGGAATTATTTATATATGGTTATCTATAAATAATTTCAGAGTCTGTCCAACACCGACAAGCTAACCACTTATTCGGTGAAGACTCAAAATACCATCGGCTACGACAATGTGGACTGAGGAGTACCCAGCGGTAAGGTTTTATACTTTACCGCTAGGTACTCAGGAATCCGTCTATACTATTTGGTACCAAATGACTAACGAGTCTTAGTAAAATTTAAATCAGTCTATTAAAGTTAGTCAAAAACAAGAGTATCATATTTTTTTCCGATCAAGGGAAGCGACTTTAAATTAAAAATCTCAAGTTTGTTAGTTTCGTCGTCGCTTCGAGACAACTCAAATTGTTAAAAGAGTGGCTTACTTAAAAAAACGCGTCGTACGCACGATAGACTCTTAATAAAAATACAAGTGTAGTCATATATAGGTATTCTTAAATAAGTATATATTTATAAGCGTTTTCATCAAAAATAGGTATTAATTAAAATAAAACACTTAAAAAAAAATCTAAAACTATATATTTTGCAGTATTAATTGCATATAAATAAATGATTGTAAATTAAATTTGTAATATAGAAATAAAACAACGGTAAGGTATGAATCCAACGCAGGGTTAAATCATGTGACTTTCGGTTTTTAAGTCTACTCGACAAACTCGGCCACCAAATATCACACATGTGTACCTATCTCTCCTGGGTTTGTACCAGAAACAACAATACATATTATTATATTTTATACAATAATAATTACCTATTCATGATTTTTTTATTATATTATAATTTAAAAAAAAAGCGGCCCAGCCTAGTGGTTAAGTTACTGCGCAACTGATAGCAAGGTTAAGCAGATGACAACAAGACCGGCCTGGGATGGGTGACCGCTTTATACAACGAGGCTATTTCATCATAAACACCTCAACAAGCTCGCCACTTGTTAGGTGTTGCCTCCGAATACCATCGGCGAAATGAGGATGGGTTGAACCCTCCGCTGAACCCTGAGGCCGTTTAAACGGTTCTCGGGAGCCAAATTGGCACCCGTGATGGTATTTATTTATTATTATTAATTTTTATATAGAAGATTTTTATATACTTTTTTGCATAATACATTTTAATTAATTTACATCTATTTTATATTTTCTTTCCTACACCAAACTTTGAAATAAGGAAAACGTACGAGCCTTGATATCGATCATAATTATGACTCCTCCAAAATTCATAAAAATCCGTGAGTGTTTAGGGGGGTGAAACCGTCAAGACTTTGTATGAAAAATCCGCATCAGACTCTGGTCTTAATACTTATACATAGATTGTTATTATTTTTATTATCTTTTTTTTATTTTTTTTAATATTTTTTTTGTGTAAATGTAAAATGTTTTAGAACTAACATACATAACTTTATATATATTTGTAAAAGATTACTGGCTCCCTCAATACAGGGAATACTAGCGTGGGGGCCTGGGTTTCTTCAGAATTACTTTATTGTAAAAATGTTTTGATCAATAAAGAATTATTATTATTTTTATTAATAATAATATGAAGTAATAATTGATAACTACATATTTGTGCCTTTTGCAGTCGACCGTGGGGGCCGTGTGCAAGACAATTCTTTCAGGAATTGTCTTCACGTGACCAAAGAGCTGGCTTTTTCCTCTCACAGAAAATTAGCATAATTATACAGCGAGGAAATGTGGCCAGCTATTTGGCCACTATTCCACACTGGCAGATATTAGAAGATTTTTTTTTGTAGGACCCTTATATATATTTTTTTTTTCTATAAATAAAATATTTTGTACCTATATGAAGTACATTACACACATATTACTCTAGCCACAAATTAAGTTAATTAAATTTTATTGGTGAGTAAATAGATCTTTTTATTACTTTTCACCTAGCATATAATACAGTTGATAGTTAAAATCATTCGTATATAAATTTAGTATGAAAATATTTATTTTTGATTATTTTTTAACGATTAACTCTAAAGTAATCTAAAAATCTTTGGAAACTTACGTAAATGAGTATTATGGAGTGCTATGGAGTATAATAAGATATAGTATTCCACGTTAACCGCAAGTTTATATTTAATTCCAGATTATGGCTCCCAAAGTTCTGGGGTAAAGAGGTTATCAGAATCAACAAGTTCTTCTGAAAATGAATGAGCAAGCTACTTATGATAACTTAGACAATGATTCGCCTAATACAGAAGTAAAATGATTTATATTAGTTTATTAAAATTAAGACTCATCACAATCTTAAAGCTTAGCTGGCAGGTAATGCCTAAGGTTCGCCATTTAGTTCGCCTTTGTACATAACCTTGTTTATTGTGCAATATAGTGTTTAAATTATTCCAAGCAGAGTGTATAGCCATAATAGAAGCAACAGCGGCAATACGCGCAAGAAAGATAGAAGAAAATGGTATACGCATACTATCTGACAGCGCAGCCGTACTACTAGCATTGAAGAACAAACAGATGAACTCAAGTCTGGTAAAACACTACGCACTGAGACTATATCAGTTGGTAACAGGGTCACTCTCCAGTGGATACACAGCAACTCCCTCGGTAACGACGCGGTTGACGAACTGGCGAAAAGAGGTTCGGCTACAACACCGGTTGGACCCAAACCGTATGTACCTTTATCTTTTAATCAGTTGAAAAGTTGGCTACGCGACAATTTCTTCTTCAACCATCACTGTAAGTATTGGGCTAACTTACAAAACTGCAGGCAGGCCAGAGAGGCGGTCACCAAACCCAACCCACGCCTAGCTCGGAACCTGCTCAATCTCAACAGAGGTAACCTTCGTATGGTGGTGGGTATACTTACCGGACACTTTCCATTAAACAGGCACCTTACAATTTTAGGTATCACCAACAGCCCACTATGTAGAGGTTGCATGGAAACGGAAGAAACACCCACCCATGTGCTGCTTCATCGCATCGGGGTGGCTTTACAATGGGCGAAATTCCTCGGAACACCGAGGACTTGAGGCCTGCGGAAGACCCGGACTTCTTGTCGCCTTCTGGAAGGAGCTGGGCTGGCTAGAATAGTCAGCCGACTCACGCAAAAAAGCCTAATCTCTTGGCTAATTGCGGAAAACGAGCCCGCCATGAACATGAACACATAGTGTTTAAATTAATTAATTAATTCGAACCCACGACCTCCGAATTCAACGCCAAAGGCTACGTAGGCGATCGATAAAATATAGGTAATATAACGATAAAAATCATCAACATAACGATGAGTTGCACCATAAATAAATAACTAACGGTCCCAGTTTATCGAGTCATTGAAATAACGTTAATAGTATTCGAGTCTCTATCGAATGAGGAAATAAGCGTACCGTAAAGCCAACCCCCAGGAAGCATCCTTTATCTTTTTACGGTCGATGTGCCGCATTCAGAACCAACGACTTCTCATGATTTTGCAATATGACCCTTGACTATATCAGTGCTCTAAAATATTCTTTAACTCAAAAGCTTTAAAGTTGAAAATAGTACGTCCTATTTTAGATGAAGAGTACTTGTGCGTCCACATTCAGAATTATTGGCAACATTTTGCACACGGAACTTGCGTTTGAATATAAATGTTAGCATTCTGTTTTAACTTTCCGATCGAACTGGCGTGGATTTGAATGTTGCAGGTAGCTGGGCTTAGCCGAATGTTCCATAATGTCCCGGACCTTTATGGTTATGTAATTAAGTACACACCGTTAATATAAATAGTTATAATGAAAATTTCCAGTTGTTTTTTTTTTTCGTTAGGATTTTTTTTGTGGTTTTTTTCTTGCATTTGCATTTAAAAAAATTGGCAACATTTCATACATGGAACTTGTGTATGAATATACATTATGGCAATATGTATAACTTTCTGTCTTATCGAACTGGAGTGGATTTGAAATTTGCAGGAAAGCCGCTGGGCTTAGCTGAATGTTCCAAAATGTTCCTTCGACTGTTTATTTAATGATCCAACTTCGTATTTTTTTTAATCTGAAAGTTATATTTAATGAATACTTCGGTCAACATATATTTGTTGTTCGAAAAATAAATATTAGAAATTGATAAAAGTTTAAGAAGTTAAAAAAAGTAAGGAATTACAAGATTTAGCCCAAGCATTATTGAAATTACAAAATTAACAACTGTCGGACTTGTAGGTGACAATCTATGATAATAAATTATGATTATACCCATGGCAAAAAAATATTAGTAGGTACGTTTTTCTGTACAATTTGTCATAGTCTGGGTGTTTCTAAAAAAAATATACTTATATATTAATATCGTTATTTCTCGTACACAAGCCTAGTGCTTAGTTTGTGACCACGGCAATATGTGTAAATTGTCCCACATATTATTAATAATGCAAATTCTATAAAGTTTTCGTTGGTGATTATGTCATCATCATCATCAGGTATTACAGGACAGGAGCATAAGCTCGGCGGGCGATAGCCCGCAGGTGATTATGCGTTCTTCCTTCAAGGAAAATGAGAGTAGGGGAAAAAATAATTTAGAAATTAAGGGGGCGCGCAGCAGGCGGCGTAGCGCGCCCTGGTCCAAAACTGTTAAGTCCCGGTAGAGTCGCCGCCGCGAAACTCTCTCGGCAAGGGCCGTCCCTCCGGTGGTGATGCGTGGAGCGGTGCGAGATCATGGAGATGGTCGTGGGGTCTGTTGTCGGCTCTGTCGAACATACGTCGAGCGAGCCGTTTTACGAACTCTAGGTCGCTGCTGATGGTGGTGGTTGCGCACGTACCACGGATCACCGGACGCTAACCTGAGTGATAAGTTTTGCTGGCGTTGGATTTGAGTCTTGTTCGTAGCCGACAAGAGGTGATGACACGCTGGGGGCTGCCCCAGCGTGTCATCACCTCTTCTAAGTAAGCCGGGAACGCACAAAGGTCTTGTAGACCAACACTTTCACCCGGAGCAGTAAGGAAGAACTGAGGACCGGCCGAAGCATGGCTCGGACAGCCTTGGCTTGGTTCACAACGTGATCGGCCATGGCGCCCATGCGCAGCGACCGGTCTATTACATACGCCAGCTTGTAATCGACCGGTCGCTGAGCATTAACAGTGTTGGCCCATTGGACCTCCTGTCCCCGGAGTTTAAGCGGTGGCAGGCATCGGTGGAGGACATCCAACATCTAAAAAAAAAGATTTACGTGGTACTTAATTTAAAAATAAAACTGATATTTTGAGATAAAAATGATAGTGCACGAACATCCTCAGATGCTTGGATCAGCAGTTGACCAATCTGATTAACCAACTGTCTTGTATCCTTGCTCCAAGACCCCAGCATCTCCACAGCAAAAGCCAAAAATATATAATGATTTTTTTAATGCGAATATTTTTATTTTTTTATATTCTCAGCCATTGCTGCAGCGAAGCCAGCATACTGTGAGGTGTTATGCTAGTAACTGGGGGCAAGATTATCAGAACATGTAGCATCCCATAATAAACATTTGTCTTGGCTCCATGGCACCAGAGCACATTCCGTCAGGCCCCTTTCCATCGTCGCAAGAGACACCAGACGGTTCTAGTGGCTGGGAATTCGTACCAAAATGGGGGCCTGAGATTACCCTAACGACCTCAGGGCACTAGCGATAGTTCCTGCTTCAGCAACAGGGTCAACCCTAGCCGGCTCTCGGCCCCACCTAACAACCGGGGCCGAACGACAAGTAGTATGATACTTAACATATGGGTTTCATTCCTACCTCGTCGAACTGATGATATTCTAAGTCTACACAGAACAAGTAGCCACCTCCTACAAACAGTTTTATAAGTTGGTATAGTGAAACTGGAACTGAAAGCAAAGCACTTTAGTATTCTGGTAGTAAACAAATATTTTTTGGTTTTATTTATTTTTCTTTTGGCATACTTGAAACAGTCATTACAATTTTTTAAATACAAATTTAATGGAATATTACAAAGTACAGAACTAATAGTGCCGATAATGCGTTAATTAAAAAATATTTACAAAATATGGATAAAGAAAAAGAAGATAAATGATAGGTATGGGCGCTCAATCTAAAATAAGAAGATTGAAGAGAAAAAAAAAACACAAATTGCAAGAACTTAAAATACGTGCCCAATATTTATTTAATTACCTTCTCACTTATTTAAAATTACCATCAATTCTTTCTTTATTACAACGAATACTTATTGGTACAATGTGTTCGAACTCGTAAACACTACGTTCTTAAGTATACGGTCTAACCCGCTCAACCACTACATATACATATATTATAAATACAATAGTATTTATTTTCAATAAACTATTCCATTGTTTTAGTTTTCAAATATATCCGTGTCTGTTATTGATATAAAACAAAAATTCGGCTAACGAAACGTCTAAAAAAATATGACAAATCAAAAATAAAAATATCAGGTAGGTATTTGTTTATTCAAATTCGGGACCATGAGTAAACTCTGTTGTGTTTTTATAGTAAGTAATAAAAAATCGGGGCGAAATAATTTTCTTGCTCAATCGAGGGTTTTTGTGGAATTGTTCGAAAGCGAACTCGTAAAGCGTAGGCCTACTAAATCCGAACTGAGAATAAACTTTTATAACAATTACTAAATTTCGTTTACAAAAACGTTTTTTATTTTAGTACTTATATAATTTCAGCAACCAAATTCTAAAAAGTTTTTGTTTATTTTGTGGAAAAGAATAAGTTTTTTAAATTCGGTTTTTTAATACAGGGTCTTGGGCGCCGTAAAGCACCCGTGATGATATGTATATGTATGTACCTAAAAACTATAGTGTTTTTAAGTCTGATTTGCAACCAACTCGGCCACTACGTATATATAATTACTTTTTCAAAATCTATATTATATAACAAAACAACCTAAAAAGTTCTAATATTTTCTTTTGAAATAATATTGTAGGTAGGTAAGTGTTATTTGGGTTATAGAAACAAATTTGTGGCGTTAATGCGTTTGCTATGTTAACATAGTGGGCAAACGCATTAACCACTCCGGAAGGATAACACTGTAGCTTAGAGCCCCTGGGAGCCAAGCCTATACTGTATATACAAGGTGACTTTGAAAGGATGTACTTTGGGCTAATATGATGTTCTGCTGATTAAATCGAACAACTTTTCCCATGGAACCAAGTATCGCAAATGAAAAAAGAAATTGCCTTCTCCACTAGTAATGTTAAAATTAACAATTTGTATGAGGAAGCCAATTTTTTTTTTCTTTTGCGACAAATGGTTCCATGGAAATAGTTGTTCGATTTGATCAGCGGAACCTCATATTAGGTCAAGTACATTCTTTCAAATTCGGGTAAGGGTACCAAACATTTTTTAATAGCAGAAGATAGCTAGGCTTATTATAAGAGTATTAAAACAGATTGTAGTGATATCAAACCTATAATAATCATAAAATACATTTATTATCACAAAATATTACAAGACATATTATATAATCATATCTATGTGACCAGTGGCGGATCTTAAAATCTTGTAAAAAGGCCCTAAAAAAAACAACAAAAAAATCAATCCTGGATCCGCCCCTGTATGTGACCGTCTCTGTGGTCTAGTGATTACGTCATTGGCATTGTGTCCGGAGGTCGTGGGTTCGATTTCCACACAAGGCAAAATAATATTAGTACGTTTTCCACTTTGCCTTGGTCTTGGTGATTATAATACATAATTGGCCTTGATCACCTTTTTCATTAAAAATCTTATTGAGTCCTTGAAGAAAACTTTTGGTTTAAAAATTTTATGTCTCTCTTACGCATAGTAATTTTTGTTGCTCTAAAAAGAGACAAAACCTAAATTGTTCTTCAAGGACTCAATAAATAGCATCATTGTTTCTGGTACACTTAGTACATACAAGCCTGAAGCTTAGTTTGTGACCAGGGTATAAAATATCCATACATATTATTATATCAATTAGTTCATAATATTTATTATTTAAAAAACAAGATATCTATAGATATTAAAAACAGATTGTAATGATATTGAACATCATAATCATAAAATAATGTTATTACTTAATCTATATCTATACCTATGTAGGTATATATATTTAAATAAATCGACCTCAAAAACTTTTTTTCTTTTTTTTTTATTAATTTAGTTCGCGTTAATACTTATTAATTAAAGTTAATAACTTAAGTTAATACGATTTAAAAATAATAATAATAGTGAAAATCCTATAGAAAAGCTAAAAAATAATATTAAGTATTTATTATTATTATTATTTTATTATTTTGAAAAGACAAGGATATTTTGACCGTACAGTCTAAATAACTATAATATAAATTTAAATAACCATATATTTAGTGACTTTTATATCTGTCATAGGCCTGTCGTTTCGAGTTTGCGGAAAGCCATCATCTTTGTAGGTGTTACGAAGTTCATAGGGTCAGCTAGTACTTATATAAAAATTAATCCCATATCCTTTGGCCCCGCTATAACTGAAGAACGACCGATTTCATTCATCTCGTTTTTAATGTTTTCTAATACTTTGTAGAAGGTTCTTACGGACTGAAAAATTAAGAAAATTGGAAAATTTCAGCAAACTTATCGACTATTTTTATTTTGCGCATTTGACAGTCGCGCATTTAATGAATGTGAATTTAGCAGACTGCTGTTTCTTTTTTTAATCAGTTCAAGTTAAAAATTCTTAGCTAAGTCAGAACAACGTTTGTCGGGTCAGTTAGTAAAATATATCTGAGTCTACCGAACAAGTGCCCAGCTCGTGTGTCGCTGTGTTTTGATCTCAGAATCGAAGGTTTGGATATATCGATGTTTCTGGTGCACATAGTACAAGCGTAGAGCTTAGTTTGTGACCAAAACAATATTTGTAAATTGTCCTACATATTATTATTGATATTATTATTATTCAATAATCCATCATAAACAATTTGACAAATTGGTATAGTGTAAGTGGGACTGACAGGTTAACGTGCTCTCAGAGACAGTTTACCTAGTCGTATTTTTCCGTTGCAATGTTAACTATATAATTCCAATATAACAAAAAATAGTATATTTCATTACGAGTGTGGAAAGCCTGTCATTGCAAAGAGTTCCGACAAATGTCTACCCGAGCCGAGGCGCAGCTGAAGGTGAGGGTTGACAGTCGGAACAAGGTGCAATGACGGTTCCGTACGTGTACTGAACAACTATTTTTAATAAAAATAAAATAAATAAATACCATCACGGGTGCCTATTTGACTCCCGAGAACCGTTTAACTGGTCTCAGGGTACCCAGCGGAGGGATTAACCCGTCCTCATTTCGCCGATGGTATTCGGAGGCAACACCTAACAAGTGGCGAGCTTGTTGCGGTATTTATGATGAAATAGCCTCGTTGTATAAAGCGGTCACCCATCCCAGGCCGGCCTTGTTGTCATCTGCTTAACCTTGTTATCAGTTGCGCAGTGACTTGACCACTAGGCTGGGGCCGCTATTTTTAATACAGTTGCAAAAAAAATAAAGCAATTTAATAAAATAATAAAAACACAACTAAACTCGCAAAGAAAATTTCTGGAAAATGGCGCCAACCGTAAGAGAATATATGAAGATATTTTTTTTTGGTTTCTTCACCCATTCTGGATAGGCAAAGTTAACTATGCCCATACAGCCAAGTCTTCAGTAGATTTTTTTTATTGATATGAAATGAAAATGAAATTTAATGAGATGAAATTAAATGAAACCTAACCTAACTCATTGAATCAAATCATTAAATCTGATATTGAAACAAATTAGTAGCTTCTTTTTAGAATTATTTGCATGAATCATAAAAACTTCTATTATTTTTTTTTAGTAAAAACTTCGTGGTTTTTTTTTTTTCTTTTTAATAGACATTTTTTTGACAGTTGCGAAAGAGAACACACGAGTTCGGAAAAGGTAGAAAAAAAGCTCGAGTATGTAATAGCCCACATCCCGAACGCTATACGTCCCTGCAATACGCCACTTTTTGAGCAACTGTATTAAAAAACATATTATAGGTATAGGACAATTTACACATATTGCTCTGCCCCCTGATTATAAAACAAAATTTTTACAGATCGCTATCGTTATCGATTGTAATTGGAGCTGTCATAGAAATGCAATAAAGAGCATTGGGAATAAGAGCGACGAGAAGTCAAATTATCAACGCATTAACAGATCGCTATCGCTTTCGCTGTTTTATATAATAAGACCCAAAAACTAAGCTCTAGGCTTTTACTTTATATATATACCAGAAGCAACGATATAATATATATAACATTTTTTTTAAACAGTCAAACCATGACAAATTATAGAAAAATATTTTTTCTTCGAACCCTCGATCTCCTGATACAACGCCAAAGACAAAACCAATAGAAATTCAGGCCTCAGTTCGCAAAGCACACAATTGCAAAGATTTGCTTTAGTTACCTATCTTTTAATCTATATAGTAAAATGAACGGCAAGTGACCTAGTCATGTTTCGGTTTTAGTCTGTGGGATCATCGATTTTCAGGAGATTACTGCATCGATTTCTTGTTGAGGTGGTAGTCTCCTTTCAGGGTGTAGTTACGAAATGGGTGGTTGAATAGACGATAAGGCAGAGAGTAGGTATATTAAAATATACCCTTAATACAATTCGTCTTTGTCACCACCCATTTCGTAATCGCATCATTTAGCCGACATAGTGGGAATGATCAATTTTGTTTAAGAGCAATTATTGATTGCCACCAGCTAGATACAAAGTCACATGCTGTGATAAAAAAAAGGCAAAATAAGTAAGTAGGTAGTTATTGAAAATAGTTGACGACCTTTGCCGCCGTCCTTCGTAGATACGTTATACCTATATGTTTATTATCATATATGCCTAAGCGAGATCGTGAGGGCCATATAAATAAATGGCTTCATGAATTATGTGGAGGAGTTATGTGAGGTGTTTTGCTATGCTGTATGCTTCATTTTCGAAACCATTCGGCACCGACTTAAAATCTCATCTACAAAATGGGAGCACATTTATTGTATGGGAGCCTTGAATGGAGATAATGTCTGTAATAGATTGAATGTGCTTTAATATTCAATGAGGATCATAGACTTTGGGGATAGGTATTATATAGAATTGAGTATTATAACTAGGTATATAATATGTAATCTATTTTTGTATCATCGACTGTGACAAGAACCGTTGGGTACCAACAACCCTAAATTATCTTTAGATCGAATTCGATTCAGACCCAGGCTTAGAAGCCGCGTTCAAAAATGAGACCTATCCAGTTTGATAGAGGAAAATACATATAATAAAATTGATAATTACATCGAAGTTCGAGAAGTTGGTAGAAAAAAAATATTCTCATTGGAATTTCAATTTGAGGTTATGTTATGACTTAACTAGTCAGTTAGGTTAGTATAGCGAACAATTTCGGCCCACAAATTATTAATCCGCAAAATTATTAGTAGTTCTATTATTAGTGTTTCCTTGTGCTGCAGCATTGACAGACTAATATTATATAATCTGACCTAGGCTGTATGGTTCATAGAACCCTTTGCCTTCTCTATATTTGAGAAAACCGCGAAAAAAAATTATTATATAATCTGTGGGTGATATATCGTCGCTCTTTTTGTTTAATTATTTATTTTTACATAGCACTGGATGCAAGTCCATCGACCTATCGTCGCTATATTTCTATTTTATTTTTATTCTGTTCATGCGATAAATGGACAAAGGGCATTCAATACTATACGGCCTTTTCTTTTTCTTTCAAAATAATGTGAAATATCTCTTTATTTTGTTAAATCTCAATCCAGATAAGCAAAAATAATATTTTTAATCTATAAAGCATTTTTTTTTCTGCATAATGTGGACAAATATACAGAAAAGGCAAAAAAATCAGCACGTAACAAAAGTTGTCAGAACTTTTTTTTCCCAACTTCTAAAATTATTTTGAATACTGGAAAATAATGCTTAAATTATCTATTATTAAATAAGCATATCGTTGTTTGTGAACGCTAAGCTTTTACGGTTGGGTCCAGAATGACCGTACTCCTTTAAACATATTAATATTACTTTTTACAAATATCGCAGATTCATAATTATACATAGAAGGAAATTCTTTTGAAGAGTGGATCTTCTATATGTAGTAGTATTATATATTCTTTGGTAGGGCACGTCATTAGGGCTTAGACTATATCTACCTACTTATGAAAAACTAAAAACATGTATACATTACACTAATGCTTAATAGGATTAGGCAAATATAGTTATTATAACAAAAACATTCTAAAAGTATAGTTCGTTAAGTATAACAATCCACGTGGATAATCCCTGATAGCACCTCCAAAACATAGACAAAAATCATAATCAGCTGACGACAAGCTAAATCTGGTAATACAAACACATCTTACTATAATAATATGATGTATATAGTTATAGGTATATAGCTACTTTATTATATAACTCTTGTAATTTTTGAACAATAAATAAGTCAACCAAAGTCGCCTGGAGCCTTAGGGAAAAACCATTCCATCTATGGAATCGTCTTCAGTCAAAAAGTATAGATTTTGACAGTCGACGACGAATGCCTAGAGGGTCGACTGAAAACTATCAAAATCCATATTAATTTGACTGATAGCGATTCCATCGATGGAATCCTCAAAATTTCTTTAAGGAGAATTTGTAGTACAGGCGAATTGCCTAGTACAGGGGGTCTTTTCTACTACATCCAATTGGATATCAACTGCGTCAATACAATTGATTTAGCAGAATAAGGCCCCTGACATTTTGTAAATAGTACCTAAACAATATTATACTTATATATAATTCCTTGTGGAGAAAATTTAAAATTATATTATCATACTGTAGTTAGTAGCCAGTATTTTTTAGGATATTTAATGATGACCATGGTAACAGACAGACACCTAAGTATAACTATAAGGGTTCCTCTATTAAAAAAATACTGAACCTTAAAATCTACGATACTAAACAAAAACAAAAAAATCCGATAGACAAGAATGTTTTTAAACCACATTTCAGATAATAAAATTTAACGTGCATTAAAAGATTTTGTATGTATCTGATAACAAAATTTAAATACATCAATCAAAAATACATAAAATAATGTAGGTAAATTAACTAAGCGCATCCGTGGTCTAGTGGTTGCGCCGTTGGCGCTGTATCTGGAGGTTGTGGGTTCGATCCCCACTCCTGACAAATAATATTAGTACATTTTCCTGTAGTTTGCCATGATCTGGGTGTTTATAAAATATAATTAGTTTATGAGCAGGGGCAATATATGTGAAATAATATCTATATGAAGTATATATATAATAAAGCGATTAAATTGATATCCAAATTATAATATAAATCTAAAGAGGCTGTTTGTATGGTTGGTTGAACGCGCTAATCTCAGAAACTACTTGTTTAAATTGAAAGAAATATTTTTGTGTTGGATGGACCATTTATCGAAGAAGGCTATAAGGCTAACATCACACTACGGACAATAGGAGCTCCATCATTGAAAAATATTGCAAAAACGGGGGAAAATTATTCTTTTGAGATTCGTTGCACGTGCACTGCGCAAACGATTAAGAGAATCGTACTAAGAAATTCCCATACAGTCCCCCTCTTATTCAGGGAAGGGGGGAAGGGTAAGATACTTATGTATGCAAACGTTACCAAACGATGATATTTCCCAGCATAAGCATCGAAGAGCCTCACCAGACGCTCCTCTTAAAGTTACGCAAACGAAGTTGCGCGGGTCAGCTAGGTGATGATGATATTTCCCAGCATGAGCATCGAAGAGCCCCACCAGACGCTCCTCTTAAAGTTACGCAAACGAAGTTGCGCGGGTCAGCTAGGTGATGATGATATTTCCCAGCATGAGCATCGAAGAGCCCCACCAGACGTTCCTCTTAAAGTTACACAAACGAAGTTGCGCGGGTCAGCTAGGTGATGATGATATTTCCCAGCATGAGCATCGAAGAGCCCCACCAGACGCTCCTCTTAAAGTTACGCAAACGAAGTTGCGCGGGTCAGCTAGGTGATGATGATATTTCCCAGCATGAGTATCGAAGAGCCCCACCAGACGCTCCTCTTAAAGTTACGCAAACGAAGTTGCGCGGGTCAGCTAGGTGATGATGATATTTCCCAGCATGAGCATCGAAGAGCCCCACCAGACGCTCCTCTTAAAGTTACGCAAACGAAGTTGCGCGGGTCAGCTAGGTGATGATGATATTTCCCAGCATGAGTATCGAAGAGCCCCACCAGACGCTCCTCTTAAAGTTACGCAAACGAAGTTGCGCGGGTAAGCTAGGTGATGATGATATTTCCTAGCATGAGCAACGAAGAGCCCCACCAGACGCTCCTCTTAAAGTTACGCAAACGAAGTTGCGCGGGTCAGCTAGGTGATGATGATATTTCCCAGCATGAGCATCGAAGAGCCCCACCAGACGCTCCTCTTAAAGTTACGCAAACGAAGTTGCGCGGGTCAGCTAGGTGATGATGATATTTCCCAGCATGAGCATCCAAGAGCCCCACCAGACGCTCCTCTTAAAGTTACACAAACGAAGTTGCGCGGGTCAGCTAGGTGATGATGATATTTCCCAGCATGAGCATCGAAGAGCCCCACCAGACGCTCCTCTTAAAGTTACGCAAACGAAGTTGCGCGGGTCAGTTGGGTGATGATGATATTTCCCAGCATGAGTATCGAAGAGCCCCACCAGACGCTCCTCTTAAAGTTACGCAAACGAAGTTGCGCGGGTAAGCTAGGTGATGATGATATTTCCCAGCATGAGCATCGAAGAGCCCCACCAGACGCTCCTCTTAAAGTTACGCAAACGAAGTTGCGCGGGTCAGCTAGGTGATGATGATATTTCCCAGCATGAGCATCAAAGATCCCCACCAGACGCTCCTCTTAAAGTTACGCAAACGAAGTTGCGCGGGTCAGCTAGGTGATGATGATATTTCCCAGCATGAGCATCAAAGAGCCCCAACAGACGCTCCTCTTAAAGTTACGCAAACGAAGTTGCGAGGGTCAGCTAGGTGATGATGATATTTCCCAGCATGAGCATCGAAGAGCCCCACCAGACGCTCCTCTTAAAGTTACGCAAACGAAGTTGCGCGGGTCAGCTAGGTGATGATGATATTTTCCTAAAAAAAAAAAATTTTTTTTTATTTGAGCACGACATGTGACTTTGTATCTACCTGGTGGTGAACAGACCTACAAAGTCCATGAATGGGGTCAATCAATAATTGTTCTTAAACAACATTGATTGCTCCCACTATGCCGGCTAAATGATGCGATTACGAAATGGGCGGCGACAAAGACAAATTGCATTACGAGTATATTTTAATATACTCGCTGACTTATCGCCAATTAAACCATCCATTTCGTAACCGCACTATGAAAGGAGACTCGATTTCTTGTCGAGACCACCTCAACAAGAAATCGATGCAGTAATCTCCTGAAAACCGGTGAACCCAAAGACTAAAAACGAAACATGACTAAGTCACTTGACGGTTTTTGCATCTCTATGGGCGGTGGTAACGAGACCGGTCGGTCGGCCTAACGAAGTTATAGAGACCTTCCTCCCACCTAAGAAAAAACTGTATCTAAATGTCTTTTTCTAAGGCTAAAAATACTAGATTAATTTTTTCAAAGTTTATAATAACGACTTTCTGTCAATGATGGATGATACCGCAATGACAATGGATATTATAAAACTATTCGACTACCAAATTTTATCAATTAAACTCTAATTCTATCAAATGTATTGAGTAGATAACATTAAAGGTCGTTGGTTACATAGATATCCTAAGTTGGTTAATCGCGGTGAGGTTAGGTTACGAAACACGATAGCGTCAAGACCCGGAAGTGCGGGCGCTGAGCGCGGGACGTGTCGCCGGAAACTGTTCTGATGGATTTTAGCGGCGTCTCTTATTACATACAATATATTATATTAGCTTACTATTATAATGTTATTATTATATTCTTAGAACCAATTATAGTAAAACTAACTTTTGCCCTTTGCTTTAAACTCGTTTACAATTCTGAAAAAACTGTTCATTGCATTTCTTAATAAAATCTATACTAATATTAAAAGAGGCGTGAGGTTGTAGGAGAAAATCTCTGGATCTAATGGGCCGATTTTGAAAATTCTTTAACTAATAGAATGCTACATTATCACTGAGTGACATAGGCTTATATATGTTTTATTTTCAAAAATATCTGTACAGATCCGTACGAAAATTGTTGTAAGGTGTAAAAAATATCTATAAATTTCTTTAGATCGCGTGCGTTGCTAAAACTATTGATGATAGAACAAAATAAAGTTCTGTAAATTTATAGAACACATACTGTGGTACTTTATGCCCAACTATTATAGTTATGTCACTATAAGAACTTCTTTATGTATGAAAAGTTAATAGAAATGCCAGTAGAAACTAGACCGCGTTATTAGTACCTTCGTATGAATCGTTATTCAAATAAATCACTTTGTATTCGAGGTTGTATCAGTGCCAATAGACCACTTTTTGAATTATTCAAATCGGACAGTCCATTCAAAAGATATCTTCAGTTAAAAAAAACGACAAGTGCAAAAACTCGCTTGCGAAGGGTTTTCGGTTGTTTTTTTTTTTCTGAAACATTATAATATATCATATCATCATCACGGGTGTCTTACGGCGCCCGAGACTTCCTTGACGGCCCCAGGGTACCCAGCGGAGGGGTTTTACTCCCACCTCGTCGTAGCCGATGGTATGAGTCTACACCGAACAAATGGCTAGCTCGTCGCGATGTTTTGAATAGACTCAATAACCCATCTATAAACAGTTTCACAAGTTGGTATAGTGAAACCGGGACCGACAGCTTAAAGTGCTCTCCGAGGTACTATAGTGGTGTTGTCAAACAAATGTACATAATTTTTTTAATTAAAAACTCATTGGTACACACCGGGATTCGAACCAGGAACCTAAGTGTTATTTTTTAAGTCCAAGGTCTAACCAACTTGGCCACCACGTAATAATATAATATCTACCCTGTTATATAGGGTCAACAAAATCTACAAACATAAATTAGACCAGGGCCACGATCGCCAATCGAATCGCCGCATCGATCGATAAAAATGTTTAGGAATTTTATTCTATGGGTAGAGCTTGATCGCCGAGAAACGTCAAATCCCATGCATTTGGCTTTCGATGGGTATTTCGATTCGATTATCGATTAGCTCTTTGGTAAGGCCCCAGTAGTAGTTTTTTTCGAGCACAGACAGATTTACAAATGCCAGAGTTTTACTATAAAAGTTCCTTTAAACATACAGATATCAAACTTAATCTTTTAGTTAGGGACTTAAAGAGAAAAAAAGGCGACGCGACGGGACGGTTGATATTTAACAAGAGTGAAACCACGGGTCACACTTAGTTTAATATAAATTCGAAAATATTTTTATGTAGTTGACGCAACTTTGCTTCGTAGACCACTTTATGTACAAAATATTTAAGATCCAACCGTAATGGCCTTATAATGAAAGGCCATACCCATAGAACTAACAAATACACGTTCATTTATCTTGACCTCTTCTAGGTTATATGTTATGGAATAAAATACCTCTAAGCATAAGAAATATTAAAAATCCAACTAGTTTTAAAATTAATTTAAGAAAATGGTAATGCAAGCACAGAAAAAGGAACTGGAGGACAATTTTATTATTAAGTAGGTATTAAATAAGCAATTTTATTATGTATAAAATTTAGGTTAATTATCATGGTTCATCCTGAAAATGAGCGCGAGGCACTATTTATTTAGTCACCACGCACAAGCTGAGGGTGAAACCATTTCAATAAAATGTAGTTTTATTAGCTTTGTAATCAAATTTGTATTATTATATTATTGTAAGTTAGCGTAAGTTATGTTTTATTTATTGAATAAATACATATTCTATTCTATTCTATATATATATATATCTGCACCACTTGTAGGTATGTCAAAATGTACTATACCATAGGGTTATAGTACATTTTGACATGAAACATTACAATCTTTTTCATATAGCGCCTTAAGATTAGACCCAGAGAGTAGCGAAGCCTTACGAAGACAGCTTAATCCTCGACTTTTCAATATAAGGTATCTCAGATTTTTTCATAATAATTTTCACAGGCCATAGTAAACTATGACATTACACAAATATTGCCCTGGTCACTAACTAAGCTCTAAGCTTCTACTATGTGTACCCGATACAACGATAATAATATATATTATATTGTATAAACACCCAGACCATGGCAAACTGTACAGGAAAACGTACTAATTTTGTTTTACCTAGAGTGGGAATCAAACCTAACAACAACCCAACCACTATACCATGTAGGCGGTCAATATTCGTGTTTTTTTATTTTTATTAAGGATTATATACTGCACTAGCTGTGCTCGCGACTTCGTTTCGCGGACTGTTTTTTAGATCATTAAAAGAGCTATTATTCTTTAATACATATTTTTTGTGTATCTTGAACCGTTTTCACGGCGCACGCAACGGAAGGCTTCAAAGATGAAATAATTTCTCCCGTTTTTTACACATTTACCACTATATCTTTGCTCCTATTGGTCGTAGCGTGATGTTATATAGCCTATAGCCTTCCTCGATAACTGGACTATCCAACACAAAAAGAATTATTCAATTCGAACCAGTAGTTTCGGAGATTAGCGCGTTCAAACAAACAAACAAACAAACTCTTCAGCTTTATAATATTAGTATAGATTCGTAATCGCGAAGTCTGCGTTCTCCATACAAACAAGCTTTCGCACTTTCAGTAATACTCGATTACTGTTTGTCGCAGAATTAAAATAATATTTTTGTCGGTCATTGTATTTATTAATCATTCTGAGTTGGGTTTTTTTTTCGAAATTAGCATAAAACTTTTTAAATATTATAACATAAAAAAATATTAAGTACTCATTACAATTACCAACATAAAAATAATAATTGAACTTCGACTAACAGCAAAGTTATATTGGAAGTACGTTTGTATGCGCGTCAAGTCGACTGCGTAACGTATTTGTATACGTATACCTACGTGAGCAACAACCAATTGGATCGCTTTATTCAATCCTGTTACCAAAATTAAACCGGTGTAAATAAGTAATTTTATTATGTATAAAATCTAGGTTAAAAATCATGGTTCATCCTGAAAATGAGCGCGAGGCACTATTTATTAGTCACCACGCACAAGCTGAGGGTGAAACCATTTCAATAAAATGTAGTTTTATTAGCAATGTAATCAAATTTGTATTATTATATTATGTAAGTTAGCGTAAGTTGTAAGTTTTTTTGTTTTATTTTATTGAATAAATACATATTTTATTCTATTGGTTGTTGTACGTATACGTATATAAATACGTTACGTAGTTACAATGCGCAAACCCATGGTAGAGCTTCAGATATATTTAAATACTAACAAAAACCTTGTCTATAATAGGCTACTAAAATGAAAACAAGCTTGTTGAATTTACAACAAAAACGGATTGGTAGCTAATGTTAAGGCTTCAATACAATAAATCGGATTATATTGCAGGTGAGTCCCGTACCATATTAAAATGTAAATCACATGGCCGATTTAATTTCAGGCCCGGACGGCTTAACGGTATTAGTTGGCTCATCCCGGACTTGCCCAGGGCTTGTATATTACTTTGGCCAACAAATTGCCTTAAACAGTTTACTTGTAACGTACGGACCCCAATATTGTTGATGTATAGTGTATATATATATCTTAGGTCCCTGGTTCGAATCCCGATGTGTACCAATTAGTTTTTAATTAAAAAAATATTTGACAACACCACTATAGTACTTCGGAGAGCACGTTAAGCTGTCGGTCCCGGTTTCACTATACCAACTTGTGAAACTGTTTTGTAGATGGGTTATTAAGTCTATTCAAAACATCGCGACGAGCTAGCCATTTGTTCGGTGTAGACTCATACCATCGGCTATGACGAGGTGGGATTAAAAAACCCTCCGCTGCGTACCCTGAGGCCGTCTAGGCGGTCTCGGGCGCCGTAAGGCCACCCGTGATGATATGTATATGTATGTATAGTGTATAGGTAGTAGACTGTCAGATGGTGACCTAAAAAAATACCCATATTTTTACAGACTGCCAATTATAGGGGACATATTTATAGCCATAAACAACAGAAATATGTAAATGTAAGATTTTACACGCGTTTGTAAAAAAAAACAACATTTTACAGTCTGCCACTTATTTAAATAAAAGGCCAGACCGTTTAATATACTACAAATGTATTGACAAACGATTTTTCCGAGTACAAACTTTTACATAATAAAAATATATATATATATGTAGAAATATATTTTAACAGTCTGCCAAAGATAGTTAAGGTTGCAGCAAGCATAAGGTTAAAGAAAATTCACATGGCAGACGAATTTACGATATATATCTATTTTGGATATAAGATCAGACAGTGATTTAAGGATAGGCTAAAAAATACAAAAAAAAAAGTTTGAGTATTTTATATTACCGGAAAAAATTAAATAAATGTTAATATTTAGACTACAACTTCTACGTATTTGATATTAGTTACATGAAGACATTGCATAGTATAGTATCTATGTATTATTTATTATGTATAGATTGTATAATATATATAATACAAATAATATGTAGGACAATTTACACATATTGCTCTGGTCACAAACAGGCTTCTACTATGTATACCCGATACAACGATATAATACATATTATATTTTATAAACACCCAGACCATGACAAATTGTACAGAAAAAACGTACTATTTTTTTTTTTGCCATGGGTGGGAATCGAACCCACGACCTCCGGTTGTGGGTTCGATTAGTAAACATATATAAATTGAGCATACTATTAATAATACATATGTTCATGTATTATTAATAGTATGCCCTAATTTATGTAAGTTTACTAAAAAAATAATTAAGCACCCGACTTCGAACACAATCTTAAAGGTTAGCTGGTAGATAATGCCTTTGTACATAACTTTTGTTTACTGTGCAATAAAGTGTTTAAATAAATAAATATTGCAACATTTTTTTTTTCGATAAAAACAAACAACGAAATTACCTTATTTTGAAGGATATTTCTTTTAATCTAAATTACTTTTATTTATTTCTTATCCACAAGGTGGACCCACCACAACCTTATTAAGAACGCAGGAATACGCTGGATGCAAGCCGCTTCCAACCGGTCCTACGCCCTATGGCTAAATTGGCTGATTATGTTGATGATGAATTTTAAAAATATTTTTTAACAATAAGGTAAAAAAATATAAATTATATGGTACTTAAAGACTCGTTATTAATTTATACTTTTATTTTATCATCTTTTCTTAGATTTTGATTATCTATAGGTACCTACTGCGCGCTTTGAATACAAATAATGAAAACAAAAAATGTACAGCATATATGGGAGGAATGGAAGCTTAGTTAAACGCACTTAGGTTTTATTGAATACTAATTATTATTTTTTAACCCTTCATAAATCCATGTCTTTTTTGTATTTTCTACACCTCCATGTTCTTTTTTTTCCAAAAAAAAAAACTTTATTACACTGAAAACAACATTTAGATGTTTTTATGTGCACAAAATATGGTTTACGTGGACTTTGACTAAATCGGTGCATTCCCTTACACATTTCATCGTATGCGAACTACGTAATTGCGAATTACGTAGGTATATTAAAGTAGAGATAGTAAAGGTATGTAGAATTTAGTCGGAAGCCAAAATTCGATAAGCCGCAGATATTTCCTATCTTATCTATTAGTTCTAATGATCAAATTCTAACACAAAGTAAAAATAATAAATTATAATTAATTGACCATAATTACTATTAGGTAGGTATAGATAATAATCAATAATTATAGGGATTTATTATGGCTTTCAATTATATTTTCTGTTTTATAAGTAGGTACTCATATTAGTAATTTAATAGGTGTATTAAGCATGATAATACTTAGGAAGGACACAACCAAAAATATTTAAAAAATTCACTTTTTAGTTTTTGGTAAAGCGGTTCAAGTGAACCGCCTTACCTTAATTTAAAAAAAAACTAGAAATTGGTAAGTACCAATTTCTAGTTTTTTTTTAAATTAAACTGTTTAATAAAAATAAAAATTTACTAGTCTTGTTTTTTAAGAGAGCACCAAACTTCCAATAGTATTAAATTATATATATATAAATATTTGTGTAATTTAGTGGACATGTCAAATGCCTAATATAAATTTATATAAATAGTATCAGCTAGTAGTAAGTAGATTTAGATTTTAGGGTAGAATATTTAAGGCATGGAGATAAAATAGGGAGGTTCCCAAGAGCCTTAAATCGCCTTTCCAGTTTTGAGAACAGAAGTTGGCCCCCGGCATACAAATAAAAAAAATTGAGAAAAGCAATCCCTGAGCGTTGATTGGTTGAAGTGAAAACAGAATATAGCGGCAACGAACTCGTTTGCCATTTAGTTTTATAGGCCATTTTAGGCACTATGATGGTTGTTTTTTTTTTACTTTACTTTCATAATATTAAACAATTGATTAGTTCGCTTGAAATTGGAATGAGAGTTAGAAGATGGTTGTGTGAGGTCAATAAACTTTGTTCTTTAATAAAATGCCTATTACACTACCCGATTTCTCGGGCCCTGTCTCTGGGGGCAGGTTGTTGTAAAAATAATCAGGGAGTTAGGATACAATTTGTATGGGAAAGCCAAAGTTTTTTTTCAATTACGACACATAGTTTCAATCTTCTATCGTGTAGTGTAAAGAGCCTTTACCGCTTCTACACTTTAACGTATCTTATAAGTTTTTTTTTGTGAAAAGAATTAAGCATCTGCCTAATATAAATAATCCGGTACACGCAGTGAAATATTATTCATTTTTCAGCGAAAGGTGAAGGAAAATTCATGAACGCCGTACTGAATATCAATGTTCCCGCTTCTTCGGGAACTTACTAAATTATATTTTTAAAATTTTTAGAGTCCGTAACTTAAAATTATCTCTGTCTAGAAATTCGTATTGTTTATAATATTTATAGCTTTTTAAGTGAGTGAGAGGGAAGTATGGGTGGTAGTAATGACTACTTCCATCTTCCCGCCGCCCTGTCGTACGTGTATGTATACAATGATGAGACAAACATGCAGGGAGCTCAGTTGTAATAGCAGTGAGCGCACAATTTACACGTCTGATATACATTTATTATGCTTTCCGGTGCGTATCTTACGTGAATATGTAGTACGTTAAAGAGGTTTACTTAGGGTGAGTTGCACCAAAAGTCTCCGTTAAAGTTACAATTGATTTTAACATCTAACGGTGACATTAACAGAAACATTTATATTTACTCCATACGGCATCAAATAATCAAGTAATTTCATAGTGGTTACGGACACTTTCTGACACAGAGAACGCTTACGTAAAACCAAACCACAGAGTAGGAAAAACATAACCAAAATTAGGTTGCACCAAAGACCCACGGCCCCCCTTTTCATACATCTACGGCCTACAGTACAATAACGATTACATTGACAAGCACTCCATACAGTTTGCACCATAAAATTTTGTATCTGTAATTTTGATCAGTGAAAATTCATCAGTTATGATTAACGTTAAAGTAAATTGGACAATTTTGTTTTTGATGCAACCCAATTATAGTTTTAATCATAATGTCAACGTAAATGTATTCGTTAAATCAGATGATGCAATCGGCCCTTAATGTTGTCAATATATACAGATATGTAGGTATATACGAAATAGAGGGTGAAATAGGGGCTAATATGAGGTTTTGCTGATCAAATCGAATAACTTTTCCCACGGAACCATGTGTCGTAAATGAAAAAAAAGTTTTATTTTCTCCATACACACTAGTAATGTTAAAATAACCATTTGTATGGGAAAGCCAACTTTTTTTCAAATACGACACATAGTTTTGATCTTCTATCGTGTAGTGTAAAGGGCCTTTACCGCTTCTACACTTTAACGTACATTATCTTAGGTAATTTTTTTTTTTGTGAAAAGAATAAGCATCTGCCTAATATAAATAATTCGGTACACGCAGTGAAATATTATTTATTTTTCAGCGAAAGGTGAAGGAAAATTCATGAACGCCGCACTGAATATCAATATTACTGCGTCTTCGGGAACTTACTAAATTACATTTTTTAATATTTTTAGAGTCCGTAACTTAAAATTATCTCTGTCTAGAAATTCGTATTGTTTATAATATTTATAGCTTATTAAGTGGGTGAGAGGGAAGTATGGGTGGTAGTAATGACTACCACCCATACAGTTTTATTTTATTTTATTGGAACACGGCATGTGACTTTGTATCTACCTGATATGATGATAGTGAGCAGACCTAAAAAGTCCATGAATGGGGTCAATCAATAATGGTTTTAAAACAAAATTCATCGCACCTACTATGCCGGCTAAATGATGCGATTACGAAATGGGTGGCGACAAATTGCATTACGGTTATATTTTAATATACTCGCTGCCTTATCGTCAATTCAAGCCATTTCGTAACAGCACCCTGGAAGGAGACTACCACCTCGACAAGAAATCAAAGATCAAGAAGATGCAATAAACGTCAAGTAATTTACCTGTGTTTGGGTTTTATTTATCGGGTTCAACGGTTTTAGATAGAGAGCTGCCCCTATGTTCCACTGACTGGTCAAGAAACTGTCTGCTGAGCATGAAATATCATTCTTAGTGTTGCCCAAAGCACCCTGGATATCGTTTTCGATTTTCGCCAGGTCTAGGTCCGGGGGGCCCTTCCCATCCCAGCTGCTGCGTATCTCCTGGAAGTATTTTCTCATACCCTAGTAAGCCCATACCTCTACACAGCCCAAAAGTTTCTGAGTGTTTTTCGGATCAGTCACCTAACTCTTAAGACACTCATTAATAATGAAAAAAAAACACTGTCATGTCGCATAACTGGATCTTAAGCTTATTTGCGGGTAAAATTTGGCAAAAGTTATTTCCTGGATCATATCTAGCGAAATCTTTCCATAGCTGGTATGCTTCTTTTAGAGTGCGGTTACAAAATAGCCTGTTGACAATATAGCAGTAATGATGTTAAAGACTCGTAATGAAAGTTTCTTTGTCGCCGCCCATCTCGTAACCACATAATTTAAAACCTCCATAGTAGGAGACGAGCTACTTAGGTTGTTAAACAACAATGTATTGATCGACCCCATTCATGTATTTGGTAGATCTGCTTACCATCAAAAATAAATAGAGAGTAGGAAAGAGGTTTTGTTAACTAACTAAACTTGTGTCGCCTTTTTCTCACGGAGTTAGCAGAGATAAGGTAGCGTCACCTACAATGATCCTGGCATAACTCCTACTTCTTTCACATCCACAACTCTCTTCACACAAGCTCTACGGTTATGGGCTTTTTTGGGAATTTATCTGATTTGGTCATGTAACTTCTAACCTCTGATTTATAATTCTCTTGTGTATATCTTTTCATTTATTTTCTCAATATGCCTAAACCACTGTAACATTTCTTTCTCAATCCTTGCCACTAAATCTTCTTTCTCAATCCTTGCCGATCTTCTTTCTCAATCCTTGCCACTACATCCTCTTTCTCAATTCTTGCCACTACATCTTCCTTCTCAATCCTTGCCACTACATCTTCTTTCTCAATCCTTGCCACTACATCTTCTTTCTTAATCCTTGCCACTACATCTTCTTTCTCAATCCTTGCCACTACATCTTCTTTCAAATCACACATCTCACGCTCCACCCTATCCGTAATTTTTACCCCACATGCGCTCCTAAATAATAATATGTAGGACAATTTACTCTGGTCACAAACTAAGCTCTAAGCTTGTACTATGTGTACCAGAAGCAACGATATAATACATATTATATTTTATAAACACCCAGACCATGACAAACTACAGAAAAAACGTACTAACATTTTTTTGCCATGGGTGGGAATCTAACCCATGACCTCAGGATACAACGCCAATGGCGCAACCCCGGAGACTATAATGAACGCATTTCTACAGCATTCTGCTTTACCCAGCATTCACTTCCATACAATAACGTAGGAACAAACACCGTTTTGTTAACAGATTACCTAATACCCCCTCTGTTTAATATACTATATACAATATATGCTTGGCTCCCAGGGGCTCTAAGCTACAGTGTTATCCTTCCGGAGTGGTTAATGCGTTTGCCCACTATGTTAACATAGCAAACGCATTAACGCCATAAATTTGTTTCTATAACCCAAAAATAACACTTGCCTACCTAGAATATTATTTCAAAAGAAAATATTGGAACTTTTTAGGTTTTTTTGTTATATAATATATATTTTTAAACAGTAATTATATATATACGTAGTGGCCGAGTTTGTTGCAAATCAGACTTAAAAATACTACAATTAGTTTAAGGTCCTCGGTTCAATCCCAGGTGTACCGTACCAATGATTTTTTTTAGGGTAGGTAAAAAAATTAAATAGAAATTTATATAACCTACATCGTTACTAGTGTTTATAATGATTGAACATTTAATTTTTCTGAAAAAAAATAATTAAAAATGAGAACCCAGTCTGGCTGTCTGCCCGCAATTCTCAAAAACTACTGTTGCGATTTACTTGAAATTTGGAGTAGTTATAAATCTTGTTTAGCAAAAGGTATAACTCAAAAATTCGTAGTATAATAATGCTCAGTGAGAAATATAAAAAAAAGTAATGTGTTGTTTCTAAAGAAAGCTTATGAAATATTTTTTATTTGTTTTTTTTTAAGTAATAATTAAAAGTGTCGAAAAAAAATACAACCATTTCCAAAACAAAATAGGGATTATAGGTATTTACCTTATTAATATAATAATATGTATTAAGTAAAAATAACGGGACACACCTTCAAATTGTCGCAATTTCACTTGTTTTCTTTTACAAGTTTTAACTACTACAAGTGAATTTGTATGGGTATTTACCGTAAGAATTACCCATGAATTCCATAGCTAATACAATTTTGCCCAATTATACTATTTTGTTTACCCGTTCCTCGTAATAAATTAAGTAACCCCTCACTATTCTAGCATTTTTTTTAATTCTAAGTTTTAGCTTTAAGTTTTTTAATTCGTCATTGTCGCTCTCCATTTCGTAATCGCATCATTTAGCCGGCATAGTGGAAGCGATCAATATTGTTTAAGAGAAATTATTGGTTGACCCCATTCATGGACTTTGTAAGTCTGCTCGCCACCAGGTAAAGGTAAAGTAACATGTCGTGCTCCAATAAAAAATAAAAAAAAGCGTCAGTCAATTAGTCAGTACTTCTTTACCATGGGTTCTTGCTAACTTCGTTTACTATAGTCACGATTAACTGTAGTTAGGCTTCTATAAGAACTAGTTTGTGTTAGCAAGACGTATAAATGTCATAAGTAAAATATGTCAACGCATATTTTCATATTTATTATTATACGACATAGGGAATAACATGATTTATCTGCCCATATATGTTTAGAAGTTGTGACATGTCCCCAAGGTGTCGTGCTTACTGTTTAGCAACAAAAAGGATCCGACATCTTATTGGAAAATATTGGCTTCAACTTATTTTGTTGTGGTTTGAACAAGAATAATAGTAAATATGTACACAAATTACTCAGTACCTCTAGTGTGAGTTTTCTAACTATTACTTTGCGTTTGAGTTAACCAAAATTTGTATGGGAAATAGGTCAGTGCTCCAAGCGGAAATTTTGAGAACTAAAAATGCGAGCGTGTGATTGGACGAAATGTTAACGCAATAGTATAGTGTTAGCGAAAGTAAATGTTAAAAAAACTCACACTAGGGCTAATCACAAACTAAGCTTTAGGCTTGTACTATGTGTATCAGAAACAATGATTATAATACATATTATATTTTATAAACACCCAAACCATGACAAACTGTGGGAATTGAACCCACGATCTTCGGGCTCCGGATACAACGCCAAAGGGGCAACCACTAGTCTACGGAGGCGGTCAATAAAAATAATAAACTTATATTATGATATTATATAGTACTATCATACCAAATGCTCGGCTAATTATATTAACCCGGCTATTAAATTAACCCGGCAGTAATATTATTGGTATTGATTATTAAACTACTATCTATTAATAAACTTTAACTAAAACCTGTAATAAACTTTTTTTTAACACAACATGTTTGACGTATTCTGTCTTGTCATATCGAATACGTTTGATTTAAATTAAATATATCAATTAAAATAAAGTTTACATACATTAAGTTTTTAGAACCCATCGTTCCAGAGATATATTAATATAGACTTGGAAAACGTAAAACCCGCTCCTAAGACCTTACTTAAATTTCAAAAATATCTGCCAATTTATATTTAAAGTATGTGTACTAAATTTCATGTCTGTAGGACTAACTGATCAACTTTCATATTCAATCAAATCAAATAGCATCAGTAGTTTTGGCTAGGCGACGGTGATTCAGACAGGATAAGTTATTTTACATACAATTAGATATAATGATAGACAAGCGATTATAGTAGAGGAGCCCGGGATGCTAAATTTGCAGTTACTAAAGCGTCATGGGGACTTGTTGGATTGAGTATTATATTTGTTTATTTGCATTTTATATACACATGTTACATTTTACATCATAACTTTTATAGTAACGAACATTTTGGTGTACATAAACCCTGGTAGGGCATTGCAAGTTACGTTATATAAAACTAATTGTAATCATAGTTAGGTGTGTTAGTGTCACCGAACGCGAGATTGAGACACAAATGTAGATAATAAATATATTTATTAATTATGTTTTACCAACTTATTCATTTTGGTTTATACTACCATAATTTATATCATTATTATTTTTAATTTAAATTTTTAATTGTGAAGATTAGGTCCTAAAACGTACAATAAGTAGCTTATGTAAAGTTTGTGTGTTAAAAAAAATAAAAAAAAACAGACTCATGGAAATACTCGTGCGCGTCAGACATTAATGGTGTATATACTCGCAATGTCTTTCTGATAACCAAGTTAAATTCCTTTTGAATTAGTTGAGTTATTTTAATGATAATTAATGATAAAAAGTAATTCGAGCGTGTCAAATATTCAGAAGGAATTTAAGTGAACTCAAAAAAGTGTCCTATTCAAATGACTGATGATTTGGACGCGACTAAAAGTCATGCCTAATTTTTGAAAATGTAAATATAATGACCTTAAAAGACTCGAGTGCGTCAGATTTTTATTCAGGTGGTTCAACTTGATGTCCTAGTCGTCCTCTATGATAATCTGACAATTATATAGACCGACCGGTCTCGTTACCACCGCTTATTCAGATGCAAAAACCGTCAAGTGTCATGTTTCCTTTTTAGTCTTTGGGTTCACCGGTTTTTAGGAGACTACTGCATCTATTTCTGGTCGAGATGGTAGTTTCCTTTCATGGTGCGGTTACGAAATGAATGGTTTAATTGACGATAAGGCAGCGAGTATACTAAAATATATTCGTAATGCAATTCGTCTTTGTCGCCGCCCATTTCGTAATCGCATCATTTAGTCGGCATAGTGGGAGCAATCAATGTTGTTTAAGAATAATTATTGATTGACCCCATTGGTGGACTTTGTCGGTATGCTCACCACCAGGTAGATACAAAGTCACATGCCGTGCTCCAATAAAAAATAAAAAAAAGCAATATTGTTAATCTTTTTTTTTTTTCATTTTTGGGTGTAATAAAAACAATATAAGTATATTTGTAATTCTGTCATGTACCTATTGATATAAAAGTAGATAGAAAAAACTTAACTGTTTTATTAAATATTATAAATTACCTAGTATGTACTTAAAACCTATATAGATTTGTTGTACACTATAGGGTGTTTGTATTAAGATATTACAAAATAATAAAATATACTTTATTGCAAAATAAGGTTACATGGTTTTAATTTATTAAATAACATCATTTAAAGAGTTAAGGCTAAGATATAATCACAAATTGGCCCTGAACACCCAAACTAGGATTCCCTGTACTATGGGTGCCATGGGATGATTGCTGTCGGTCTGACGTTAAGTTTTATGTTACAGTATACCTCAGAGAAAAAAAAAAAAAAAAAATGTAAAAATAAAATAATAGCTACGATTATATTTACCTATAAAAAGAAGCAATAAACATAATTATATATACATATTACACATACCTACATACACACCCTTATACATATATATATTTTCATGCATAGAGACACACACATATACATAAAGAAATTGATTTTAATTTATGGTTAATTAATGTTAACTGGATATTTATTTAATAATTTTCAAAAGGTCTTCCGTTGCGTTATAATTTTTCTCCATAAGCCAACTTTGTATATTCTTTTTTAAATTATTTTTAAGTACATGTAAGATGTTTAGAGTTTTGGTCACTTTTGTGTATATATAAGGAGCAATAAATGATTCAAATCTTTGTGCAAAAACAGTTCGGGCAAACGGAGCTTGCCATTTATCGAATCTAGAGGGTCTATTTGCAACAACACGCTTATTGAGGTATATTGTGTTTGTATAAGATAGGTATTTTCAGTTTCTTAATTTATTTACACGAACGTTAAATTAAAGTAAAATCTATATATCTCTCTTTCCGTATGTGATACCACATTACATTTAGATGCAATTTTTCGTGCATGTCTTCGTCGTACATCTACTAAAACGAACACTATCATATAGCTGAACTATCATCATGGCGGCAGGCGGTGAGAGAGAGCAGCTGTACTCTCCACACTTTGTTGATGATTTTAGCAAACATTACCCCATTAAAAACGTCAGATTATATATTTTCCGTAATCATTAAAGAATTTCCTTCAAAATAAAAATATTTCACTCGAGTATTTCGAGGTGAAGTTATATTGTGACTCGCCCATTTCCTAATGTCACGCTTAAATCGTCAGTTTATTAAAATATACACTTTTCTCCTTTCTTAACTTACCTTATCTTAATCTGACGCGCTCGAGTTTTTTTGAGGATTTTTTTTTTGTACTAATCCGATCGGCTGCCACTATATTAAGGGTTCATATAGTAGGGGTGCAATACAAGGTGTAAGGTATGGATTATTTGTTTGATATGATTTTCTGACGCGATCGACTAAGGCGCAAAATCCCCAACTATTTATGATTAGTGTATAAATTTTATTTTTAGCACAGAGTTATAGGAAGATTTTTAGTATTTTCCATGATACATACATCCTTATTGCACAAAGTATATAGAGCATAAAGACTTTAAAATATTGAATAATTAAAATTAAAAAATAGTTGATTATTTGATAAATATTTGAGTTACCATTAAAAATCATTTTTTAAAGGCATTTTATTTCAAATAACTCTTCCAAAATATAGTTTATATTTGTTTGTTGATTATCAGAAGTAAAATCTCTGCAGAAGCTTATGAAAAATATTAAATACATATTAGACAAAAATAATCCTAGATAATGTATCGTTAACTGTAAAATTATCGTTAAATATATTAATTTGTTTCACGTATGCCTAGTTCAGTCTGCAATCACAGTTTATAAAGTTTAAAGTAACAGAATGATTTTAAAAATCCTTTTAATATATTTGTCTTTTACTTCAGTTTTTGCTAATGAATGTGTTGTTGTGAATTTTGAAAGCGAAAATGATTATAATGATGTGTTCAATAATAATTTTTGTTCGGAAAATATGCCTACCTTACAACAATGGACTAAAAATAGTTTTTTATTGTCGGATATAGATTCACCAAATGATAAAAGTACTCAGTTTTTAGTTCCTTCTACTTCTCCCCCAGACTTAAGTTGTGCGTCAATTAAACCTTTACCCCTGGGTGGGGGGCGTTTAGAAGTTAATATTCACGTTGTTCAGTACACTCCAAGTCGATTAATAGTTCAAATATTTAAAGTTAATCATGCAGGGGCTCAACATTTTAAGGATGTCCAACTTGATCCTTTGCAAGAATGGGAAACCATTAGCCTGAATTTTGATAATGATGATAATGCAGAATTAACGGTAAGTCTTAACTCAATTAACTCTGACGTCTCCTTAAGTCTTTTATCCTTACATCAGGTTAATAAAACTTGTTTGTTTAATAATAATAATATATACGTGGTGGCCGAGTTGGTTAGACCTTACTATTAAAAACACCTTAGGTGTGTACCGATGAGTTTTTAATTTAAAAAAATGTATACATTTGTTTGAAAACACCACTATAGGTGCCTCGGAGAGCACGTTAAGCTGTCGGTGCCGGTTTCACTATACCAACTTGTGAAACTGTTTCTAGATGAGTTATTGAGTCTATTCAAAACATCGCGGCGCTGGGTACCCTGGGGCCGTCTAGGCGGTTTCGGGCGCCGTAAAGCACCCGTGATGATATGTATGTATGTAATAATAATATGTAGGACTATGTGTACCAGAAGTAACGATATAATACATATTATATCGTTACTTCTACTTAATTATAAAATCACTTTGTTAAAAATTGTACCTATATAATAACTATTTCTATGTACCTTTACCTAAATAAACATATTATTATTATTATTATATTTTATTAACACCCAGACCACTTCTTCTTTCTCGATGATTTTCTGATAATTCTTCACACTAATAACTTTGGGCTAGATATATCACATAGATCTAATATTTCCTTCGTCATTTGCTAGCTAATTTCTAGGAAAGCAAGCTTTACGGAAAGATAGTAAGCTAGGGTAGTTTAAGTAATAAATATAATCTGCATGCATTCCGATTTTCAACTTTTTTATCTCAAACGATTACTGACATGTTACTTCTCTCTAAAAAAATGTATAGATCCCTAACATGATTACCCTGGCTCGTGGAACAGTTTCGTCAGGCTGGCGAAGTTACATTCGTGTCCGATCGGCTAGGTGACATGCGTTTTAATTTTTCGGCATCATGTAAACAACTAAAGCATGTGGTAGAGAAGAAGAGCAAGAATAGGATATCGGGAAATTAGCTTGCTATCCTATTGATTGGCCTATAGATGGCGTGTTTATTATTTAAAAGAGAAGTGGGGACTAAAGTGGTGGTTTAGTGGTGGGAGGAAGGACTTTATAACTTTGTTAGGCGGACCGACCGGTCTCATTACCACCGTACATACAGATGCAAAAACCATCAAGTGACCTGGTCATTTTCCGATTTTAATCTGTGGGTTCACCGGTTTTCAGGGGATTACTGATTCGATTTCTTTTTGAGGTGGTAGTCTCCTCTTAGGTTGCGGTTACGAAGTGGGTGGTTGAATTGATAAGTCAACGAGTATATTAAAATATACTCGTAATGCAATTGGCTTTGTCGCCGCCTATTTCCTAGTCGCATCATTTAGCCGGCATATTGGGAGCGATCAATGTTGTTTAAGAACAGTTATTAATTGACCCCATTCATAGACTCTGTAAGTCTGCTCACCACCAGCATGGACGTACGCAGGAGGGTAGGGTTAGTTACCTATAAAAAAATCTCTAAATACAGCATTTCCGAAATTGCGGGATAGACGGATGGCGGGGCGTCTTGACGGCTATCGCAAGCGCAGATTATTGTCTCTTAATGCTGTAACATTGTCTTATTTTTTTTAATATCTATTAAAT
Organism: Monopis laevigella; assembly: GCA_947458855.1. NCBI lineage: Eukaryota > Metazoa > Arthropoda > Insecta > Lepidoptera > Tineidae > Monopis > Monopis laevigella. The sequence goes on from OX381593.1 coordinate 16,665,346, forward strand.
ACATACATACATATACATATCATCACGGGTGCCTTTACGGCGCCCGAGACCGCCTAGACGGCCCCAGTGTACCCAGCGGAGAGGTTTATAATCCCACCTCGTCGTAGCCGATTGTATAAGTCTACACCGAACAAGTGGCTAGCTCGTCGCGATGTTTTGAATAGACTCAATAACCCATCTATAACAGTTTCACGAGTTGGTATAGTGAAACCAGGACCGACAGCTTAACGTGCTCTCCGAGGCACTATAGTGGTGTTGTCCAACAAATGTAAATATTATTTTAAATTAAAAACTCATTGGTACACACCGGGATACAAACCAGGGATCTAAGTCTTTTTAAGTCCAAGGTCTAACCAACTCGGCCACCATGTATATACTCGGCCACCACGTATCTATTAAATATTATGTGAAAATTTATTTTCTGTTTATTTTCGAGAAGCTTTTACGTGAAACTCTCTAGCATGTTGTAAGACATGGATTCACCTATGGATAACGGATTGACAAGGGTCTACACAAAATTTAAAAATGGTCCGTATTAATACGTAGTACCGTGAAGTCTGTAGTAATCAGAGTACAAGGATGAACCTCTACTATTGTTTATTCTCTATACATATATTTTTATAAGCTGATGTGACTGTAGGTATAATATTTCTTGGTAAGAAGACCATTACACTATTTCAAACATTCCGACCGATGTTAACATACAATATATAGTTATAGCCATAGTCTAGGTGTTTATAAAATTGATTCTGGTACACATCATACATAACATATTGTAACTAGAGTTAAATCTCCTACATTGTATTATTATTATTACGTGATATAAATCAATGACGAATGTCTCTTACCACAGCTAATATTCTTTCAATATTAGAGTCCGAAGGGTTATCAAGATTTGATGGTATAAGACCGGACGAAATGACATTGATTACTTGGAAGTTGGGCAAAGTTATGGTGTGGGATGCTACATGCGTGGACAACATGGCTTCGTCACATTTATCGGGTTCGGCACGTAGAGCGGGGTCTGCGGCATCCACTGCGGAAGTCAACAAACATAAATATAATAAAATAAAAAATGTTGTCATGTTCATGAATGTTTGGCTTTCGCAGTAGAGACATTTGGACCCTGGAGTCAGGATGCCAAAGAATTATACAAAACTTTGACCCCACTCCTTATTGAAGCTACCAGAGACCCAAGAGCTGGCGTGCATTTTAAACAAAAGGTATCAATAGCCATACAAAAAGTGTAATGCTGCATCTTGGGGACCATGCCACAGGACAAACTTGAAAATTGTTGCAATTTAATTTAGTTTTTTTAGCTCAGAGTAGATACTAATTTATATGATATTAAACTTGCACTTGGGGTGTGGGTATTTCATTAATTTCGATAGGCCTACCAGTTTCGATTGCCGCCGCCCATAAGGATGAAGAAACCATAAACTTATTTAAATTTCGGTTTCAGCCTGTGAGTTCATGCATTTTTAGGAGACTATTGCATCGATTCCTTGTCGAGGTTACAAAACTGTTGGTTTGATGATAAAAATAACAAAGATAAAAATAACTCATAATAAAAATTCACATAGTGAAAGTGATCAATCCTGCTGTTTAACATTGTATTGGTTATCCGCATTGATTCCCCATCCATGGACTTTGTAGATAGATGCATGCCGTACTCCTATAATAATTAAACCTTACTCCTATAATAATAAAAATATCCCTTTCAGGTGTTTGTAAATACAATCATAGCGTTCTTTTCTGAATCTTAGTTTAATATATTTGAATTATAATCGTTGCTTTATTATTTCAGATTGTATTGTTGGGAGCAACAGTTGAAGATTCTTTAATAATCGACTCGATTCGGTTTATTCCATACGAGCACTTAGAAACTGATGAAGAAAACCTTCCTGAATCCTGTCGTCTGTACCCTGAAGAAACTACTACAACAGAATCATCAGAAACTCCTACAGAATTGCCACCTGCAATACCTTCACCCCCTTCATTTTGGAGTCCTCTAAGCATAGTATCTGTTACTATATTATGTATTCTCATTCTATGCTTGGGTATTTTACTTGCCATAAACGGTATGGCATCTATAGGCTCAGTCCCTACAAATAGTAATGCTTATGTCGATTCAAATGTATATCAAGGTCCTCCGCCTCATTTAGTACCTAGAGTTAAATATGTTTAAAATTGTATATATATAAAAAAAACGCATATTACAAAACAAAACATAAATTTCCCAAGTTGTAACAATTGTATGCTAAGTATGTTTAGAATCATTATCACCGAAGAAGTCTACCGTGGTGACTAACTTTACAACATTAAAGTCTTTATCGATGGCATCCATTATTATGGTCATTCCATAAATATGCTCATCATGTATAATGTCGTCATATTGAGGATCTCTCATGCCTAGACATATTTTTATATGTATTCTAAAAACTCTTTGTATTTTTATAATAAATTCTAATGATCTGACTAAATTTAATATTTGTTTGTTTTGTAGCTTGATGGAGATGCTTGGGGTAGATTATATTTAATTTAGTTGCACTTCAACTGTTTTCTAGAGTATGATGTAGTACATGTATTTTTTTTTTAAATTGCATAAAATTAATTATGGTGCCAAAGTTAGTACCGTATCGGTAAAATGATAAGACGGTATAATGTCTTTAATTTCAATGTAACTTTTTTCTTTAAATAATAACTTTACTTTTTGTTTCTAGCGAAGGTGTTCTTTATGTCATAGTTATGCTTGACAATAATATATTAATAAAAAAGGGTGTTTTAATATATATTTTTTAAGTTATTTAATATTCCTCATATATGTTAATATGTTAAAAAAAAAATTTTTTTTGCAGGGTTACATGAATATAAAAACACTTAAAAACAAAAACACTTTTATGTGGTATATATATATATATATATATCTTCAAGGATGCCTTATGACGCCCGAGACCGCCTAGACGGCCCCAGGGGCCTTAGAGAAAAATCAGGCGAGGCGACGTGTCTTGTCGCCTTCAATCAAAATTGTATAGACTTTGGCAGGTGACAGCGTACCTCACGCCTACTGTCACTGTCAAAATACATACGTTTTTGACTGAGGCGACGCGACATGTCGCCTCGCCTGCTTTTTCTCTAGAGCCCCAGGGTACCCAGCGGAGGGGTTTTAATCCCACCTCGTCGTAGCCGATGGTATGAGTCTACACCGAACAAGTGGCTAGCTCGTCGCGATGTTTCGAATAGACTCAATAACCCATCTATAAACAGTTTTACAAGTTGGTATAGTGAAACCGGGACCGACAGCTTAACGTGATCTCCAAGGCACTATAGTGTTGTCAAATGTACATAATTTTTTTTATTAAAAAATCATTGGTACACACCGGGATTCGAACCAGGGACCTTAGTGTTTTTAAGTCCAAGGTCTAACCAACTCGGCCACCACGTAACACATTTTATGTGGTCTTTATGTAATTATTCTTCTAAACAATGACACAAAGGCAAAAGTCATAGTTATGCTTGACAATAAATGTTAATGAAAAAGGGTGTTTTAAATAATATTTCGTAAGTTTAGTAAAAAAATCAGATGAAATAAAGAAACATTATTTAATATGGCATAAATATTTTTAGCCTATGTCGTTATTCCTCTGAGGATGCGATAATGTTTATCGATTATCCTGGAATCTCTGCAGAAGCTTATCTTATATGAATACATTCGGAAACATGACAGACAAATATTATCTTAGATAATATATCGTAATTATCAAAAAATATATTTATTCGTATCACATCCACCTCATTCAGTCAGTTTTTTATACGAGTAATATTACAAATAATTTAATTTAGCAATGATTTTGAAATTATTTTTATTGTGTTTATTTTCTTCAGTTTTTGCTGAAGAATGTATTGTTGTAAATTTCGAAAATTCAGAAGATTTTGAGGAAATGTTTGATGACAATTTTTGTTCGACTAATATGCCATCTACGATATTAAGTTGGGCTCTGAAAAGTTTTTCAATGACTGATATAGAATCGCCAAACAGCAGAAGTACAAAGTTTTTGGTGCCTTCCCCGGAGTTAAGTTGCGCATCAATGAAACCTCTACCTCTGGGTAGGGGACGCCTGGAATTCAAAACTCACGTCCTTCAGCATACTCTTAATCACTTTACAGTGCAAATATTTCGTGAAAATGAAATTCTAGAATTTAAACTTGTCGATTTTAATGAATTGTTTGAATGGAAAACATTAACCCTGGATTTTGATAATGATGGAAATTCAGAATTAACGGTAAGTCCCAAACTGACCTAAATTTTGTCAATGATAAAATTTATATTTTTTTTTAGAAGGCCTTTGGTCCAGACTCCTTAACAATTTTAATAATACCATAACGTATATACAATGGCGGACTTTACTTAAGACCGATTATGGCCGTGCCTAGGGCGGCCAAATATATGGGGCGGAAAATCTGCTCCCAAACCTAAGTTATATCCTGATGAGTATATGACATGTGAAAAAATAAAACAAAACAAAGAACTCAATGTTGTTTTTCGCATAGAACAATTTCAAATTTCTAGTTTGCAAATATATTACAAACTACTAGTCCGCCTCTGTGTACGTATATATATGGTAAATACAATAACAAATGGTTTACAGCGCGAGCCTAGATGGGCTCAAGGTGATGTTATTCTCGGTATATACCGAACAAGTGGCCAGCTCGATGATATTTGGATAGACTCAATGACCCATCTATAAATAGTTTCATAAATTGTTATAGTGAAAGAACATTTGATAGTTTGGAACCGTTTTGTTTTGGGTTACCTATTTGAAATAGAATATCATGCTTTTTGCAAATAATATAATAAGTGTTTAATATACGTAGTGGCCGAGTTGGTTAGACCTTACAAAAACTTAAGTCCCTGGTTCAAACCACGGTGAGTACCAATGAGTTAAAGTTAATCTAAAAATGTATGTATATTTTGTTAAACAACACTAATATAGAGATGCCTTGGAGAGTACGTTAAGCTGTCGCTCCCAGTTTCACTATACCAACTCGTAAAACTATTTATAGATGAGTCATTGAGTCTATCCAAACATTGCGACAAGCTAGCCACTTGTTTGGTGTAGACTCATACCATCGGCTACGATGAGGTGCGATTAAAACCCCCTCTGATGGATATCCTGAGCCCGTAAGGCACTCGTAATGATATTTATTTTTTATATAATATACATTCTTATATGCTTAAATCAATTTTCTTTAACAATAACAATGAAACATTCCACTATGTCATTTGATAAAATTGTACAATGATTAAAAATATTCACAAATCATAATGCCAAATCATGTGAATCTAGATTCCATTTACTTCCAACATTTTTTTTTAATTATGGAGCAATATTAAAAAAAATCTATTCCAATTATAATATTTAATACAAAATATTTATTTTATTATTCTAGATTGTATTATTGGGAACTACAGTTGAAGATTCTTTAATTATTGATTGGATACGATTTATTCCATATGAGTACTTAGATAGTCAACAAGAAGACCTACCTGAATCCTGTAAGCTATATCCTGAAAAACCTACCACAACATCAACTACAGCATTAAACCCAGAGACAACATCGACAACAGATATGACATCTACAACGATAAATCCAGAAACAACATCTACAACAGATATGACATCTACAACGACAAACCCAGATACAACATCTACAACAGATACGACATCTACTACAGAAAAAACAGATTCGACATCAACAACATTAAAGCCAGAAACAACATCTACAACAGCTATGACTTCTACAACGGTAAAGCCAGATACAACAGAAAATCCAGATACGACATCAACAACATTAAAGCCAGAAACAACATCTACAACAGATACGATATCTTCTACAGAAAACCCAGATACAACATCAACAATATTAAAGCCAGAAACAACATCAACAACAGTAAAAATAGATACGACATCTACAACATTAAATCCAGATACAACATCTACATCAGATACGACATCTACTACAGAAACCCCAGATACAACATCAACAACATTAAAGCCAGAAACAACATCAACAACAGTAAAAATAGATACGACATCTACAACATTAAATCCAGATACAACATCTACAATAGGACAATCAGATACAACGTCTACAACAGAAAACCTAGATACGACATCTACAACATTAACACTAGACACAACATCAACAACAGAAAAAATAGAATCAACATCTACAACATTAAAGCCAGACACATCTACGACAGAAAACTCAGATACGACAACTACAACAGATAAGGTAGATACAATATCAACAACAAAAATATCTGACACACCACCAATTTCTGAATTACCACCTATAACGCCTACACCTCCTGAATTTTGGAGTCCTCTAAGCATAGTATCCATTACTATATTATGTGTTTTAACTTTATGCTTAGGAATAGTCCTTGTTATTAAAAGTATAGTATATATTGGTGTTGCTCCTACAAATAAGAATGTCTATATGGATTCAAATGTATACGAAGGTCCTCCGCCTCATTTAGTGCCTAGAGTTAAATATGTTTAAATGTTGTTAACTATGTTTTTATCCTAAATAATTATTCCCCGAGGTTTTTAAGATGAAGTACAGACACCAAACAGGAGATTTTGTACGATGACCCACACTACTTCTCTCTGTGTCGTTAGTTTATTGCTTGCCACTGCCTCGAACGACATTTTAATGAATAAGTCGATTATTTAATAGTGTGCCATTGATAAATTTAAGTAGAGGGCTGTCTATTTTCTCCTTTGCTTTAGTATTTAATTATATTTTAATAAAATGGGGTTATCTATTATTATTTATGTGACATTATTTTATCGAGACGACTAAATATTCACCGACTAATAATGTTATTCCATTATGGACTTCATGTTTATTTGTCTGCCTAATCAAATATGGTGATTTTTAAACTTCCATTTTAATATTTATTATGTTTTTATTTTAATGATCTGACTAAATATTTATATTTGATTTGTAAAATATCTCGATAGTAAGTAAAACTGTCTTACCGTGCCTAAATGACAAAATTGACGTGTTTTATGATTTATTCTATGTTTAGTTTAATAAGAAGTTGTATAGTTGTAATAGTTTTGTAGAAAAGTTTTATAAAGGTATTTAATTATTTTTGTAGCTTTTTACCAACTTTGTTTTGAGTTTATTATTTAGTATTGTAGTCAATTTTTTAAGTTTATAATTTTAAAATGTGTTTTGGTCAACATTTATTGCGCGAGCAAAAAAAACGCCATCATCATCATAAAACCTAATATGTGTGTTAGACGCGATACTCACGATTTTAGGTGAGCAATCATAAAAAGACAACATCTGTTCGGGGGGGGGGGGGGGGATTTTGAATTGACAGCGATGAGTAAGAAAACATGGGCTGCCTAGGCGTGGGCATATTGCCAATCGTAGTGTATTGTGATTTGTGGTCAAGTAATATTGTATTATCCATTCCTTCTAAAAGAAATTTGAATTTCCACAAGTGCGAACAGAATAAAAAATAAATGTTACAAATAGATAATGCCTAATCGTGTAAAAAGCCATATATGGGTATTATTAATTTTAAATATACGTTCAAGAACTGTTTTATTTTTCCTTAGTATTTTTTTTTCGTTATTGCTTCATCTTAAACGGGCAATCCGAAGTGGGCAGGCGAAGTGAATAGGAAAAATTTTTATGCCAGGAGCCAAAACATTAAAATTAGTAAATGTTGTTATCTGTATATGATTCCAGAAAATATATTTCGCATTGAAAAACAAAAAGAATAATTGTATAAGTGCGCCATCATACATTTCGACCACATCGGCAATCCCTGGTTCAGCCGCGAGCATGGCTGGATCACTTAAGCGGCTGAAGTTCAAGGAATTAATACAAAATTATCATTTCGTAGCATTTGAGGTCGAAACTTCTGTAACCTTGGGAAACAAGGTTTGCGTATTTACCCGAGACAAACGCAAACCTATACGACGGGCGTTTTTGGAATGTGGAGATCCCAAAATTCTACGCCTATTAATTACATAAAATCAGCATTGCCTTTTAAAGAGGCAATGGTGCTAGCGTATTAGGTACCCTACCAACTGGCGCCTCATATAATGAGTTTTCCTCATTAATTTCAATTTAGTTTAGTTTAAGTTATTTTTCTAGGTTTATTCATTTTATTTTGGTAATGTTTTGTAAATAAATAATTTAAGGTATAAGTACTAAACTAAACGGGTTGAATTGTATGTCCTCCTTTATAAGTCGGTAAAAAAATATGGCCGTCTCCGGGGTCTAGCGCTCCCACTCCCACTAGCGGTCGTGGGTTCGATTCCCATTCACAGCATGTTGTAAGCAATTTTCATAATAAGTTGGATGTTTTATATGTACTTGAGTTATAAAAAAAATAGTTAATAGTAGATGTAAATGCCTAATTATTTGTTTTATTTAATTTTTTTTTAGTAATTAATTTACTACAATAATATATACCTATCTATATATCAAATTTACTGAAAAAAAAGGTCCGGTCTTAGGAAGGATTATAACAATTTTGATTGTATCCATTAAAATATTGATAAGTACATTATCAAGTAGCTACCTGATAAAAATATGGCGTCTACTGTGATTACAATATCAAAGCACATTCTGTACCTATTGTGATAACCAAATAAAAATAATTAGTACGGTGGACAGCAGATATACAATTTCTATTGTCAACCAGAAGTCACGTTTATGCCTAGGCTTCTCCAGTCGGGTTGACTGACCCCATCAGGCTGACATTAGTCAAAACACTTCACCCTATGGGATCTTTTGTGTGGTCTCCTCGTAAGTAAGAGATGTTCTGCTGGCGCTGAGACCGGACTTTGCCACGATGAGACTGCATAACTGAATTGAGGACGGATGAAGATCCTAAGAAGAAGTAGAAGGCCTGGGCCTTGCCAACAGCGGCAGTGATCAGGTGGCATATGCTTAACGACCGGTTAATTATGTACCCCGGGCATTTAATGGAATCGGCCGTTGAACCTTCTGTCCCCAGTTGCAGACACGTAGACGTCTTTCCCATATTCACTGACATCCACCATCTGCCGAGTATGAAAGAATATCCAGCATTATGTATCTTCTCGGCGACAACTTTGTGGTTTTAACGGACAATAGGTAAGCGCTGTCATCTGCAAACAGGCGCCGGTGTGACATTTTGTGTCTCTGTCTAAGAGGCCAGAGAATCATGGTGTCATTACTAAACATTGCGTACAGTGCGGGAGATAAACAGCTTCTCTGCTATGTGCGACTCCTGTGTAAATGGCATGCTTCACAGAGACTTTCTCTTCTAATAATACGTTAAAGTGACGGTTACGAGTAACCGTGTGGCTGAAAAGGGAGTCGAGGAGTTTGTAGACGAGAGCGAAGTGCCAGATGCGGTCGAATGCCTTCTCAATGTCGAGTAAGACTGCGACCGTGGACCCGCCTTCGCTCGCCACCCAAACCAGCTCAAGTGTGTAGTGCTGTGTCCATCGCGAAAATAGTTGTCCTACGATTGAATTTCAATGCAGCCGGAGACCCAGCTGCTCGAACAGCTTGGCTTAGATGCGGAAGCTGCCCATTCGAGGTTTGTCTTTACCGATCTTTGCCAACTTTCCTCCGCTTACAAAAACCGGGATAGTGTCCGGTTCGGATTATCTCATTACAGAACAGCCTGAGGGCTATGACTGACCTGCGGGGAAGTTGCGATAACATTGTTTTTGCGTACCCATCCAGGCAAAGGCGAATAAAATCCACCTTGATTTTACCATTACATATCTATCAAATCAACTCAATGCTGACAAATACATCAATGAACAATTTTATTGATCTTACAACAATAACTTTTAATCTAAAAATGGTAAAATGCAATACAATATTTCGATCTGTCTGGCCTGTCACTATTCTATTGTATATGTCATGGTGGTATGAGTCTACACCGAACAAGTGACTAGTTTATTATGATGTTGCATACACTCAATAACCGTATACACAGTACACTGCATACTGCATATACTATAAACAGATGTATATCGATAAACAGTTTCACAAGTTGCTATAGTAAATATTGGACCGACAGTTTTACGTCACCTCCAAAGCACTGTACTGGTATAGTTAAAAACACCGGGGAGTTGAACCGGGCAGGGCCCTAAAAACTGTAGTGCTTTTAAGTCCGAGGTATAACCAAGTCTGGCACCACGTATATTACATAATAATAATATTTGATATAACCATCATGAATGACGTAGGTGCTGTTTTAAAGGCGCCTAATGATAACTTCACAAAATTTTTTTTACACCTTAGTCCGTGGCCACCACACCATACCTACTTCCATACATTATTTATTATTATATTACGTTAGTATTTGTTTTTACATCATAGTATTGTATGTGTGTACACTGTAGGTTTTACATCATGGTATTGTATGTGCGTACACTGTAGGTTTTAGTAAACTGTAATACTTTATTTGTTTAAGTTGTTTTGTGTGCACCTCTTGAAAGAATTAGGTAAATACATAAACCGTTTATTTTATACTAGCTTACCCTCGCAACTTTGTATGTTAACATTAACCGTTTACGCAGCCCACGCAACGAAAGCTCTTAAAAGGAGTAAATTTTCCCCGTTTTTGCAACCGTTTTTTCATTGATGCTCTGCTTCTATTAGCGTGATGTTATATAGCCTTTCGCGATAAATGGGCTATCTAACACCAATAGAATTTCAATTCAATTAGAACCAGTAGTTTCTGAGATTAGCACTTTCAACCAAACATTTATATATTATATTTAAATATTTTTTTATATAGATATTTAAAGCCTAGAAAAATGATACTTAAGTACGATGCGACAGAGTAATAATGCGGCTATAAAATAAGCTAAGATGTTAATTGTAATATTAATTCATAATTTTCTTACGCACCAATAAAAATAGCCTAATGAGTTTTATTTTAAGTTCCCATTAATAATACGTGACCCCTAAAGGTAGATACCACGCTAGGCCCCGACGACCGCGGCAATTTTTTCTCATACATATACCTACCCTGAAAGGCTGTACTTTTGGCTAATATTAGGCTCTACTGACTAAATTAAAATTCTATTCCGAAGGAACCATGTGTTGTAAATGAAAAAAAAAATGGCTTCTTCATACAAATTAGTTGTTAAAATAATCAATTTTAAGGCAAAAAATCCTGGGTTCGATTTCCACACATATTAGAACTTTTTCTGATCAGTTTGCCATATGTGCATTTGGATTGAGAGATCTAATCAAAACCAAGCTTATTATGAAATTACTTTGTTGCATCTTGTAGAGATTATTCATGAAATTTTAAAATTTGTAAAGTATAAAAATAGGAACTCTCAATCCATGTCAATCATATATATGGTAAGTTATTTTTTTATACAATTATTCAGTAAACAGTTGTAAAAAATAACCATAAGAATTGAAACTGGAGGTAAAATGAAGAAGGCAAGGGAAAATATGGAGGTCTTAATCCAGACTTGTCTAGTTTGAGTGATCCTTTAAATCACAGTCGCGTGCATAGGTGTTTTAGGCAGGGTAGACAAAAACATACTATAAAAAAAAAGACTTACCAAAATTTATTTCAGGAAAAATTATGCTGGATTTAGCCACCTCTCATATCCTCAAAATAACTGATTAAAAATATTTGAACATATCATTTTGCGGATACTCGAAGCGGCCCATAAAGGAGCCTGAAGTATCCAATTTACACAATAGGTAGTATAGTATACGCATTGAAAGTAGGTAAATGGTGAGAAAAAGGAACACTGAGTGCAGCACTGAATTATGTTAAAAGTGGCAATATAATGGATTTTCTACCCCTGCTTACCATCAGGTAGATGCCAGTAACTTGCCGCGATCCTATATAAAACACGCGAAAAAATGACGTTAGTCAGTCAGGAAATTTAATTAAGTATAAGACATAAAAAATTATGTAATTTCAAAATAAAATAAACTTGGATCGAGAATAAAAATTAATCATCTACCTATAAATTAAATCTACTCGTCTGTCTGTCTGTAAAAAAAATTGTAGGACGGAATCATAAAAGTTAGGGGTACGTTTTATTTCAGTTAAAAGTTTTTTTCTATAGAAATCATGGACAAGTCGGTGAGCCGGTGCTGGCCTTGTGTATTTCGCAAATATGTATGAATACGTTTTAGTGATGAAAAAGGTCTTTCGGCTGAAGCACTGCTGGCTGGAATTGTTACAATAAGATTAGCGAAACGGACAATTTCTAAAAATACCATGTTTAAATAATTTTCATAAAGATGTTCGATAATTTCATAAAAGTTTAAGCTTTTAAATTCAGGAGTTTTATAAATAAATTACTCTTTCGTAAGGCGCTCTAAATTAAAATTATAGTCTTTATAAGATTGTACAAAATCGTAAATTAATTAAGTAGGAAAATCTGCGGTATATTTTTCAAAATTTTCGCACGACGAAAATCCGATAAATTTCATTACTTTGATACTTTTATAAAGCTGACGACATCCTCTCAATATATTGTCAATTACTTGAAAATTGAAATTTATTTTAGGATCTAATATATTTCGTTTGCGTTTTGGTGGACCCGTAACTATTTGCACGGATTCGTAAATTATATCAAATTGAGATCTAAGAGAATTTAAAAACAATTCAAAGGATTTAATTTTTTGAATACAATAAGTTACGTCGGAAGTCTTATTTTGAATAATTTGGTATAAAATATCAGTTTCGACAAAAAATTTATGAAAAACATGAAGCAAAAATTTAAACTCAAAATCTTTTAAACTACTTAATAACACCGAAGCTTGAGTTAGGGTTTCCCCATCCCAAGAGCTATAATGTTCTGCCATTTCCTCAAAAATATTAATTAAATGTGAACTAGAATTAAAAATTACATTAACTGTCCGCGAATGATAAGTCCAACGAGTTTCAGCGACGCGAGGATTTTTTTTTAAATCGGCTTAATTATTATAAAATGCTTGTCTTTTTGAACTACTATTTAAAAAGTTGCCCAATAATTTAATAATGTGGATTAATCGTTTAGTTTCATTAATGCGCTCACATTTAGAAAGAACTAAATTTAAAAGATGCGCGGAGCACCAAACATACAATGCATGCGGACATTGTTGTCCAACTAAGGACTGAACACCATTTAGTTCAGATGACAGAACGGCTGCGCCATCGTAAGTTTAACCTATTAATTTTGATAAACAGTTAAAATTGAACAAAACTTCTAAAATAATATTTGACAAAGTTTTAGCAGTGCGATCGGAACTTACATCAATATATTTAATAAAACGATCAACGAGTTCAGAATTATGAAAATATCTTAAAATAAGTACTAATTGTTCCCTACCGCTTACATCAGGCGTTTCATCCACCGTTACCGCGACAAAATCGGTAGCATTTATCTGCTGCTGTATATTTTCTCATTACAGCTGCTACGATCGAGATCAAATCATTTTGAATACGGTTTGATAATCCTCTGAACGCATTAGATGAAGGCGCTAAATGATTTTCTAAAATACCATCATATTTCGCGATCAATTCTACAATTTCTAGAAAATTACTTTTATTATTCGATGATGCAGATTCATCATGTCCGCGAAATGATAGCTCTTGTTTTCCCAAAAAGCAAACGATATCAATTAAGCGATGAAAAATAACTCTATTACAGTCTACATTCGCGTTGCGTCTATAGATGTCTATTTTAACTGTGAATTTAAGCACGGTTCGACACGATTTTTGCCAAAAGTTTGCAAATTATAATAAGAAGATAAATGTTTTTCGGATTGTTCATGTTTTTTAACTGCAGCCGAAAGATTATGCATATCTACATAACCAGTACTATTCCAAATATTGCTATGGTTAGAGAATAAACGGCAAGGGAAACAAAACAATCTATTTGTATGACTACAACCCGTCAACCAAGTAAATAATTCGTATTGTTTTACATTAAATGATCTATTTATCTTACCGCTGACCGTTTTTAAATCCAATACCGGCACACAACGACCATTTGTAATAACTTGTCTTTTTTTTTCAAAAGTAAGATTTTAAAACTTTATATTTTTTTAAAATTTTTATTTTTTTTAATTTATTTGAGGGCATTGCATATGTATGCATCAGCCCTAACCAAATTACAATAATAAAATTAAACTTTACGTACATACAAAATACACTTAAAAATTACATACAAACACAGAAAATTATAAAATTGACTATACATACAAATATTATTATTTAGTTTCACTAGAAACTAAACTTTTACTAGAAAAATATAAAATAAAGGTAATTCTAGGACTTAAGAAAGTTAAATGTAAAATAAGTTACAATTTTCCAAAAGTATTAATAGCAAAATTATAAATTACTATGTACAACATTTCATGTTTTAATAAAGACTGTAGAGTACTTGGAAATTTTGAAGGTTTTAACCTATCTTTGCATTTTGCAATAAAAAGAAGTCGTTGAAGTGAGAACTTTGGGCATTCAAAAAACAAATGATCGAGATCACAATATTTACTATTACAATATTTACAATTACTATTTGTTTCTAAGTTTATTCTATTATGGTGTGCAGGAAAATGGCAATGTCCTATGCGTAAACGGCTAATTGTAGTTATATAATTTCTGCCAAAATATTGCTTAGATATTTGAAACCAGGCTTTGGTAGTCGGTACTGGTGCTATTTCTTCTAACCATTTTCCTTTTGTTACTCTAGAATTTTGTAGATCTACTGTCCAACGTTTTATCATGGTATCTTTAACAATAATTTCTAAATCGGAATATGGGACTAATTTATTACAATAATTGATACCTATAGATGATTTGGCTAGATGATCGACTATTTCATTTCCAGAAATACCTGAGTGACTAGGACTCCAACATAGTTCTATTGTTATATTTTGATTGTTTATAGACATTAATTCATCACGTATTTCGTGTAACAAATAATTCGATTTTATATTTTTTTCTAAACAAAACGTACTGCATTCACATTCCATTTTTAATACCTAAAGAAATTCAAATTAGATCTTTAAAAAACTATCTCCACAATAAAAAGAATCTCACGCGTACCGATTGTGCAAACAAACTAACAAACTACATAAAAAAACAAATTTCTTCCGTGAAATCAATAGAAGTCCGTAATAATTACGAGTTTATTATAAAACAAAGAAAAAACAAAAAATTATACATTTTCCTAATTATAAATCATATTTAAAAATGTTCAGAAAATTAAAAAGTTAAATTTATGTTTATATCGTGATTATAATTATGTTGGAGTCATTTCAATTTCGCGCAAAAGTTAATTGATACCTATATTATCCGAAAGGATAAGAGGTTCTTTGTATGTGCGTGTAGTTTACTATCTTTGTATTTCATATACAGACAAGGTTTTTACACATTTTCTATGTGTGCAAATTTAGACAGTTTAGTTCAACGTCTTACATACATTTATGCATGAGGGCGCGTTTGTCGAATTACAAATAAAATCTAATAGTTGCCAATAGATGGCACTTTTCATATATTTTATGAATAGTTAACATAAATTAAATGTTTTAATAAAATATCTATTATTGTGCATTATGTCAGGGGTGTCTTTTTGTCTCTATGAGATGCACGCCCAACACCGTGTTAGGCTGAGTAGAAGCAAAAGTTATTTATGCCAGCATATACATGACATACATACATACAGACCTATTTGCAAAAAAAAAAAATACATTATGATAACCGTTTAAAAGTTATAGCAAATTCGTCATTTTTAAAACATTTGTTGTAATAGCTTAAAGAAATTATAATAATAATTGTTAATTTGATTGAATTTGATCGGTTTAATATAATTCTTTATTTTATTTGTAATTTGGTATAATAATGTAATTTTATCCATTATTTTATATTTATTTTGTTTTGATTATTTTGATTATGTTTTTATTATTATTATCTACTTTCTTAGTTATTATTTATATTTATTTTTTTGTACTCTTAGGGCTTTAAACTAGTTAAGATCTGTTTTCTTAACTGTTGTAAATATTCAATGTTTTGTTTAAAGGCCGTTGTACAACCAATAATGAAATAAATAAATAAATTTGGACGGAATATTCTATATTTTCACATACTTTTATCCCAAAGAACATCTAAAATTCTACAAAGTATTAAAGAAAAATCGGGAGCGATTTTATAATGTCAGCGGATGACTATAAATATCACTGAAATGTCAAAAAAGTCATCGATTTATAAAGTTCGTATTTTTGGATCTCGGGTGACTAAAGGTGAGTTCCGTACCATCATTGAGTTTTTATGATTTAGCATAGACATGAGAAACAAGAATGACAAACAATATTTTCTTAGTTCAACGAAACGCAAGTAGCTCTTGTCAATGAAAAACAAAATAAGGCACATACGAGTATGACTTTCAAAAATAGAACTTTTTGATTTTGATTCTGATAGATGAAATTAAACTTTAGTGTGTGTAGAGATTGCACATAATGATAGTTTAGGATTCCAAATTTACCCATACAGCATGTCGTGTAGAACAACAATGTTTTTTTTACTCCTGGTATGAACTCATAGGTAAGACCACATAGCCGCAGAATGGACGGCCGTTGGGGCATTAAGGTTCTCGAGTGGCGACCGTGTGCTGGAGGACGCAGCAGAGGCAGGCCCCCCACAAGATGGACCGACGACCTGAAAAAGGTCGCGGGAAGCCGATGGATACAGGCAGCGCAGAACCGGTCATTGTGGCGATCCTTGGAGGAGGCCTATGTCCAGCAGTGGACGCGCGAAAGGCTGGCATGATGATGATGATGATGATGAACTCATACCAAACCAGTAAGCCTTCAGACTGATTCCAAAACAAATTTTCCTGTTTACTAACACCAGTAAACCCATAGACTGATATAGAAAAACAATTTAAGAGTCTTCAGAAAACGGTAAACCCCTGATTGAAATCTTAAAAATAAACCTGGCCACCGTTGAAAAGACAGACTGATCTCAAATATTTGAGCCTCCTGAAAAGCGGTACCCACAAGCTGATCCCATAACATAATATTTGAATCTCCTATACTTCCATGCTATTATTACCCTATACTAATAATGCCTTAGTACTATTTCGCGTTATGGGGTTGTTATCAACCCGAGCAGTGTCAATTAGAAGGAATCTCGATTACCTATGTGAAATTGATCTAATCAATGTTTTTCCAATTGATTGGCAACACCCGTATTGCGTAGGGAACTTAAGAATCTGAGTGTACATTTTGATAATCTTACTAGAACTATCTATATATCGAATACACTCTTGTAATTGGTGAAGTGTAAGTACCATGGAGAAATGGGCCATTCTTCAAAACGGTTCCTGCTAAGAAGATTTCTCTGCTAGCAGCATAAATGACGCTTGGTCCAATTCTATAAATATTTATCTGCATAATCTTCTGCATTATATTAACTTCTTATGTATATTTTTTTATAGGTATAATGATTGATAAATATTTTGCTAGATATTTCCAGATAGATACCGTCTACGATTTTTTTAAGAAAATAGTCAAATAAAGATTTTCAGGCGTGAATTTCCCATTTGTCGTTAGTAGGAACGGAGCCGATAGTGACAACTGGGAATAACCCTTTTTCAGCATTAGCATTCATTATTAGTGTATTATTTAGATAGTTCATTGTAGAGTACCTAAAGTAGAACCTAAATCTTTTTTCGGCAAAACTAGCATAAAAAACAATCAGTAAAAAAGTTATTCAGGCGTTAAATTTTCAGCATAATCACTTTTAGATAATAATAATATAAATATGAAAGATTTTACACACATATTGCCCTGGTCACATTCTAAGCTCTAGGCTTGTACTATGTGTACCAGAATCAACGAAACTAAAACATATTATATTTTATGAACACACAAACCATGACATACTGTACAGAAAAACATACTAATATTTTTTCCCATGAGTGGCAATCGAACCCACGACCTCCGGATACAATTCCAAAGGCAATCACTATAGTCTACGTATTGTAGAGTATGAACATTCCAAAAGTTTGAAGGCATTAATAATAAGATATATGATAGTTTTTTTTTAATAATGAGAACTTTGTCGTCATTTGGTGACTAGACTTGAGTTTTTGCTAACGATAGCTTAAACTTTTTGGTTGTTTATCAGTCTTGGACTGCATATCGCTCACCACTCAGTCACATCAGGTGGGTGCAAGGTCATATGTAGAAATTATATTTATTAAAAAAAACTATTTAATTTGTATAGCATGTTTCTCAAAATTACGTTATTAGTTATTTGGTTGAGTAGAGAGGGTAGTGAACACAGTGCAGGTGAGAGTTCAAAAGGCCTTTAAACCTACTTCGCGGTCCAGGAACGCTGAAGTTCATTCCCCTGCCTTCCAACCACGCAATGAACCAAGCACTCCCACGGTGAAGCCATGGATAGCTAAGAACATTGTCTCTCATACTACTTAAGATAAGAGTTTAAAATAACATAATTCAACCATACATCTATAAGTTTAAGTTGTTTGGATTGTTTCTCGGGCAGCTTGGCGGTTAAATTAGGAAACGCAGCCAGCTTTTGGGCACTCTAATGTTGTAAGTTGGAGGGGTATTTTTTTATATTGAAAGAGTTCTGTTTGACTCAATCTTGCCTAATGGAAAACATCGGTGAGGTCCAATGTAGAGAACGGTTACTCTGTTATTTATGTTGTTAAAGACATTCAGATTGTGTCTGGAAACACAGATCCAGAGAAAGAAAAAGCACGCCTTAGAAGAGATGAAGCAAAACGCATTGTGCGTTTGCATCGGGTATCAATGACGCCTCTGAGTCTAGATGTTCAATATCGTAACGGGGCAAGAGGAATTAATTGATGTAAAACTCTCGATAGTACATTATTTGAAATGTTAACTGTAAAAGACAGAGAGAGTGACTTTTCATCTATATTTCTTTTTTCGGTACCTATTTACTTTGTTTTGTTTCTATAGTTAATTGTTCATAATGCACAACATGTTTCGGGATTCTTTGAGGGTAGCCCGAATACTGTAGATGCGTGTTTCTATTATAGTTTTCAAAGTTAATATTATTGAATATTATTGTGCAAAAGTGTACTAATTTTGTAGAATAAGCATTCGTATAGTGATATTAAGTGTTAGAAGTGTAGCATTTACGCAGTGTACTCGGTATTTGTGCTATCTCAAATAATCCCAAAATCTTCAGTAAAATGGCGGTACCCATTTTATTGTTGATGCTTTTCTTCTTCACTTGATATTGGCAAGACTATACCGTATGCTTTCATACGGTCATGTCGCCATTTCTTTTTCTACCCTAGCCCTTTCCCGAATCCTTTCCATCCTGTTATCCCTCTTTCACAAATATTAAATAATGATTTTAAAACTACCCACATGACACTGGCAAAATTACGTGTAACGCGTAGACGTCATTCAACAAAATATAATAATAATAACATGTTTCGGAGAGAAGTAGGAAAGCGTCTCACGGCTTTGTGACACGTAAGGAAAGTAGTTACTTTAAACATTGAAGGTTATAAGAATATTGAAGTTATATGACTTTAAAAGTATTGTTCATTTTTCTTTGTTATCTGTTCAAGATTTGCAAAATAATAAAAAAAAAAAAATTCCCCTTTCTATGAAGTTTGCGGAGCGATTTATTAGATCTATATTTTTGCTCCCGTAAAAAACCATTACAAGAATATTATCTGATCTAAATTAGAGGTAGGACCAAGGTTTATAGTTATAATGTGAACGTGTTAAAGGATATAATTTATTATCTAAACATAATCATCATAGATAACACTTGCTAAAAAATATAGATATCATATCGTTACTGATGATTGATTAAAACGCAACATACTACAATAATCCATATTCGTGTAAGGTTACGTTCCAATTTTATATTATAATGAAATTTATTTTGTTAACAATAGTTTTATATACAGTGGAGGCATCTTTGAATGTAAAATGCGTAGACTGGAATGAAGATTTTGATTTGTTTAATTACAGAAGTGCTTGTTCATCGCTACCTGTATGGCAACTGAAGAATTATAATGAAGAAAAAGTGTTACAGAATAATAGAGAAAATACTCATTTCATAACACCGACTTCTAAATCTCATGAAGATCTAAGTTGTATATCAAGTCGTCCTATTAAGTTTCATAAAGGAAGAATTGTAGTAAATATATTTGATGATCCAAATGAAGATAATGTATTTAATATTATAATTATTCCTCGGCCTGAAGTTAAAAGAAACGAAAGTATTTATTCAGAAAATAGTTCTGGTTGGAAAAAAATAATCATCGACGTGGAAACAATAGGGGAACCTAAATTGCTTAAGGTGAGCAAACTTCTGTAGGATATTTTATACACATCCTAGTAAAACTAACTAAAGTCTAGACTTGTACAAGTCTAGACTTTTATATATATTTGTACCAGGAACAACAAAGCTTTTAAATATTCTATTTTATAAACATCCAGACCATTGCAAGCTGAATATGTTGGAAAACATGTTTAGGAATCGAACCCACGACCACCGGATACAACACCAACGAAGTAACTATTAGACTATTTTGTTTTTGTAGCACTGTGTAAATTTGTATCTATCTGATAATAAAAGTCCATGAATGGCTTCGATCAATACATTGTTGTTTAACAGCATTGATTGCTCCCACTAGCTAAAATGATGTGGTTAAGAAAAGAGCGGCGGAAATCTATATAGTGGCAACGAAACATCCATGAAGATTTCGACTCAATGGTAAATGGATTTAATGATTCACGAATTGTTTTTACTAAAAGTACACGTTTACTTATCAGTTAATTTAGATAATATTTGTATGTTTCAGATAATATTTCGAGGCTCAAGTTCCAAACAGAATTCATTAATTATGGATAACATAGCTTTCATTCCAGCTGATTCTGAAAGTAATGCTCCAATTTTTACGAGAGAAGTTCTGGAAAATTATGCTATAAGTAAAATGCATATTGCAACAAACAATGAAGGATTTTGGAACGAAGTTTCAATTATGGGAATAGCTTTTCTTGTCGTGTTGTGTTTAATTTTAATTGGAGTATTTATTTTTGATTGTATCCTTTCAATTAGGAACGGGCCATCTGCAACTAACTTAATACAAACTAAAACATATACAAATAATTTACACACAACGAGTAAAACGCAATTGTTTCAATAATAATTATTACCTTAAAATAATAATGTAATAATAACCAGAGATTATCACTCAATTTATCTGTAGTTTGAATTTGAAAATTTAATTTAATTTCCTTAAGCTTTATATTAGCACAATAACAACTCTACTGATATTGTCAACCAACTACGATCATTTACGGTTAGCATCCACATGTTGATCCCAACGTTTGGTCCAAATGCCATTCGTCAAAATGTGTGGATTGAGAAAATAGCATTATTCACAACGTTGGCGTCAGCATTGGCAGTTGGCCGGCGCAATAAACTAATGTAATTTCCAACGTGTGGATGCCGAGCCAATTAACGAGCCACAATTGGTAATGGTGTAAGGGCAACGTGTGGAGCCGGGGTAACAATTCTATTGATATCGTCAACTAACAACGATCTTTTTTGACGGTTAGAATCTAAGGTCGGCTTCAAACGTTGGTCCCAACGTTGGCCCCAATGCCATTCGTCAAAACGTATGGAATGGTACAATAGTATTGGTTCCAACGTTAGCGTCAACATTGGAAGTTGGCCGGCGCAATTAACTGGTGTTGCGGCCAACGAGTGGGGCCGGGGTAACGATAGAAACTATTCGTAATTTAGTAGTTACCATAGTTAAAAAAAAAAAAAAAAACGCGTATCATCACGGGTGCAATGCCATTCGTCGAATTTAGTATAACACCCGTTATTTGATTTCTACACGAATAATAAGAAATTATTGAATTTTACACAAGTAATTCAAGACGGGACTTTTTTTTCGATTCAAGAATTTATTGTTTATATATATATATTCTTGAATCAAAATAAAATCTTAGATCAATTCTATAATGTAATACAGTATAAAAAACGACTCTATTCAGAAACGTTTTGTTAAACCAGATCTATTTTCTCCATTAGCCTTTTTAACCTTTGTTTTCTCTAGTAGGTACAATATTAAGATAAAAAAAAGTGACAAATAACATTTGTAACCAGATTTAGGCCTTGTTTAATAAAACGTTTCTGAATAGAGCCGTGAATATTTATTTATCTTTACTCCAATTGTAGTTAACGTGAAAACAATATGTAGATACCAGTAAATGACACCTGACGAAACATATATTGCATGAAAATTTATTTGTATGATAACAATTGCTATGCAAGTAACTTCCTAATAGTTATACCTTAATTTAATTGTACAATTTCATTTTGAACTTTTTAATATTGCGTAGTTTTCCAAACTCATGGTGCAAAATACTAATATTTTAGAAGCAAACATACAAAGTCCAAGAATGAGGCCAATCAATAAAGCATTGGTCGCTCCCACTATGCGGCTATGAATTAGTAATGCGAGTCTATTACTCACTGCTTTATCATCAAATAAACTCATTTCGTAACTTAAACCTAAGAGATTTTTTAAAATACTTTTTACTCGAGAACTGCCTTGTATATATAATAAAATATATATATGACTTGATGGTAAGCAAATCTACAGCGTCCATGTAGTGGTCAATCAATACAAAGTTGCATTGAGCGGGAAATGGGCAGCGACAAAGACAAATTTTCATTATCTTCTAATAAGAGAAGTTTTGTTAGAAAGTTTAATTTTTTAAACACTAGATATGTCTTTTTTGTTGTGACTTCTTTTTGTGTTTAAATACTAAAAGAAAGTGCGTCCTAAGTCCATAAATGGGGTCGAACATTGTTTATTAACATTTATTGTTAATAATAATTCTTATAATAATAATTCTTTATTCATAATTAATGTTTACAATTTATAATTTTAATTTACCGGATCCCATACTAGGAAAAACCTGTGTTATGGGTATTCGGTTTACAATTATTGAAATAATTACATATTACAAACCATGTGTACGTACTATGCGTGGTATTATGAAGAAGAAAGCGTTTTAACGCTTAATATAAGTGGTATCTGAATGTAGTTAGGTCTGTAAGGTGTGTGTCATGTATGTTAATATTATGTTCTTGGTGGCGGGGTAGAAAGGCCGTGTATGTTGAAAGTTTGACTTTTTAAGGGTAAGTGGAGTGTATGTTTGCGTGGTGTGTGTTTAAGCTGAGGTGCATAATGATGTAGTTGGTAACGGGGTAATAAGTCAGTATAAGGTAAGGTGTTTGTCTCGGTATGAAAATGTGGTACATGTATGTTTGTGTGGTGTGGGGTTGTTCGTGTAGGGTGAAACATTGATTAATTAAGGATAAGTGGGGTGAATATTTGTGTGGTGTGTCGTTGTGTTTTCACTATGTTACGAAATAGGCGGCGCAAATATTAATTTGCCCCGCCAATTACGAGTTTATTATATTATCCTACTTTTTTCGTTCTCAAATCAACTGTTCGTTTCGGTTTCGTAAACGCACTCTGAAATGAGACAACACAACTCTTTAAGAAATCAAGACAGTAGCAGGCGTCTGAAAACTATTGATAATAATAATAATATGTAGGACATTTTACACAAATTTCTATGGTCACAAACTAAGCTCTATGCTTGTACTATGTTGTATATTGTAAGCGTGTACCAAAACCAATGATATGATAATGATATGATTGGGGAACATATTAATTATAGTAGTCCTAAGCATAAAGCTGAAAGTTTGTATCCAGGTTGGGTTTTCGTTATAGAGTAGGTAATGTAGGGGATGCAATGGCTGCAATGGGCAAACGGGAATGAATGAGTTACGCAAGTTTAAGAAAATTAATTGTTTGTATGCTTAAAAGGTAGGTGATAATAGTATATTATTCTACCAATAAACACATTTGTAAAAACTTGGCCAAATCTCGTGATTGCTTAGGATTTTTACCTGAAACAGGCATCTTATTACGAGGAGATAAAGTTTGTATGAATAACGCCTGAAAATAAATTAGTAAAAGTCACTAACAACACCATTCCATTGTATAATAATCTCTTTTTCAGACTGGTTTTCATCACCAGGCTTTCTCTATATGGCTTGGCTGAACTATATATTATATCTATTTACTGCTTATTTATACTATATTTTTACTTTTAAAATACTACTAAACTCGTTTTAACATTATTTTTTTCTCAAAATTTTACTGAGTTTGAGAAAATATATCTTAAACTTATCATCAAATGTTTTTTCAACCAACAAAGTATTTTTTATTACAATCAAGTAATTAAAATATCTCAAAACTAATAAATATTTTCTTTGATCTAGATACAATATTTGTCAGAAAATATTTTCTTGAACTAAGAATAAAATTATTAATTTGATGATAAAAAATACTAATTTTAATAATATACGTTGGCATCTGATGGGATTAGTTCGGATCGAAAAGGCACGCGATCATAAACCAATCGTCTGTGTTGAAGCGCTCGCGCTGTGTGGACCAGCCAAATTTAAGGGTCAGGCTCTATCGTGTTCGCTGTGAACCGAGATGTTACTTTTAAATGGATTCAATCAGCGAACTGTTAGCTTCTTGGAAAATTTCTCAAGATATAATCGACGTTTTTATATGTAAGTAACAAACCATAATACCTATTCTTATTATTTTTCTTTGCTAAGTAACTATCACCGCGTCATTTAATAAAATTGTATTGTAGGTTTTTCAAATTAACTTATTGTAAGAAGAGCTATTAGTGGTAGTTAGTCATTATTATTAGTACGTATAGTAATTATTTTTACCTAAATTTTACCATTTTTTATGGGTTACTTCAAGTATTGTAGTACCTACTTTGTGGCTACATTTTTTTATTCAATATTGAATGACTCAAAAGAGTATATAGGAATGAGAATATTGAATTCACCTGTCCACTATAGTGCAATAATGTTACGTGCTTGTTTTCATGTGATGCAAGCATTTACTGTATTCAACAACTTTTTCTGATCCGAAAATGACCTAATAACATTTATATTTTTGTTTCTATTTACAGCTAATAATATAACTGTACAACAGTTTTCTAAAATAAATGGAGAAATCCTTAAGGAGCTATTTCCTAACATAGGTTATCGTATTCTTCTAACAGAGAAATATCAGAGATTGTTACTGCACAGGTATGTGTAAATATTTGATGCAACTTTTTATTAGCAATATAAAACTACTCCTTATTAACAATTTATTAGTTGTATTGTATTTTTTTTTTCCAATGGGATATCTTATATTTTTACTATGTCCTTATAAACTCCCATTTAAATAATTTTATATTTTATGAATTCCAGGCATCAATAGAAACCAATACTAGTGACTCTAGTTTCCTCCGCATTGATAATAATGATTCTGGTGCTGAATATGAAAAAAAATCAGTTCTAACTTGACTAGATGATACCTATAAAAGTGCCCAAATTATTTAGTGTAAGTGACAATTTTTTTGTTAAGTTATCTTTTGGTATTAAGATAACTTTTATGTTAAAACGATATTTTTTTAAATAAAACTCTTTTGTATTATTCAAGTTGTTTATTATATTCAACACCCATATTTAAGACCAAATAATACAAACTTGAAGATTATACATCTATATGCATTGTATAGTACTATATATACCTAAGGTTTCTTAAATCTCAGAAGTTTGTATATTTTATTTGGTGGAAATTTCTCAAAAAATACAAACTAATGAGGTTTAAGAAGCCGTAGGTATATATAGCCTATACCTACTGTTTTTATTCCAAAACAAATAATTCTTACTTCAAGAATATTGAATCTTACTAATGTTAAGAAAATGTTCTTCAACTAAGCATTACTGTCTACATACAACACAACATCACTCTTCATTTAAAGCACTATTCATTAGTGGAATATATATATATTTTTAATGTAGATTGTAAAATATTAATATTAATTAAATATCAACTTAATCGAAGAAACAAATCACTCTATTTCACACTGCCAACTTTTCAACCAAAATAATTAATTACTCGAAACAATTAAATTTATTTTTAATCAAGAATATCATTATTTAAACATAAGAGCCCTCTGTATTGGTACTGACAAAAAACGCGTTGTTCGAAGAATATTTTTTCTTAATGCTATGATAATATTTTTTTTATCAAAATTTTTTTTTACATGATCTTAGAATATATTTTTTTAATCCAAGTATCATTTTAATCTTTATAGAAAAAGAGGACATTTTACATAAAGACTATTTGTTCTTGACAATTCAATTAAATTCTATCTTAGTTTAAATATTTTCTTTTGGCCTGTGATATGTTTTTCTTGATACAAATGAACCATTTTAAGATTTTTTATTTCTGTTTTGAAGAAAATATCCTCTAACGGCTATAGGGAGATTTCCATTTACTTGGAGTTAATGAATTTTCTTTGGCACAAAGCAATATGTCTTATTTTCAAGTAATCTGTTTTTACCGTGTAATTCTTCGGACATATATAATAATATATAAGACTAATCATGTATTTAGGATAATTTAGAACTTTTCCAACATATGTTCCTTGAAACAACGATACTAGTACATGCATACATACAAACATACCATCACGCCTATATCCCTGTTAAGGGGTAAGCAGAGAGCAATGTACGCCACTTGGCACGGTCTCTACATACTTACAGGCCCGTCTGTTTTTTAGACTTCATATTTGTTCTTCTTTAAGGACATCTCGAAAGTCTAATACATATCAATATTTTATAAACACTCAGACTAAAACTAACTTTACAGACAGCCTTAACTGGGAATTGGACCACGACATCTGGATACAACTAAACCCGGGTATAAACTCCTGACTAAAACAATATAATTATGGAAAGTATTATAGCCTAAGTACTTATATAGGTGGTGGCAGAGTTGGTTAGTCATTAGACTTGAAAACACTTAGGTCCCTGGTTCAAACCCCGGTGTGTACCAATGAGTTTTTAATCTAAAAATGTATGTACATTTGATTAACAATACAGCGGTATAGTACTTTGGAGAGCACGTTAAGCTGTCGGTCCCAGTTTTGCTATACCAACTTGTGAAACTGTTTTTAAAGGGGTTTTGTGTCTATCCAAACATCGCGTCGCGACGCGCTAGCCCCTTGTTCGGTGTAGACACATACCATCGGGCTACGACGAGGTGGGATTAAAAACCCCTCCACTGGGTACCCGAGGCCGTCTAGGCGGTCTCGGGCGCCGTAAGGCATCCGTGATGATATATATATATAATAGTGTTACGGCGCTTTATTCACACAATTTAATTAGTAAAAGGTACCTAATTAAATTAATAATACCTAAAGCCAATATGAATTATTAAAATTGTTTTAAGCTTTTCAATACTGCCTGCAGAAAAACTGTTGTTTGTAGAGAGTGAGTATTTATGGGATTTCAAAGGTTTTTAAAGTAAAACTATAATATTATTATTTAAGACGTCATGAAATAGAGATAAACGTTTGTTTTTAGAAATAACCATTTGAGTTAGAAAGTTGAAACATTTGGAATTATTATATCTAATAGATCTCTTTTTTTTTATCTTTCTGAAACACAGGTTTAGGTAGGGTCCATAACCACTGAGCTACAGGTATCAAAGCTAGCACCTTCTATTACCGATATAATTTTTTTAAATCTCTTTATACTTGAACTGGCTTCTTGCTACGGGGGATTCACCCAAAACTAATTAACTAGGTAGGTAATAAAAAAACTATATTATGCAAGAAGTTAATTTACAAAAGAATTTAAGAAATGAAATGAAATATATTTATTTGCCAGAATACATTTACAAAAGATCTTCAAACAACATTTTTTGGTGATAGTATTCAGCCTGAGTGTGCCTGCTGCTCAAAAATTACACGTTACATAAAAGACAGACAAAACAATATAATTAAATTATTAAAATACATCTCAATTCAATATTATATATAAGTTAATTATTTAAATAACTGTTTCCAAACAGCTTTAATAAATTATTATTCATTTGTATCATATCATAGGTACATGTCCACTTATTTAACTATTCAAATTTAATATTTAATGGTTTTAAATACCTATTCCTTAACAGAGTAGAAGCTGTTTGATAGAAGCCACTTCGTAAGCTTTCTTTTAAATAATTCACCCTGCTATACTTTTATGTCATAACGCAATTTATTGTACACCAGATTACACATATTATAATTTTTTTTTCCATAAATGTATTTATTACAAATGGGTCGATATAATTTGTTTCTATTACTCTCTCTTGCCGCTTTATAAAATATCCACTATGTTTTTTTACAAATATGCATATATCTTTAATATAATACATACATGGCAGAGGTAAAACGCTATGATTTTTAAAAAGCGGCCTACAGCTACCGAGAAATTGGGCTCCGCTCATTACACGTATACATTTTTTTTTAGCCTATTCCACCTCACCCAAATTTCCCCATAGTATCTTCGGACTAAAAGATACGTGACCGTGGTAAGCCACTAACGCGGCTTCGGGCAAAACTGTATGTCTTAGACGCTTGAATGCAAAAACAAAACGATCTAGTCTATTACAAATAAAGTCAATGTGTTCCTTCCAATTAGAATTTCTATCTATAATTATACCTAAAAACTTAATAACTCCATTTTAATATTATAATAATATATTTGTATTTTATCTATATCATACGAATTAAATTGTATAACTTTTGTTTTATCTACCCTTATAATAATTAATAATAATTTTATTAGTGGCCATCCAATCTATGATATATTTTATTGCAGTATTTACTGATAGACTACACGTGCTCTTATTATTACACTTAACTAGTAGAGTGGTATCATCTGCGTACATGACACACCTATGTGATATAGCTCGGCAGATCATTTATGTACAGAAGAAAGAGCAAAGGAACAAGGATGCTACCTTGAAGATCATGGCCTACACGTTTTACTGCCAGTGACATGCTCCCTTCAAAATAATATCCAGAACGGGAATCGCCACAAGTTTAATTTGACAAAACTCACAATCTCTCCCAAAGTGTCTGGCTTCGAAACCCCACACTCTCTTATCTTCATTGCAAATGAAACAAATAAAAACTTTAATATTATCAATTACAAATATAAACAAATAAATTCCATAAAAGCTGGCCCCATCCCATCTATTAGGTATATATAACAAAATGACGAATCGTCTTGACAAATTAATAATAAATTGTCGTCAAACAGTCAATATTATAACTAGGCAGGTACTTAAAACAGAAGTGATCGCTACTCTCACTTAAATGATTAAAATCGTAATCTGATTACTTTATCAATTTCAATTATTGCATTTAAAGATTAAAATGACGGTACAATTTTTTAATTAACTTATAATACCATTACACAAAATTAATTCCTGTAAAACAGTCTGTCTATACTCCGTTATTTTTTTAAAGATAATGTGTTTAATAAAATGGAAATCGTTTATGCACTTTTTCTTACTGTAGTTGTTTCAAAAGCTTACAGTCAAAGTAGTAGTGAATGTGAAACTTATGATTTCGAAGAAGATTTCGATTCTTCTTTTAGTCATGGTAGTGGAATATGTGCAGGTCAAGGGACATGGAAGTTAGATGACTATGACTCAACTTCGGTATCTTCTCCAAATGAAGAAAGCTTCAGTTTTATTAGACCTGGATCAAGCGTGACTAGTTGTGTTTCATCACATAGTTTTCTGATGACTTCTGGGAGTTCAGTTGAGATTAATGTTTATTTGGAAGCTGCTAGCCCTAACGATCACTTATTAGTTTTTGTTCAGGCGAAGAATACTGAAGGGGAAGATTACTCTATTGGAAATGGCAGAATATTTAATCAAAATGGTTTCGGTAGCATGAGTATAGAAATCTCTAATGATGCCATGAATGTTGCGGAAGGATATGTATGTTTTCCTTTGTTTTCTCCTTATAAAATAAGTGTATTGTCGGCCAAGAATGTGGTCACCACGTTGAAGTTCATCCAAACGAACCTTATTGTTTTATAACGTATAAAACGCAATAAGGTTTGTTTTCCCATGAAAAATATTCTGACAGTTAATACTATCAGTTATCACTTATAGTGACGTTTGCACTTCGCTTAACGACTTTTTCATGACACGAGAAGTTGTGTTAAATTTAATAGACTACTTTCTTGGTCGACTGTACATAGGCGGCAAGATTCTAGATCTGTGGTAGTACAAAATAATGGCGAATCCTCTGTAGCAGCACTGGATTGCAACAGAATAGGCGAGTTAATAGTTCCACAGTAGTATCACCAGTATATCTCAGTAAAGCGGTTCCACTAAAATAGAATAAACGTGTAGCTACTTTTAAGTACGGACTATCACATAGTATTATACTACTATTATTAATTTAATAAAATACTATAAATAGTTTAAATTTTTAACTTTTTGCAGTAAAAATTGGTGCATGATGAAGCAAAGTCTCAGCATCTTGCCCTTCCAAGATCGCCTGTCGGAGCTTTTATGGGTCATTAATTTTATTTTTTATTTTTTCAGCTTGTATTTATGGGAGTAATTACAAATTCCAATACGAAATTATACATAGATTCGTTTAGATACATACCCAAAGAAACGCCTGAGGAAGAATGTAAAATTTATAATAAATTAACTTCAACTACTAAAACTACCGCAACGGAGAATGACTTAACTACTGTAACAACAACAGAAAGTGAGACAACGCCTACGACACCTACATCAACAACAGAAAGTGAGACAATGCCTACGACACCTACATCAACAACTGAAAGTGAGACAATGCCTACTACACCTACATCAACCACAGAAACTGAGTCAACTCCAACGACACCCACGTCAACAACAGAAACTGAGGCAACGCCTACGACACCTACTTCAACAACAGAAACTGAGACAACGCCTACGACACCTGCATTAACAACAGAAACTGAGATAACTTCAACGACACCTACGTCAACAACAGAAACTGAGACAACTCCAACGGCACCTACTTCAACAACAGAAACTGAGACTACTCCAACGATACCTACTTCAACAACAGAAATTGAGACAATGCCTACGACGCCTACGTCAACAACAGAAACTGAGACAACTCTAACGACACCTACGTCAACTACAGAAACTGAGATAACTCCTACGACGCCTACTTCAACAACAGAAACTGAGACAACGCCTACGACTCCTATGTCAACAACAGAAACTGAGATAACTCCAACGGCACCCACTTCAACAACAGAAACTGAGACTACTCCAACGATACCTACTTCACCAACAGAAACTGAGACAATGCCTACGACGCCTACGTCAACAACAAAAACTGAGACAACTCTAACGACACCTACGTCAACTACAGAAACTGAGATAACTCCAACGACACCTACGTCAACAACAGAAACTGAGACAACGCCTACGACGCCTACTTCAACAACAAAAACTGAGACAACGCCTACAACACCTACTTTAACAACAGAAACTGAGACAACGCCTACGACTCCTACGTCAACAACAGAAACTGAGATAACTCCAACGGCACCTACTTCAACAACAGAAACTGAGACCACTCCAACGATACCTACTTCAACAACAGAAACTGAGATAATGCCTACGACGCCTACGTCAACAACAGAAACTGAGACAACTCTAACGACACCTACGTCAACTACAGAAACTGAGACAACGCCTACGACACCTACGTCAATAACAGAAACTGAGACAAGGCCTACGACGCCTACGTCAACAACACAAACTGAGATAACTTCAACGACACCTACGTCAACAACAGAAACTGAGATAACTCCAACGACACCTACGTCAACAACAGAAACTGAGACAACGCCTACGACGCCTACGTCAACAACAGAAACTGAGATAACTTCAACGACACCTACGTTAACAACAGAAACTGACACAACGCCTACGACACCTGCGTCAACAACAGAAACTGAGACAACTTCAACAACACCTACGTCAACAACAGAAACTGAGACAACGCCTACGACACCTACGTCAACAACAGAAATTGGAACAACTCCAACGACACCTACGTCAACAACAGAAACTGAGACAACGCCTACGACACCTGCGTCAACAACAGAAACTGAGATAACTCCAACGACACCTACGTCAACAACAGAAACTGAGACAACGCCTACGACGCCTACGTCAACAACAGAAACTGAGACAACGCCTACGAC
Organism: Monopis laevigella; assembly: GCA_947458855.1. NCBI lineage: Eukaryota > Metazoa > Arthropoda > Insecta > Lepidoptera > Tineidae > Monopis > Monopis laevigella. Next base: position 16,697,615 of record OX381593.1, read on the forward strand.
ACCTGCGTCAACAACAGAATCTGAGATAACTCCAACGACACCTACGTCAACAACAGAAACTGAGACAACGTCTACGACGCCTACGTCAACAACAGAAACTGAGATAACTCCAACGACACCTACGTCAACAACAGAAACTGAGACAACGCCTACGACGCCTACGTCAACAACAGAAACTGAGATAACTTCAACGACACCTACGTCACCAACAGAAACTGAGACAACTCCAACGGCACCTACGTCAACAACAGGAACTGAGACAACGCCTACGACACCTACTTCAACAACAGAAACTGAGACAACGCCTACGAAACCTACTTCAACAACAGAAACTGAGACAACGCCTACGAAACCTACTTCAACAACAGAAACTGAGATAACTCCAACGACACCTACGTCAACAACAGAAACTGAGACAACCCCAACGACATCTACTTCAACAACAGAAACTGAGATAACGCCAACGACACCTACGTCAACAACAGAAACTGAGACAACCCCAACGACACCTACGTCAACAACAGAAACTGGGACAACGCCTACGACACTCACTTTAACAACAAAAACTGATACCACGCCTACGTCAACAACAGAAACTGAGACAACGCCTACGACAACTACTTCAACAACCGAAACTGAGACAACGCTTACGACACCTACTTCAACAACAGTAACTGAGACAACTCCAACGACACCTACGTCAACAACAGAAACTGAGACAACGCCTACGACGCCTACTTCAATAACAGAAACTGAGACAACGCCTTCAACGCCTACTTCAACAACAGAACCTGAGATAATTCCAACGACACCTATGTCAACAACAGGAACTGAGACAACGCCTACGACACCTACTTTAACAACAGAAACTGAGACAACGCCTACGACACCTACTTCAACAACAGAAACTGAGACAACGCCTACGACACCTACGTCAACAACAGAAACTGAGATAATTCCAACGACACCTATGTCAACAACAGAAACTGAGACAACGCCTACAACACCTACTTCAACAACAGAAACTGAAATAACTCCAACGACACCTACGTCAACAACAGAAACTGAGACAACGCCTACGACGCCTACTTCAATAACAGAAACTGAGATAACTCCAACGACACCTACTTTAACAACAGAAACTGAGACAACGCCTACGACACCTGCATCTACAACAGCAACTGAGATAACTCCAACGATACCTACGTCAACAACAGAAACTGAGACAACGCCTACGACTCCTACGTCAACAACAGAAACTGAGATAACTCCAACGACACCTACGTCAACAACAGAAACTGAGACAACGCCTACGACGCCTACTTCAACAACAGAAACTGAGATAAATCCAACGACACCTACGTCAACAACAAAAACTGAGACAACTCCAACGGCACCTACGTCAACAACAGGAACTGAGACAACGCCTACGACACTTACTTCAACAACAGAAACTGAGACAACGCCTACGACACCTACTTCAACAACAGAAACTGAGACAACGCCTACGACACCTACTTCAACAACAGAAACTGAGACAACTCCTACGACACCTACGTCAACAACAGAAACTGAGATAACTTCAACGACACCTACGTCAACAACAGAAACTGAGACAACGCCTACGACACCTACGTCAACAACAGAAATTGGGACAACTCCAACGACATCTACGTCAACAACAGAAACTGATACAACGCCTACGACACCTGCGTCAACAACAGAAACTGAGATAACTCCAACGACACCTACGTCAACAACAGAAACTGAGACAACGCCTACGACGCCTACGTCAACAACAGAAACTGAGATAACTTCAACGACACCTACGTCAACAACAGAAACTGAGACAACGCCTACGACTTCTACGTCAATAACAGAAACTGAGACAACGCCTACGACGCCTACGTCAACAACAGAAACTGAGACAACGCCTACGACACCTACGTCAACAACAGAAATTGGGACAACTCCAACGACACCTACGTCAACAACAGAAACTGAGACAACTCCAACGACACCTACTTTAACAACAGAAACTGAGACAACGCCTACGACACCTGCGGCAACAACAGAAACAACGCCTACGACTCCTACGTCAACAACAGAAACTGAGATAACTCCAACGGTACCTACGTCAACAACAGAAATTGGGACAATTCCAACAACCCCTACGTCAACAACAGAAACTGAGACAACGCTTACGACACCTACGTCAACAACAGAAACTGAGATAACTCCAACGACACCTACATCAACAACAGAAACTGAGACAACGCCTACGACACCTACGTCAACAACAGAAATTGGGACAACTCCAACGACACCTACTTTAACAACAGAAACTGAGACAACGCCTACGACACCTGCGTCAACAACAGAAACAACGCCTTCGACTCCTACGTCAACAACAGTAACTGAAATAACTCCAACGACACCTACGTCAACAACAGAAACTGAGACAACGCCTACGACACCTGCGTCAACAACAGAAACTGAGATAACTTCAACGACACCTACGTCAACAACAGAAACTGAGACAACGCCTACGACACCTACGTCAACAACAGAAATTGGGACAACTCCAACGACACCTACGTCAACAACAGAAACTGAGACAACGCCTACGACGCCTACGTCAACAACAGAAACTGAGATAACTTCAACGACACCTACGTCAACAACAGAAACTGAGACAACGCCTACGACACCTACGTCAATAACAGAAACTGAGGCAACGCCTACGATGCCTACGTCAACAACAGAAACAGAGACAACTCCAACGACACCTACTTTAACAACAGAAACTGAGACAACGCCTACGACACCTGCGGCAACAACAGAAACAACGCCTACTACTCCTACGTCAACAACAGAAACTGAGATAACTCCAACGGTACCTACGTCAACAACAGAAATTGGGACAACTCCAACGACACCTACGTCAACAACAGAAACTGAGACAACGCCTACGACACCTACGTCAACAACAGAAACTGAGACAACGCCTACGACACCTACGTCAACAACAGAAATTGGGACAACTCCAACGACACCTACGTCAACAACAGAAACTGAGACAACGCCTACGACACCTACGTCAACAACAGAAACTGAGACAACTCCAACGACTTCTACTTTAACAACAGAAACTGAGACAACGCCTACGACACCTGCGTCAACAACAGAAACAACGCCTACGACTCCTACGTCAACAACAGAAACTGAGATAACTCCAACGGCACCTACGTCAACAACAGAAATTGGGACAACTCCAACGACACCTACGTCAACAACAGAAACTGAGACAACGCCTACGACACCTACGTCAACAACAGAAACTGAGACAACTCCAACGGCACCTACGTCAACAACAGAAACTGAGACAACGCCTACGACACCTACTTCAACAACAGAAACTGAGACAACGCCTACGACACCTACTTCAACAACAGAAACTGAGACAACGCCTACGACACCTACTTCAACATCAGAAACTGAGACAACGCCTACGATGCCTACGTCAACAACAGAAACTGAGACAACTCCAACGACACCTAGTTCAACAACAGAAACTGAGACAACGCCTACGACGCCTACTTTAACAACAGAAACTGAGACAACGCCTAAGACACCTACGTCAACAACAGAAACTGAGACAACTCCAATGGCACCTATGTCAACAACAGAAACTGAGACAACGCCTACGACACCTACTTCAACAACAGAAACTGAGGCAACGCCTACAACACCTACTTTAACAACAAAAACTGATACAACGCCTACGTCAACAACAGAAACTGAGATAACTCCAACGACACCTACGTCTACAACAGAAACTGAGACAACGCCTACGACACCTACTTCAACAACAGAAACTGAGACAGCGCCTACGACGCCTACTTTAACAACAGAAACTGAGACAACGCCTACGACACCTACTTTAACAACAGAAACTGAGACAACGCCTACGACACCTGCGTCAATGACAGAAACAGAGATAACTTCAACGACACCTACGTCAACAACAGAAACTGAGACAACTCCAACGGCACCTAAGTCAACAACAGAAACTGAGACAAGTCCAACGACACCTACGTCAACAACAGAAACAGAGACAACGCCTACGACACCTACGTCAACAACAGAAACAGAGACAACGCCTACGACACCTACGTCAACAACAGAAACAGAGACAACGCCTACAACACTTACGTCAACAACTGAAACTGAGACAACTCCAACGATACCTACGTCAACAACAGAAACTGAGACAACTCTAACGACACCTACTTCCACAACAGAAACTGAGACAACGCCTACGACGCCTACTTTAACAACAGAAACTGAGACAACGCCTACGACACCTACATCAACAACAGAAACTGAGAAAACGCCTTCGACGCCTGCGTCAATAACAGAAACTGAGATAACTCCAACGACACCTACGTCAATAACAGAAACTGAGACAACGCCTACGACACCTACGTCAACAACTGAAACTGAGAGAACTCCAACGGTACCTACGTCAACAACAGAAACTGAGACAAATCCAACGACACCTACTTCAACAACAGAAACTGAGACAACGCCTACGACGCCTACTTTAACAACAGAAACTGAGACAACGCCTACGACACCTACATCAACAACAGAAACTGAGAAAACGCCTACGACACCTGCGTCAATAACAGAAACTGAGATAACTTCAACGACACCTACGTCAACAACAGAAACTGAGACAACTCCAACGGCACCTACGTCAACAACAGAAACTGAGACAACGCCTACGACACCTACTTCATCAACAGAAACTGAGGCAACGCCCACGACACCTACTTCAACAACAGAAACTGAGACAACGCCTACGACACCTACTTCAACAACAGAAACTGAGACAACGCCTACGATGCCTACGTCAACAACAGAAACTGAGACAACTCCAATGACACCTACTTCAACAACAGAAACTGAGACAACGCCTACGACGCCTACGTCAACAACTGGAACTGAGATAACTCCAACGACACCTACGTCAACAACAGAAACTGAGACAACTCCAACGACACCTACGTTAACAACAGAACCTGAGACAACGCCTACGACACCTACGTCAACAACTGGAACTGAGATAACTCCAACGACACCTACGTCAACAACAGAAACTGAGACAACTCCAACGACACCTACGTTAACAACAGAACCTGAGACAACGCCTACGACACCTACGTCAATAACAGAAACTGAGACAACTCCAACGACACCTACGTCATCAACAGAAACTGAGACAACTCCAACGATACCTACGTCAACAACAGAAACTGAGACAACGCCTACGACACCTACGTCAACAACTGAAACTGAGACAACTCCAACGATACCTACATCAACAACAGAAACTGAGACAATGCCTACGACGCCTACGTCAACAACAGAAACTGAGACAACTCTAACGACACCTACGTCAACAACAGAAACTAAGACAACCCCAACAACACCTACTTCAACAACAGAAACTGAGATAACGCCAACGACACCTACGTCAACAACAGAAACTGAGACAACCCCAACGACACCTACGTCAACAACAGAAACTGGGACAACGCCTACGACACCCACTTTAACAACAAAAACTGATACCACGCCTACGTCAACAACAGAAACTGAGACAACGCCTACGACACCTACGTCAACAACTGAAACTGAGACAACTCCAACGATACCTACTTCAACAACAGAAACTGAGACAACGCCTACGACGCCTACTTTAACAACAGAAACTGAGACAACTGAAACGAAACCTACTACAATAAAAGATAGTGAGACCACTCTAACTCCAACTACAGAGAGTGATTCAACTCCTGCAACAAATACAGAAAGTGAAACAACAGTTACAAACAAATACAGTGAAACTACAAACACAGAAAATGACGACGAAACTTTAGCATCATATACTTGGAGTCCATTAGTTATTACTGCTACAGTATTTCTTGGAGTTTTAGGAATTGCTTTGTTCTCTCTTTGTTTATTTGAATGTTCTAGAAGGAGAGCTCGTAGAAACGTTGTACCACAATTTATGTTACCTGATGAACGTTACCCAACGGAACTGGTTCCAAGGGTTACTCAATATTATTCAGGATCGTATTCTAATGTTAATAGCTTAGAAAGTTTTCCTATTTAATTTCAATAGAATAAAAATAAAGAGTGCCTCCTAATACTAATAAAAAAATATTTAAACTATTTGAAATCTTCAACACAAAAAAAACATTAAAAAGCTATTAATAATTAAAGGAAAAATGTTTTATCATAGTAGGTTCTTCTTTTAAAATTGTTGTTGACATTACATGTTACTCTGGCTTATATACCAATATGTAGGTATATTTAAAATTCTATGCCAGTTTGCAATACAGTTTGTATGTATGCCTGTATACGGCTTTTTACCTAGTTTGGAGATAGACATCATCGGTCTTATTTTGTAATATTTATATAAGTGGTTTTCATCATTGTGTCATCAATATTTACATTATGTGAATTAATTTTAATAATGATAAATTATAGGATTTATGTAACACCGTTTTGTAAAATCTGTGTAATGCAAAGGTAATGGAAATAAATATACATATATAGGTATATATGTATATTTATTAAATCCGTCAGCGGAGTTCGTAAGGACTACTAATATGCCAATTTTAGGTCTATTATTTACTGTTTAAGAAAGGCATCACCCTGAATCTGACATTGTACAAATAACAAGTTATTTAGTAGGCTTTATTTTAATCTAAGTTAAAATTTTGTTTTAATATTAGTTTCTTTAAAATGTTAATAAACTGTGATATTGATTATTGTTTTTATTCATATTCATAAAGTTAATATCTACCAAATTTTGGAATAACTGAACAACTGACTTTTGGGGTCTTTAAGAGATGTACATTGTACACCCTCGCTCAGTGCCACGCAATTTGTGTGAATTTTCACTTTCGGCGTTCTCCTTTGTATAGGATGACCATACTTTAAATACCGATAAGCGTAATGGTGAACGTTTTACATTTCCTGATGACCCACCCTTGTACTTGTCTATTTTCTGTAACCTTCTTTTATAAATAGTGGAAGCCACAACCTGCTTAATGTTTATTTTTAATTACTTATCATAAGCGACCTATAAAGTCGATGAACGGGGTCGGCCGAAATCATGTTCTTTAACAACAGTATCGGTTGGTGGTTTGATGATATTAATTATACTCTATGGTTTGGTGACTCGTCCCCGAAATTTAGGCGACAGATGACAGGGTTTGACAAAAAAATTGGTAGAGAATTTACAAGAGCGCTGCTGGTTTTAGAAAACGTTTCTGAAAAGCGTACCTAGATGATGTTTTATTTTTGCATTTACGATCTGGCAAAGCAAATATATACATTATTGGAGCACGACATGTGGTGCATACCTTGTGGTAAGCAGTCCTACAAAGTCCATGAATTGGGCCAATCAATAATTGTTCTTAAACAATATTGATCGCTCCCACTATGCCAGCTAAATGATGCGATTAAGAAATGCGGGGCGACAATGACGAGTTGCATTACGAGTATATTTTAATATACTCGCTGCCTTATAGTCAATTCAACTACCCATTTTGTAACCTGACCTTGAAAGGAGACTACCACCTCGACAAGAAATCGATGCAGTAGTCTCCTGAAAACCGGTGAACCCACAGACTAAAACCGAAACATTACTAGGTCACTTGACGGTTTTTGCATCTTTATGGTATAATACATTGTGTATTATTGTTTTTGTTTTCTTATCAAATATAGCAATTAATGAAATATATTCACCCCTAACATAATACGATATAAACGATGATTCATTTTGTCTCCGAACTTGTCATCCACGTTTTTTCACAATAGCAACTGAATTAAAAATAAGATAAGATTTAATCGCGACAAGTGCAAGTTGGTAATTAAATTTAAGTGCGATCAGTAATATCTAATAATTATGATTAAAATTTTAAAATATGTAATGTCAGAATGTAATTTGGAATTTTACCATAACATAAATATAAAATTAGAACCATTCTTTGTTATCAAAGTAGTAGTTTGTTAGATATTTTTTTCGAATTATTAAAGTTACTGGCACTTTTTAACTGGAGCTTATAAATACCATCAAAAAATAAAGGAATTAAATATTGGAATTTTATATCGTTTGCTGTAGAGACAATATGGGCCCTTGGTCCATAGACCTAATAACTATACGGCGATTCCTACTTATGGCAACGCAATATTAGTATATTTTTCTATACAGTTTACTATTATATAACGGATGGGTGTATATAAAAAATAATATACATTAGTTTCGTTGTTTCTCGTACACATAGTACAAGCCTTAATTTGTGACTAGGGGCCTATGCTAGGGGCCCATTTCATAAACGTGACAATTGTAATTGACCATAACAATTTATAATACATTGATTAGTTTAGTTTAAATTATTTATTTAAAACAATATAAACCAAGCAATGTATTATAAATTACAATTATCACGTTTATGAAATATGTGTGAAATGTCATCCATTTATGATTATTATTTTGTTATCCACACTTATCTTAAAAGCCACCTTTTTACTCAATTTTGTATTAGTTTTATTTTAATCATGTTCCGAAAACGGATTTATAGATTCCGTTCCAGTGAATCGATGGAATAATTTATTGCAAATGATTACCTAGTCTGTTGCCAATATAAAAAAGCAAATACAAAGAGGCATACTTTCTCTATATAAAATAGGAAAGAAATTAATATGATCATTGTCTACTTTTAATTTATCTAACACTCATTGTGTTAAGTTAATATAATTGTAAGTACCAATGTAATCTTTTATTTTTATCTTTTACATAAATTTTGTATAAATTTACAATATAATCCTAATATAATATTTTAAAATTATAACTGATTAAAATTTATATTTTTAGTTCATGTTATTCATCTTGTTCTAAACTTATTTATTTAAAAAAACTTTAATACACAAATTTATTATAAAGGCGCACTTAATGCCGCTAGGCATTCTCTACCAGTCAAATCTTTGGGACAAATTAAGCAGTACCTAAGTAGGTAAAATACTCGTAGGTGCAGTAAAATATATTTAAAAATAGAGTAGGTATACTAATATTATATATACACACTAATACTCACTACATATACATACATACCAATACTTATGTTAATAATATATACCTAATAATAAAATAGCAAGTATTACAGCACAGCACAGAATACACAATAATAGGTAAATACCTTATTCGTAATCGCGAACTCCGCGTTCTCCATACAAAATTAGCTTTCGCACTTCCAATAATACTCGATTATTGTTTATCGAGGAATTAAAATAATATGGTTCATTATTTTTTCGAAATCAGAAAAAAACTTTTTAAATATTATAATACAAAAAAAATACCACAACAAAAAGATTTTTCGAACTTTAGATTTTATAGATTTTGTTACCAAGACTTCACTTGTATATAGCACTTAAATAGCTTACAGATCAGCAGAGTGCTCAAGATAGCCGTCATATCTAATAAGTTTTTTTTTCATGTAGCACGGCATGTGTCTGCTTATGCATCATCTACCTGATGGGTAGCAGACGTACAAAGTCCATAATTGGGGTCGATATAGATTATTTTTTAACGGCACTGATCGCTAAATGATGCACCTCCACCAGAAATCGACAAAGTAGTCTTCTAAAAACCAGTGAGCCCACAGACTAAAACTAAAACATGCCAGATCATTTAGCATTTAAGGCGAGGTGATTTCAGAAATTAGTCGATACTTCCGATTTTTTTAAGAAAGCGACTGCATTTAGAAGACCAGAAAAATATTTTCTTAATCTGGAGGATATTAGTGATATAATTGTTAAGTCAGAAACGTAAAATAAAAATAGTTTATTTGATAGAAATAAATCGTGAACATAGCTTTGAAATTTTCTTTTTTTTCTGATTTTTTGACATTACTATAAATGTTTAACATGATTTTTTTGTCTATAAAAGTGTAAATGATAAATAAAAGAAAAAATGTTAATTCATATTTTAAATTTTTTATGTAGTTTTTCTTAAATTAATATGTTAAACGCATGGGGACTTACGACATTTTGTTTCCGTGCGACTTTTGGTAGTCCACGCTGCTTACTCTCATTAGAAACCGTACTTATAACGCTGAGATAAAACATAGGAAAGTAGATACAAATACGTAATTTCACTGACGAGCATACCTCGCCTTAACTGGCTCAGCGAAGTTAAAAGTAATAGAGACCTCTCCACCTTTATCTGTACATGTCATATGCCGTAAGTACATGTCATAAACTTCCTAAAAAACCGAAGTCCGCAACAAAGACATTTAATGGACCATAACAAAACATTTATTTTGACCTTACATCGGATACAGTTTTTGTCATCCTACCAGGGTCACAGTACGGTTCGGTGGGTGTCTCTGGTATTGCCAAAGGTCAGCAGCCTGATGACCTCGACCTACAGAATTATCTCATTGATGTCTCTATCTCCGTCTTTTACGTGTAGTTGGTTGTAAAATGAAAAGAGATAGTTGTTAAGACTTTAATTTGTAAACATTGGGTTAAACCCTTTATTCTAATGACTGCGATTTTGGACTACGTGTTACTGCAATGCATTTCCCAGTTGATGGGTCAAACACAACTTATTTGACGTACAATAATAATCTTATAACTTTTTACACCTACATGTTAATGAATATTATTTTACTTAAAGCTTTTTTATTATTATTCTTTATTGCACTTATTGTTAGATGTTAGATTGTTAAATTTGCAACCAACCGTTTTACTCTTATTTCTTCTTCTTCTTTTAACTATATGGCCTTCTACGCTTTAAGCATAATTTTGCCAATGACTTGTGGGTAGATTTATAAAGTTATGAATATGTACGGTAAAAGTGGGATAATAGGATGGAAAGGAATAGGGAAAGGACTAGGTTTGAATTAGGAATGGCCACATGACCGTATGCAAGCATACGGTATAGTGATGCCAGTGTCAAGTGAAAGAGGAAGAAATAATCAACAGTTAAATGGCTACCGCCATTTTACTGAAGATAAAGGGATTCGTTGAGATAGCACAAAAACCAAGATCACTGCGTAAATACTACACTTCTCAAACTTAATATTACTATACGAATGCTTATTCTACAAAATTAGTACACTTTTGCACAATAATATTCAATAAAATAAAATTTGATAACTGTAGTAGACACACGCGTCTACAGTCTTCGGGCTACCCTCAAAGAATCCTACTCTTATTTATTTGATTCAATTATTATGTGAGCTATTAGGTGTCAAATCTGCGTTGTATGTAGAGGTAGGTTTGTTTATAAAACTTAATGGGATGGATATTTTTTACACAAATAGATAATAATAAAAAACCTGGTAAAAAAATAATATATATGTTTTTAAATAATAATGTTAAATAATTATATTTTTATGGGCTTAATAATGATACATTTATTTATAGACACTTCAAAGCGTCCAGATAAAGAATAATTTGGTAGGTTATTATTTTTTTATTACCCAAGCAATAAATAAGACATAATTTAAGGTACGTGTTATAATAATGTGAGTCATTCTGTATTTGCGATAATTTCATTTATATCACTATTATGATAAACCGCACCGAGGTCGCGGGACAATGGTTCCAAGTTGTCTAATAGGAAGCAAATATTGTGAGTCGTACGTGATATCAATTCACCTATTTATTGTATTACCTATTTAAGTAGGAGGATATAATGAAATTTTATTTAAATTAAGATATTTACTAAAATTCAATTTAAAAAAACTGAAAAGATATACGTGGTGGCCGAGTATATACGTGGTGGCCGAGTTGGTTAGACCTTGGACTTAAAAACACTTAGGCCCCTGGTTCGAATCCCGGTGTGTACCAATGAGTTTTTAATTAATAAAAATTTATGTACATTTGTTTGACAACACCACTATAGTGCCTCGGAGAGCACGTTAAGCTGTCGGTCCCTGTTTCGCTATACCAACTTGTGAAACTGTTTATAGATGGGTTATTGAGTCTATTTAAAAACATCGCGACGAGCTAGCCACTTGTTCGGTGTAGACTCATACCATCGGCTACGACGAGGTGGGATTAAAACTCCTCCGCTGGGTACCCTGGGGCCGTCTAGACGGTCTCGGGCGCCGTAAGGCACCCGTGATGATATGTATATGTATGTAATTTAAAAAAAAAGCGGCCCCAGCCTAGTGGTTAAGTCACTGCGCAACTGATAACAAGGTTAATCAGATGACAACAAAGCCGGCCTGGGATGGGTGACCGCTTTATACAACGAGGCTATTTCATCATAAACACCGCAACAAGCTCGCCACTTGTTAGGTGTTGCCTCCGAATACCATCGGCGAAATAAGGATGGGTTAATCCCTCCGCTGGGACCCTGAGGCCGTTTAAACGGTTCTCGGGAGCCAAATAGGCACCCGTGATGGTATTTATTTATTTATTTTAATTTAAAAAAAACAATAAATTTTTAAATATATAATGTATATAAGTATAGGTACTTACTAATTTTAAAGAGAAAAACAATTTGATTGCTTCTTTTTGCCGGTGCGGCGTTTGCGGTGACACTTACTCAAAAAACTACTGAACCGATAAAAAAAAATTTCACCAATAGAAAGCTCTATTATCAGCAGGTAACAAGGGCTATTTAACAATTAACTCGCTCGTGCAATTGGTGAAATAAAATTGTATATATTACTGGCCGAGTTGCTCAGACCTTAGACTTGAAAACACTTAGGTCCCTGGTTCAAACCTCAGTGTGTACTAATGAGTTTTAATCTAAAAATGTATGTACATTTGTTTAACAACACCACTATAGTGCCTCGGAGAGCACGTTATACTGTCGGTCCCAGTTTCACTATACCAAATTGTAAAACTGTTTATAGATAGGTTATTGAGTCTATCAAAACATCGCGACGAGCTAGCTCGGTGTAGACTCACACCATCGGCTACGACGAGGTGGGATTAAAACCCCTCCGCTGGATACCCTGAGGCCGTCTAGGCAGTCTCGGGCGCCGAAAGGCACCCGTGATGTTATTTAACAAGGGTTGTAGTTTTTCCGTCCGATTTCATTTAAATTAAACGACAGATAAAATCGCCGGGCACAGATAATAAATATAAAATAGTTATTTTAACCCATCCCCGACAAAACACAAGGCAGTAGCGGCAATTCCTTTATGTAACGCTAGACAGATATTTTGTGACAGGGAATAATCAAGCACGAACATCGTATGTAGTATCCAACACTAAAATATTTTGTCAATTTAAGCCAGTAGTTTCTGAGATTAGCGCGTTCAACAAAACAAACTCTTCGGATTTATTATTAGTATAGATATACACGAAAATGATTTTTTGTTTCTTAAAAGAAGCGTCTGATGAAGTTCTTCGATGCTCATGCTCATTTAACTGCAAAGTATTACTAACATTTCCCTGCGCATGACCGTAAGTCAGTAATGCTACTATACATATTACATATGATGTATCTAAACTTTCTCCCCGACCCTCTATAAGAGATAGAGAACGTATGAGATTATACCTACAATTTAGGCAGTAAAACACTTTTGGGCAATAACTGTTTTCTACCTCTAAACTTGATTGAATTTGAAAAAAATGTCTTATTTATTAAAGAGGAATTAAACGATGATGAATGATTTCCTTTTTAAATTTTCTGTCTTGATATTTTATATGTATTATTTTAATATGAGGGAATTTTTGGCGTTTATTTGGATTGAATTTTTCAGGGGTTGAAATTTCCTTTCCTAAACCCAACTTTAAAAAAAGGAAAACATACGAGCCTAGATATCGGTTATATTTATGTCGCCTCCAAAAAATATAAAAAATCTATGAATATTTTTTGGGGTAACAGTCACGACATTTTGTTGAAAATCTGTCATCAGACTCTGCTCTTAGCCCTTGCTGCAGCAGAGCCGAAACACTGCGAAGAATTATGCATATTGCTAAATGTAGGAACGAGGGTATTAATAGATACATGTAGGATCATCGTACAATAAACATTTGCCTCAGTAAAAAAAAAAAAAACTCAATCCTATAACAAGTAGTTATACAAATTAGGTAAGATTATAAGATAATTACAAACAATAAATAACAATGTTTATTGTTTGTAAGAGGTACCTATCTGATGCATAATATGACGTCAAAAGGACGTTTCTTATGGTCTTTGGCAATTGAAAACGTCATCTATGCCCTCGAATTGCCTTGGAGTGGCATCACAAAAGAATTGCATAAAAGCCTACAAACTATTAACCATAAGGTTCTTAAGTAAACAATTTGATTATTTCTTTAAGCTTTTTTTTTTTTTTAAGTTACACTAGTTGTAAATGCGATTTTTTTATGTAGCGGAGTGATCTTGACTCAATAATTAAATCTATCATATCACGCAAATTTCAAAAAGGCTTCTTGGCCATTTGCGGAAAAGTGGACCCGCCATAAAGATGATTCTTTCATAAAAAACCTATGGAGGCCTTGCAAAACACTTTAGTTACTATTTGGGACAATAAAGCTATTGAAACTATTTTTTATTAAATAATATGACGGGAGAACAAAATCTAGTAGTAAATAATATTTATTAACTATATAATAAAACTTACCACTTATAGTACTTATCACCTAAAGGCAAAACTTAAGAATCAATTGATTGTTCTAAGAACTTCACTTCTAACTGTAATTATCTGAAATTATAAATAATAAAGGCCACAGGAAACACATAATATGTATGGCAAGTAAGTAGTACCTAATAATACAATGCGTATGTTGACGTCAAATTATGGTATAAATGTCTTTGTTCTACATCCTTCTAAACTATAATTGGGTAAACAAACACCAACAATGTTAATTATTTTTTTTTTAGATTCACCGTGCGTGCGGGTTTTGTATCGCCAGCCTTTGAGCCAGAAGGGAGGAGCAAGATTAAAGACATACTACATACCATCAAGCCTGTATCCCTCTTAAAGGGTAAGCAGAGACCAATGCTTTACTTTGCATGTTCTCTACAGACTTCCCTAGCTTCCTCCACATCCATACATTGATTCATACAGGCGCTTCTGTTTTAAAGACTTGTGTTTGCTTTTTAAAGACATCTCGAATTTAATCTGTAAAGACGCACCTTGGTTGACTACGTAATTTACTAACATTACTGTATTTTTACTTTATTAAATATATTTGTTTCGTCTTTCGTACGCTTCAAACGCCTAACATGGCCGAAGTACCTACTTCTTACAATATTCGATACAAAATCATCATCTCTTAATTTTCTTCTGAGCACATTATTTTTAATTCGATTAATTATACAATTAACTACAATATTCCAATTATACAATACAGGGTACTCAACGATGTGGTTTTATTTCCACCTCTTCGTAACCGATGGTATAAGTCTACGCTGAACAACTGGCTAGAAATGATCAAATGATCACAGGTCGTGCTATTATTTTTAAAAAATAAAAATAATTTAGTGCTTGTTATGTTATTAATTAGATTAGCAGAAATTAAACTTTTATAGGTATTAAATTCACGTTTTATACCCTGAAGTATTTTATTTGGACGTTACAATAATTGGCATTTATTGGAATAGTTTTAATTATTTTTGTGTTCCTATGATAAAACTCTGGCTTTTTTAAAAATAACAAAACACTCTTTTGTTTTTTAAAATTATAACTGAAAGTCTAAAACAATTATTGCTACTATGCAAAAAAACCCTAATAAAAGAAAATAGAACACAATTCATGTACTACTTACTGTACCTTACGTTGCCGGGGACCGCCTAGATAGGGTAGGGTACCCAGCGGTGTGGTTTAACTCCCACCTCTTCGTAGCCGATGGTATAAGCCAACACTAAACAAGTGGCTAGCGCAACTTAACACAGGCCGTGCTATTATTAAAAAATAAAAATATGTTAGTGCCTGTATAGGTATTACAATCTTTTTATTACTTTTCATCTTAATGCAAAAAAAAAACAAAGTACCTTTTAAAAGCAATTCATTAAATATTTCCTACGTATTAATTAAGGAAATTTTCGTTTAATCAACATCTAACGACGAATTTCATTGTAATTCGTAACGGGACGCTAACTGCCCTTTGTTGGCACTTAATTACAGCTAAGAAAATTACGAACATCAAAAAATAATATAGGAAAATGGATCCCTCATAATTTTTCCTCAAACCTACCAAGGACAAAAGAAATTAAGACCATTTTGGGGAAAAAGTTAAATGGCCCGTCGCTAGCTAAAATAACACCCACTTCGATATACAACAAAATATTTCAAAGGAAATTGAATTAGGTAATTAAAGCTTCAGTGAAATTAAATGCAAAAAAATATATGATATTATTGATAAAATCATTTTACAATATAGTCATAGCGGCTTACTATATGCCGATTTGATTATATTACGGTTTGACGAGCTTAAGGCGGCGTCAAATAGTAAAAATCAGACTAAGCAAAACTTTGCAATAATTAAATATTTTGCTATGTGATGATAGATAATATTGTTTGGCGTTGTTGCGTCGTAAAAAAACTTTATATAAAAAGTGCATTCTCGTAAAAATCAAAGTCATATCATTCCGAAGTTATTTTATAATAAATGTTTTCTTCCTGATAATAGTTTGATGATAGTTTGAAACAACCTTTGAAACATGACAAGATGGTTTTATTTTTCAAATAGACAAATCTCATTGGTTTATCCCTATCTACAGTCACTAGCTACTATAGTAATCACAGTTAAAAAATCATGGTAGACCTAGACATGAAAGCTACTATCAAACTCTAAGCTCCAGTTGCACCAAAGTTTCCGTCAAAGTAATTGTAACGATTAAAGTTAAAAATGGCGTCGAATGTATCAGTTTTATTTTGAAAGTCTAATGACAGCTGGTACATTCGACGCCATTTTAAACTTTAATCGTTACAATTGCTTTAATAGATGCTTTGGAACAAATAAGTTCACAATAAAACTTCGAAAAAATGTCTTTCATTATATTTTTAATACAATTGCAAGTTATATGCCTAATAGACGCCATAAAAAAAGTGAATAAGTCTCCATCTACATTCATTTGAACAAATATATTGCTTATAAAGGCCGTGAATTATTGTTATATATTTATATGGTAAGCGTTGCTATGTTCAACAAAAAATGGCAAATAGCTGCAATAAACAAACAACCGAAAATCTGACAACAACATTCCTTATTTTCCATTGTTTATCCAGGCAATTTATCCCGGGAAAAAGCTGAACAACCTCTTATAAAAACGCAATTTTCGTGCCCCTAATATGAGCGAAATTGTTTTCGTTCAGGACGATATTAGCGCCTCTGATAAACTCGTTTCAAACACCTAACGCAATAGATCACACTTTTTCTTCAAAGTCGGAAGTTTGGATTTTATTACTGGTTGCTTAGTTTTTTGTAACTAGTTACCTACAAACCTAGTTAGATAGGTTGGCTTGGGCGTAGGCAGAGGGCAGCTGATACTGGCCCAAATTATATAATTTGTTTATAAATAGGTAATTAAATAATCATAAGAGAAATATTAATTGTGCTCTAATTTTAGGGAATGCGGCCAGCCTTATCTAAATATAACCAATAACATTTTTTATTTACTATAATTTTAAGTTAAATTTATTTATTTATTATCACTACATCACTACATAGTAAATAAAAAATGTTATTGGTTATATTTAGATAAGGCTTTCTCTGTCCCTATGTCCCTTTGTATGCTTAAATCTTTGAAACTACGCAACGGATTATGATGCGGTTTTTTTAAATAGATAGAGTGATTCAAGAGGAAGGTTTATATGTATAATAAGAAGGTTTATATTTAGTATCAGCATTGCACCCGTGCGAAGCCGGGGCGGGTCGCTAGTAGTTTAATAATTTTCGTTTAATTAATTGGACTATTATATAATTATAATGTTGCATTTACTATAAAGATAAAAAATAACAAAGAACTTACTAAATTAAATACCTAAAATTAAAAATGTAAAATAATTAAAAACATAGAAAATACTTACCTATGAAAATCCTAGTATACAATAATTATAAATTAAAAATATGATCTAAAATAGTGCCGTGCGGCATGTGCCTAAGATACTAGCGGCGTTTCCATGTTGTATTATTATACTAATTTGTTGTGACAAAAACGCCGCAGCTCTAAGGTCAAAATATTTAACTAAATAATAATAAAATATAAATATAAAAAAGCCTTTTATTTTCCTTAAAAATTTAACATGCAACTAATTTTATTGACGATTAAATTTCAAGTAATTTTCTTTATATTTATTTAAGGACCCCTCATACCATCAAGATTACCATCGGCAAAATGAGTACGGGTTAATCCTTCCGCTGGGTACCCTGAGGCCGTTTCGGTGCTCGGGAGCCAAATAGGCACCCGTGATGGTATTTATTATTATTATTTATTAACTGCCCCTCATTGGGTGAAGGCCTACTGTTATTTATTTTTAATTTATATTTTATAAAGAAATACAAAAGGCTATTAAAATAATTAATCTATAGTTTACAAAAAATAAAATAATGTATTTGTAAAAGTAGGTAGTGTGGTATTGGAGCACGACATGTGACTTTGTATATACCTACCTGGTGGTGAGCAGACCTACAAAGTCCATGAATGGGGTCGATCAATAATTGTTAAACAACATTGATTGCTCCCACTAGGCTAAATGATGCGATTACAAAATGGGTGGAAAAACGAATTGCATTACGAGTATATTTTAATATACTCGCTGCCTTATCGTCAATTAAACCACCCATTTCGTAACCGCATCCTGAAAGGAGATTACCACCTCGACAAGAAATCGATACAGTAATCTCCTGAAAACCATACATAATAGTTATTAATACTAAGCCGACTAAAAGATGCAGTTACAAAAACTATTCGCTAGTTAAATTAAAATGGAATTAATTTTATGTTGCCATTCAAACAACCGGGAACTGCATCTGTAGCTCAAAAAACAAGTACAAGAGTAATAAGAAGCAACCAATGAAAGTATTTATGATGCGCATTGATTTGCTCAGGAAATGAATGATGGCAATCACTTTCGTCGCAATGAGATAACTCTATTATAGAGTGGTAATATTTGTTTAATAACGAACTCATTTAAAGTATGCCAATAGGCATTTCTGGCTTTCGTTAAACTTAAATTGAGTTTAACGAAAGCCTGAGACATATTGATATTATTTTGCAATAAAAATACAAAAACAATAAAAAACTACTTATAATATAAGTAGTTTTTTATTGTTTTTGTTTTATATTAAGATATAATATACCTATTATAAAATAAAGTAAAATGAATAAATAGTGAATTTCTTCCATATTGCTGCCGATTGGAAGTTTCCCCAAAAGATTTAGATTATAATTATTTTTTTCATGAATTCATTGTATAAGGTATATTCTTATAATATATTTTTTTTTAATAAAATATCAATAACAAATTTTAAAAATTTTGTGGCAAGGTACTCGACCACTGAGCCAACCAGGTACAAATTCCTTATATATTGAGAGTGAAAGTTCAAAACCTTGCCGCGAAAGCGAGGGTCGTGGGAGTCCAATAGAATAGTTCACAATTATTTTTTGTGTGCGTCCTTAGTCCGCGCGTGTTTAGTTGACGATTACGTCTCTACATATACAACCTCATTAGATGGCACACGTCTGGTATCACGAGCACCTGAATGCTCTGACTTAATTACCCCTAGAGGCATGTTCTCGTTTCCACCTATTGTTCTGACGGCTCCGGGATTTTGTTCAGATCAGTACAGCAAGGAGCTTGAAACTCAATTAGGAATGACAATAGGCACGTGGGTCAAGGAGTATTAAACTCTGAATAGAGAGCGCATATCTTGATTTTTGAAGCTATGCTTATTTGCGTCTTATGGGGCTCGCTCGGCGTTTAATTAAAAGAGAGACCTCCATGACTCCGAACGTCTACGCGTCTACTTTAAGTATTCATTTGTTTTATTTTATTTCAATTAAATATATATGGTGACTTTGAAAGGATGTACTGTGGGCTAATATGAGGTTCTACTGATCAATACAAACAATTTTCCCATGAAACTATGTGCAAAAAAAAATTCCTTCTCCATACAAACTAGTAATGTGAAAATGACCAATTTGTATGGGGAAGCCAAATTTTTTTTTCATTTGAGACACATGGTTCCATGGGAAAAGTTGTTCGATTTGATCAGCAGAACCTCATATTAGCCCAAAGTACATCCTTTCAAATTCACCCTGTATATGCTTTCATATATTATCGCAAAATTCTCTTAGGATTTTTTTTTAGTACATTAGTAGTGTCAACCTTGCGGAAGCCGATAAATGACAGTTTTCAAAGTTAAATAACTGTGAACGCTCTTTATGCGTACTTTAAATTATATAGTAAATTGATTATTATTTGCAAAACATGAGAATGGCGAAGCAGCATAGTTTTTTTTAGCTGAGATTTTTCGTCATTTTCGAGTTTATTTGATACAAAATATATGCGTATCGCAAAATTCTCTTAGTAATTTATTTTTTAGTACATTAGTAGTGCCAACCTTGCGGAAGCAGATAAATAACAGTTTTCAAAGTTAAATAACTGTGAACGCTCTCTATGCGTACTTAAAATTCAAAATGAAGGATCATAATTCTAGCGCTTTCTAACTAAAACTTAATCTAAATCTCTGTAGGTACCAGAAGCGCTGCAGCGCTGGTCGGCAATGGCTTAGTGCTTGCCGGAGACTAAAGAAGTTAATAGTCTGATGAATTTGCTAATTCGCTCATTCAGCGGTTCAGCACCTGGGATTTTCTTTTTAGCCTGCGCTTTAAGCGCTTTTGTGATTTGAAATTTTATTTTTGTACCTACCTTCTGTTAAAATATCTTAGATTTTTAGTAGAAACTTATTCTTCTATGAATTTGGGTGGTTTTAGCAAGTAAAATATTTCATAATACCTAGTACCTACTTACCTAAAGCTTTTAAAAACAACCGTTAAAGTAACGCTTCGTTATTTCCAAAAAAACGACAAAAGAAAATACGTCCGTTACTTTATCTGTATCTATACTAATATTATAAAGCTGAAGAGTTTGTTTGTTTGTTTGTTTGTTTGAACGCGCTAATCTCCGAAACTACTGGTTCGAATTGAATAATTCTTTTTGTGTTGGATAGTCCAGTTATCGAGGAAGGCTATAGGCTATAACATCACGCTACGACCAATAGGAGCAAAAATATAGTGGTAAATGTGTAAAAAACTGAAGAAATTATTTCATCTTTGAAGCCTTCCGTTGCGTGCGCCGTGAAAACGGTTCAAGATACACAAAAAATATGTATTAAAGAATAATCTAAATATATATAACTCAAAGATGACTGACTGACATAGTGATCTATCAACGCACAGCCCAAACCACTAGACGGATCGGGCTGAAATTTGGCATGCAGGTAGATGTTATGACGTAGGCATCCGCTAAGAAAGGATTTTGATAAATTCTACCCCCAAGGGGATAAAATAGGGGATGAAAGTTTATATGATAAAAAAATAACTATTCCACGCGGACGAAGTCGCGAGCACAGCTAGTTTTTTATATGGCACGATCGATCCGTTGGAATCAGCCATTTAATAGTTTAATAACTGCCGATGTGTATTATATAGAAACAATAAAAGAAAGAATAAAAAAAAACTAAAAATAACGCTGTAAATTGAATATTATTAAATACCATCCCCATCACGGGTGCCTTTTTCGCTCCCGAAAACTGTTTTTTTAAACGACCTCAGGGTATCCAGAGGTTTAATTAACCCGTCCTCATTTCGCCGATGGTATTCGGAGGCAACACCTAACAAGTGGCGAGCTTGTTGCGGTGTTGGTATAGCCTCGTAGCATAAAGCGGTCACCCATCCCAGGTCCGGCCTTGTCGTCATCTGCTTGTTGTTATCAGTTGCAAACTGACTTAGCAAACAGCCCCAGCCTAGTGGAAACCTAATACATATTTGTTTGAAATAATTATTTAACACAAATATTCCGTATTCGAGAGAATTCTATATATTTAAGTAAAAACACATTTATTTATTTACCGAAAGGGAGATATAATATATTAAATATAAACAATATGATAAAAAAACAAATATTGTTAAATTTATATATATGTATATATATATATATATATATATTATTTTATTAGAGTATACAAGTAGTTGTTTAAAAAAAAAGTACATCCGAATTCAACTAAGTACCTATTAGTTCCCACCGAAAACGTTAGGTGACACTAATACATTAATCAACGGTCGAAATTATGGGTTGTCGGCCGTTTGGGCCCAAAAAATTTGAACCCATGGGCCCAAATTACTTATACCAATTTTTTAGATTTTTTTATTGTCATTTTTGCCCGGTGCTCGTAGAGCGGGCCCAAATGACTAATTAAAAAAATAAGAAATGGGCCTGATGGACTTAAATAAAAAAATAAACGATATTAAATTAATCTACCGATTCATGGACTTCGTAGGTCTGCTTACAATCACCTAGATACAAAGTCACAAGTAGTGCTCAAATAAAAAAAAATACCTAAACCTTTTGATAAACCAAAGCTAGCTAAATCTATCCACATTTTTTCACTTAATACCATACCTCAGAAAACCAACGGAGAAATGAGGACGGGTTAGTCAACTTAGTCCCTCCGTTGGGTACCCTGAGGCCATTTAAACGGGTCTCGGGGGCGAAAAAGGCACCCGCGATGGTATTTGTCACCTAAAATTTTTAAGGTAAATCTGCAAATAGCATTATTCCTTGACACTTACTTAAATACAATAATTTGCAATAAAACTAGACCTTTCTACCCACGTAGTTAGACAAGGTTATTTTTCCTACTTATATATCTTATACCATTCGACCATCTATAAGTATCCTTGCAGTACGTATATGGATCCTTAAATACGACCATTTAAATTCGAAATCATCTCCAACATCTTCCCATCGTGACCGGAAGTAGGTAAAAAATAAGTAAATATGTATGGCAAGTAGGTATTTCTATTAATTAATTAATATAAATACCATCACGGGTGCCTGTTAGGTTCCTGAGAACCGTTGGATGGCTTAACCCGTCTTCATTTCGCCGATGGTATTCGGAGGCAACACCTAACAAGTAGCGAGCTTGTTGCGGTGTTTATGATGAAATAGCTTCGTTGTATAAAGCGGTCACCCATCCCAGGTCAGGCCTTGTTGTCATTCCCTTTTTTATTTATTTAGGTATTTCTTATGTTATTTATTTAAAGACGACTTGAACGCCTCCGTAGACTAGTGGTTGGGCCTTTGGCGTTATATCCGGAGGTCGTGGGTTCGATTCCCACCCATGGCAAAAAAAAATAGTACATATTTCTGTACAGTTTGTCATGGTCTGGGTGTTTATAAAATATAATATGTATTATATCGTTGTTTCTGGCACACATAGTACAAGCCTAGAGTTAAACTAGTTAAACTAGGAAATGTTAAACTAGTTCAATTGCGCCATATTCTATTCTCACTTCAACCAATCAACGCTCACGGATTGCTTGTGTTCTCACTTTTTTTTTATTTGTATGGCGATGGCCATACTGTTCTCAAAACTGGGGAGGCGATTTAAGGGCCAATGAGCACCTCCCTATTATATCTCCATGCCCTAGTGCGAGGTTTTTTAACTTTCTCATTACAGTAAGTGACCACTCTTCGCCAATCAGATTAGCTTATTTTGACAGGCTTAGAAAATTAAGCGATCCTATTGGTGAAGAGTAGGTACTTATTTAACGCATTGAGAATGTTAAAACAAATTCACCCAAGGCTTCTGAGAATCTGGTAAAGTCATGTAACAAAAATATCTATGTAAAATTAATTAATTTTGTACTAAAAAGAAATCAAAACTGAAAATGTCCTTTTGGCTTAGACTGCCTCTGTGGTCTTGTGATTGCATCATTGGCGATGTATCAGGAGGTCCTGGGTTCCCTAATACAATACTTTTGCCAACAGTTTGCCTTGGTCTGGATATTTATCAAATATATTATCTAATACGTATTACAATCGTTGTTTCTGGTACACATAGTACAAGCCTAGAGCTTAGTTTGTAACCAGAGCAATATGTGTCCGTTATATAAAAAAAATACAGCAGACCCTTCAGCATGAGGCCTGTGATACTGACTTTTTTTTCGGAATTCAACTGTTTAAATTATATTTTTAACAAAACAAAGTGTGTTTCCGCTATTGGACGCCCGTATCACGGGATTTTGGTTTAATCTTATCGTAAAAGAACCACAATCGCTTAATTTGTATAATCTGGCATTTTGCTAACCAATCCCCCATTAAAAACTGTCAAAAAATAACGTGTGTGCTTCCATTATGATGGTAAGTTAATGGCCCAGGGCCTTAATTCCCTTAATTTAACTTTAATTTAATCGCATTGTAAAAGAATCACTGTCGCTTAAGTTATCATATTTTGTATTCCACTAAACAATCGGCTGAGGCATGCTATCAAAATATAGCGTGGGGGATTCTATTATGAAGCAATTACGATTCGATTGAAGTAAGTTAATTTAAGAGAATTAGAGCCCAGAGTGTCTACCATAAGTTTTTGCTTCGTATTAACGTCATGTTTATACGTGAGGCACCACCAATAAGATGGCTTTATTTTAAAAATAAAGCGACCCTATTGGTTGTTATAAACATTACGTTAATACGAACCAAAAACTTATGGTAGACACTCAGTTAATTTAACTACTCCAAATATTACTAATCCAACTAATAGTTCCTCTTTACCATAAAAGGAAACAACACAAAAATTACCCGCACGAAAAACAAAGCTTAATAACTGTCTCCAAAAAAATCAAATCACCAACTTGACATGCGAACACAACTCCATCAATTTACCAATTAAGTTCGTTCCACACTACAATAAACAACTTTAACAAATTCAATCTTATTTCTTGGTAATAAGAAACAAATTTTTATACCTTCAAGTACAGTAAAGAAGAATAAAATCAAACCAGATAACAACAATTATAATAAAACAATAGATCTAACTATTACATCATAGTTTTTCCAATCATTTCTTTGAATGAAAGTACCTATAATTATAATTAAGACAATGTAAATAATGAATTGCATTGCTACTAGATTATAACCATCGTTGCAGGGAGATGTAAAAACCCGCCTCGCTAGGAGCTGTGATCTTGAAGTTGAATTAATATAAGAAGCGGATTGTTGCATAGTTTGTCAAAAGCAGTTACGGTGTTGGTGGTAAACAGTGTGTGAAACGTTATCATGGATTGTTTGGTGAGTAAACATATTAAATATATTAAAGGGTTGATAATATTTTATTGGGTAAATAGTTAGTTTTATTTAAATATTGACTGAATTTGTAGTGGTTTATTATTTTTATATTAGTAATTTAATAAAAGTACGTACCTAAATGAAAACTCGTTTTTAATTTTCAGTTTTCCAGAGTTGTCTATTTTATTTTTATATACATGGTGACTTTGAAAAGTTGTACTTTGGGCTAATAATATGAGGATTCTAGTGATCTAACTGCACAACTTTTCCCATGGAACCATGTGTCGCAACTAATAAAAAAAAATTGCCTTCTCCATACAAACTAGTTAAAATGACCAATTTATGTAGAAAAAAAAATTGTGTGCTAAAAAAACATGCTTAAAATAAATAGGAGCTCTAGGTAACCTTGTTACATAAAAATACATTTACAAATTAATACTTTTGGTAGGTATATCTATTTATTAATTTTAATTTTTTATTGCACATAAAAAAATATTTAGGTACATAGGCGAGCTTAATATTTACCCTAATATATAATAATACTCATAGAATATATTTTTATTATTGAAAATCGACTAAGCGAAGCGCGGTTCCATATATTATTTTTAGTTTCACGAATGACACACGCATTTTTACTTTTAGTGTTGCCAACGTTTATATTAAAATCACGTTTTAGACCCCGACAGTTGAAGGTATTTAATTTGCACGTACCTAACGAAAATAATTATAGGTAAAATAAGGTCTTAATTCTATATAAGCAAATTATAAGTCTTAATTCTATTCCACTATATAGAAGTTCATATAGGTATCATTATTTTTCAAGCATTCATTTTGAAGAAAAAAATACCTTATTTATTTCAAAGAACCTGGCATGAAAATAATAATAATATATTTAGGTCTTAGGATATTTCACACATATTGCCCGTGGTCAAAAGGTCTAGGTCTGTACCTTGTAATTAGACACGTTCAGTACATAATTTGT
The DNA here is from genome assembly GCA_947458855.1 of Monopis laevigella. Lineage (NCBI taxonomy): Eukaryota > Metazoa > Arthropoda > Insecta > Lepidoptera > Tineidae > Monopis > Monopis laevigella. The sequence continues at coordinate 16,723,943 of OX381593.1, forward strand.
TGCCAAATTTGGATAAAAAATGTCGGAACGCTATTGTATACCAGAAACAACGATGCTAATATATCTTAATAATATTTTAAGAAAACTGTACAAAAAAAAACCCGTACTACTATTTGATTGAAACTACCTAACATTGTTATGCCTTAAGTGGAAATCGAACCCACAACCTCCAGATATAACGACAACGGCATAAACACGGAGGCGGTCTACTAAATAACGGCGTCGTGTTAATACTTACATGAATTATATTATTACAGAAACTTCTAACTTCACTCGTATAGAGTAAAGCTAATAGAGAGCATCTGTATATAAGTAGATAACAAGCAATGAGAAAATTCGTGAGGGGTGACTGGAACCTGGTTGACTGAGCGGTTGAGCGCCTTGCCGCGATAGCGAGGTTCGTGGGGGTTCGAAACCCACCCACAATTATATATGACAGCCTCCGTAGACTAGTGGTTGCGCCTTTGGCGTTATATCCGGAGGTCGTGGGTTCGATTCCCACCCATGGCAAAAAATATTAGTATGATTTTTCTGTACAGTTTGTCATGGTCTGGGTGTTTATAAAATATAATATGTATTATATCGTTGCTTCTGGTACACATAGTACAAGCCTAGAGCTTAGTTTGTGACCAGAGCAATATGTGTAATTTGTCCGACAAAAAAAAAAAAATATATAAGATTATGCTAATAAGGAATTTATAAAAATGCATTATTACAGAAATTAATACTCATATGCTCCTTGGCACTAGCCACTACGGCCCAACGACTTGAAGAAGTAAACACCGATTTAGAAGGACAAAGACGAAGCAATGGTGGCTACGGTCTTCTGAGGCCAGGGTACGGAGCCAACGCCAACAACTACCAAGGAGGCTACGGAGGTTACCAAAATGGTAAGTTTACTTCACATACATATCACGAGTGCCTTACGCACAAGACCGCCTAGACAGCCTCAGGGTACCCAGCGGAGGCGTTTTTAATCCCACCTCGTCGTAGCCGATGGTATGAGTCTACACCGAACAAGTGGCTAGCTTGTCGCGATGTTTTAAATAGACTCTATAACCCACCTGTAAACAGTTTCACAAGTTGGTATAGTAAAACCGGGACCGACAGCTTAACGTGCTCTCCGAGGCACTATAGCGGTGTTGTCAAACAAATGTAATTTTTTTTTTAATTTAAAACTTATTTGTACACACCGGGATTCGAACCAGCGACCTAAAGTGTTTTTAAGTCCAAGGTCTAAACAACTCGGCCACCACGTATATGTTTACTTCATACAAACCAAATAAATAGATATTAGCAGCGCCATGTTGGTGACCGTTGAAATTTATTTTTATTGGTAACTTTTTATTAGTTAGGTACTTTTTGTTCGGGTATTCAATTATTATTTATTTAAAAACTTGATTACACTAAATTGTACAGAGGCGGACTTACCGCAAGACATTCCCTGCCAGTCTAAGATTTTGTAAGACGATGCGCCCAACTCGCCACGCGCATCGTCTTACAAAATCTTAGCTGCCAGTCAACCTTTGGGACAAGTGATGCCAATTGTGAGGGTGCATGATAAATTACTACTTATAGTCAGATTACTTATTTAGTTAATAAAATACATATAGGTACTACTTATATAAGAATATACACATTTTTACATATGCACATGAAATAAATACATATATAATATAGAGGGTGAATTTGAATGGATGTACTTTAGGCTAATATGAGGTTCTGCTGATCAAATCGAACAACTTTTCCCATGGAAACATATGCCGCAAATGACAAAAAAAAATTGGCTGCCCATACAAATTGGTCATTTTTACTTTACTAGTTTTTATGGAGAAGTCAATTTTTTTTCCATTTCCGACACATTGTTTCATGGGAAAAGTTGTTCAATTTGAACAGCATAACCTCATATTAGCCAAAAGTACATCCTTTCAAAGTCATATTACTACAAAAAATTTCATATACCTATATACTCGTACCATACAATGTACTACATACATGATATACATATATTACAACTTTTTTATTTTAATAAACTGTTTAACTACATTTGTTGTATATTTTAATACAATTACAGAATTTAGAGATTTGCACAAATTAATAGGATATCTACTTTATGTGAATCATCAAATTTGCGCATTAGCAATTATTTAAAATTGAAAATTTTGTTTTTTTGAGACGTGCCAGTCTCAATGGCGATTTCCAATTTTAAACGCCATTGTGCTTACATCTAAAAATAGTTATATTCGAGAGCACTAGATGGCGCTAAAGACGTCTTCTCATTATGTCAGAGTGTACTCTCTATTTACATTACTTTATGTTACCAAGGCGGCAGCGGCGGCTACGGAGGTTACCCCGGCGCATACGGTGGTTACCAAGGCGGTTATCCCGGCGGTTACCAAGGCGGTTACGGTGGTTACCAAGGCGGACAAGGCGGTTATCCGAGCAGTTATGGCGGTTACCCAGGTGGAGCTGGAGGGTTAGGTGGTTATCCAGGATTTGGAGGTAAGAAAGTTAAATAGGATTACCTTATTTTAGGAAATAGGATTAATAAACCTTTTATATTGGTAGAATAAACCTTTTCTATTGGTAAAATGAACCTAAAGTTTCTAACGTATTAACGCTACGTTAAAACTATTGCAAAAACTGATCGTAAAGCCTCTGGTTAAAAACAACAATACTAAACATATTATATTTTCGTAAACACCCTGACTATGGAAATACCACAAGTTTTTGCAGTTTCTACTAAGATTTTCCATGAAATTTTAAAGATATATCGATTGGTATTAATACTTATTATAAAGTCTGTATATAGGTATATTATGATTGCCTCCGTGGTCAAGTGGTTATGCCGCTGTATCGGGAGGTCGTGGGTTCGATTCCCACTTTAACATTTTAAAACAATATTAGTATCTACCTACGTTTTTCTTTTTTACATTAGCTTTACCACAAGTTTTTGCAAACAATTGTTACTATAGGCGCTAGTAGGTATTAACTATAGATAGGGAACAACCAATAACAGAGTTTTATTTTAAAAATAAAGCGATACATTGGTTGATCCCTATCTATGGTTACTAGCGACTATAACATTGAACAACTTTCCGATACTTTTCGTAGATATATTTTGGATTGTTCGCAATTGTTCCATTGCCTTGTTCCATGATGGCACTAGGAATTATTTTTCGCACTAGTTCTATTTCTTTGGTCTAATAGTACTAATGGAACTACTGCGAATACTAAAATATTCATTCGCACTAGTTCTATGAGGGTACTATTGAGTTTTTTATGTACTATTACAATGTTACTGCGAATAATCAAATTAAATTCGCAATGACGATTATGTTTTTAAAAGATTGTACCATCATGGAACTAGTGCGAAAAATAATTCGCACTAGTTCCATCATGGAACATGGCAATGGAACTACGAAAAATTATATATTTTATTTTTATTACCCATTCTACTTTCTCAGGTTACCGCCCCGGCTTCAGACCAAGCTACGACTACCGTCCTGGCTACAATTACCCTGGCTCCAACTTCGGGTACAACCGACCAGGGTACAGACCTGGATACGACGGGTTCTCCAGCAGGCCTGGGTACCCAGGGTCCCATGGAAACTACTTTGGAGGCTATGGCGATGGACATAATGATAATTTTAGACTAATCGGAAGAAAAGTTGGAGAAACAAAGAAAACTGAAACCGCGTCCGCTGAGGCTTAATTTTTATTTTCTTAAAGTTGTACCTGATTATTCTTTAAATATTATTTACCTATATGTTTAAGTGTATGATTAAATAATAAATACCTAGTTATTTTTATTTATAAAGTGTTTGTATTTTTTTTATTAATTTATAGAATTATTTGCTGTTCTTGAAATTCATTTATCATTAAAAATAGACAATAAAGAGCCTAATTATCCGGAAACCGTTGTCGTTGTTGTATATAAAAAATATTCAGAAAGGCATGTCCATACTATTTTAAATTAAGTTTAGGTATAATTGCATTCGAATTTTCGATCACTATTTATTACAATACCTATATTTAAATTTGTGTGTTCCCGGTGTGTACCAATAAGTTTTTTATTTAAAAAAATATGTACATTTTGTTTGACAACACCACTATAGTGCCTCACTAGAGAGCGCGTTAAGCTGTCGCTCCCGGTTTCACTATACCAACCTGTGAAACTGTTTGTAGATGGGTTATTGAGTCTATTCAAAACATCGCGAGACTCAAACCCTTTGACGGCAAAAATATAAAATACTTCAAACTTCACTCTAATTTAGAGTAATTAAAAGAAAGCTCATGAGGGTGTCTGTGTACAAGTGAAAAATTAATTTCATAAGGGGTGACTGGAACCTATCAATACCTTGCCGCGAAAACGAGGACCGTAGGTTCGAGTCCCAGCCACCAGGAATTTTTCATTGCATTTTATCCTTAAAAATAACTTCAATATAAAATATTATATATATAACAATAATAATACATTATTAGTGATAATATTAATAATAAATCCCCATAGGCAGTTGCCTATATGGCCTCTATTGATAATCCGGGAATGTATGACTCCCGTCCTACCTAAGCTGTACCAGTGGCATATTTACCAAAATGTATAGGCCAATTGGGCCAAATTAAGAGGCTCCGCCGGTGTCAAAAATGTTGCTCGATAATAAAAAATATAAACGTTATCGCTGTCGCCCATGTCTTCGTTTGCGTGGACTTCCCACTATTACCTGGATAAAAAGTGGCCTATAATCTATTCCAGGTCTTCTTTGTGCCAAATTGGACAAGGCTCAAAAATAAACAAAGACGTTAGTATATTTACAGCTGAAGCTTTTGCCAGGTTATCTGCCCTTCAACACATAGAAATTCGACAACAAGAACATTTAAATTACAAAAAACATTTAATAGCAAGCGATAGTCTTACGGTCTTATTCATAAAAAATCCTTAAAACACTCTTAAAGAGCTCAATAGTTAAAACGTTCAATAAGGCTATTGGCTCGATAACTTTTTTGTTATTCATAAACCTCCAATAAAGCTCCTATAACTATTTGACGTTTATTAGCTGAATTAGTGATGTGTTGATAGAAAAAAATAATTGATTGTCAAGAAAGTTGGCAGAATCGCGGAAAACCAAGACCATAAAAGTAAAAAGAAAACGTTTTTGACACTTCTAATGATATAATTATAATAAGGTTTGGCGCACACTGATAGAAAATTTAGTTACACTAGCTGTGCCCCGCGGTTTCAGCCGTCATTTAAATTAAAATAATTTGTATCAAAAATAGAATACAGCTTTGTTTATCGCGTATGTTGCATCTCTCTATATCTGTACCTATGTGATTTTTTATGACTGCATCTCTGTATGATATGTAACTTGCAAGTCGCAATACTTGTCAACAAAAACTGTCAAGTGACCTAGTCATGTTTCTGTTTTAGTCTGTGGGTTCACCGGTTGGTTGGTACCGGGACTACTGCATAGATTTATTGTTGAGGTGGTAGTATCCTTTGAAATAAGCGACTGAATTTATGATGAAGCAGCGAGGATATTAAAATAGACTCGTAATGTAAACTTCTTTGATTTTTTTCTTTCTTTTTGATTCTTTGACATTTTGTAACCGCATCATTAAGCCAGCATAGTGAGAGCGATTAATATTGTAAAACGACAATGTATTTATCGATCCATTTATGGACTTTGTAGGTCTGCTTACCATCCGGTAGATACAAAATCACATGTCGTGTAATAAATAAATAAAAAACAGATATGACGGCAGTCGGCACCGCCATTAAATTTTTGTAGTTTGAAGCGGCACAACTTTGTCTTTTTGAACAAATTACCGCGGTGAAACAAGATTAAATGTTAATATTTTTTTGTTACAAATTTCTGTCAGTGTGCGCCCAACCTAATTTGGTTCAAGTCTATTCGAGTTGTAAAATTTTGAGAATTTGTTGATCGGAAGCCGACTGGGCATTATTATTTTTATTTGTAATATAATTTTATAAAGTAATAGAAGTCATTTAATAAAATTTTAAACCAAAAAATAAAATATGTATAAAAAGTGAGGTTAAAATAGGTTTATAGTGGGCTCCTGCCTTCAATAAAGTTATGGAGCTGTTATTTGACGTTTATCACTATTAGAGGTTTATTGAGCGTTTATGAATAACATTTTGAGGTGTTTTGCTATTGAGCTGTTATAAAGCATCAATAAAGGCTTCGTAAGTTTTTATGAATAAGACCGTTAGTGTATTAACTGCTATAAGTAATAACAAACTTACGGTCTTATTCATAAAAAAAACTTAAAACACTCTTAAAGAGCTCAATAGTTAAAACATTCAATAAGGCTATTGGCTCGATAACTTTTTTGTTATTCATAAACCTCCAATAAAGCTCCTATAACTATTTGACGTTTATTAGCTGAATTAGTGATGTGTTGATAGAAAAAAATAATTGATTGTCAAGAAAGTTGGCAGAATCGCGAAAAACCAAGACCATAAAAGTAAAAAAAAAAAACGTTTTTGACACCTCTAATGAAATAATTACAATAAGGTTTGGCGCACACTGATAGAAAATTTAGTCACACTAGCTGTGCCCCGCGGTTTCAGCCGTCATTTAAATTAAAATAATTTGTATCGAAAATAGAATACAGATTTGTTTATCGCGTATGTTGCATCTCTCTATATCTGTACCTATGTGATTTTTTATGATTGCATCTCTATATGATAATATGTAACTTGCAAGTCGCAATACTTGTTTCACATACAACAAAAACTGTCAAATGACCTAGTCATGTTTCTGTTTTAGTCTGTGGGTTCACCGGTTGGTTGGTACCGGGACTACTGCATAGATTTATTGTTGAGGTGGTATTATCCTTTCATGGTGCGGTTACGAAATACGCGACTGAATTTATGATAAAGCAGCGAGGATATTAAAATAGACTCGTAATGTAAACTTCTTTGATTTTTTTTTTCTTTTTTTTGATTCTTTGACATTTTGTAACCGCATTATTTAGGCAGCATAGAGGGAGCGATCAATATTGTAAAACGACAATGTATTTATCGATCCATTTATGGACTTTGTAGGTCTGCTTACCATCCGGTAGATACAAAATCACATGTCGTGCAATAAATAAATAAAAAACAGATGTGACGGCAGTCGGCACCGCCATTCAATTTTTGTAGTTTGAAGCGGCACAACTTTGTCTTTTTGGACAAATTACCGCGGTGAAACAAGATTAAATGTTAAAATTTTTTTGTTACAAATTTCTGTCAGTGTGCGCCCAACCTAATCTGGTTCAAGTCCATTCGAGTTGTAAAATTTTGAGAATTTGTTGATCGGAAGCCGACTGGGCATTATTATTTTTATTTGTAATATAATTTTATGAAGTAATAGAAGTCATAATACAATTTTAAACCAAAAAATGAAATATGTATAAAAAGTGAGGTTAAAATAGGTTTATAGTGGGCTCCTGCCTTCAATAAAGTTATGGAGCTGTTATTTGACGTTTATCACTATTAGAGGTTTATTGAGCGTTTATGAATAACATTTTGAGGTGTTTTGCTATTGAGCTGTTATAAAGCATCAATAAAGGCTTCGTAAGTTTTTATGAATAAGACCGTTAACGTTTACAATAATTACATCATTTATCTCATAAAAGATATATGGAATCAACTACTAAATACGACTTAAAAGATACTATAGACATAGCTATCCCATTTACTGATATATTACCTAAAATAAGAAAAAAAATTAACGATGAGTGGCAGATATTAAGGAACTCGTGCGATAAAGGCCAATGGCACGCATTATTAAATAAACAGACAAAAGATAAACCATGGTTTTGTAAAAGTCGATTTTATTCTAATAGAAAATTCTACACAACTTTATTCCGTCTTAGATTTGGTCATTGTCGTATAAATAAACATCTACATCGTATGAATATGGTCAGTTCTCCAATCTGCAATTTCTGTAATCAAGAGGATCAAACACTGAATCACATTATATTTAATTGTTCATCTTTTGGGCTTCAGCGCCTTTTGCTCATGGGTGAACTTCTTAACATCTTTCAAAAGAAGGAAAAACTCCCGCTTACCGCGTCAAAGCTATTATTACACACAGATACTTATCCAGCTATAAGTAGATTTATATATTCTACAGTAGGTGAAATTTAAGCCCAATAATAAAGAAGAATATATTAAAAGTAACGCAGATTTAAAAAGGCTTTACAAGATTAAAATATGAAGTATTATATTATATAAGAAAAAAAATATGAAATAAGGAAGACACAATAAAATAAGTTAAAATGAAAAAAAAAAACTTAAAGAGAATAATCCTGACTGATATCAAAAGGTGAATTGAAGTAAGAAAGGAATAATAAATACTAAAGAAGCAGATTTAATATAGAAGAGTAATGAAGACAAAAAATAAATATGGAACTACAGACAAGGCTGTATGGGCCTAGAAACCCTTGCCTATTCCTTGTGGAATAAAATGAAATAAAAAAAATATAAAAAAAAACACTGGATGATATTTGAGATTTGATGCTTATTTTTTCTTTTTAATTTACTAATGCATTGGTACCAAAGTCTATCAGCCTAAAATGTTTTGAGGTATCATGTATAGACGTTATCGTCTGAGGCAGCTCAACTTAACAGCTATTTCGATAAAGCTAGCTCGCATGCTTTCTGCCTTATTTTTGTGGTTTAAAAATTAACCTGCTCTTAGTGTTTACATAAAGACGAGCTATGGTTAGGGTGCTGCTGATTTTTTATCTGCAAAAAAAAATTCAAATATGTACCTAATTTTATTATCAACATTGGTTTCAGTTTTACAACGACTACAAAGCAAAACTTTGTAATAAAAATAAATACCATCACGGGTGCCTATTTGGCTCCCGATAACCGTTTAAACGGCCTCAGGGTACCCAGCGGAGGGATTAACCCGTCCTCTTTTCGCCGATGGTATTCGGAGGCAACACCTAACAAGTGGCGAGCTTGTTGCGGTGTTTATGATGAAATAGCCTCGTTGTATAAAGCGGTCACCCATCCCAGGCCGGCCTTGTTGTCATCTGCTTAACCTTGTTATCAGTTGCGCAGTGACTCACTAGGCTGAGGCCGCTTTTTAAAAAATTAACTTTGTAAAAAAATAATAATAATAAAACAAGATTTTACTGCAACAGGTAGATAATATAATTAATATCTTGTACCTATTTAAAGTTATTAGAGGAACTAGCTTTATTATTATGATTTTTTTTTTAGGTGGTGGGCAATCAAAAGCAATACCACTCACACCTCTGGAGGATAGGCTGTATATCATCCTTGGAAGAGATGTTAGAGAACCCCTTCCTGGAGTCCGCCATAATTCTTTATCTGCAGTAAGTGTTATTTTTCAAGTTTTTAATAAATATATTTGATATTTGATATTTGTGTGAACTAAATTTTGTTTTTATAAACAGGAAATTCAATTGAACAATGAGGGAACAAGCTCTAACTTAGTGTGAGTTTCAACTAGGCAGTAATCAATTTAAATTGGGCTATTCGGTTTATATATATATATATATATCTTCACGGGTGCCTTACGGCGCCCGAGACCGTCTAGACGGCCCCAGGGTACCCAGCGGAGGGGTTTTAATCCCACCTCGTCGTAGCCGATGGTATGAGTCTACACCGAACAAGTGGCTAGCTCGTCGCGATGTTTTGAATAGACTCAATAACCCATCTATAAACAGTTTCACAAGTTGGTATAGTGAAACCGGGACCGACAGCTTAACGTGCTCTCCGAGTACTATACTATTCGGTTTAAAATTTGTAGATAGATACATACATACATATCATCACGGGAGCCTTACGGCCTAGACGGCCCCAGGGTACCCAGCGGAGGGGTTTTATCCGGAATCAGAATCAGATAGATGTAGTACCTATATATATTATTACAGTTAGTTCCTTGCTAAAAATAATGTTAATAATGTAATAATGTTGGACTATTTATTTCAGAAGAAATACAAGAAAGTAACAATAACATCATCTGATTCAGAATAAATAACAATTTTTAAGGCTAGTAACGTTATATTTGAAAAAAAAAAAAAAAAAATTAACAGGGTAGGTAGACATGGACATTGAAAATAAATTCCGAAGTATTACACAATACTTTAATTCCTATCGCTCCATAACTTTATCACTAATGCTTTTTGTAAAGCCCGACCTTCCAAGAGGTGTCTATTGACTCGGCGGGTTCTTGGATCGTTTGTATTAAGTGCGTTTCAGCGTCCAAGGTTAATTCTTCTTGAACCTAAAACAAATAATATAAAAAAAAAAATTATGTACTTACAAGAGTCCCCTGCGGTTTGCAGCTCAAGGTTTTTATTTCATTGCATCATATTTATGACCCTATTAGAATCCAGTGTCAAAAAAATTTATTTATATACTTACATATAAAAAAAAAAAAAAACAACCTTCGCTTTAATTAATCTAGTTTATATATTATTAATCTATGAATTAATCATTTTAAATCAGAGAAAAAATACTGCTATTAATGTAAAAGTATTATGAACCTGTGATGGGACCAATTAATGCTAAGTTGCCGAGCATCAATGAGAAATGTGTGTGTGGTGCATGCCTTATTTTTATTTTTTATTTTTTTGTAAGTATTGTTGTTTTACAGAATACTATAAAAACCTCAATTTAGAAATATTTTATGTGATGCATGCTTTAATTGTAAGTTCTATTTGTTTTTGTTTAATATTGAGCGAACAACTACTGGAAAAAACAATTACCCAATATTGTGAAAAGAAAAATGAGGTAGACCCATAGCACAGGCTTTGCCTAGTTTGGGAGTCAGACAGTCCCCTGTAAATCACACTTTTTATAATACGAATAAAAAAAAAATTATTATTATTTATATGGGCATTCTCTCACAGTACACATTTATGGAATGATACATTATTTTGCAAATTACATTGCTTATGCACATAACTAAAATGCTTAATTTTTTACAGCTTAAGTATATATATATGAATATATCAAATAATAACTACCTGAGACTGGCGATGAGCCTCTGCGAAGGCTTCTTCAGGCGTAAGCGGTGTTACAGGCACTCTAGCCCGGTTTGCAATGTTATGCAACACACTACAAGCATTAACTATATGCCCTGCCGCCACCGGGCCATAATGTAATGGCCGTGCAACAAGCAAACACCTGCAAAGTAGAACAATACATATCTTATAATAACAATATGTACGACATTTATTTTTACACAATATATTGCAATGATCACAAACAGTTTTGAGCTTACCTACCTACTACCAGACTTTTACCTACCTACTATGCGTACTTTTACATATTTTAAATACACCCAGACCATGGCATATGGCACAAAGATATGTCTTAATATTATTTTGACATGGTAATCGAACCCACAGCCTCCGAATACAATGCCAACGGCTTAACTACTAGACCACTGAGGCGGTCATGATCATATTGTTGGTAATACTGTACTGTGTTAACATTTTTTTAAATATTTTGTGATTGTAAGTAATATATATAAATTGTATGAAACGTGTGTAGTGTAGGGAATATAAAGCCAGATTGGCTCCCAATAATAAGAGAAAGGTAATTTTTTAAATAAAAGTACCTGAAACGCGCTTTTAAAACACCAATAGGTACATCGTTCTACAGTGTTACGTGCGGAGACATTTAAATTATAAAAGTTATTTTCAGGTGTTCCCTCTTCAGTATTTAATATTGGCGTTATCATCGTGGTTCTTAATGGATAACGACTATCACCTGTACAATAAACTATTTTTTTAATAAAAGTACAGGATTTACCTATTACTTAAAGAAAAAACTATTAAATATAAATACTATTTCAATATTTTTTTTAGTTTTATTTTAATACTAGCTGAGCCACTCCGCGATTTGACCCGCCGCGCTCGCGCCGTTTATCTATTATTAGGTACCATAAAAACGGTTTTTGTGAGTTAATCTTAAAAGATAGACATATACTATCGCGGACTGTTTTTTAGATCATTAAAAGAGCTATTATTCTTTAATGCATATTTTTTGTGTATCTTGAACCGTTTTCACGGCGCACGCAACGGAAGGCTTCAAAGATGAAATAATTTCTCCCGTTTTTTACACATTTACCACTATATCTTTGCTCCTATTGGTCGTAGCGTGATGTTATATAGCCTATAGCCTTCCTCGATAACTGGACTATCCAACACAAAAAGAATTATTCAATTCGAACCATTTAGCCAAGATTAGCGCGTTCAAACAAACAAACAAACAAACAAACTCTTCAGCTTTATAATATTAGTATAGATTTACCCAATAAAATGACTTGTTCTCCCGCAGTGGAAAGCCTGTTTAAGTGTTGACTAAGTGGGTGGCTCTGCCACACACTTGAGTCATGAGCAGATCCCGGTGTACTTGGATCTACACACATTATGTTATGGTCGCTGTCGCAAATCTGTCATGTAAAACACTCATTTTACATTTAATTGAATTTCAGCAGTATCATAACTAAACAAAATATTATTACTACTAAAAAGAACGTAAGAAGGGAATGAAACCCCTTTCTATTATAATAACGCTTCTCGTGATTGTGTGGCCTTATTAAAGATACATGTGTACCATCAATGCATCCAAGCACGCCAGGAATTTTACTTTTCTTATAAAATATGAAAAATTAAGAATTCGTAAATATTAAAAAAATAAACTAACGGGTGCTTACGGCGCCCGAGTCCGCCTAGACGCCTTTTAGGTCAGGCCGCTTGTTACCCAGCACCCACTACCCAGCTATAAATATGTAGGTACTTAGAGAAATTACCACTTACCCGGTTTTTAAGAAGTTTCGTTCTTGAACATTTCTTGGCCATTTAATATTTATTATAAAATTTGGGGATTGTTTAAAGCCCTTGTCAATTGTTTCATAGCTCTTGAAACAGAGGTCTGTGAAGCATTATGAAGGTGACTCTGCCCAACCAATGTCTGGTACGATCCTGTGGCGTAAAATGCCAGTGCGATCAATATCTGTAATTGAAAAGTATATAAGATTAAAAAAAATATGCACTAGCCACCGGCTTCTATATAAAAACCTTCTTACCTAAATACCGCATAAATAATCCAGTTTATAAAATCTTAGTTTCATACTATGTAAAAAATTGTTAACTTTAAGGCAATTTTCTTACCTTGGAGATCCTATCACGTCTTCTTCCTTGTTTCATAAGTGGAGCTAGCTCTAAACCTAAATCCTTTACCGTACTCTTATTTAAACGAAATGTTTTAATAAATTCTATTTCTGGTATGTAAAAGGGGTCCACCATATTTCTCGTCAAAAACCGAGCTCGTGGTCGAGCCCGACGCTCAGAAACGTGAAGATCCTGTCTCTGGGCCATTTCTAATATCTCCAAAGTTTGGCGCCAGCGTGAAAACAACGGAATTCCATTCATTTTAATAAAATGTTTTTGCACAATTCACAAATAAGCAACTTTTGTTAAATGACAGTATAACTGAAGTAAAACTATTGAGAGAACGTTGACATCAAACGTCAAAAATTAATAGAATACCATAAAAAAAAACCTTGACTTGTATCCAGTGCTATGTTAAAATAAATTAATTAATTGAATAGTAGAATACCTATTTTGTATTACAATTGATACAACGTTCAGTTGATATTCATTCGATGTACAATTGACAGCTAATTTTGTTAGTAGAATACCAAAAGTGTGAAATGACGTATGAAACACGTTGATATCCAATCCATACAAGTTGATTTAGCGGAATTGTGCCCCAGATATCAACTCTCTCTGTAAAATTTAACTTCATCGATGACAGAAGCCACTGCGTTTCAAAAGACAGTTCCTTCTTTTTTCTTTTTTGTAGGAAAAAAAGAATATTCACGATATTTTTCAACAAAATAATTACTAAATTACGTATTTCATCAAATTGTAGAAAATCAACTGAATTACCATTTATTTACTTTTTATTTGAAAGCATTTAAGAATTTTATTATTTCTTTCGGAGGTTGCTTTTTAAACTAACTAGGGTTGGGCAAATAGCTAAATTTCGATTTTTTATTTTTATCGATACAATATATAGGTAGATAGAAAAGAATTAAAAAATAATAAATTATTATAATGAAGCCCAGCCGGAACCCAGCCCCACAGCAAGGCACCAGCACCACTCATCGAACCGGGGTTCTACTCTTGTCGGTCAAAAGAGTAATAGAAGTCGAATTCGTCATTTTCAGACTCACTATGGCTGGAAGAGCCTCCTATAGTAAATATCAAATCATTGTCTCGAAAATTGTCGAAGTTAATAGATCGATCTTTTGCTATACGATCTTTGGTATATATTTTAATCGATTCACGGATTACGTACGACCTACCAGTTTCAAATCTTCAGATTAGCAATAGTATCGAATGGCTGTTTTGTTATGTTTTCATTACAACTTAACATGTGCAACACCATCCGCGTTTGGAATCAAAAACATTTGAAATTAATTTGGGGCTTATTTTTTCATGTTATCAAAAGATTAATCGATATTTAGTATCGACAGCATCACATCACTAGCAATAAATGTCATAATAGATGTCCTCGATCAAGTAAAATTTTACGGAGTATAAGTTGATTAAATAATAATAATATGTATGACATTTTACACATATTTCTCAGGTCCCAAACTAAGCTCTAGGCTTGTACTATGTGCACCAGAAACAACGATATATTACTTTTTTTAAAACACCCAGACCATGACAATCTGTAGTAGAGATAAAATGTACTAATATTGGTTTATCATTGTAGGAATCGAACCCACGACCATCGTAATAATACATCTTCATATACATGGATAAAAATAAAAACAAAAGGATTTTATAAAATATTTATATTAACATTATTTTATAAACTAATAATATAAATACAATAACTATGTAATATATAAAACAATAATGTAAATAATAAATATGTACATATTATTTTACTTTATAAATTAATTAGCCATATAGATAACAAACAATAATATATTTTTAATACTACAAAGTATATTATTATATACCATCAAATATAAGGCCAATGGAAATAAGGCAAAATGGGAAAGTATTTACTAGGGAGGTGCCATAAAGCCTAAAATCGCCTTTCAAAAGACGAGAACAGGAGCCTTATTCCGAGTTTGCAATCGCTAAACACGACAAGACGTTGCGTAAACTATAAATATGGAAATATAAGTTCTATTCCAATGGTTATATAGTCTGCATTAGGTTGGCTATAATAATGCCGCCATCTTGAAATACACAAATTCAAGTTTGAACATGTGTCGAGCATTGGAATTTCAACTCTATAATTAACAGGATAGAACTTATATTTCAATATTTATAGTTTACGCAACGTCTTGTCGTGTTTAGCGGTTGCAAACTTGGAATAAGGCCCCAGAAGATGGCCGGCCGCGACACAAACCAAAATAACAATTATTTTAGGTAATTAAATGCTAATGAAGTGAGAACATAACATATTTGACATTTCGTTTGAAACGCTATTTATGGCCTTAAGACACTTCCGTATATTATTCTTACTTTCATGTCTATGAGCCACTAAACCAGTCATTGAAGAAGGATGCTGCGTTGGACCTCGCAGAAGCCAGGTTGATTGGCAATGAACTTGTCATAAGTTCAGAAATGTCAGACCTTGTGGATTTATTGGGACTGGCTGAAGGTGGCTTCTTTTTCTGAAAAACAAAATGGAACCTTCAAAAAACACATCTTGTATAACCTAAGACTTAAGAAGGCAGGAAATCTATTCGCAAACTAAACGTCTAAAAACGTTTTAATGTTGTTTTAAGTGATATTGAAGTTTTTTTTTTTTAATAACGTGGAAGTGTAAATATTTCATATTTGATCCTAATTAGATAATCTTAAAAAAAACTACTTTTAAAAAGATACCCAAAGTTTGATTCTAAAAATATTACTTCAAAATCAGTTACGTTTTGAAATGACAACTAATCATTTTAAAATTTAGCAGATTCTTTATAAAGAAATTATGTAATTAGGAACGAGTAAATAAAATCTACACCTCCATGTTCTTTTTTTTTTTTTTTTAACTGTTATTATCACTGAAAACAACATTTAGATGTTTTTGACGCTCGAATTCGCGAATCCTTCTCAACTTTCTTTTCCACTGTAACAAAAGCAGCCAGTATGTCTGTCGCATAAAATTCATACTTCCTTGGCTCAGGGGGATGTGTTATTTATACATATTTAATATCCTAATATGATATCATGATATTTGTTAACACTAACGTTATATTTACAATACAATGATATTAAAAAGACAACATCTTATAAAACAATGGAGTAACTACTAAGCCATTATTTAAAATATAAATCCATGCATTATGGGTTACATCTTTTATAGACACAAACAAATACACATATTTAGGTTTACAAATACTTAGGTTTAGACTAAAAACGCATGGAAATGTCATGGATTTGAGCAAAAAAATCGCAAATATGTTTTGGATAGCGCTTCCATATGTCTCTAGACTTTATTAACTCAAACTTTATTATTTTATAATGTAAAAATAATAACATATAGGGCGTTAGCACAACAGCATGGAAAGGCTTGATAAATCGACAAAATCGATGCATATCGATTTTGTATAATGAATGTTCACTCATAAACTTAATTTTATCGACTGTCAAACTATATTGATGTGGTTATGCTAAGCCCCATAGAGCCTTGGCATGACAATGTCGATAAAAATAAAATCGACGAGTATTTATTTAGTTGATTTCAGTGTTGTACTAAAACTTCTAAAAGTTATGTTAAGTTACAAAAAGGAAAATTGATTAATAACTCAACAATAAAAAACTAAAAGTTTAGTACCGGTATTCATAAAAACTTATTGAGTCCTCGAAGAATACTTTAGTTATAGTAGGTTTTGTCTCTTTATTTAGAAACATAAATGTATATGCGTAAAAGAGACATATTTTCACTAAAGTTCTTCAAGGACTCAATAAGTTTTTATGAATTAGGCCAGAAATCTCCTATAACTTACTGTAACGCGATGACGGATACAAGTAGTTCTAAACAACGACAAAAAAAATGTTATAATTACTTATAAAAATAAAGAACATTAGTATTATGCCATAAATTATTAGAATTAAAAATATTAAGAAATAAAATAAAAAGAAACAAAAATCCAAAATTTTTAGTCGGCCATCTTGAATAGATACATAATTTTTTTTAATATTGACTTAATCTAACCCATACATATATCCTTTGACTAGTCAATACATATAATTAATATACTACCTACATATAAATATAATTTTTAGAATTTATTTTTATCTATTTAAAAAAATACAATAAAATAAATATATAATAATAAAACTCTATAATATTAAAATAGATACATACAGTTTTTTCTATTTTCTTATGCAGATTTACAGGAGCTGTGACAGGTAGAAGTGAATACCATTGGTTCCCGTCTGCTGATGCCAGAGTAAGGATATTTGGTGCTTTGTCGGCACTACCTCCGGAAGTAATGGGCTTGCTCCCCACTATGCCCGCTAACTGACCGTGATGCAGAATCAGACTGCCCAGTAATGTCTATAAAATAATAAGGCTATTTTTAAAAGTTTTGTTACACACGATACTAATAAAATAAAATAAATACCATTATGAGTGCCTATTTGGCTCCCGAGAACCGTTTAAACGACCTCAGGGTACCCAGTGGACGGTTTATCCCGTCCTAAATTCGCCGATGGTATTCGGAGGCAACACCTAACAAGTGAAGTGTACATAGCAGACTGTATAGAAAACCGTACTAATATTGTTTTGTCATGAGTGGGAATCGAACCCACGATCTCCGACAACACAACTAGACCACAAATGCGGTTCGATTATGCAGCGCACACAACGGAAGCTCTCAAAAGGAACAAATTTTACTCCTATCGGTCGTAGCGTGATGTTATATGGCCTTTCTCGATAAATGGGTAATTCAACACTAAAATAATTGTAGTTCCTGAGATTAAAGCTTTCAACCAAATAAACAAACTCTTTAACTTTATTATTAGTATAGATTTTTCCATCTTAAATATGAAAAACATAACTCAAACCCGCGTCTACAATATGAGAATATACGAAACCGCCCTCAGGTCTAAAATCGCATATAAAACGAAATGTCAAACATGTTCATTTCCGCCATATTCTGTTCTCAATTCAACCAATCCAATGCACAAAGATTGGTTATAATATTTTTTGATCTTACTTATTTATTCATCTTCTGTTCATGTTCATGGAAATGCATTTTAGGCCTTAGGGCGCCTCCCTATTATATACTTTCAGCTCTACACTCTTCGGGCTACTCTTAAGAGTACAGAAAATGTATTCGAGAAATCAAAAGTCAAAATTAAAGAACTTTAAATATTGTTTTCAGTGAAATTAAAGTTAATATTTAACTAAATAAATTCTAATTAGGTACATAGTCTCTTTATAAAATATCTGTAAACTATTAAAGTGACCACTAAGGAAGATTTTTTAAATATAAAATAGTAGTTAAGTTGTCTTTTAAAATGTTAATAGATTTTTTTATAAAGAAACATGTAATTAGGATCAAGCAAGTAAAATATACACCTATACGTTAATTTTTTTGCCAAAAAAACTTTAATATCACTGGAATTAACGTTTACATGTTATTTGACGTTTGCGTTCCCGAATACATTTCCTGTGCTCTCAAAGAGTCCATCAGATTATAATATTAGTACAAAATCTTACCTGAACTCTTTGTACAGAACGTTTCAAATTAGTCTGTATATACGGATAAAACACATCATAATCAAACGGATCAATCTTCTGTCTCAAAAACTCGCAAATATCATGAGAAAACTCCATATACATTTTATTTTCCCTCGACACAAGTAACATAGTCAAATGTCTTGTATCCATCAATAATTGAAGAGCACATCTCTGATTTATATCTGTCTCTTTCTCTCGTATGACTTTATTGTAGTGTGCGAAGGTGATAGCGATAAGTTTGTCTATGAACATGGTATGTATTTCGGAGGGTAATGTATGTGGTACGATTTCATCTAGGATTCTGCTGATGGAGTATAAATACTGTTGTAGCTTTAGGGATGGTCCAGATGGAACTTTTATTGTAGATTCTACAGTGTTGCCATCGTCATCCTTTTCTGTTATCTTTATTGTGTCCCATTGCTAAAGAAAAAAAACAAATAAATATTAAATACTGAAGATTTATAAACTTATCATCACCTTCTTATTTATATTCCAGAAGTTTATAAAATAATAATCAGACTCCATCTGTTGTCTATAATTGACAACATGCTATTACATCTATTGCTAATAATTCAATTGTTTGATATCACTATTGTGCTTTGAAGAAAGCGTTAAGCTGTCGGTTCCAAATTCATTATACCAATTTGTAAAACTGTTTATTGTGTGTTAAGCGATATAATTTTTTCTCTAAGTATATCGCTTAACACATTTATAAACTTTAACACAGTAAGTTTATTACATTGTGTTTCATTCAAATTGAGCTACAGACAATGACAGGTATACATGTCATACATATTATATTACAATCCGTTGAGTAGTTTTTCACAGACTGACTCGGTTTATCGTTTTAAATCTACTTTAAAAATAAAAGATTAGTTTCCTGCCAACTACTGAACCTTCCCCTAATATTCCATATATCATGTAAAAAAAAACACTATCCAACTCTCTAGTCAGCACGACAAAAAATGCAAACAGAGCACAGATTTTTGTGAACAAAAAAAAATACATACGTTAAAAAAAAAAATGGTAGGTACGTAGAATGTTGAAGTTATTTTCTGAAAAATATTATTATTATGCATAGTATAAACGTATAAATTATTAGTCTTACCATCATAAGATAGTCTATATTAGCTTCCAAAGTGAATTCTTGAGGCAATCCCTTTGTCAACTCTTCTATCTTAACCGTCGCTATATCGACCCATTTGCTCCAACAAAATGCACAATTATCTTTTAAAATAGTACACAAATTATCCCATTTCTTATTAGACTCAATATCAATAGATGTTACATTATCAAATAGATTGTCTTCTACATCAAATACGAAGCATTTTCTACTATTAGGTACAAGAAACGTAAATGCTTGAATGAGTCTCGCTGAATATACTGAAATGGTTTTACGCTGTAACTCTGTACTGTTTAGTGACGGGTCTTGAAGACCTTTTTTTATATGTTCTAGCACGCTGGAAAAAAAATCGCACAATAAATGACATGTAGCTATAATAATAAGAGCACAAGATGTGACCTTCATCCACCTGATGTTAATCAGTATGAAAAGTCCAGGAATGATAGGAACCAGCGGATGCATAGGTACAGGTGCACCGCTTGTTGCCAACATTATGCTGCGGGGTGAGAAGGAACTTTATTTAACACTTTCGCTTTCGTCAGTGGAATCGTTTTCGACTTGTCTATGGTCAGAACCTGTATGAAAAATATACGGAAGTGCTGTAATGCATCTTCAAATTTATTAGGTTGATGATTTTTCGATTGAATTCTTCAAAGAAATGAATAATTGATATTTATCTCTTTTCTAAAGTTTAAATGAAAGAATTATGGTACAGTTTTAATAATTTACATGATCTGTTACAGCACTTCCGTATATTATTCATACAGGTTCTAGCCATAGACAAGACGAAAACGATTCCACTGACGAAAGCGAAAGTGTTAAATAAAGTTCCTTCTCACCCCGCTGGCTTAAGATGCGGATCGTTTAATAAAATGTAATATAGCATTCGTTTGGGTTAAATTAAAAAACGCACCAAATGGATGCTGTAGTAATTTAATTATTATAAATATATTGAATAAAAACATATTAATTCGTAGTGAATAATATATATAAATTATTTTGGCTGGAAATTCATTAAAATTAATCCAAAAATAAAATTAATACAATAAGTTTCATTCCCAGTAGGTAATTGTAATAGTTAGGAAAAAGCTGTTACAGTTCCATTTGTATCCACCTGGTGGTGAGCAGACCTACAAAGTCCATGAATGGGGTCAATCAATAATTGCTCTTAAACAATATTGATCGCTTCCACAATGCCGGCTAAATGATGCGATTACGAAATGGGCGGCGACAAAGATGAACTGCATTACGAGTATATTTTAATATTAACCAAAAGTACAACCTTCCAGTACCAGTACATGTAAGTACCATGTGTTCCACTCACCCCTTAATATTTTGTTCAGTAAAATCCCTAAGAAACATTTGTATTTCTAATTTATCCATATACATTTGCTTAGCATCATCTTCTTCGTCTATATTGTACAAGATTCTATTCTTGCCTTGCTCTGGTCTCTCTCTATACAAGTATACTGATAGGTCCTGTAAGAGCCTCATAAGTTCATCATCGAAGCTGCGGCAGAGCCTCTCCAGATTTGGTGTAAACCCTCGATCTTGAAGCCACATACCTATAATTTGGCAAATAAAATTAATCTGTACAAATTATTTATTGCCAACTTCACAAACTTTGTTTTTTTATATAATAAAAACTAATTTAATTTTAAAAATCAATTAAAACCTCCTTTGCTGAGGATGTACCCAAAATTCTTAAAGCGTTGCCCTTGTGAGTCTCTAGCGATATTCGTTGAAAGAACTACGATCTGGCACGTTGGTCTCCAGAAGCATCTATTAAGAGGAGCGTCTGATGAGTCACTTCGATGCTCATGCTGATTCAACTGCAAAGTATTACCTCTCCCCGCGCATGACGGTAAGTCGGCAACCATACAAATGAATGTAAACCTTTCCCCCGATCCTCAATAAGCGAAAGGGCACGAATGAGATTATATATACCTACAATTTAGGTAGCTAAACGACTTTCGGGCCAAAACTGTTTTCTACCCCCAAACTTTAATGGGTTTGAATTAACATGAGGGTTTTGAATTAACAACAGTGAAACTGGGACCGACAGCTTAAAGTACTCTCCGAGGCACTATAATGGTGTTGTTAAACATATGTACATATTTTTTTAGATTGTTTAAACCAAGAACGTAAGTGTTTTTAAGTCTAAGATCCAACCAACTCGGCCAACACATATTTAATATATAACTATTAACTATTAAAGTATATTGGACAAGTAATCTTCGGGATATGCATATAAACAGACATACAAACAAGAGAGTAAACACCATAGGGTTCTTATTAAAATAAAAAATGGTATTTCACTCTCTCAAAGGTTAGCTGGTAGAAAATGCCTAAGGTATTAAGAGCACAGGAATTGTATTTGCGAATTCGAAAGTCCAATAACATCTAAACGTTGTTTTCAGTGATATTAAAGTTTGTTTTGGTAAAAAAAAAGAAAGTGGAGGTGTAGATTTTACTTGATCCTAATTAGAGTCTCTTTATAAAAAAAATAAACTTGAAATTGCAACGTTTTTATCTTTTCAAAATAATCTTTAATATTACTGAAAGCAACGTTTAGACGTTTTTAGACGTTCGAATTCGTAGAATCTCATATTAGTGAATCCCTTTCCTGGGTTCTTAAGTTTGCATGTGTTTTTTTATTTGTTTATTTTATTGGAGCACGGCATGTGATTTTGTATCTACCAGGTGGTGATCAGACCTACATAGTCCATGAAAGGGGTGACTCAATAATTATTTTGTTCTTCAATAATATAGTATTTTTTTTTTTTGTGCAAAGTAGTTTTAAATAGATTAATAAATAAAATAACAAGAACAAAAAAGTACAAACCTTTCATAAGCGAATTCATAACACTAATAACTTCATTCCTAGTTTCTATAACAGTATCACCGATAAGGTCCTTCCACACGAACCAGTTGACATCCGATTCTTTCTCTGAACACCCCTCGTCTGATGCCCGCTTTAATTCCGTCACTAGGTTAGCTTTGAAGGTAGTCATAATGCCGTTCCAGCGGTTAATGATTATCTCTTTTACTCTGTTTGTGAGCAAAGGCTGGAAATAATGACACCAGACGTGGACCTCTGGTATGTCTAGGGATTTACAAATTGTATCCCAATTTGATGGCGTTTCTGTAATAAATATACATGAATATAAGGTGTTTTTTTTTTAAATGATTAAAGAAAAGGTAAAATTTTTAATTGCAATAGAACAGTATAACAGTACTGAGTATAAAGAATCAATTAGTCATAACTTCAACACATGGAGAAATAAAAACAAGGAATTGGTGGAAAGATGCACCCGTAGAAACTACTACGGCGAGAGGACGCGACAGTACGTTGTTCCTAGGATACTAAACTCACTATCACAAGACCTAAGAACACGGAAATGTCAAAGGTCACCTATAAGATCCAAGTTAAAAAAGAATTGTTGGATCAGATTGAATCCAACCTAAATAGATTGTTTCTTCCAAAGTAAGCCATTTATAAGCCTGTACTTCACTCTGTTAAATGTATTGTTGTTTTGTGTTTATTAAAAATAAATTAAAATTGTGTTATAATTAAGTGCCAAAACATGTAACGAGAGCAATCTGCCGACAAACTATTTATATAATTTGGCAGAGAAATACTTGTACAGTTCTGTATTTTTTTGTTGGTTAAATAAAGAGAAAAAAAAGCATTAGTTTTTCTACTAACATAATCTCTACTAATATTATAAAGCTGAAGAGTTTGTTTGTTTGGTTGAACGAGCTAATCTCAGGAACTACAGGTTCGAATTATATTTATAATTATATTTTAGTGTTGGATATGCCATTTATCGAATGCTATATATAGGCTATAGGCAACATAACATCACGCTACGACAAATAATAATAATATGTAGGACAATTTATACAAATTGCTCTGGTCACAAACTAAGCTCTAGGCTTGTACTATGTGTACTAGAAACAACGATATAATGCATATTATAATTTATAAACACCTAGACCATGACAAATTGTATAGAAAAAACGATTTACGCAGACGAAGTATATATGAGTACTCTTTTGTTATTTGAAATAAACGTTTATTATTATTTTTATAAATGAAAACAAAAATATAAATTAAATTAGCCTGAATTTAAATGTGTTATTTTTTCATATACACTTATTGCACTGGCCACAAATTAAGCTTTAAGCTTGTACTATGTGTACCAAAAAGAATGATTCTAATATATGTTATATTTTATAAACACCAAGACTATAGCAAGTTCTACAGAAAGAAAATGTACCAATATTATTTGCAATACAATGAGTGGGAATCAAACCCATGACCTCCGGGTACAACGCTAACGGCGCAACCACTAAACCACAGAGGCAGTAATTTGAATATTATATAAATTTAAATATGTTTTAAAACATATTCTTGTAAAGTGTGGATATAGTGAAGGAAGAATGAAGTTTATATGTTATTTTTTAAACAAAATGGCGTAGCGGTTTAGATTTTACTTATCCAATCTAAATTTTTTAGTTTTTTATTATAAATTCTTTAAAATTTTAAAATAAAAACTAAAGAGCAATTTGTATAAAGATAAATATAGCCTGTGTATCTTAACACATAAATATTTTTCCAATTAAAATTGTATTAACTTACCAACTTTAAAAGCTTCTTCCCGGATCTCATGAAGTAACTTAATTTTAGAAATATTGCTCAGTAACGACTTGACATTATCATCTATGAATGTCTTCACCCACTGACTCCAATTTTGCAGACAATCACTTATATCTGACTTCGCTAGCTGTTCAATGTCTTTGCTTGATGTTAGTCTGTGGAATGAAATTTATTTTAATAAATTTATAAATAAAACAGTCTGTACAAAGATTTGATTTACAAAAATAAACAGCACGGACTCTCGAAATAGTGAAATTACAATAATTCATTTTGAGGATATGTGTAACTTTGTTCCTTTGTACCACTTAAAAACTGCTGGACCGATTAATACGCATTTTTTGTTTAATAGCAATGAGCTCTGAATGTTCATTCATAAACTAAAATTTATAGACTGTTCTAATATACGTGGAGGCCGAGTTGGTTAGACCTTGAACTTAAAAACACTTAGGTCCCCGGTTCGAATCCCGGTGTGTACTAATAAGTTTTTAATTCAAAAATGTATGTACATTTGTTTGACAACACCACTATAGTGCCTCGGAGAGCACGTTAAGCTGTCGGTCCCGGTTTCACTATCGCACTTCGAGTAATACTCGATTACGTTTGTCGCAGAATTGAAATAATATTTTTGTCAGTCATTGTATTTATTAATCTTTCTGTGTTGGGTTATACATACATCACGGCCTTAAGGTACCCAGCGGAGGGGTTTTTAATCCCACCTTGTCATAGACGATGGTATGAGTCTACACCGAACAAGTGGTTACCTCGTCGCGACATTTAGATAAACTCAATAACCCACCTATAAACAGTTTCACAAGTTGGTATAGTGAAACTGGGACCGACACAGCTTAACGTGTTCTCCGAGGCACTATAGTAGTGTTGTTAAACTATGTACATATTTTTTTAGATTAAAAGCTCATTGGTACACAAGGGTTTGAACCAGGGACCATAGTGTTTTTAAGTCTAAGATGAACCTTATGAAAATATTTTGTGAAAACATTTAAAAATAGATTGGACCATTTAAAAGTGAATAAATCAAGTTACACAGTGATGTAGTTTTTTTAATTATGCACCTGACTCATCTTCGTACACGCTCTTAAAGGTTAGTTGGTATATAATGACTAAGCCTTAAGTTCACCTTTGTACATAACTTTTGTTTACTGTGCTAGTCTTAAAATAAATAATAACCAATCGGGCAATTAAAAAAAAAAAAAAAAAAAATGTATTATAATATTTACAACCGATAAAAGAAAAAAAAATGCGTACAATTACGAACATTAAAAAAAATGAACTTCGGCTAACAGCAATACAATTATTGGAAATATGTTTGTATGGGCGTCAAGGGAACCCAGGTCCCTTAAGCCAGAATGACACAACGTCTTACCAATTGACGTGCGCGCAATATTGGTAACCCCCAGTTGCCCTAGTGTTTTATAACGTTTACTATCCATTAAACTAAACTAATGCATAATTTTTTTTTCCAATCCGATAAGGGTTTTCAGGGTTTTCGTGTACTGATGGCAGTGTCGTCTGTATATGTTGCAGTCATGGTCTTCTCATTTGTTGGCAGGTCTGCAGTAAATATAAGTTAAGTATTGGGCCCAGTATACTTCCTTGTGGGACGCCTGACTTTATGTTATGTAGTAGAGATGTTTCTTCATTAAACTTGACTTCAAAGCATCTTTTGTTTAAGTAAGATTGCATGATATGAGTGAGGTAAGAACTTCTTTACCTTGTATAGAAGTCCTTCATGCCAAACCTTGTCAAATGCTTGACCAATATCTATGAATACTGCTGAACAGTATTTTTTGTCTTCAAATGTTCTACTGAGTACCTACATACACTATTCGATGGACTTGTTCTATAGTGCCATGGTTTTCCCTGAATCCAAATTGATGATAAGAATGATGTTATTCCAATGTTCTTTCATTTTGTTGAGAATAACTGTTTTCCAGTAATTTCCCAACAACTGGTAGCAGACTTATAGGTCTGTAGGATGACACTTCTTGTGGTATTTTTCCCGGTTCAAGAATCATAACGACTTGGGGCATTTTCCATTGGCTGGGGAAATGTGATAATCTTAGGCATGCATTAAATATATTCACCAGCATAAGTATTCCTTTTTTAGGCAGGTTCTTCTTTTTACATTACTATTTTGAGTCAATCAAGTCATATCCTGGGGATTTTCCATTTTTCAGATTTTTTATTTCTTTTCATACTTCATTTGCCTTTACCTTTCTAAGGGGCAGGCACATTTGTGTCGCAGAACTTCATCATCATGTTGCTGCTGTGAGCTATTGTAGGGTTGAAAGACTCCCTGCAGGTACTCTGCAAATGCTGTTGCTTTTTCCAGATCAGATCTAGCCCATGATCCCATTTGTATTTTTATTGGCGGAACCATATCTTTAGGTCTAGGTGAGTTTCTCAGTTGGGGTACGGCATGTTAAGTAGTTCTGTAGATTTTCATTATTCATGGTTTTTATAAGTGTTTTAAGTTAATTTGATGATTTGTTGAAGGCTCTCTTATCGCTTGGGTATCTAGAATTTTGCCAAACTTTCCTAAGTTTGCGTCTTTCTGCAACCAACAAAGGGTACTCTCTTTGATTTTGAGATACATTTTTTCATAATACAGTAGAATCGTTGGTTGGTTGGTATGGATTATGCTGTTGAATTTCTCTATAGAAACTTCAATTTGTTCAACATCTTTAATTTTTTTTGTGAGTTTGATTTTAGTATTAATTGTGCACTTAAAGTTTTCCCAGTTGGTTTTATTATTATATATTTTATTGGGTGGTTTGATCATTGTAATTCTGCTAGATATTTTCAAAAGTACAGGTGTGTGATCCGATGATAAGTCTGTACATGATTCAATGTTTAGGTAATTTGTAGATTTTTTTCTAGATATAAAGAAATCCAGTAAGTCTGGCAATTTTTTGCAATCTGTGGGCCAGTAGTTTGGCTCGCCATGCGAAGTGAAGTCCAATTTCAGCTCTTCTGCAGTTCGATACAGTTGTCTACCACGTGGTGTGGTAAGCCTTGAGCCCCAGTAGGTGTTTTTGGCATTCCGATCCCCTCCACTTATAAATCTTAAGCCAAGTAGAGCAAAGTAAGCTTTAAAATCATCAGTATTGATAATGTGTTTTGGTGGGCAGTATACAGGGTGAATTTGAATGGGTGTACTTTGGGCTAATATGATGTTCTACTGGTCAATACGAACAACTTTTCCCATGGAACCATGTGTCGCAAATGAAAAAAAAAAATGGCTTCCCCATACAAATTGGTCATTTTAACTTTACTAGTTTGTATGGAGAAGGCAAATTTTTTGTTCATTTGCGAGACATGGTCCCATGGGAAAAGTTGTTCGTATTGATCAGTAGAACATCATATTAGCCCAAAGTACACCCATTCAAATTCACCATGTATAGCTGATATTGTTGTTTCAGTATTGTTAACTTGTATTTTAATGCTGGGACGGCTTGGATTTTATCGGAACTGTAAGGTTCCAGTGTGTGATGAAAACCCTGTTACAGCCTCAGAATATTTGCAACTTCACTTGGATACGCTAGAGGAATGGCTTACAAAATGGAGAATCAAAACAAACCAAAGCAAATCAACTCATGTAACATTTACTCTTCGAAGAAAAACTTGCAATCCAGTCCTACTTTATAATAAAGATATCCCTCAATCAGAGAATATAAAATACTTGGGAATACATCTTGATAAAAGACTTACCTGGCGGAAACACATATGGACAAAGCGTAAACAACTAAACTAAGAAATATGTACTGGTTGATTGGTCGAAACTCTCAGCTCTCGGTAAACAGTAAAACGGCCATATACAAAATTATTCTTAAGCCTGTCTGGACATATGGAATACAGCTGTGGGAAACAGCTAGTAATAGTAACATCGACATGGAATAATTCCAAAATAAAACCATGAGAACCATATTTGATGTCCCTCCATATGTGAGCAATAAATATATGTATATAAATAAATAAATAAATACCATCACGGGTGCCTATTTGGCTCCCGAGAACCGTTTAAACGGCCTCAGGGTCCCAGCGGAGGGATTAACCCATCCTCATTTCGCCGATAGTATTCGGAGGCAACACCTAACAAGTGGCGAGCTTGTTGCGGTGTTTATGATGAAATAGCCTCGTTGTATAAAGCGGTCACCCATCCCAGGCCGGCTTTGTTGTCATCTGCTTAACCTTGTTATTAGTTGCGCAGTGACTTAACCACTAGGCTGTATGTATATGGATATCAAAATTAAAACAATAAGGGAGGAAATTACTTCATACAGCAGTCTTTATCAGAAACAACTGAGTAAACATCAGAATGAACTGGCAATGGAATTGTAGGGAACAGGGAGTCTACCATACTCCAGATTAAAGAGGCATAGCCTGCCAGAAGGAAGGGTCTGTAATATAAAGAAACTTCAATAACACCGGGAATGAAGATCAGTAATCAGACATCTGTCTAGCTTATTGTTGTTAACAACAGATTGCTGGAATGCAGGATTTAAAGAAAAAAAAAATCCAATAAGTTTATTTTATCAGTCTTTAAAATCAATAATAGATTAATCTTACCTATAATTAGAAATAACTGTAGGCAAAAGTTTTAAAGCAGATGGGTCGCTAAAGTGTACCAACTCAATCAATGGCTGCGACTCCTTCCTGAACAACGCTTTTAGAGTTGCTGTCACTGCTCCACCATTGGCATCTATGGGCAAAACAAAAACATATAAATTACCTATTAAATATTATTCTCAACAATATTTTTTTTATTGCAATTTCATATTTTCCTTTAATACTTGATTCAAATAATTTTTTGAACCATCATTTTGAAGAATACTGTATACTGCCAATGGCCAAAAGCAGTTCCGCACACTTAAATACCTCAGATGCAAAAACAGTTCTTCGTCCAGGGTGTTTTTACAACAGGCTGTTGTAAAAACACCCACTTACTTATTAGTTATAGTCTAAGATTTTGTAAGACGATGCGCATTGCGCCTCTGGCGCTGCGGGCGCATCGTAAATCTTAGGTTATAGTATTGTCGTCCACATATTGTCCTTAGACACATGAAATAAAATATAAAGTGCTTAACAGGTGTCATTCAGGAATAAAAATACAAATTGAACTGTTATAGCTCTAAACCTGTAAGAAATAAGGTTGAATATTGTATACAATATAATAATGTATTTGTGGAATCATGAAGTAAAATTAATGTTCTTTTTACAAGTTTTATTATAAATATGCGTTTAATAAAATTGTAACTGTTTAGTAATCTAGTATAATAATAAAGCTAATTAATTCTGAAATAAAAAATGTAGGTACTTATCGCACAAAATATTAAGAACTTAGCATGAAATTTATTTTCCAATTTGGTTTTCCATGTTATTTGAGATTTTTTTAATAGTTTTTTTTTTTTTTTTTGATATATTCTTTCGGTAAATATTCTTTTGCATATTCATATATATCTATACAATTTTATTTTAAATTGGAAAGTTATTCTTGTCTTCAAAAGATTCTACTTTTTGCACTACTACTACTACATGCAATTTGAGGTATGACACTGTCTTAAGACATACATTAAAAAAACATTACATTAAATAAATCTTACCAACAAAACATGCATACACCAACTCCACAGTTTTTAAGACCACTTTTACACTGTTGACAATCTTTTCCTTTATTTGTCCCCTGGCATCCCCCTCAATGATGTGTGACAGTTCAAAGTGAAGAGTGTCCTTAAGGCTACTATTGCTGTGTAAGGCTATGAGGGTGTTTAACAACTCCACCATGGTTTTGGAATCCAAAATATAAAGGCTAACTAAACAGGAACATGCTATCTGTAACATCATCACTGATATAAATTATTATAATTGACAAAAACATATTATACTATATATATATATTACCCTAGTAAATTATAAATAATAAATAAGCTTCATACAAAAAGAAAAAAACTATTATACATTTGGAATAAAGCTTTGTGACCCAAACTTTTTATGTTCGAAAAACTAAATAAGATTATTATTTTTACCATAATTTTGGAAAAATAAGTTTTTGTCGAAGATTACATAAAACTAGGCTATTCTATATAATTTATTAGCATCAACTTACATCAGTATTGGTATCTACTTCTTGTAATTTGTCTTGACAAACATTAATAATGGTGTCATTGAAATTGCTTATGGAATGCCATTGTAGTTGTATGAACTTTTGTAGAGATAGCATATTGCCTTTCACAGTCTTTCCACCTAAGTGAAGCTGTAATCCTGTAAAAAAACAATGTTAATTATTAGAATTTAGGTTATGTATAAATGATTGTTTAGTTTAAACAGTCTCTGCTAAATACCCTGACGCACCATAAAGTCTACCTGTGGTGAAACAACAAATATATAACTGTAACTGCAGTGCAATATATATGTGGTGGCCGAGTTGGTTAGACCTTGGACTTAAAAACACTTAGGTCCCTGATTCAAATCCCGGTGTGTACCAATAAGTTTTTATTTTTATTTATGTACATTTGTTTGACAACACCACTATAGTGCCTCAGTGAGCATGTAAGTCGTTTCCGGTTTCACTATACCTACTTGTGAAACTGTTTATAGATGGGTTGTTGAGTCTATACAAAACATCGCGACAAGCTAGCTTCTTGTTCTGTGTATACTCATAACATTGGCTACAATGAGGTGGGATTAACCGTCTAGGTGGCCTCAGGCGCCATAAGACACCAATGATGATATGTATGTATGTAGTGCAAGTTTTTGTTAACTGAATCAGGGTGAATATTGAGCACACTTAAATTTACATTATACAGATACACAAAAATGTGATGAATTATAACCAAATTAACTCATTATATGCAATGGTTGACACTGGCCCCTGAAATCATCTAGCATAGGAGTCAGGTTGTCAGCAAACATGAATTACAAAATTGATCAAAATAATATGTCCATTTAACTTGTAATATGTCCATGTACATTGTAATGAAATTATTTTTTTTGGGTCAATATTATTATTATATTTATCACATACACTAGGACTGCTCATATTTTCAATAACTCCATGTATAAGATATGGTAGTATTTACTATGGCTTTATAGTACATTACTGCAGCGGTCTATAATGACTACTTTGCTGGTCGCACTCATGATGGCCGACAGAGCAGCTCCAGGCCGACACAGCGAGGACAGCAAGGGCTACAATGATGGCCTAGAGCGTAGCTAGGCTAGCTTGAGGCAATCATAGCTTGACCAGCGAAGCAGTCATAGTGGGCCAAGGCTTGTATAGTGCTTTACTCAAAAATGCAAGTACCTAATCTAAATAAAACCAGCAAGTAATTTAAATAAAATATATATTAAAACGTTAAAACGTCAAAATAGCCTGGTAGAGCAACCAGCAAAACTTTGCTCCTTGAAACAGAACGACAAGGTCGACTTTGCTTAAACAAGATTGTCAAAATAATACATTACATGCATTTTTGAGTAAAAATAATTACAAAAAACGGCCCCAGCCTAGTGGTTAAGTCACTGCGCAACTAATAACAAGGTTAAGCAGATGACAACAAGTCCGGCCTGGGATGGGTGACCGCTTTATACAATGAGGCTATTTCATCATAAACACCGCAACAAGCTCGCCACTTGTTAGGTGTTGCCTCTGAATACCATCGGCGAAATGAGGATGGGTTAATCCCCCAGCTGGGACCCTGAGGCCGTTTAAACGGTTCTCGGGAGCCAAATTGGCACCCGTGATGGTATTTATTTATTTATTTAATAATTACATTAAAAGTTTAAAACTTTAATGCATAAAATAAAAGGCAGTTTAAGATTATAATAATAAAAATGGAACTGACAAGAACAAAACAACAATATATATCTGTAGCATAATGATTCATCAAGCAATATCTATAGTATAATCTATTAGGTTGTAAGAGTATTATAACTAATTTCCCATACCTGTATTAACATGTCTTGCAAATACAAATAATTGAGTAGCTTCAATATAATTTTCTGTCTCAATACATTTCCATATTTTTTCAGGTATTTCCATTAATAGCTTTACTTGGAGTGATATGGATTGTAAACTATCTGTTTGATAACTGCAACATATAGGAAAAATAAAGTTCAATTTATATACATAGATTGATTTAAAAAAATACATCTTAAAATCTTTCAGAGAATTTTCTCAGGTCACAAAGGGTCTTTATTTATGTAAACTTTTTGTACATTCACAATGAGATTGATTAGTATATATTTATTTAGAGAAATACAGAAAGTCATTACAAACATCCTGATCCCAGAACGTTTAAAAATGTTGAAGTTATATACTCTTCTTTCTACCCATGTAAAAACATTGCTGGGGCCAATTTTTACTGAACCCAGACCATTTAAAAATGTTGAAGTTATATACTTTTCTTTCTACCCATGTAAAAGCATTGCTGGGGCCTATTTTTACTGAATCAACTGCATATCAAAGTTAAATTTGAATATGCAGTTGATATCTAATTCATTTAGTTAAATAGGTCCTCTGATTTTCTGGATCACTGGTATATATAATGTGAAAGTGACATTTCCTTTGAAAAATAAAGTTCAAATGTACTTGCGATTTGTTGTTCATAAACACATGGAGTCAATTAGAATAAGCACCATACTCTACTCTGACAGGCCTCCTCCTTATACAGTATTTTTCATAATTCTTAAATCTATCTAATAGGATAATATCAATTTTATAACTGCATTATTTAGCCAGCACAGTGGGAGTAGCCTATGTAGTTAAATGCTATTCATGGACTTTGTAGGTTTACTTACCATAAGGTACATACAATGTCAAATGCTGTGCTCTGATAACATTTATGTTGCTAAAACTGAATAAATCAGCTATTCATAAAACTGATCTTGGTTTAATCATTGTACTTATACTAAAAATTGGTTTTGTTTACTGACAAAGCTTCTTTACAGCTGCAATTTATTATGTCTTTTTATTTATTTTATAATTGGAAATTAATTTAGTAATGTTTGGTTTATTATAACATTTTTACAACCTGTACAGCTTTATCTATTATTTAGATTATAGTCAATGTCTACTAATTCTTGGTGAAACAAATCTTGCTCTGCTTAATTCTAGCCATTATTTAAAAGTATGTTGTTGTTAACTCTAACAACTCTTGCTTTATGTAGTGTATATCTTTTCTTTTTTTGTATGATTCTGTGAATTGTCTGACTTAACCACATTCCGGTAGGAATAATGGTGGCACATTGTAATATATAAAAAATAAAAAAATATTAACCACAATCATTTTGACTTACCTGATTGGTGGTGGAGGTTTTTCACTGATTTTGAAACCTACTAAATGAGTATCATGTAAATTCTTACATACTGATATCATTTCCTGAATATGATTCAGAGTACTAGATGTGGTTTCCTTCATTTCTTCTATTGTGTCTGCGGCATGTATGAGATCTCTGTATCTTTCACTGAAAATATTAATACAATATGTTTTTACATTATGGAGAGTACTTATTTAATTAAACTACAGCTAATAGAATCAGTTACAGAATATTTTAAGTTACAAAAATTTATAACTGGTAATAATGATAAAGTGTTAAACAAACGTTGCAAAGACCAAGGTATTTACCCGACCATAGCCCTTAATTCTTCTCTTTTCCTTTCAATTTCATATTGTATTTTTTTCTGTACTTGATCTACGTCTGCAATTAAATGGTTTTGAAAAAGTTTACTTGGCGCAATATCTAGTAAATTTTGGCGTGACATATTTAACAAATTAATTGTTATGAAAGTACTATTATTTAATTATAATTTCAATTAAAAACATGATAAATCCACAGAGCTATGCCATCAAAACAAACGCACAGACTAAAAACGTCAAATTTAATTCGCGGACCAATAGGTTCGTCCACAGACTAAATAAGGTATACAAATAATTTGAATTTTACAATCCGCGAATTTGACGAGTTAATATGTCCGCGCCACAGAGTTATACTCATAAACGACATAAACGCACATTTATTTTTGTGATTCACCTAATCGTGTCATAGACATCTATGAATAGGGTATTTTTATTATTATTAATCTGAGGGTATTTCCACTATTTAATTTATACACTTTATTGCATAGTAAACAGTAGTTGCGTTCAAAGAAGAAATTCACACAGTAGATAAAAAATACGTTCCGTGTTTCCCTCTAAAATTTTGCAAGTCGGCCTTCAAGGCAATAAATCCTCAACTATCGGAATAGAGAAAAATACTCAAAGGAGTCTCGGGGCCGATTTTGATAAATACTGAAACAGCACATAAGATTTTAGCAAAAAAATCCTAGCCAGTATCGTACCGCTTGATTTTGAAAAAAAAACTTACCAGTTATTGCACCAGCCCATGGTGTCGCTTATAAGGATCATAATAGTGGAAATACAAACGGCAACTAAAGGAAAGTGCTCATTTTTAAGAATTTTTATATAGGTGTTAACAATGCCTACCTATATAAACCTAGATAATATAAATATTTATTTTATTGAATTAAAATTAGAATGAAGAATTTTAATTATTTACAAGATTTTTTCTTACTTTTAATTAAAAAATATATCAGCTGGTGCTTATTTTTTTCAAAATTAACCGTTTTGTTTCCTGCGGCCACATTCTGTTTCTTAAAACGTCGTCAAAATAACGATTTCCGTTATTAGCGTTACTCCAATCAGAGTAGTTTTTTAACCTTCGTTGATTGGAGAAGAGCGCTCTAATAACGGAATTCTTTATTTTGACAATCTAACGCTCTCGTTATAAGAAACAGATTTTTTTTTATTTAAACCTATCATAATAAATATTTTGAACAATCTAAACAAAACTAACTTTTGTTGACATGGCTTCGCCAGTCTTATGTATAATTCAATTCAATTTTGGGTATTGGCCTTCTGTCACTTCACGTAACAATATGTATAATTAATAAAACACCACTCAAAATTTTAAAACATGTCTATTTTCAATAACGGTCAATGAAAGTTATGTTTGACCTGTACCCACAGAGTTACACTCGTAGAAGAACTCTGTGCCTGTATCCTTCTTTCTTTATTAAAATTAGCAAGATACGTGAAATACGTGCCCATTACTTTTATAAGAAAAGTCAATAAACCTCAGAGTAATAATTGTTATTATTATTACACTGAGCAATAAACTTTCACTGGTGGAGCACTCCTCAATCCTAAAATATCTTCCCTTTTTACTTTAAAATTAATCCTTCTGGGCCGTGTTCGGAAACGAAAAATATACAAAAATATTGAAAAATGCTTAGAGAACAAGAGATGCATATAATGTAGTGACATTACCCACTGTTAAAGTGTTAGTTTCCAAACATAGCCTTGGGAATTTGATTGTACTCGGATTGATTACCTATATTTATGTCACGGTAATTCCAAGGGAACTTTTTCTGATCCATCGTAGAACTTTGTAGCATTTTTAATTTTATTTCTTTCCCACCGAACTTATAGCAGCAGAAAGTTTAAAGCCATTTAATACCTAACACGTAACAAGAACTTTGTAGCAGCTAAAAATGTGAATCTATTCAAGCTCAATTGATACAATACTATCCTATTATCAATTTGCAGTAATTTGTCACAATGCCAATTAACATATGGTCGTTTCTGGTAGGCATAGTAAAAGCCTAGAGCTTAATTTGTGACCAGAGCAATGTGTAAATTGTCCTACATATTATTATTATTAACTGTTTAGTAAACAATGTAAAAATAACATTTAAATTTACAAAGCGACACTTTGTGGTACAACGTAGTATTTAGGGCCCGTTCGTTTTGGGAATGAAATATGTTCAAAATGACATTATGCGAACTTGTGTTTTTTTTTTGGTTAGTTTCAATCACAATGCCACAATTACCACTATCCAAATCGAACGCAATTGTTATCACGAATCTGTCAACTGTCACTTGTCAAGTAAAATATAGGTTAAATCGTACAATCCACTAATTTTGTTTGCGAAATCTTTCTAAAATCATTTCGATTTAAAATACAATAAATTTGATCCTAAAAATATAAGACGGCTGCGACGTTTAAAACAACAACTATCACAACCATAAATGTCAAAATATGTTCACAACGCCTCATCTATCGACTGGTGTCATTGTGATCAGTTCACGGTAGCATCAGGGCCAAAAAAAACGGCCATTGTGGCAGATCACATGCCGCCGAAATCTCAAAAAAACGCATAAATATACATCGTGATCGTTGTGAACATGTTTCTGTCCCAAAACGCACGCGCCCTTAGTCATTCGTAGTATACGTACCTATTTATTAAATTTACATTAGGTATATTAAAATCTGCTGACGTCACTATCAGTTCTCGCGTAATAGACGAGAGTATATATATACTTAATGCCATTTTTACTTGGCCGAGTTTTATATGAGAACCTATCTAGCGCTGTGTAAGTTAAGGACACCACCTCCTGAACTTACACAGCGCTGTTTATTAGGTGCGACAAAGTTCCTAAAACCGGCCCCAGCCTAGTGGTTAAATCACTGCGCAACTGATAACAAGGTTAAGCAGATTACAACAAGGCCGGTTCGGAACGGGTGACCGCTTTATATAACGAGGCTATACCATTATAAACACCGCTACAAGCTCGCCACTTGTTAGGTGTTGCCTCCAAATACAATCCGCGAAATGAGGATGGGTAAATCCCTCCGCTGGTATCCTGAGGCAGTTAAACGGTTGGAGCTAAAAAGGCACCCATGATGGTATTTATTTATTTATTAACAAGGTTCCTAGGTGATTAGCTGAAAAATTCAGGCACAGATCCGCGAAAAGTAGCTTAATTATAAATCTCAAACACGATAGCAATCTCGTAATTGCATTAGAAATTTGGATTTTCATCACTCTTTCTTATTTCCAAAGCAATCACAAGAGTGATCTGTCGAATAATTTGATTCAAACAAATTTCACTTGCCTTCTATTTACTTTAATTTTATAATAAAAACACATTTTAAAATAATAAATATATTTTAAAATAATACAATAATAAATTGTAGTAAAATAACAAGTAGTGACATTTTTAGGAATTGAAACATAATTATCAGGGATGAAGGTAAGTATATTTTATATCACAATCTGCAGATCATAAATGCTTACAATAGTACCATAGTAATGTCATTTAATAGGCTAATGCTAACCACCTTTACTTATTAAAATATTTATGATAAACTGAGGGTAATATGATTATTACTATAGTAATGAGAGAAGTCACAGAATATAACACAAGAATAGGTAAGTAACATATAGGTAGTAAATAAGGAACCTAGAGGTAGCTATATAACATTTAAACATATTCACTGGGACAAAATAATTAAGTTTGTTTTTTCGCCTACAACCTCGACTCGACCCGAAATC
Organism: Monopis laevigella; assembly: GCA_947458855.1. Taxonomy (NCBI): domain Eukaryota; kingdom Metazoa; phylum Arthropoda; class Insecta; order Lepidoptera; family Tineidae; genus Monopis; species Monopis laevigella. The sequence goes on from OX381593.1 coordinate 16,761,921, forward strand.
GATTCAATAGTTCGTTTAAAATAAGTTTTACATAAAAAAAAAAAAAAATACATAAAATTAATCATCAATTGATAAAAATGTATAGGAAAATTTGTCTATTGGTAGAACGAGAAACGTCAAATCACATACATTTGAGTTGCGATTCTATCGATCGACGCGTCGATTTCAAAACTGCATTTGTAATCCCGTGTTCTCCATACAAAAATTACTTTCGCACTTCCAGTATACTCGACTACTGTTTGTCGCAGAATTAAAATAATATTTTATCGGTCATTGTATCTATTAATCTCCCTTTTTTTATATCAGAAAAAAAGTTTTTAATTATTATTAATAATATATAATAAATAATAATATAAAAATATTTAATAAGACAGAAAGATTTATATGTACAGTTACCAATATAAAAATAATAATTGGACTTTGACTAACAGCAAAGTTGTAATATTGGAAGTACGTGTGTCAAAACGACTGCCCTTAACTTTAATCGGATGTTTCAATTAATGTTTTAATTAAGTAAAAGGGATATTATATTTAAGAATATTCAAATTTATTTTGGTTTAGCACTTAGTGGTCATTTTTACCAATAAAATTGTGGAGTTCTATAATACGTACAAATATTCCACATTTTAACTTTCTATTTCTAATGGTTACTAAGATAATAATAAATTTCTTTCTGATATTAAATTTTCCCCTTTTTTTTTCTTCTGTTGTACGCAATTCTAAGTTCCAGTTGCACCAAAGTGTCCGTTAAAGTAATTGTAACTAAAATTGGCGTTAAGTTAAAAATGGCGTCGTATGTACCAATTTTATTTTGAAAGTCGAATGACAGCTGGTACATTCGACGCCATTGTTAACTTTAATCGTTACATTACTTTGGTGCAAAACTCAGCCTAAGTAAGCGAACATCATTCACACCAATATTTATTCATAAAACATTTTTCCAACGGATTAATCAATGTAAAATAATCACCATGTGTTGGTGCCCTTTGTTACAAAATTAATGAATGTTATACATATTTGTGAAAAATTAAGTAGTTTTTATTTAATTTAACATATTTTTTATAATGCAAATCAGCCTTTAATATTGATAATAAGCAGCACTTGTGTGAGATATGTATGTATCATAAATATAATTGACTGGTAAATAATAATAAATTGGTTTTGTACCTGGAAGTATGAATAATATGGAAGGGCCCTGGGGCCTGTGTAATATGAGAACAGAAGATGGACGTCCGTAGAACAAACTCAAATAAAAAGTGGACGCATAAATGTTTATGCTTACCAATGCTCAAGGACAGAGAACAGAATGTGGCGGCAAAGAACGTATTTGATATTTCGTTCAAATTTAAAAAGAAACAAAATATATATGCTACATATATTTTGAATTTGTAGAAAATGCCTAAGGCATTAAGTTTTTGCCTATGTACAATTTTATTTTGTAATTTTGTGCAATGAATTATTTTAAATAAAATAAATAAATACATATTTTTAGAGCTATGTAGTTTATATTAGTGATTTCTATTTAACAGGATGTTACAGCATTTCCGTATTATTCATACATTCAGTTTTTTTACATATTATAATATTAAAAATAAACAAATTGGCGAACTTTGCATTGCATTATTTTATATTTCTGTAGATATAATAACTGGGAATTTTTAAACAATTATTTTTTATTACATATAAAAATATTTTTATACGCCATTTTTTTTTGCAAAATTATATTCAACCATAAACTAAGGAGTATTTAAAAATACAAATATTCATATTGCTATAATATTTTTATTTAATAAAAAATGCATATTTTTAATAAGTGCTACTATTTCTTTAAATCATAATATTTTAATTTGAAAAAACGATTTTATTTATTAATCAATAATATATACAAATTAAAATTAGGATTTAGGAATCCATTTAAGTATAACAATTGTTTTTTATTATTTTATTTTATAAAAAAATATACAAATAACACTAAAATACCTTTACTTATTGGTGCAATATTTAAGAAGGATAATACTTTAGAGTAATTTAATTTTATGTTCTTTTAAAATCTCTATTACTAAAAAAAGATATGTCTTTCATCATAATCCATACAAAACAAAAATAATTATTAAGAAAGTAACAAAAAATTAAAAGCACATCTGTTATAAATAATGCAGTATTTATGATGAGTTATGTAATCAAATAATAACACTATTATGTATAAATTCAGTGTATTTTTTAAATAAAGCCTACCCTGAACTTTAAAAAGTGATATGACTTTTTAAGATTGTAATAATAATATTATTAATATTCATAAAATAATTAATTACTCTAAGGTACTATCTTAATATTTCATAACTTCTAAAATCATTGCATTGTTTTTTCACTTTATTATTGCGTTCAAATATAAAGTATTAAAAGTTTAAATACTTTAATTGATCTATCTGTTATTATTTTACTTAAGTTAATATAACCAAAAACTGGATGTAGCTTATATTTAACCGATGGTTAGCACTTACTATAGTTTAAACCTTACTATAAGTAATAACTAACACATCTGATCAAAAGCGCCTTAGTAATAATGGAATATTTTGAATGTAACTATTCGTTAAATAATTCTGCTGTTCTAAGGGCAGTAAGATAAAAAAAAAAATTTTTTGATAAATTTATTATGATTTTTATTATTTTATAAATATGTATGTATTAATTACAATATACATGGGGAGGCTATTGTATACATAGAAACAACAAAAAAGAAACAAATGATATAGTATAAGACCAATCCTCTACAGAAAATATACAAAATCAACCTATAAATTAATGTTGATGTTTTAAAATAATTAATGAATTAAACACTAATTTACAGCGCTTCCTAGTGTGTAGTTTAAGAACTAAAAAATATTATGTAAGCATGTATAAAGTTCTAATAAAAAAAAACATTTCTAATACCAAATATATCTACTTACTGCCCTCGTAATTAAAGTCTGTAATATTAAATAAAATCTCACTTATACACGTATTTAATGGACCACATTTCTGATAAGCGTTCGAGACATTCCCCGTACATACTATTCACTATTTAGTACATGACTTCATAGACTGTTGCCTTTTTGTCCCCTGAGCCCGTTACTATGAACTTATCGTCCGCTGAAATATCACAACTGAGTACTGATGATGACTCCTTTGACTGAAAAAAAAATACAAATATGAATTAACACAACTTGAATGCTTAGGCTGAGTTGTACCAAAGTGTCTGTTAATGTAATGCAGTGTTTTCCAATTAGTGGTACGCATAGCCCCAGGGCTACGTGAGGTTGCATCAAATTGAATACTTTTTTTTTACCTTTTCCGAACTCGTGCGTTCTCTTTCCCAACTGTCAAAATAATGTGTATTACAGAAAAAAAACAACCACGAAGTTTTTACAAAAAAAAGTCATAGAAGTCTTTATGATTCATGCAAATATTTCTAAAAAGAAGCTACTAATTTGTTTCAATATCAGATTTAATGATTTGATTCAATGTCATAGTCATGTTAGTAATTGTATTATTAATATTAATAACGTCTTATTAAAAAAAAATAACCTCAACCAAAAGATTAATAATAACTGACAAAAATATTCTTAGGGAACACTATCGGGATCACAGCTGGAGTGTCCTTAAGTAATCTTTCAGCAATACCTTGACCATTTTTTAAGTCTTCATGCATTATCAACCTCTCTTACTAAAAAAAACTAACAAAACTGACTAATGTACAAGAATCTGACTTTGTCTAATTTAACTGACCAGTTTCGACCCTTATATATTGTTGTTAAACAACAATATATTGATACTTTTTTTCAATTATGTAACTAACCTGGAATATACTAGCTCCATAAGGTGTCCTCCAAGCATTAAGCAGATTGTCCTTCCCCGTAGACACGAACCACTTCCCCGCGGCCGCGAACCGAAGCGACAACACGCAAGACTCGTGCAACAACAACTGGTACCGGTCAGGCTTGCCCGCGTGCAACACCTCTACGTGAGAGTTCTCCATGCCTACTGCTAGCCACGATCCTGTAACGTCAAATATACACATTTAGATATATTAACCCCCGTATTCTAAGACGTATCCTTAACTCCACTTTACACTCAAGGAACGTCTGTCTCTTTCCACCAAATGTCAACTATAAAAAGCAAGTTGAGACAGACGCTCCTTGAGTGAAGAGTGGAGTTAAGGAAACGTCTTAGAATACGGGGGATAATCAATCACCAGAGGCGGACTTGTAGTTTCGGCCTTACAGACCGTTAAAGCGACGGCCCTATTCTAAAGGTTATTTTTGAGATTAAACGGATATCCGGTAACTATCCTGTATCCGGCCTTGTATCTCACTATCCGGCGGATATCAGATAGCAATTCAAATACCTGCCTGAATCCGGATAATAAAATTGAAAAAAATATCATTACTTTACATAGGCAAATCATACAATATAATAAGTTATAGACACCGTTTATTTTTATAATTGCATGTAAAAAATATTATTTTATTACAATTTAGTACTCAAAATTAACAAGTGGCAAAATGTAGTGAATGAATACAAAATTTTGCGCATTTGCTGGTAAGAGAGGCGACTCCGCTTAGCTTCGTATACCAGACCAGCTTCTGAAAATAGCCTTTTTGCTGTAAACACTACTGCCAGGTGCTGAAAGATAAATTCTAGCAAACCTTGACAATAGGCTATTTGACTACATTAAAAATATACTATAAATCATCCTATCAGACAATGGCGTAAAAAAACATATTTCACTTTATTTTAAACTAAACAATGTATATCTTTTGTAGATTACATGAAATCAAATTGAATACTTATTACAATTTTATTTATAACAAAAACAACTTTGATTGTTCGATGACTACTAGGGCGCAGAACTTTTACGAAAAAAAATAATAGTTATAATGTTATCAATAATGCATAAACTATACTTAAATACTGAATATAATATAATAAACGTAATACATAAACATACATTCCATCCAAACAAAATTGCCACGAGGATCTGATTTAAGCATTCAGATAAAGAGTTAAACACTCCGATGGAAGGAGCTGATCTTATAGTCAGAGGAAGCAAATTCCACTGGCGAGCAGCAGACATCGTAAACGAATCTGAATATTTGGTAGAGACATGTGACGGGATTTTTAAAAGGTTACCTGTAGGACAGTATCCTAGCGAGAATATTTGGCTATTAAAGTCGTGCTGATGTAGTTGTCTGCCTTCCCTCAGGTCCCACGAGCGCACCGTGTTGTCCAGCCCGCCCGTCCATAACCGAGTTCCGTCAGGGCTTATGTCTATACAAGACGCTCCATCTGTGTGACCTGAAATATATAAAAAAATCGTTGATCAAAAAAATAACATATTGCGGATTATTATTGGAACTAATTTCTTGCATTTAAAAAAAACAGGTTTGCAAGGGTATTAATTTTATTGGTTAATCGACGCTATAATTAGTTGCTTCCTAATTTAAATTCTAAGTTATTCTTTATAAGCCTTTATCTAACTTTTCTTTTATGTTACGCAGGGTACGCAATGGGATCTCTCGAAAGTAATAAAGTTTCCCCATTTATGCAAAATTTTTCATTGATGCTCTGGTAGTAGCGTGATGCTATATTATAGACTATAGCTTTCCTCAATATATGGGCTATCCAATACTAAAATAATTTTTCAATTTGAACCAGTAGTTCCTGAGATAAGCGCGTTCAACCAAACAAAATCTTCAGCTCTATTATATTAATATATTAGTTTCCTCAAAAGGAAAAGATGTACCTATAGTCTATTTGCACTTACCTTGGAATTGTCGAACAAGTGTTTGATTATTTAGATCCCACACAGCAATATTGCCGTCTGAACAACAACTGAAACAGACCTGGAAAAAAAGTACTTTTAAAAACTATAATAATAATAAATATATTCTAAAAAAACATGTGTAATTCCAGTAACATCACATTCTTCTTGGAGCAATATTTATTATTAATATTCATACATGTCTGTAACATGTAAGCTGATTTCGGTGATATATATATATATTTTTTATAGGAGTTTGGCATGTGACCTTACATCTACCTGATGGAAAGCAGTCCATAAATGAATAGAACCAACAATTAGAACTGTGTTGTAAGAGCTTCTTTCATCCATTATGCCAGTTTAATCGGCTGGTTTCATCTATTCACGCTTCGTTTAAAGGACTCAAAGTTATAGGATGGAGGAAACACGCAAGTAGGTAGAGCATTCCACATTTTAATAGTGCGACAGATGTACAAATCACCAAATCTTTTAGTGCGGGTTGGTACATTGGTACCTTCTATAATTTTTTGCTTTTCTGACGAGAACAGTCTCACCATTCTAAGATATCTATTCCCAAATAATAAAGTATTAAATACATACCTTGGAGTCAGGACTGATAGCCAAAGCATAGCATGCTGGGGCAGATGATGTGAGTTCCGCTCGTATCCTAGGGGTGGGTGATGACAGATCCCAGATGGATAAGTTTGAGGCTTCTCCCCCCACTATCAGTGTTCTACCATCAGGTAGTAACTTAACTGATCTTATATAGTTATCTCTTTGCTGTAATAATAAAGAAAAAATATTTAGATAGACTTTATAACATTGTAACCATTAAATTTTTACCTAAAACATACCATCATAGTCATGAGCATGTTGCAACCATTAATTAGGAAAATATAGAAGCTTAAATAAAATTAAATAAATTAAAGAGAGACTACAAATAAAAACAGACTAATCATTAATATACCTGCCGCCAATTTAAAAAAAAAAAAATTTTACTGAATAATTCATATTCAATTGTTGAAATTGTTTGCCAATTTCTCAATCCCCATAATTTAGGCGTCATGTTCAAAGTGGGCTAGTTTTCTGCAATTAGCCAAGAGGTTAGGCCTTTTTGCGTAAGTTGGGAGTCACATTATTGTTCAGAAATAATTAGCTATCATATTCAAAATACTTTTGTGCACTTTTTGATCGTCTCTTAATTCCCACACATGGCAAAAAAAAAAAAACTGTACATTTGGTCATGGTTAGGGTATTTATAAAATACTAGCTGACCCGCGCAACTTTGTCTGCGCGTTTAAATTTAACCGTTTACGCAGCGTACGCTCTTAAAAGGAATAATTTTTCCCCGTTTTTGCAACATTTTTCTTTGTTACTCCGCTCCTATTAGTCGTAGCGTGATGTTATATAGCCCATAGCCTTTCTCGATAAATGGATTATCCAACACGAAAATATTTTTTAATTTCAATCAGTAGTTCCTGAGATTAGCGCGTTCAAACAAACAAACAAACAAACAAACTCTTCAGCTTTATAATATTAGTATAGATAATATATATTAGTATCGTTATTTCTGGCACATATAGTACAAGCCCAGAGCTTAGTTTGTGACCAGGGCAATGTGTGAATAATGTGCTTCATACTATTATTATTTTCATTACACTTTTATCATTCTATTGGTTAGAATAATATCATCTTGCATTATAAAATTATTTTCTCTTAAATCTGGGTCTAAGATGGCATTTACTCTGATAAAATAAGACACTGACTCTTGAAACACAGTACACAGTAGAGTTTTAAACTAATTTGTAACCAAATTATACTAAGACTAGGTACTAATATAGTTCTTAAGTTAATTATTATACTAATCCATAAATTGTGATTACTATTGGTCAATAAAGTTACATTGTATTATTATATCCTATATTTTCCTATTTTAATGGGTAGATAGTAAAAAAATAAACTTACAACATGACTCACCAAACAATCGAGCTGCGACAAAGGTTCTAGGCTAGCCGGTGAGCCTGGGTTGGTGATGTCCCATAGCTTAACGCATCCCTTGCCACCGGTATAGGCATGTCTCGCACTACTGGTCATAGACAGTGCCACGGCACACACCACCTCCCCGTGTGGTAGGGCAGCCACTTGTCTGGCCCCCCTCGGTATGCCTGGCCCCACTAGGGCATCGGCGGGAAAGGGCACTGGTTGTAATGGACCCCCACATGTGTGGTAAGAATATGCTCTGAAATATTTAAAAACATATATATTTAATGGAAGATGTGCAGACAGACAAAGTTCATAAATAGGACATTGATGTCGAGGTTTTAGAAAAGAGGTACAATATATTAAAATAAAATAAATATCATCACGGGTGCCTTACTGAGAACTTAAACTGAGACTTACGTGCTCTCTGAGGCACTATATAGTACATATGATACATAACCAAATATACTTTTATTTTTTAATTAAAAAGTCATTGAAACATACCCGGGTTTAAATAGGGGACCCAAAAACTTGTGTTTTTAATTTGCAAGTTCTAGCCAACTCAGCCACTACACAAATAAGTTTTTTTTTTAACTAATAAACACAGACTCACGGTTTAGACGGTGCAATCCCATTGGTCCTGTGATGTGGGCTATCATAAGGGTGCGGCGGTCTGTAGGCGGGGTAGCCAGGGAACCCGTACGCCCCTCTAGATGACCCCGTGGGGGTAGAAGATCGGGGTAATTTAGCACCTGGGGTTCCTGGTTTTTCCTATAAGAAAAAAAAAAAATTTAGCTTTATTTATACATATAATAAAATCGCACACAACAGAAAGATTTTTGCCTACAATTACCAACATAAAAATAATAATTAAACCGTGAGCCCTTAATAGGTGTTAAAATTTGCGGTCTTGTATAACATCCCATTACCTAAGGCTACTTCCGCCAATACACATCTTCCTCACGCGGGGCTCTCTGTTATCTTGGCGGGCTATATTATTTATATAGACAAGTTGTTGTTTAAATGCACCTAATATAATTATGTAACTTTTTATGTTAAGGTCACTGCATTCGTAACCGCGAACTCTGCGTTCTCTATACAAAATGAGTTTTCGTACTTCCAGTAACACTCGATTTGTGTTTGTCGCAGTATTAAAATAATATAGTGGTATTTTATAAGCAAGTACCCAGAAAAACTTACGTCTTTGGAACTTTTAGGTGTAGAACGACTTGATGAAGACCCTCTGGAAGCTGGTCTTGGACCATTCTCAGATCTGTCTCCAACATCATTCCTTACATTTGGTGATCCTCTCTCTTCCTGGGAAACATTTTTTTTTCTTACAATAACTTAACAAATGACATAGATTCCACCTATGCATTGTCCGCCATACTGTGAGAATAATTCTAAACACACTACCAAAAGTTTCTCAAAGAAATTAACAAAATCAAACAAAATAGCCTTTATGTAATGTGTAAGCCTTTGTTTGACATTATGTTCATAATTATTATTTTATTTGTAGAAATAGGTGTTTAATTTATCTAATTTAAAAAAAGCATAGATTAAACGGAAAATATATGTATGGAAAAACAGATATAGTTTTGCAGTGATCGAACCCACGTCTTTCAGATAAAATACCTAAGGCTACATCACTAGGCCAAGAAGGTGGTTACTTTTATTGGGTATACATTAAAATAATATGCCTTCAAAGATATATAGTTGACGCAGTACAAATAAAATACCTTTGAATGGTTTGTTATCATCTATTCTTACAGCATAGCGGACAGCATATAGTGATAAATAACAGTATACATTTTTTACGTGGTGGCCGATTTGGTTAGACCTTGGACTTAAAAACACTTAGGTCCCTGGTTCGAATCCCGGTGTAAACCAATGAATTTTTAATTAAAAAAAATATGTACATTTGTTTGACAACACCACTATAGTGCCTCGGAGAGCACGTTAAGCTGTCGGTCTCGGTTTCATATACCAACTTGTGAAACTGTTTATAGATGGGGTTATTGAGTCTATTCAAAACATCGCGACGAGCTAGCCACTTGTTCGGTGTAGACTCATACCATCGGCTACGACGAGGTGGGATTAAAACCCCTCCGCTGGGTACCCTGGGGCCGTCCAGGCGGTCTCGGGCGCCGTGAAGCACCCGTGAAGATATGTATGTACGAGTATGTATACATTTTTTAATAACATAAAAGGCATGAATTACTGAATTCTATAGCTTTAGTAAAGTAGAAGAAGCTTACCTCATTTGCCACATCAACAACCAGATCTTGATCGCTTTTCTCTGCATCACTGTCCTGTAAAAAGTTAATTTATTATTATTATTGCCTTTGGATGTCTCAACTCGTACGCAGCCTACGTCATATTAATTACTACCTGATCCGCGCAACGTCGTATGCGTAACTTAAACCGTTAACGCAGCGCACGCACCGAAAGCTCTCAAAAGGATTTTCTTTTCCGTTATTGCAAAATTTTTCATTGAGCTATAGCCTTCCTCATAAAATGGGCTATCCAACACTAATATAAAACATATTTTTTAAATTCGAACCAATAGTTCCTGAGATTAGCGCGTTCAACCAAACAAACTCTCCAGCAAAATATATTAGATAGAATTAAAATATAAGGAACATTAATTTTGCATTAAATAAATTGAAACCATAGATTTAAGGAACAATATATGTTCTACCTTTAGCACTCAACTATTGAGCCAATATAAGATTATCCTAATAAGGAATTTATAAAAATGCATAAATATTTTTATATTTATGCATTTTACTGAAAAAAGTAAAAAACTCTCCTCTGACATCTAGTATTAGAAACTAGGACTTCTAACTTCACTTATATATAGTTATTAGAAGAAAGCTAATAGGGGGCATCTGTGTATAAGTAGATAACAAGCAATAACAAAATCGTGAGGGGTGACTGGAACCTGGTTGGCTCAGTGGTTGAGTGCCTTGCCGCGAAAGGGAGGATCGTGGGTTCGAGTCCCGCCCACCAGGAATGTTTTCATTGCATATATATATAGTTTAAATCTGTAATATATTTTGTTAACACCCAGACCATAACTGTACAGAAAACATACTATTTTTTTTTTGCCTTGGGTGGGAGTCGAAACCCACGACCTCCGGATACAACGCCATAGTCGCAATGACTAGTCTATGGAGGCGGTCAAATAATTATCTGTATGTTTTTTTTTTAAATACATTAACTAAAGATGATCCGATATACCGATCGGTCTCGTTACCACCGCACATACAGATACAAAATCCGTCAAGTGATCTAGTCATGTTTCGGTTTAAGTCTGTGGGTTCACTAGTTTACCAGGGACTACAGCATCGATTTATTGACTCCTTTCCTGGTGCGGTTTCGAAACGGTCGACTGAATTAACGATAAAGCAGCGAGGGTATTAAAATAGACTCGAAATGCAAATACGTCTTTGTCGCCGCCTATTTCTTAACAGCATCATTTAGCCGGCATAGTGGGAGCGATCAATATTGTAAAACAACAGTATATTGATCGACCCTATTCATGGACATTGACATTTGTAGGTCTGCTTATTATCAGATAGATGCAAAGTCACATGCCGTGCTCCAATAAAAAAAAACAATTTAAGTACATTTAAAAAATCACTACACTCTAAAGAGACAATAAAAACTAATACTTAAAATATAAAATAAATAAAACTAATGGTAACTGAAACATACTTACATAAGTTATATTTTATATCAAAAAAAAACATTAATTAAGTTACTAAACTGTGTTTCATGAAATCAATATTACATTATGTATATTGCTATTTTACACCTATTGATTTGTGCATTAAAGTTTTAAGTACATTTTGTAAACAATCAAGAATAACCCACGCATTTTGAATAACCCTACGCGCACGCACACTGAACGACAGAATGTCTATGCGATACCGCGGCGCTGCACACTACGTCGCACGGCCGCAACTATATAAACAGCCGCCCGGCGTGAATTGTTCATTCTGTAGCGAACAGGCAACGAGTGCGATAGCCCCGCAGTCCACTTGTATGCCTAAGTATACTATTCTCTTGGCGATAGCTCCCGCAGTCCCTTGAGTCTAGTCATACAGAGTACCCAGAAAGTTTTACTATACCAGTATAAACTAAGGAAAGTTATAGATAAAATACGACTGGTAGAACATAGATCAGCGTTGCACCAAAAAATGCAACCATACGAAATATACCTGAAGCTATTTTCCAAGAAGCAAACCTTTGAAACAATATATACATTCATAAGTGAAAAACGCGCTCTTTTATCTCAATTACCTCTTAATCGTCATAACGAAGAAGAACAAATAGATCTCATCTACGGATTAATTAAAGCTTCCTATAAAAACGATATCGCACGTTCAGATGTGAATTCATTTTCTGATTTGCTGGAGCAAGGGCGCTGCCTTGAAGGTGCTAAGGAAATGGAGGAGGAACCACCGAATGTGTCGAAGGATTTAAGTTATAAGAATGTAAAGTATGTACGATGTTCTTATTGTGGAAAGAAAGGTCGTAAGAAGTTAACCGAACCAAAAGAAGAATATAAACTTAGTTGCTATGGATGCGGCGCACCAGGCGTATTTAGAAGCAACTGTGAGACGTGCAAATATGAGGAATCATCTCCAAAAACTGTCGCGTTCTACTAGATGCAAGCAACCTTATAAAATTTCCATGCAAAATTTCCGCGGAGATGGATAAGCAATCACATCAGCGATCTTGTAGATTCTCAATTATACAAAATACGACTGAAATATAAATTACATTCAACCAGCGTCTTTCAGATAATAGTCTAGGGAATCTAACGGTTGGGACTATAAAACTGTAATATATATTATCCAGGATAGAAGATGTACAAATTGCCAATAGAACTTTTCAGTTATTATTGTAATATAAGCTAATAGACTATCATAATCTCCTAGGCAAAGATTTTTTGGTATCATCGGACGTTTTATTGGAATTCTATCATTATTCTGCTGTTTCCGGTAACTGGAATATAGCCCATGAGTAAATTAAAAACCAAGATCAACGTTGTATGAGCAGATTAAGCCGGACCTTCACGATTTCAACACTCAAGAAACCAGCAGACAACTCTTTTTGTGTATATATCCTCGCATTACATATGCTGCAATAAATCCTATCAAAATGTGTTCTCTTGTTATTTCATTTACGTCCTACGAAAATACCCTCACAACTCACACAAAATGAATAAAATATTTAAGTTTTTTTAACAGGAAAATTAATAACATAGTTGTTAAATAATATAAAAGTTCAGCAAAAACAGATACAAAACTTAAACGTTCGTACATAGATACCTACTAGACCTCAGGTAACTCCCACCTCATTGTTCGATGGTATTCTGACTAATTCTGAGTATATTATACTATTATTTTTAATCATTTAATTATCACTAACGAAAAGAATATTATGTTAACGTCATGAATTCCAAAATCATATAATAAAAAATATAATTTAATAATTAACTTTTTTTATATTATTAAGGTTTTTTTTACTTACATGTCCATGTGCTTTGTCATCTTTTCTCCTCTTAATATCTAATGCCTCTGGCTCGGCTGGCGACCTTGGTCTATATTTTTGTTCTCTTTCATGTGGCGACACTGAACTTCTCTGTAGGGAAAAAATACAACCTTAATAATATTATAAATAAAATTCAAGTGTAAGATATATAAGTAGATAAGTATATAGGCTGTTAGGTCGGTCGCCTCGGTGGCAGGTTTGCAGGGCTACACAAAACAAGCTAGTCTTATACTAGTTGGTTATGTGGCGTGTGTGCGTTTGATTTTTATTTTGTCTCCCACAAGCACAATAGTTAAATAATTCACTACAAGTTTAATTTTAATAACAGGGGTCTTATGCCGGATTTTACGAACTCTAAGGGAGGCCCTAACTAAGTTAAGGGACAATTAATGGCAGTTGTTTCATAGTAAATATGTCAAAATTCTTATTTAGAGGCTTCTTTGGGGTTAGGGATCGTTGGTGAAATCGGGATTCTACTAAATCAATTGTGTATCAATGTCGTATGAAAGTTAAAATTTGACACATTTTGTATGGAAAATATGTCAAATTTTAACTTTGACGTGCATATTGTTGACGACGTTGATATCCAATTAATTTTGTAGAATAGGCCCCAGATATAAAGCAAATTAAAAACCACAGATTTACAACATTTGTTTGTGTAAGTGTGGGAGGAATCGCGAAGGGCGCATACTTAATCAATTTTTATTAATATTAATAAATTTAACACTTTTTGCATGAAATAAATATTTTTGACTTTTGTCTTCTAAAAAATATATGTTTTTAATTTAAAAAAAATATTTACATTTGTTTGACAACACCGCTATAGTGCCACGTTAAGCTGTCGGTCCTGGTTTCACTATACCACCTTGTGAAACTGTTTATAGGGGTTATTGAGTCTATTTAAAACATCACGACGAGCTAGCCACTTGTTCGGTGTAGAATCATACCATCGGCAACAACGAGGTATAAACCCCTCCGCTGGAAACCATCTAGGTGGTCTCGGGCGCCGTATAAATATATGAGCTTATTCAATCTGAGAGAATAATAAGTGTAGAAATACCTGTAGTCCCCTAGATCCTCCTAACCTATCATCCTCCCTTGATGAAGGTTGTCCGGATAACAAGGGGGGAGGTGGCGGGCCCCCGGGGAGTACAGGGGGCTTAACGTCTGGAGGGGGAGGTAATTCTATCTGAAAACATACAACAAACATCCATTATATGTAAATATCTAAATTGTTTTTTGTTTTTGGTAAGAGAAAATAGTGAGGTAAAACTATAAAAAAATTTAAATGGCTGGCTTCGAAAAAGGTAATCAAATTATGTCATGAAACTAAATTATTATGTAATTAATAAAACCTAGATCAAATTGGTGTAAAATTGGCATGACAAGCAGCAATCATTTAGTTAAAATCTAACATAATGAGCGGTTGATAAGCCTGTATTAAATAAATAAATAAATAATTGATCACCATACTAATAAAAAAAAAAGTTTAGGTCATGTACATTTTTTAAGGAACCAACCATTTTATAGTAAAAATTAAAGAAAAAAAAATACTACCTTTACCTTATGCGGTGGCGGGGGTAAATGTGGTGGCTGAGGAGGGCCAGCCCCTGGAGCTGCCCCAAATAGCAAACCCCCTGCCCCCAGGAGGGGACCTGCCCCAACCCCATGAGGTAACCCCGCTGATGCATGAATTTGTTGCTGGTGAAACATACGTGTCTATTATATAAAATAAAATTTTATAATTAAAAACATGAAAAAAACACAAATATTAAAGTTTGGGGGGGCTTAAAAGTATTCCTTAGGTATGTCTAGCAATGAAACCTCTGACCCACTTACTATAGACCCACAACTAAACAGAAAGACAAGTTTTCTCGGAGCCCTTTGATGCATAATGCACAATAGGTGAAATTTGTTTATATTATTAAAATGCACTTGTAAATAACAATGCATTGATACAATGGCTAACTGTCTACATGTGCCCACATGGTTCTCCCTGTGCATAACAGAGCTCACTCTGTTAATAAAAGTAGAGCATAATTTATTTTATAATGATCTTGTAAGTGCAGTAAAAGATTACATACATATAAATATTTAATACTCACTCAACATTGTAAACATTTATTTTATAAAATTGATTGCCATATGATAAATGTGTTTAAATAGCTATTCATATTGTATTATGTTTTATTCTCATGAAACTACACATACATTAAAGGAAATCATGCTAGACCATTTTCTACTTTATTTGCCCAAACATAGGATACATAAACAATCAATATAGACAAATCTAAATAATTTTATTGTATACAGATAAGACAACACATTTTAATAAAACACAAGTCATAGTAGGTCTTAAATTATTGCTTATTATATTTACTACAACAATTTCAAACATATTATTTTCATAATAAAATATACATAATTTAATGTTTAAAAAAAACCCTAATAACATGTAATGAAAACCTTGATTAAATTATCTACATTTTATGTGAACACCATACTTCCACCTATGACATGAAAAAAACAATAATAAATATTTGTAAATGAAATGAACGCTAAATAAAATAAGGATCTAAAGTGGTATACAAATGCATGAAAACTTCAACAGCACAATGCACACAATGATTTTCATCTGATCATCATCACAACAGTTATTAATAATGTAAGTATGAAATTACTAGTTAAATCGCTCCATTTACAAATTCACAAAGTTTAAAGCAACTCATAACAAAATACTACCAGATTATTACAGCAAAACAAGTGCTCACAAACATGAAAAGTGAAGTTAATACACATTTTATCGTCTTATACCATATTAGTTCATGTGATTAAAGAAAACTGTGATGTTAAAGTAGTGTGAAATAATTGCAAATAAAATATAAAATGTTAATAACATAAAATTTGAAGCTTTTTAGTTATTTATTTGCAACTTACTATAAGTTGTTGAAGACCCTGTTGTTGTTGTTGCTGCGGACAACATTGAAATAAACAAAAATACTAATTACTATTCTTGTAATCAATAACCCAACAATGTCATCTATATTAGGGATATAGTAGTAACAAGCAAAAACATTATATAACAATAAAGATGTTTTATGAATATAATAAAAACTAAATAATTAGAAATTTCAAATCATTTTGTATTAGCAAAGGCCAAGTTGCTGGAAGATTGATGATGCAGTTAAATCCTTAAAGCAAAGGACCATTAGTAAACTTTTACTAATTTTGTATAAAAAAAAATTAAATCTAATTTATACTGTTACCATATATTTTAAATGAATAAAAACCAGCAACTGAGCTTTAACACAACTGCATCATTAAATAGACAGAATAGATAAATATAAATTTGATGAATGAATATTCATTCAAAAAAATCATTTTATCAACTGTTATCATATTGATGTTGTCATGCTAAATCACTATATCTGTCTGTATCAATATATAAATATAATAACATGTAATCCTTATGTACTAAATAGATGCATATTTAAAATGGTCAAATTTCACTACACATGACTAATAAAAACTTACATGCATAAGTTTATAGGGTGTAACAAAAACCCCACATACAGTTAATACAGGGTGTTATGTTCATTGAATATTTCTGAAATCTCAATATTGAATGAATGTATGAAACTGCTGCTTTTTTCTGACTAGAGCCCCAATTGCTCAAGAGCAGCAATGCTCAACCTGCGTCAAGGCTTTGTCTGTAATTTCGCGCGGACTCCGAGGAAGCGTGGGCGCGCGGAGTAAACTAGGTACCTATATAACCGACGCATTACAGTGAGCGAGCGTGATGGGGCACAATTTCAGAAATCTCATAAAATCTAAAGTTTTTAATCACCAATTTTTTTCGCAATTTTGTCAAGATGTAGAAATCTACCTTATATCATTACAAGATCATACAGCCTTTATAAATTTGGGAACTTATACTTTATTTATTACTAATATAAATAAACCATTAAATTTCAATTAAGTTTTAAATTAACACTAAAATTTTACATTCTATTGAAATTTCAGTGACACACAAATTCTGTTGTCTTCAGCGTCTATTATTTTTTAAGTAGTTAACTCTATGTATGCATGAGGTGTAATTTTGCAAATATCAAGTAGGAAGATTAAAACTTTTTATGTATAGTAAAAGTTAGATAATAGGATGAAAATGACTGGGAATAGGTTAAGAAGAAATAAAGATATGAAACATGACTATATGCAATCTCACTGTATTTCAGGGAAAAAGTAGTAGAGGAAATGAAAAACCTGCAAGAACCACCTTCAGTCAAAAATATATGGATTTTGACACAGGAGGTATGGCAGCTTAAGGTCTTAATCCATACTGTGTTGCCTTACCTCCCAATGGTATCTTAGTGTCATTCATATTCATGAGTACACAACACCCTGTTTAAATCTATATTTAACATAGTTTTAGATAAAAACCAAAAAAGTATTAAAAAGAGACTTTTCATTAAGTTACTATTATAGCTAGTATAATGAAATTTAACCTTTAAAAACATTATAAAAAAAATGATAGTATTACCCCAATAATAGCATTAAGTTCAGACATGGTGACCTGCTTTGCTCTCTCCACAGCCGATGCAACTTGCTGCTGATGTTCCTGGGCCAGGAATGGCAGAACTTGGCCAATAATTGCACTTAGTCTTTTTGCTATTTCTGTCTGTAATTGAGTAAAAAGAATATTTAGTAAGAAGTTAACAATGATGAATAAAGGTCAATAATTATAATGTGACATATTTAAACTGGTATTATCTCTGGTATATTTATAAAAACAAAATTTTAGGTTCCTTTTTTGGGCATTGTATCCACAATCCCCAGATACAATACCAATGATGTACTATATAAACCATAGAGGACAGTCAAATCTATACTAATATTATAAAGCTGAAGAGTTTGTTTGTTTGTTTGAACGTGCTAATCTCAGGAACTACTGATTCGAATTAAAAAAATTTTTTCGTGTTGGATAATCCATTTATCGAGAAAGGCTATAGGCTATATAACATCACGCTACGACTAATAGGAGCGGAGTAACAAAGAAAAATGTTGCAAAAACGGGGAAAAATTATTCCTTTTAAGAGCGTACGCTGCGTAAACGGTTAAATTTAAACGCGCAGACAAAGTTGCGCGGGTCAGCTAGTCTCAATATAAATATAGTTTGTATATTTGTATTTTATGCACTTGCCTAATTCACTATCATTAATTCTAATGAGTTATCTGTTTGTGTTTATACTTTAACTCGGGAACCACCTTATCAGAACTTCATATTATCAATCTGGAGAATTCAAAAGTTTTGGGGATATGCACCCATTCTCAACAACTTTACTGTGGAAACAAGACACATTTCTGCTAGTTTGTGTGTAAACAAAGACACAAATAACTCAGTAATTTGTGTTATTGTTAACTATACATAAAGTGAACTGTTTACCTGTTTATGCATTTCCACATTAAGTCCATATGACATTTCATAATACTGAAAAATAAATAATAAGGTAATTAAAATATAAAATAAACAATAATTTAAGTTTTTTCAATAAGATTTAAAAATAATTATATTAAAAACTGCAAAATATAATGCTCAAATCTAAAATTGTATAGTAGTGACCAACTAAATAAGTAGAAGTGAAATAATGGCAAATTATTAAAAATAATTCTTTGTTTTAGTCCTTTTCAGTTAAAAACACATTATCGGGGGTCTCATTAGCCAAGGAGAAATTTTAAATTAGCCATTGTTTCTAAAATTTTGTCATAATTTCTCTAGTCATAACTATACATTATACAATATAAAAAAAAGCTATAAACCAAAAAAAGAGTAAATAAATACATGTATTTTTTTAATAACATATAACCAGTAATGAAAATTAAAAAATATACAATACCATAACATAATGCCTTTGCATTTCAGTCTTTTCACTTGCTAGCTTTTCACATTCCAGTTTTAACCTGAAATAATATATAATAACTACAAATATGAAGGTATTTTCTTATATGAACTCTTAGAAATTAAACACAAATAGGTAACTATATATTTTTTTATTACTTAAGAAGTTAAAATCATTAATGCATACTTTAGGGCCCTTTTAGAGAGAGAAAGACAATGTTCATAGCTATTCATAGTTTTACCTATGCAAGTGCTGGTTTTAATTATTTATATAGAACTTTAATATTAAAATCAATTAAAAGGCAAGGTTTTATTATATATTTTATTTATAAAAAATAACATGAACATTACAGAAGGTATAAATTCCACTAGTCAGTCTAAACTTTGGAACAAGTTAAGCAGTAAGATCCATCTTCTATAAGGGAGTGAACTAAGGGTTGGATTAATATCCGTTACTTTTTTTAGAACTATTTTATTTCGTTTATTCATTTAGAATTTTCCAATATTTTTTTTCATATGCATTCCGAAGCATTTGGCTAAGCATTAGCAATTGCTTAACAACAGCTATTCATCAGCCCCATAGTAATCCACACTTGAGACCAGAAAGTGGGTTTAACATTTATGTAGAGGTACTGCATCTACTGCAGCCAATGGCAAGGTAAAGTAACATTTCTGATTAGAACAGAATATGTTTAAATGGTGGGCCTCTTAAAGATTTTGATAGAAAGCTTCAAACAAAATTACATCATCAAAAAGTGAGGGTGTTTGTTGTATTACTATTTCAGCAATACTATTATTAATACTATGTATGTAGTTCATAAGCTACTAATATATAAGGTAAAGTTTAATTATACTTACGCATGATACTGTGTTTGTAAAAAGTTAAACTCTTCTTTAATACGCTCCAAAGTATCTGATATTGTGAACTTTATAGCACCTCCTGGAGGCTGAGGTCCCTGATACAAAAGAAACCAAATATTAAGTTATTGAAACAAAGAAAATACAATTATCAGCAACAAAATAAGTTGAAAATGCTTACTCTAACTGCAGCGGCAGGGTGCCGCGTCGGCGTCGGATACATTGTTAATTCTTGTACAAATATGTTACACAACTTTTACAAAAATATTTGTATTTGTTTTAATATTACAATTAATAAACAGATCAAAAGTCATCATAAACATTCGTTACATTGCAAATACCGTATTGATATACAATTTAGAAACAGCGTTAGAACGAGAAGTCTCAGAGACAGTATGCTATGCATTAACTTTTCTTTAAAACTAATAAATTTATAACCATGATTTTGCAACTAACATATTAGCAGACTTATAATTTATATCATAACACTTTCACACGTGACAATACATCACAAAAACCCTTGTAATTGCATGTAAAAAATATTTGTAAAATCAACCATAAATCCACGCCGTACATAATTCGTTGGCTGTCAAATATTTATATAGTGATGTCATGATGTGCAATTTAGGCAGAATAATATCGATAAATTGTAGAGTTGCATGAGACTACTTTAAAAACGGAGTACATTTAGGTAAAAAATGATTTTAGACTGAAAGTAAAATAATAAAAAAATCAAATAAATTCTCAAATTATTTTAATGCTTTTTATTTTTGTGTATACATACCTAACTTAGAAAAGTGTATACCTAACTTAGCTTCTAACACATTTTTTAAATTTGAGGTTGCAGTGTTTTTTTCTTTTACGAATAATAACTGTCGACCAACAGAATCGCTTTATTTTTAAAGACGTACAAATTAAGCTTATCTGATTAATGAAAAAGTTAACGCAGTAGTAGTATAGTAAACTAGTTAACGTTTAAAAAGTTCTCACTAGGGCTACTGATGTATTTTAATACTGTTCCTAAGACGCTGTTAAAACATCACTTGACAGCGAGGAGCTTTTTGATGATCCAAAATATTCCACAAGATAGCAGGAGAGATATCCACAAAAACTGGCCCATTAAACTTAAAATATTTTATTAATTCCCTAATGTAAATATTTATAATTATATATGCCCGTAATCCTTGATAAATCTTACTATCCTATCTTACTATACCAGTAAATTAAATATTAACGCATGACTAAAAAATGACGATGAAAAAATTTCCTACCATTTTTGGTTTAAAAGCTTCTATGTTGAAGTTTTTAACTAAAATTGTCATAATTTTATTGTTATCCTCTATCCTTATCTTAATGACCTACTGTCTAAACAAACAGGACAACTGATCAATTTTATGTGGTATGTATCAGTATTAATAATAATAATAATATATAAGACAATTTACACATATTGCTTCGGTCACAAACTAAGCTCTAGGCTTGACTATGTGTACCAGAAGCAACTATAATACATATTATATTTTATAAACACCCAGACCATGACAAACGGTACAGAAAAAGCAACAAGCTGTATTTATTTATCCATTCTATTTGTGTATAGTGTAAGTAACTATAAAATAATATATCTTGTATCTCAGGAATTTAACAGTTGTATGGTGTCAAATTAATATTTTACTGTCAAATTAATATTATTTTTAATAAAATTACCCGCATGTTTATCTTTAAGACATATTTTAAGCAAGCTCAGGAAACCGACTGACATTCAAATATCTATATATACAAATAATAGTAATTGAAAAAGCTAGCGGTCACAATATTGGTTAAAATTCATACGTGCCAAACAGTCCAAGACGGACACGTAACTTACCGCTTTAATTTTTGCGTTTATTTACTAAATTAATTAACATTTTGTTTCCTATGGTGCAATTATAATATATTTAATTGAATGAGGCGTTATTTTGCGGAAGTCCATTTTATAATGATTAAAATTGGAAATTATTTTGCAGTATCTTCCGCTTATATTGTTGGTGTATTAAATTATATGTTACATGTAACAACACAAAGAAATATCACCAACAAACGAACACTGTAGTCTTCGACACGTGTTTCGCCCCTTGACGAGGCATTTCAGGACTGGTTGGTATGGTTCATGAGTGTGGGTTAAAATAAATTTAGAATTGGAGATATTTAAGCGGAAGATACTGCAAAATAATTTCCAATTTTAATCATTATGCAATTATAATCATTACAATAGTTTTTTTTTCATGTTTTAATTAATACTATCAATAAGTATATGCTATAAACATATCATAAAATTGCTTTTTAAAGTACAAAGACAGAGAAAAAAAAATGCGCGTGCCGGTATTATGCTCATAATTTTTACTAAATACATTTTATAAAGACATAATTACATTTTAGACTTATTATTACTTACCTAGTTTTATTTTATCACCACTCACTTGACGGTAGTAATTACCAGTTAATGAATACGGTGGAAGGTTTTAATTATAGTCGCCTCTTTCATTTTAAATTCGAAAATGATTAGAAAGAAAAAGAAAACGATTTATATTAAAATTTTACACTTTAATTGATCAAGTCTCGCGCGGTCCAAAACGCACGCGTGGCAAATGGGGTATAGATTTATGTCCGTATAGAGGATGCAGCTCCTGCGTATTTTTTATGGGTGGCATTCGACGAAGACGTAGAATTATTAATCTTATATAACAACAGCGGCCACATTCTGTTTCTTATAACTTGAGCGTTAGATTGTCAAAATAACGAATTCCGTTATTATCGTTCTCTCCCCCAATCAGCGAAGGTTAAAAAACTACTCTTATTGGGGGAGAGCGCGCTAATAGCGGAAATCGTTAGTTTGACAATCTAACGATCACGTTATAAGAAAAGATGCTACAAACTAACTGAAACCTGCGACCACATACTGTGGTCGCAGTTTTCAGTTAGTTGGTAGCAACTTTATATTTTCAACTTTTGTCTGATTATATGATACAAACACTCCGGGTCCTACAAAATAAATTAAATCTCTATATACAGCAATTCCGATATTCGGGATGGGTGGGTGGCGGGGGGCTTGACGACTGTCGCGCATATTATTGTCTCTTAAGAAGGCGTACAAATGCAAATAAAACATATGAAATAAAAGATGCATGTTATAACGCGCGCGAGTGAGAAACAAAAAAAAAATCTCGCGCGGAATTCTTAGGAAAAAATCTGTATTTTTGCTATAACTTCAAAAATATTTTATATTTTACAAAAAATGCTAGAAAAAGAAAAAATACTCTATCTTACATATACATACATCACTTATAAAAAATATCGCTTAATAATACTTTATGCTTTTACGTTTTTCATAAAACATATTACTTTAAATATATCGTATTATTAATATGCTTTTTTATATAGTTGGTTGAGGTATTATCACAATGCCCCCTCCCCCCTCCCGAAAACAACGCAAAGTAATGAAAAACATTATAAGTGATGAAGAAATGGTTACAAAAGCTCTTGTCGGTGTGATTTTTTTTGGTCTAGCCAAACGGACCCCCAGACATATAATATATTTGGACACAGTTATTATTAATCGTTATACCATAAGTACGTTCGTTTGTTATCAAATTAAAATAAAAGGAACCCTAACCACCTGGCTAAAATCACAAAACTATAATGAAATAGAGGAAACTATGAGTTGATTTGATTTTTGGGAATAAAATTATATTGCTGAACTTAACCTATAGGTTCTTCTATAACCAATGGTTACTGCAATAACCAATAGTTCTTTTCCTAGGAAATTGTATTAGTAAAACCTATTAAATATAGTATCTCACTATTTACAACACAAACATTTCTCAATCTCACACAAAAAACACAGACCAAACACATGCACACATACGCATCCACACGCCTAGACACACGCACAGACCAGACACACATACAACGTCAACATTACACTCACACACTCAGATCACACCACACCTTTTAATTTTTTTAGATGTACTTATAACTAATGTAATTTTTGAAAGTCTACAAGTGTAGTTTCAACTGAAGAGGCGGGTTGCTCCTAATACAGGTTACTATAACTTAAAAGGAGCAGCCCAGCTTACAGTTTAATTGTGTTAAAAAAAATATTTTGGTTACTGAATAAATTTATTTATTTATTATTATTATTATTTATTAAAATAGAGTATTTTGACACTGAATATAATGATTAACGTAACAAAATATTAGCTAGCACTAAACTTTTAAAAAGAAAAATTCTAAGGTTCGCTTGCATATTGTATGTATATTGGGACTTTACTTTCATATTTGAAATGGCAATGTTTTGAGTATACAAGTCTGACCAAAGAACACGAACGCCTATCGAATCGCCGCATCAATCGATAAAAATGTGTAGGAATTTTACTGTATGGGTAGAGCCTGATCGACGAGAAAATCCCATACATTTGGATTTTGATGAATATTTCGATTCGATTATCGATTGGCTTATTGGTAAGGCCCGGGTAATTTTAGTCATATAAATAGCTGGGACATAGAGGTCCTTTATTTTTTGTTTTAATTAAGCTTTTAACTATTATTTATTTAAGTTGTTATTATTTATTAAAATTGTGGAGTTAAAGTAAATAAATAAAACAAAAGTCTAATGTCGATATTTATTATATTTATGATAAGTAGAGAACATCCCTAGTTTATAGAGTTGCTACGAAAAAAAAACAATTATTAAATATTAATTTAGGGACAGAGTTAATTTAGTACATTATTATTATTACTTTTCTGTAATTACTTTGGTAATTAAAATTAAATAACTCAAATTGAATTAATCTAAAAAAAACATAACTAAACATATTAGCCGATGCTAAAAAATAATTTAAAAAATGTGGCATCTAGCGAATTAATGGCAGAAAGTCGCGTTGCAGCTGTTCGCTGAGTGCGGGTTGCAATTTGGGAGTGTTTTGAAATAAATAATAATTGGTTGCTTTGTTTTCTACGTGATACGGATTAATTTCAATGGTTATTTTAAAAAGAAAGTGGTGTTGCTAAAGTGATAATTTGTATTTAGTGGAAATAGCATCACAAAGAGAACCAAAATGGATTTCAAAACAGCCGTATTTAATGCTGCACGAGATGGCCATCTTACACGACTAAAAGTAAGTAAATATTTGTATAATTTATAACATAATTGCTTTCAAAAAGTAAGATTATATATTGGTCAATGTATTACGTATTTTTTTGGTTTTATTACAGGTTATTTATCATATATTATCAGCCATAATACGTCCACGTTATCGAATTTTTGTTAATGAAGATAAAGTGATATATTTTTATATCCAAATGATATATTTTTAATTAGTTAAAATGTACATTAAAACTTGAGTGATTTTTTAGCTCTCAAGGATGGGTATCCTTTTACTGAGCACAGTTATTTTTTAATTCTTAAGTTTTTTATGTAGAAAATATATTTAAAAAAATCCAGGCAGTGATATGGCATCCTGAACCACCTCCCCTCCCCTGGATCCGCACACTACAGCATAGTACTTATTTTTTCACATCCCAGTAATCATATAAATGTAAAAGTATTTTTTTTACTCAATCAATATTTTTAATGGGCAAGTTTTTTGACACCTTAGAAATAATAGTACAGGTGACTGGGCAAGGCTGCCCCCTTATAATTGGCCATCCTGGGCAATGGCCCATACGTGAATATGCCACTGATTACCAAGCAACAATAATAAGTTTGCAGGTATGAAATTCAATTAAAAGATCAGAGGTGAGAATTGATCTGTGGGGCAGGACAA
Source organism: Monopis laevigella (assembly GCA_947458855.1). Classification (NCBI taxonomy): domain Eukaryota; kingdom Metazoa; phylum Arthropoda; class Insecta; order Lepidoptera; family Tineidae; genus Monopis; species Monopis laevigella. The sequence continues at coordinate 16,787,824 of OX381593.1, forward strand.
TATGTGGGCCTGTTTATGACTGGTTGTAACTATTTAACTTAACTAATCATATTAAATGCACCAGATCCTCATCTACAGAATACCTTTGTACCAATAAATACCTATTATTAAAAACAACTTTTATAATGGCCTAAACAAACAGCTAACCACACAATATAGGTATTTTTCTAAAGGTAAACAAAGTAATAATTAATGGTACACAAGATTACTCAAATAGAAGTAAATATTTGTAAAATATCTAGATAATATATTAAAATTAAGAATTTACAAATAGCAATGCATTGTTATTAAATAGGCTCAGATTTAGAATTATGTTGATACAAATTTGAGGATAAAACTAGGTTAAGTGCAAGTGTATTTGGAGAATTATTTAAACATACCACTCTCACAAGTAAGGATTTTATCCCAATTAAAAAGCATTAAGTACCTATTATTTTTTTATTATGACACTTCAGAGTAACATGTTAGGATGCTCCTTAAGATGTTATTTCATTATAAGAAGGTAACATGATTATGATGATGAGAAAGTATATAGGTAGGTCAATTTTATCAGTTTATTATAACCTTAAGAGGGTATGAATATTCTGCCAAGTTCTGGTAATTAACTAATCAAAATTTTAAGAAGCAACAAAGAGAACCTATTTCATACAGTACCTACTTTAATAACAAAAAACAATGAATAAGTAATGAAAGTTGTAGCAAAAACTATTAGAGTGGGCGGTAAGTAACCACTTAACCAGGTTATTGCACTGTTCCAATTTGTTGGAGAAACTAGCCAACCATGATGTTTTTACTGCATACCTAAAGTCACTATTTGCTATTATACTTATATTAATTTACTTTATAGTGTAGTTATCTTGCTTGTATCTCTTGAACTGGCTTAAAGGAAAGCAAGTATTTAAGTACTTTTCAATTGAAACATACTATGTACTTTTCCTTATCTTAGGAACTTTGTAAAGAGAAAATTCATTCTAATATTCATAAATTTAATTAAGCATGAGTATAACTTATGTTTAATTCACATTTTAAAAATGTTTATAGATAAGCTCTATAGGTAGAAACTTAATTTTTTATTTACTTATAGCTTTGCAGAGTCTTTAAATTACTTACATTTTCGCTATGAATATGTTATGTCCACATGTATAAAATTTAATAAACAAATTACACAAGATAATATTTATAATTAGCTATCAACTTGTTTACTTTTTACCTTATATCTTAAGAAATAACCCACAATAATAATAATATTATTTAGGACATTGACTCTCTAGACTTGTACTATGTATAATGGAAACAACAATTCATATTATGTTTTATAAACACTACCAACCAAGGCAAATTATACAGAAAAACATACAAATATGATTCATCAGTGGGGATCAAACACACGACCTCCGGATACAACGCCAACGGCGTAAACATTTGACCACGAAGGCGTCCCTAATTCGGAAGTGCAATTTTACGTATTAGCAATTGAGCAAATCTGTAGCTTTACTACAAGTTTATGCAAACTGTAGTTTACTACTACAGTTAATAGGGCAGGTTTATTTGTAATATAAAGCGATCTAACTGTGGTTGTTAGAGATATAATCGACTACAGTAAGGGATGTTAAAAACATTCAGAAATTATTATTATTATTACAAAATAACATAATCATTATTTTAGCTTTAGGCTTTCTTTTACACAGGTTTTAAAATGTTACATACAGTAGCTCAAGTAAAAAAGTCAAGTCACCACAAGTGTTTGCAAAACTTGTGGTTGAGCTAGATATATATATAAAAGTCTAAATAGATTGTATCAAATTTTAATAAAAAGTTCCCTTGTTCATAAATATAATTAAATTCCAGGCGTACGAGGTCTAGTGTGTTTAATAAACTACCAACGCGAAGGTTTTATTTGAAAAATTACGTTTCGTCAATCATCTTCGAACACTTCACCTTTCTATATGACCTGCTATTTTCCTCAGCCTCAAATTTTATATAGTTCGGTCCTCAACTGTACCACATCTCTGGTAGTCTATATTTGCCGCTGCAGCCTTTTATTTGTCCTGACTTACTCATCACTTTCGCCGCTGTCTTTTTGTCTGTAACTGTTGCCAACTCTTTGTCCCCTGTGAGTAATCGCCAGCCTGTGCCCTACTAAATTCTTACTAAATTCCTTTCCATTTAAGCAGGAATGAGGAAAGACTTGACTGAGTTTGTTTCCTAGTAGTTCCTTTTGTCTGGTGATTGTTTCGAGTTTTTCTTCTAGTCTTTATTGGGCAACTGCCAAAAAAACCTCACGATTTCGGCTTTAATAAGGATGTTTTTTCTGTTTAGTTGTATTGTAACCAGGTTAAATCTTTTTTGCGCATTTAGAGACAATGTGATGTTTGAACACACTTGATTGTTAGTAGTATAGTAAATATAGTATGTAACGGAAACCATATAAACCCAGACATGATTGAATCACTTTAAAGTTGAAGTGAAAAATATAGCGACTTAAGTCGTCTGTAAATTAGTCCATTTTTTTCCAATGGGCTGTTTTTTTTTACTGGTCTTGCAGTATTGTAGGTACATGCATTGTATTAAGTAGTAGTCAGTAGCCCCACTGACAAGAGTGATACGTACAATACAAATATATGATTACTTACCTAGAAACTTTCCAATCACCAATCGATCGATAAGTCATACGTTCAAACCTAGTTGAACTAACATGTGCTGTAGATTAAATCGATATCCGTAGAATTATTTTCCGCATTCAAAACACAAGGTAAAATGTAGACAAGGAAAATGCTATTAACTATTACTATGTATTTGTCTTTTAGAGTTGTGTGACTATATTTTTAAAAACTTTGATGTTCTTTCTTCACGTTAGGTCATGTAAATGTTTTTCGATAAATATTGTCCTATATTAAGTATTTTGGCCATAAGTATCTTCATTATTATTTTCTATAACGTAACAAAAGTTCTAATAACGATAAATTATTTTATTAGAGTCGATCTTGTCAATTTTCATTTAAATAAAATCAATGTTGATTATTTATTTATTCCTTTATTATATGTACCTATATATTATAGTTGTTCATGATATGGTACCTTTTTTATAAAGATAACTTAATAGTTTATTGTTCTCGTAAACCTTTTATCAAAACTTTATCCTTGGTTTTATTGTCGTAACTGCCATCAATAAACTCTATAATAAAATATTCTACAGTTGATGGGTAAGGTCGTCCATTACCCGACCGTGGTACTAACTGAACCTAGCTTTGTTCAAAACTGGGGTCCAATTATAAAACAGCAAAAGCGATAACGATCTGTCAATTCGTTGATAATTTGAGTTGTTATCGCCCTTATTTCCAATGCAATAAAGGCTACGACAGCTCCAATTGCAATCGATCACGATAGCGATCTGCCAAAATTTCATTTCATAATTATAGCGCTGGAGTCTTGTTAGCCTCGTGATTTTCGTAAGAAATATTTTGTTTTAATTTCATTCCTTTCTTGACCTGCACATCATTCAATTAAGTACGGTAATGCCAATTATATTTTAGGGTATGGTGGTTGGAATCTGGGTGGGAGCTCTCTATAACTTCCCTAGGCCAGGGTTGAGAATACCATCGTCCATACCCCAGATACTAAAAACCGTCAAATATTTTGTCATATTTAGGTTTTTGTCCGGAGCTTTTTGTGGTTGAACGGACAAAGCCCGAAATATCCCGCAACGGTTTTCACTAGATACAGCATCGATTTTTAGTAGATGTGGTAGTCTCAATTTAACGAGCGGCTACAGGACAAGCAAACATTTGACGGTAAAACAGCAAGGGTATTATAGTAGACTCACACTGCAAGTTTTGTTTAAAAAAACATTGTATTGATCGTCCCCATTCATGAACTTTTTTAGGTCCGCTTACCAGGTAAATACAAAGTCTCAGACGAAGTTTTAAAGAGTTATAAATTATATAAAATAAAATCATCTCGAATTTGGACGTCCACTTACCGTTCAGAATAAGTATGTATCTAATTAAGTATATGATATTTTATCAGCCTTGAAAAATATTTAACCTTTACTACTCATATGGATACGAGAAACGGGCCTTGGCGAATTGCCATGACATTTTTAGCGCTAATATCTCAAAATTTCAAGTAAATTTTACCTTTTAAAAAATTTAATTGACTGATGAAATTCTACATGCTATAGAAGTATTTTGTTAAATTAATAAATACTAGGTTCTAACCTAATCAAATATCCATTGTTCAAGTTCTAAGGTCGTTTAGACGTCTAAATTTTTTTATTTTGATAATTCTAAATAATAGTTATTTTAAAATGTAGGTTTATGTTATTATTCCCGCTTGCGACTTAGTTCGCGTAGGAATTTCGTAAATAATATTATATTACTATAAAGTTTCATCAGAATCCGTTTAGTAGTTGCTTGAAAGATAAACAAGCCTCCTCCATCTTCATCACTTTCGCTTTTATAATATTTAGGAGTTAAGTAGATTATGAAGAAGTGGACCAGACAAGCAATTCTGATATTATAAATGTATATTATCCCTAAATACAACATTAACGGAAGCTACAATCCAAAAAGTATCTGCCTCTTTTATGTATTACAGAGTTTCTGCTGAGTTTTAATGTATTTCAGATAATTCTGCCACGAAATCAGGACAGGTTTATTTACGTCGATAAAAAATTATCGCCAAATAAAATGCATTAGAAGATTAATTTTATAGATACCTCGGTACTGTACGTTGAAAATGATTCTTGTTTAACTTGAAATAGTATTGTCATGTCTAAAGAAGGCAACTATTTCCTGATAGAATACGTAACATACTATACGTCTACGGTCGTGAGAAACCTTATTAGAATTTTAATAGTTATTAACAGTATCTGAGGGTCTACAGCATTATAGTTTCTGTATATTTATGAGATTCGTATGAATCATAATACCTAGCTACTCTAGCATCATAATCATCATCTGCTTATCGCAGTCTACCACTGGACATAGGTCTCTTCTAAGGTGCGCCGAATTTCTTAAAGACGCCCAGTCTTGTGTAATTTGCATCCAATATCTGTCAATCGCATTACGCGTTATCATACGATACTCTACGGCCTACTGTCATATGAAAGAGGTAATGCTCTTAGCTATGGATTTACCCTGTGGGAGCCGGGCCCATGGCGTGTTTGGAAGGCAAGTGAGTGAACTGCCTTCCAACCACTGAGTTACCCTTCGCAAAGCAGGGTTTCAACTGTCCCCTTCACTGTACTCAGTACCCAAATACTATACGACCCAGTTAGCGCAATATTAGAATGTATGTGGTTTAATAACAGTGTGAAGGGTCAATAAAGCATTATTTGGTCTACCTACACTCCAGTGACTGCTTACTCCAACGGTTAGCTGTTCTTCTACGACAAACGTGGTCGGCTCACTGCCACTTACTCTTTGGTATATCGGTGATATTTTTCTCTTACGCATGTCTTTAAATCAATTTTTGTACATCGTGTATAGTTCTTTCGATAGTTCGCTGAGCGACCTTCAGCTTGTGGACCAGTTTCATTGTTGACTATGCATGCGGATGTCATGAAGCTTTCCGAACGCTGCCCATCTCAACTGGCAGTTGGAGTAGATTAAATGTATGTAATGCTAATTATATTTAATTATTTTAGGTTAAATATACGTCGTGGTCGTGTTGGTTAAAATCACTACAGTTTTCAGAATTCCGGTGGGTACCAATGATTATTTAATTAACAACATATATTATTATATACTGTTTCACAGCATAATTATACTTAATTATAGTGCTTCAGGGGCCTTACCAAAGAGCCAATCGATAATCGAATCGAAATACCCATCGAAAGCCAAAAGTATGGGATTTGACGTTTCTCGGCGATCAGGCTCTACCCATAGAGTAAAATTCCTATACATTTTTATCGATCGATGCAGCGATTCGATTGGCGATCGTGTTCTTTGGTAAGGCCCCAGGAGAGCACCTTAAGCTGTTGTTCCCAGTTTCACTCTACCAACTTGAATACCATCGGTTAGAAGAGGTAGGAATTACCCACCGCTGAGTACCCTTAGGCCGTCCAGGCGATCTCGGACGCCGTGAGGCACACGTGATGGTAGGGCCTACATGTTATTTTCATTAAACAAATTATTTATTCATCACTTTCTTATCAAAAGTCTAGGTTACCACGTGCAGACACTAACCACACGATTCTCCTGCACCCTACTCACTCTTGATGTAAAAGATTTTGATTACTTTGATATAATAATACTATCATCGAAAGTGATGAATTAATAGTTTATTGCTTCATAAAACTATATATTTATAAAAAAAATATATATTAGCATCACACACAGGATCTCAATTCTTCTATTTGTGTCTTGATGGAATCAAAAGAATTAGTGATGGAATGTTTTGTTACATAACAGACAAGATCAATTTGGTGTGTCTCAAGCGAAACCTTATTGAATTCATTATTAATGTTATTGCCAGTTGGTTTTGTTCTGTTTAGAAATGTGAAAGTAGGCCTTTGGATTAGATACAGAGGTTGAAGTCGAAGCTTGTTTTGTGTAACCTTGACCACTTTAAGACTTCTTCAGTTTGCAACATTTCTTTGATGCCTTACTTTTATACTGGTGAATACTATAAGCAACGTCGAGGATGGGAATAACAGCCATTCGCTATGTACATTAAGGTCATCTATAAAATAAATAAATACCGGTGCTTTTTTGGCTTTCGAGAACCGTTTTAACGGCCTCTGGGTACCCAGGCAGCGGAGGGCCTATCCTCATTTCGCCGATGGTATTCGGAGGCAACACCTAACGAGCGTAAGTGGCGAGCTTGTTGCGGTGTTTATGATGGTATAGCCTCGTTGTATAAAGCGGTCCCAACCCAGGACCGGCTTTGTTATCATCTGCTTAACCTTGTAAAAACCCCATAAGTTGCGCAGTGAGATCGTCTAGGTGGTCCGAAATGCCCTCTGGCACCCGTGATGGTACCTGATATTAATATTACGCTTAATCTTGTGCTGGATTAAACGTAGTGCCACGACGCTCTAGCAACGGAAGTGTTGATTTTATATAATCTAGATTTCTCAACATGATTTTGAACTAAATTAGCCTTTGCGTTTTGTAAGTTTGTTACGTATTGAATGTGTACTCGTATAGTGTTTCTGCGTGGCAATTTCCATGATCGTGCTATGTTTTGTAATTCTGGTTTCTTATTATCAATATAGGCTAGCGCGTAACTTTCATATTAAAATATCGCGCGATTATTCATTACCAATTTAGCGTTAGCGATATAGTGCGTGTTTCAACTACATTGTATTGATCTATACTAATATTATAAAGCCGCAGAGTTTGTTGTTTGGTTGAACGCGCTAATCTCAGGAACTACTTGTTCGAATTAAAAAAAAAGTGTTGGATAGCCTATTTATCGAGGAAGGCTATAGGCTACATAACATCACGCTACGACCAATAAGAGCGGAGTAAAAACGAAGAATGTTGCAAAACGGAGGAAAATTATTCCTTTTGATAGCATACTCTGCGTTTAATACAATAAATATAACTAACAAATGTCGTCAGGTGATTCGAAAAGTAGTTTCGTATTAAGACAAAGCATCTACCAGTAAATGGCACCTGAATATATACCTATTTGCATGAAATTTCACTAGTATGGCAAAATATAATTTTTTTCCATTCAAACTACGTGAATAAGGTAAAGAAGCAGTGCCAGTAGAATCATAGAAAGTCTGTAACTTCGCTAGGCCTACCGACCGGTTTCGTTACCACCACCCATACTGACCACCTACCACCGGGGTTTAGTTTGTGGGTTCATCGGTTTTCAGAAACAAGAAACCGATGCAAAAGTTTACTTCGTCGATTTTTTGTCGAGGTGATAGGTTCCTTTAAGGGCGCGATTACGAGTTACGAACTTTCAGTTAGATCCAAAATCACCTCCAATAAAAAATAATTAAAAAGACACGTCGTGGTAAGCAGTCCACAAAGTCCATGAATGCGGATGACCAACATAATGTTATTTAACAGTAATGTTATTATTTTGGCATGCTACTTCTTATAACTACTTCCACAGAATATATAATACCACTTCCTCAATTTACTGGCATATAATATATCTTAGCCGCATAGATTAAATAATAAGAATAGACTGCCCATATTTTAGATCTATTCATACGTTGTATATATATGAATAGATCTAACCATTTTTTTTTCAGTTTGATGATAAAGCAGCAAAAAAAGCTTTATTTTCGACTTTCCAATTATTTTCTTTTCATCTTATTTTTTCCCAAAATTCCATTTACCGGGATTCTTTGAGGGTTGCCCGAAGACTGTAGACGCGTGTTTCTACTACAGTTATCATATTACATTTTATTGAATATTATTGTGCAAAAGTGTACTAATTTTGTAGAATAAGTATTCGGTGTTTGTGCTATCAAATAAACCCACAATCTTCAGTAAAATGGCGGTACCCATTTTACTGTAGATTCTTTTTCCTCCTTGTCATGTTATGTTTTGTTGTAGGTACTTATTCCAATTTTGTACCAATAACAAGCGGTAAAATTAAACTATTGTACTTAATTATGTTTTAAGCTCGGATACTCCGCCAGCAAGAGCAAGGACCATTGAGTTCAAGGATCCGTGTCTTCTTGGCTAATTGTGGATTTACAAAAACAGCTGGGTTATCCTTAAAAGCGTATAATTAACAACGATCATGTTTAGAACTTATTAACTAAAAAATAGGTAAATATAACAAAAGAAAAAAGGTAAAAATAACAAAAACAAGAGTTGGCCAACTGAGTTACCTAATATTAATGAGAGTGGTTAGTACGTACTTAGTAGTGCCAGTCTAGGCATTCTCGTTGGGTACCTGGTCCTGCGATCCTGGTGGTGGTGAAGATGACGACGTAGTGTGGTAGATTGAATCGACCCGACGGCGATTCACAACAATTTACAGTATAAGAGATTCATACGTCGGGAATCCAGGCGAGGTAGCGGGTAAAAATTCAGCTCCAACTTTGATGAGTCACGTCCATATATTTCTTTAATGTGTAACTGCAACTTGGTTTAAGCACCTACTCAAATAGCCTAGTTTACACTCTCAAAGTTTGGGAAGTTGACTTAAAATTCCCTAATTAATTACAATTAATTATATCAATAAATAATATCAAAATCCACTGATTCGGTCGACGACCTTATCCTTCTTACTTTTTTTTTTCACTTCCTACGACTTTAAAAAATATTTTTGTAAAATAATTATAAGTTTACATATTAAAAATGTTATGCTATATTTTATTATTATAATTAAGATTTTACTTTACATTATTATTTATACAAATATGAATTCAATTTATTTTTTAGATAATCGCTCGTTCAAATATCCTTATGGAATCCGCCTGAAAAATAACATGTTGCCATAGTTTTTGTTGTAAAACTATTAAATATTGTTATAAAGTCGCTTAGCGAAATTAATATAGGATAACCCAGCTGAAAAAAAAAAATGTAGCAATGCTACAATACACCCTTTCTTACAAAAGAGGTTTGCTACATACAAACCGACCAGCCCTCCCAGTTAAAATATAAGAATCTTAATCTAATCGTTTAAAACAAAAATATGTATATATCAATTATGTAGTATACCCGCGTCGATAGTTTATTTTATGTTGGTTACAAGTTGGGTTATCTTACGTAGTGTTGTATATATAAATCTAGAAACATTTATTCGTTTAATTATAAAAAATACGAACAATATATCCAATTTTATACAAATTTAAGAATATCTTTAATATGATATTTGCCTATACTCTGCGACCCGAGATCTTGCAACTCGTAAACAACATCCGACAATTTATTAATAACTCTGCACTTTATAAACTTGGGCGCGAGTTTGGCTGAAAAGTATTTTGCGGCATTCGATTGTGTGAAGTTACGACGCCAAACAGTGTCATCAACTTTTAGATTAACTTGTCTACGGCGAAGATTATAACGGGTAGCGTTTTTCTTGTATGCCTCGGCTAAGGAGACTGTGACTCTTTCGAAAATATTAGCTAACTCAGATAAGGCAGTGGCGGAATTTTCTCTGTCTCCTACCTGCAACTCGTCCAAACAATTTGGTAAATCTCCTTTTAAAGAGTGGAAGTTTCCATCAGTGATGATATCACGTCCGGTTAATAAAAAATAGGGCGTATAGCCGGTAGCAACATTAACTGTACTGTTTAAGGATAATTGAATTTGTGAAAGAAACTTAGACCAATTCCTTTGGTCTTCATCTACTAAAATGGAGAGGCATATCTGAACCGTTTGGTTGTAACGTTCGACGGTATTTGATTGAGGGGAATAATAGGCATTATAAAAAATTTTCGGTATATTATATTGTTTACAAAATAATTTAAATGACTTACTCTGAAAGATGGTTGCATTATCGCAAATCAATATACATGGTGTGCCATGTTTATAAATAATTTCTTGTTCAATGTATGTTGTTACAGTCTTTGTAGTGGTAGTTTTGAGTGGATGTAACCAGCAATATTTACTAAAAACATCAACAATCGATAAAATATAATTATGGCCTGAGTAAGCCTTAACCAGCGGACCTATGATGTCAATTGACAGAGTATGCATGGGTACGCTGACTACTTTGGGGTTTGTCATCAGGCCATGTGGTGGAGAGTTAGAAGGTTTATACGCCTTACATTTTTCACAACTACCAATAAAATTTACAACGTCGTTATACATGCTTTTCCAAAAATAATGTTGTTTAATTTTGTTATAAGTCTTAAAAATACCAGGGTGGATGGAGTCAATATTGTCGTGATTTTCCTTAATGCAATAAATTGTTTTTTCTTTTGGCAAGACAATTTTCCATGAATCTATGTTTTGCAAGTTAGTATTTGTTTTACAAAATCTATATAATGAATTGTTAATGATTTGATAATTTTTAAAATTTTGAGGTTTCGTAGAACAACCTTCATAAACTTTCAAATACCAATCATCACGAGTGTCGTTCACACCTCCCGAATAGGTAATAAGATTAATTGCAGCTCTTGAAAGCGCATCTGGAACAATATTTAATTTTCCCTTTTTATGACAAACTTCAAAATTATATTGCGAAATTTGCATGCTCCATCTCGCCAATCTGCCGGTAGGGTTGTTAAGTGATTTTAACCATTTAAGACTCATGTGATCAGTTATAACAGTAAATCTAGTGCCTTCTAAATACGGTCTGAAATGGTTTATGGAATCTACTACGGCCAATAGCTCTCTCTCGGTGGTGCTATAATTGCGTTCTGTTTTGGAAAGTAAACGCGAGTGGAAAGCTACTGGGTGCTCAACGTCGTCAAACGTTTGTGTGAGTACACTACCGATTCCGACGGACGAAGCATCGCAATGCAAAGTAAAGGGAAGTGTAAAGTCTGGGCACGCTAGCACAGGCGCGGAAGTCAAAGCCAATTTTAGAGATTCGAATGCTATTTGTGCTTCAGCATTCCACTCTATTTGGTCCCTACCCTTTCGTTTTCCCAGCAACGCAGTCATAGGAGCAATAATTGTAGAAAAACTCTCGACAAAGCGTCGGTAATAAGAACATAAGCCGATAAAGCCACGTAGTTGTTTGGCTGACGTGGGGACGGGAAAGTTATCTATACATTGTAATTTTTGCGGATCTGTACGGAGACCTTGCGAGTTAATAATATATCCTAAATATTTTAACTCTGCTTTGCAAAAATCACATTTATCCATATTGACTATAAGTCCGGCATCTTTAAGAGCATACAGAACCTTTGTTAAGACTCTCAAATGCTCGTCAAAAGTATCTGTTGCGATTAAAAGATCATCCAAATACGTGAACACTCTTTCGCCAAACTGGTGGCTAAAAAGACGATCTATCAATCTTTGAAGTTCGGAGCCGGCGTTGGATAAACCAAACGGCATGCGCTTGAACTCAAATAAACCTCTATTTGGGACGACAAAAGCAGTTTTCTGACATGAATTGCCATTCCCATCAAAATCGTCATCATCTCTAAGGCAAATTTGCCAATAACTTGACGACAAGTCCAACGACGTCAAATAACGCGCACCTTTGAGATTATCTAAAATAGAGCTAATGTAAGGTATGGGGTACGAGTCTTTGACAGTCACATCGTTGAGCTTCCTAGCATCCAGACAAAAGCGAAGGGAACCGTCCCTTTTAGCGACCATTACGACAGGATTAGACCAAGGTGACCTGGAGGGTGCGATTACTCCGAGGTCTAACATTTTATCAACCTCATCGTTGAGAGCCTTGAGTTTTACGGGTGAAAGGGGATAATGTCTCTGCTTAATAGGGCCACCATTTGTGGTAATTTTATGCGCCACTAAGTCTGTTTTACCTAATCCCCTTTTTTCAAACGAAATATCTATGAATCTATTTATTATTTTATTCAGACGTGAACTTTGATTATCGGTGAGTTCCTGTCTCGGGATTAATGCTCGAATTTCGTTTATTTCATTTGAAAGCGTATGTGAATCCGTCGTATATTTACTATTACAACTACTTATATTTAAATTATCAAGTACTTTAAACATGTAAATAAAATCCATACCAAGAATTATATCACATTTAATTAATGGTATAACTAAAAAATCTAAAGTTTTAAGAAGACGATTACATGTAATAGGAAGAGAAATAGAGCCGACGACCGACAACGGTGTTCCATCAGCCGTCTGAACAGTTGTGAAATTTTTATTAATTTTAAAATTATTATTTAAAAATGTTTGATGAAAACCATTACCAATTACAGATAAATTAGCTCCAGTATCAAGCAAACCTCTAAACCCAACCCCATTTATATTAAAATCAATATAAATCCTATTATCATTAACATTGCATAAAGAATTTACAACCGAAGAGATATTATAATTTTGATAAATTATTTTATCTCCTCGGCTATCTAGTTTTTTGTATGATTAACGTTTTTATTTTGTGATGAAACAATGTTACAATTTGGACAGTTACTGGACAACACGTTTTTTCTACCACAGTTGAAACAAACTATACCGCGAATAGTTTGACATGATCTGTAATTATGACCTGAACTTTTACATTTCTGGCAATAAACAGCTGGTGACGACAAGTTATGGATTTCATTTGAAATACTTTCAACATGATTCGTTACTAACGGTGATACAACCTTTTGTTGTAGAACACCAGAATACGCCTCAAAATTACGACTTACTTCAATTAATTGTGAAAAAGAAATTATGTTATGTATTGACAATAACTGTGCGTAAGATGACATCAAATTATGTTTAACAATTTCAAGGAGGTTAGAATCAGAAATAGGGGAATCTAGCTTAGCATTTAAATCTCGGATATCAATTATGAAGTTGAACACTGATTGGCCCGGAACTTGTTTTTTTTCGCGAATACTTTTCTCAATATTGTAACAATAATCTAACGACTGAAAGGAATCTTTAAATAAACATCGTAATTCACTCCAAGTGGAAATATTGTTGCGAATTGATCTATAAAATTTTAAAGCAGTTCCTTCTAAAAGTTCACTAAAACCTCGCAATAAGGAAAGTTCATCTACGTCCCGAGCTACACGTGTTTCTTCTACTAAAAGTAAAAATTCGTTAACACAAGAATTACCGTTATAACGAAAGTTCCATGATTTCAAATTAATTGTTTTGTAAATAAAGTTATTTGGTGCTATAAATTGGTCGGCCGGATCGAATTTGCCATGTGGATTAAAGTTTGAATTAGGTATAAAAAGGGGTGCTTCTGATGCATGTACTTGCGGATGAGTAATTGTGCACACAGGAGTGGTAGTAGATGTTAAGGTCGCGGCGGGTCTACGAGGAAGTGTGTTGACATTATCATATTCGACCGTTGTGGTGGTAGGTACGTTAACTTCCATATCTATAATAGTGCTATTTCCTGAATGGAATAGGATTTCCTCTTCCGTAGGAGAAGGTGTACGTGCGTTACTCATGACTAATAATAAATGCAACAGTCAAACAGAAAAAAACAAATAATAACAAATAAAATAAAATAAAAAAATAAAGAAAAACACAAAACTAACAATAAGTATTCTCGAAAGTAAAAGCTGAGTATAGTAAAAAATATTTATAGTAAAAAATATTCAACCTTTCATTGCAAAAAAAACAACAAAAAAAATATATTAAAAAATAATAATATATGGCAGCACTGTGCACTGGCAGGACTGGGATAGAAATAATTTTATGGTAATATGTAATAAAATAAATGATTTAAAAGAAAACCAACGTAGGTGATTAATAATTAAATAGGTAGCCAAATGTAACTATCTTAGATATAATTTAAATAAGTATTTGAAAATCCACAATTTGATAAAAAAATTAATGCGTATTAATTTCGATAAATGAATAATTAATTATAATTTAAGCTAAATTGTTCGGGCGCCAATTGTCATGTTATGTTTTGTTGTAGGTACTTATTCCAATTTTGTACCAATAACAAGCGGTAAAATTAAACTATTGTACTTAATTATGTTTTAAGCTCGGATACTCCGCCAGCAAGAGCAAGGACCATTGAGTTCAAGGATCCGTGTCTTCTTGGCTAATTGTGGATTTACAAAAACAGCTGGGTTATCCTTAAAAGCGTATAATTAACAACGATCATGTTTAGAACTTATTAACTAAAAAATAGGTAAATATAACAAAAGAAAAAAGGTAAAAATAACAAAAACAAGAGTTGGCCAACTGAGTTACCTAATATTAATGAGAGTGGTTAGTACGTACTTAGTAGTGCCAGTCTAGGCATTCTCGTTGGGTACCTGGTCCTGCGATCCTGGTGGTGGTGAAGATGACGACGTAGTGTGGTAGATTGAATCGACCCGACGGCGATTCACAACAATTTACAGTATAAGAGATTCATACGTCGGGAATCCAGGCGAGGTAGCGGGTAAAAATTCAGCTCCAACTTTGATGAGTCACGTCCATATATTTCTTTAATGTGTAACTGCAACTTGGTTTAAGCACCTACTCAAATAGCCTAGTTTACACTCTCAAAGTTTGGGAAGTTGACTTAAAATTCCCTAATTAATTACAATTAATTATATCAATAAATAATATCAAAATCCACTGATTCGGTCGACGACCTTATCCTTCTTACTTTTTTTTTTCACTACCTACGACTTTAAAAAATATTTTTGTAAAATAATTATAAGTTTACATATTAAAAATGTTATGCTATATTTTATTATTATAATTAAGATTTTACTTTACATTATTATTTATACAAATATGAATTCAATTTATTTTTTAGATAATCGCTCGTTCAAATATCCTTATGGAATCCGCCTGAAAAATAACATGTTGCCATAGTTTTTGTTGTAAAACTATTAAATATTGTTATAAAGTCGCTTAGCGAAATTAATATAGGATAACCCAGCTGAAAAAAAAAAATGTAGCAATGCTACAATTTTGTTATTTTTACCTTTTTTCTTTTGTTATATTTACCTATTTTTTAGTTAATAAGTTCTAAACATGATCGTTGTTAATTATACGCTTTTAAGGATAACCCAGCTGTTTTTGTAAATCCACAATTAGCCAAGAAGACACGGATCCTTGAACTCAATGGTCCTTGCTCTTGCTGGCGGAGTATCCGAGCTTAAAACATAATTAAGTACAATAGTTTAATTTTACCGCTTGTTGTAGGTACTTATTCCAATTTTGTACCAATAACAAGCGGTAAAATTAAACTATTGTACTTAATTATGTTTTAAGCTCGGATACTCCGCCAGCAAGAGCAAGGACCATTGAGTTCAAGGATCCGTGTCTTCTTGGCTAATTGTGGATTTACAAAAACAGCTGGGTTATCCTTAAAAGCGTATAATTAACAACGATCATGTTTAGAACTTATTAACTAAAAAATAGGTAAATATAACAAAAGAAAAAAGGTAAAAATAACAAAAACAAGAGTTGGCCAACTGAGTTACCTAATATTAATGAGAGTGGTTAGTACGTACTTAGTAGTGCCAGTCTAGGCATTCTCGTTGGGTACCTGGTCCTGCGATCCTGGTGGTGGTGAAGATGACGACGTAGTGTGGTAGATTGAATCGACCCGACGGCGATTCACAACAATTTACAGTATAAGAGATTCATACGTCGGGAATCCAGGCGAGGTAGCGGGTAAAAATTCAGCTCCAACTTTGATGAGTCACGTCCATATATTTCTTTAATGTGTAACTGCAACTTGGTTTAAGCACCTACTCAAATAGCCTAGTTTACACTCTCAAAGTTTGGGAAGTTGACTTAAAATTCCCTAATTAATTACAATTAATTATATCAATAAATAATATCAAAATCCACTGATTCGGTCGACGACCTTATCCTTCTTACTTTTTTTTTTCACTACCTACGACTTTAAAAAATATTTTTGTAAAATAATTATAAGTTTACATATTAAAAATGTTATGCTATATTTTATTATTATAATTAAGATTTTACTTTACATTATTATTTATACAAATATGAATTCAATTTATTTTTTAGATAATCGCTCGTTCAAATATCCTTATGGAATCCGCCTGAAAAATAACATGTTGCCATAGTTTTTGTTGTAAAACTATTAAATATTGTTATAAAGTCGCTTAGCGAAATTAATATAGGATAACCCAGCTGAAAAAAAAAAATGTAGCAATGCTACATCCTTCACTTGATATTGGCAAGACTATACATACGGCCATGTCCTTTTTCTACCCTTGTCCTTTCCCGATTCCTTTCCATCCTGATATCCCACTTTTTACTAATAATATATTCATTTTATTCTTCTACTCGCATGATACTGCTAAAATTTCGTGCTATGCGATGAGGCCATTCAATAAAAAAATAGTAGTAGTAGTCCATTTACTGTATAAAACATTGCTTTTATCTTTCAATGCCAAAACAATAGTCTAATTTAAAACATTCAATGTACACTTCTGGTGCTTATTTCATAAATGTGACGATTGTAAATTACAATTTTTGAGCAAAAATAATACAAAATCAAACACATGATTTGCGTATACTATAATACTATATTTTTTATCAACTAATAAAATGTATGCAAGTAAAAAAGGTTCTCGATTACTTACTCATGTGTAAGTTTTTCAATAAAGTTCCTTTGATGTGGACAAAGCAGGATCCGTGGCTGTACGAAGGTGAACTGCGTTCGGTTTCCGCAAAACCAGTCGGTTGTACGGAAAGGCTCATCAAACTTGTACACCTACGGAATTATCGTCCAATAATGGTAATGTATGTCCGTCTTAATATAGACCACTTCATATTGTTATTTAAATATAATCACGGGTGACTTACAGCGCCCGAGACTGCCTCAGGGTACCCAGGTAGTGGAGAAAGCCCTCCGCTGCCTGGGTACCCTACTAAATCCCACCTCGTCGTAGCCGATGGTATGAGTCTACACCGAACAAGAAGCTAGCTCGTGGCGATGTTTGCATAGAATCAATATAAACTGTTTTACAAGTTGGTATAGTAAAACTGGGACCGACAGCTCAACGTGCTCTCCGAGGCACTATAGTGGTGTTGTTAAACAAATGTACATATTTTTTTACAATATACTACCTAATACCAAAAGATCTAGTAGGACTATTTATTGCCACACCATTTAATTTATTGTCCTTACTTATCAACTCATCATACAGACTCAAAGTTTAGCCGCATTAGCTCCTTTCCTTCTCCTCCTCGAGCTGAGAAATTAACCTGTAAGCTTCCTTTAGGTTGGATTCTAGTTCACTGATACGGTATAGTGCTTGCTCATAAATTTCACTGCATTGGTTGACCTCGGTGACCTGTCCATGCAATTGATTAACTTCGTTACAGACATCTATATAGTGATTGTTGAGTTCGCTCAGTTCGGTTTTCAATGCATGGTTTTTCTCAATAAGCTTCAGTGCTTCAGCCTCCCCATCATCTCTTTCCTGCAGTAGTTTGTTGCATAAACCCTGGAAACTTTTTTATTCATCCAGTGCATTTTTCAGATTACGCTCCAACTCTGCTGCAGCAGCTCTTCTTGTGGTAGTCATTGCTGAAAATATAGATGGATTTAAAACTATTGGTACACACCGGGGGCAACTCCTAACAAGCTCGCCACTTGTTAGGTGTTGCCCCCGAACACCATCGGGTAAATGAGGATGGGTTAATCCCTCCGCTGGGTACCCTGAGGCCGTTTAAACGGTTCTCGGGAGCCATAAAGTCACCAGTATTTATGATGGTATTTATTGATATTATTTATTTTATAATTATTATTTAATTTCCTCCGAAATGGTTAGTAGTTTAGATGTGAAACGGCCACAAATATTCTGTCAGTCTGTTTTTGGTTTTCACATTGATAATATCATAGTTAAGTTCTTATCAAAGTTATTTTGCTTACACAATGATTAAAGGAAATGATGTTGACATTGACTTATTAGTTTTAGAATTTATAATAATTAAATTACCTACAGGTTATGATAATATTGTAAACAAGAACATAACTTATTAAATTAATCTCTTACGCATTTAAAAACATTATTAATAAACAAGCTGTTTTTTTCTGCGACGGAATAAATATGTATTTTATACACTACAGCTCTCGATGCCAATACCCACTAGTCCAGTTTTACTTCTAAATTCCCGTAATAATCTTTGAATTCTAGAATAAATATGTTTATGATATGCGTAGTAAAGTCCATTTTAATATTTCATATCGCTTGTTGTGATGTAAACATATTATAGACATAAGAAAACCACAGCATTGTAGGACAATTCACGCATATTCCCTGATGTGATCCGGGAATATGCGTGAATTGTCCTATATAAAAAATAAAACAAAATGTCTACAATGTTGTGGTTTTCTTATGTCTATAATATGTTTACATCACAACTCTGAGCATGTACTAAATATACCGGAAACTACAATACTAATAAGTACATATTATATTTTATAAACACCCAGTTTTTACTTAAGTGGGAATCGAAGCCACGACCTCAGGAGACTACGCTATAGTACAATACAAAATATTTGAACTTTCTCGGAATTAGAAACTTTCCCTTGTAAAGTTAACATACCAACTAGAAATTATTTTCTATCTAGCATTAGTAATCTTTAGAACCTTAACTATTGTGGATTCAGAATGTTACTCCTGGAGAATTGGTCTGCAATCGCCGCAGTTCAGCTTTAGATTTACATAGGTATCTATTTTAAGACATTTCTTCGTGACCTTCTGGTTTTGAATTGGACGGTCTAATCAATTCGGTAACCACGTTTTTGTTCATCTAAAGTCACAGACCCTTAGTCATAGAGTGTATTTCAATGTTTTTTTGTTACACTTTTAAATTGATCAACTAAATTTAGTTCTCATTGTTTGAATCTACCATTACTTTCCCTTATCGGTATGAATGACCTGAACTAATCAAATTTAATTGCTTCAACAAGTTTACAAATAAATAGTTAGATCGATTTTATTGATATAAAAAAATATGCCTCAAAACTTTAAACACCTTTAAGATGGTGAGAGAGAGAAACAATGTTCTTAGCTATCCATGGACTTTTTGTGCTGGAGCCGTCCATCGCGTGGTTGGAAAGTAGGGGAGTGAATTGTAGGGACTTGAGACCGCGAAGCATAGTGAAGGCTCTTCCTGATTTCATCCCTCCGTTTCATTGCGTTCAGTACCCCTCTCTACCCAACTAAATACTATGCGATCTTGTCAGCGTCATCTTGAAATCGCGTTCCAAAAAGTTCGAAGATCCCGAACGCCCTTGGAAGGCCCAAGACCCTTCAAAAGACGATGCATTGTGAAGGCTTAGCTGTAAATTCTTTAGAAACTTTCACTGTATTAAGTTGAGCACTAAATTATTCGTGAGATCAAAGTATTTTGTCAATGTGTGGTCCTTTGGAATGTATGTTTCCACAAGTATTACTTTCTTCAATCACCGAGAGTATATCAATATACTGAAATTGCTATTTGGCCGTACTTCTAGTTTAAAAAAAAGTATTTCCAACATAATACGATTAATACGGAAATCATTTTCAATAAAGCCGATGCTAAACCTACGACCTTCTACATTTTAATTGAATCGATAGCTTTGAGGGTAAACACGGCCTTGGAACTTATGAATCCTAACAAACAGCTATTGAAAGCACTTCTATCTATAATGCTAATACGTATCCGTAAAGACTTTTTATTGTATTAACATCTTATATAGGAATGTTCAACATTCTCTATCTGCAACATTAGCTGTTAAAGGCTGTGGAATGGAATAATTTAAAAAACAAAACACTCATTTTATTCTTAAGATATGGTTGGACGTGTTTATTGTAATGCTTTGTTTATTATCCGTTTTTTAAACGTTTACGTTATCATAATATCAATCTTGTAATATCATTGAAGAATTTGTGTCATTGATCAAATACATTTGTTTATAGTAAGAGAGCTGTCCATATCATTTACTGACCGATAAAGAACCCGTCTGCTGGACATATCATTCTTAGTGTTGCCCCAAGCAGCCTGGACTTAGTTTTCTAATTTCCCCAGGTCAAAGTCCGGGAGGGGGGAGCGTTTAAAAATCAGTCGGTATGTGACTGATCCGGAAACAGTATGCTGGTTAAATATTTCGGTAGATATGATCATCAAACTTGGCAGAAGGTATGCCCAGACATACTTTCTGCCAAGTGTGACCCGCGAATGTTCTTAACCGGATAAGAACCAAAAAACTTTGATTTCCGTCGATTATGAGTGTCACACGAGCGAGGTGACTGATCCGAAAAACGGTCAAATCCTTTTAGGTTATGTTAAGGCTCACTAGAGGTAGGAGAAAATACTTTCAGCAAACTAGCAGCTGGTTAAGGTTTAGGAGGGGGAGGGAATCCCGGATATTGACTTAAGGAAATTCGAAATCTATATCCAGGCTACTTGGGGTAACACTAAGAATTATATTTCATGCCCATTGCAGCAGGCGGTTTCTTTACCAGTCAGTAAATCATATGGGCAGCTCTCTAAGTTACATATTATCTAATTTAGATTAGAAATAATTAGCTTATAAAATATCACGCGTTATTTGATTGTCGGTTTGATTGTAATACACGTGTTAGTTTAGTTACGTTTCACATCTATCATTTGCATAAATAAAATACATTAAATTTGTTTTTTTGGTGTTGTGTAACGCCCACGTACCTTTCGCAATAGTCCCTCTATTAACCTGTTTTATTGACACAATTAGAATAACATCATTACATTTGATTAAGTGACATTAATTCAGTAAATTAGTATTGCACTGTCTCAAGAAACAACGACCAGTATTATTCATAGCCAATGAATAGTAATAAGCTTTTCAATTTACAGACTGATTATTTTAATTAGCATTTACTTTTTCTTATTCATACCATCACGCTTTTATTATATTTCGGTGAGATCATTTTCTGGATTCTTCTCTAATATCTGATTCTGTTAAAAAAGTTTAAAATACTGTTTTATTTGTACATACATACATAATATCATCACGGGTGCCTTACGGCGCGCGAGACCGCCTAGACGGCCCCAGGGTACCCAGCGGAGGGGTTTTTAATCCTCGTAGCCGATGTTATGAGTCTACACCGAACAAGTAGCTAGCTCGTCGCGATGTTTTGTACAGACTCAACAACCCATATATAAACAGTTTTACAAGTTGGTATAGTGAAACCGGGACCGACAGCTTAACGTGCTCTCCGAGGTGTGTCGATAGTGGTGTTGTCAAACAAATGTACATTTTTTTTTTAATTAATAAAAAAAAAATACATTTGTTTTATTAACTTAAAAAAAACTGCTGATGATAATAATATATCATTTCTGAAAATGCTATTTTAAAACAAGTTATAAAAATCTAAATTAACTGATTCTGATACTCGACACTGTATCTGGATTATGTCTTATGTACATATGTATTGATAGTGTTAAGAGAGTTTTCACAACAAAATTAATTACATATTAGATAAGTTTGCCAATTTCCTGTGAGATACAGGAGCTATTAATAATAAGTACATTAAATTTGGCTACAAGTTTTGATTCCGTTAAAGCTAATTTTATAATGGGTACTAACTAATATAACCCTTTATGCGACAATGTTCTTAGCTATCCATAGATTCTCCGTGCGGGTGCCGGGACCACTTATGGTTGGAAGGTAGGCGAATGAACTGTAGCGTTTTCGGACTTAAGAGCGCGAAGTTGGGTCAAAGGCTTTTTAACTCTCCCCTTCACTGTGTTCACTACCCTCTCTACTCAACCAAATACCATATGATCCTGTTAGTGTCACCTTGGAAACTCGTTCCATAAAAGTTCCGACTGGCGATCTTGGAAGACGATGCAAAGACTGCTGGAATTCCTCGGGCACTGGCTTCCACTGCTTACATTTGAGTTTTAATCAATCATATTTAATATTAAAGTATGTAATTTGTAAGTAAACTTAACCTTGAACCGTGGAAACTAAATGCATATTAATTAAAAGGTGCGTGCGTTTCCATTGTCGGAACACGTTACGTCAATATTGTTTCGGTAAACCAAAGTCGAATACGCAATAGGTTTTATGGTAATGAAAGTTAATAACGTCTTCAATATATTTCTGTTTATTTTTCATCATGCTAGTTAGTTCCTTTGCAGTTGAGCTAGGTGATCACACCTTATCTACTACTAGCCATAGCTCATTCGTATGCTGAGTGTATTGCTTTCGGAAGGTTCACCATAACCCGGACAAACTTTCCTTGGCTTTTTTTTATTTCACCAGGTACTTTACATTCATACATGTTGATTTATCAAATTATGAGTCTTAATTAGTTTTTCCTCTACTGAAAAAAGACTGGAAACAAAAAAAGTGCGAACCATCTAAAAACATTGTTTGTTAATAATGACGTTTTGCGTTATTTCATAAGAGATGCCTCAGCATTATCAGTAAACTACGAGTTTTTTTTTATGGTATAACACACTTTTCTAATGTTAGACTTCGTGGGCTAGCCTGGGCGAGGATCGATGCTCACTCGTCCATGTTTATATTTCACAACCCATGTTTTACAGAGGTATATGGATCGGGCAGCTTTATCTAATGTTGTTTATTTAAAAAAAAATCCTTCTCCATACAAACTAATAATGTTAAACCTATTTGTATGGGGAAGCCAATTTTTTTTTCATTTGCGACACATGCTTCCTTGCGGAAAGTTGTTCGATTTCATCAGCAGAACCTCATATTAGCCCAAAGTACATCCTTTCAAATTCACCGTCTATATTCATTATTTATCCATTTATGGGCATTTCTTATTTTAAAATAAGTATAAAAAAATACTATTACGATTTTTGGAGGCGTTATAAAATGACCTATATAATATCAACCCCTGCAATTCGATAAATAATCGCAAAAATCATATTAAAACAATTCCTATAAAATATAAAGACAGAAAATTAAAAAAAGAAAAACGTACATTCATCGTTTATTTTCTCTTTAACAAAATTTGACCTTTTTTTTTTAATCCATTAAAGTTTAGGGATGGAAAACAGTTATGGCCCGAAAGTCGTTTTGCTGCCAAAATTATAGGTATAATCTCATACGCGCTCTTTCTCTTATTGAGGGTCGGGGGGAAGGTTTACATAAATGTATGGTAGCGTTACCGACTCATTGACATGCGCGGGGAGAGGTAATACTTTGCAGTTGAATCAGCATGAGCATTGAAGAGCCTCATCAGACACTCCTCTTAAAACACAATAAAAATACTATGGATTAAGTATAATACGTCCTTGGTGATTGTAAAATTCTCGTATGACGAAAAATATTACGTATAACAATGGATACGTGTTCTCCTGACTTTGAGTTTATACAATGTAGCCGTTTATTTTGAATCATTTCAATCGGTTCGGTGACATGTGGGAAACGACAATGACCCCCTTTCCATTAGGTGTTGTCGGACACTAGAAATCTTTTGTTAATTGTTTGATTTCATTTATATTTATTTACATATCTCATACACTAAACACAATAAAATAATATAACGATGTCATTGGCAGAGGTAAAACCTATTATTAGTTATGGATGATTTCTTCATTGTTCTTCGTGTGCAATTGTATATTTGCTACCATTTTGGTTATTCAATTATAAAACTTTGAATTTTTTTATGGAATCATAAGGCTCCCAAAACCACAGAATAATCCCAGCTGATTAAAAGAGATCGGTACATACGGTTAGGGTCCCACCGGAATGGTAGCCGATCCTCTTTTTGCCAGTTCGTCCGCCGCGTCGTTACCAAGCGAACTGCTCCACCATACAAATTTATCTATTGCCAAACATTTCGGGGAGGGGATTGAACCCCCAAACCCCCGATGATGATGGTTTCCTGCATTTTGCAAGAGCTTTGGCAGAAATGCAGTTAGGTATTGCATTTCCCGGTTCATTAACCGACAGCGAGACCGGGGGGAAATCTTAGCGAAAGCGCTTATGTAACCGTTTGTTTACATTACTGTTATCGTTCGATACCTTTATAGGGTTCCGTCGCTTTTCGGAAGCTTGGGATCACTTCACAGTCCACCTGTCTGTTTTTTTATGAGAGCGCGGCATGTGGATGTAAGGTATTCACCTGATGGAAAGCAGTATGCCGGTCCAAAAATGTATTCCATTTGTAACTGTGTTGTAAATGCTGGTTTCAACCATTATGCCGGCTTTAGATGCCTATTAACGCTGTCCAGAGTGATATTTCAAAATCCGGTTGAGGAAGAACGCTACATTTGGAATAAGTAGTAGTAGATTTTAATATGCTCTCGATGCTTGAATGATATTTGAAAAAAAAATCTCTCGAGGGAAAATATACAAAACCGATAAACTGATGCAATTTCTGTTTCGCCCGACTGATCCCTCTGTACCCTGTTCCTCTACCGTGACTTTTTTTAACGGTGTTTAGTTTATTTGTAAAAAAAAACGATCCTATGGGTTGTTCTCTGACGTTAGGAAATTCATGGAAGATCTACTGTTTATGGCCGCACATATTCGCTTTAACGCGTTTTTTTTATCCGCTCTATTTTAGTGTGCCGTGACAAATAATAAATAGGAGGAAAAGTTCTTTATTAGAAATATATTTTTATCTTATTAAACCATTAAATATTGATAGTTGTAACTGCAATTTCGAAAATATTGATATCTATAATAGGTACATACAAATATTTATTTATTTATATTAAGGTGAATACAACGGACGACAAAAGCACGAAAATTACACAAACACACATAAAATATTTTTTAAACCAGCTTGTAGACTTTAGAGCTTACTCACACAGCATGCTTGTGGGATTAAATATTAATATATTTTATGTTAAACTAAATTATTACAATAAAATTAAATTAATACAATTACAATCATTACAATGAAATTTAATTATTACAATTAAAATAAATTATATGAAAATATTACAATCAAAATAAGATATATTATACTATAAACTACCTATACTTTCTACTATTTTAAAATGTTGACCGAGATAGTATTAATTTTCGAATCCCTTCATTTTTTTCTCTGTTACGGAACCCTAAGTGCGCGAACAGCATTCGCACCAGACAGCTTTTATTATGTAATAATTATTCAGTGCATGTGATTTAGCTCAAAAAACTGAAAGGAGGTCGACATCAATGAGCAAACTACCATCCGAACCGGGTAACCGAGTGACCAATATGGGACTCAATGAAAGCTATAAAATTATACATGGTATCATATTTAATTAACCAAACAATGTTGCTAATTGTATGTGTTTTACTCCACAATGTTTTTTTTTATTATTAAAGCCTAATTTAAATAAAAAAAGTAATTTAAATCCTTCTTTGCTGAGCATGTACCTAAAATACTTAAAGCATTGCCCTTCTGAACCTCTAGCGATATTCGTTGGAAAAAATTGTATATGTTAGTTATATCTATTATAGTGACCAAATAAATAGGTACACACACAAAAGCTTTACGTCTGTGGGTTCACCGGTTTTCTGGAGACTACTTTCAGTGAGCGATTATGAACCGGGCAGTTCATTTTACGATGATATTTAGAAGGCATAGTGAGAGTGATCAATGCTGTTTAATAACACCTATTTTTTGTTTGACTCCATTCTTGGACTTACGTAGATCTACTTGCCAACAGATAAATACAATGACGCATGCACAAGTTAAACATGTCGACTTATGACTACATAAAGCTCAGGGTACCTACCTAGCGGAGGGATTAACCTATCCTCATTGCGCCGATGGTATTTGGCAACACGTAACAAGTGGCGAGCTTGTTGCGAGGCTTTACCATCATAAATACTATGATGGTAAAGCCTCGTTGTGTAAAGCGTTCACCCATCCCAGGTCCGGCCTTGTTATCATTCACGACTTAACCACTAGGCTGGGGCTTATTTTAAACAAAATTAAAAGTACAAAATTGTCCTTACCTAGTACTATAATGATGTGTTTAATAAATGATGAAACAAAAATTTATAGATAATCAACCATACCTAAAATCCTAAATAAGACATCGCCATCTATTGTGAAATAAGTTTACGAAACACCATTAACGATCTCATTATCTTGTAATTTAGAAAAATGTTATTCCTCTTGAATATTAACATTTAATGGCAATTTGGCAATTGAGTAATCTGTTGATGATTTTTTTTTTATTGTTGTAATAAAAGTTTTCTTATAAATATTGTCCTATTATTAAGTTTAATATAAAAATTGTATAAGTATTTTTGTATTGCTTCCTAGCTTTGAGTTTTCTTTGTGAAATAATTTTCACCGTCCTCTTATTAAATATTTATTCTTCGGGAGTAACAGTATTATCCAAATTAATCGCGTTTATACTAGCTTTATTATATATATATATACGTGGTGGCCGAGTTGGTTAGACCTTGGACTTAAAAACACTAAGGTCCCTGGTTCGAAACCCGGTGAGTTTTTAATTAAAAAAATTATGTACATTTATTGACAACACAACTATAGTGCCTCGGAGAGCACGTTAAGCTGTCGGTCCCGGTTTCACTATACCAACTTGTGAAACTGTTTATAGATGGGTTATTGAGTCTATTCAAAACATCGCGTCGAGCTAACCACTTGTTCGGTGTAGACTCATACCATCGGCTACGACGAGGTGGGATTAAAACCCCTCCGCTGGGTACCCTGGGGCCGTCTAAGCGGTCTCGGGCGCCGTAAGGCACCCGTGAAGATATGTGTATTATAATCAATACAAATACAATTATATTACACTAGCCTGATCCTCGCAACTTCTTCTGCGTAACTTGTAACAGTTTACGCAGCAGCGTACGCCTTAAAAGGAATAATTTTCCCCCGTTTTTGCAACATTTTTCATTGTTCCTCCAATCCTATTGGTCGTAGCGTGATGTTGTGTAGCATATAGATAGCTTTTTTCCTCGATAAATAGGTTATCCAACACTAAAACATATCGACCAAGTGCGAATGCTGTGCGCGCACTAGGTACAAAAGGAATAAGTCTTTATTTCAGAAATTTATTAATATATCAGTAACCCGAGTTAAAAAGTTAAAATTAAGTATATTTATCTATCTAAAGCGAGCTCTACACGTACAGTTTTAACTGTACAGTTGAACTGTCAGTTATAACTGACATTCTTTGTGCCTACAGACATTCAATTTCATCATCAGTTCTTTAGTTGTTCCCGTTAATTTGACATTTTACACAAGGAGCAACAGAGAATTTCGGAAAAAAAGGCGTGTTGACTCTTTAGAAGTTAGAACTGAACTGACAACTGCACAGTTTTTTGCTACAGACGTTCAGTTATGACTGCACAGTCCTAACTATACAGTTTTATCAAATGAAAATTCGATTAGATTGTCAGTTTAACTGCACAGTTGTCAGTTTTCGTTAAAGACGCAACGATTGAACTGCTCAATTCAACTATACAGTTAAAACTGTACGTGTAAAGCTCGCTTTATACAATATAATTAAATCGTAGACATTTCGTGTATGTACATTATTTTTTTGGTAAAAGAAGAAGGAATCTTACGCGAGGCGTAAAAGCCACTCATTGGATTTTAAATCGAATTGCTGAAATATAAGAAGCCTTATGGTGAGAGAACTTTTAGCGTTTATTTCATAAAAGTCAACCAAATTCATCAACATTTTTTTTATTTTATTTAGTTATTATAACGCCACGGCTGTGGAGCGGTGGACTGTTACGGACAGTGTGATGGTTAACTTGTTTCTTTTGCCTTAGCAATTTAATTTGGGTTTAGTAGTTTCTGAGTGAACCCTTCAAAAGGTCCTGTTATACTTTCGAAAGCACCCTTACTTTATATAATTTTTTCTTTTGTTCGAATAGTTCTTTCGGTGACTTTCTTTTATCTTTTTCTAAATTATCTTTGTTATTAATTTTAAATACAACATTACAAAAAAAAGGGAATGATCAAACGGATCAAAAAATAGGATTTAATAACAATTAAAACAAAGTATCAAATGCATTATCTTTATTTCTTGAAAAACTATTGATAACAAAGTTGACAGCTGCTTGCGATAGTGCGAGTTCTTTTTTTTTATGTAATCGGTATCGGAACATAAAATATGTTTCATGTTATACATTCGGATTTTGTTGCAATCTTGTTGTTGCAATGAATAACGAACCAAACGCCACACATTTGCGTATATTTAGATTAAATATAACATTAAACTTTACCACTAAGTGCTTAGAGATCAAATTACATCTTTAAGGAAGTGTTAAGTATGCTTAAAACCTATAAATTCAGAAGTATTAATAGATATTGTGTGTTAGAAATAAGCGGTCTTTGAAATTTATTAAGCCCTTCTAACTTTCTATTTCTATACCTTTCATGTTCTTCGGAGATTAATACACACTAATAAACACTTTGATACCTTTTAACAAAATTGCTCTCAGCATGTTCCTTTTTTTACCGACTTCATGAATGTGGTCGATCAATTTACATTATTGTTTAAAATATTGATCGCTCCCACTATGCTGACTAAATGATGCCGTTACGAAATAGGCAGCGACAAAGACATTTTTGCTTTATGAGTAGGAATATTTTAATACCCTCGCTGCTTTATCGTCAAATCAATCGCCTGTTTCGTAACTGCACTATGGAAAGAAACCTCGACAAGAAATCGATGTAATAGTCTCCGGAAAATCATTAAACCCACAAACTAAAAACGAAACATTAAAGTATTATTAAACTAGGTCACTTGACGGTTATTGCATCTGTATGGGCGGTGGTTGTATGTATAACCACGCATAACGTCTTTATATATGACTAGCGGCCCGTCCCGGCTTCGCACAGGTTTGTATAACTTTAACTATATGCTCAGCGCACGCCACGGAAGGCCTCAGAAACGATACTTTTCCCCCGTTTTTAAAACATTTTTGGTTACTGCTCCACAACTATAGGACCTAGCGTGATATTATATAGCCTATGTTACTTCTGAATAATGCAGCTTTCTATTGGTGAAAAAATTATTGCAATCGGTCCAGTAGTTTTTGAGTTTATTCATTACAAACATACAAAAATACAAATCTTTCCTCTTTATTATATTAGTATAGATTTTAAATATTGACATTTTAAAGTTGGTCTCATAAAATTTTAGTCAGGGTCTGATCAGGATGTCAGGATGGAATTGGAAGCTGCAGCTGAAATATATGAATAATATGGTTATAACTCTTACAAATCTTAATGATTTTAAAAAGCCTACTGTAAGGAAAACGTTTTTTTTTTTCGATTTTTGTTATATAGTTTTGTTTTTGACAGCCTCCGTAGACTAGTGGCTGCGCCTTTGATGTTGTATCCGGAGGTCGTGGCTTTGATTTCCAGCCATGCCAAAAGATATTAGTACGGTTTTTCCGGTACGGTTTGTCATAGTCTGGGTGTTTATAAAATATAGTATGTATTATATCGTTGCTTCTGGTACACATAGTACAAGCCTAGAGCTTAGTTTGTGACCAGAGCAATATGTGTAATTTGTCCTACATATTATTATTAGAAACAATGATATAAAACATATTATATTTTATAAACACCCAGACTATGATAAACCGTACAGAAAAAAGACGTACTAATATATTTTGGCATGGCTGGAAATCAAACCCACGACCTCCGGATACAACGCCAAAGGCGCAACCACTAATCTATGGAGTCGGTATATAAAATGTATCTAAGGAATTAGCACATCAGGTATGCAAAATAATGTGGTTAAGTTGCTAGAAACAATATAAAAATCCTAATAATTACACAAAATTTACCTATTATTGTTCTATTATTATCTAATAGGTCGATATTGGTGACTTGCAGGACATGCAAGGAAATGTACAATTCAAAACTAAATAATACAAACTCCGAAAAAAACAAATTTATTTTTTACTTTAAAAGTCAGTATGTTTTATTGTCACTTATCTTTTAATGAAATGAGTAAGCACTTTAATTCAGGAAGATTTTTTATGTCTATGTTCAAGGTACGCTTGAGTACGAGAGTTTGTTTAATATTCCGACATATTGCATTACTTTAGGTCAGACAGGAAGTTTCCTTGTTCCGTCAAAGAAGTCTTACGTGAGGAACATTGCAATGTATAATTGAACTTAACGTATACAAGATTACTTACTATACTACTGACGTCTTTACATAATATTACTCACCCAGGCTTTATAGACAATCTTATAATGTAGGTAACTCATATAATATATACGCATCGCATTTATTTCCGTTTGTCAGAATTAAACTTCCAATGCCAGTCTGTCGCCATCGCAGTTACGTGAAGCTTTCAGACAACTGGTGCTTGTGCAAGAATTGGAGAAAGAGACGGTGCGGGTTCCACCACCGCAACTGGTCGGTGTCGCAACCGCCGCCGACCGAAGCGCGCTCCGCAGTCGTGGCCGACAGCCGCCGCCGTTCGCCGCATCGAACCTACATCCGGGGGCTGCACCAGTAGAAAGGCGCCCAGTGACCGCGTCAGCAAAATGTTTTCACTCCAATCGTGTTTGTGATGTTGGGAAATCTGGACAGTTTCGACAGTGAGCTGATTTTATGATAGAAATCGATTTATGTGCTTCCTTCGCCGTTATGGGCTCGAACGTTTCTCTTCGCAACCTCGGTATATCGAGGCCATATTTACCCCCCTTTTTTTTATTATTCTTGCCGTTTAAAATGTTGATCCGCATTCAAGTCGAAGTTTTTGGTAACGCGGGCTGACCCCATATGATGCAGTAAACATAAACAAAGTCTGGTGGCGTCACACGATGCCCCACAGACAACAACAACAACAACCTCATACCTTGAGATAAGACACGAAGTAGACTAGTTATATTTTAGGATTTTGTGGATAACATGCATTTAGTGAGAGTTGGCGCAGATACGCTGACCCTGGCCGTTATATTTAGCCTTGTTGCACGATCTGCAACAGGTTTATCTGAATTTTAACATTTGCCTTTTAAGATTGAATTGAATTTATTTCGCGTTTAGCAATAATTGTCACACAAATAATATACAAAGCTAGCTACACGTCTGTCGATGCGTTTTCCGTCTGCGATTGCATCACGCTTCCGATATTTTGCAAACTCAACAACGGCGTCGACATTGACGTAGTTTCTGTAAAATAAACAAAACTGTTAAATATTACTTCAATATAAGTAAATAAAGTCGTTTGCAAACATCAATATTTTGTAAAATTTTGACTACTTTATACACGGTCTAAGCCAAATGAGGATATAACTTACTATATTTGAATTGACTAATTAATATAAATTTCTTGTAATGACGTTATTTAATAGTTTTTTTTTATTCTTGTATTCTTATTACGATTGGCGATTGAATACTATCTACTTATAATTACGATGTTAAAAAACAGTGTTTCTTAATAAGTATTTAAGATCGTACTTCTCTCATTGACATAGCATATTTACGACTGATGAGAACTCCAATATTCCCCCCCCCCTATCTTTAAAGAAAATATAACTTTATTTGTTTAGTCATAATTTTTTTTTTGTATTGCAAGTTTGCATCGGGTTACAGCCATTCAGCCGATTTATATACCTACATATTGTTTATTTCTTGATTTCAGAGTTTTGTAGAAAAAATACAATTCGAGATATGTAAGAGGTCCTCTCTGCTTAAATTTGCTATCCTTGTCGGACTAGTTTTTTACTTAAGTTACCTATCTACATCATCATCTAGTTACTATCTCGAACCTATAAAAAATTTGCCTTCTCTAAAAGGTTAATCAATTTAATTTTGCAACGTTGTTTAATAATAACTGTATCAAATTTATTAAATGCACTGTCATGATTCACAGTTCAGTTAGCTGGCCCGAATAAACAACAATTCATTAATTCTGTTTAAATGTTAATAATCGTTGCTAAAATATATTTCGCAACGATTTCGGTTAACGACTTAACTATTTTTAGCAAAAGTTACACATTAATTTACTTTTCAATTAATATATAAATAGTCTATATTGAGTCCTTAATGCATTAATGTTGTTTTTCTTGTGTGATAAACATAAAGGGAACTAAAACTAGAAGCTATATTACTGCTGTTTACCTTAATATAAATCCTAAATTAACAAGTCATTATTCGGATAAGGACGTCTGACTCATTGTTCGCTGACGTGGCTTAAGTTTAATTATTATTAAAATTAAAACCTACAAATTAATGTTTACGTATTGGGAAGGTTTATTACTACTTATTATATTTATATCCACAGTCTTATCTTCTATATTAATCCTTGTAATCTAGAGTCCCTAAATAAAGTCGGCCTTAATGTTGTCATTATATATATGAAATATACATCATATATGCATGACATAGAAGTTATAATTATGTTTTATGTTTAGAAAATATCTGACCGAGTCATAGGTTATTTAATACCATCATCAGATATATCTCTTTCGAAACCAGATATTATGAAAGATATAAATGTAAGTCATCGTGACTAGACTTTCGATAGTAACTAATCAACTTCTAATAATATTAATTCTGACCTTTATAAAGAAATCATTTTTGATTCTTGACATTAAAACCATGTCTAATAAGTTTTATTTAAATTATTTTACCACACGAACATTTAACTTACTTTTAATAAATTTTGAACTTTAGACTTCATTGTTTTCGGTTTTTTGCCGAAATCATGCAATACTCAATATTACATTTTGCCTCTTTTAAATTGCACATTTATAGTTGTTAGCAATTGATAAGTTGCCCACATGTCAGTATAATATGATAGTACGGTTATGTGACAACGTGACCAAGAACGTTCTCATTAATAACTAGGGATTATTAAATATCTACTAAATCATCGCATATCATCTAATAAAACCATTCATTTATCGGTTGAACGTGATCTGTTTCATGCACGTGTTTCTAAATTTTACTCTTCATTCATTTATCATTATCAAGATCCCTTGGGAACTTTTTTGACTTTTTTTTTGTGATAATATAACATGGTTATGTAAATCAAATTTGTAAGTTGCCATACAATTATAAATGTAATAAATAAACATTTAGTAAATGCTACTATTTTAACATTACTATGTTAATGAATAGATTAGTCAATGTAGTTAAAAGTATTTGTTTTCTATTAGATATTTAATCATTAATTGTCTTCTCGCTCATCGTATCGGTTTTCCCGTTAAAGCCTTAATTGCGTCGCCATTTCTCGG
This sequence comes from Monopis laevigella, assembly GCA_947458855.1. Taxonomy (NCBI): domain Eukaryota; kingdom Metazoa; phylum Arthropoda; class Insecta; order Lepidoptera; family Tineidae; genus Monopis; species Monopis laevigella. The sequence goes on from OX381593.1 coordinate 16,821,482, forward strand.
AAGTTACTACTGGTTTATCCATACCAAAGTTACCTAAATACGTTCGGCAGTGACAATTTACGCTAGTGCTGGTTATGGGTCAGCTTGTTACGCTGTCTCTGTCGATTGTATAGCTTATTCTTTCTAGATTTCTGTTGCATTCTTCAGATAACGGTCATTCGACCCGCAGCCAGCAATGGAAGCGCACTTGTGAATAAAAAATGAATTGGACCGTTTAGTGTTTTGTGAATAAGATGTTAGTGTGAATAGTGAGTGATCATGTCGGCTGTGGATTTGGTTTGGGACCTGATGCCGGCCAGATGTCGGCTTCTGGAGACTCTGAGATATTGCGGGAAGACCCTCTTGCGACGGCAAAGAAGAATTCTTAGACGAATCAAGAAGGTATTGTTACTTAGTGATTAATAAGTTAAATAACTTGTATATTAAATGTTTTCCAATTGCTGTTAATATTAGGGATAGGTTCTGTGTATTTTTTAGGTCAAATAATAAACAGATTGTTATTGTACTTTCACTATTGTTTTGTCAAATACCAAGTTGGAAAGCTAGGCAAAATTAACAGTATCAAGCTAATAAAAACCTTAACGCAAAGACATACAGTGAAATCTCACAGTCACATCTTATTATAGTTACCATTTACTACTCTTTTTTTTATGTACGGAGTCTATTTAAATGCTAATGGGTAATAATAGTATAATGACGTAGTATTGAGAGCCCTCTGATGTAACTATAGTCCAATATGACTTGCTTGGTACGTGGACTGTTACCAGCTCATTAGCTGTTGATGATGGAATTTTACTTGGCTTCTGTAAATAACTGCTATGCCGCCTTCCTAGTCTAATGGTTGCGCCTTTGGTGTTGAATCTGGAGGTCGTGGGCTCTATTCAAAACTTACTAGTACTATTGTTTAGCCATTAATGCACTCTTGATTTTCATTCTTCCAAAGGTTAGCTGGTAGATAATGTATAACGCATTGAGCTCGCCTATGTATAATTATATTTTAAAATCCTTTATGTATAGTAAAACTTCATTATTTTGTAAGGCAAACATAACAGTTTTTTGGGAACCCCAAAATATTGGGTGAAGCTGGAATTTCCTGAAGTGAATTTTGGAGTATTAATATATTCGTCACGATTATTGGTATTATTGGAACCGGAATTGACGTTATATTTTATCATGTCCCTACTCTTGTATGTCGTTTATTTGTGATCGTAAATCGAGCAAACATTGTTTTTAAAACATACGTTATGTACTAGTTTTTTATTATTGTCTCCGCCCATTTCGTAATCGTTTCATTTAGCCGGCATAGTGGGAGTTATTAATGTAATTTATTAACAATAGATTGACCCCATTTATGCACTTTGTAGGTCTGCTTACCACTAGGTAGATACAAAGTCACATGCCGTGCTTCATTAAAAAAATTTTTTTTTGCCTCTAGCACTCGAAACGGTAAATAAACGGTGATTTCAGATCACCGTTTATTTTTTTTCACCGCAATTTCATTTATGTCTTAAATAATAATAAAATGTAGAACACATATTGCTCTGATCACGAACTAAGTTTAGTCTTATACTATAAGTACAAGAAACAAATATACATATTATATTTTACAAACACTCATACCATGGGAAACTGTGAAGAAAATGGGAAATTGTTTGTCATAGGAGCGGTTTAAACCAATGGCATTTACTAGACCACGTAGCACAAACCACGAAGTTTTGTTACTCTAGATATTTGTATTATTAGTAGAATCAAATATTTCATGTAAATTATCTAAAACAAATGAATACCTTAAATATAGACAAAGTAACCAAACGGTTTCCGGAATATTTCCTTTGCAATGTATACTAAACACGTAAACCTCTGGTCTACAGTTAGACAATTGAAATTTGCTGTGAATCATCTTCTAGGTCATAGCAGACAGACTACTTTTCGCCTTGGTTTATCATTTAACTTTTTGGAAATTCTCAATCTATTGTGTTGTCAGGTTCCCAAGATATGACCTCATTTTCTTATATTGCTTCTGTTAAAAACATTTTACTTTCTCCTTTCACTGACTGGGTAAGTGGCTCAAGCATTTATAAAGTTACTAAAATAAGTATAATAGGCAATTTGACTACATTAAAAATATACTATAAATAATAATTGTGGTCATCCTATCAGACAATGGCGTAAAAAATCATATTTCACTTTATTTTAAACTTAAGTATGTATATCTTTTGTAGATTACATGAAATAAAATTGATTTTTTTTACAATTTTATTTATAACAAAAATATCTTTGAATTGTTGATGACTGGTGACGTCACACGCAAGTAAACAAAACAATACACAGATTATAAATCATGTGGATGAAATAGAATAGAGTATATATAGGAGATTATTTAATCTGTGCTTGTTTGTTTACTTTCGTGTGACGTCACACTTGACAGACTGCGAAACAGCGTTTTTAGCGCCATTATGAAAATTCAAACTTTAACTTTGATTTTTATTAATAATAGAGTAGACATCCCGGAAATATCAATGTAGTGTGCTTATTATGTAACGAAGAATCATATAAAACGGGTTCAAAAAGGAGTCAAATACCCTATTCTAATGTTAATTTCTTTTCCGCAATTTCTTAGCTTTATAACATTACAATCATTGTTAAGTGTCGTTTAGTGAGTATTTGAGTAGCTATATGCCGAACCTTATTAGTCATTGTTTAACAAGTCATATAATAGTGTAACGTTGGTAAAACAATAGGGATGTTAGTAATCTCCTTATTTGTGTGTGTATTGTTGTAACCGATTTCAACTCGCTTTATTTTATCAGTTGTCTGTATTTGGTCGTCCTAATCAGTTGTTTTATTTAGACCAGTGTTTATATTTGGTACATTTAGAAATGTTTTTACAATAAATATAAATTCATCGTCTTCAAATTACGGAACTGGATATATAAATAGATCAATAGATGTTGTTAATTTAATTAGTGTTTGGTTAGGTTTATTAGATGCTAATTATTCTGTTATGTTTTCAGTCGCGGTAGTTCTTACCAATCTTTGGTTTACCTATGTGAAGTGTCTGTATTTGACTTCTCCTATAGTGCATGTTTATGAAAAACCAACTTTTTATTTAATTAATTAATTACATTTTAGCGTCATTATTATTAAAAATTTAGTTAATTATAATATTAGGTTATTAACTTGCAGTGAAAGTTAATCTTATTACAGGTATGTTAAGTTTTTTATATATTTTTATTCATAATATACCTATTATATTTTATTAGTAATTAAATACTTATCTTATGGTTGTTTATTAAAGTACGTGTTACATACGTATGACTGGGTCACGTCTTTCGTCTCAATTAAATTTGTCATACATAATTAATTTTTCATAATAGTTCATTTGGTTTATCTATATTATGCTGAAGATAGTAAATAAATAAATAGTAAGATTTTTATTATAGAGAGAAAAACTCATCCATTATTGATTTTTTTTTATTATTGCAAAGTCAACGAAAGTTATACGAAAATGCGAAATTAATTCGTTAGTTATTATATTCTACCAGCTAACCTTAATGATGCTTTTTTTTATTATTATTTTATACTTAAAGCAATCGCAACGTTGTGTTTTAGAAAGTTTATTTATTTATAAGTTTTGGCCAGAATGTCATTGGTACAATATTGCCTACACTGCCGGTGACATTAACCCTTTAGTCATTGTGTGGTTCACCTCAGCGTTAGTTTCGCAAGTCGCGGTTCAGCGGGTTGCGCCAGCGCAGCGACCGTAGACCATGGCACGACCGGCTTGCCAAATTATAACGGACGAGACGCGACGTTAGCTTGTTGATCATTTAAAAAAATACGCAACGAAATTGCAATGCTGGTTTAATTGAGCTTTTGTTATGATTATGGTTATTTTTATATGTTATGTTATTAAAACTACATTGAAATCGGTACAGTTTCAGAGCTACGATTACATAGAAAGACTAAAAGCGCCCAACTTAATACACGATTGTTTTCGTCGCGGGTTAATAAAACAACTTCCTTCTCTACTGTTACAACATGTAACAAACCCTAGACTCGCGATAAGCAAATGGACAATAAAACTGTCTAAGTTAATACAATTGTCAACCATTTTTTACGTAATATTTTTTTTGGTCACTTAAAAATATTGCTACTTTAAACATTCTAAATTAATGAATAAATAAACTTTATTTGATCAATAAAGTGTATTTATTTATTAATATAAATTAACGGCTTTAAACCATACTGTTAAACTAAAAGCTAATGAAGGACTGGCAAATGTTAAGTATTTACAATTTTGATATTATCTTTAAAATCTAAATTATAGAAAATATTAACCATCAGTTATTGTTTCTACTACTTATTCCTTTGCATATACATAATATAGTCTTTACATACATACATATCATCACGGGTGCCTACGGCGCCCGAGACCGCCTAGACGGGCCCAGGGTATTATATTATACAGGGGACGGCGGGGTTTTAATCCCACCTCGTCGTAGCTGATGGTATGAGTCTACACCGAACAAGTGGCTAGCTCGTCGCGATGTTTTTGAAAAGACACAATAACCCATCTATAAACAGTTTCACAAGTTGATATAGTGAAACCGGGACCGACAGCTTGACGTGCTCTCCGAGGCACTATAGTGGTGTTGCCAAACAAATGTAGATAATTTTTTTAATTAAAAACTCATTGGTACACACCGGGATTCGAACCAGGGACCTAAGAGTTTTTAAGTCCAAGGTCTAACAAACTCGGCCACCACGTATATAGTCTTTTCTTTTCACTAACCAGTAAATGTCTTTGTTCCAGGTATACCTGCACAGTTGGCGCTCTGCAGACGAGCTGAACATGTTGGTGGGTGCGAAGGTCGGTGGCGCAACACCCCTGGTCATAGCGTGTAGGAACGGGCACTACGACGTGGCCGAGTACTTAATCGAGAGATGTAAGGCTGACATCGAGCAACCAGGCTCGGGTGAGTTATGGCCCTTTTCTTTTGAACCCATACAACCATCAATTTGAAATTTGTCATGATGTAAATCAAGTTACAAATTAGTCTAAATAATAACATGCTAGTATAAACATATCTGTTCAAGTTCTTTGCCCTACGGTACCAATTATTATAAATAGTAGATAAAGCTAACATAATCCAATCCAGCGAATTTAGCAAAATTTCCGGGTTTGTATTACAACAGACTAGGCAATGATTTCTTATTGTTTAAAATAGGCTAATATAGATACTGTCATGCGAACTTCTGATTCATGGTCCGAAATCTAGTGAAAGACTAGCAGAAATGTGACTAACTACAGTCTTGGATATAGGTATTTTCCAAGGCTACCAGAAAACTTGGTCCCATCTCACCTATTTAAGTTTTTTCTGACCACATTGCGTAATCTTCTGATTAGTATAATATTATGTCATGTCATTTTTTTTATTATATCGCATGGCTTGACAAATAACTATGTGTCATACCGGGAGGATAGCACCCTTATGTGACCGCAACATTTTGGACAAAGGGGACCGATTACAGGCTTGGAAAAGCCCTATGTGCAAGAGTGGGCTACAGCAGATGATGGATAGTGAAATTAAATTTAAGGGTGCTATCCTCCAAGGCGGATACCGGAAGAAAAGGAAAAGTATGCCTTAAACAACCAGTATAATTGAGTTCCGAAGACCTGATATTTACGACATTGTCTTTTCCTTGCTCATCTCCACTTTCCTGAAGACCGACCGTATGCAGTTTGTGAGAATTGACTTCTTCAATTGAAAGGAAGATTATAATAACATGCCGTATATAGTTTTACAAAATTCAGAAACTAATTAGTTACCTATTATAAAGTAATTTACATGGGCCTAAATCTATTTACAATGGTAATAGGTTTAAGTTAATTATGTATGAATAGTTTTGTATGTAATGAATGAATTTCTTCGTTCGATTAGTAGTTAGCTATAGTCAGCTAATTACTCCATCGTACCCACTGGCCCTTTGCCATATCACCTTCACTATTCATTGCTATAATTAAACTTACATTGTTATTTGTTACGCCACTTTTTACGAATTTTCATTATTCTATATGTGGATTTTCTTAAAAACGAGTATCTTACACAATCCCACACTTCCGAATGAGCTTACTGTAACTCACGGTCTTCACAGTCAAAGGTAGAGTTTCCCTGGGAAATGTTTTTTATTTAATCAGTACAAACCTCATATTTTCCCAAAGTAAAACAATAAGTTACTACAAACAAGTCGAAATAAACAGATATACCTAATGAAATACTTTCACAATTCTTTAAATGTTTATTAGAATAAACATATAATGAATTGTGAAACTAATTTGGTCACCATTATTTACATATTTCCAAAGTAAATAATGTTTTATGAATACATATTTTCTAAATATAAACTGTCAGGTTATTGTCATTTTGACCTAAACCATGAACATTCAGAGAAAGAGGTCAAAAAACCCATCTGTTTCTTTGGGTTTTTTATATCTGATCTATTTTTAATCTTTTCCTCCTTGTCGTTTTCAGGAAGAATTATTATTTTATCAAATAAAACAATGTTTTTTGGTAAATTTTATTATTTTTTATCTATATCTATACTTATGGTGCATAGCCCATTTATCAAGGAATATAACATACGAGCGGAGCATCAATGAAAAATTATGGAAAAACGGGAAAAAAATGTTCTTTTTGAGAGCTTCCGTTGCGTGCGCTGCGTAAATGGTTAAAGTTACGCAGACGAAGTTGCGCTGATTGTATAAATTAAAAAGTACACAAGTAAACTGATTTACGACTCGTCAATATTTATAAAGCCGCTTGCCCAACCGTGAAGCGAATAATATCGAAAAAAAAAAAGTTAGTTGCGACCTTCGTGTCTCAGAGGTTATCTCATAATTTTAGGGTTCCAAAATAAAACCTAAGTCAAGACTGTTGGTCTGTCTATCAACATAACATATCTCTCGAGAACTATTAGTCCATTGTACAGTTTGTAGTATATAATATTGTAGAATTATTTATAGGTCAGATGAAAAAAAAGTTACAAATAGGTAGTAATAGTAGAAAGCTTCTCTTACTCCTATAATTTCATAAAAAATAAATTGTAGGTAATTATGGAACGCAAAATATTATTAACAAAACAAAGGTTTTTCATACTTGGAGGCTTTTTGTTTTCTGAATGCACCAACCAAATAACAAGCGAATAAATAGATCCTCGTTGGTCAGTGCTTATTTTCCTTATATTATTTAGTTTTATGTTGTGACCAAGTCAGTTTTTTTTTATACCTAAATCAGAGATGACAGTAACTTGAATATAAGTATTAAGCTTCCCAAACAAGGAGCATACGAGTTATATTTTTATTGTTTCTCTTGTTCATACCACTGCAATGCTCTATCTGAAAGACGCTTCTTGGCTATAGGGGCTGGTAAAGGCCCCTATAGCCAAGGCCCTTTCGGCTTTGACACCACTTTCTTTGTTTCTTCCCTCATTTATTTAATTAGAAAACCCTTTCTTTCCAGTTACATTCGACGGGGAGACTATAGAAGGTGCCCCGCCATTATGGTGCGCCGCGGCCGCCGGTCACCTGGCGCTGGTGCGACTGCTGGTCCGATTTGGAGCTAACGTGAACTCTATCACGCGGACTAATAGCACACCACTCCGGGCGGCATGCTTTGATGGACACTACGATATTGTTAAATACCTCGTTGAACATGGAGCTGGTAGGTTTTTTATTTGTTGTGTTTAGTCATTACCATTAAGGCGCCTGTGGATAGTCTAGATGACTTCAGAGTAACCCCTCCTCTCGGAAGGGTTTTATTCCCATTCTTAGTTTTACCCTCACCATAGCTGAAGGTATTCTAAATAGACACAAATAAAGTAGAGAATAGATACTAATAGGTACATACTATACATGATCGAGATGCACGCTGTTGTTCAGTTGCAATCATTGAAACAGATAGTTTGGAAGTAAAGAAATTTAATAAAGGAAGTGGACTAGTAAGTACATTACTCTGTCTACATCTTTAAAGTGATACAGGCGTGATAGTAGTATATTTAATATACTCGGGAGTTGAAGCGTTGAGTGAAATAGCTATATTTAACTGAGCACGTGTAAAAAAAGAAAGTAATTTCTATTTTATCCTTATCGGTGTGGTGTGACAGTTTCTTCAGTAGGCGCTGGCGAAAAGCCAATCATGCCAAATGAACCATGATGTCTGTCAGTTCGTTTTCAGACTTTTTTAGTGTTAAATGTATGTGTTCTGTGTTGGGTAGTAAATCAGTAAACTGTAAGTACTCGAATTAAAAATATTATTAAAATCATGTCCCATTGACACATAGTTAGTGAAGTATATAAGCAAGTGCTAGTGAAAATAGCAGGTGTCAAACAATCAGTAAAATTAATAACACTGCATATATTACTTATCATCACTTTTTCCGATTACACATTTATTTTAATTCGTACTCGCATTTGCAATAAAAATAAACGTATAACGTTTTAATATATTTTTTATACAAGCTGTACCCCGTGTTTTCATTGGCTGTTTAATTTAAAAGAAATTCGATCAAAAATATAATACAGCCTATTAGATATTACCTGTTGGTAATGTAGCTTTCTATAGGTATTTTTTGTTTTTAAGTTTTGGAGTTTATCCTGAACAAATGTTTTCTTTTTATAGTATAGATAAAGAATTTACTTGTATATAAATTTTAATATTCTATAGCGGCAACAAAATTGTTTAGCAAATTCTCATATTTCGGGTCACTTGTTGATTAATGTTTTATCTTGTCTCTTGGTCTGTCTGTCCGTTTGTGTATATATAACTTAAGAACCAGTATTAGGTACCATTTTTATTATATTATTTAATCGTACTTTCAGTGGTTTTAGGGATCCTGTAGCTACTTTATACAGCTTTGACAAAAAAAAGTACCTCTTTCTATACAGTTTGTCATGGCTTAGGTGTTTATAAAATATAATATGTATTAGTATCGTTGTTTCTGGTACACATAGTATAAGCTTAGAGCATAGTTTTTGACCAGGGCAATATTAATCCAATGCCCTTAATATTATTAATTATAGCTTTACCGTGACCACGGGACACCCTATAAATCTACCATGAGCTTTGCTAACTGTATTTACTATAGTCGCTAGCAACTATAGACAGACATCAACTAATAATATAACATAGGTTTTTTAGTAGTGGGTGTTTGAGCCTTATTCTCAGCGTTAAAAGCAATATATCAATAAATAATGATAAGAGATTCTGAAGTTTTATTAAATTGGATATATATTAAGCTGAGAAGAAGGCCAAAGTCACTATATAAAGGCAGCCTAAGAGGAAGTGAAATTATGAACTCAGATTTTGTGAAAATGAAGGAAACAGATATATATTTTAAAAAAAATACACAAGCCTAAACAGGTGAACAATAGAACAGTTAGATTAGTTAATAAAAAAAGGACTTAAGAGGTAACAATTAACAATGTGTGATGAGTTGGCACTCCTGTGCTGTCACAGCTTCACAGCTCTAAAGCTTTATTCTAAGGCTTTGAATACAATACTTTATAGTGCTTTCACCTGCAGTTGTGAATGGCACTATGCTAAGAGTTAAGTTAAATAAAGTTACACTAGAAAATATTAAACACTGAGTTTCACAAATTGCACAGATTACTATTAGTTTATAAGTATGAACCAGGGTGTGGGTGAAGCCTTTTGATTATCACCCAGACATTCTCACAGCTATGGTCTCCAAGACCCTAAGTTAATTTGTACAAAAAATAAGTTACTATTAAGTTTGTCTATGTTCAAGAGGTAAGTAGATGGGCGCCATGCACTTTACTAGAGTAGTATAATAAGTAGCAGAGGCTTGCAAAGTACAAAATCAAGCAGTAGATAGTTTAGTAGGTGTACCCTTGAACACAGAACACATGATGAATTTACTTGTATATTAGGTAGTTATCATTTAGAAATTTAAGATTAAGAATGAGACAACCTCAGCTATGGCCAGGAGCTTGCAGCAGTGTCCCTCTAGTACTCCAAGCAGGCTTGAACTCCAGGCACGTCAGCACCAGGGTGTGACCAGGCAGTAGAAGAGAAACTCAATAGCGCAGTAGATGAGTGATAGTGGCAGAACGCAGTGTAGATGCATGTGTGTTTGTGACAGCAGGTGGACTGCACAGCAGAATGTTACAGCAGAGTATGAGAGGATCTAGAAGTCTATATCCGGAGGCACTTTATAACTCAAGAATGTGTTGGCACCATGGCCGCGATGCACTAACAATGAACATGTTTCTTTTTCCTCGCTCCATGACTGTAAAACCCTTTATATGGTCGAGAAGCGACCTTTTATTGCTTTCATCTAGGTGTTAATTCTACCCACCATTTAGACAAAACACAATAAACCAAACTTGTTGGTATCTGTAAAAATGTTTTCAACAAAGAATTCAAAATTGACTAGTGTCTCAGGGTTGCTATTATTAAAAAATTATAAACTCAAGTAAGCGTTCATTTCAATTGACATAAATAGAATATTATAAATATATTAAAGCAATTTTTATTATATTGTTTAAATATTTATAAGTAGAAATAGTAAGTTATATAAAAATATGAGTTAAAATGATACCAGGTGACTATTCTGTACAATGTAGTACAAATAATTGACAACAGATGGCAGTAGTAAATTCCTGATAAGAGATTAGCGGGAAGGTTCAAAATTAATTGTGTAGATAGGCATATAGGATGTAACACAAAATTTATTCGTGTTACAATACCGCCCTACTTAGAAAAAAATGTTAAAAATTTTTTTTTTCTTTTTTTTTTTTTAAGTTGCTCCTTTGCCTATTCCAATTGATATAATAAATATGTGTATGTGTGTTTTATTTAAGACATGATAACCAAGTTACCAACTAGGAGTTTAGTTGGGTTAGGGAACACCTAGTCGTCATTACAAAAAAATGTTACATTGTTATGTGTGTGTGCAGTCTATAATGTCAGCAAAGGTCAATAAGGTTTCCACATAAATTCTTATCATGTGTATTTTACAAACACCCAGCTGAGATTTGCATGGCATTATGACAGAGTGTAAGGAGTGTAATGTGTAAAATAAAATAATATTATAATAAGTTGTTATTCATTCATGCTCCCTGTATACTTCCTTGCATGCTTCATCTATTTTGGCGCCTAATAATAAAAAATATTAAAAAAAAAAAAAAAAACCTTTCCATTCTCTATCACTTAGAGTTCATCTCACATAAATAAATCTTTCAATCTTTGGGTTGGGAGTGAAATATTTGTATATATACATACATAAGCAGTTGTGTTTATATATAAAATAAACTAAGTATACCAGTTACATAATTATAATTACATAAAATATTGTGTTTATATCAAGAGTTTGATCAGTATTGACCAGCAAGAGGGGACAGCAATTAATTAAATTCACGAGGGAAAACGAGAGCAGTCGCCTAAGTTAGTGAGAAAAAAAAAAAAAATTTTTTTTTTTTTGATGTAGTATAGACCTAAGGAGACCTAGGTTTGGCTAGGTTGAGACCTAAGTAAAGATATATATATATATATATATATTTACTTTAGTTAGATAAAGAGAAGTAGGTTTTAAGAGATCTAGAATAATAAGTTAGGGTTTACATAAGACCTAAGATATCTAGTTTAATTAGTGCATTAGCAAGGACTAGACTTTAGTATGTCCTTGATATGCCAAGTTTAGTGTAATATTATGAGTGTGACTAGGTAGTGGTTGAGTGTAGGTAGTAGTATAAGTTGGGGAATTGCAAATGGTAGTAGTCGGTATAGTGGGTAGTAAATTATTGTTTCTAGTTTGTTCATTTAAGTTAAGTTTATCAAGTAATGGGGTAGTAGTAGTAGCAGTATTGATATCAAAAGTAGTAGTAGTATTGGTATCAAAAGTAGTAGTATTTTTAATTATAGGATAAGCAGATTGAGTTTGACAAATTAATGAGTTAAAAGAATTCTGTGCCTGCACAATAAGTTCTATCCTAGCTTCATGATTGGCTAATGAGCCACTAACAGATACTAATAGAGTTAAGCGAGTAATTATATAGTTGAGGTGTGTCCTACATGTGCGTCTGCATGCGCTTGAGGTTGTATGGTCACGTGCCTGGATGAGGTCAAGCTTACTTGTTAGTCGGTCAATTTCAGAAGACAATTCCAGTTTTTGAAGGTATGCTGCTGCAGCCTCCAGGTCCTGTGGTGCATTTCGGAAGAGCCTCCGCAGTATGGGTACAGTGTCCGTATCTGCGTAATCAGTTCCTTGAGCATGCAGTACTAGCTGAAGTTCCTCCTTGGATAGATATTCCGGTTCCATCCTGAAATTGTTTCAAAAACAAGCTTTTTATTTTGAAAAAATAAGAGGGTACAAGATTAGTAAAAGCTGTGTGAGTGTAGAGTGTACCTAGATGTGGTTAATCAAAATTTACGTTGGGCGCCAATATAGATGAAGCATGCAAGGAAGTATACAGGGAGCATGAATGAATAACAACTTATTATAATATTATTTTATTTTACACATTACACTCCTTACACTCTGTCATAATGCCATGCAAATCTCAGCTGGGTGTTTGTAAAATACACATGATAAGAATTTCATTGTTAGTGCATCGCGGCCATGGTGCCAACACATTCTTGAGTTATAAAGTGCCTCCGGATATAGACTTCTAGATCCTCTCATGTAAGTAATCATGTGCATACACACCACATTCAATTCTACCACATTTGTGTAAAGCATAGGCTGATTATTGCTCGTTTCTTGCACAGACTCTGCTGTAACATTCTGCTGTGCAATCCACCTGCTGTCACAAACACACATGCATCTACACTGCGTTCTGCCACTATCACTCATCTACTGCGCTATTGAGTTTCTCTTCTACTGCCTGGTCACACCCTGGTGCTGACGTGCCTGGAGTTCAAGCCTGCTTGGAGTACTAGAGGGACACTGCTGCAAGCTCCTGGCCATAGCTGAGGTTGTCTCATTCTTAATCTTAAATTTCTAAATGATAACTACCTAATATACAAATAAATTCATCATATGTTCTGTGTTCAAGGGTACACCTACTAAACTATCTACTGCTTGATTTTTGTACTTTGCAAGCCTCTGCTACTTATTATACTACTCTAGTAAAGTGCATGGCGCCCATCTACTTACCTCTTGAACATAGACAAACTTAATAGCAACTTATTTTCTGTACAAATTAACTTAGGGTCTTGGAGACCATAGCTGTGAGAATGTCTGGGTGATAATCAAAAGGCTTCACCCACACCCTGGTTCATACTTATAAACTAATAGTAATCTGTACAATTTGTGAAACTCAGTGTTTAATATTTCTAGTGTAACTTTATTTAACTTAACTCTTAGCATAGTGCCATTCACAACTGCAGGTGAAAGCACTATAAAGCATTGTATTCAAACCCTTAGAATAAAGCTTTAGAGCTGTGAAGCTGTGACAGCACAGGAGTGCCAGCTCATCACACATTGTTGATTGTTACCTCTTAAGTCCTTTTTTTTTATTAACTATTCTAACCATTTTATTGTTCACCTGTTTAGGCTTGTGTATTTTTAAAATATATATATCTGTTTCCTTCATTTTCACAAAATCTGAGTTCATAATTTCACTTCCTCTTAGGCTGCCTTTATATAGTGACTTTGGCCTTCTTCTCAGCTTAATATATATCCAATTTAATAAAACTTCAGAATCTCTTGTCATTATTTATTGATATATTGCTTTTAACGCTGAGAATAAGGCTCAAACACCCACTACCAAAACCAATGTTATATTGGCGCCCCACGTTGGGCGCCAATATAACATAGGTTTTTTAGTAGTGGGTTTTTGAGCCTTATTCTCAGCGTTAAAAGCAATATATCAATAAATAATGATAAGAGATTCTGAAGTTTTATTAAATTGGATATATATTAAGCTGAGAAGAAGGCCAAAGTCACTATATAAAGGCAGCCTAAGAGGAAGTGAAATTATGAACTCAGATTTTGTGAAAATGAAGGAAACAGATATATATTTTAAAAAAAATACACAAGCCTAAACAGGTGAACAATAGAACAGTTAGATTAGTTAATAAAAAAAGGACTTAAGAGGTAACAATTAACAATGTGTGATGAGTTGGCACTCCTGTGCTGTCACAGCTTCACAGCTCTAAAGCTTTATTCTAAGGCTTTGAATACAATACTTTATAGTGCTTTCACCTGCAGTTGTGAATGGCACTATGCTAAGAGTTAAGTTAAATAAAGTTACACTAGAAAATATTAAACACTGAGTTTCACAAATTGCACAGATTACTATTAGTTTATAAGTATGAACCAGGGTGTGGGTGAAGCCTTTTGATTATCACCCAGACATTCTCACAGCTATGGTCTCCAAGACCCTAAGTTAATTTGTACAAAAAATAAGTTACTATTAAGTTTGTCTATGTTCAAGAGGTAAGTAGATGGGCGCCATGCACTTTACTAGAGTAGTATAATAAGTAGCAGAGGCTTGCAAAGTACAAAATCAAGCAGTAGATAGTTTAGTAGGTGTACCCTTGAACACAGAACACATGATGAATTTACTTGTATATTAGGTAGTTATCATTTAGAAATTTAAGATTAAGAATGAGACAACCTCAGCTATGGCCAGGAGCTTGCAGCAGTGTCCCTCTAGTACTCCAAGCAGGCTTGAACTCCAGGCACGTCAGCACCAGGGTGTGACCAGGCAGTAGAAGAGAAACTCAATAGCGCAGTAGATGAGTGATAGTGGCAGAACGCAGTGTAGATGCATGTGTGTTTGTGACAGCAGGTGGACTGCACAGCAGAATGTTACAGCAGAGTATGAGAGGATCTAGAAGTCTATATCCGGAGGCACTTTATAACTCAAGAATGTGTTGGCACCATGGCCGCGATGCACTAACAATGAACATGTTTCTTTTTCCTCGCTCCATGACTGTAAAACCCTTTATATGGTCGAGAAGCGACCTTTTATTGCTTTCATCTAGGTGTTAATTCTACCCACCATTTAGACAAAACACAATAAACCAAACTTGTTGGTATCTGTAAAAATGTTTTCAACAAAGAATTCAAAATTGACTAGTGTCTCAGGGTTGCTATTATTAAAAAATTATAAACTCAAGTAAGCGTTCATTTCAATTGACATAAATAGAATATTATAAATATATTAAAGCAATTTTTATTATATTGTTTAAATATTTATAAGTAGAAATAGTAAGTTATATAAAAATATGAGTTAAAATGATACCAGGTGACTATTCTGTACAATGTAGTACAAATAATTGACAACAGATGGCAGTAGTAAATTCCTGATAAGAGATTAGCGGGAAGGTTCAAAATTAATTGTGTAGATAGGCATATAGGATGTAACACAAAATTTATTCGTGTTACAATAAGATCCTATTGGTTGATCCCTTCTATAGATACTAATAGCCAGGGAGTCTAGTTAAAATGTTGAAGTTTTATTTTAAGATATAATAAGAATAACCCATCCTAAGTTTTCTAAAACAGTCCATGGATCCGTTTCACTAGAAATTAAAATACTATTTATTCGTTTGTACTGTTTCTATATTCTACTGGCATTCATTACTCATTATATTATCTTACTTTAGTCAAATATTAAAGGGAACCGAGCTAGAATAAATAAATAAATACCATCACGGGTGCCTATTTGGCTCCCGAGAATCGTTTAAATGGCCTCAGGGTACCCAGCGGAGGGATTAACCCGTCCTCATTAAGCCGATGGCATTCGGAGGCAACACCTAACAAGTGGCGAGCTTGTTGCGGTGTTTATGATGAAATAGCCTCGTTGTATAAAGCGGTCACCCATCCCAGGCCGGTCTATTTGTCATCTTCTTAACCTTGTTATCAGTTGCGCAGTGACTTAACTACCACTAGGCTGGGTTTTTAAGCTAGAATATGTAAAGTAAACAATAAAGTATTTAATTAAGCATAATAAAACTATTGACCCAGATATGTTTGTAAATAACTGCTATAAGACTATAATATTTCCGTAATGAATACAGAAATAGAGATTTGGAAGACGATGCTCATGACGTGTTTTATGCAGATTTTAAAAACTTGGAAAATAACTAATATACATCAAAGACTATATTATTTACGGTATCCGTCCAGTTTTAAGGAAAAACTAAATCCTTCTGTCCAGACCGAAATCTCAGAAACCAGTTGAATTATAATTTTGAAATTAGGAATAAATAATAATAAGTATTTATACGATGCTATCCATAAGAAGATTTGAATTAGGTTGAGCAAGACAGATTAATACTTGTGATTTCTACTTTAAAACTTGTGTTACCGCACTTCCCTATATTTTTCATACTCTCATGGTGCTATCAGTAACCATATACGAGTAAAAAAGGTTTATTTTCGTAAAACAAAAGTATATATAGCTAATATCTATACACACAATTATATCTTGCGTTCTTAAATTATTTTATTTATATTAACTATTTTACCTCTTTCTGTAATGTAATAAATAATAGGTTATTTTTAGGAATACGAATTTTACACTAATATGAATAAAAAAATAACTGATAATTTGTGTTTTACAAATATTAATGTTTTTTTTTCATATAGAAAAAAGATGTAATAAATAATAGGTTATTTTTAGGAATACGAATTTTACACTAATATGAATTAAAAAATAACTAATAATTTGTATTTTACAAATATTAATAGTTTTTTTTTTTTCATATTTCTATATGAAAAAAGAATCAATTTATAGTATAAAGCTTCCAAATAACTTATATGTCAATATGTCAAACTTTTGTAAATTATATTAACACTAAATGTAATTAGTTTTTGTTCTGTTTCAGATATAGAAATAGCAAATCGCCACGGCCATACGTGCTTAATGATAGCGTGCTACAAGGGCCACATTAGGATAGCTAAATACCTTTTATCTTTAAACGCTGACGTGAACAGGAAGAGTGTAAAGGGAAATACAGCTTTACACGACTGTGCAGAGAGCGGATCACTACATATACTCAAGATGTTACTGGGTCACGGAGCGGCGATGGATGTCGATTCTTATGGTAAGTAACACTTATACTCGTATTAAGATCTTTGCATCAAAAATACTCGAACATTGGAGTATCAAAATAAAGGCCTCTAATAGTAATGATTAAATAATAGAAACGGCTCGAAGGACCAAGTTTTGTTTCTTTGCATTGTTTTAATAATTGTAATTTATTCAAAAATTATATACCTTATATTTCCTCCATAAGTTCGATTCCTACCCATGACAAAAAAAAGGTATATTTGTCTGTACAGTTACGTTATGGTCTGGGTGTTTATGAAATACTAGCTGACCCGCGCATCTTCGTCTGCGTAACTTTAACTGTTTACGCAGCGCACACAACGGAAGCTCTCAAAAAGAACAAATTTTCCCTGTTTTCCCGACATTTTTTATTGCTGCACCGCTCGTAGCATGATGTTATATAGCCTATAGCTTCCTCGATAAATGGGATATCCTAAAAGAATTTTCAAAATTGGTTCAGTAGATCCAGAAATTACCCCCCTACAACCTCACAAGCTTTACCTCTTTATAATATTAGTATAGATATAGATAATATGCATTATATATCGTTGTTTTATGTGTAAATTACATACATATCATCACGGGTGCGTTACGGCGCCCGAGACCGCCTAGACGGCCCCAGCGGCCATATTCTGTTTATTATAACGTGATCGTTAGATTGTCAATTTAACGATTTCCGCTATTATCCCGCGCTCCTCCAATCAGATTAGTTTTTAACCTTCGCTGATTGGAGGAGAAAGTGCTAATAACGGAAATCGTTATTTTGACAATCTAACGGTCACGTTATAATAAACAGAATATGGACGCTGGGGCCGTCTAGGCGGTCTCGGGCGCCGTAACGCACCCGTGATGATATGTATGTAATTTACACATATGAGGGGTTTTAATCCCACCTCGTCGTAGCCGATGGTGAAGTGGCTAGCTCGTCGCGATGTTTTGAATAGGCTCAATAAACCATCTATAAACAGTTTCACAAGTTGGTATAGTGAAACCGGGACCGACAGCTTAACGTGCTCTCCTAGGCACTATAGTGGTGTCGTCAAACAAATGTACATTTTTTTTTTAATTAATAACTCATTGGTACACATTGGGATTCGAACCAGGGGCCTAAGTGGTTTTAAGTCCAAGGTCTAACCAACTCGGCCACCACGTACATTGTAAAAATTGTCCTACATATTATTAATATATTTTTAGGTATGACACCCTTACTGGCGGCTTCAGTGACAGGTCACACGCACATAGTAGAGCATCTCATCAACCTGGACTACGGACTGGTGACGAGGCAACAGCGGATAGACGCGCTAGAACTCCTGGGGGCTACCTTCGTGGATAAGAGAAGGGACATGGTTGGTGCGCTGGCGCTGTGGAAACGAGCTATGTGTGATAGGTAAGTGGAAACCGTCAAGTGACCTAGTCATGTTTCGGGTTTAGTCTGTGGTTTTCAGGAGACTACTGCATCGATTTCTTGTCGAGGTGGTAGTCTCCTTTCAGGTTGCGGTTACGAAATAGGTAGTTGGATTGATTGATGATAAGGGAGCGAATATATTATAATATACTCGTAATGCAATTCGTCTTGTCGCCCCCCATTTCGTAATCGCATTATTTAGCTGGTATAGTGGCAGCAAATAATATTGTTTAAGACCAATTAATGATTGACCCCATTCATGGACTTCGTAGGTCTGCTCACCACCTACATACCAGATACATAGTTCAATGTCGTGCTCCAATAAAAAAAACTAAAACTTGGACTACTACGGGCTTGTGACGAAAATACAGTGGAGACACGTCGGGGATATCTTTGTGGAGAAGAGTTGGTATGTCTGAAATCGCAAAACTAAGAAATTATTTGGGTATAAACTTGTATCTACTTGGTAAACAGGTACACAAAGTCCACAAATAGGGTCTTCATTACATTGTTGTTTAACAACCTCTCTATGTTCTCACTATGCTGGCTAAATGATGGTTACGAAATAGCTACTAAAGACTCCTTCATTGACTCTTTAAACAATGCGACTTTGTACATTATGACGTGTCCGAGTGTTACCGTGTAACCTAATGGATTGATTGGGCGGCGATAATTATAATTTGCATTGATAGTCAATTTTAATATCTACGCTATTTTATTGTAAAATCAACTGCTCGTTTCGTAAGCGCACTCTGAAAGAAGACTACCACTCTAAACAGGAATCGATGAAATAGTCTCCTAACAACCGATGAACACACAGACTAGGTTTTTGCATCTGTATAAGCTGTGGTAAGGAAACCGGTTTATTAGTGATTTAAAAGAAATCATTGTTGCACAAAATCCACTATTTAATTTCAACGGTCATTGATCTTTGTGAAAGAAAGTAAACAAATACCTAGCCCTGAAATTATTCCAACATTGAACCTCGGCCTTTGATAACAAGGAATAATGAACTGATTCATCAACATTATTGTGCATTCAACAAATTATATTATAATTCTGGACGTTGACATTATTTATACTTGATAATGATTTCATTATTTTTAAAAATGTAACTAAGAAGTTCAGTACAAGAAGTTTATTATTTTGAATTTGTGACTATTTCTCAATCCTATATCCGTATGCACTGTAAAGTGCAGCGTCGTAGCTAGGGTCACGAGCGCCCCTGGCAAGATTTGAATTTCGCGCCCTACTTTTCTTCCTTATTTTCTGAGTTCCAATAGCCCGTATGCTGTGGGTTGGCAAAATGCGCCCCCCGTCTGGCCAGCCCCTAGCTACGACGCTGGTAAAGTGTAATGAATAAAATTTGGGTTAAAACACTAAAGTCGTTGAGAGCAATGGAGCTTACTTAACTTCACTCTAGAACACTTCAATTTACTATATTATACACTTTACTTACTACATTTCCAATAGACACGACTTCTACTGCATAAAGTTGAGTTTTAAAACTGTTTCTGAACTTGCCAACAAACTCTTTACATAGTCTTCTGAAGGATCTTTATAAAATGGGTTTTGGGGCTAATAGGATTATATAGTATTGGGTTAGGTAGAGTTGAATTCGGAAAGGACATTAACCCTGCTTTCGTGGTCTAAAGTCGGGAAACACTGCAGTTCACTCCCCTGCCTCCCATGTCGCGATGGACCTACCACTCGTACGGATAATCCATAGATACCTACCTAAGAACATTGTCTCTTATTTCCAATTTTCCATTGTGCCAAAGGTTTCCATCGGATGGCGGGGAGCCCATACCGAAGCCCCAGGACATACCGCGGATAGAGGCATACGACTACGCTGTAGAGCCAAACAATTCTACAGAGCTTGATGAGCTACTGGCGGATCCTGACGGCATGAGGATGCAGGCGCTGGTCATCAGAGAGAGGATATTAGGTTAGTGAACATTAACATTTCTTTCAAGAAGTTTAAACTCTTGGATCAACTGGTTGGCTACCTGAAATAACAACCAAATAATATGTATAAAGATTATATATTTAAATGTTTTTATTTATTTTATAATGCTGAAGTTTGTTTGAACACGATAATCTCAGAAACTACTGGTTCGAATTGAAAAATTTAGTTGCATAGCTCTTTTGTCGAGAAAGGATATAGGCTATACACCAACACGCCCAATAGGAGCGGAGCATCAATGAAAAATGTTGCAAAAACGGGAAAAATTTCCCATTTGAGAGCTTCCGTTGAGTGCGCTGCGCAAATGGTTGAAGTTGCGCAGATGAAGTTACGCGGGTCAGCTAGCTTTAGTAAAAAAAGTCATTAAAAACTCCACTGTTATACTAATGCATTGACGTAAATAGTAAGGACGGGCCTCAAAACATGTTTTTTGTGTACTAAAACATTGGTGCTAAAAAATCAATTTCGCACCAACGATACGTCAGTCTGTGTCAAGCAGCGGTAGCGAAAAGTACTCTAAATAACTTGCCAAGATCCCGTATTGTGTAGTAAAACGTTGCACAAATTACTCGACAAAGTTCAACAAAAAGAAAGACAATATTTCTTATCATCGGATAGTCAAAAATTTAATATTTAAATGTTAAAAAAATATATTTAGGTTATGTTTTATTCGTTCAATTTCAATGTATGAAGAGATTATTATCAACGACTTAACCTTGTAATGACGTTACATATTTTAACGCCTATAATACTTATACTGAATACAATAAGATATGTCAAACAAACAAAATTCGAATGAAAAAGTGTGAAACTTTAATAAAAGTTATGATTATCTATACTTATATTCTTAAGCTGAAGATTTTATTTGTATTGTTTAAACGCGCTAATCTCAAGAACTACTAGTCCGATTTGAAAAATTGTTCTTGTGTTATAACTCCTGTTTAACCTGTTACGTATATCTTAACCCCCTGTACAAAAATGAAATAAATAAATATCCTATACGTAGCCTTCCTCGCTATGTATAGGCTATTAAAATATTATTTTTTATACAGAGGGCTAAGATATTCGTAATTATACGGGATATTCGGATTTTAAAGAAACTCTTAGAAAAAGTTTTAATATATAACAGATAGATGAAAATGACGCAAAGATGCGCATTTTTGCTTCATAATAAAACATAAAGCTGTATTAAAATATATACGATTTTTATTGGGGATTTAAATGCGGTTCTAAAACAATAGTTTTTTTTTTCCAATAGTTTTTTTTTAAAGAGTTCCTGCTAATGATATACGAAGGGAAGTATGGACTCGTATTATATAGAAAGATTGGCCGGAAACTGCCACTGTCAGCTTTGTAAATAAAAAAATATAGACACAAACTTAGATTTTAAATATTAATTTCTTGAAAACCAGTTTAAAAAAAAAGTTTTTTAAGATAAATTATAAAATTAGGACATTTTATTATTTCGCAAGAAGCTCATTCTGTATGTTTTAGAGATGATGTTTTTGGAGTAACCTTAAACTCCTTTTAATATACCAACATTATTGAACTTTTAATATATTGCTATATAATATTGCAAATTAAATAATATTCATCAATAATGGTTCATTGTTGTTCGGTACTGCTGGCTCACGGTATCCATTATCGCTCTTTGTGTTAGAGTAAACTCCTTCTAACACAAATAATTTTAATTTAACGGGAGCTAAACTGTACCTAATTTAACTACATAAATATATTCATGTTTTATAAATAAATACCTTTCAGGTGACACCCCGCATGACCTAATTTGTCCCAAATTTATTTAATTTTCTATATACACCCTTTTTCACTCGAGCCTATAAGTAACTATGACATACCATTTTGGATAAATGTGGGTTAACATTAGCCAGGGGCGCCGACTCCGTGGATGCTCGGGGGCTCGAGCACTCATGATAAATAAACAGTGGGTGACGAGCACCCCTGATAATAGGCATCAAGAAACAGATCAAAATGTTCATTATTGCGCGATGCCGATGCGAACAAAACGACAGCTCAAAACTCTTCAACCTTCCTCAAACCACTTTTTTGAGTCATCAAATGAACATGAGCACCCATTAGGTTCTAAAATCCGGCGCCCCTGTTTATAACTACATATTCCAAATTTCAAGTTAGTCGGACGATTAGTTCTCGAGATATTTGACGCTAAGATGTAGATTCATAGACAGACTAATTGATAAACATACATATCGATATACAAACACCTGAGTAATATCCACATATTTATGAAAAAAAAAACTGAAACATAAAAATGAACTATGAAAATGAAAAATATTAGTTTGGCTAATTAAATTCGTACGCCCTTACAACGTCACATCATACTAAGTATTAGTTCAAATTCTTACCGCTAGTGGCGCTAGTTGTCACTTTATTGACAAAAAATCGTTGGGTTTTTGTATGGAAGGGCCTATCTTGATATTTATATCTATGTACTAATGTTATATTTTTACACCTTTGGTTACAGTTTCGAAGTTTTCGTTACGGGATCCCTAATATTTTTGAAAATGTAGCATTCTATGAGTATCATAGAATGCTACATTTTCTAAATGGGTCCAGTAGTTTTTGACGGTATTCGTAACAAATAAAATTCCAAAAATATAAAAGTACAAATCTTCTCTTTATTTTGTATAGATAATTGTTATTTTTTGAAGTGAAAATTTATTTAGGTGCGCTGAGCACTTTTGTGGGTTAAATGAGACAGGCCCCCTAGCCAAGAGTATGGTCGCTTTTTACGCTCTAACGTCGCAGAAGCGTGAAAGAGAGGCGAGTTAACAAATGTATTATCCTATTGGTGTATCTATACTGTTGTCTCGATTTAGTTATTTCTGCTTCGTCGTCATTTTCATACAAAAGTTTCGTTAGCGTTATTTGCGACTGTGCTCATGGCTAGGGGCTAAGCTGTCAAGACTATGTAACCTTCGTTCAGGTTAAGTCGACTAAGGGAGCGAAGGAGATATAAGTAAAGCCAACAAAAATATTATTTTTCATCCCTTTAGGTCCGGCGCACCCCGACACATCATACTACGTGCGGTACCGCGGCGCCGTGTACGCGGACGCGGGCCGGTTCTCCCGCTGTCGCCAGTTGTGGCACCACGCCCTAGACATGCAGCGGGCTGTGCTTCCCCCCCTGTCACCTTTGACCCAGTCATCTTTGTATAGCTTTGCGGAGTTATTCCAATATATGCTAGCGGAACGTGCTAGGCCACCACATAGAGGTAAGTGTTTTATGTTACATTAAATGTATTCACTGACAGAAATTCTTAATTTTGAAATTGGTTTTATTGTAAATTTTGAATAAAATTAGTTTAATAAATAAATATCCTTACGGCGCCCGAGACCACTTAGACGGCCTCAGTATACCCAGGAGAGAGGGGTTTCTAATCATCATCCAGACCATCATGGTATGATGGTCTACACCGAACAAGTGGCTAGCACGTGCCGATGTTTGTATAGAATCAATAACCCATAAAGTTTTACAAGTTGGTATAGTGAAACCGGTACCGATAGCTTAACGTGTTGTCCGAGGCACTAGTGGTGTTGTTAAACAAGTGTCCATTTTTTTTAATGGTTGTACAAATGAGTTTTTAATGAAAGGGTTTTGAACCAGTTTTGATTGTTTTTCAACATGACAATTTATTATACTAGTTTGAATTATTTAATTTGAACAAACTGAAACAAGCACAGATTATAAATAGTCAATGTAAATTACAATTGTCATAAGTATAATTTGTCAATATTGGCGAGTTTAAAATAGGGCATTATTAATAGTTTTAAAATACTATAGAAGTAGAGTTAAAGGTAAAAAACAATACATACCATAACCAGTTTATTTAACCATACAAAATTCAACAGGTCGAATAGTCCCACCAGTAACATTTGATGACATAGATCCCGTTTACCGAAAGACTTTATACGAAATAGAACGAGGAGTGACCCTGATCAAGTCTCGATACAGTTTGGACCTGGAACAAACCCTGGGGACTCTCCAGCGAGTGCTGATCATTTGCCTTCACCTCGCATCACAAATGGCCAAACTGCTAGAAGAACCAGATTGTGATGATCAGATCTCCACTAAAATACATAAGGCTGTTTACACAATTGTTAAGTTAGATATTAAGGTAAGTTGTTTTTTATTTAATTTAATACTTAAACCACTTTTTTTGATGTGACTTTGTATTTACCTGATGGTAAGCAGACCTATCATGAATGAGTTGTTTACTAGGAGACAGGGATTATATTTATTTTATGAAATTGTTTTATAACAATGTTACAAGAGCCAGAACTTATTTGCTTAAAAGTAAGTTCTGGCTCTTGTAACTTTTCTAAAAAGATTTAAATGGAAGTAGCTTGTCCACAAATTACTGAAATAAAATGTAATATAAAAATAACTAATTTTATTCACAATCATTAGAAAGTTAAAAATAAAACAAACACGAAGAGGTCAATCAATAATAATAAAGCGTTAAGACCATTAGCAGAAAATTCGCAAGTTAGATGAACATGATCTTACAATAGTCTTGACTAGCATCTCAATAACAAATCTTGTTGTTGGCTCAGATAGATGTGTGTGGATTTCAAAGTCCTTAATGCTCAATCAAAGCTGGCTGTGATATGATAATAAATACATAAACACAACCACTTTGTGAGCAACAAGAGACTCGACCATTGCCTGTAGAAATCTTCCTTTGTAGAGCTGCCACTCACCCCAACTCGTCAAAAAAGGCTGTGATATGATACAAATAAACATGTCACAACCATTTTCACGAATGGGCTGAGTGATCTTTGTTGCTTCGGAGCCCCAGGTTTGATCTTCTTAGGAGAATGAAGGATCGCCACTTAGCTCCATCAAAGCTGGCTGTGATAGTTACGCTGTGATCTATAACAGGCCAGGTTTGAGGGCAAAGTAGTTTTGGCTATTTGCTGGACTATATTTTTGTTATGAGCATGCACTTATACAATTATAATTTTCAATGTTAATTGAATACAAGCATGTTATATTTCCAAATTATATCTCAAGACAGTATTATATAGTTTTTCATCTTTTATTAATTTTATATTTGAATTTGATTATATTTAAAGTGAATCAATTACACAAAATGGTTAAAGTTTTGCTTAAAAAAACAAGGCTCCATGATGAAAATCATCTGTGTTAATGATATCATAGCTTTTATATCTGCTAAGCAAGACAACCATGTTTCACTGTAACCTGTGGCAATTTTGGATGAATTAGGTTGCCAACCCACATTAGAAGCTATCTATTGTTATGCTTCTATGAAATTACTGATAACTGGCTGTGTGGGAGATTTCTATAAAATAATTTCAGTCAAATAAACTGTATTTTATGGAAACCATTTGTATTGAACCCAGCCCATGCGTGGATGACTTGTACCTCATTTTTATAATATGAATTTGTTAATAATTCTTATTCCCGGCAAAAATCGAGTTATATTTACAAACTACTAGCATAAGAATTATCAGCAAATTGTTATTATAAAAAAACATGGCCCACAATCTTGACGCTCATTAATCCGTAGTATAATAAAGTTGTTACGTGTGGCAGGTGCGCGCCGGGCGCTCGGCGTTGCACATAGCGTGCGGCGAGGAGGGCACGCGCGGGCGCGGCGTGGGCGAGGCGGCGTGCTGTCGCGAGCTGGTGGGGCTCATGCTGCGGCTGGGCGCCGACGTGGACGCGCGCGACGCCGACGGCAACACGCCGCTACATCTCTCCTGCAAGGTATGCACTACTTTATAACGATATTGAGTGCTGCGAGTGAGACATAAGACTGAGTTGCACGAAAGTGTTTAAAAGTAATTGTAACGATTAATGTTAAAAATGGCATCAAATGTCTAAATTAATTGTATACCTATCAACTGCATATGAAAATTTAAGTTTGACATATTTCCTATACAAAATGTGTTCCCTGTTCTGTAAACCCCCAGAGAGAATATTTATCATTTTAACATAGGGTTTAATTTACTGTTGGTAAAAATAGAGTAACATTTGCTATAAATTACACATATACATCATTGTCAGAATAACCTTTATACTTGTTTTTATAATAGAGTTAAAAAGTTTCTCTGAGACATTTGTTTAGATCTTACATTTTAAATAAAAAAAAAAAATTCAACAAATTTATTTACAGATGAATCCATGTCCCGTGGAAGTGATCCGGGAGCTATTGAAGCACGGAGCTCACATTGACACAGTCAACTATGAGGGTGAAACACCTGAAGAACTTCTTAAAAGCTCACAGCAGAGTCTCTCGGCTATTGTCAACCCTCTCCA
Source organism: Monopis laevigella (assembly GCA_947458855.1). Taxonomy (NCBI): domain Eukaryota; kingdom Metazoa; phylum Arthropoda; class Insecta; order Lepidoptera; family Tineidae; genus Monopis; species Monopis laevigella. Next base: position 16,848,261 of record OX381593.1, read on the forward strand.
CTATACCACCCTCAAGTGCCTCGCCGCTAGAACCGTCAAAAACTACAGGCTTCCGTATAGAAATATTGTACCCCTAAGTCTTTATTCTACTATCATCAAGCATTGAACACCATATTGTATCCTTGACGGAATCAATATCCTTTGTTAACTTTAGAAACAAGTCGATGGAAGCTGCTGATATATTGTGTTACGGCCATAGAATATTGTTTCAAACAAGAGATTTGAGGAAAAACGATTGAATTGTATCAATCCAATCAGTGTGATATTAGAATAAAAAAAAATAAACAAAATGTTTTAATAGGTTGTCCCACTTTGAAAGTTCTTTTAGATTAGACAAATAAAATTATATTTTGAGGCTACAGTGATTGTAATATGTTGTATTGATATCTTTGATGCTTATTATATGCACGCTAATAGGTTCAAAGGTGCACTTTTAATTTTAATGAATATACAAATGCATTTTTATGTATCTAAATAAACTCATTAAAGTAAATATTATGTATAATTTTATTAAATGACTGGACAAGGCCGTAGGGCATGGCAGTGTAGCATTTGACAATTAATAATGTTATAAATTGACTTTATTGTGTAACTAGCATATAGACGTGCTTAATGCCTTTAGATTGTATCAGAGTGGTGGTCCATGTTTGCAGGCCAAGTGATATTTGCGTTTAACTTCATCATAAATGTTCCAAAAGCATGTAAAACATATTCAATGCCGATGTCATCTGTGGTAACATATCCATATGATTATTTGCTCTGAATGATCCATGTAACAACTAGTCCAAGTAGGGTTAAAGTCAGATTAGAAAATTATTAATATTTTTTTATAAATATATAAACTTTGCTCACTTTATATAACTTCACAGTTTATTGGAATTGGAAATTTATTACAAATTAGTTGTAACTAGTTGTAGAGAACTGTTTTATTATATTGTGTAATAATTGACAGATAAAAATACTGAATTACTATTATATTATGGAAACATATGCTGAATGTAAAGCATTGTGTATTTTTTCATAGTCTCAAACTAGCTATTACTGTGTGAATACTATTAGAGAATATCCTTTAAATAAATAAATAAAATTACTAAAATTAACTATTGGTATTATTTAGCTCCTAAAAATATATCAACAAAAAAATACATGTAGTTAATATACAGTATCAATACAATTAAAGTAATATTTGTGTGGATCCTATGAGGAACAAAAATTAGGTCCCAGGGGACAATAGATGTAGGGAGTATGGAAAGACTACCAGTAAAAACCATTTTCTTTAGATATAATTAAATAGTCATTCAGTGATTCATACATGGACAAAATAATAATATGCAGTATTCAGTTGGGGACAACACTAAATTTTTGTCCATTGCCCCCCTTCGAATTTTACTATTGTCTGCCCATCCTGACAAGTTGCAATGGAGTTGAGATAATTTTAATGCTGTCCTGACTTTTTTTTTGTACTGCATGCCACATGAAATATAATGTCTTTGGTGTGTTGAATATAAACATTTAATTTAGACCAATAGTCCAGTGATTTTAGTATTTTAATCAGTGAGTAGTTTTTGGGTTTATTCGGAACAAACAAATTCATTTTAGAAGCGGATTTAAAACTCAACTTTATGCAGTGGAAGGTGGTGCATGAGGAATTCCAGCAAGGTCTTTGCATCTATTGAAGGATCTTGGGCCTTCCAAGATCAGCCATCGAAACTTTTATGGAGCATGTTTCCAAGATGGCGCTAACAGGATCATATAGTATTTGGTTGAGGAGAGAGGGTAGTGAACACAGTGCAGGTGAGAGTTCAATAGGCCTTTAAACCTACTTCGCTGTCACAAGTCTGGGAACGCTGCAGTTCACCCCCCTGCCTTCCAACCACGCGATGGACCCGGCACCCGCATGGTTAAGCCATGGATAGCTAAGAACATTGTCTCTCTCTTCATATTATATTATCATAGACCTACAATTCAAATGTAAAATTTTATTATGTAAATGTTGAATCACTGCTGAGTCACTGATCTTACAACCATTCTTAAACTAAACTTGATTATCTCTATAAGCTTTCAAATTCAATTCTATGAAGTTATCAAAAAAATATATATATTGTAAATAATACAAAATGCTAGTAATTAATACATTTTGTGTGAAAGAATTAACAATTCTTACATACAATATTTCTTGGAATTACATTTTTAGAAATTCTCATATTGGGATATTCTTAAATTGAAAATTAAAAAAAATAAAAATTCAATGAAAAATATCCTGGTGGACGGGACTCGAACCCACAACCCTCGCTTTCGCAAAAAGGTAGTTGACTGAGCCAACCAAGTTTCAGTCACGCCTCACGAAAATTGTCATTGCTTTTTACATAAACATCCACTATAATATGCATCCTTCTAATTACTCTGTACTAGAGTAAAGTAGAAGTCCCAGTTTTTATCTTTAAAAATTTCCAATATAGGAATATCCCGATATATATGGGAAATTATAAAAATGTAATTCTAAAAAATACTAAATGAGGTCAGGACCAGAGGTTTTAAGTTATAGGAAAATAAACTTGACATTTGACATTCTGGTGTGTAAAACATCAACAAGCGACAAATAGAATAGGCATGACCCATAGTAAGCTGGCTTACTGCCTAATGTTGATGGAAGGCAACAGTTTGGAATCAAAATTTAAAATGTTTAAAGTGATGGACAAATTTTTTGAGAAGGCAGGTTGTGGACACAGTAACTCTTAGACTTGTAGCCAGACTGTATGTAGCGTTAGGGATCTCTATAAAGTAAACACTTAGCTCCATTCTACACAACAAAATTTAACAAGATCCTGTGAAGTTTCAATGGCCGACCTTGTGGCTGGAATGTCTTGTACATAAGTTTTAGTTTTAAAACTGTTCCTAGTAATTTTGATTAAACCCCGGGCTTGCATCTAAATCAAAATCATAGTTAAGTGACTTACCTCATTGCTGCCAGACATACACTACATATGACTTGCATGTGATACTTTTTTTTCAACATGGAATCTGAAAAAAAAAAACTTTTAATATTGATAGAACCGATAAATTATTGTGTATTTTTTTGTATTGGTGTTTAAAAAAGTATATAGTTATTATTTAGTTTAATGAATAAATTCCTGTATTCTATAAAATCGATAAATAAATGTTTATGAATCAAACTATCTTGATACTTAATGCATTGTCAAAACTCTCCACTAAAATTTTATTTCTTTAAATTAGACATTTATTTAATGAGTGAATTTTGTACAACTGGAGGAAAGAAAACTAGTTCCCACAACACAATTAATCCTAGGGTTAGTCAGGGTTTCATTATACTGAACTGTATTTTATTGATCAATATATATTTTTTTTTTTTAAATGCTTTACTGCACAAAAAATTACATAGGCGAGCTTTAATAAACATGCATACAAAGCATTTTCTACCAACTAACCTTTGATAGAGTGTAGAACAGTTTGGTAAAAGAAAAGTTTTTTCTTAATTTTACTTATACCAAAGTCAAAGTCAAAATCATTCATTTCATGTAAATCTTTACAGATATTTATGAATAGTCAAAAAAAAAAAAAAAGTTTAACAATGAGGTCTTAGAGTGCGTTAGGTTAGGCAGCTATTCATTAACAAAATAACGACAAATATTAATTGAACTTAGACACGATGGAATGGAAATCTTAATATGAAAATTACTACCGAACCGAACACACACTACATAACCAACTAGTGTAAGACTAGGTGGTTAGCTGATTCCATTGACCTGTCAATCATTATCTGCCATACAAGAGAGCCACCAAGGCGACCAACTTCACCGACCATATCCATGCCTTAAATATTTGTTGTAAATAAAAGCTAAGTAACCAATCACATATAAGTAAAGGTATAAGGATCGGTATTTTTAAGGGCATAAACACTAACTGTAAAGTCGATCCCCTCAGAGACACCCCGGAGAAAAAGAAACCAGCAAGTAAAAAACTCTAGTGCTTCACACAAACTAAAAGAGGGGTACAGCTATTGATTGACTTATGCTATATAGCATACATATATATAATATATATATATAGTAACATACTCAAAATGCACCCCACTGATCAGCATGCGCAGAACACCCTATGGCAGATTATTTGTTACGGTACCAATGTACATAACTACACAGTATACTATTAGTATAAATTAAGTATAAATAAATAGGTAATCATCAATGATTACCTTATCCAAAGACAAAATTTACATAATGTAATGAAAATAAATTATGTAATATAAAATTATTACAATATCGGACATTATATACCTACTAAACTAGGGTAGATTCTACATAAGCAATTTGTTTACTAGTTGCGAGACCTCAGTTGCATATCAGGACGGATCCAGACGTCTTTATCGTTAAGATAGTCTTTTACACTATAGTAAGCCTTATTGATTAATATGTGTTGACCAACAAGGATTATTAAGGCTATATTATTTAGTGGTGATATTGGGATACCATACTGTACTGAACACTGTGAAGGGTTGGAATGGTGGGAACAGTATTGGGTTGAAAAGGCTAACCTTGCTTTACAGTCTAAGTACTGCAGTTCACTGCCATGCCTCCCAACCATGCAATGGACGTGGCATTCACCCGGGTAATCCATACTAAGATATTGCAATCTTGTTAGCTCTGTGTAGTCAGTTATCTCAATATTTTTATATTACACATATTGTTATACATTTTATATTTACATATATTTGAGAACCTCAATAGACTAGTGGTATCGCCTTGGTGTTGTATCCAGAGATTATGAGTTTGATTTCCACCCATGGCGAAAAAAAATATATACCTATTAGAATATTTTTCTCTACAGTTTGTCATAAATATTATTTTCCTGTTTGCCCTGAATAGGTATTTCGTTATGCCTTCAAAATAGGTTTAAAAAAAAAATGTTTGCCCCGAAAAAGCAGGTCTTTTTGCCCTAAAATGTATAATTGTGTAAAAAATGGTTAAATTGTAAAGTTAGCAAGAATTGGATATGCTTGACCTACATCTGGCAATACAAAGTACATATTGAATATAATCTTAGCCAAAGTGACATAATATACTATACATAATCATATTTTGTCTGGCTCAGGTAGCTAAATAAATCGTGTGTCGTAAACAAAGAAAATTTTAATATAAACTGTAATTTTTGTCAACCCAAACCATAAAAATCATTGTAACTTTTAATCCTATTGACTGTTTTTTTTTTTTCAAGAAAATACTTCTACGTGGGTTTACTTTCGATTTCCATAAAGAAAAGCAGGAGTATCAAAGTAACCTCTTTTTATTCTTCCATTTTTAAAGATTTTAAATTCAAGTCAACCCAAACCATAAAAATCATTGTAACTTTTAATCCTATTGACTGTTTTTTTTTTCAAGAAAATACTTCTATTTGGGTTTACTTTCGATTTCTATAAAGAAAAGCAGGAGTATCAAAGTAACCTCTTTTTATTCTTCCATTTTTAAAGATTTTAAATTCAAATTTGGAATATTGAAAGATACACAAAAGTTGACGTTCCCATTTTTTTTTGTAGAAGCAATGTTTAAATTGTTACATTTGATTTAAAATTGATCAATGTAACCCCATTCCACGGTACCTAATTTTATAAATTAGAAATACTTAGCTATTTCTAATTTATTATTATAATTTGAGTTTTGTTGTGTTTTTTATATTAAAATTTATATGTTAATTTGATTTATTATTGTTTTTTTTTTAAATATTAATACATGTTGAATTTTATTACAATTAAAACATTTGTAAAAAATATATTTAAGTAAGTACTTATAAATCATTTAGTTTTAATATTTAATTGCAATATAAAATAGTAATGTTGATACTGCTATCTGGATATGGACATACATGTTTGGATTCAGGGCAAAACGGAACATTTTGTAAAAGCATGTAACCATGTAAAGCATAGTAATACATGCATGTATTACTATGCTTTACATGGTCTGTTACTTGTGTCTCATGCTTAGTTTAATAATTACATAGAAACTACAATAATAAAAAGTTAAAAAGACAAGTAAAATAATTTCATAAGTTAGGTATAAATGCAAACTTAGTTTTTTGAATCAGCATTTATAGAAAATTTAAATTTACAATATAGTATTTGGTTGAGTAGAGAGGGTAGTTATTAACACTGTGCAGGGGAGAGTTTAAAAAAAATGTTTATACCTAATTTAAAGGTTGATTTATTTTAATTAAAAAAATAAAAAGTTGTTTCTGAATACATTATTTTATTCAAATGTATGTAGTACGTGGTGGCCGAATTGGTTAGACCTTGGACTTAGGGCCCTGGTTCGAATCCAGGTGTGTACCAATGAGTTTTTAATTAAAAAAATTATGTACATTTGTTTGACAACACCACTATACTATAGTGACTCGGAGTGCATGTTAAGCTGTCGGTACCGGTTTCACTATACCAACTTATGAAACTATTTATAGATGGGTTATTAGGTCTATTCAAAATATCGCGACGAGCTAGCCACTTGTTCGGTGTAGACTCATACCTCCGCTGGGTACCCTGGGGCCGTCTAGGCGGTCTCAGGCACGCGCCCGTGATAATATGTATGTAGATCCAAACAATGTTAATAGAATTTGATGTGAATAGAAGTTTCCAAACCTCAGCTTATTTTTTCCTGGGTCTGAAATTTAAACAGGTTGACAACTTGACTGCTTTTCTACCAAGAGCTTGGTGGGCCGCAAGCGGCACGCAGGTTGAGTATTTCTGCCTTTAACCCTACTACACAGTCTCAAGTCTGGGATAGCTGCAATTCATTCCCCTGCCTTCCAACCACCCAATAGACCCGACACCTGCATGGAGAATTCATGGACAGCTAAGAACATTGGGGCTTAAGAAAACCACATCAATATAATTTGACAGTCGGTAAAATGAAGTTTATGAATGAACATTCATTCATATAATCAATATGTATTGATTTATCGAGGCTATTGATGCTGCTGTGCTAGGATCCATAGTCTCTCATTAGTTATTCTGAGTGAATTACAAGAACAAGAAAAATTGTGGCTTAACATAATAAGGAAATAATATTTTGGGGCCAGACCCATTTATGGATATTTCTAAACTTAGGTGGAATAACTTTAAGGAAGTGATTGAGTTTATATATAAAAGAATATCTATCCTTATATTATATATTAAAAAAAAACCTTTCTATGGTATAGTAACACTCAAGCAAATTTGGGGTATGTGCATTATATACCTAGTAAATGTAGGATTATTTCACATACATATCATCACGGGTGCCTACGGCGCCCGAGACCGCCTGGACGGCGCCCGAGACCGCCTAGACAACCCCAGGGTACCCAGCGGGGGGGGTTTTAATTCCACCTTGTCGTAGCCGATGGTATGAGTCTTCACCAAACAAGTGGCTAGCTCGTCGCGATGTTTTGAATAGAGTTCAATAACCCATCTATAAACAGTTTCACAAGTTGGTGTAGTGAAACCGGGACGGGCAGATTAACGTGCTCTCCGAGGCACTATAGTGGTGTTGTTAAACAAATGTACATAAATTTTTCAAATTATAAACTCATTGGTACACACCGGGCTTCGAACCAGGGACCTAAGTGTTTTTAAGGTCTAACCAACTCGGCCATCACATATATTTACTATATGTATTATTTCACATCTATATATATTACCCTGGTCACCAATCAACAATACTAATACATATTTAATAAACACCCAGACCAAGACACACTGTACTATTATTGTTTTGATTTGAATAGGAATCAAACCCACAACATCTTGGCACAACGCCAATGGCTGCATAACCACTAGATGATGATGGCTGTGAAATAATTAAAATTAAATAATATAATTAACCTAAATATTATTACAAGACTTACCTGTGTGAATGTTATAGAAAATAATTGTTATTTAGTAATGGTTGTACCTAGTTATTTCGAATCACGATTTGTAAAAAAAATGTTTGGTAGCACTTTCTATTACGCTTTTAAGCCTCATTGTTTAGTAAAATGAGCTGCATTAATTCTACATTAGACAGAACGCAAAATACATAAAATTATACAATACATTTAACTCAATAAAATTCTATAATGAATCGTATGATTTAATTTGGTTTAACATCTAGGAGTGCTGCCGTTATATTAGAAAGCTTTTAAAAAAGGAATGTAGCGTTTACTCGCCGTAAACGCTCACATGGTTTGTAACAAACAAGTGCTACAACTTTGTTAACATACACAGCATTTAACTTTAATTAAACAAAAGTTTGTAAAGGTTGAATATAATTCATGTTAAATAATGTAAAAAGACTTGGTAAAAGTATTAGTTAGTAAATTACCTTAAACAGACGCGGCGTGCGGCGGCAGCATCGATGGCGAAACTCACAATGGGGTTGCCAGGAATTAATGAATAATTTTCCCAAGCTTGGTCGTTTCCAAGATTTTAAATAAAAAATCTTTTATTTCATATTATATCAGTTTTCATTGGCGCTGAAACACTTTCAACTACCTACTTAATATTCAGAAGATTCTGAATCTGAAAATCCCACAGGTACTTTAAATATGGGGCCTCATCACGGGCAGCGATCGTCTTCGACGATAAATATGGAAATATAAGTTTTATTCTGTTAAACACAGATGATGAACCATCCGCAATTCGAGTCGTCGAATGAAGCTGCCGCTGTATAAAAATAAATATTTTAACAGCCTATACATAGCGAGGAAGGCTTATAGTCTATTTAAGTATTTCTTTTTATACAGGGGGTTAAGATAACATTTAAAGAGGATTTATAACACAAAAACCATTATTCAAATCGGACTAGTAGTTCTTGAGATTAGCGCGTTCAAATATCCAGACAAACAAAAGCAGGTTAATAATATAAGTATAGATAATCATAACTTTTATTAGAGTTTCACACTTTTTCATTCGATTTTTGTTTGAGACACATCTTATTGTATTCAGTATAAGTATTCTAGGCGTCAAAATATGTAACGTCATTACAAGGTTAAGTCGTTGATAGTAATCTCTCCATACATTGAAATTGAATGAATTGAAAATAACCTAAATATATTTTTTTTATATTTAAATATGATATTTTCGACTATCCGATGACAAGAAATATTGTCTTTATTTTTGTTGAACTTTGTCTAGTAAATTGTGCAACCTTTTACAATACAATACAGGATCTTGGCAAGTTATTTAGAGTACTTTTCGCTGCCGCTGCTTGACACAGACTGACGTATCGTTTGTGCTAAACATAGATATATACTATTTACGTCAATGGTGCTAAATTGATTTGCATAAATGCATAAATGTTTAAGAAACTGGTTTTGAGGCCCGTCCTTACTATTTACATCAATGGTAGAGCCTCAGGATATTAATGTATATTATTATATTAATCAAAATTAAGTAGTTTTTCTATATACCCACAATTTTGGGTATATTTTATATATTACCACTATCTGTTTTGAGAGTTTATTATCGCGTTCGTTTTGGGACAGAAACATGTTCACAACGATCACGATGTATATTTATGCGTTTTTTTTTTGAGATTTTGGCATTTGTGGTTGTGACAACAACAGTTGTTTTAAACGTCGCAACCGTCTTATATTTTTAGGATCAAATTTATTGTATTTTAAATCGAAATGATTTTAGAAAGAATTCGCAAAAAAATTGTGGATTGTACGATTAACCTATATTTTATCTATCAAGTGACAGTGACAGACCGCGTTCGATTTATTTATGGTACGTTTGAGTACTGCTTAAAAGGCTTACAAAGCTAGCTTAATTTACTTGACAGGTGTTTTTTTAGTACTTCACTTTGCTTTGGATTTTTGACGACGTCACAGAAAAAAAGCAAATTACGTCAACATCGAATTCGCTGCGAACGCTTGGAAAATACGAGTAGTGCAATTAAAGTAAATTGTCTGTGGTCACAATTGTGTATCAAATTCTTTTTTTTGTTTATTTTTATTGTTACCTCCCTTTAATTTAACAGTTTTTATACTCTATTTTGTATTCTCTTATGAATATTATATGATTTTTATTTATGAACATAAAACTGTTCGAGTACTACTGCAAATGCTGCGATTACTTTGCTTCGCTTTGTGTACTTTGACGGCTGAGATCATTGCGTAAATACTACACTTTTCACACTTAAGATTACTTATGAAAGCTTATTCTACAAAATTGGTACACTTTTGCACAATAATATCCTATAAACTTAACTATGAAAAATATATTAGAAACACACGACTACAGGTTTCGGGCTACCCTCAAGGAATCACCTATTGCATTAAATCATAGTTTAATTAATATATACAGTATAAATTGTAGACGGAGTTTGACAATATCGGTCACTAGATAAAAAAAAAAAAGATAATACCACAGAGTTATACTCTGTAGATAATACCAACATTTAATTTCTAGACTTTTTTGACGCACTGTATGTACTATTTTATCCTGTATTATATTAGCATATTTACCCTAATAGACTGGAAAAAATACTTTAGCACAGTCATTGACGTAAATAGTAAGCACAGTATAAAAAAAAGCTCAATACACAAATCATATTAAAAAATACAAAGTAACAAGTCGTGTTTGTTTGGATCCGTAATTCCCATGAAGCTAAAAAAACAGCGGCGCGCGGACGGGCACGGTTTTTACCTTCATGGTAATTCCCATGAAACTAATAATAATACCTATATGGAACAGCCTTATTGCCATAAATGGTCTATAAAACCAAATGTCAAACAAGTTCGTTACTGCTATATTCTGTTCTCACTTCAACCAATCAACGCTCAGTGATTTCTTTTGTTCTAACTTTTTTTAAATTTCTATGGCAGCGGCCATCTTTTGCGACTGGAAAGGCGATTTAAGGCCCAAGGGCCTTATCTACATTTCCATACTTAAACGCAGCCTAAGGCTGAGTTTCACCAAAGTGTCTATTAAAGTAATTGTAACGATTAATGTTAAAAATGTTAAATGTGGGTCAAGTAATATTAGGCCAAAGGTCATTAAAAAGCGCGTGATAATATTTTTTGAAACGCGAGTGGCCTATCTATTCCTGAAAGTAGGAATAATATAACTGCCCTACGGCCAAAATACATTTATTTAATACAATATATAAATAAATTAGACATTTTATGCATACAATTTACATTAATAGGTACCATTTTGAAAATTATTTTGATTTAAACACCAACGCTTGGAGGGACCGACATAGGCGCCTGCGTGGCGCTATAGAGTACTAATTGGCACTACTACATGGGGGCGCCACTGTTCCGTGCACGTTATAGACCAAGAGCCATATGTTCAAAATTTATACTATACTTAGTTGATTTTCTGTCATTTGGTTACAGTACACACATACTCCGGTCAGTAAAGCGAACAGCGTTTGCACCCGTAGCACGGCCAAGCCAAGACAATATATAAAGTCGCGAGCGGAGACAATTTTTTTTTATATCAGGTGCAACTTTGCAGCGCTCCGATTGGTTGATATAAAAAATAGTTACTTTTGACATTGGTTCGCGACTCCATATCTTGTCTTAGCTTGGCCGTGCTACGGGTACTGCTAGTGGGAGAACAGGGGCTTTAGAGAAAATTCAGGCATGCGACATGTCATGTCGCCTCAGAAACAAACGTATGTATTTTGACAGTGACAGTAGGCGTGAGGTACGCTGTCATCTGCCAAAGTCTATACAGTTTTGATTACACGTCGCCTCGCCTGATTTTTCTCTAGAGCCCCTGATCTCCCACTAGCAGTACCCGTAGGTAGGCCCCAGCGGCCACATTCTGTTTCTTATAACGTGATCGTTAGATTGTCAAAATAACGATTTTCGCTATTAGCGCGCTCTCCTCCAATCAGAGTAGTTTTTTAACCTTCGCTGATTGGAGGAGAGCGCTCTAATAACGGGATTCGTTATTTTGACAATCTAACGATCATGTTATAAGAAACAGAATGTGGCCGCTGGCGTATTAACAATTTAGAATAATTTCTGTAAATGTCTCCTACAAATGTCGCTTAAAAAAATATGGCGTCGCAGATCACACGCGAATTATTATTAGAATCTAAATTTGATAAGGAACTTATCTTAATTATCACACTAGTGATTCGTTTGTAATAAATCGCGTGTGATCTGCGACGCCATATTATTATTTTTTTGCTCTTTGAAACTGCAAGCAATTAAAAGTTCATTTTTTTATTTAACGTATGGATGTGCCTAAATCCTTTATTAGAATTTATATTTGATAGGGTACTATAAAGACTGTAGAAGATGTATTTTTCTTCTTGGTCTTTTGTGACTAATGTTCGGATTAATAGTCATGGCTAAGCACTGGCTCAAGTCGTGCTCACGAAAGTAATACTCAAACGATGCTTAGCCGAGCAACCACTTCGCACTATAATAGTCGAGTAAATATACGCAGCTAAGCCAAGCAACGCCTCAAGCGAAAGCTCGCTGAAATATGTACATTACTTGGAATCCTGGTGCAAAAAAACCTCAAAGTATTGAGAAGTTACATTTCCATGGAGATAATTACTATATATAAAAAATATACATTTGACACTATTTTTAACTTTAATCGTTAGGTACAATTACTTTAACGGACACTTTGGTGCAACTGGGCCTTAGGGTCGATTAATAGTCGAACTGCATATGAAAAAACTAATGGTCGGTATAATAGTCGTTGCTTAGCCTGAGCCATTGCTTGAAACTGTCAAAATTTTGTTTTTGAGAGTCTGAAGCACCGGCTTGCTTAGCCAGTTTTGACAGTTCCACGCAATGGCTTGGGCTAAGCAACGACTATTACTTCGACCCGAATGTTTTCGGCTTCCGATAGAAGACGGCGTTTTTTTAGTACCCCTGGCATATTTTTGTATTAATCATAGTCCATCCAAGTATATTATTTTATTTAATGGCTGAATGCAAATCCTTTATTATAATTTATAAAACCACTTATGCCCGGATTAATAGTCGTTACTAAGCCAGTGCTTAGCACGAGCCATTGCTTAGAAGTGTCAAACTGACAGTTGTTTCTATAATAGTCGGTGCTCCGAGCGGTGGCTCAGGCTAAAGCTTGAGCCATTGCTCGGCTAAGCATTAGTCTCGATATTCCTTTACTTAAGTCATGCTCAGCGTTAGATTCTTCATGTTAGACTGTTATTTTTTAAGTTTCTGTTGATTATGTAATTATGAAATTTTTAGTCGTTTTAAAAATATTGTTCCCTATTCTTCTAGTTTTTTTTTTATTTATTGTGTGTATTTCATAATTTATTCATACAAAATCTATGATTTCCGGCTAAGCACTGGCTCAAGTCGTGTTCACGAAAGTAATACTCAAACGATGCTTAGCCGAGCAACCACTTCGCACTATAATAGTCGAGTAAATATACGCAGCTAAGCCAAGCAACGCCTCAAGCGAAAGCTCGCTGAAATATGTACATTACTTGGAATCCTGGTGCAAAAAACCTCAAAGTATTGAGAAGTTACATTTCCATGGAGATAGGTAACCCTCTACTGTTGAAGTTTTATAATAAAAAATGTTTAATTTGCACTGAAAACAGAAGAAATCATAGATTTTGTATGAATAAATTATGAAATACACACAATAAATAAAAAAAAACTAGAAGAATAGGGAACGATATTTTTAAAACGACTAAAAATTTCATAATTACATAATCAACAGAAACTTAAAAAATAACAGTCTAACATGAAGAATCTAACGCTGAGCATGACTTAAGTAAAGGAATATCGAGACTAATGCTTAGCCGAGCAATGGCTCAAGCTTTAGCCTGAGCCACCGCTCGGAGCACCGACTATTATAGAAACAACTGTCAGTTTGACAGTTCTAAGCAATGGCTCGTGCTAAGCACTGGCTTAGTAACGACTATTAATCCGGGCATAAGTGGTTTTATAAATTATAATAAAGGATTTGCATTCAGCCATTAAATAAAATAATATACTTGGATGGACTATGATTAATACAAAAATATGCCAGGGGTACTATAAAGCGCCGTCTTCTATCGGAAGCCGAAAACATTCGGGTCGAAGTAATAGTCGTTGCTTAGCCTAAGCCATTGCGTGGAACTGTCAAAATTAATGGTAAGATTAATAGTCGATGCTAAGAAATTGCTAATGCTTAGCCGGTGCTTCGGACTCTCAAAAACAAAATTTTGACAGTTTCAAGCAATGGCTCAGGCTAAGCAACGACTATTATACCGACCATTAGTTTTTTCATATGCAGTTCGACTATTAATCGACCCTAAGGCCCAGTTGCACCAAAGTGTCCGTTAAAGTAATTGTACCTAACGATTAAAGTTAAAAATAGTGTCAAATGTATATTTTTTAAATAATATATATATTGAAAGCTGAATGACAGCTGGTACATTCCACGCTATTTTTATATAGGCATAGGTATAGCAAGAAGGTTATTTTCGGTAGACCTCAAGTCACGTTACCAACAACAGATACAAAAGCCGTCAAGTGACCTAGTCATGTTTCGGTTTTAGTCTGTGGGTTCACTGGTTTCCCGGAGACTACTGCATCGATTTATTGTCGAGGGGGTAATGCCCCGCTTGGTTCGGTTATCAAACGGGTGGTTGATTTGATGATAAAGCAGCGAGGATATTAAAATAGACTCGTAATGCAAATACGTCCATATCGCCACCCATTTCGTAACCGCATCGTTTAGCCTGCATAGTGGGAGCGATCAATATTGTTAAACATCATTTAGTTTTACAAAGTCCATGAATGACCACATTCATGGACTTTGTAGGTCTGCTTAACATCCGGTAGATATAGAGTCACATGCCGTGCTCCAATAAAAAAAACTATATAATACATATTATATTTTATAAACACCCAGACTATGACAAACTGTACAGAAAACATACTAATTTTTAGTTTAATATTTCCCTCTTCTAGTTCCTCGTTAATACGATTCACCGTCACGTTCATTATGCGACCAGCCAAAAAGAAGTCAAAAATCACTAAATACTACTATAAATAAAAACAAGCCACGCGGCCGGCGCGTGATCCCCGCCCCGCTCTGTCCTTTTCGTCTTCCCTTCCCCGCAAATCGGACGTTACGTAAGATACTATTGATTTCAAATTGAAAAAAAACTTTGCAATATATGGAAGTATTATACGCGATTTAATAGATAAAAAATTAAAAGAAATATACGCAGATAATATACACCTAGAAGTAGCGACCTCCAAATGACGGCACGGCAACTCGTGGAACTAAAAAATACGCCAAAACTCTTTCCGGTGATCAAAATACGTCCACGCCAATTTTTTGCCCAAACATTATACTAATGTTATGGAGTCCACTGACTGAAAATGAGGGAGGGTCAATCTTGCGTCCGTATACCGGACGCAACAAGTCAGTCGGACGCAGCATGGTCGGTAAAAACACCCATATAGGACGCAATATGATTCTCAGGATGGAAATATATATATATATATATATATCTTCACGGGTGCCTTACGACGCCCGAGACCGCCTAGACGGCCCCAGGGTACCCAGCGCAGGGGTTTTAATCCCACCTCGTCGTAGCCGATGGTATGAGTCTACACCGAACAAATGGCTTGCTCGTCGCGATGTTTTGGATAGACTCAATAACCCATCTATAAACAGTTTCACAAGTTGGTATAGTGAAACCGGGACCAACAGCTTAACGTGCTCTCTGAGGCACTATAGTGGTGTTGTCAAACAAATGTACATATTTTTTTTAAATTAAAAACTCATTGGTACACACCGGGATTCGAACCAGGGACCTAAGTGTTTTTAAGTCCAAGGTCTAACCAACTCGGCCACCACGTATATAATTATATATTTTAATTAGTTATATATATTTTAATTATTTTGTAAATTTGAGCAAAAAGTATACTATTAATTAGCGCAAATCAGCATAAGCATAGAATAATAATAAAACAATCACAATATTAAGTAATAAAAAAAAACTACCTACTTAATAAAAAGTTACTAATAAAAATATTTGTTTAATGAGTATTGCCAATAAAAATAAATTTCAACGGTCACCCACCACAAAATGGCGCTTCTAATATCTATTCCATCCATCTGTGATTCCATCCCACCCTTAGATCAACGCGGCCGCGTTGGCAGTACGGTGGCCGCGTTGCTCTATGATTCCCTTTCACCATAGAAATAAAACACCACACAGAGCACGGAATTCGGTGATTCCGTGCTCTGTGTCTATTCTCTTTCTATTTTAAGATTTCCTTTATATAAATATATTATCGGTATTGCCTATGACTATTAATTTGATTTGTATGAAGAGAACTTACCATGATTAAAAGTCGTTGCACTAAGCAATAGCTAATGCTTTGCCGATGCTTCGGACTGTCAAACTGCATATGAAAAAACTTTATTTTGACAATTCCAAGCAATGGCTCAGGCTAAGCAACGACTATTAATCCGACCATAAGAATTCTATTTCAAGCCCAGCAGACGGTTTCTTTACCCTGGGCAGCTCTCTAACTACTAGGTCTGAGTTGACATTCTCAAACTTTTCAATTAAAACAAAGAATTCATAATTATTTATATACTATATTATTATACTATATTATTATCCTGGCTACTACGCCCGTGCATTACGGGTTTGAAAATGTCAACTCAGACCTAGTAGTTAGAGAGCTGCCCAGGGTAAAGAAACCGTCTGCTGGGCTTGAAATAGAATTCTTATGGTCGGATTAATAGTCGTTGCTTAGCCTGAGCCATTGCTTGGAATTGTCAAAATTTAGTTTTTTCATATGCAGTTTGACAGTCCGAAGCATCGGCAAAGCATTAGCTATTGCTTAGTGCAACGACTTTTAATCCGACCATTAGTGTTGTCCCAAGTAGCCTGAGGCAGTTTGTTTTAAGAGGAGTGTATGATGGGGCTCTTTTTCTGTGATAGTTATTTAGGAATATGCATGCTGATTCAACTTTGAAGTATTACCTCTCCCCGCGCATGACGCTTAGTCAGTAACGTTATCTCTTATGCACACATTCAGTCCGCACGCACACTCGTACGTAAAGCGCCCGCCCCGCCGCGCCGTCCGCACCGCACCCGCCGCGACATATTTTGGTATAATTTTTATCAAATACCGAGCGGAGGAATCGTTGAGTGTAGGTACTTTGAGCTCCTTTTTAAAACTTATTTTACTCAATCAACTTCGTCCGACACGTTATTATTTGTTTTGGTATTAATTAGTGATTTGGCAATTGGTATTATTTGTAATTATTAACTATTTTTTTTATTGGTACCTAGTAACTTATATAGTTATTTATTTTATATAACAATAAAAAACACTAATTACCTACTCATTTATAATCAACATACCTATCTCGTCTAAGTGCCTAGTTTGTTTCCACAATTATTGGCGTAAAAAATATATTTCACTTTATTTTAAACTAAATTATGTATGTCTTTTGTAGATTACACGAAATAAAATTGAATACTTTTTACAATGAGGAGTTTTCTTTTTGCCGGTTCCAAAATATTCCACTAGATGGCAGCAGGAGAGATATCCACAAAAACTGTCAAAAAGGGCTGTTTCTATAATCGAGTGGATATCGGAGAAATTGAAGACCTATTCACGAATGCTGAAGAAAAAACGATTATTTTCCTTAGATCAAAAAGTGAAATGTTAACGAATGGAACCAAAGACACTGACATTGACGACGAAGCGGATGTCTCGGATGACTACAACATGAAATGGAGTTCTATTAAAAGAACAGTAAAAAAGTTGTTAGACATAGATACGAGGTCCGTAAGTAATGACACGATTTTAAACACCAGAGACTATGACAAAGGTAAGAAAAAGAATTTTAGATTGCCTAAGTTAGAATTAGTTCAGTTTAATGGTAACGTAAAGAACTGGATTAATTTCTGGGGTCAATTCCAGAAAATTGACCAAGATGATTGCATTGATGATCACGATAAAATGCAATATTTAATTCAATCGAAAGAGCATGGGTCTAGTGCCAGAGCACTTGTAAATAGCTTTCCACCATCCGGCGAGAATTACCCCAAGGCCTTACAGCACTTGAAAGATACATTTGGGCGAGCGGAGCTTATTATAGAGATTTGTGTTCGTGAACTTTTATCTCTTGTTTTATCGCAGGCACAAAGAGGAACCGAGTTGCATTAAGCAACTTATATGATAAGCTGACCACTCAAATCCGGGCATTGGAGACGCTTGGTGTGACAAGTGAGAAGTATGCGGCGATGTACCCAATGGTCGAATCGGCGTTACCTGAGGAGATATTACGAGCGTATGAAAGATCCCGCTTACATTTTAATAAGAATTCAGGTAACCAACTTTCCGATTTATTAATATTTTTGAAACGAGAAGTTGAGCATTCAGAAAATCACTATGGCGAGATCTTGTTTTACGCCTGAAGTATTTAACGAATCGACCGCTTCAGCTTTAGTCTCGTCGAATAGTATAGCGTGTTTATGGTGTGACAAATTGAATCATAAACCAGATGATTGCTATAAATTACCGAAGCTTTTGTTAACTGAACGAAAAGTTATTTTAAAAAAGAAGCGTGCATGTCCCATTTGTTTTCTTTCGGGCCATCACCCACGAATTTGTAAAAGTGTATAATATGTAGTCGTCGTCATAATACTGTAATGTGTACAGAGATCGATAAATTAGCGTCGAAAGAATACAAGAATAACGAAGGCAGAAAAACGAGTAATGAAACGAATAATGATGTTGACAAGTCGAGCAGCGTCATGACACTCAGCAACATGTCTAAGAAACCGACTGTAACATACCTGCAGACTCTACTTATATTGTAAGTAATAATAATAATAATTTAATTGTTCGTGCATTAATTGATAATGGATCGCAGCGTTCATATATACGGCAAGATATTGTAAGTAAATTAAATCTAACTTCTTGTGGGGATGAAACCTTAACACATTGTGTGTTTATTGGCTTGGAAACGAAACGACGTAAGTATAATATGTATGATTTACTTGTGAAGAGTATGGATAGCACTTTTACGATTAATATGATGGTGTTAGATGAAAATATTATTTGCGGATCGTTACCACAAGTAAGTACTATAGATATGTATAAATTATTTAATCAGCATAAATTTAAGGTTAGTCTCGAATTAACTGGCCCTTGGCGGTTATTACCGAGATATACAAGGGCAAAGATGATGTAGTTAGATTGGGATGTAGTTGAGACGTCTACTGTAGAGAAGATTAAATGTATTTTCATACCACCGACAGCCGCCTGGTGGGGAGGATGGTGGGAAAGAATGGTTGGAAGCATAAAAACATTACTTCGACGAGTGCTAGGTAAGCAGAGATTAGATTATGAAGAAGTACAGACTGTTTTATGTGATATTGAAGCTACTATTAATGCTAGATCCTTAACCTATATTTCAGAAGATAATTTAATACCATTGTCACCTAATAATTTCTTACGTTCTATTACTAATTCTAATGTGTCAGACCTCGATCTTATAGATTCAAAATTTTTACAACAAACTAATGCTCAATTACAAAGTACTAGAGACTCTCTGCGACAGCGATTTAAAAATGAATACTTGGCTATGTTAACACAGAAGAGAAGTGATAGTAATGAGTCATTGAAGGTCGGCGATGTAGTTTTAATTGAAGCCAATACAAAACGAATTAACTGGCCCTTTAAAAGAGGTTTCTTTATTAATTTGTTTTCTCTTCGTGCGGAGGATGTGAAAAATGTTTATTTTTTCTTTTTTTTTGGCAACTATTGTGATTGATGGATAAGAAGAGATGTCATATTGAATTGTTAGAAATTGGTTTTCCTTAAATTCTTTTATTCCCTAAAATACATTAAATACCTGATTATTATACTATAAACAAGAGAAAATACAACACTCAGTATGAGATTTTACCTACAATTCAGGCAGCAAAACGACTTTCGGGCCAAGTCTGTTTCCCACCCCTAAACTATAATGGATTTGAATAAAAATGGTTTTATATTATTAAATAGATAATAAACGATGACTGTACGTTTTTTTTTTTTTAAATGACTGTCTTAATATTTTATAGGAATTATTTTAATATGAGGAGATTTTTTTGTTTTTTTTTGCTTTTTAGGGGCATTTTCACCACACACACGGTCGAAGTGTTTTGACTGATGTCAGCCCCAAAAACTTTAAGATAAGAATTGATAAGATAAGATAGGAAAAGAAGAAGCATAATTATTCTTTTTCTTACAATAGTGTTTGACACTGACGGACTTTTTCATCGATAAATAGCGGTATAAACAAAAACATCAACAGGACGACATCCTTAATTTTTTCTAGTTTTCTATACCTAGTCTTGCCATAAATATTGTAACAAAGAAAACAATATTTTTTTCTATTGCAAATAACATTTATTACTTTTACAGTTTAATACATAAATATAAAACAATTTAAAATATAAAAAGCATAAATACATATTTGAGCTTAAATACGGTCATTTTGTTTGTTAAAATGTTGCTCAATTGTAAAAAATTTATCATCCGTAAACAAAATTTTTCTGTGACCTCCATTTACGTACCGCTTCAGTAGTTGTTTCGATTTTACCACCCTATTCTTTTTTAAATTATCAGTTAAGAAATGACTAGTGCGTCTCTTATAGGCTGCAAGTCCTAAGTCATCTTTTAAAACACGCGACATGGTTCTAGGTGCTATCTTCATCTCCCGAGATATTATATTTTTCTTTCGGACCGGATTTCTTCGAATTCTTCCCTTACTGCTTTGACCACCTTTTTCGTACGAACACTTCGTGGACGGCCAGATCTTTTACTATCACAAACAGAAGAGGTCTCATTGTACCTATTAATATCCCGGTACACAAACATTTGACTAATATGGAGAGTTTTAAAAATTGCATTAGGCTCCATACCTACTTTATGTAATGCAATCACAGCGATTCGGTTCTCTATATCACCCCACTTCATTTAAATATCGCAAAATATTGTACAATGTATTGGCGCCAAAACGAGAATAAGTACACAATGAACAATCGTATAAAAATGACAGATTCCAAATGTATTATTTTTATTGTAACAGTATTAATGGCCAGACTATGTATATTTTTAATGGGTACACGTTTACCATACTTTGGTGACCATCGTATTGTTACCAAAAAATAAAGTTGCCTCGCTCCATAATTAATTTAAAACACCGATTTATATTAGTACCTACGTTTTCTGTACAGTCTGTGTAGTCTGCCACAGTCTGAGTATTTATCTATATATATATAGAGAGAGACAATGTTCTTAGCAAACCATGGATTCACCGTGCGGGTGCCGGGTCCATCGCGTGGTTGAAAGGCAGGGGAATGAACTTCAGCGTTCCCGGACTTGAGACCGCGAAGTAGGTTTAAAGGCCTTTTGAACTCTCACCTGCACTGTGTTCACTACCCTCTCTACTCAACCAAATATTATATGATCCTGTTAGCGCCATCCTGGAAACACGCTCCATAAAAGTTCCGACGGCTGTTCTCGGAAGGCCAAGATCCTTCAATAGACGGTGCAAAGACCTTGCTGGAATTCCTCTTGCACCAACTTCCACTGCATAAAGTTGAGTTTTAAATCCGTTTCTAGTAATTTCGTTTGTGAGATCAAAATATTTGTTAGACTTGATGTTGTGGTCCTTAGGTATGTTTGTTTCCCACGGAACGGTGAGTTCTATAAGTATTACTTTCTTCAAGCACCGAGAGTACACCAGTATGTCTGGAATCTTGTAATGTATTTTAAATGTATCCATGAATATTTTCCAGTCTTGTGCTTTGTCCAGGATTGAGAAAGGTTTACTTTGAGTTTTCTTGAGTTGTCCCTCCTTTACAAAAGTAGTCAGTCTTTCATTTGTTGTTAATCCTTTTCTGGCTCTAGCAATACTGAGACTTACAGCTTCACGAATAATTTCTAGAACTTTATCATGTCGGTGCAAATAATGACCTTTTTCAAGTAGAGTTTTGCACCCAGCAAGTATATGTCTGGCAGTCCCTACAGCAACATCGCACAATGTACATGTCTTATCTGTTGCCTTCCCCCATCTTACCAGATTACTCTGGTCAGGTAGGGACATTTATAAGGCATTAAGATAGAACTTAATAAGTGCCGGAGACCAATCGTACATGAGTGTGCGCCATTTCAGGGCTGGAGGAATACAAACTTCCCCCAAAGTAAACCATTCATTCTGTACTTCTAGGGTCATCGCGTGAACTCTGTAGCCATGCTCTTCATCTTCCCTAAGGAAAGATTTAATAACATCTTTATCACATTCCTTTTTCTTCCAACCTAACCCCCTTTTGCTGATCTATACTAATATTATAAAGAGGTAAAAATATGATTGTGAGTTTGTAGAGGATAATATCTGGATTTACTAAACCGATTTTGAAAATTCTTTAGTGTTGAATAGCCCATTTATCAAGAAAGGCCTTTCTCGATAAATGGCTATATAACATCATGTTACGACCAATAGGAGCGGAGGATCAATGAAAAATGTTGGGAAAACAGGGACATTTTTAAGAGCTTTCGTTGCGTGCGCTGCGTAAATATAATAATATAACCTAATTCTAAAAAAGTTATGCTACTGATAGAAATGATCGAAGTAGTAGCAACAATCGAAGCAATAATACAGATGAGTTTTTTTTTCAAAATCAACCGGTTCGATTCTCGGCTAGGAGAATAGTTTTTTAAAAATATAATAAATTACACCTCAGATTATCGAAATGCAATTCACTAATTTTTACTTTTAAAAAAGTACTACCTACTATACCTACTCAACGTAGAGGGCATTAATTATAATTATTTGACAAAAAAAAAACAAACAAATATCATATGACCGCGACTAGAGCGACTAGAGACCGCCTAGACGGCCTCAGGGTAGGGGTTTCTAATCCTTCGTAACCTGGTATGGTATGGTATGAGTCTACACCGAACAAGTGCCTAGCTCATTAGTTCACGTGTTGGTATAGGGAAACTGGGACCGACAACTGAACATGCTCTCCGAGGCACTATAGTGGTGTTGTTAAACAAATGTACAGTAGGTATCCGAAAAAAAACCTTTTGAACTTTTTTTTTAAAAACTTTTACGTACCTACTAATAAGAAGATAACGGCATCGTAAAAGCTACTTATATTAACTTCTCCGCGTTCAGCAAATCCCCGTTTACGTGTGACCCAACAAGACATGGGTAGATAAAATAAAAAGGTCATAAAAATGTATGAGAGGTGGCAAAGTGATGCCCGGATAACAAGAGGCGGGTTTTATTGCATTTATTTCTCGTCTGGAGGGTTCGCTAGTTATTCCGCATCGACGGTAATTGTAACAAATGAATGTGTTTTGTTATACTTAGTCATTCTTCATTTTCTGAGCTTTTGGTGAATGTTAGAATTCTGTTTACACGAGCGGTAAGCTATATTTTACACAAAGTACAAGGATATTTTATATAAATACATACATATTATTATAATATTTATAATATAATAGACTCGTAATGAAAATTTGTCTGTGTCGCCGCCAATTCGTACTATCGCATAATTTAGCCGGCATAGTGGGAGCGATGAATGTTATTATACAACAATGTATTGATCGTTAAAAGCGGCCCCAACTTGGGTATACTCGTATAAAAGTAACACAAAACTGTTATTTTTTTGTATTATATTTTGGATTTTTTTATTTATTTAAAGTTGACATTTAATTATAACTTTTTGGTAACTGCTGTGCTGAGTAAAAAAAGAAATTATTATAATAACAGATAGCCTTATCTTGTGAGAGTAATATGACAGCAAGCCACGGTGACTACGGTCAACATGTTCATAAGGAATAACTAACCCTTTTATTATTTATTTAAATCTTTATTGCATACAAAATACAAAGGCGGACTTAATGTCGCTAGGCATTCTCTACCAGTCAAACCTTCGGGACCATCAAAGCAGTTAATAAGTGAGGTAAGTGCAATACAGTAATAATACCGTGAATATAAATATATATAACTCAAAGGTCTGACTGACATAATGATCTATCAACGCACAACCCAAACCACTGGATGGATCGGGCTGAAATTTGGCATGCAGGTAGATGTTATGACGTAGACATCCGCTAAGAAGGATTTTGATAAATTCTACCCCCAAGAGGATAAAATAGGGGATGGAAGTTTGTATGATAAAAAAATAACTATTCCACGCGGACGAAGTCGCGAGCACAGCTAGTATTATATAAAATATTTAAAATCTAATATACACTACTTTAATAAATATATATATATTATATTTTTATTTTAAAGATTTATTGAATACAAACGACACATACAGATATTAACAGAAAACAGATTTTTAACAAAATACATACATATGTGACAACAGCGTATTTACAGAAAGTTATAGAAAATAAAAAGAAGTGTGACAGGACTGTTCTTATTCTTATGTAATCTAAATAAGTAATATAGGTACTTAGATAAGTAGGTATATACACATTACAATAAATAATACATAATATTTGCTTTATATACTTACACATAATTATATATAAACAATAATTTATAATATTGAATTTATATAGTTTTTTTCATTTAAATCAAAATTTGCCTTGCCCAAATTTCTATAAAGTCCTGTTTTTTCCTGCAAAATAGGGAAAATACTACTTAAGTAAACAGATATTTACTTACAAAATTTTTGATAACCCTAAAACGAACGGGTAGTCCCGTAGACCCACAATCCTATCGGCCGCGTTCACTCGAGCGCGCAGTTTTTTTCCCAACTTTTAAGCGTTTCTCTTCAAATTCCATGAACCAGTCATATTTGTACAATAAGTGTACACCGGGGAGGACCGCGAGCCGATTTGTAGCCACAATAAACTCTTTTGTTTGTTTAACGACGTCTTTTTTTATGGTAAGGGTCTCGGAGACCCTAGTTATACTCGATTGCTATTTGCGTAAATGTACAGGTTACATAGGTAGTTAAGATTAGGAATTATGTTGACTAACTGTTGATAAAAAATAATATATATTGGTTTTTTTATATTTACAAGGTGAATTTGAAAGGACTTTGGGCTAATATGATGTTCTACTGATCAAATCGAACAAACTTTCCAATGGTCGCAAATGAAAAAAAAAAAACCTCCCCCATACAAATTGGTCATTTTAACACTGTTGATCGAAATTTTAACCTTACTAGTTTGTATGGAGAAGGCATTATTTCTTCATTCGCGACACATTGGAAACAGGTGCCATGGGAAAAGTGGTTCGATTTGATCAGCACCTCATATTAGCCCAAAGTGGTGTATGTGAATGATCGAAGCCCAAAGTACATCCTTTCTAAGTCAAAGTCAATCTGTATATATTTTTAAAGATAAAATACAATGAAAAAAATACTAGTGGGCGGGACCTTGTATGACCCTCGCTTTCGCGGCAAGGTACTCAACTACTGAGCCATGGCAGAGAAGTCTCTTTACTTTTTTACTTTTTTTTTCAGCATTTTATATTTTTAGAAATTGCTTATCAGGAAAATATTATTTTTAATATAAATAAACAAATTAAAGCACTTTTTGCCATTAAAAGCTAAAATTTTGCTCGAACAGGCTCTGTTGCTTCCCTTACTGGATTATGGTGACGTGTGTTGTGGGGACCTTTCGGAAAGTTTGCTTAAAAAAATGGAACGTCTACTCAACCCATGCATCAGATTCATTTTTTGCCTTCGCAAGTATGACCACGTTACGCTTTTTCGTGATAAACTTAGGTAAATGGTGGAGAAATTGCAGAGTTCTCTCTTTTATGAACGAACCTGCTACACCCGAATATATTAAAAGCAGATTCACTTATCTTGGCTCGCATCATGACAAAACCCTTCGATCTACTTTTAATATAACCCTTGCCTTACCCTCCCATCATACCACCTTTGTTTCTAAATCGTTGCAAATTGTCGCTGCAAGACTTTGGAATAATTTACCAGTCAAAATAAGACAATCACCAAATAGAGCCATATTTAAAATGTATTATTACTATCTAAATTCATAACAATTCATTCTGATAACAAGGTTAAGGAGATGACAACAAGGCCGGCCTGGGATGGGTGACCGCTTTATACAACGAGGCTATTTCATCATAAGCACCGCAACAAGCACAAGCACTTGTTAGGTGTTGCCTCCGAATGCCATCGGCGAAATGAGGGCGCGTTGTAACGGTTCTCGGGAGCCAAATAGGCACCCGTGATGGTATCTATTATTATTATCTAAATTCATAGGTAGCTTTTATTTATCTTTCATTATTCCTTTCCACATTGTTACTTCTACTTTCTCATTTTGTAGTTGGTAGTATTGTGTAAATAGTTTATGTATATATAATAAATAATAAATAAATAAATAAATAAATACCATCACGGGTGCCTATTTGGCTCCCGAGAACCGTTTAAACGGCCTCAGGGTCCCAGCGGAGGGATTAACCCATCCATTTGGAATATATAATATTAATAAGTAAATTTAAAACCTCAACCCTTCAGCAGCGACGCCCGGATTGGATGCCATGTTTTTGTTTAAATTACATGTTTTTATTTAAATTGCTGCACAATCAATATTGACTGTCCTGATCTTCTGGAACTTCTGCACTTTCGGGTGCCTAAACACAACACAAGGTCACAAGCGTTATTCCATCTACAACCAAGCCGAACCAATGCGGTCTACGCGCCCCACTACACCGTATGTGCACTGTATATAACACGCGCTTTGTTACCCTCGACATTTTTAACAGCTCAGTTGGCAAGTATAAGAGTGGAATAAAATCTTTTCTAAATCCTTCAATATAATTATATCAAAAAGTGTCATGTCACTCATTAGTGACAGATTAATTTTTGTATTATTTATTTACAATATTTGTTATTTATACTCAAAATTCCAGTTACAGTATTTATTAATATATCAATTACCTCCTCTTTTGGTGTATTATCAAAAATTTCAGATATTCAAAGGTAATAAGTACTTTAATGAATATGAACATATTACCAATATATACGAAATCATAAATATACATGGTACCTATCTCGTATGCTTCGGATACTTCAATACTAAAATATTAAATCTTGGATGCCTAGAAATTAAATACCTACCTACTTTGACGCAAGATGGATCACACTACAAATCAACTCATACCGGTAAATGCAGATATATTTCAAGAATGTTCATTATGTACTGATGGAAAACGATACAAAGGTCGAAGGGGCATGGCCATCCATATGAGTCGTCGACATCCTTTACAACCAACTTCTATATTAATTCCAACTGCTAGTCAGCCGTCTTCCACTTCACAAAATACGGACATCAATAATATTCCACTTCATGAATTATTATCAAAATTAAAAAGTAATATTAAAATCATTAAACGGATTCCTAGAGGGGCTCGCATAGCTGTCGCTAATTGTCTGTCTAACTGCATTGTTAAAGTAGTCAAAGATAATACGATAGAGTCTTGGAAAAATCTTTTGACATTTTCATATTCGGTTCTACATGTAAAAAATATTAATAGTAACATCTCACTCACAGCTCAAATAAAATTAAATACTGCAGATCTATTAATTCCAGATATTATAAGCAATTTAAATCAAACAAATTATTCAAAATCTAAATTAGTTGAAACCAAAATTTCAGATGGCGATGTAAGCGGTGCAGCCAAAATTCTTTTTTCTGACGACAAGTTTGCAATAGATTCAAACAGTACCATTGAATTGTTACGCGAAAAACATCCCACTCCTTATTCTTTTTTTCAATTACCCACACCACCATCAGATATACAACAGAACTTATGCATTTTAGAAACTGACGTTTTTAATTCATTATCATCATTTCCAAATGGATCATCAGGAGGTCTTGACGGAATCACGCCGCAACATCTTAAAGACCTCATAAGTCCACTAACAGTAGATGCAGGTAAACAACTACTTACTAATCTCACATTATTATTAAACCTAATGTTAGCAGGAAAAGTGCACAAAGATATTATTCCAATATTATATGGAGCAAATTTAATTGCGTTAATTAAAAAAGATGGAGGTATCCGACCTATAGCTGTTGGCAGTACATTCAGACGTTTATCATCAAAATTATGTTGTAGGGCTTTTCAAACTAGATTTACAAATATATTTTTACCTTATCAATTTGGTTATGGCATAAAAGGAGGTTGTGAAGCCGCCGTTCATGCAGCTAGGTCGTTTTTAAAATCAAGCGAATATGATGTTTTCATAAAAATTGACATAAAAAATGCCTTTAATTCCGTTGACAGAGGGGTTTTATTAGGTGAAATTAAAAATAATATTCCAGAAATATATAGTTATCTTTGGCAATGTTACGCAACTTCTTCAAAATTAATGTATCGAAATATTGAAATAAATTCTTCTGTTGGTTGTCAGCAGGGAGACCCCCTAGGGCCGGCAATTTTTAGTTTGATTATACAACCTATAATCACCAAATTAAATTCTAAATTCAACCTTTGGTATTTGGATGATGGCACTTTAGGTGGAAATATAGATATAGTACATAAAGATCTTCAAGAAATTATATCAAAATTCTCTGCTTTAGGCCTATCTTTAAATTTTAATAAATGTGAAATGTATATACCGGATCATATATTGCTAAGTCAGAGAATACATATAATAAATAAACTTAACAACATTCTTCCTAATATTTCAATAGTAGATAAACATTCTCTCACGCTACTTGGCGCACCAATATTTGATGAATCTTTACCTAATTTTGTAAATGAAAAATTAGGAATTTTTAAACAAATGACGAAACACTTATTTGAAATAAAATCTCACATGGCGTTGTATATTTTACGCCACTGCCTTTTTACACCAAAATTCACATACTTTCTCCGTTGCTGCCCCATATGGAAATACCCTTCTCTCACATCAAAAATCGATAAAAACATAAATATGACACTATCTGAAATTCTGAACATAAAATTTGATGAAAGAAGTTTTACCCAAGCTACCCTACCTATAAGTTATGGTGGGTTGGGAATTCGGTTGAGTTCTAGTATAGCGCTTCCCGCCTTCCTGTCCTCTGCCCACAGTGCACGCTCTCACATCGGTAATATTTTAAATATAAATTTAAACGAAGTAAGAGTGTGTTACTTGGATGAGGCCAGAGAGGCGTGGAGTTACGCTTATCCTCAGGAAATTTTTCCTACAGAAACCGGTTTACAAAAATCGTGGGACATACCCGGGATCAAATTAATTCATAAAAAAATATTGGAGGAATCGACCTTTGATTCGGATCGTGCACGTCTTCTAGCAGTTTCAGAAAAAGAATCGGGATATTGGTTACACGCTCTACCATCAAGTCATATAGGTACATTATTAGATAATAATACTCTTAGCATTGCAGTTAGTTTAAGACTGGGTGCTAAGATTTGCGAGCCCCACCAGTGTTCATGTGGACGAGGCGTGGACACATCCGGCCACCATGGACTGTCGTGCATGAAAAGCGCTGGCAGGATTTACAGGCATAGTAGTTTAAATGATCTTATTAAAAGAGCGCTAACTACTGTGTCTGTACCTGCTATGTTGGAGCCACCAGGCATGCTGCGCAACGACGGTAAAAGACCAGACGGCGCTACTTTAGTGCCGTGGTCTCTTGGACGAGCTCTCGTATGGGATGCAACCTGCGTAGACACGTTGGCTGCGTCCCATTTAAGAGAGACCGTCCAGCGAGCCGGTGCAGCTGCTGAGCAGGCGCAGACGCTCAAACGCCGCAAATATTCCTCTTTAACAGAAGACTACATATTTGCGGCGTTTGCAGTGGAAACGTTAGGTCCATGGTCGTCGGATGCTAAAAAATTTGTAAAGGAAATTAATTCAAGATTGGTCCTCGCCTCGAGTAATCCACGGGCTGCGGCGTTTTTCTCTCAGCAGGTAAGCCTTACCATCCAAAGGGGAAACGCCGCCAGCATCATAGGAACTTTGCCACATGGCACTGGTTTGGAATCCGTTTATCGTCTTTAGGCATTTAAAAACCAAAAATTTTAGGTATTATTGACTTTATATATTTTTAGGTATTTTTTGTATATTAGGATTTATAGGATAATTTATTTTTAAGTTAGTTTATATTTTTAATTACTTATTTATATTTTATGTTTTTTAAGTTTCAATGAATAAATTTAAATTATAACTTAAAAAAAAAAAAAAAAAAAAAAAAAAAAAAAAAAAAAAAATATAAATTCGAAAATAATTAAATGCGGTTATATTTCATTATAATATTCTTCATAGAAATCTTCTTTCTATCTAGTATATTTTAAAACTTTTCTTAAGAGACTCCTGTATGTATCACCCGACCCTACAGGGGTAAGTAGCTATAACGAAAATTCGAAATATAAACACCGCAACAAGTACGCCACTTTGGGTGTTGCCTCCGAATACCATCGGCGAAATAAGTATGGGTTAATCCCTCCGCTGGGTACCATGAGGCCGGTTTAAACGGTTCAAAAAGGCACCCGTAAATGTATATATTTATTATTATTTTGTAATCTATCTAAATATATAAAACTCAAAGGTGACTGACTGACTTAGATTTATCAACTCACAGCCCAAACCACTGGACGGATCGGGCTGAAATTTGGCATGCAGGTAGATGTTATGACGTAGGCATCCGCTTAGAAAGGATTTTGATAAATTCTACCCCCAAGGGGATAAAATACGGGATGAAAGTTTGTATGATAAAAAAATAACTATTCCACGCGGACGAAGTCGCGAGCACAGCTAGTATAATATATGCCCGTACAAACTTGAAAACAGACTGCAGATATACATGAATTCTAGGCATGTGCTACGCCGTAGCACCTCGCCTTTGTTAAAAGAACCATTATGGATTATACAATACGAAATTTAAAATAGGTAGAAACTAGAATTAATACAAAACAAATAAATACGATTTTATTCTTGTCTGAAACTGAAATTATATAATTGCAATGAAAAAAATATTGCAGCGTGGGTCTTGAACCCATAACCGTTACTTCTAGAAACATTCTCATTGCACATATTTATAATAATTTAAATAAATATACCATAGTGTAGGTATAGATAA
Source organism: Monopis laevigella (assembly GCA_947458855.1). NCBI lineage: Eukaryota > Metazoa > Arthropoda > Insecta > Lepidoptera > Tineidae > Monopis > Monopis laevigella. Next base: position 16,879,341 of record OX381593.1, read on the forward strand.
CGTTTAATTGAAATCTTATACTGTATTTTATATTTTAGTATAAATTTATATAATAAAGGTATTCGTCCTATTGCACTATAGGCAAAAGTACTCCTTTAGACCGGTAGTGATAATTTAAATAAAATAATTGACAAAAGGATATTTACTGTATAAGACTGCCTTCGTAGACTAGTGGTTGCGCCTTTGGCGTTGTTACCATTTATCATCATGGTATGGGTGTTTATAAAATATAATATTTAAATTATATATTTTCAGTAGCAGTAGCTGCTTTATTAATTTTCATAGGTCATTCAAGATACATAAATAAAACACAATATAATAATAATACTTTTGAATACTTAATTGCCTGAAGACGCCCTAATAAGGCGAAATATAGCAAAAGTATTATTATTATATTGTGTTTTATTTATGTATCTTATTGAATGACCTATGAAAAATATAATATGTATTATATCGTTGTTTCAGGTACACGTAGTACAAGCCTAGTGTAATTTGTCCTACATATATTATTATTATTAAATAAATATATTATTATCTAAAAAATAATATAAACTAATATCCCGGCGTTCAACCCTAAAAATGTTAACCCTCGACCGCTATTATTAATAACGATAGCATATTACAATTCAATTTGAACGGACCAGCGGGCGGAGGGGTAATCCACGGCCCGATGTACGTAATCCGCACAACACAAACTGCGCACAATTATATTAAAAGCCGACTTCGAATTGCGAAAATTTGCCAAATCGCTTTCGACAATCGCTATTAAACCACGCTGTCTAATGGCATTGCGTCAGCATCCGTGAAATGTTGAAACCGTTCGCCGCTACCAACTGGGGATTAACTATTATTTTATTAACTTGGATTCGGTAACATTATAATACAATAGTCGTAATAATATGTAGCATTTTGAACAAATAAATTATTTATTATGATTAATTAATTCAAGGAAAATTAGAAAATCAATCTGAGGAAAGTTTTACCACCATCACCATAATATTACCATACCTTACACACACCATACAAACACTAGTGAGCTTCATCACTACTAAACTACTACTACATCTAGATACCAATTATATCAAACATTAAAACTCTTACTTCTTTGTATTTCCACGCTATCAATCTTAGTTTGTAATATATAATTAAATTAATAAAAATTGTAAACCGAATACCCATAGCACAGGTTTTCCTAGTATGGGATCCGGTAAGTTAAATAATAAATTGTAAATATTAATTATGAATAAAGATTTTTTTTTTTTTTTTAATATGCGTTATTTTATTGCAGCATATAATCTTGGGATGGTAAACAGACCTACAAAGTCCATGAATGGGGTCGATCAATGCATTGTTGTTTAACAGCATGGGTCGCTCCCACTGTGCCGACTAAATGATGAATGCGGTTACGAAATAGGATTTTTCAATACGGGTCTACTTTAATATCCTCACTACTTTATCGTAAGACCAATTGCCCGTTTCGTAATAATAGACTTCTAAATACTAATAAAGATACTTACACCCTTTATTTTTCAAATAAACCTCTCTTATTGGTTGATTCCTATCTATTGTTACTAGCGACGATACTAAAAATTGTTTCCAAAAACTTGAGGTAGAGCTACAAAATACCATCGGCTACGACGTTGTACCGTGATGGTAAATAGATAATATCGCCTTTTTTGAGGCGGCACCGTCAGTGATATCTCAAAGATCCAAAGGCATAGCCCAAATCGGATGAACATTCAGTACATCCTCCAAATAATAATTGAATTGTCAGATGACCTACAACCTTCAAATACTTAATAGAACCAAAAAACCATAGAGCTCAGAAAACCAACATATTAGTTAATGAACCATTAGGGCGTGCCCTATTAGTGGTATAAGTTTACAAATCGGCAAACAAAGCGTTACGGATAAAGTGATTAAGAGCTCACCCAAACTGCGAGCTTGTTGTTCGCCCAACAACATTGTGGGGACCACTTTCCTAACTCACTCACATACAGTTTTTTTGGAGAATAACGAATAAGTGACTTTGTTTATGTCACATGATAAATAGACTACAATAACCAAGTGTTGGTTGTACAGGTTACGGTCAAGTTCGTAAGAAACTATTTTTTTTTGTAATTAGAAGTTCTCACTGTCACACGCACCCAAACTTACTTATACTCACACACGCAATGCTTATTTATTACCTCTGTAGGTACATACTATAAAGAATATAACCATATATTTTGCTATAACTTCTATAGGCTTATAAAAATATTGTTTTAAGATATATTTATCTTGATATTAGCGTAAAGAACAAATAAAAATATACTGTTATACATGGTGACTTTGAAACGATGTACTTTGGACTAATATGAGGTTCTACTGATCAATATGAACAATGTTGATCAAACGAATAAATTGATCATTTTAACATAACTAGTTTGTATGGAGAAGGCATTTTTTTTTTCATTTGTGACACATTGTTCTATGGGAAAAGTTGTTCGATTTGATCAGAAGAACCTCATAATAGCCCAAAGTACACCCTTTCAAATTCACCCTGTATATCTTATGTGTGATATTTCTGCCAGATATTTTTAATGACTTCTGGTTATTTTTAGATTAATAATATTATTTTATTGTTTACAGGTGTTATTCATTAAAATGATTTATAAAACTCCATTAGATGGTGCATTTGGTGATCAAAGACCTGAATAATTCTTTGCACAGCGCATCAGCATCGCCAATCAACGAGGAATGGATGCGTTTCTCATTAGGTAAATATTTATATAAAATGAAGGAATTAATTCCTTGTTCGGTGTAGACTCATACCATCGGCTACGACGAGGTGGGATTAAAACCCCTCCGCTGGGTACCCTGGGGCCGTCTAGGCGGTCTCGGGCGCCGTAAGGCACCCGTGATGATACAGTAAGGAATTAATTTTATTACCAAATATTTCGCTTATTTGTAAAGCGGCGTCACTATTAACAAATTATTTAATTTATTATAGTTAAATTTTAGGTAGTTTTTGTGTTAATATTATTTATAAAATTTATAATTGTTTGATTTAACAACATTTCGAGTTAAAAGAGTGTATATCATACATAGCGATCCTCTTAATTGAATACGGGCGCGTGCAGTCGGCCGGAAAGTTAAAACGACCGGCGCCGGCGTACCGTCCGACGTGCGCCCGCCCACCGCCTGCCGCCCGCCCTGCATTATACTTAACACTACTTATATTCTTATTTCTTGCTATACGTTTTAAATATATATTTATATTGTTTACTAAAACTTCCAATCTGTTTTTTTTTAATTGAAGCATGTGACTTTGTATCTACCTAGTGGTAAGCAGACCTACAAAGTCCATGAATGGGGTCAATTAATAATTGTTCTTAAACATTGATCGCTCCCACTATGCCAGAAAAATGATGCGATTAAGAAATGGGTTGTGACAAAGCCGTTTTGCATTACGAGTATATTTTAATATGCTCTCTGCCTTATCGTCAATTCAACCATCTATTTCGTAACCGCACCAGAAAGGAGACTACCACCTCGACAAGAAATCGATTCGGTAATTTTCTGAAAACCGGTGAACCCACAGACTAAACCTGAGCATGCCTAGGTTACTTGACGGTTTTTGCATCTGTATGGTCGGTGGTATATAATCGTTACAATCGTTCTGAAATATAGGTAACATTTTTAAAATAAAGAATGAAAGTTGGCTTTATTTCTGTGTTTGTTTGTTAAACTGTTTAATTTGGTTAAAAGTACTATTTTTAAGGTTAGCACCAAAATACCAATATATTGTTAAGAAATACATTTGAAGTTGGTGCAAAATGACTTGAGAAATACCTACTTAACGTCCCAATAAAATTATTTAATATTTCTATTATGATTATGAGAAATAAAGCGAGGAAATATTCCAGCGTTTTGGTCACTTTGCCACATGAACAAACATTAGAGGACATTTTCTTTTTTAGGGAATATTTTTTTTAATTAAAAAAGAAAGAAACACTTTATTTATATACAAAACAACGCTTATATAAGTATAAGAATTTTAGGTTGACAAAGATTATTGTCATAGTAATAGCAGCTGGTTGTTAACGCTAGATTACAATGAGTCGGAAAAAAAGCTATGTGCTAATGAGTAATTGGCTAGATTTATATAAATCTTGTAATATGAAAACTATTTCTCTAGAATCTGCAATTTGTATTTATTTTTCTAACATATTACCTACCGCAATACAATAATACTTGTTTGACAACACCACTATAGTGCCTCGGAGAGCACGTTAACCTGTCGGTCCCAGTTTCACTATACCAACTTGTGAAACTGTTTATAGATGGGTTATTGAGTCTATTACAAACATCGCGACGAGCTAGCCTCTTGTTCGGTGTAGACTCAAACCATCGGCTACGACGAGGTGGGATTAAAAACCCCTCCGCTGGGTACCCTGGGGCCGTCTAGTCGGTCTCGGGCACCGTAAGGCACCCGTGATGATATATATATTACCTACCGATTCTGAAAAGGGCGCAAACTCGAAGTCCGCTTTCTCCATATAAAATGAGCTTTCGCTCTTCCAGTAAATCTTGATTTTAATTTATTATTTTTTCGAAATCAGAAAAAATACTTTTTTAATATTATACTATAATTGAACTTTGACTAACAGTTCCGCACCCTAAGCATATTTCACTCTCTCAAAGGTTAGCTGGTAGAAAATGCCTAAGGCATTAAGCTCGCCTGTACAATGTACAAAGCATGTACAATTTTGTGCAATAAAGAATTTAAAATAAATAAATAAATAACAGCCAAGTTGTAATATTGGAAGTACCTACTATGGGAGTTATAAGTCTTGGGCCGCACAGTAAAGTTTAGGTTTAGGTTTATTTTTTTAAATTATATATAATAATTTTAAAAAAAAACACGAAAATCGGTTCTCATACACATATAAACATTCCAAACTAATAATAAAGTAGGTACCTAATTTCCTATACCTCTGTGGTACTCACTTAAATTACTATAATGTAATGTTTATTTAAAATGTTATACCTAATCGCTTGGAGGTACTGTAACCCCTACTATTTGGAACGCAATCATGGTACTGGCTGGAGAGGGCTGGCCATAATATTCCCAAATAAATTTCCTAAAATTAAATAATTTGAAGGTGTGGACCTTCAAATGACGGGAGACAAAATAAATAGTTTATCATTCGTTCGGGTTAGGTTGGAAAAAGCAGCAAATGGCCGCAGTAATTTAATTATTATAAATATATTGAAATGAAACATATTAAATTGTAATGAATAATATGTAATAAATGATTTTGGGTGGCTGGCTACTAATATAGTTTCAATTTATTCCCAGTATGGTTGGTCCTAATAGTCACGAAAATAGCCGTTTTCGTTACTATTACATTACCTACCATACACTATACATTACCTATCACACTGACATTATTTTATTGTTTTTTTATTGGAGCACGACATGTGACTTTGTATACCTGGTGGTAAGCAGACCTACAAAGTCCATAATTGTTCCTAAACAATATCGATCGCTCCCACTATGCCGGCTAAATGATGCGATTACGAAATGGGGGGCGACAATGACGAATTGCATAACGAGTATATTTTAATATACCTACTTGCTGTCTTATCGTCAATTCAACTACCCATTTCGTAACCGCACCCTGAAAGGAGATTACCACCTCGCCAAGAAATCGATGCAGTATTCTCCCGAAAACAGGTGAACCCACAGACTTTTGACGGTTTTTGCATCTGTGTGGGAGGTGGTAACGACTTATTATCTTAGACTAAACTATTTGTATTAGAATATTTATATAATATTTATTTAGTTACTGTAACTTATAAAACATAAAATAGGAAAATAAATAACTAAATAAATTAATACAGAATACTGTATTATTATATAATCATCTATTATACTTAAATCCTTTGTATTATACTTATATTTACTAGTTTACTCTAATTTTCAATTTATCTGTTCCCTTAATTTACGAGTAATTCCGCGACCTATCTGACCTACTTGTTCCTTTCCAACGGTAATAGAAAGAGGGCCCCGACTATAATACTCAGCATTATCGAGGCTGGAAATAGAAATAAAGTCCTCGTAAATGGAATCTGATAGGTAAACATACTCAGTTACCCGACAAATGGTATTACTTAATATACTCCTAATGTGATTATGTCTGTACGCCTTCGTGAGTTAGTAATAATATACGTAGGAGGTATTAAGTGGGTGTTAGGTATATTTTTATATTTTGGTAAAAAAATGGCGTCTACGCGTTACGCGTAATTTAGCCAGTGTCTAGAGGGTAGTTGTGGGTAAACTTATTAAATATTATTTGTGAAAGAGGGCTAACAGGATGGGAAGGAATCGGGAAAGGACTAGGGTAGAAAAAGGAATGGCAAATTGCAAACATACGGTATAGTGATGCCAGTGTCAAGTGAAGGAGGAAATAATCGACAGTAAAATGGGTACCGCCATTTTACTGAAGATAAAGGGATTTGTTGAGATAGCACAAACACTGAGATCACTGCGTAAATACTATACTTCTCACACTCAAGATCACATAAGAATGCTTATTCTACAAAATTGGTATACTTTTGCACAATAATATCCCATAAACTTAACTATGAAAAATATACTAGGAACACACGACTACAGTGTTCGGGCTACCCCCAAGGAATCGGGTGTTAGGTAGAAAGGAGAAATCTATAACTTCGTTAGGCCCACCGACCGGTTTTGTTAGCCGTAGATGAAAGCACCGTCAAGTGACCTAGTCATGTTTTAATTTTAGTGTGGGGTTTAATTTTACGGTTTTTACGAGACTTTGTATTGATTTCTGGTTGAGGTGGTGTTCTTTTTTAGTTGCGAAACGGACAGTTTATTTGACGATCAAACCCCGAGGAAATAGTCTCGCGGCGACAAAAACAAATGTGGATTAACAAATTTATTTTTGTTGCCGCACATTTTGTAACCGCATTTGCAATGCTGTTAAAAAACAATGTACCGACCCCATTCCTGAACTTAGGTTACTATAGTTGAAGTAAGTAAAAAGAAAAGTCAAAACCCTTCCTCTTTAAAAAAATATACTTAAAATAAACCTGAAGTAAGTAGGTACTGTTTGACAACAGAACTGGATTACCTTGGAGATCACGTCGCTACCGATGCCACCTTCACGTTACCAACATGTGAAACAATTATAAACACAGCGACGAGTTTGCCAGTTGTTTGGTGTATGTTATGTTATAAGTAATCTTGGTCCGTTTGTGCGTCTATTTGTCCAGATCAATATTACGAAGTCAAAGTCAAAGTCAAAGTCAAAAATATTTATTTCATGTAAACCTTTACAGGCATTTATGAAAAGTCAAAAAAAAAAAAAGTATATATAAGGTCCTGTGTGTACTTGGCCAGGTCGCCATTCCTCCCACAGACAAATGTTGAGAATATAATACAAAATAAACAAATCGTAAACTATTAAACTATTGTCCTTGCGGGAAGAAAAAAAAAAAAAAAAAAAAACAACCCAACCGAACACACACTACATAACCAACCAGTTTAAGACTAGGTGGTTAGCTGGTTCCATTGACCTGTCAATCGTTGACTGCCCTGCAAAAGTGCCACCAAGGCGACCAACCCAACAGACCATAGCTACGCCCCAAATATACATACTTTAACGAGACCGGTTAAAGATAAAAGTAATAATATTAAAATAATATAAACACGAGTGCCTTACGGGACCTGAGACCGCCTAGACGGCCTCGCAGAGTTTTAAATCCCGCTCGTCATAGCCCATGATATTTAAAGTTTTGCTTTTAATTTCAGCAACATTATACAAATTCTCATTTTAACATCTCTTAAAGCTGATGGACCAAACATGAATCCGATATTCCAAATAGGGTTCCACAATTTTCTTTTAGGAATGGTACTTAAAAAAAAGAGTAAGAGATTTAGATAAACGGTAGATTAAATCTAACAAATTGGCAATATTGTTAGGCGTATACTTTTGTATTAACCAAAGGCACGCGCCATCCGTTCAGCTGTTAACAAAGCCTTTACCTGCCCGCTGCGGCCTACAATTAATAAGGGATTAACTACTAGGTACTTGTATTTTTTTGTTGTTGTATTTGGGGTGGGTTAATACATCTTTAGAATTTATAAATGTCTGATGTTTATTTTGGTATGTTTATTTTCGGTATTTTTAAATGTTATTTAGTAAGAACAAGGAAAACATGATAATTAACGGTAAAAAATTGTACCCGTCTACTTAATTATCTGGATCAAAAGGGGATGAAATTGTAGGTCAATAATGGATGTCTTAATAATAAATACCATCACGGGTCCCGAGAACCGTTTAACTGGTCTCAGGGTACCCAGCGGAGGGATTAACCCGTCCTCATTTCGCCGATGGTATTCGAAGGCAATACCTAACAAGTGGCGAGCTTGTTGCGGTGTTTATGATGAAAAAGCCTCGTTGTATAAAGCGGTCACCCATCCCAGGCCGGCATTGTTGTCATCTGCTTAACCTTGTTATCAGTTGCGCAGTGACTTGATCACTAGGGGCCGCTTTTTGTCTTATGATACACCTTTTTACCGACTTAAAAAAAATATTTTTTCTTTAGATATAAATTCGGTTGTTTTTTTTGTCTAATTCAGGTAGACTTACTTATTATTTATTATTCACATGTTTTTTTGATGATATACTCATATACTCATACAGCAGAACAAAAAAAAAAGAGTTCTATGAAGAAAGCATGGGTAGATATATTAAAATAAGATAAAATTGTATTCAAATATTTACGATTTTGTATTTGCTTGTTGGGAAATATACCTAGGTATATTTTTTGTAACTTTTAAAGTTGATATTTTATGTCATCTTTATGGCACTTGCAGTGTTTTTGTTTTTTTTAGGACAAATTACACATATTGCTCTGGTCACAAATTAAGCTTTAGGCTTGTACTATATGTACCAGAAGCAACGATATAATACATATTATATTTTATAAACACCCAGATCATGACAAACTATACAGAAAAAACGTACTATTTTTTTTTGTCATGGGTGGGAATCGAACCCACGACCTCCGGATACAACGCCAAAGGCGGTTTGGTAGGTATAAGTACTTACTAAAACTACTTGTACTATTATTTCTTCTGTGCTAAAACCCAAAATTATACCAATAAAGACATTATGGAGTGCAGGTCGTATTTTATTTGCGATCCAAATCGGATTTTCATAATATAATTTTCTTGCTACAAAATTATATTATTAGATAATATTAATATAATACTAATTATAATATTTATATAACATTTATTTCTCAAAACTTAAATAACATTAAAAACAAACTAAATTATATATTAAAAATAATAAAAAAATATTAATATACCTACCTAATTATCCAATTACATAAAATTAAAATTACTCTTTATTAAAGCAGTTCTCCAAATAATTAATAACACTTTCTTAACAACATTTACAAAAAGTTAAGTTAATCATCAACACTCAATTCCCACAGCCCCAAAAGTCACCACTTGAAAATTAAAAAAAGTGACACAAAAAAACATTGACACAATCAAACGTAATTGATCTTGATAAGGGATGTTATTTCTGCAGCCCCACGGAAGGAGTAAAGCACTGCAAATAAACACAGTGTCATAATAACAATCGACACCATCTGTTGTGCAGATATAACCCTCAATTATTGCACTAACCCGCTATAAAGGGTTACACCCGCCTCAATCACACGGGATCTGAAGGGATGGAGTCGAGAAAAGCTATAAATTTTATCGATAAAAAAAAATTTGAACACTTTATTGCAGAAAATTACAAAATTAAATTGTACGTAGGCGAACTTAATGCCTTAGGAATTTTCTACCAGCTAACCTTTGAGAGAGTGGAAGATTATGCATACGGTGCAAAAGCACGGCACGCAAAAGCACGCTTTATTTATTTGGGTTATATATTGATGTTATAAAGAGAAAAGTTTTCATTTGTTGGTTACGGATAAACTCAAAAAAATACTGAACCGATTCAAGAATATATACGTGGTGGTCGAGTTGGTTAGACCTTGGACTTAAAAACACTTAGGTCCCTGGTTCGAATCCTGGTGTGTACCAATGAGCTTTTCATTAAAAAAAATATGTACATTTGTTTGACAACACCACTATAGTGCCTCGGAGAGCACATTAAGCTGTCGGTCCCGGTTTCACTATACCAACTTGTGAAACTGTTTATAGATGGGTCACTGAGTCTATCCAAACATAGCGACGAGCTAGCCACTTGTTCGGTGTAGATTCATACCATCGGCTACGACGAGGTGGGATTAAAACCCTTCCGCTGGGTACCCTGGGGTCGTCTAGGCGGTCTCCCGAAATAATATGTATGTATGTGTATAAAAGCGTAGTTATTGGTGCTATTGCACCAATAACTACGCTTTTGTTTCACAAGTTTATTGCTGTGTTGTTCAATTAAAACGTTTAAAAAAAACCTACACAAAAAAAAACATTATCGATAACTCTATAGACATCCCTATTTTTGCTGAACATAGACATAATGAACTGTTGTTCCGCTGCACGCGTCGATATTTGCGGGTCCATTCAAGTGTATCGCCCATCATTATTTCATACACAGATTTATTGCGGAGATTATACCTTTTTATGATATTTTATAATAATTCAGTTGCAATGTTTACAAAGATTGCTAATAAATAAATAATAATGTCTGGTGATATCTTTTTTCGATCATCTACTTAAATTCAACATTTAATTAGGTACCCACTTTAGTATTTAGTAAAACCTATTTATAAAAAAAAAATTAAGAGGAGCGTCTGATCAAAAATGTCTTATACAGTCACGACCTTTTGGCTTTGACTGTCACTCACTCTAACCAACTGATAATAAAACAAATTATAAAAAAACAATTAGAACTGTAAAAAAAATTTAACAACAGTATTTTTGGAATAAAAAGTTCATTGTCTCTAGGGTTCGATGACAAATGATCTATATATATATTCTTTTATGATGTTTTAGGATTAATGTAAAATTAAACGGAAATTTAAAAAATAAAATTAAAATTATCCAGTAGCTAAATATCTTATTAGGCAGGTATATTATAATTTATCATATACTTTTTCACTGAAAAATAAGATATAAGATAGACTTGTGTCAAGATTACCCAAGTCATAGCCGTTCCACTATCAAATAGTTATAATAGTTTTTAAGAAATAAATATATTGCGTGTATTTTATATAGGTATACCGTATTTACGTAAAACTTTACTTTATTTGAAACATTAAAAAACAATACAAATTATAAGATTATTAATAATACAAACTATCGGCAAAAATAATTATAGGAGTGACCAAAAACAATCAAGGATTTCTTGAAAAAGTACCTACCCATAGTACTAGCTGCGTTAGCGCCTTGGATCTATGGATGCTTTTTGTCCTAAAATAAATCCTAAATCCTGATTTAGGATCTCCGGTCACTCTTCTAAATACAATTAAATATAAATAGAAATAAATTATTTAAAAAAAAAATCTAAAAAAAAAAAACAAATGTGTTTTATAAATAAATTTTGTGTATTAATAAGAAAAAATGTTTATGTAATTTGGTTGGGGCTGATGTCTCATGAACATGCCCTTTAAAAATAATATATATATATATATAAATAAACGGTGATTAAAAATATATTCATATTACTTGGGTAGGTATATTATTATCTTGGTTTTGTATGTGAAATTAACCGAAGACCGCCTCCGTAGACTCATTTTTCGGAGGTTGTGGGTTCGACCTATGGCAAAAACATATAAGTTTTTCAGTTTGGAATGGTCTATGTTTATAAAATATATATTAGAATAGAATGTAATGTATTTCACTTTACTAATTAAAACAACTGATTAATTAAATTAACTTAATTAATTATACTTTGGTTTGCATTACAGGAAAATTATACATTTTAAGGTTACCTTAAATTTAGATTACAGAACTTAAAGTAAAGCAGCACTCAATTTAAGCGCCCTATTAAAATAATTAAGTAAAACGATCACACAGAACACAGATTAAAAGTAAATAAATTATATATGATTACGAAATAATTTACAAAAGTTAAAAACTAATTACATAATACATTTATTCCTCTCACAAATTTGTCCACAGCAATAAAATTAATGGAGGCAGGCGCGAACAAAATAATAATCGTATTGTTTGTAATTTCAATCACAAAATTAATCGAACTCTGCCTGTTTAAGTAAGTATATCTCGCCGCCCAATCGATACAACATCGAGGGCGGGCGGAATTCTTTCTGCTGTAAATAAACTTATAGCTGTATTTTCATTGGTGGATAATGACAAAGGGGCGTGGCTTTCTTCAAGGGCGGGGCTTCTATTGGGTGATGTAGCCAAGGACTAGACGACCGGTGCAGTACGGCTGTAACGACACTGAATGAGGTTGGCAGCTCGCGAATTAACATTTCGTGTTTGGTCTAAATACTCTTATTAGGTATATTTACAGTGAAATTATGTTTTTTTGTTGATTATTTAGTGGACGTTTATTGTTTGGGTGATATTAAGGCGAGGTATTACAGATACTTTTTTGGTAAGTTAATATCAGCTGTTTGTTATTAATAGTGGTATTAAAAGTGGCTAAATTCAATTGTTTTTAAGTAAGATTCCGTACATACAATATTTATTATTTTAAGTATAAGTGTAGGCAACTACAAAAAAAAGTTTTTGTGATTTTTACCTTAAAAATTATATAAACTATTCCTACACTTATTTTTTTAATAAATAGTATTATTATTAAGCCTTATAAGATAAACAACAATCAGCACTTTACCTCATTTTTTTAATGTTTAAATATAAGAAAACTTTTATTAAATGTAACTTTTATTAACAAACAATTTAAAAATTAAACCTAAAAGAAATTTAATAATAAAAACTAATTATACATAATGCCTAAAAAATATTAAATAAAAAAATTAACACCTCATATTTTTTTATAAAGGTATACCTACTTACCTATAGTTACGCAGGGTGAACATGCATATGAACCATGGATGACGTTACATGAGAAATTTTAAAATAAAACCCGTCAATTTATTTGTACAAATAACCGCCCAGCCTGCAGGTTAAGTCACTGCGCAACCGCGAACAAGGTTAAGCAGATGACAACACGACCGGACTTCGGATTGGTGAACGCTTTATACAACGAGGCATCGTAAATACAACAAGCTCGCCACTTGCTAGGTGTTGCCTCCGAATACCATCAGCGAAATGAGGACGGATTACTCCCTTCGCTGGGTACCCAGAGGCCGCTTAAACGGTTCTCGGGAGGCAAAAAGGCATCCGTGATGGATGGTACCTATTAATTAATTAAAACACCGTATCAAGTTTCCTCCTTTTAAAATTCATAAGGAAAATAGATATATACCTATGCCATCGCGGACTTTTTTGTATAGGTATACAAAAAAGTCCGCGATTTGTATTAGTATACAAAAAAGTTCGGTTGATTTTGAAAAAAAGAAATCATCGTGTATTATAGCACCAGCTGAGTGTCGCTTATAAGGATCAAATTCCGGTAAGCTATATCAAACTAAAGGAAAGAGCTCATTTTTAATAAAAATATATTTAATTTCAATTTTTTTAAATTTTATCTTCCAAAATAATTTTATGTAGGTACCTATGCAATTTTAATTTGATTTTTTGATTTAAATAAATAAATAATCAAATTGTTTGAAATAATATTTATACATAATATTTTTTTAATAAGAAGTACCTGATCTTATTATGACAAACCCTGAGATATCGAATTCAGCTAAGTACGAAAATAATGACTATAATTTTGAACACTTTATTAGTTAGGGTTAAACATATTTTCTTTAAAAAAAAATGCACCTTCTTTTAGTTTGTCGCTTGATACATACATACCATTTGATCCTTATAAGCAACACTGCAAGTGCAATAAATAATACAGGTGTTTTTTTTTCTTCAGAATCAACCGGTTCGATTCCCGCCGGAGAATATTTTTTTTGAAAATGTAATGAGTTATGAGAACAGTTTTAGTTTTTATCAAAAATCGGTCCCAAGACTCCTTTGGGTATTTGGCATACGTGGTGGCCGAGTTCGTTATACCTTAGACTGAAAAACACTTAGGTCCCTGGTTCAAACCCCGGTGTGTAACAATGAGTTTTTAATCTAAAAAAAATATGTACCTACATTTGTTTAACAACACCGCTATAGTGCCTCGGAGAGCAGTTAAGCTGTCGGTCCCGGTTTCACTATACCAACTTGTGAAACTGTTTATAGATGGGTCATTGAGTCTATCCAAACATAGCGACGAGCTGGCCACTTGTTCGCTGTAAACTCATACCACCGGCTACGACGAGGTGGGTTTAAAAACCTCTTCTCAAAAAGAGAAAGAGCGCGTATGAGATTATACCTATAATTTTGGCAGAAAAACGACTTTCGGACCAAAACTGTTTTCTACCCCGACGTTTTCCTTTTTTTAATTTTCTGTGTTGATATTTTATAGGAACCATTTTATACGAGGATTTTTTTAGCAATATTTTTCGAATTTCAGTGGTTGATTTTTTTTTATTCCTATACTAAACAATTTAAAAAAATGAAAATTCGAGCCTAGATATTGGTCATATTTATAAAGCCTCCAAAAATCTATGAATATATATGGGGGATAACAGTCAAAACCAAAAGATCGAGAATATATGGGAAATATTTTATCAGACGCTCCTCTTAAGTAAAAAATATCATGTTATAAGAGAGGTTTGTCTATAAATATTTTTTAATAAATAAGAAGGGTGGTTAATAAAGACCTAGCCGATATTTATTAGTATTAATTCATTTTAATTACGGTTTAATTCATACTAAAATTATAAGCGTAAACGCGTCTCTCTATATGTGGGAGGTTAACGTCTAAAGTACTAAACCGATTTTAATAAAATTCAACCCGATGGTGAACATGAAATATATTATTTCTTAATATGGCCTCAGAGGGTTGATGTAGAAAAAAAGGTAGAACTTTTTTCAACGACTCATTTGCGAATTTTCGGCAAAAAAGCAAGTTTATTAACGACCAGCTTTTTTATTCTATTTTGAATCCAATGATGCGTTTACGTAATTTTACGCACAAGCGAAGGAAAAACATTAAAAAAAATGTTTTTAGTAATTTCTCTTGTCTTCCAGCAAAAAAAGTTTTTTGAAAAAAAAAAAATTACAAACACGAAAAGTCTACGATTTTATTATATATTATATAGGTTACAACCAAGCTCATATTTTTAATATTACTTTAAATTTTTTTTAAAAGTAATATTAAGATAAGCATAGCATTTTTATGCTATGCTAATTCATAGTGGTTAACAGAGCATTTATAGAAGTAAGGAAAAAACATGTGCGCGCGCGCCATAGTTCGTAGATTTGTAGCATCCGTAGCAACTTGTCTTGTCTTACGTTCCCTTGATATGTGGAGCTGAGAATACGACGTTGAGGTTGGATTCCCACTTAACGCAAACGTAAAAGAAATAATAATAAAATATAAAAATACAAAAAAAAAATAGAGTAAATAAGTAATCAAAAGAAAGTCATTAGAATTACTTATTTCAAAAGTATTTTTATACTTTTCGGTTTTTAGTTATAAGTAGCTGTTGCCCGCAACTTCGTGTGCTTTTCCCTTTTAAGCAAAATAATATTTGATATTGTTATATATAAAGTTATATACCCACGAGCGTAGCCAGGTTTTAGCATCTGGGGAGGTTATAATGGTGAAAAAAAATTATATTAAATAATTAATAATGAAATAATAAGAGCCGAGGAGTATAAACTCCTCGGCTCTTATTATTTCATTCGGTTGTTTTTTTTTCTACAATATAATTATATGTATAGATAATAATAATAATTTGTAGGACATTTTTTACACATATTGTCCTGGTCACAAACTAAGCTTCAGCTTGTACTATGCGTACCAGATACAGCTATAATATATTTATAAACTCCCAGACAATGATAAACTGTACAGAAAAATGTACTAATATTTTTTTGCCATGGGTAGAAATCGAACCCACGACCTACGGATACAACGGCAAACACTAGTCTATCGAAGGCGGTCAATCGGCGGTCAGATATAATAATATGTAACACAATTTACACATATTGCTCTGGTCACAAACTAAGCTCTCGGCTTATACCATGTATACCAGAAACAACGATATAATACAATTTTAGCGGACCGAAGCCTTCCAAATAATTGTAGGCTGAAGGATACCCAAATAAGTACACAACGAAGCAATAATAATTTGTCTACTTGAAATTGAAAGATTAACCTTTCAGGCTATTTGTGACTTTCGGGATTTTCTTGACAATTTGCCTTGATTTTTAAGTGTTTATTAACTACTTACACCCGTCCAACGGCGCGCCGTTTAATTTAAAAAAAATTGGATCGATAATAAAATCCAGCCCATGTTACTCGCTGAGTAGAGCTTTCTACTGTTGAAAGTTTTTTAAAATCGGGTCAGTACTTTTTGAACTTATTCGGAAGTCAAAAAGTCAATCAAATCTTTTCCCTTAATTTATTTTATTTATCTACTTAGGCATACTTAAAGATATCATAAACTAGGTAAGTTACAATACAATGCAATAATAAACGATAGCGTCATAATCGCGTCGTAATAGAATCATAATAGCTTAGTCTTATTTTGTATTCTGCTAACCAATCGCCCATATAAAATTAAGTATTATTCTATTGAGAATTGTTCGTACACAATCAAAAGTAATATTTATGTATAGTACCGTAACCGCATAAATTATTAGGCATAATTATTATTATTACTATGATTAATGCTGATTAACAACAATGTATTGATCGATATCATTCATGGACTATTAGGTTTGCTTACCATCAAGTATAGATTCAAAGTCACGTGCTTCTATAAAAAAAACTGTTGATATTTTTATCGGGTTTTAATATTACATTTACCTACCTTTTTTTGAAGAAGTCATAGATTGGACTTATATTAAAATAAATATATTTAAATATTACCTACTGCCTACATAAAATAAAAATACACCACTCGAATAGAAATAGCTACAAAAGGAAACAAACGCAAATTATTAAGAACTTATTAAGACGAAATACAAAAATCACTGCAGCTGAAAATTACATTCACAATGAGACAGATAAGCGAAAGATTTAATTTGAGTATTCCCTCCTCTTTAAATATAAATGCGGCGGGTCCTGTTGCGTTGTGTTTAAAGAGAGGGGGTAGAGAGGAGGAGGAGGGGATGGGAAGGAGGGCGGGGGGTCTCCTGGGAATCCTAATTGAAACACAAACAGGGGCGGCGGCGATTCGCGGCGAATTCATTATTTCTACATTACCTTGCGACCGGTGGCTGTATGCGACAATAAAATTATATTAAACTTGTTTAATTTAATTCAACTACGTACTTATTAAAGTCATAATTATTTTTATAATATTAAATATAAATTATTATTTGTTGATTATTATTATAATTTACATTATACAAAAGCAACTGAAGTATATATAACCTTAAAAAAGTTAAATAGAATAACATTGTTGTTTTCTAAATAACAACAAACATTTAAAAAATAAGTTACTTATAAATGCTACAGTGATTTTTTTTAATTGTAAAAAATACAATTTTTACCAATTAGAATGCGCGCAAATTGTAAAAGTAATATAACAAAATTCTATACTTAAATTATATATAATGTAGGTATATTTAGTTAATATAAATTAACACCGGTATTTATATAAACTTATTGAGGTCTTGAAGAACACTTTAGTTATAGTAGATTTTGTCTCTTTTTTTAACAGCCAAAAAAGGTTTTGCGTAAAAGAGACAAAACCTATTTTAACTCAAGGACTCAACAAGTTTTTATGATTAAGGAAATAAGTTTTTGAATTAAGTACTATTTAAATTTTGTATGAAAAACTTTCAAAACCCAAAGAGTGTGATAAAATGTGCAAATTATCACTTCTATATATCTATGATTTTTATGCAAATATAAATAAGCAAGCACCATATTCAGTAAGTTTTTACACGAGGGCAAATTAACTCAATAGAAATTTTAATTCTGTTCACCATCGAGTTCCAAAATAGTAATTTAAAAACAAAAACAAGTAGGTAATGAAATTTCGGTTGTTCTCATCAAAAGCGAGTCGTGAAATGTCATTTCATCGCGGGTACACAATTCAATTACTTTTATAAGTAATTTTGAACAAAAATTTACATATTTATAATACGAATGCCTACCTTATTCTGGCGTACTACGTCGTAGCGCTGTAGCTCGTAGCTCGTAGATAAACTTAACAACCGGAACTGGGTTTTACCTTTTGTAATATTTTTTAAATATTATTTATTAAAGAATATTTTATCATTAAAATTATTTATTGCACACAAATAAATGTACCTACAACAGTCAGCTTAATGCCTTAGGATTGCCTACTACCAAGTAAAAAAGTTTGCTGGTATATATTAATATACTTTTTTACTTGGTCTCCTAATACGTATACGTAGTTCTAGAGTTTTTTACTTGGTCTCCTAATACGTATACGTAGTTCTAGAGTTTTTTACTTGGTCTCCTAATACGTATACGTAGTTCTATAGTTTTTTAAAAAGTTTTAGTTACACGTTGACTATTTTATATAGTTACTATAATTCACCATAAATCCATATTTTGATGCTTAATTTAGGCAATAATCTAAATATAATATCATTATTTAAAGATACTTCAGCAGCAAAGTATTCGGTTATGTAAGGCGATTATGTAAATATCTGCAAAAATAAAAACCAAAAAAAAAACGGAAAAGTAAGTAACCTTATTAAAACCCAATTTCATAAAAATAACCCTAATCCATAAATCAGGTCGTCAACTCTCGGCCTACATAGTCAGCGATTAATAATTAAGTGTCGATTAACTCGCGCGTCTTCGTTTGCCGACTCCAATTAAGCGATACAAAGTCGCAGGGTAAATAACAGAGGCGTCCTGAATTAATTTAGGATCCACTCCAATACCAGTTTGTTTAAAGTATCCTCGAGTCCCTTTTGTCTATCTCTCCCCCTAAAGGTGGAGTCTGGGAGGTAATCTCGGCTTGTATGGCGACTGCTTTTGAATTCAGCGTGAGACTACGAGTTTGCGTCGGGCTTTATTCGTGGATTTTGGCCCTCTTCTTGCTTCGTTAAATTTGTCGTTTGGGCTTAGGGGTTTATTATGAATTTATGACTTTTTGAGTGATTTTTTACTGTTTTGCTATTGATTTATGTTATTGGGTTTTTATTGCTTAGTTAGGTCTCTGTCGCTTATTTTACTATTCAAATATAAATTTCATTTTTATTTGGATAGAAGCAAGTAGATATTTTGATTTTAATGAGAGCTTGCCAGACGGTTGGTACCCTTCTATGTGATAGTAATGAGTACGTACGTAAATAATGCCACCGGGTTTTTTATTATTTTTATTTCATATTAATATTAATTACTTAATTGTATAGATATTTTATTATATATTAGTTGACTTAGTAGTACATACTTAATTTTAAACAGCTGTGGCCTAGCAGTATTTATAATCAGTTAGTAGGTACTTATGTACCTTATTTTAAATACTATATTACCAAACATGATTGCAATATATTTTTTAAATCTTAATTTAATAGGCGTTTCCTTTTTAAGCACTTACCTAATATTTTTATTATTTCCCACTTTTTACTTAAGAACATAAATAGGTTATAAGTAAATGATTAATATAATCGGCCTACATTAACAAGTAATTTACTCAAAAACTTAATATAATAATAAAAGAAACCTTTAACTTTAAAAACGATAAGATTTAAACGAAATCTAGTTGGGAACAAGTTACCTATCAATAACAAATAAAGTTGAAGTGTTTTTCTCTAAAGTGTTCTCAAAGGAACAGTTGGTTCTGCCCCTACCGATAGGGTGACGAATGGAATCTACTAGTTGTTGGTAAGGGGAACTACAACACTTTTAGAGACTGTTAGTAATTTTGAAATACAAATATGTGATATTAACTTATCATGCGTTTTAAAATGCCGTCAAGATCACTGAGTTGTCATTAAGCAAGGAGATTGGTATTACAATGCCTTATTTCTAGTGATCGAAAATTCGGGTGAGATAGGTAATTAAAGGTAGTAATATTATTTTAGGTAATACTTAAACTTCCTAAATATTTTTTATATATGTATTTTTGTATAAAGAATCCCGGGACTCAAAAATATTGAGAAAGGCATTTTTTTCTAGGGAATAAGTAAAGTTTAAGTATAATTACTGCAATAACTGTTTAATTTGTCCTACAAATTATTTAAAAAAAAAATCACCCAAATTTCCGATTATTACTACCTCTGAGATTAGACATCAAGTTTTTTGTTAAGTTAGATCATTCATAGAAAAGAGACATACAAATGAGGAGATTTATTATAATATTTTTATTGAAGCTCGGAATTTGATTTTGTTATTATCTGATGGTAAGCAGATCTATAAAGTCCATTAATTTAATCGGTTAATACATTGTTGCATTAATCGCAACCCCTTATGTTGGCTTGTCCTACTGCAATAGCTTGACTAAGAAAAGGTACCTATAATTTTGGTTCTTGCGTGTTCTAACACGACTGCTAAGGTCCGTGGGTTGCCATACCCTCTTCTATAAGGTCTTATCCGCTTTAGTTACGGCTAATCTTCGTGTTGTAATGATAACTGTTTCAAGTGGGACATATTAGAATTGTGGTCCTCTGCAATAGCTTGTCTAAACAACTGCTGGGGCCTTAGAGAAAATTGAAACGAGGCGACATGTCGCGTCGCCTTCAATCCAAATTGTATAGACTTTGACAGTGGCAGCGTACCTCACGCCTACTATCGCTGTCAAAACCGTCAAAACCCACACGTTTTTGACTGAGGCGACGCGACATGTCGTCTCGGCAGCATTTTCTCTCAGCCCCAAGTCTCTAATTTTGTTCTAGCGTGTTACATTACCATTTCATCGTCTATGGTGCCCCTCTTGGAGCATACATACATACATACATGTCATCACGGGTGCCTTACTGCGCCCGAGACCGCCTAGACGGCCCCAGGGTACCCAGTGGAGGGGATTAAAAATCCCACCTTGTCATAGCCAATGGTATGAGTCTACACCGAACAAGTGGCTAACTCATCGCGATGTTTTGAATAGATCAATAACCTATCTATAAACAGTTTCACAAGTTGGTATAGTGAAACGGGATCGACAGCTTAACGTGCTCTCCGAGGCACTATAGTGGTGTTGTCAAACAAATGTACATACATTTTTAAATTAAAAACTCATTGGCACACACCGGGATTCGAACCAGGGAGCAGTTGCAATAATATTGTTTAATAAGCCCTACTGCCTTAATCTCCAAGTTTGGATCATACGTGCACCCTCGTCCTAGATCTTATTAATTTTATTTACGTCTTATTTTCGTTTTTTAACAATAATTATTTAAAGTGGGACAGATTGGATTAGTGGCCCTGCGGCAATAGCTAAACAACTGGTGGGTCTCTAATTTTGCTTCTAGCGAGTTCCACGGGTTGTTTATCGCCGACGATACCGTTTCATCGTCTATGGTGCAGTCTCTTGGACCAGATCCCATAATATACTGTTTAATAAGTATTTTGGATATAGCGTGTTCTATCTAACAGTATGTTATGGTCCATGGGTTGCCGCACCCTCGTCTAAGATCTTGTCTGCTTTAGTTACGTTACTTCGTATTGCACCAGGCTTAGTTATAGCTTATTTTAGAGTTATAACGCTGTTTCAAGTAGGACAGATTAAGATTGTGGTACTGTTGCAATTCAAAGTTCTTAGTTACAACAAAAAACTGAGGCTCTACCATGGGCGTATACGTGAGCAATAACCAATAGGGTCGCTTTATTCAATCCTGTTACCAAAAATAAAGCGGCCCTATTGGTTGTTGCTCACGTATACGTATACGTTACGTTGCTACAATGCGCAAACTCATTGTAGAGCCTTTGGCCTCCTAGTTGTCTCGTGATCTATCTGACAGTATGCTAAGGTCCGCACGAAAACCCTCGCCTTAGGCTTTTCTTCATGCAACGGCAGATGTTTCAAGTAGGACAGATTAGAATTGTGGTCCGCGGGGAAGAAAGAGCTAAGTTGAATCAATCCTGTAAAGAGTTTTTGTTATTTGTTTCCTACAAACTGGAGGTAAATAATGTTTTTTTAGTTTTTCAAACGTTTAAGTATTTAATTTACTTAATCATTATACCTCTGAGAAAAAATAAAAATAAAAGGAATCCTTAAGGACACTGCATTCGTAATCGCGAAGTTTGCGTTCTCCATACAAAATGAGCTTTTGCACTTCCAGTACTTGATTAATATTTGTCGAAGAATTAAAATAATATTTTTGTCGGTAGGTAATTGTTATTATTAATCTTTCTGTGCTGGGATCTTTCTGTTTTTGTAATATTGGAAGTACGTTTGTATGGGCGTCAAGTCGACTACAGAGTCACTGCCATGGGTTTGCGCATTGTAGCAACGGTTACAAATACGTAACGTATACGTACGTAGCCTCAGAGCCCTTAAAGTGAGATTCTCGGTTTGTCTGTCTATCCGTATCAAATATTTCTAGAACTACTAGTCTGATAGACTTGAAACCTTAAATAATATATAGGTCAATAATTAACGTCTTTTTTGTAACGGTATTGATTTATTATTTTTTCAATCAACTTTAAACGTTACTAAACTGGTAGTGTAAGTAAGAACCAAAAAAAAAACTCAAAATTAAAGTTATGGCCAATTTAAAAAAAATAACAGATTGACCATTTTAAAAACCAATTTATTAATATTAGTCATAAATACTTACTTACAAAGTACTGTTATCTCTGCAATGGAGTCAATAAAACACAATTAGTTCCATAACAAGTGTGCACATGTGCGTTATACAGCCGAACGGAATAAAGGACGACCGACCTTAGGGACGCTATATCGGTAACATATGGCCTTTCTACAGTATTCATAATTACCTAACATCGGATTATCTCATAGCTTATTTTTTTGCGAATCACTGACAGTTGAACCGTGAAATTATATTCTTGAATCTGCTACTTGCTTAACTGTCCTATTATTTATTTTATTATTTTTTTAGTACATTTATAAAAGGTTTTTATTAAAAGATTTTACCTAGGTTTTACCTTCTTCCGAATAATAAAATAATTTATGGGCTAACTTTTTCAGTAAGCAAACTTGACCTTCTTTCATTCTTATTATATTCTCATATTTATATATTTTTATAAATTCCTTCTTATTATAATTATTATTATGTTCTAATAATAGTACTAATAATTTCATAATAAATAACTCTGCATAAAACGAAATGGAAATTGCTTTAAACTGGTAGAAATCTCTGTTTAGTTTAGATAAAGGAATCGTAACAATACGAAAAAATATAAGAACTAGGTAGTGTTTATTTAATCACTACCTGTATATAGATACCCCGCGGTTTCAACCACAAGAAATCGGATCTAAAAAATTATAAATCCCAAGAAAGAATGTTAAACATTGGTCCAGGAGCTTTTGCAAACAAAAATACAAATCTTTTATCTTTATATTATTAAAGTAGATAAATTGCTATGGTTTGAACTAAGTATCTATATAGAATAAAAAAGACCTGGTCAAGGATGCTATTTAAAATTTACTTCTCCGTAAATTATTAGATTTTGAGGAAATGTCAAAGTCTGTAGATTGAGGTATCAGACAACAATTAATTGCTCTACTCCATTTATTGACTTTGTAAGGCTGTTTACTATCAGGTAGATACAAAGTCACATAACATACTCCAATAAAATCATGTTTATTAAAATGATTTAATAACGGTATTAAAATCTATGTTATTTAATTCAATAAATAAAAAGTAGTTAATAAAAAAAATACAATTAATGCATTCAATATCACAAAAGCAACATATGCAATCATTATTACAATGTAAGTAATAGAATACAATCAATTATTTTAGGTTTGGTCGTCGCATAGAAATAGGGTGATGACATAAATTGACTAATCACACCCTATAATGACCCGAGAATGTCACCCGCCGACGTCAATGCAGTTATGGCGTGAACAATGTGCATTATTCCTAGGGTTGGCAATTTTATTTTTTATTTTTTTATATAGTAATTTTTATTTGTAGGTAGCATCCGTGGTTCAAGATATAAGATAGATGGAAAACACGGTCCACCCGTTGTAGATGCTATACAATAGTATTTATTGTACAAAATAACATTAAAAATAAAGTAACTTATAAATAAAATCATAATTATAATAAACGTCCATATACCAAAGAAACCTACCTTTATAAAACATCACCTTATATAAACAAAAACAAACATAGAAAAATAAGGGGAAAAACCTCTTATATAAAAAAATATTTTATATATTGTATAATATTATATCCACCCATTACAGTCTATCGACAGACACACGAGTAAGGTTTAAAAATTTCGGCGCCCACTCGCACTCAACAGAGATTCTAAAAGCGTACAAAAATTTAATAATATAAACTTGTACATACCTAAGATGGATCCAAAATCCCTTCATTTGTTCCTTAAATTGCCGTACTTATTAAATTTTAGTAAGATAAATAACTTTTAACCCTAAGCATATTTCACTCATTCAAAGGTTAGCTGGTAGAAAATGCCTAAGGCATTAAGCTCGCCTATGTACAATTTTGTGCAATAAAGAATTTTAAATAAATAAATAAAATAGAAAGTATTTATCTACCTATATTGCAGCCTACCTACAGCGAAGAGCTATCCAATTGTTCGGTATAGACTCCAAATACTGTGAGAAACAAATTTCTTATTTATCGGTAGTAAAGGTATTGATAAGAAAAAAAAAAAAAAAAAAAAAATTATATTAAATTTAACATCTTAGTTACCTTACCACACTCAAACCTAACAAGCCGGTTTATGCGACAAATAGGTACTGACATCGACGGATATTTACTGCCTTCTAATATATAAAAATATTTTTTAACATATTTAGGTTTATAGAAATTTATTTTACATAAGAATCTTACAAAATTCACTTAAAATGGATACTAAGCTGAAATTATTTTTTTGGACTGTACCTATGTCCATTTAGGTAGTTCCTTAAATCTAAAAAATCTAATTCAGCTATTCAATTTAATTCAATCATAAGTTGTGAGTTAATTTTAGAATACATTATATACATACCTAGGGACAAACAAAGATAAATAGGTATTCCAACTAAGATAACATTTTATTTTAAATTGGCGGAAGAAACACCAAAAATATGTAAATGTGTTTCTTCAACCCTATGTGATCACACGGAACGTTACCCGGTCCCGCCTCGAACCAAATCGTCATTATTATTCGATACAGTACTCCAGTACACAAATTGCCTAATTCCGTATACCAAATCGGTAGTTTTGTCCTTTTTTACATTGCTTTATGGTGTGGTAATAACATATTAGGTTATTAACTGTGTAATGGTCGAATTCATTATTGTAACAATAAAATGCGGTACTGGCGGAATAAGTTAATAGGTTTCTATTTGCATTATTTTTTTGGGATATTAATTTTTATTGAGTCTTTTATTTACTAGTTATAAAGAGGAACATTTTATATGAAATAATAATAAATAATCTGAAAGTATTTTTTTAAAGTTTATATGAAATAATAAAAAAACACTTTGAGACAAATAAATATTAACATTCTTTATAATAATCGCGCACAAAAAAGGAATGGATACAAAGATACGAATTTCTACTGAAATAATTTGTAGAATAAGTTATAATATTTGATTTGATTTAGGTTAGTCAAACTTAGTTTTTAGAGCCAGCCGACCTACCTACTCGGCTCTAAAAACCGGAAAATAAAAATATGCCTAAAAAAACGTTGGACCCCAATAATAATAATTATTATTTATATTCTCATTACAAAAACATCAATACAATGAAATAATACAGAATCCATGTGAGACTGGAGCCCGAATTAGGCATAAGCCTGTATCTCGGGTCTCCAGGAACCCACCCTAGCATTACAACAATATATAATGTCAAATACTGAGTTTGTATTTTCTAAATAGGTGTACCTACTCGGATCTTAAGTTTGGCTAAAGTTTACATACATATATCATCACCGTTGCCTTACGGCGCCCGAGACCGCCTAGATGGCCCCAGGGTACCCAGCGAAGGGGTTTTAATCCCACCTCGTCGTAGCCGATGGTATGAGTCTACACCGAACAAGTGGCTAGCTCGTCGCGATGTTTTGAATAGACTCAATAACCCATCTATAAACAGTTTCATAAGTTGGTATAGTAAAACTGGGACCGACAGCTTGTCGTGCTCTTCGAGGCACTATAGTGGTGTTGTCAAACAAATTTACATATTTTTTTTAATTAAAAACTCATTGGTACACACCGGGATTCGAACCAGGGACCTAAGTGTTTTTAAGTCCAAGGTCTAACCAACTCGGCCACGTATATAAAGTTTAGCAACGCCCAAATTCTGTTGCTTATAATTATTAATTATTATAATTATATTGGCGGCCTGATTCTGTTTCATTTAGATAACGTTAGCTTATCAAAATAACGAATCCTTTATAAATGACATTAAACAATCAGCAACAACAATAACTAATAAAGGCTTTATTCCCTCGTGTTACAGGTGCTTTTGCTTTAACAGTTTTTAGCATTCCGTGTGGTGTCAATTGTACCTAAAGGATTTCGTTAAAATTCGTTATTGTGACAACATAACGTTACCTTTAAAAAAAAAGAATAAGGCTGCTGGATGTTTAATACATAATTATGCTTATAATTAAATAGCCCGTAGATAATTTTCTTGTTGAATGTAAAATTAGTATTACGAGTTTCTAGTATAACAAAGTACTCTTTGATTACGAGTATGTAGCTGTTTACACAGTTTCCGGGTAACGGAAGAAGGGTTGTTATAAGTTTGATCCCTTTGTCTGTTTCCCCTGTTTGTCTATCTGTCAGTGGTATTGTACATAGTTGAAGTATTACGTAACGCAATTTGGGGGGAGGGGGGGTCTTGTAAAACGTTACGATGTTATACGTGTTACGTAACATTGTTTTTTTTTTTCTAAATAAAAAAAATAGGAATTAAAATATCCCATAGCTCTGAAACGGACGAACCGATTTTATTGCAATTTATTTACAAGGAAGAGATATTTACCAACTAGAAGAGAACTAAACGTATATTCTTATACAAACTTAAAACATGTTCTATAGAATATTGTAGTGAAAAATGTATTTTATCTCTTTGCAAAGATTATACTCATTGGTAATAATCATATGAAACACCATTTTAACAAAAACTCTCTGAAAAGTTTTTAAGTATCAAAATCTTTGGTAGAAATATTAAAATCTACACTTACTAATGTATATAGAACAAATAAAACTGTAATTAACAAAGAAATAAGTATAAACTAATAAAAAATTACAAAAATACCTAAAATAAAATTTAACAATAAATAATACAAAATTAATATCCTATGTCCACCATATCCAAACCCCGTCCCGGCCCGAAAGTACCCATAACACTGGCAAAAATCTTAAACTTTTTATACTAATTAGGTACAAATTATATGTACTAAAATTATATGTACTAAAATTTGGTTTTGTTTCAGGAAAATGGAAGCTACAAATCTGTCTATAGCACCCCGAGATCCTATAAAGACTCGGGCTGAACACAAGTCTATGCAGCTTAATAGTAAACCCAACCAGGTATGTTCTCCTAGGCATAGTGGGAGCGACCAATTCATATTTATTTCCTGGCCTTAACACTTTTTATGTTTGTTGTTTATATAATATAAAAGAATACATACATTTTACCGTAAGAAAAAATATTGAATGTCGTATATGTAGGTGTCCTAATATATTGCAAATTACATAAAATAAAATGTAGAATGTGCTTCTTAGCACAGTTTTATTTTATTTATTTATTAATTCCTTATTGGCGAGCTTAATGCCTTAGGCATTTTGTACCATCTAACCTTTGAGAGAGTAAAATATGCTTAGAGTCCTAAATATGTAGATGTCCTAGTTATATTTTTATATTAGGTATAATCTATACTAATATTATAAAGCTGAAGAGTTTGTTTGTTTGTTTGTTTGAACGCGCTAATCTCAGGAACTACTGATTCGAATTGAAAAAATATTTTCGTGTTGGATAATCCATTTATCGAGAAAGGCTATAGGCTATATAACATCACGCTACGACTAATAGGAGCGGAGTAACAAAGAAAAATGTTGCAAAAACGGGGAAAAATTATTCCTTTTAAGAGCGTACGCTGCGTAAACGGTTAAATTTGTACTGGATGCACGTGACGTAATGTTTTTTTTTTTTTTTTAGATTCTTTGTACTATAGAGAATATAGATACGTGGGTCGCGCCCCCTCGAAGGTACCCGCTTCATTGTTCAAATCAACTAAATATGATTTTTATATGAAAATATTGTATTTTTTTACGTTTGCACGAATAACTTGGAATCTGATTTTAGGCCAAAATCTCATTAGACAAAAGTTGTTCAAAATAAAAAAATACACAAGATATGTGGGTTTTAATACCCCGTTTTTTCAATTAACCATGTTAAAACGGCTATTATTTATAAAAAAAATCGATATATAAAATTATTAATAATCATCTTAGCTTAACAAAACTTTAGCTCAAGTTACCTCAATATATCATAAGTAAGCCATAAAATTTTCAGGTCACTCGCTCATGCGGCTTTTGTTTAATTGTTATGAGAAGATGGCAGTGCATGAATCAGTACTCTTATTTGCAAAATAGCTGGACGTATGAAAAAAAAAATTGCCAAAAAAAATTAAGATTGGAATGATTTTGAAAAATGATATTTAAAGCTGTAAGATACTCATAAACTTATTGTTACTAAACATCAAAATAATATAATAAATACTAATAACTGCACGAATTTTGGAGATATGGATACAAGAGTGATTTAAAACGATGCAGCAGTTTCCGCTACCCCGATTTTAAGTAAAAATCACTCAAAAATGTTGAATAGATTGAGATAAAATTGAGTTTTAGAAAACGCGAGTTTGGAGCGCTCGAAACGCCGCGCCGAGCCCGTGCGCGCGTCAGAGCTCTTCTCCATGTAGCTTTTAATGTTCTTATCGTTGCTCTAAATAAATGTTCAGTTTGTATCTAAATAATAAAAGGTTGAAGCTTTGGGAAACTTTTTGAAAATTTATAAAACTCTATTTATAACGTTCGTAATTGTTTATAAACTTTATACGTAAGTAACTCAGCAACTAATAAAGCTATCATGAAATTTCAAAAACGAATAGCTTTGTTGACTCAAGCACTATTAACACCAACTTGCAGAAGTGTAAAAAAGTTTAACTAACTTTGTTTAACATTAACAAATTGAAAGTATTTTTAAAACACTCCCATGACTGCCAAAAAATTAAAATGAATATTCTAGCACCTGGAATCGATGAATAGATTTTTGGCAAATAAAAAAAAATCAGGTGTCCAGCTATTTTGCAAATAAGGTACTGAGGACGTCCAGGCGGTCTTAAAATTATAAAATAAAATCTTACGAATTTGTAAATAATAATTAAACAAATGTAATAGGCATTGTAATTTTATAATTTATAATATTCTTAAATAATTTAATTAATTAATATGTCTATTTAATAACATTTTACTAAGTAAATAAAAACTGTAGGTACCTATTTTAGTAAATAGGTTTAATTTATTTTACATAAAAATCTAATTATAAAATAAATATTTGATCCAAATCGCTGTCTATCGGCATGGTGCCCAATACGCTGACAGCATTTCCTCTCTGAATGAGAATACTACTTTTCTGGGAAAAAAGCTGCCAGCTCTATTGTCACCAGAGATGTCTACAAGCTAAATAATATATTTTGTACCGTAGAACGTAGCGAACCGTAAATAAATCAAACAACAATTTCATATTATTAAGTTTTACCTTTGTTGAAAAAAATAAAGATTCATTCATTCATTATTAAAAAAAAGGTATATTTAATAACTATTTAATACTTTTGCACAGGTAGGCACAGTACTTCTGTATGGAGTACCAATAGTGTCCCTGGTGATTGAAGGTATAGAACGGCTGTGCCTGGCGCAGATCTCCAATACACTCCTCAAGCAATTCTCCTACAACGAGATCCATAATCGTCGGGTGGCTCTGGGCATCACATGCGTCCAGTGTACTCCCGTTCAGCTGGAGATCCTCAGGAGAGCTGGTGCTATGCCCGTCTCTTCCAGGAGATGCGGTAAGGGACCTGGTACTAGATTTGATAAATTTGAATATTTTTTGGTATTTTTCTTCTAATTTTTCTTTCTGATAACGGTGGTTTGATTTTATCATGGTTCTAATCAACTGGAATTGTTATACAAAGAAAAGTACTGAAATGAAGTAATTAGTAATTTTACGAACAAATCAATATCGTAAATCAAACTTTTTCTTATACAATAGGTACTTAACATTTATTTATTTGCATTTTTGATGTCGAATGAAAGAGAATTAAGGTGCCCTAATATTTGTATAAAATTTGGTTTCAGTATTTTTTTTGTATTCCAATTTCTTACACGATTATCTCTGCATACTATGTAATATTATTTTTGGTATGGTAATTGCCGATTTGTAAACATAGATACTTATTTTTATTTTCAAAACCAGCAGTTATATTTATTTATCGAAGTCTTTGTTATATTTCCAAACATTCTTGAGGTACCGGTGAGATTGTAACAGTATAGTTGGTGTAGGTATGATAACACGGCGTGAGGCAGAGAGGTTATGCAAGTCGTTCCTGGGGGACAACGCCCCTCCTCGGCTGCCGGAAGACTTCGCCTTTGCAGTCCACCACGAGTGCGCTTGGGGGTGCAGAGGTGCCTTTCTACCTGCAAGGTATATGCATTTATTTATTACCAGTTCTGGTGGATTATTCCACTGTTGGGTTAGAGTATGGACTTACACACATTTTAATTGGTGAACGGCATGTGACTTTGTATCTACCTGATGTAAGAAGATCTATAAAGTTTGTGAATGAAGTGGATCAGTACTTTTTCATTTGTGTAACAGCAATAATGGCTCCCAATCTCCTAGCTAAATTATGTGGTTACGAAATGGGTGGCGACGTAGTAGAATTTTTTGCATTACGAGTCTACTTTAATATCCTTGTCGAATAATGGTTAACTGCCCGTTTCGTAACCGAACCCTTAAAAAGAAAGTAACAAATGTGTATTTTATTCACTCAGGTATAACTCATCCCGAGCAAAATGCATCAAATGCGCATACTGTGGTCTATTTTTCTCGCCAAACAAATTCATCTTCCATTCCCATCGGGTGGGTCCTGGTGATAAGTACATTCAGCCGGATGCAGCTAACTTCAACTCCTGGAGACGACACATGAAGCTCAGTGGTACTCCGCCTGACGAAGTGGTCCATGCTTGGGAAGATGTCAAAGCCATGTTCAATGGAGGAACTAGGAAACGAATGCTTTCTGCTGCGAGGTACAATTTGTTTCTCGATTTTTAATAGTGAGTTAAATTTTCCTTACTGGCTTACAGATGTAAAAAGTTGCCCATTGTACATTATTCGGACACTATCTACAGATTAACCAGTTCACAAATGACTATTAGATCGATTTAATGTCAGATGACCAATTAGGAATCAGACAGTATGCAACTTCTTTTTACTCACATTTGGTAACTGCATTTAAGAATTTCTATTCTTACATTGATTTTGCAGTATATTTGCAGATTTTGTTTTTTAAATTACTGCGAAGTAATTACTTGAATAAGTCGAATTTAAAATTATTATTAACAATGCAATCATAAGTCTAAGTTCAGCTTAAAATCGTGTCACAGAAGGTTACCGATCCGCAGGCCAGGCGACAACGACGGCGCTGTAGAGCCCAAACGAGTTGCTCCCAGTCCTCCCCCCACCCACGCTCCTGTACCAAGACTAGCAGACTACGTGTGGGGGGCTAGACTACCCCTACCTTATGCCTTACCGTGGCTTAAACCTACGCTTTGGAGTCCAGGTAAGAGTGACACATTGTATTAAATCTATCTGTCTATATTTCGCGCGATGGATATGGTGGCAAAAATCAGAGATTAAGATCTGTATTAGATCTGATATGGATGAATTTGAAACTTTTAATATTTATTCAAGCAAGTCTTGTCTCTTTTTCTTTCCAAGAAAGAATAAAGGAGACATTGTTTAAATGGCTAGGCTATCGAACGCGAGATCGATCTATAAATACAGATCTTGGATCTGTGATTGTATATATATCTTCACGGGTGCCTTACGGCGCCCGAGACCGCCTAGACGGCCCCAGGGTACCCAGCGGAGGGGTTTTAATCCCACCTCGTCGTAGCCGATGGTATGAGTCTACACCGAACAAGTGGCTAGCTCGTCGCTATGTTTTGGATAGACTCAATAACCCATCTATAAACAGTTTCACAAGTTGGTATAGTGAAACCGGGACCGACAGCTTAACGTGCTCTCCGAGGCACTATAATGATGTTGTCAAACAAATGTACATAATTTTTGTAATTAAAAACTCATTGGTACACACCGGGATTCGAACCAGGGACCTTAATGTTTTTAAGTCCAAGGTCTAACCAACTCAGCCACCACGTATATATACCACGTATATATCTGTGATTGATAAGATTTATATTAATTCAAGACTCATCTAAAGATAGTCCACAGCATTCAATAATTATAGGTAAGAGGAAAATCTGTAGGTATTTAACTTCGTTAGACCGACCGACAATGCAGTCGTTACCCAAAAAACAGTTGCGAATAGCGTCATGTGACCTAGTCATGTTTCGGTTTTAGTCTGTGGGTTTGCCGGTTTTCATGAGACTACGTGTCAAGGTGGTAGTCTCCTTTCAGGGTGCGGCTATGAAACGGGTGGTTAAATTTACGATAAGCAAGGTTATTAATACTCGTAATGCAATTCGTCTCTGTCGCCGCCCATTTCGTAATCGCATCATTTAGCCGGCATAGTAGGAGCGATCAATGTTGTTTAACATCAATTATTGGTCGACCTCATTCATTGACTTCGTAGGTCTGCTCACCACCAGGTAGATGCCTTACAGTGTATATAGTCAAATGCCGTGCTCTAATAAAAAAAACTAATTAAATACCACGAGAACCTGTGGTATCAGCACGAGTGAAAAAAAAAAAAAAAAAATGTCTACTGACAACCATAAATGTGGTCAAAATCCTTTGCGTTGACTAATTGAACACAATTTCAGGTGCACTAACAGCATTAAGCTCAGTGGGTGCAATGGAAGAGCCTCGAGCGTTCCGCCCTGTCCGTTCGCACCGCCTGGAGTCTCCCCAGCTGTCTCCCGTGGTGTCTCCTGTACTGTCTCCGTCGCGGTCCCCAGGACGATCGCCCCCGAGGTCTCCCCAGCCGCCTTCGCCCACTCGGTCCTCGAAAAGTGATAGAGATAGCGACGAAAGTGTCGACGTGGAAACTACTGAAGAAGAACGCAATACGCGGGATATTGTAAGTATTATTCTAACTATCTCAGAACAAAAGACAGCTGTACCTCCTAGCACTGTATCGACAGTATGAAAAACATGATTGTGGAAAAGTGACAGCTATACGCAGTGGGCGGAACATTTTTGAATATTATACCCCGTACACTTTTAAATAAATCAGCGGGCTTTTGTCTATCTCTAATCTTAAATTTATATAAATTGTACCAATTTATATAAATTCTTTATTTTATTATTATACTATACAACGGTATTCATAAAGTAATATTGTGTCCTTGAAAAACACTTTAGTTAAGTAGGTTTTGGCTCTATTTTTAGCAACAAAAATAAATATGCTTAAAAGAAACAATACCTCATTTTACTAAAGTGTTCTTCAAGGACCGTTTTTCCGTTTTTTAACTTTTCATCGATTCTAATCCATTACCAACCAATGAAAAATGAAATAAATATAACTATTGAAGGAAATCTAGTGAAGTTTCAATCGCATTATCTCTTTCACGACAAACTCGGCGCTTTTCGAGCAAACTGAGCGCTTTCCGCTCATCCAATTTAAAAGTTCTCAACGAAAATTTTTCCAATCACCTCGTCCGGGGCTTAGTAATCACTCCAGACTCCAGATTACGAGTTTTTCTCACTTCCCACGTACTAAACTTACTCACTTTATTACGTTCTTTTGAATAATTCTAAATTGCTACGGAATTGCTGCACAATATGCTCAGGCACTTGGAATCCTTTCTCGTTAATAGGAAACTAAACTTACTGTTTTATGGATCACAGTGTATTTACTTTCGTGGGTTCAATTCCTACTCATGGCAATAACAATATTAGTACGTTTTCTTGACATTTTGTCATGGTCTTATTTTTTTATTAAATATAATATGTCGCATATTAGAATTGTTGTTTCTGGTACATATCCCGTTATAGAGCAAGCTTAGAGATTACTTTGTGACCAGATAAATTCGTGTAAAATCTTTATGAATATTGAAACTTAAAATGAACTTCTTACAAACTATTATGCTTGCTGTCTTGTGCCCGGTTGCTTATAACTAATACTAATTTAACCAATATAGGTATCGTACGGCGTACCTATTACAATAGACAAAAATGACTTCAAGAATGTTAAACAAATATTCTCATTATGTTTCATCTTAATTTCATCTAGCTCATTGTCTGGAGACGCCCTTGGGCATAGGTACTGCCTAATGGTATATCCTGCTGTCCAGAATCAACGACTCAAAGTTCGGCATTAAGTTATATAATAAACAATAACAAGCCGAACTCAAAGAGACGTTTGCCATTTAAGTTGGTCTCCTCCCCAGAGACCAAGTTATATTCAAAATGGCGGCTCACTTAGCAACATTGTCACGTCGTTAAACTCTGTAATTACTGGCGCACTCGAATTCAAATGGACTTCATTTCGATTTTAAATAAGGGAAAATGTTTAATTTAGTGCCGGTCCCGATTGACTCGCGCCAATTAAATGAGGATTTGTGAGCGAGCGGAACGAAGCGCTTTTTGTAAAAAAGTATACGACTCCAAAATGTATACATTTACTTTACTCTACTATAGGTACCTACTTGAGTTTTTTAATGTCTTTGAACAGCTTTTATTTCGCGTCGCAATTTTCAAAAGTCCCTACTTTTAAAATTTAAATTAATTGCTACTGATTTTTAGATACTTACTTACTATTTTAATAAAATAATTGTGTAATTATGAATTTTTAAATTTAAATATACAGTTATGAAAAAGGTTAAGACTTTTACGACATTGTTTAAATTAACAACTAGAAATAGGGAGGCATAAACGCATCGTATTGGTCATTATAGGTTTATATATTTTTTATTTTTTTTTCGTCCTAAAAAGAAATTTCCATCTCAACCAGAAAACGATGCAGTAGTTTCCTGAATAACTGGTAAACCCACAGTACTACTTCTTTAATTATTGAGTTCCTACCTAAAATGTATAAGTTTGGTCCAGCAAATGTAAAGGATTTTTTCATTGTTATTAAAGGTGTTTACCTTTATTTGAAGTTTGTTTACTAAGCAGCTATTATATGTAAATAAAGGAGGCGTCGAAGCCTCTCTAATGATCGAACGTAATGCGTAGTAATTAACAGGGGTGAAGGGCTCTCCGGGTAAGCCTTTCAGAGCTGTGAAGTACGTATTTTCTATAACGGGATTTCAAATATAACTATCTCTGGGTAGATGATTTTAATATAGAACAGAGTAGGTATTATATTGCTTGTATACATATATAAACCTTACTGAAATAACGTAACTTATTTACATCTGATTTAATTAGCGAAAATAAAGATTATGAAATTACTCAGTCTGTGAGTTTGTTTAATCGTTTATTATCCAGTTAACTAAATAGCGTTAACTTTCCACTAATTAGAAACATATTTTCACAGGGAAAATAATAATGTTTATAGATAGATTATTGAATCTATCCAAAGATCGAGACGAGCTAGCCACTTGTTCGGTGTAAGAAGACGCTTATACCATCGGCTACGACGAGGTGGGATTAAACCCCTCCGCTGTGTATGCTGAGAGGCGGCCTCGGGCGCCCTAAGGCACTGATATTTATTTTTGTCAATAATTAGATGTTATTTTTTGACGGAATCTATCCGAATTAAAAAAATCATAACGTAAAAATAACCTACTTACCTTAGCAGTTATTTTAAATTATGTCTGCACGGAAGTCCGGTGGTCATGGGTTCGATTTCCACTCTGGGCATATAATATTAATACAACAGTTCGGCTTGGTCTGGGTGTTTTTTTAAGCTTAGAGTATGTTTGTAACCAGGACAATATGTGTGAAATGTTCTACTTACTTACATATAATTTTATTATTAATTTAACCATGCATTCAATTACTATAAAATTAATAGAATTGTTCAATCAGGTAGAAGCGGTTGATTTTTAAGAGTCGGCGCTCTGTCTCGCCGCGGGCCCCCAGCACACAGGGGCACGCGGCGCTTTCAATGTTATTGAATTTGACCCCATTGTCTTATTGAATACACTCAACGGTTGTAGGGTTGACAATATTACTTACCCCACTTGTAATTTTTAAAAATAATTTTGGGTACATTTTATGCTGAGTAAGTACAAGTTTATGCAGGTAAAATAAATTTTATATTACCTCAGAACTCCATCATTTATAAAACGATTATTTTGGAAATTTATTTTTATTTGAAAGGATATCTTTTCAGAATAGTCCCATATAAGTTTAATCTATATCAGTTCTTTAGTTTGATTTCTAAATTAAACTGGAATAAATGTGTCATTAGGTGGTGTTTACAGTCACTAGTAGGTACTCCCAAAGTACTGCTGAATAGTCCTTCCGGCTTTACCATTGTACAATACCGGAAGATATGCACCGGAACTCCGTAATAAAAGAATGTAACCTAGCCGTGTTTGGTATTAATGGAATTGGCATGAAATGCATTCTGGCAATAGGTGCCGTATATTCGTATAAGGACCGATTCGACCAAAAGAATAAATAATTTATACTTGGGATTGTAATGTTGAATTCCATACAAATATTTATTTGTAGATTAAATTATTAATACTCAGAATAATTATTTGTATGTGATTTGACATTACTAATCTCGGTATAATTATACCCACTTTTGGTCGTATCGGCAATAAGTCATGTTTCTAGAAGACAGATTTTGGTCGCCAAATTGAAGTCGAATTTTTCCTTTTTTCAAAAGGTATAAAGGTATTTTAAATAAATACCTAAGTATATACATATAATTTATTCAGCACATTAAAATTACAATGGGGCTTAGCATAACCAGATAGATAAAGTTTCGACAAAATATAGTTTATTCATTCATAAAATCTGGGATAGTACTATTAAATATTCTTTGCCTGGAGCCCTATTACTACATATCAAAGTTAAAAATTGACATATTTCCCATACTAATTATGTTGCCTTCAGCTAAAATTAGTGGTAGATAAGTGTCACCAGTAGGTATATCTCGGAAAAATAAAAACTACGAGCTGTTAAAAAAACCTTTTGAAAATAATAAAAAATAATAATTATTGTTAAGGTCATGATCTTTTTTACTGTCAATTTCTGTCAACCCTATCGGGGACCGAGGATTCCTGAGGGTGCGTATACAAATATTTTGACTGCACACTGCTAGCGGTACATCATACACTCTGTATCCAGATCTAAGCCGATTAAAGCAATCATCTATATTAAAGTGAGCATAAATCGCTAATGACTTATTACTTTGTCAAAGATTGTGATTGGTTATTCATTATCAAAGGATTATTTTATTAATATAATAGGAATTTAGCCCTTATAAAAGCCTAATAACATCCTAAGGCTGGTTTATTAAAAAGAGTACCTACTTAATAAAATGTATCATAAGTAGATTAATAATTCAAAGAGGAAATGTCGCGCGTACGTTTTAATATTTTTCTAATTTTTGAGTAAGTATTTTAAAAGCGGCCCAGCCTAGTTGTTAAGTCACTGCCCAACTGCTGATAACAAGGTTAAGCAGATGACAACAAGGCCGGACCTGGGATGGGTGACCGCTTTATACCACTATAAACTCCGAAACAAGGTCGCCACTTGTTATGTGTGGCCTCCGAATACCATCGGCGAAACGAGTTAATCACTATCGGTTAATCGTTTAAACGGTTCTCGGGAGCCAAAAAAGCACCCGTTATGGTATTTTTTTTTAAATTTAATTAGTTTACCTATGTAATAATAATATTCTTGTTATTATCTTTTGTGTTATAAAAAATAACTTCTCAAATACATACTAATCTTGAGATTGATGGCATATTTATCCTAGTTTTAAGTCGACTAATTTTGATCGAATGTAATTTCTACCAATCAAGAATATTGATTGAATTTATTTGAATCATGGAATAATTTTCATTGAGAAACCATCGTTTCAATAATTTTCTGCTACTATATTATTAAGATTTGATTTAGTAAAATGATTCATTCTGTCGGGAAACGAGAATTATATAGGTACTTACTACAAAAACTTCAGCAATTTGTGTAGGCGTTATTTATTTTATTACCCAGTATTAGTTTTATGTCGCTACACATTGAGTTCACACGGGCCGGGTCACGTCTTCACGGCTCACCAAATCCTCCCCAACGCCAATTTTTATCGCAAAAAAAAAACAACAAAGAAATCCGACCGCGACATCCGTATTAAGGAGACATATTACGCCAATCCTCTCAACGAACATTAACGGCAACAAATACGTTTATACCAAACGAGGAGCCGTAAATACTTTTCCAGGGGTCCCTCTCGGTATCCCGGACACGTAGGTAATAGATACTTTGGCAGAGATTGCCGGGATTGCCAGTCCGGGATTCAATTGTTGGCAGGAGGCTGGTATAAATCACGCGGATGTCTGGGACGGCGCATTACACCGTCTCACCTCGCGGACTCACGTACTCACTTTATGTTGTAAATGATTGCTGTTGTTTATTCTTACAATGTCTATGTTTTTTAAGAACACATATTACTATAGCCCAGTTTCTATGATTAACATTACGTAACAAGGCACATGATTGGTGAAAAATTTACGTGACGTGACATTCTACCATTAATGCGTCCTTGTTAACTAATATGATCTTAGCAAGATTTTGATCTTTATTTTAGAAGCAATGATTTATAAATTTAATACAACATAGAATTCTAAATTTGTATGTTTGCTAGAATTGAACACGGTCTCAGAGGTCTAATTGGAGGCAAAATAAGATTTTGTGTGCTAATTTCAAATGCGCCAATTATTGATAAAAGTTAGTTGCCTACTTTTATCAATCGTGGAGTTCGTCGGATAATATTGTAACATTTTTTAATCAAGGAGCTTGAGTTTAGCAAGGAGCTTGAGTTTAGCAAGGAGCTTGAGTTTAGCAAGGAGCTTGAGTTTAGCAAGGAGCTTGAGTTTAGCTTGGAATCTCTTTTAAATGGATGGTTTATTTTTTATCTCTTGTATCCAATGATCATTCAAGCACATCTGCTAAGTTTTAAACATTTACTTTCAGGATGCGGTTACGAAACAGTATGTTTGTATCGTCAAAAATACTGTTTTGTAACCGCATCCTAAAAGAAAATGCTAGAATAAAACGAATAGAAGAATATTGTGTCGTAATGGCATTTAGCCGGCATAGTGGCCGGCGTGATCAATATGCTGTTAAACAACAATGTATTGATTGATTCTATTCATGGACTTTGTAAGTCTGATAGATAAAACTATAAATATCAACATGTCGTGCTCTAATAAAATTATAACACGAATATTTAAATTAATTACTAATAAAACTAAAATGTAATTTTTGTAGCAAGTGTAAATAAATGATGTTCCATTGGACGTGTGTAGTGGGCGTGTAATTAAGTGCAAGCAGTCATCCCGGAGTCCCGGGGGCCGGGAGTCCCCGGGGACCTCGCTCGGGCCCCAGACTGCAGTGCACTGCATTCTTGTCATATTGTTCTGTGATTACTATAGACTAATATTATTCAATTATATTTATTAATTGATTCAATTAGATGGGTATTTTTTGTTTTTGTACCTGTAACTAGCTGATCCACGCAACTTCGTCTGCGTAACTTTAACCGTTTATGCAGTGTACGTTCTTAAAAGGATTTTATTCCGTTTTTCCAACATTTTTATTGTAACTTCGCTGCTATTGGTCGTAGCCTGATGTTATGTAGCCTATATCCTTCCTCGATCTATCCAACACTAAAATATTTTTTTAATTAGAACTAACACGCTTATATCAGGAACTACCTAGTTCCTGATATAAGCGTGTTCAACCAAACAAACTCTTTATATATTAGTATATCTTTATAATATTAGTATAGATTACGTTAGAAAAGTTTTGCAAAAATAAAAAATATATATATCTATCTATATATGGTACGCATAGTACAAACTAGAGCTTAGTTTGTGGCCAGAGCAATATGTGTAAATTGTCCTACATATTTTTATTATATAAACCCTGTTCAATTTTATTTTTTTATTTGCTGTAAAATTATATCGATATTATGCTGTGCCCCTATCTATACCTCTATCTTAACCCTGTTAAGTTACAAAATATTTAACAAAATGTGTCTATCCCTTTTTTCTATTGTTCATATTAGGGTTTCATTGTTAACTTCACAACGTACGTTCCGCTCAACATATGACATCAACTTTATTTTTTATTTTCGGCCCCTCCAGCTCGGTCTTTCTGTTCAAACAGTTCACCAACTCTCGCTCACTCTCTTATTCATGACAGCCTTTCATGACGATCTTTAGGTATAGGTGCATGTAAGGTTTATATTTTAGAAACAATACTAAAAGTCAGAACATAAATTAATAATCATGAAATGTGTTTTTATTTTTATTATCGTCATTGATATAAACATCAAAAACACAAGGATACAAAATAATGAATGATTTTTTTATTGTATCAAAAAAATGCAGGAATTTGATAAACAACTTCTGTAAGCTACGATGTGCGTAGTACTGGGCCCTAACAAAAAAAAGACAACTGTGTCTTTAGTAATCGATATTTATTTAATAATAAAAAATATAAAAATTTGAACTTTCTATTATTTAGTTAAAATATTAATGTTTTTTTTTTAATTTACTATAAGAATTACTAAATATTTAAATAGACTCGTAATGCAAATACGTCCATGTCGCCGCCCATTTTGTAACTGCCATCACTTAGCCATATTGTTTAACAATAATGAATTGATCGACCCGATTAATGGAATTTGTAGGTCTGCTTAACATCAGGTCAAAGTTTCAGATACAAAGTCACATGACGTGATCCATTAAAAAAAAAAAAAATTGTCTTTTGTTGTATACCTAACTAAGCTGGTAACTTTGTGAGCAATGTTAATATAAAAACGAAAAACAATTATTTCCTATACCTTATTTCACCCCGAAATATTCTAACAGCTATTTAACAAAAAACGCATATACCTAATAAGGACCAGTCGTTTTTAAGTGATGCTTGTACAAACAAACAGACAGACAGACACAAATTCTTAAAATTATAGATTATTGCTCTGTTACCCATTTATAGCCCATCTTTTTTTTATTAGATCAATATACGGTACGGTATTTATTCATTTACAATTTTATTATATGGTCGCAGTGACATTATAAGAAATAATTAAGTAGATATAACTTGATTGAAGTCTTCTATCGGATAAACAAATCTAAAGTAATAAACATTAATTTACTTTGTGAATAACTTTCCTTCGATCCAAAAAACATTAACACAAAGCACAACCATTACGACTGAGTTCCCTGCGACTTATATTTTATTCAGACTCTTCAATCAAATCGAATCAAACGAATACATAATAATCGAATTAGGTCGCGACAAGTACAACTTTGTGTTGTTCGACAATACAATGTTATCTAGGGAAATTAAATGTTTGTTGTTGACAATAGAAAACATTAATACGTAGCTTGGTCGGTTCACAGCGTAGGGCAAAAAGCTTGCCGTTACTTAAATGCCGCGCTGGCATTTAGCTCAAATGTTATTTTTTATTTACCTCATTTGGGATTTGGCATTTTGATTTAATGGCTAAAATTAAACTTGGGGGATATTAGTTTATTTTTTGCTAGTTTGCGTTATTACGAGTATTAATCAACGCACAAGCAATATGGACCTGTGGTTTTGACAAAGGCCTAAATAACCTAGGACCTTGCTTGCCGCCCTCGGCGCAATACTTTAATAGGTCTGACATACTACTACATGTTGACATGATTGTATATAAAATATAAAGTCCTTTTCCAAAACTTAAAAAAAAACTAGTTTAGCGCTCTGAATGATTGCTATTACCACCGCCTATATCTACAGTTGCAAAACCGTCAATTTAAGTAACCATTTTCAGTTATTCTGTGCGTTTATCGGATTTCAGGAATCCACAGCCTGCTTTCTTGTTGAGGTGATAACCTTCTTCAGGGTGTGAGAGTTACGAAACGAGCATTTGACGATAAGACAGCGAATATTAATTCATCACGTCATTGTCGTCGCTCATTTCGTACCATTTAGCCGACAATCGATGCTGAACAACCCTATTCATGGATTGATTACCATCTGGTAAATTCGAAGTCACATGTCGTGCTCCTATAAAAAACACCTACATGGACCTACATGGATTTTGTTATGTGCTTACACGCATATAACAAGGCCATATGCCGTGCTATAAAAAATAAAACTTACATTTATATTTTTGATTTAGACCCTGTCCATCTATATATTTATTTTACTCAAGTCCTTTTAGATAAGGTCTATAACTGTTCTAAATTTAAAGTTAAATGGACCTTCCTTTTTTTGGGGAGATCCTTTTTAGATTTTTTTAGAACCTCAAAAAACGGTAGGTAAAGCTGAAAATGAAACCAAATAGATTATTGTTTGCGTGTCATCATTATACATGTCTGGTTATGTCGTGTGATGCAACAGCCTCGATTAATAATGTAAACAGAACCACTTCATGCGACAAGGTAACCGCGATCGCGCCATACCGCGGAATTACGCCAATAATTATACCAAACTCCATTCATATTTTATTACTTGGTCACATAGATCTTTGAAAGGTTAGATAGGGTAAAATTGGGACAGATTCTCAGTGAGTTAAGACGCCCCAATTTTAATCTAATTTTTAAACAATCTAAATTTTATTACGTTCAACGCTACTCATGTTCCTAGCTTGCTAACCTAGAACGTGGATTGTAATATCTATCATCAAAACTAGACACCAACGCTCATGATTGGAAGGTTACATCTGAACTTTCTCCATCGACCCCCTGGGATGTTCAATAAGAATTTTGTTTCTTGTTGGACCCCCTAAAAGTTGCTGGAGGGTACATCTAGAATTTAAAGATTGGTGGAAAAGTTACCTAACGTTACATTACACAAATCATATTTATGTTCTGTGCACTGGTTTCCGGGTGCCTTCGATATTTGGTACTGTATTTAATTTTAAATTAAATTAACATGACCGGTTTTTATGAGACACAGAGTACCTATGTTGACAACATAATATTATTTATAATTATATTTTTAATATTATATTATATTCCAGTTCCTCACATTCCTTGTTACCTTAAATTTTATTATTATTATTATTTATCAGGCAGGCAGTTGAAACAACTGATAGAAGCCTGTATCTTGTTATTCTTAAGTGTTAACTATTTCTTAGCTGGTGTGGTTTAAAGTTGTACAAACGAGTTTTAAATCGATTGACACTCTCAGCTGAGACAAGTACTTTTGGTAGTGCATTCCAAGCATCCACAACTCTGTTGCTCTGAAAATGCTTGTGTAGGACAACCCTCACAAGCATTTTCTGAGCATATAAAACAAGAGCCTTTAATAATATATATAAGGCTCTTGTTTTATCTAATTTATATTGGTGCCCTCGTAGCTGTGGAACATTTATTCAAACTTTTGCAAGTCGTAGTGTCAATTATATTATATTATAGTAAATTAATCCTAGGTAAATTTGATTGACGTTCTAGAAACTGGGGGTTCTGGGTATTTGACAGCCTCTATGATAATCCTAATTTATGTGCCCCGGGCAGTTTTACTTATCTACTTGTAAATTAGTTTTTCTATTTTACAACTCATACACCTAGCAAGTTATCCAAAAGATAACTGGCAACCCTTGCAACTGATCGCAAAAGATAAAAATAATATTAAACATATTTTAATATTTTAGCATTTCAAAAACATGTCATGTAAAACTATTCTATTGATCTTACTATCAACGGATGTTCAAATTGTCTTTGATTAATAAGGTTTTTTTTTCTATGACTGAAGTAAACGCTTTTTTAACTCTATGGTAATGTGTACTGTGACAGCAACGCGTGTCGTCCGCATTTAAATCCAACAACGCATAAACATAGATAAACAGGGGCGCCGGATGGGGGGTATAAGGACTTGGAGAAAAATTGGTAAAAAAAATGGAATTTGATTACTGGACCCAATTATGTCCTACTAAATACCACTTTAAGTAGCTGACACTTCTCTCTTACCGCATTATATTTGAGCTCGAATAAAATGCGGGTAGAGGAAGGTAGTTCAAAGGTAGTTCGATCGTACCATCACGGGTGCCTTACGGCGCCTGAAACCGCCCAGACTACCTCGAGGTACACATAGGCACAGAAGAAATAACAGAGGTGGGATTTTATTCCCACGTAGCCGATGGTATTCTGACTCTACACCGAACAAGTGATCAGCGTCGTGGTCTTTTAAAATTTAAATCACGATACATGTTGAAGTTATTAGATTATGATGATTATTAGTTAAACGCTAGTTCTGGAGGGTGACATTATTTAAGTAATTGTGTTGGGATGCGTGACGGATCAGATAGTAGGAGCTCTCGTGTTCCTAATCGGGACAATACTGTGTT
The DNA here is from genome assembly GCA_947458855.1 of Monopis laevigella. Lineage (NCBI taxonomy): Eukaryota > Metazoa > Arthropoda > Insecta > Lepidoptera > Tineidae > Monopis > Monopis laevigella. The sequence goes on from OX381593.1 coordinate 16,924,313, forward strand.
TGAAGCACGAACTAGATTATTACTGACATTTCAGACAAATAACTGTTACTAAATTACTTTTAAGTGGAACAATAACAATTTATGTTTCATAGTAAACAATAGAAACCGCTTTAGATTAAGGCTATTAGGGTTGACTTTAGTTTGTCTTAATTAACTGACTCAGTACTTGCATAGTAACTTTTTTTCTATTGTATGTGTTTAGAATAAAATATTATGTGTAACACATTAGATGCCTACACATAGGTGCTATTTCAATTAATCCGGCTCGAAGGACCGTTTGATAAACTATATAGCAGATAACTGCTGCTTACACAATTGTTTTATCTTTTTTACTACCGCTACTTCAGATGGCAACCATAGTTGCTATCGGTACTTGTACTATTATTTCTTCTGTGCTATCGGTTAAAAAAGATAGATTCAGTAGCAATTCAAAAGGGGGTTGCATAGCTCAGTTAATAAAAAGATACCCTCTACGAGCAGCGGGGTATTGCTTTTGTCGGGTTTTTGAATGACATTTAATATACAGGGTGAATTTTTCAAGAGGGCCTTTAATCCAAATGCATACTACAAGGAATAGCGAACAAAGCTCAAAGGAATCTCGAACTGATTTTGATAAAAACTAAAACTGCATCATTAGAATTTTGAAAAAAAAAATCTAGCTGAGAATCGAACAGGAGGTTTTTTCGACTAAGTGCGAAGTATGACAAGGTGTGGAAGGGGTCCTAAATTTCAAAATCTAAATACGTGACATCACACTATCACACTAGGGATGAGGAGTCTCACAAATGACCAGTACCCGTAGCATGCCCAAGCTAAGACAAGATATGGGGTCGCGGACCAATGTCAAAAGTAACTATTTTTTAGTATCAACCAATCAGAGCGCTGCAAAGTTGCACCTGATTGGATATAAAATAAAAAAAAAATGTTTGACATCGGCTCGCCACTTTATCTCTTGTCTTGGCTTGGCCGTGCTACGGGTGCAGCTGTGACAAGGACAGGGGGGAGGTCATAAATCCATAAAATTTTGTTGAACCCTCAAATTGATAAATTTATAAAATACATTTACAGAGTTGCCCGTGGCCGTTACGTCCCAGTCGTCGCACGGCACTAAGGCCCGAGGACCCGTGCTGGAGCGCGCTGGTGCCCAAGGTGGAACGAGATGACGACGACAGGACAGAACCCTGGCGACTCCCGGACCTACGTTCTGCTCCTCTCCACTATATTCATGACCGTGGTTCGTATAGTCTTCCAAATATAATCATCATTAGGTTATAGATCATTTACCAGTTATCACGGTCTTACTTAGCGCTGAAGACTGCCTAAAGCCCGTGTACCCAGCGAAGAGTTCATGTTTTCACTTCTTTGTCGCTGATGGTTTTATGAATCTACGCCTAACGTGGCGAGTCTGCTGCGGTGTTATATGTTAATACTAAAGCTATACCTACATACGTGCAGGCCGAGGTGGTTAGACCTCAGACTAAAAAAACAGTAGTTTTTAGGTCCCCGCGGTTTAAACCCCGGTGTGAACCCGTGATGTCATAAATATCATCACAGGTGCCTTACGGCGCCCAAGACCGCCTAGACGGCCGTAGGGGTTTTTATTCCATCTTGTCGTAGCCGATGGTATAAGTCTGTACCCAATAAGTGGCTAGCTCGTCGCGATGTTTAGATAGACTCAATAATCCATCTAGCAAGGTATATAAACAGTTTTACAAGGACCGACAGCTTAACGTGCTCTCCGCGAAGCACTATAGTGGTGTTGTTAAACAAATGTGCATATTTTTTTAGATTAAAAATCATTTGTACCCACCAGGATTGTTTTTAAACACATAAAAGCATTTAATTTATGGCTTTGGTCGTTCCCATATGTCGGCTAAATTATTTTACGAAGTGGGCATAGGCCTGGCCTGGGATCCGCCATAGGCACTCGTGATACATAAATTATGCTATAACCGTCAGACAATTTACAAAAATAGCATCATGAATTTGATAAGCAAAAATGAATACACAAATAACACTCTTATTTAACTTTTAATCTAATACTTTTTATTTTACGTCAAACCAGATTTTACTGTCTAATAGGTAAACCACCACCAGCATTAATTAGTGGTGCAATTCATGCATGCATCTAAATTGGAGGTTTATTATAGATATGTTTACCTACCTTAATTAGAAGATAAAATATTTACTTTTTTTCTATTCCTGGATGTGTTAACTAAGTAGGTATACTATTTTGTAATAAATATATATTACCTGTGAAAGTCTATTATCGATATTTTTATTCTGTAAGACTTCTTGTTTTTTTTCTGATGACAATATATACAATTGCAATTAAATATAATATTAACATTGTCAGACTTTAGTTTCTTTTTATATTAATATTTTAAATTAGTTATGAATTGATATATTTTTTCAGGAGAAGGTTGCGCTGCATGCGCCGCCCCGATCCCCTTGTTAGCGCCAACAACGGCGCCTGCGCAGCATTAGCACCCTTACTTCTACAAATATTTAGATACCTAAGTAATGTTCAAGATAATTACTGATTTTTTCTCTTGTGTTCTTTTACAACAGTGGTGAGTCGTGAAGCTTTATAGTGACCCGTCAGTATCACATTAACGGAACATGATGCTCCAGTTGCACCAAAGTGTCCGTTAAAGTAATTGTAACGATTACAGTTAAAAATGGCGTCGAATGTACCTAGTGAGGGGTTACAATGATTGTACAAAATTACTTATTTATTAATATCGACTGCAAATATTGATTTACGGTTCTCAAACCATCAAAGAATAATTCTAAACTTAATTAAGAGTATTAAAATATTAATAAATGCGAGAATTCAACAAGAACAAAAAAAAGACATAAAAGTGCTATTATTGGCCCCCTCTAACACAATTATTGCCACCCATAATAGTATAATGATTGTAATCGCTGTAATTGTAGTGCTCCAATGAATATAGCCCTAAGACTCACGATAAAAAGCAACGCTTTGAACATCCATCATCACAAAGCAAGAAGTTTTAAGTGAAATAACTAATAGTCTTAGTGAATTTTCATTAAAAATATTAACAAACTTGTTGCACTGGAAGACATGACAGAAAACATTGTTTTCGGTGTTGCCACTTATGAAATAAAAGAAACTACTAATCAGCGTTGCCAATAAATAAATGGTGTATATTAATAAATATTTTGTTACTATTTTTACAGTTTGCAATTCTTAATACTTGCGTATTTAGCTTTGAGTGCCAATCACTGCAGGGGGGGCAAAGATAGTACCTTCTCCCTACCAGTTTTATTTTGAAAGTCGAATAACAGCTGGTACCGTTGACGGCATTTTTAACTGTAATCGTTAAAATTACTTTAACGGACACGTTTGTGCAACTCAGCCTAATAGCTTAAAACCATTGCATAAAGCCTTAGATACTTAAAATAAAGTTATAATCGCCTAAGCTAACGGTTAATTAAATAAAGCTTATTTCAAATAGAACTATCTATAATAATTACATGTCAGAGAAGATTCTGAGATAATGTATTCAATACATAATATATATATATATATATACACATAAACTTAATATCTATGTATTATTTATTCGAAATTAAATGAATATAATATAGCTTACTGAAATAAAATAGTTTTAGGCAATTTTAATTACATTAAATATTATTCAGACTATTTAGTATTTCAATACTAGCTTGGGTATGTATGAGAGGTTGTCTTAGAAATAATATACCTAGGCACAATTATGATCGAATAGAAAAAAAAAATCCCGTGGAACCATGTGTCGCAAATGAAAAAGAAAATTGGCTTCTCCATCCAATTTGGTTATTTTAACATTACAATACTAGGTAAGTAGTGTAATGGAGAAGACATTTTATTATTTATTTGCGGCGTTTGGTTCCATAGCAAAAGATTTTATATTTGATCAGAAGATCTCATTTATTTTTCTTTAGCCCTACTACCTACAACCTTCCTAAGTCGCCATATATAAATTATTATTATTATTATTTTGGTGAATGGCTTTTCACTTGACGCGTAACTCTGCCATGTCAAGTTGTTGCCATATATAAATATTAAAACGTAAAAAGAAAGTTGGGGTAGGTATGTATAATTTTGTTGTGATTCTTAATAAATAAATCGATTTCAACAAGATCTGCCTATTGGGCAGCAGCTACCTATAGGTAATGGTCTGCGAATAGACCTTATGTAAATAGTATGTTATATATTTGTAAATATAAAATATAGTCACAAAAGTATTTATTGTTAATAACATTTTGTAATTCTATTAATTTATTCAATAAAATTGTAAATACCTAGTTAATATACAAGGTGAATAAACGGGAAAGTTGAAGATGTACAATTTCCACTGAATGGGGAACTATTATTGAAAAAATTCAATCAAATTCCCTATTTGCTATACAGAAAGAATAGATTTATAAAACTATTAATAAAATGTTTTATACTACACTATTAACTGTAGCCGTAGTGTGAGTTTTTTAACGTTTACTTTACAGTTAACTATTCTTCTGCGTTAACATTTTCAACACGCTCGCTTTTTTAGTTCTCAAAATTTCCGCTTGGGGCACTGAACTATTTGCCATACAAATTTTAGTTAACTCAAACGTAAAGTTAGAAAACTCACACTAGGGCTACTGATCGCTTTTCACCATTAGAATATTTATAACACTAGGTACCTACCTAAAATAACCAACTAGGTACCTTACTTAATGTTACTAAATACTAATTATTATATAAAAAATAAATAACTTACTTAACTATGAAATTATTACCAATTAATAAATGAGCCACGCTATTCGTATGAATTGGAAAAAAAATAGTGATTGAAGAAAAGTACCGAAAAAGCGGGAATATAACTAGTGATGATATATCTAGTGGGAATATAACATATCTACCTTCCTAGACCTTACCTTTTTTTATTGGAGCACGGCATGTGACTCTGTATCTACCGGGTGGTGAGCAGACCTACAAAGTCCATGAATGGGGTCAATCAATAATTGTTCTTAAACAACATTGATTGCTCCACTATGCCGGCTAAATGATGCAATTACGAAATGGGGGGCGACAAAGACGAATTGCATTACGAATACATTTTAATATACTCGCTGCCTTATCGTCAATTCAACCCATTTCGTAACCGCACCCTGGAAGGAGACTACCACTTCGACAAGAAATGATGCAGTAATCACTTGTACTATTATTCCTTCTGTACCTATAGGTACCTAGTTACTTTTACTAAGTACCTATACTTACCTAGTTATTATCTACATACTTATATAATTTTTGTGATATAATTTTTATATAAGCACTTGCCTAGAATCCAACTTAAAGTTGTAAATAATTATGTTAGTTATACATATAAACATTTAAGGAAATAAATACTTACATAGGCATAACTAGATACATAAATATCTAAATTAATAGAATATAATTGTTTAATAATGAATAGCAATAAGTAGGATACCTTAGTTATAGTATACCTTAGTATTAACTATAAGTGGGCTCTCCCTAATGTTAAAAATTATTGTCGTATAATATGATGGAGACATATTTTATTTGAAAAAAATATAAAAAAATGCGTTCTAGTCACAAATAAAGTAAAATTATAAACCATTCGAAGTTTTATTTAAAAACTGCATACCTACTTAATAATGTAAAAGAAACTTTTTTTTTTAACAAATTCAGCGGGATGATTACGCGCACAACGCTAAGTTAAACTTTAATCGATATGATGCAATTCTAACGTAATGCGAATTGAAAATTGGCCGACAACTACGTCATTTTGGTTAAAGTTTAGCTTAACGTTATGCGGCGTAATAAGCCTACTGGTAACGGTTTTATTCCGTCGTTGATACTTCTATAGGATTCTATTAAAGCCGTCAACAATTTTTTTTTCTCGTGCATTTTTTTCCGTTTTGTGTAAACGGAATAAAATACCAAACTGTAGACGTGTGTTTAAGTTATATTTTTCATAGTTAAGTTTATATGATATTATTATGCAAAAGTGTACCAATTTTGTAGAACAAGCATTCATAGTTATCTTAAGTGTGAGAAATGTAGCATTCACCTACGCAGTGATCTCGGTATTTGTGCCATCTCAACGCTGTTGATACTTTCCCCCTTCACTTGATATTGGCAAGACTATACCGTATGCTTTCATACGGTCAAGTTGCCATTACTTTTTCTAACCTAGTCCTTTCCCGGTTCCTTTCCATCCTGTTATCCCTCTTTTTACTAATAATAATAATAATTGTATTCTTCTACCCACATGATACTGATAAAATTTCGCCTAATGCGAAGAGTCCATTTAGTTAAGAAATAATAATAATAGAAAACTAAATACCTAAGAGGTAAAAGTATATCTAGCTACGTTAAAGACTAACTAGCTAATTTGCAAAACATATGTGCAGTTCACGCAAGGTAGAAAACCTCTAAGTTAATTTATCACATTCCCTCGCAGGTTTAATTCTATAGATGTACCTATAAGTTTGTATATTTTTAGTGTCACGGTTCCGTTTCATCAACGAGTCTCGAATCCAAACGGTGGTAAAGAAATTTCACTTTAAAAAATAACATTTACGAGTGTTCATTTACACTAAGGCTACGTTCGCACAGCGCTTTTTTAAACGCAAATAGTGGTGCGAGACATAACCTGCAAAAGAAATAATGAGAAGTCATTACTAGACTTAATACTATGTAATGAAGAAAATTTATGTACAAAAATTTATCACCACCCTGGCATAGGAAAAAGTGACCATTTGTCATTAGTCACAACACTACAATTCCATATGCATAGTCAAGCCACTCCTCATACTTATAATAATGTCAAAAGAAGAGACTTCTTTAATGCAGACTACTGTACAGTATCTTCGAAACTACAACCTAAAATAGATAATATGGATATCTCAGATGTATCTAACGGATGGAGAAATTTTAAAACTATTATACATGAGTCAATTGAATCAAACATTAAATACAAACATATAAAGAAGAGACATAACATGAATAAACCTTGGATTGGGAAAGACATACTAAAAAAGGCTCAAGAAAAAGCAAGATTGTGGCGATTTTACAAGCTAAATAAAAATAAACAAACTTATGAAAACTACCGACGTATGAATAACGAATTAATAGCAGATGTTAGAAAGGCACGGATAAGATTTGAGGGAGGAGTACTCAATAGTGGTCAGAAAGCTTTTTATAACTACATAAGACAGCAAATATCTTCTACTGTTTCAGTCCCACCGGTATTGAAAGATGAATCAACACAGCAATTGATTACACATCATCAAGAAGTAGCAAACACATTCGCAAGACAATTTGAAAAAACTTATGTAAGAGAACCCCTAAATATTCCTATTCCCAAAATAACTTCACCTAAGGTTGAAAATTATGTAGATCATATTGAATTCTCACCATGTCTAAATAGTAAAACTCTAAAATCATTTAATGATACCACTGCAATAGGTCCAGATGGTATACCGTCATCTACCTTAAAAAATGTCTACTTTTTATGACACTGTCATTCAAACAAGGAGTTCTGTGAAAAGATTGGAAAGAAGCCATAGTTACGCCAATCTACAAGAAAGGCGACAAACTAATTGCCTCTAACTACCGCCCCATAAGCCTAACATGTATAATTTGCAAATTAATTGAAAAAATCATAGCCGCTCAAATAAGAAAATTCCTGACCAAAGAAAGTAATATTATTGAGGGGCAACATGGGTTCGTCCCAAGGAGATCTACGGTTACCAATCTTCTGTGTTGCGTTGACAAATGGACCAAAAACTGGAATGAAAAACAACCTACAGACATAATATACCTTGATTATGAAAAAGCCTTCGATAGAGTACCAACTGAGCGCTTAATTGTCAAATTGGATCATTTTTGAATTCGAGGAGCACTTCTAAACTGGATAAGGGATTTCCTAACCAAGAGGGTTTTTTAAGTTAGAATAGGTGAGAAACTATCTGATGCATACAATGTCCTGAGTGGCGTTCCACAAGGATCTGTGCTCGGTCCGATACTATTCGGTATTTTTCTTACTGACCTGAAGCAAGTGATCCAATCATGCATGTCTTTATTTGCAGATGATACCAAATTAATATAAAATCCGATTATAAGCCACAATATAATCCAAGGTTACCTGGACAGGATCTCACAATGGACCAAGGTCTGGCTTCTCACTTTACATACAAATAAGTGTACTGTTCTTCACATATGTTGTAATAACCCAATGGTATCATACAGTATTGACTCCAACTTGCTCAAAACGGTTACATCTCAAAAGGGCATTACAATAACAAAAAATATTAAATGGGACAAACATATAATTAGTATATCAAAAAGGGCAAATTCTATGTTATATCTGATCAGAAAAACATTCCTGTATATAGACAAACAGTTAATTATAAAACATATATAAGACCGTTACTTGAGTACGCTTTCCAGATGTGGAATCCCTATCTCAAAAAGGATATCGTTCTCTCGGAAAAGGTACAACGCAAAGTGTCTCATTAAGAAAAAAGACATGAAGACCGTTTAAAAGAACTGGAGCTTACAACCTTAGAGCAAATAAGACAAGGCGGAGACCTGATTAAAACACCAAGCCATAGTAACCCTAGGAAACATGTATTATTTAATCGAGTTGTGGATACATGGAACAAGCTACCGGAAAGTGTTTTAAGTGCATAAGTGCTGACTCAGTGAACTCCTTTAAGAATAGACTAGATAAATATTTAAAATATAGTAATAATCCATAAGTGCAGTGATATACACGCATCAGCAAAAGCTGCTTAATACATAAAATTTAATAATAATATAATACATTATATTAATAATTTACATACATAATAATAAAATATCAAATATTACAGCAACAGCACAATATAGCACTACTACCCACAGCACAATAATTTAAAGCGGATAATTATTTAAAGCGGAAACACAGGATGAGATGAGAGAGAGAGAGTGAGCCCAAACCTCTGTGGCCCAAACGAATAATAAAAAGGAGAAGTCACATTCAGAAAGTGTTTATACACTAGTCTCTTAAAGATACCCCTGTTAGGAGCTTGTCTAATGTCCACCGGTAGATCATTCCAGAGTCTTGCAGCACTGAAAAAGATTTTGAGACAAAGGTACAATGATGAAAAGGTATAGAATGAATTGAGTTGGAGGATGACAGAACGAAGGATTCTGTCGTGATGCGAGCCGAGGGATGTAAAACTATTCTTGAGGTATTTGGTAGTGTTAAGTTCGTTTAACCAAGAGTAGAGCAGGCAGAGAACCCTGCTGTTTCTCCTACCTCGAATCCTCAACCATTATATATATATATTATATGGTAATATGTACTACGTAATTTCCACTATCTGTTTTGACCACGGAATAGAAAAAACAAGTGGAAATGCTATAAAGCACCAAATGTATTAGAACCGGTGTCGCCAAAATCATATATCTATAAGTATAGAATCTATAACCACTTCGTCCTGATTGGTTGCAAATTTACACAGCAATTTTAAACACCATTCTCCAAATAATTAGATTTAAATTCATATAAAAAAATAATCATGCCATCTATCATAAAGTAGTAAGAACCTCCTATAAAAGGTTCTGCTATTCCTACACAGATGGCGTGATTACTACAACATTCGAATAAATGTTTTGTTCAGTCGACATAAGGCATATTATCTTTTATATAAAAAAAGTATTTTAGTTTATTCTAGAACTTTCCTTGCATAAAAATATAATAATTCAAAGGCGGCGACATAATAAAATATTTAAAGTATCGATATCGATGCTTTTTTTATATATAAATGTGCTCTATATATTTAAACGCAGATGGAAGGGAAAACTTTTTAGAAAACATAGCTATAAAACTTTTAGAATATATAAAGGCTTAAGAAACTGATTTTTGAGATAAGTTTATTTTTTTAAGTTGACTTGGGTGACGTTGTCGTGACGTGAGCACGAAACAAAACTTTGGGACGCAATCTTAATATAACTAGCATTTTTGTAATAAAAATAAAAAAATTAGGCAAAATGAAGAAATTATTTTTGCCTGGAATATTACATTATTTTATAAAAATATTTTTTATCGTTATTTAAAAAAAAATGAGTTTTTAGTCGCAATGGTACAGACCCCATTTTTTTATATAATATCATAAACACTTCCAATACCTTTATGTATGTAGTAATAAAAAAAAACACGGTAACTTGATTTAAAACCTTAACGATTTTCAAAGTTGAAAATGCTGTTAGTTTTGTATATTTATATCTTTTTTTTATATTAAAATATCATCTTCTATAAAATGTTCAGGGGCCTGACCAAAGAACACGATCGCCAATCGAATCGCCTCATCGATCGATAAAAATGTATAGGATTTTACTCTATGGGTAGAGTCCGATCGCCGAGAAACGTCAAATCCCATACATTTGGCTTTCGATGGGTATTTCGATTCGATTATCGATCGGCTCTTTGGTAAGGCCCCAGTACCCCTAGTGTGAGTTTTCTAACTATTACTTTGCGTTTGAGTTAACTAAAATTTGTATGGGAAACGGTTCAGCGCTCTAAGCGGAAATTTTACGAACTAGAAATTCGGTCGTGTGATTGGTCAAAATGTTAACGCGAAAGTAAACGTTAAAAAAACTCACACTAGGGCTACTGAACATATGGTGCTTGATTTTGTTGGCATCCAATTAATTCTACCTGTTGCATCAATCCATTTCCCTTTGACTGTGGCGTCTTTGGGAAACCTAAAAATATTTTAAATGAAGGTTAGAAAGTTGGTTAAGTTTTTATTGATGACCTTTCAATAATTTTAATGAAATTATATATAAACCGCTCATTGTAACAATATGGTAAATGGTAAGTAATGGTAATGGTAAGTAATTGTATTATTCAATTTTATAAACTATTAATTTCAATTTCTTTTTACAAACAACTGTTACTGTGTCTAAATATGAACACAATTCTTCGTAATAGAGAATGGCTGCTGCGCTATAAAGATTTTTTTATGTATGTGTTTTAAGGTAAACCAACCAAATTGTGCTCACTTATACGTATAGGGAGTTTATCGTTATAAAGAGTTTACACGTACATTAAATTATTCTAAGCCCACACTATTAAAAAAAATGTATGCGATACAATTTGAATAAATATTTAAAAAAATATGTAAGTATATAATTTTGTATAACTGCCGAAACTGTTCCTTCTTTTCTTTAAATAAATAAGTTATATCGATAACCACCCACTACAACACTAACCGAGTAGCAAAGAACTTTTGAAATCAAAATTTCAATCTAAAGTATTCTTTATTACAATTCCATAAGGTTGATTTTAACTTCATTTAAACTACAATTATTAGTAAACTAAAATAAGCTAAGGTTTTTAAAGAATACTAACAAAATTGTACTTACCGATGATACGAAACACCTGCATTACGAAGATTTTTTCTCCTACTATCGTTTTTGCACTCCAGAATGCAACAATACGGCATATTTACAATAATTATGCGGAAAAATCAGGAACGACGCAAGACTACCAACTCGAAGCGATGTTAGACACGACTTCACACGACTGATAACGATTGGGATGAAATAAGCGTAGCTACGCTTAATTGTGCCACACTAAACACGCCTACTTTGCACTTCCACTTGTTTTTTCTATTTCGTGGTTTTGACAGTTTTCGTAGATTGCGACTAAACGCCGCCTATTGCGTTAAATAATAACTACTGGAAAACTCCTCATATGATTATAAGCATTTTTGTCTTGTTTATAAAAATTAATGAAACAATGAGGAGTTTTCCAGTAGTTATTATTCAACTCAATAGATGGCGTTTATCTACAAAAACTGTCAAAACAGATAGTGGTAATATATAACATATACTAAAATTTAGGGTAAATAGGAAAATAAATACGATTAATAAAAAAAAATACTTAACTTTGTTTAATATATATACTAATATCCTAAGCTTCCTATAACTCTGTGATCCTGAGCACTTAAGTTGGTGCCGTAACTTAATTATTTTTTCTTTTAAATATAATCATATGAGTAATTAAATTTGAAATTCTAACGTATCTTGGTCTTTTTACGTAGTTTTTCTACAGGGTATCTACTAAAGATTATAGAGTAGGTCAAAACTGACAAATTGTGGTAAAAAATATAACACGTCTTGCAATGCCAAAATTTAGATTGAAGTTTGAGTAAGGCCACGTTCGCACGAGCGTTTAATAAAGCATTAGGAGTTCGGCGTTGGGAGTTTTTTTACCGTCTTGATTCGACAATGTTCAAACGAGCCTTAAAATAACGACTTTGTAGCAACTTGTGCTTGATACGGACGCCCACGAATTCAAATGAAATTGCAGCAATCGGGATTTACGTTGTAAGAAGGCGAAAAACAAAACTGTGGATTCATCCAATTATTAATGAATGTATGAAGAAATGAAAACTGCTAGTTAAAATAATACTGTGATAGGAAATTTATTATAAAAGAAATACAATTATGTATACATGTCCGCAATCTCTCGTCCAACATAAACAATAATATGAAACCAAGGCAACTACGTCACCAAATCAGTCAAATATATTTGAACTTTGAATTTACTACTTGTTTCACAACACACTCCCCACCTTGCAAATCCAGGTGTAAGTAAAATTTGCAACACTTTTTACTCTCCAGAGTAACATATCAAACCAACAAAAAGAAAATTACAATAATAGTTTTTAATTGGTAAAATAGATTTAAGTTCAATAAAAGTAAATTAGATTAATTTATAACAGCAACTTTTTAATGTGACATAAACAGATAACATTTTATAATAAATAGTTAACGATAAAAAATAAAACGATTAAAGGAAATAAACTCATATTTTTTTATAAAATAAATAATCAAATTTAAGTATAAAATCTAGTTGGTATTTTCATAATTCTTCCTCTTTTCGTTACATATGGCTCTTTATCTTCTTTCTCTATTTCTTCCCTTTCGTTGACAAATGGTTCTTTATTTATTTCTTCTGTTTTGGTCTTGATATTTTTATTTATTTTAAATAAATCTGTTGATGATGAAGAAATTTCTAATGGGTAAAGTCTCTGGATTGGTCTCACATATTCACCGGTTGAAGTTCTTTACCACTCTTATAAAATTATCCTTACCCTTATATACTTCAATTATAATCGCTAAAGGCCATTTTATCCTTCTCCCTTCATTTTCCAATAACACAATGTCTCCCACTTCTAAATTGCTTTTATTTTCCTTCTTTCGTTGTATCAACGTACTCAAATATTCCTTTCTAAAACGTGTTCTTAAATCTTGTCTTAATTTATGTATATATCGTATTCTTTTATTTAAATTTTTATGGTCAATTTCGTGTAAGTCAGGTACGTCGTTACTTCCGAGTTCTTGTAAAAAGAAGGCATCAAAGGTTTCAACTGTGGTGATAAATCATCTTCTACGTATGTTAACGGTCGTGAATTGATCATTGATTCACAATCACATAAAATTGTATATAATTCTTCATACGATATACATGAATTACCCAGATTTCTTCTTAACAATTCTTTAATGAGTCTTACAATTCTTTCCCAAAAGCCTCCCCACCATGCTGCCGTGGGAGGGTTAAATTTCCATATTATTCGTTTAACTGTAGACTCTTCTAAAATATTTTGCCAGTCTAACTTGTTAAACATATTATTAACTCCCACGAAATTTGTTCCATTATCGGAATATAAAACGTTAATTCGGCCACGCCTTGCAATAAATCGCCGTAGTGACATTAAGAAAGCATCCGACGATAGTGATTTTATTAACTCTAAATGTACTGCTCTATACACCGCGCAAGTAAATAAGACAATCCATGCTTTTTCACCATTTAATAAAAAAAGCGGTCCTGCTAAATCAACTCCAGTTACACTGAAAGCAGAAGAACAGTGAATTCTTTCGATTGGTAAAGGTGCAACTGGATTGTTGGCGGCCCTGACTTTATGTCGTTTACAAATAATACAATTTAATACTACCTTTTTTGCTATCTTTCTGATTTCAATAATCCAAAAATCTTCTCTAATATTAGAAATTAATGTGTTAACTCCAACATGTTGCAACAAAACATGTTTCTGTGTAATTAATCGTTGAATTATTATGTTATTACCGGGAAGTAGTATTGGGCTTCTGAAATTTTCTGTATCATCGCTTAAAGTTAGTTTTGTTTTCAGTCGTATTAGCCCCTTTTCATCTACAAAAGTAATGAGTTTTTTCAAAATTTTATTCTCACAGTCTTCATAGTAATATTCTCGTTGTATTAACTTAAACAACATTTTTTCAGCATTAATAAATTCTTCACTGGTTAATTGACCTAATTTACGACTATTTTTATTTTTTAAATTATTACTAAAGCGTAAAATCCATGCTAACATTCTAACAGTCTTCGTATATTTAGAAAAATAATGAAATTTAGTTAAAAATGATGGTACATTATTTAAAACATTTAAAGTAGAAGATTTTTTTAATTCCCTGTAAACTTCTTTATCATCATATATATCATCCTCACCTTTAGGCCAATCTTTTTTATTTAATTTTAACCACTCAGGGCCGTTCCACCATTGACTATCCAATAATTGCTGTCCATTACAACCCCTGGATAATAAATCTGCACTATTTAAAACACCAGGTACATGAAACCAATTTTTAATATCAGAATTTTGTCTTATCTCTTTTATACGATTACCTACAAATGTATTCCAAGTATATTCCTTTTTAATCCATGCTAATATTACCTTTGAATCAGTCCAAAAAAAATCTTCACAGTTATTTAAATTTAATGAAATTTTAATCTGTTTATACAGTCTCGTCCCTATAAGACCGGCTAATAATTCCAATCTAGGAATGGAAATAATTTTGGCGGGTGCTATACGAGAGCGTGCGCCTAAAAGGCGTATTGAAACATTTCCGTTCATTTCTGCACGTAAGAAAATACAAGTCCCAAATGCTACTTTACTTGCATCGCAAAATATGTGTACACTAGTACGACACATGACAATTGGTGATGTTGATAATCTTCGTGGTATAAAACATTGTTTCAAAATAGGTAAAAATTTTAACCAACCTTCATATTCTTGAATTATTTTAATAGGTAGTTCTTGATCCCAGGTTAATTTTAAGAACCACGTTTTTTGTGGTATAAGTTTTGGTATCAGGGTAACAGGAGCAGTATAGCCAATTGGATCAAACATTTTCTGAGTCACGGAAAGTAATTGTCGTTTGGTTAATTTTTTATAAGATATATCATTCAAAAAAATTATATTGCAAAGAAGTGTATCAGTATTTGTATTCCATAATATCCCTAAAATTGAAATACTTTCTTGAACATTATTATTAATACTATTACTCATTGGACTCACTACCCAACTTGTCAAATCAAAACCACCGGTATCCATCAAAAAATTAGATTCGGAAACAAATTTATTAACTTGACTTTCAATCTCCATACTTGTAATACAATTATCTATATAAAATGACTGAGAAAGTTTAAATGCTGTGTCAATATAATCCTTTGCAGTTTGTAAATGATGTAAAATAGTAGCACTTAGTAAAAAAGGACTACATGTCAAGCCAAAAACTACTCTACGATGCCTATAAATAACTATTTCTTTTCGTTCTTTAATGTCGCGCCACCATAAAAATCTCAAATAATCTCGATCTTTTTCATTAATTAGTATTTGTAAAAAAGCTTTGGCAATATCCGATGAAATTCCTATAGAATATTTCCTAAATTGTACTAAACGTGTAATAATTAAATCTAAGTAATTAACTCCTTTATCGAGACACATATTAAGAGAAATTCCATTTAAGTCTTTAGCAGACGCGTCAAAAACTGGTCGTAATTTTGTCGTTAAGCTCGACTCTTTAAAAACAGCTTTATGTGACAAGTAATGTCAATCTATATCATCTATACTAGTAGACTTTACTTCTTCAATTATACCGTTACTTAACCAATCCATAAATACTTTATTATAATCTTGTAACTTACCCAAATTGAATAATCTTTTTGTTGTTGTTTCCAGTCTACATTCTGTCAACTTTTTATTATTTAGTAAACCATTGTGACCTTGTTTCCAAGGTAAACATACTTCATATCTACCTTCCTCGGTGCGTCTGACTGTATTTTTAAATAAGGTAACGACTTCTGGTTCTAATTGTTCCTTTTTCTTTACTTCCGTAGGATCTTTAATGCCAAGCACTTCTAAATTCCATAAATCCGATAACTGAAATTCACTAAGGCAAGATAACATAATAATGTTAGAGTGAGCATTTGAAATTTTACCTTGTAAAGTCCACCCTATCTTAGTTTTTAAAGCGACTAAACTATCGTTTAAATTAATTATAGAGCTAGTTAATAAATTACCAGAATAATCCGCCCCTATAAGTAACCCGATATCTGGAACGTCGTTTCCTTTATCTGTCAATGTCACATTATTACAAATTAATAAATCATTTATTTCTTTATTTTTTAAACTAACTCTCGGTACATAACCACAAATACGTAACTCACCTAATGCACACATATTATAACTAAAATCATTAGATAAACTTTGTATTGTAAAATTATAAAAATTGTGTACCTGTTTCTTTGTTTCAATACCTCCAAACAAACAATGTCTCATAGTTTCAGTCCTCATTAAGTAGCTTCGCCAAATCGCATTTTATGTATGAACTTTGAGAACCACTATCAATTAATGCTCTTGTAATAACTTTTTCCTCACCATTCACAATTTGAACTAATAATGTTTGTAAATACGTTGTGCCACTTTGACAAGTCAATGTTTCTGACACTTCATTCTTCTTTGGCTCAGAACTTTCTTTGGCCATTTCTTTTAAATTTGGGCACATTAAAATAGTGTGACGTTTTTTGCAAAATAAACATTTAATATAAGATTTGCACCTATCAGCGGTATGACCTTTCTTCAAACAAACAAAACATGCTCTTACTTTCTGTATACACTCCTTTCTCTGTTCTAGGGTCATTTTATTGCCTTTAAAACACTCAAAACTAGTATGGTTGTCTTTTTCGCACCAAATGCATTGCTTCATATCTATCTTCTTTGAGTTTTTTACATCTCCTGCTAATAAACATCCTGCTGTAGCTTGTTGTATGGGATTTAAATCTTGTTGTCCTTCTGATGAAGGTAAATAATTTCTTACTATTTTAATTCGTTGTTCGCTATCTACTTCTTTCTTCAGAAAATTTAATAAACTATTTAAATCATTACTTGAAATTAAATCTGTATCGGTTGAATAATTGGTTCGAGCTCGCTCCCAAATACGTAATATCTCTTCTGGAAGCGCTGACTCTACCATGGGGTAAAGCATAGCAGCATACTTGTCTGTTGTAACGCCCATGGTTTCCAAAGCTCGTAGATATGTTGTTAACTTATCGTATAGAGTACATAGAGGAACTTGCATACCTTCCCTTGCTTGAAGTACAACCAGTCCTAATAACTCTCGTACGTATACTTCAATTAATAATTCATCACGCGCGAACCTTGTTTTCATTTGTTTTATTGCATGGTGATAACTATCGCTCGATGGTGGAAAACTTTCTATTAAATTGCGAGCTGGTGATCCTGGCTCAGTTGACTGGACCAAATACTGATATTTGTCATCTCCGTCGATATTAATATCTTCGTCTATTTTCTTAAACTGGCCCCAAAAGGGCAACCAGTTTTTGACAGACCCGTCAAATTTCCGTAATTCTAATTTCGGTAATTGAAAATGACGCCTCATATTATTTACATGACTTGATGATGGTAGTTCTGTATTGCGAATTATCGAATGATTACTATTTATTGTATGATTAGAATGATGACTTACACTAACATTACTTTGGGACTTTATAATTTGTTCAAATTTCTCTTCAACCTCATACATTCGTTTTTTATAATTCTGAGTTGAAGTAAATTCTGTTTCTAAATCTGCCTCTTGTACAGTATCTTTGCTTAAAATTTGAGCGTTAATGGAGGAATCCAATTCAAAGAGTTTATTTGCAGTGTCCTTGAAATTTTTATATAATGGTCGCAAAAAACTTAATTCGGATCCATCCCCGAAATGCTCAACCAATTCATTAGCAGATCTAGTAAAACATCTCCTTACCACAGTCCGTTCAGTGAGTAATTTCTCCATTTTTTGTTTAAAATTTTTCATGCACACTCTTTAATTTAAAATACATGAAAAATTGTCACGGTCGCCACAATATGAAGAAATGAAAACTGCTAGTTAAAATAATACTGTGATAGGAAATTTATTATAAAAGAAATACAATTATGTATACATGTCCGCAATCTCTCGTCCAACATAAACAATAATATGAAACCAAGGCAACTACGTCACCAAATCAGTCAAATATATTTGAACTTTGAATTTACTACTTGTTTCACAACAGAATGGGTAACATTTCACTCAAGGTACGCACAGACCAACGCGATCAATCTGCGGCCGCGGTGGCGGTGGCGGCCGACCGCGGCCGCCACCGCCACCGCCACCGCGTTGGTTTGGCCGAACCTTTAGTGGATTTTCCACTAAAATTGGTTGTTTAGACCAGTCTTTCAGCGGGGAAATTTTGTTTTAGTGGCTGGTGGTTTTTCTTAGTGGTTATGTATCCTAATAAGGAATTTAAAAAAATGCATAAATATAAAATACTGAAAAAAGTAAAAATAAAAACCTACCTTACGTAAACAGACCGTACCTTAAAGGTTCGGCCAAACCAACGCGGTGGCGGTGGCGGTGGCGGCCGCGGTAGCGATCAGTTACTGCAGTAGTACTTGTATCGACAGGTTCAAACCAAACGCGTTCTGCGGCCGCCCGCGCGATCCGTACAGAGTCTGCCCGCGCGATCACGGACGGCCGCCAGTGTTGCCAAGTTAGGGGATTTTCCACTAAAATTGGTTGTTTAGACCAGTCTTTCAGCGGGAAAATTTTGTTTTAGTGGCTGGTGGCTTTTCTTAGTGGTTATGTATCCTAATAAGGAATTTATAAAAATGCATAAATATAAAATACTGAAAAAAGTAAAAATAAAAACCTACCTTACGTAAACAGACCGTACCTTAAAGGTTCGGCCAAACCAACGCGGTGGCGGTGGCGGCCGCGGTGGCGATCAGTTACTGCAGTAGTAACTGTATCGACAGGTTCAAACCAAACGCGTTCTGCGGCCGCCCGCGCGATCCGTACAGAGTCTGCACGCGCGATCACTTGCGGCCGCCAGTGTTGCCAACTTAGTGGATTTTCCACTAAAATTGGTTGTTTAGACCAGGGGCCTTATTCCGAGTTTGCAACCGCTAATCACGACAAGACGTTGCGCAAACTATAAATATGGAAATATAAGCTCTATTCCAATGGTTATATTGTATGTATTAGGTTGGCTATTATAATGCCGCCGCCTTGAAATTCACGAATTCTTCGCAAGTTTGAACATGTGTGGAGCATTGGAATTCCAACTTTATAATTAACAGCATAGAACTTACATTTCAATACCCGGACTTTACGCAAAATGCGCGACGGTGAACGTGTCAAAACTCGGAATAAAGCCCCAGTCTTTCAGCGGGGAAATTTTGTTTTAGTGGCTGGTGGATTTTCTTAGTGGTTATGTATCCTAATAAGGAATTTATAAAAATGCATAAATATAAAATACTAAAAAAAAAGTAAAAATAAAAACACTCCCATCTAGTATTAGAAACTAGGACTTCTAACTTCACTCGTATAGAATGTGTAGTTCGTGGGTTCGAGTCCCACCCACCAGGATTTTTTTCTATGTTTTATTATCTTTAAAAATTTAATATAAAAAAAAGTAATATTAAAATTGTTTTTTGAAATTTCAATGCGTACTATTTTTTTTTTGTAGATTTATACCCAAAATACGACTTTTTCTAGTGTTTGGTACGATTCCTTAAAAAATAATGTGGCAACACTGGTTCACTCCGCCCGTATTTTGGCCGAACCTTTAAGGTACGCACAGACCAACGCGATCAATCTGCGGCCGCGGTGGCGGTGGCGGCCGCGGTGGCGATCTCAGCCGTTCACACCAACGCGTTCAGCGGGGTGAGAAGGAACTTTATTTAACACTTTCGCTTTCGTCAGTGGAATCGTTTTCGTCTTGTCTATGGTCAGAACTTGTATGAATAATATACAGAAGTGCTGTAATGCATCTTCAAAATTATTAAGTTTATGATTTTTTGATTGAATTATTCAAAGAAACGAATAATTAATATTTATCTCTTTTCTATAAGTTAAATCGAAAGAATTATGGTACAGTTTTAATAATTTACATGATCTGTTACAGCACTTCCGTATATTATTCATACATGTTCTGACCATAGACAAGACGAAAACGATTCCACTGACGAAAGCGAAAGTGTTTAATAAAGTTCCTTCTCACCCCGCAGGATATCTGCGTTCGGGCGGAGTGAACCAGTGTTGCCAACAACATTATTTTTTAAGGGATCGTACCAAACACTAGAAAAAGTCGTATTTTGGGTATAAATCTACAAAAAAAAATTAGTACGCATTGAAATTTCAATAAAACAATTTTAATCTTACTTTTTTTTATATTAAATTTTTAAAGATAATAAAACATAGAAAAAAATCCTGGTGGGTGGGACTCGAACCCACGAACTACACACTCTATACGAGTGAAGTTAGAAGTCCTAGTTTCTAATACTAGATGGGAGTGTTTTTATTTTTTATTTTTTCAGTATTTTATATTTATGCATTTTTATAAATTCCTTATTAGGATACATAACCACTAAGAAAAACCACCAGCCACTAAAACAAAATTTCCCCGCTGAAAGACTGGCCTAAACAACCTATTTTAGTGGAAAATCCACTAAGTTGGCAACATTGGCGGCCGAGAGTGATCGCGCGTGCAGACTCTGCACGGATCGCGCGGGCGGCCGCAGAACGCGTAGTACTTGCATCGACGGGTTCAAACCAAACGCGATCTGCGGCCGACCGCGCGATCCGTACAGAGTCTGCACGCGCGATCACTTGCGGCCGCCAGTGTTGCCAACTTAGTGGATTTTCCACTAAAACTGGTTGATTAGACCAGTCTTTCAACGGGGAATTTTTTTTTAGTGGCTGGTGGTTTTTCTTAGTGGTTATGTATCCTAATAAGGAATTTATAAAAATGCATAAATATAAAATACTGAACAAAGTGAAAATAAAAACTCCCATCTAGTATTAGAAACTAGGACTTCTAACTTCACTCGTATAGAGTGTGTAGTTCGTGTGTTCGAGGTCCACCCACCAGGATTTTTTTCTATGTTTTATTATCTTTAAAAATTTAATATAAAAAAAGTAAGATTAAAATTGTTGATATTTTTTTTAATGAAATTAATAATATTATCCTGAGAAGTACTTTAACTACTTCATAATGACAATGAATACGTTGACGAATTATATAATAGCCATTGTAGGTCCTGAATAACACTGAATGATACAAACATGAGATTGCAAACACAAACACGCGCTTACTGGTTGATATCGCCGGCGCAAGGTGTGTTCAATGGTGTGTTCTCTTCATACAAACTTATAAAATATATGTAGCAGCTCCATCTAGTGCTCTTGGTTAAGTTGATTTTTATTTTTATTGGTAACACTCTTTAAGAAAATATTGTTATTAGCAACATTTAGTTGGGATTCACATCGATGTTCTAGGGATGCTCGATCCTGTTCGTCGATTTGATTTTAATGACCGCAATTCCTCGATCCGATTCTCGGATCGGATCGGATCGCATTCCGTTGATCCGATATTCAGGATATCGAATGAAAATAATTAAGAAACCATGCTATTATATATTTGAAAACAAAAAAACAACGCTTATCAATACGAACAATTCTTATAGGAGAAATATAAAGAATAATTTGAATGAATATTCGCCATATATTGAGAAAGTTACTAATATGGTGTGTTTCCTTTTGTTTTTACACAGTTGAACATAATTTACATTTTCCGCCCTGTTGTATCTTTGTAAACTTACTCCATAAGTCAAAGTCAAAATCATTTATTTCATGAAGAGTACTATATAATTGTATACTATTTAAGTTAACGGGATTTTTAGAGGTGGTAATTCGATCCTAGGCATTGCATCGAACGAAGTTTGAACCCGGAATTATGATCAGTAGATTTTAGTTTTATTTTATCTTCGACGGACTTTGCTAAACAATATAAGTCGTCGAAAGATTCGAGGGAGCTGTAGTTAGGAATATAATTATGATTAAGACTAGCGTACTCCATATTAAGATCATGGCAAATTTTAGAAAAATCGTTCTTTGTTCGCCGCAAGTGTTAACAAAAACCAACCAAAAACGGTTCATCACTAGCCGCTATTCTGTGACGTCATTCGTGCTCAAAAAGCATATTAGTTTAATGTTACTGCACCTTAAAAGTTAGTCAAAAGGTTTGTTTATCACAAATTATCGTAAAAAAAGGACAATAAATACCCGAGAAAACAAGAAACTGTAGACTACAGAACACACGTTGATATTTGTTTGTGCGCGAATGACGTCACATGAAGTGTTTGCTAATGTCGGAGCGTTTCAAATGCGTTCCGTTTCTATAAAAATATGGATTTTTTAAATCGTATTTATAAAAAAATTAGGTAATCAAAATAAAATAGATTACTGTAAATATGTTCAAAGACATAAAAGGAACATTATATATTAAAATAATAATAATTGGCATTTCATGCATATTCCCTATTCATACGAAAATTTTGTATCGATCCGCTAAAAAAACGTATGGTCCCTATCCGATCCAAAAATTGTCGGATAGTATGCTTTCGATCCGAATTCCGATTTTGGTCCATGATAAAAGGAAAATTGGTTACCAACAAGCATACCCGTGTATGTTCAGTACATTTTGAGGAATCAAGTTACGATTTAATTATTTTTCGCCTTTTGTAGTTTGCATCGACTTTTATAACTTCCTTTTGGAGGTCGGTCAAAAATGTTGAGTTTGCGTTTAGTAGTTAACATGTAGTTTAGTGCATGTATTTTAATTTAATAAATAATTTAATTTAATAAAGTAGGTATTTTAATTTATTGTTATATATACCTACATATTTTAAAACCACTAGTATTATAAATGCGTAGGTATTTTAATTTATTGTTATATATACCTACATATTTTAAAACCACTAGTATTATAAATGCGAAAGTGTCTATCAAGGTAAATTTGAAAGGATGTACTTTGGGCTAATATGAGGTTCTACTGATAAAATCTTACAACTTTCCTGGAACCATATGTCGCAAATGAAAAAAAAAATGACTTCCCCATACAAATTGGTCATTTTAACGTTACTAGTTGTATGGAGAAGGCCATTTTTTTTTCTTTTGCGATACATGGTTTCATGGGAAAGTTGTTTGATTTGATCATATTAGCCCAAAGTATATCCTTTCAAAGTCATTGAGTGTATTCAAAACATCGCGACGAGCTAGCCACTTGTTCGGTGTAGACTCATACCATCGGCTACGACGATTATTAAAACCCCTTCGCTGGTTACCTTGGGGCCCGTCTAGGTGGTCTCGGGCGCCGTAAGGCTACCGTGATGACATGTGTGTGTATTACAATTGTATATCGATAAATAATTATTAATCTTTGATGATCTCTATAAATCCCAAAATATTTGGTTTATATCGATAAGTAATAATATTTGTTGTCGGTGGCAACACTATCGAAACTATTAAGTATGCAATTTAATATTTAGCTTTTTATAATAAAAAACAATATACTTCATAGACACGCGCACACATTCATGTTTGACAATAGCTAACTTGTATCTCTTTTTTTCTCAAGCAGTTTTTTAAGTGTCAGACGCGTTGAGCTGCCATTTGAAG
The DNA here is from genome assembly GCA_947458855.1 of Monopis laevigella. Classification (NCBI taxonomy): domain Eukaryota; kingdom Metazoa; phylum Arthropoda; class Insecta; order Lepidoptera; family Tineidae; genus Monopis; species Monopis laevigella. The sequence continues at coordinate 16,948,206 of OX381593.1, forward strand.
CCACACCTTTTTTTCTGTTCTTCATTTATTTGCCTGGGAAATTGGCGTCACCGGTATCGCACTATTATAAAACAATTTATGTATCATGCTTACTCCATTGGCGCGGGTTTTTAGCTTCATGCTTGCAGCCGAGTGAAATTTCTTATATACGACCTACGCTCCTATACCAAAATGTTTATCTCTAGTGTTTATAAAACTCTTTACTTTATCTTTCCACGCGCTTTCTAAAATATGTGATTCATCTTTTCTTTCTAATTAATAGCAGTAAATAAAATGTAGGATGTGATTTAATTGTGTAAATAATAAAACTTTTATTAATTTATATTCCTCATTTTTAATTTGTCACCTTTCCTACAAAACACCTTTAAAAAATCCTCACAGTGGTCGCGCGGCATAGTAGTGCCCACTGCCCAGTGACCCTAGTGTGAGTTTTTTTAACGTTTACTTCGCGTTAACTATACTACCGCGTTAACATTTTGACCAATCACACGACCGCATTTCTAGTTCTCAAAATTTCCACTTGGAGCGCTGAACTATTTCCCATACAAATTTTAGTTAACTCAAACGCAAAGTAATAGTTAGAAAACTCACACTAGGGCTACAGAACGCTGGCTACACGCCTCTCGTATGGTTAGGCTTATTCTTTGTGAAAAGAATACGCCAGCCCTCTGGCCACCTGCGGCGTCCACCAAAGTTAATGCAATCTCTTTGAACAATGTTTTTGCCGAGAAAGTGTTCAGAGTAGGAAATGCCCGATACAACGCCCGAAGTTTCGTTTTTCGTGCGTTCGGAGTAGACCTCCTGTGCAGTGAATTTATTTATTTATAGCAAAGTTTATTTAGTACTTTCTCTGTGATTATAATGTCGTAGACTATCTGTTGTGTGTATGTGCATGGTGCGGATTGAACAAGGTAATGGAGCATTATTTTTTAAAACATTTTGTTGAACATACAAATTAGTTAAAATAATAGCATTTATTTTAAAATTGCAGGTTTCTCCGTGAGATCTAGTAAGGATCCTGCTGAAATTATTACTACAGGTGTTATTGATCCTATACCAATTGTGACTACAGGTATGTTATTGCTTTATATATATACTAGCTGTGCTCGCGACTTCGTCCGCGTGGAAAAGTTATTTTTTTATCATACAAACTTTTATCCCCTATTTTATCCCCTTGGGGATAGAATTTATCAAAATCCTTTCTTAGCGGATGCCTACGTCATAACATCTACCTGCCAAATTTCAGCCCGATATGTCCAGTGGTTTGGGCTGTGCGTTGATAGATTACTATGTCAGCCAGTCAGTCACCTTTGAGTTATATATATATATAGATAAAGACACAATATTAACTTGCTTTTTTATTTTTATCATCTATTATTTTGTTACGGGTAGGTATGTATGTATATATTATATGTATGTAGGATATGTATATTATTGTATATATATATTGCTTGCTAACTCTCTTATTAATAACCTATTGTTAACTCTCTTATTTTTGACAACTACCTATCTGAATTATTCCTAGATTACGATGATAATTATATCGCATAAACAAATTAGCGCTGCATTCAGCTGTTCAGTAGGGAGCCGACCGCGCGAGTGAGCCGCGCGGCATGGTATCTCGTTGAGCTACACCCCCCTCCCGGCTTGCCCGCAAGCACCGCCTCTCTCCCGCCGCGCCGGCCAGCGCAGAGAGCGAGTTGGTTTTGTTTCGGAGTTATTTATCATTGTAATCTTTAAAGTTTTTTGTTGAAATTAAGTTATGTCAAAGACAATTTTATTCACAATGAAGTACTCTTAACCAACAACATATTTATTTGAATAAAGATTAATATTATTATGTTGATACAACTTAAACAAATTATTTCGACCAAATTAGGTACCATAAAAACGGTTTTTGTGAGTTAATCTTAAAAGATAGACATATACTATCGCGGACTGTTTTTTAGATCATTAAAAGAGCTATTATTCTTTAATACATATTTTTTGTGTATCTTGAACCGTTTTCACGGCGCACGCAACGGAAGGCTTCAAAGATGAAATAATTTCTCCCGTTTTTTACACATTTACCACTATATCTTTGCTCCTATTGGTCGTAGCGTGATGTTATATAGCCTATAGCCTTCCTCGATAACTGGACTATCCAACACAAAAAGAATTATTCAATTGGAACCAGTAGTTTCGGAGATTAGCGCGTTCAAACAAACAAACAAACAAACAAACTCTTCAGCTTTATAATATTAGTTTAGATTTTTGTCAACTTATGGAAATTTTATTACCCATCTGTCTTAACTTTTTTTTTAGGTGAACCTATAAACATATTTTGACTTTTGATTGTATATATATATATATATCCTAATTTCAAGTAAATTGGGCCAAAAGTTTTCAAAATATTCAGACAAACAAAATATAAGATCAAACGAACTTCTAAAGTGAAGTTCGATCGATATTATATTAGTTGCTTCATTCGAAGATATAATAGACCAGATAGTACTTTCTTCCTACAGGCGACTTCGCATTTTAGAGATTAAATTTATTTAAGCATTTTTTTTATAAGTATTTTTTCATATTAAAATTACTTATTTTTGGAACGCACTCTATCGGCTGATTGGTGCGCTTCAGTTGTCAAGTGTCATTCTTTTTAGAGATAAGATAAGATTTTTAGCAAAACTTTTGGGTTTATGGGTGGGTGGGACATTATATCTTCGAATGAAGCAACTAATATAATATCGATCGAACTTCACTTTAGAAGTTCGTTTGATCTTATATTATATTTCGTTGCATCATTCTTCAGATATAATAGACCAGGTAGTTGTTTAGAGATTAGAAAGTTTTGCTGTTACTAAATATTTTTAATCACTTAGTAAACATATGTGGATTTACAAATTAAATATAATAATTATTCAACAAAAAGGTATAAACACATTATACATTTACAAATAACACTTATATAATTAAGTATAAATTTATAATACGTATGTTATAACATCATATATTCGACGGAAAGCAGACTGACCTCGCAAAGTTGCTTTCATTTTGAATAGGCCGATGGTAGAATTTGGCAAATGTCTGCGAGCTGGTGGTCCAACCAGCAGTCTTCCGGATAGACTCTACCGAAAGCCCGTTGGCGTGCGCTGCAGACGTGGCCGCGTGTCGTGTGCTGTGCGCTCCGAACGTCGCCACGTCTACCCCGCACGCCTCCATCGCCTGCTTTATCCACCGGCTGATGGATTGGGCTGTAGCTGCTTTGTGAGGTCATTTTACAGTTATTAAAAGATTATTGACATTGTCAGGTCTTAAATCCTTAGTTATAATCATATAATCTTCTAGAGTTTTAGCAGGGCAAATATTGGGCTTATCTTTAAAGTAAGGTAAGTGAAAAATTGGCTGTTCTCTCCCTGCTGCTGAGGTTTTTATTAGATCAGGTATACTGATTTTTATTTGATCTTCAAATAATTTTACATTTTTTATATTTATAAGTGACAATGTTTGTACCCTATGAGCGGTACATAGAGCAAGTAATATAACTAATTTTTTAGTAATAATTTCTAAGCTAAGTGTACTGTTGGGGAACCAATCAGTAATTACATTAAGTACAACCTGAGGGTCCCAAGTATAATTATATTTTGGCATACTAGGTCTAAGTTTGTAGGCCCCCTTTAAAAGGCGAGAAACTCTATCGTCTGCACCTATACTTCTGCCTAAAAGCAGAGAAAGTGCCGAGCGATGGCTATTTAGAGAACCATATGATGCTCCCCTTTGAAATTGTTCAGTTAAGAAAAGCATGACTGCTGGGATATTAGGTTCAAAAACATGAATATTTTTTGATAAACAAAAACTCCACCATAGTTTAAGGGTGACATTGTATTGTTGTTGTGTACTAACTGAGAGTGATGCAGATATGAGATCTAAGGCTTCCTCTGGGACTCCTCGGTGAGTGAACCCGAGCCGCAGACTATCGCGGCAGCCAGGGTAATTTCTATGCGTTGCTGTGGATGGCAGGACCTGTCATTATTACCAAATGGTTTATTGAGTATAATCATTTCAGATTTTAATAATTTATTTAACAACGGGAACCAGGGCTGAGAGGGCCAGTATGGAAATACTAAGATTCCCTTGGTATTATCATTAATAATTTTTTGTAAACATTTCAGTATTAATGTGAAAGGTGGGAATGCATAAAAGAAATAAGGTCTCCAATTTATTGTAAAAGCATCTACAGCTAGTGCATCAGGATCTGGTTTCCATGATATGTATTGTTTACATTTAGCATTGGTACGAGAGGCAAAAAGATCTATCTTTGGTTGACCAAACTTATTAGTTATAGTTTTAAAAGTGTAACTTGATAACTCTAACTCAATATCTTGATTTTTTCTAGATTCTTCATCAGCTTCTTTGTTTTCTTTTGTGTTAATGTAAGATGTAAACAACCATATATTACGCCTCTCACACCATTGCCAAATAGTTTTTGTTAGGTCATTTAAATGGGGGAATTGTATTCCACCCATACGATTGATATAACTAATGGCAGTAGTATTATCAATTCGTAATAATATAGCACAATTAGATTTACTTTTTGCAAAACATTTTAGTCCGAAAAAGGCCGCAAGTAGTTCTAAATAGTTGATATGACATTTTAACTCACTGTCTGTCCAACTTCCGTTTGCTCGTTTCTTATTACAGACAGCTCCCCATCCTGTTCGAGATGCATCTGAAAATATTTCCAGGTCGTAATTTTGAACATTTATTGGGTTATAGGTCTGAAAAATGTTTTGCTGCCACCATATTAAGTCTGGAATAATTAATTTAGAAAGTTTAATTTTTGTATCATAGTCTTTATACTTTTTTAGAGCAAGGTACTTCTGTCGCTCAAAGTTCTTTGTATAAAGCCACCCATACTTAACCGCCGGGCATGCTGCAGTCAGAATACCAATGAACTTAGCAAAGTCCCGTACAGTACAGGTAGGCAGACATATATATTTAATAACCAATTGTGCTATACTATTTCGTTTGTCCATTGGTAGTGACATTGTCATGTCTACTGTATTGAAAATAAAACCTAAAAACTTACATACTTGCCTCGGTATAACACAACTCTTTTCATGGTTTATTATAAATCCTAAACACTGTAGAAGTTCAATGGTAGCTTTTACATTTTTAGAACATTCGTTGTAATTTGCCCCTATACACAATATGTCATCTAAATATACAACAGAAGTGTATCCTTGATACCTAAGATATCTAACTACTTCTTTCATGATTTTTGAAAACACTCTTGGCGCCACTGACAGCCCATATGGCATTCCATTAAATTCATATGTCAACATTTGAGAATTTTCATTTTCAAAATTAAACCTTAAGTATTTGCGGTCTTTTTGGGCAATGGGTACTAAAAGATATGATTCTTTTAAATCAATTGTTGCTAAATAACCATTTTTCAACATTAATTTTGAAGCAGTTCGATGATCTTCCATTTTAAAATGTGTTTTGTCCACAAAATTATTAAAATATTTTAGGTTTAGGATAAACCTTTTAGTGCCATTTGCCTTTGGCGCCAAAAATGTTTTTGATATGTACTGATCTGGGTTTGGATGGCATAATGATACAGCACCTAACTGTAACAAATTATTTATAGCTATTTGCATAGCTCTCCTATCCGCAGGGCTCAATGTGCAACAGGGTGGCACACTTTGCCTATTTGAGTATTTAGTGGTATTGAAACTCCATCACGTACCCATTTTAATACTACTCTATTGGTAGTAATTTGAAGCCAACAATTATAGAAGAATTGTAAACGGCCTGCATGTACCTTGTTTAATGGCGTTGAGGAGCACGACCTCGGTAGTTGTAGGTCGCTGGCCGACTGTGTTGTGTGGGGGGTTGCACTCCTGGCCCTGCCGGTCTCCTTGTGGGTTGGCCCGTCCGAGATGTTCCCCTCCCCCCCCTGTTCGACGAAAAACGGGAGGGGACTGGCCAGTTTCCCTGTCTAGGACGTAGTGTTGCAACAGCAGCAGGTTTCTGAGTAGTTGCAGTTATAGTTTTCTTAATTGCTAGTCCCTGTTTTTCAATGGCTTTTGCCAACTTTATTTTTTCATTAAGGTCCTCCCCAAATAGAGTTTCGTCTCTGTCACAGTCCCTGATAATATTTATGACAGATTTATCTAGACTTGGCATCAATAATTTTATTCTGTTTTCTGTATCCATATTGTGAAGGTCACACAGGATTCGACATGAGTCTGACAAATATCTTATTACTTCAATTTTATTATCCTCTGTAAGTAATAGGGTCATTGCCCGGTTTACTGCAGATAATCCTAGGCCCAGCTGCTGCTGTGCCATTTCCAGTTTTTTATCTCTCATTTTTGAGGTCTCTGTGATGGCTGCCACAATCTCCGGATTTAATGTGGGGGCCTTCAACATTTTGCAGTTGCTTGGTATCAGACATTCGGATAATATTTTTTCTTTCCTTTCCTTAGGTAAACCCTTGGCCAATACAGGCGTCCACATTTCCGTTAGATTCACATGAATTTCCTCCCCGTATTTGGGGCCTTCAATAGAAGCCTCCCCCAAGGCAGACACATATACAGGATCGAGTGGTGGGACTGGTAAGGCATCTTCTGCGCCTGTTAGCGTCACCAATGGGTCCACGGTGGGTTCAGTGAAGTCCCGTATTTCGTTGTCTGCGAAACATACACATTTTTGTAAGTAGGTACTTAAGTATGAACCATGATGTTTGACTCGCGGCCAATATTCATGGTCATATTTCCTTAATTTGACTCTCGGCCAAATACGGGAATAATTTGCCGTCATACAGGCTCACGGCCCTCAATCGGCATGCTTATTAATGCATTCAGATAATATCACTTACCTCGGTTTTCAACATTTAAATCGTCGGAACTCACTGACGCCGTTTCGTTATGGCTATGGCGGTAACGACGCCGATCCCTCAGGGAGGATTTCTCCTCCAATTTCTTGATTTTTTCTTTATATTTCATAATTTTGTCCTCACTCTTCCTTTTTGGCATGATTTTTAAATGTTTAACTGTAGTTTTTATATCAATTAAACTATAAAATTTAACAAAACAGCGCACGCGCATGCGCTTGTCGCCTCGCACGAAAAAAGAATGACACTTCACTTGACAACTGAAGCGCACCAATCAGCCGATAGAGTGCGTTCCAAAAATAAGTAATTTTAATATGAAAAAATACTTATAAAAAAAATGCTTAAATAAATTTAATCTCTAAAATGCGAAGTCGCCTGTAGGAAGAAAGTACTATCTGGTCTATTATATCTGAAGAATGATGCAACGAAATATAATTTTACATTTTTAAAACATATGTGGTGGCTAAGTTAGGTCTCAGACAGTTTTTAGGTCCCTGTTTCAAACCAATGATTTTTTTGTTAAAAACAGTAGGTAGACTCATACAATCATCTACAACAAGGTAGGATTAAAAGGCGCTTGAATTAATTTGCCGTAAGGCACCTGTGTTAAAATAGTTTTGGAATCAATCATAGTATAACTATCTATATAAATATATCTATATACACAGTTTTACTAGTTGATATAGTGAAAATGGGACAGAGAGTACCCATCTTTTTTGTTGTTGTCTATTGAAACCCCGCATGTATGTCTTCATAATTTATTGCTAAACTGCCAGAGAAAGATTAAGTACGCTGGACATTTCACTCGTATTGGTATCAAAATGGTTAACAATGTCTATGTTCACCAGGAATCAGGGGCCTTATATTGATAATGTTGCATAATGTGTTATAAATACTTATAACAGTAATAATAATTATGTTTTTTTTTCTTCAGAATCTGGTAAATTGCCCATGGAAGCTGAAGATACTGCAGAGCTGCTATAATTTTTTGACTCTGTTAATGGCATATGTATGTATCATCACGGGTGCCTTACGGCGCCCGAGACCGCCTAGACGGCCCCAGGGTACCCAGCGGAGGGGTTTTAATCCCACCTCGTCGTAGCCGATGGTATGAGTCTACACCGAACAAGTGGCTAGCTCGTTGCGATGTTTTGAATAGACTCAATAACCCATCTATAAACAGTTTCACAAGTTGGTATAGTGAAACCGGGACCGACAGCTTAACGTGCTCTCCGAGGCACTATAGTGGTGTTGTCAAACAAATGTACATAATTTTTTTATTTAAAAACTCATTGGTACACACCGGGATTCGAACCAGGGACCTAAGTGTTTTTAAGTCCAAGGTCTAACCAACTAGGCCACCACGTATATGTTAATGGCAGTTACAACGAAATTTGATAAGGGCAAAATTTTTGCTACTACTACAAACTAAAATAGTTTATTTTGTTTATTATTAAATTAATGACAAAGAATAACTTTAGTTTTATATGTATTTAAATAAATTTTTAAACTATCATTTGTTGTATTATTTTAATAAAGTTACAGAATGAAAATAAATATTTTGATGATTTGCGCAATAAAAAGGATACATTTTGGGTAAATTTCCAAAATATTTATAAATGTTAAATTATTTTTAAAAAATGAAAAAAAAATGAAAAATAATATTAAATAATTTTACATTTATAAATATTTTGAAAATTTTCCCAAAATGTATCCTTTTTATCGCGCAAAACATCAAAATATTTATAAATGTAAAATTATTTTTAAAAAATGAAAAAAAAATTAAAATTCCCGCCATCTGCCTCACCCAGGGCCGTGTTCGTAAACTAACACTTTAACACTGGGTAATGTCACTACACTATATGCATCTCTTCTTCTCTAAGCATTTTTCAATATTTTTATCGCACTCTGTAACACTACCCAGTGTTAAAGTGTTACGTTTCCGAACACGGCTCTGAAATAGTTTTTTCGAGAGCACAAGATGGCGCGTCAGTCGCTTCTAAAAATTATGACGAAGAGTACTCTCTATTTCCGTATGTATATCGTATGTATATATTACTTTATGGACGCAACTGACGCACTATTTGCGTTTAAAAAATCGCTCGTGTAAACATATCGTTACGTTTCCCTTCGTTGCATTTGTGTCTGCGCTTTCCGCTCGGCGTTTAAAATGGAGCGCGACGGATCAAAAAACTCCCGGCGTAGAAAAACGCTCGCGTGTAACCCATATGCCATCTCGTGTAGATACGAGAAGTCATATGTGTTATTCGAAACGTTTAAATTAACGCGCGTAAAAACGTTGAAAAAGCGCTCGTGCGAACGTAGCCTAAGGAACTTCATTAATATCGCATTGTATTTTTTGTTTAATAAAAAAGTATAAATAAATATGGAAGTGCGCTAAGGCTTAAAGCACTTCCGTACTTATTTAATCGCCTTTATTATGAGATTAAAAAGGCGGTCTTTTCCATCGATGGAATGGCCTTTAGTCAAAAATTATGCATTATAACAGTTCACAGAAAACGTCACACCTAGATGTCCGACTAAAAACTGTCACAATCCATTAAAAAAATAATGAACGGTCACCTTCTTATGTTAAACAGGCCTTATGGCACTCTCCTATTAAATACTTTCCTTATGAAACCACGCCTTCTTTATGCCGCATTTCCGGTAGTGATGGGTTGTGCTTGGCAATACTATGTGCGCCTAGAATATAAATCAAATACCTGGTATTTAGTCATACGCAAAGTCACTTACATTATAAGATGTACAACGGGACGTATAATGTCACGGAATTTGCGTGTATTAAATTTGGTTTTATTTGGGTACCGTCACGAACACCGAAAGCAAAATTAATGCATGCAAATTAAGATATATAATAAGGAGGTGCTCTAAGCCTAAAATGACCTCTTCAATCATTATAAATAATAGAGGACATACAAACCAAAACGTGAGAACAAAAAATATGTTAATTAATCAAAGATCATATTTGAACTCTCATTCAGTATAAGGGCCTATAATAATATGAAGGACATTATACGCCCTGGGGCTTTATTCCGAGTTTTGACACGTTCACCGTCACGCATTTTGCGTAAAGTACGGGTATTGAAATATAAGTTCTATCCTGTTAATTATAAAGTTGAATTCCAATGCTCCACATATGTTCAAATTTGCGAAGAACTCGTGTATTTCAGGATCGCAGCATTATTATAGTCAACCTAATACATACTATATAACCATTGAAATAGAACTTATATTTCCATATTAATAGTTTGCGCAACGTCTTGTCGTGATTAGCGGTTGCAAACTCGGAATAAGGCCACAGATCACGAACTAATCCCTAGCTAATAATAACTGCAGTACGTTTTTGGTAACTAATTAAAACCGCGCGGCAGGAAAGCGCCGAATAATTACTGATTTAGTAATACGAACGAATAAGTAATACACAGCGTTATAACTAATTAGAAATATCCACGCGGCCGGCCGGGCGATGATGGATGACTGACGCACGGTAACTGCTAATTTGTTATAATTAATTAAATCAATAAATACAAACGACTAGTGATTGCGTGCGCTGTGCTCGCTCACCGCGTGGAGTTGCTTAGAACTTACGACTGCAGTTATTATCAATTGGCGCTGTGTATTACTATATTCGTTCGTACAACTAAATCAGTAATTATAAAAGAAGGCGTTATTCGATAACAACCAACTAATTTCGATTTTTATCGACTAAACTAAACAATCGACTAATTCGATTAATTGTAATAATCGCCCATCGCTACTGGAAATACTTATAAAATACTCCAACAAATAACAGTATAAACGATTGACCCTGGGCCTTATTCCGAGTTTGCAACCGCTAAAGACGACAAGACGTTGCGTAAACTATAAATATGGAAATATAAGTTCTATTTCAATGGATATATAGTCTGTATTAGGTTGGCTATAATAATGCCGCCATCTTGAAATACACGAATTCTTCGCAAGTTTGAACATCTTATGAGCATTGGAATTTCAAATCTATATTTAATAGGATAGAACTTATATTTCAATATTTATAGTTTACGCAAAATGCGCGACGGTGAACGTGTCAAAACTCGGAATAAAACCCCCTGTCAAACATCTTTCTATCAGTCAGTGCTTTGTATAACGTACCAAAGTGCTGTAACACATCTTGTAAACTAGAAATAAAACATTAGTGTGTTTTACTTATATTCATTTGAATCAAATATAGAAAAGAGATAAATAATTATCTTTCGTTTAGTCTCCGGTAAACCCACAGACTTGGTCATTTTTCGGTTTTACCTTGGCCCTTGAGTTTAATTATTATAATAGTTTTTATTTTGTATGGCAGAAGGCGACCTTTTATGATTATGCAAAGAAAGGCGATATTAAGCATTAGGGCACTTATATATTTATTCATACTATTTAAATATTTATATATACGTGGTGGCCTAGTTGGTTAGACCTTGGACTTAAAAACACTTAGGTCCCTGGTTCGAATTCCGGTGTGTACCAATGAGTTTTTAAATTTATGTACATTTGTTTGACAACACCACTATAGTGCCTCGGAGAGCACGTTAAGCTGTCGGTCCCGGTTTCACTATACCAACCTGTGAAACTGTTTATAGATGGGTTATTGAGTCTATTCCAAACATCGCAACGAGCTAGCCACTTGTTCGGTGTAGACTCATACCATCGGCTACGACGAGGTGGGATTAAAACCCCTCCGCTGGGTTCCCTGGGGCCGTCTAGGTGGTCTCAGGCGCCGTAAGGCACCCGTGTGATATATACATATATTTAAATATTTACAAAAAAACTATAGGTTTTTTTTCTTTATATATGACAAAAATGCAAGTAATTTATTATAAAAACAAGACAATAATTATTGTTAACACTATAGAGAATAAAATTGCCCTAATTAATAAATAAACGAAACGTATATATATTAATAAATTATGGGGTGCTTTCCGGCTCCCGGTAACTATTTGAGTTACAAAAAGTTGTTTATTTAAATTCTGTTTACAATCGTCAGAAAAAGCACCAAAATAATTTGAGTGTCTAGAAACGACTGATCGTTTCTTCTGCGTATAAATGATGATCCGATCGTCGAAAACAGCGCCAACCTAGCTTTTGAGTGAAAGATTCCACAAGTATTTCGAGTACTTTCGTCTGATCGATTCATTTGCTGTAAACGCAAACGATTTACGCGCTATGACTTTTGCTCACTTAGTTGACAGAAACTACGTCTAAACTACGCTTCTTCTCACCCCGTCGTTCGCTTGTTTACTGCGTATAAGTATTCAATAAAATACCAGTTCCGTGGACCTGTTCTAAAATATACGCGTAAGGACTACCAACATCACTATTTTACGGCATTTCCGTCCGCAGGCGCTCGATAATCGCGAAAGAAAGCTCATAATTTTTGTTGACCGCCCGACGTGTTGACGTTGTTCATCGTTTGATAATTGTGCATTGAATTGCTGTTTTTGTGATATTAGCAGAGAACGCGTTTTACTTTATAACATTGAGAAACCTAAAACGTAAGTGTAAAATTATATTGTTTTTAATGTTATTGTGTATGTAGCGATTGTGTAAAATTTGAATCCCTTTGTCTGTCTCTGTCGGCCATTTTGTAGACGCGCTGCGCAGTCCTTTGTTTTATTGTCTTTGTTCCATATTTGAAATTACCAACTGCGTCATATTAAGATCCCATCACGCCATAGTTAACAACGTAAATTATATTGTAATTTGTTCCTTTACGAAATAAATTAAGTTTTAGGAAAATTCAAATTATATTGACTTGACCTACTTTTTATTCTGCAGGTAAAAATGCAGATTTTCGTCAAGACGCTGACTGGTAAGACCATCACACTGGAGGTTGAGCCCTCTGACTCTATAGAAAATGTGAAGGCAAAGATCCAAGACAAGGAGGGCATCCCCCCAGATCAACAACGTCTTATCTTCGCTGGCAAGCAGCTTGAAGATGGACGCACCCTTTCTGACTATAACATCCAAAAGGAGTCCACCTTACACTTGGTGCTGCGTCTTCGTGGAGGCATGCAAATTTTCGTCAAGACCTTAACTGGCAAGACAATCACATTGGAGGTCGAGCCTGCTGACACTATCGAAAATGTGAAGGCCAAGATCCAAGACAAGGAGGGTATCCCCCCAGATCAACAACGTCTTATCTTCGCCGGCAAGCAGCTTGAGGATGGACGCACCCTTTCAGACTATAACATCCAAAAGGAGTCCACCTTACATTTGGTGCTGCGTCTTCGTGGAGGCATGCAAATTTTTGTCAAGACCTTAACTGGCAAGACAATCACATTGGAGGTTGAGCCCGCTGACACTATTGAAAATGTGAAGGCCAAGATCCAAGACAAGGAGGGTATCCCCCCAGATCAACAACGTCTTATCTTCGCCGGCAAGCAGCTTGAGGATGGACGAACCCTTTCCGACTATAACATCCAAAAGGAGTCCACCTTACATTTGGTGCTGCGTCTTCGTGGAGGCATGCAAATTTTTGTCAAGACCTTGACTGGCAAGACAATCACATTGGAGGTTGAGGCCTCTGACACTATCGAAAATGTGAAGGCTAAGATCCAAGACAAGGAGGGCATCCCCCCAGATCAACAACGTCTCATCTTCGCCGGCAAGCAGCTTGAGGATGGACGCACACTTTCTGACTATAACATCCAAAAGGAGTCCACCTTACATTTGGTGCTGCGTCTTCGTGGAGGCATGCAAATTTTTGTCAAGACCTTAACTGGCAAGACAATCACATTGGAGGTTGAGCCCGCTGACACTATTGAAAATGTGAAGGCCAAGATCCAAGACAAGGAGGGCATCCCCCCAGATCAACAACGTCTTATCTTCGCCGGCAAGCAGCTTGAGGATGGACGCACACTTTCTGACTATAACATCCAAAAGGAGTCCACCTTACATTTGGTGCTGCGTCTTCGTGGAGGCATGCAAATTTTTGTCAAGACCTTGACTGGCAAGACAATCACATTGGAGGTTGAGGCCTCTGACACTATCGAAAATGTGAAGGCCAAGATCCAAGACAAGGAGGGCATCCCCCCAGATCAACAACGTCTTATCTTCGCCGGCAAGCAGCTTGAGGATGGGCGCACACTTTCTGACTATAACATCCAAAAGGAGTCCACCTTACATTTGGTGCTGCGTCTCCGTGGAGGCATGCAAATTTTCGTTAAGACCTTGACCGGCAAGACAATTACATTGGAGGTTGAGGCCTCTGACACTATCGAAAATGTGAAGGCCAAGATCCAAGACAAGGAGGGCATCCCTCCAGATCAACAACGTCTTATCTTCGCCGGCAAGCAGCTTGAGGATGGACGCACTCTTTCTGACTATAACATCCAAAAGGAGTCCACCTTACATTTGGTGCTGCGTCTTCGTGGAGGCATGCAAATTTTCGTCAAGACCTTGACTGGCAAAACAATCACATTGGAGGTTGAGGCTTCTGACACTATCGAAAATGTGAAGGCTAAGATCCAAGACAAGGAGGGCATCCCCCCAGATCAACAACGTCTCATCTTCGCCGGCAAGCAGCTTGAGGATGGACGCACACTTTCTGACTATAACATCCAAAAGGAGTCCACCTTACATTTGGTGCTGCGTCTTCGTGGAGGCATGCAAATTTTCGTCAAGACCTTGACCGGCAAGACAATTACATTGGAGGTTGAGGCCTCTGACACTATCGAAAATGTGAAGGCCAAGATCCAAGACAAGGAGGGCATCCCCCCAGATCAACAACGTCTTATCTTCGCCGGCAAGCAGCTTGAGGATGGACGCACTCTTTCTGACTATAACATCCAAAAGGAGTCCACCTTACATTTGGTGCTGCGTCTTCGTGGAGGCATGCAAATTTTCGTCAAGACCTTAACCGGCAAGACAATCACATTGGAAGTTGAGGCCTCTGACACTATCGAAAATGTGAAGGCCAAGATCCAAGACAAGGAGGGCATCCCCCCAGATCAACAACGTCTTATCTTCGCCGGCAAGCAGCTTGAGGATGGACGCACTCTTTCTGACTATAACATCCAAAAGGAGTCCACCTTACATTTGGTGCTGCGCCTTCGTGGAGGCATGCAAATTTTCGTTAAGACCTTGACCGGCAAGACAATCACATTAGAGGTTGAGGCCTCTGACACTATCGAAAATGTGAAAGCCAAGATCCAAGACAAGGAGGGCATCCCCCCAGATCAACAACGTCTTATCTTCGCCGGCAAGCAGCTTGAGGATGGACGCACTCTTTCTGACTATAACATCCAAAAGGAGTCCACCTTACATTTGGTGCTGCGTCTTCGTGGAGGCATGCAAATTTTCGTCAAGACCTTGACTGGCAAAACAATCACATTGGAGGTTGAGGCTTCTGACACTATCGAAAATGTGAAGGCTAAGATCCAAGACAAGGAGGGCATCCCCCCAGATCAACAACGTCTTATCTTCGCCGGCAAGCAGCTTGAGGATGGACGCACACTTTCTGACTATAACATCCAAAAGGAGTCCACCTTACATTTGGTGCTGCGTCTTCGTGGAGGCATGCAAATTTTCGTCAAGACCTTGACCGGCAAGACAATTACATTGGAGGTTGAGGCCTCTGACACTATCGAAAATGTGAAGGCCAAGATCCAAGACAAGGAGGGCATCCCCCCTGATCAACAACGTCTTATCTTCGCCGGCAAGCAGCTTGAGGATGGACGCACTCTTTCTGACTATAACATCCAAAAGGAGTCCACCTTACATTTGGTGCTGCGTCTTCGTGGAGGCATGCAAATTTTCGTCAAGACCTTAACCGGCAAGACAATCACATTGGAAGTTGAGGCCTCTGACACTATCGAAAATGTGAAGGCCAAGATCCAAGACAAGGAGGGCATCCCCCCAGATCAACAACGTCTTATCTTCGCCGGCAAGCAGCTTGAGGATGGACGCACTCTTTCTGACTATAACATCCAAAAGGAGTCCACCTTACATTTGGTGCTGCGCCTTCGTGGAGGCATGCAAATTTTCGTTAAGACCTTGACCGGCAAGACAATCACATTAGAGGTTGAGGCCTCTGACACTATCGAAAATGTGAAAGCCAAGATCCAAGACAAGGAGGGCATCCCCCCAGATCAACAACGTCTTATCTTCGCCGGCAAGCAGCTTGAGGATGGACGCACCCTTTCTGACTATAACATCCAAAAGGAGTCCACCTTACACTTGGTGCTGCGTCTTCGTGGAGGCATGCAAATTTTCGTCAAGACCTTGACCGGCAAGACAATTACATTGGAGGTTGAGCCCGCTGACACTATCGAAAATGTGAAGGCCAAGATCCAAGACAAGGAGGGCATCCCCCCAGATCAACAACGTCTTATCTTCGCGGGCAAGCAGCTTGAGGATGGACGCACACTTTCTGACTATAACATCCAAAAGGAGTCCACCTTACATTTGGTGCTGCGTCTTCGTGGAGGCATGCAAATTTTCGTCAAGACCTTGACCGGCAAGACAATCACATTAGAGGTTGAGGCCTCTGACACTATCGAAAATGTGAAGGCCAAGATCCAAGACAAGGAGGGCATCCCCCCAGATCAACAACGTCTTATCTTCGCCGGCAAGCAGCTTGAGGATGGACGCACCCTTTCTGACTATAACATCCAAAAGGAGTCCACCTTACATTTGGTACTGCGTCTTCGGGGAGGCATGCAAATTTTTGTCAAAACCTTGACTGGCAAGACCATCACATTGGAGGTTGAGCCTGCTGACACTATCGAAAATGTGAAGGCCAAGATCCAAGACAAGGAGGGTATCCCCCCAGATCAACAACGTCTTATCTTCGCGGGCAAGCAGCTTGAGGATGGACGCACCCTGTCTGATTATAACATTCAAAAGGAGTCCACCTTGCATCTAGTGTTGCGTCTTCGCGGCGGTCAATAAAATTGTTTGTAATTATAATTATAAACCCTTTTGAAACTAATAAAGGTTCAATAAATACATAATAACATGCTTTTTTTTTGTTTTAATTAGCTAATGGCTGTTTTCTGAATTAAGCTATTAGCAACCTTATTAGACATCCACGGGCGTAGGCAGGTTTGGGGGGGGGGGGACTATCTGGGGGACCAGGTTGGGGATTCGTAAAATCAAGGTGTAATAGGAGACTTAAAACAATAAAATTGTAAAACGAATCGTACACTTTGTAAAATAAATTAAAAAAGTTAGGCCTTAATGTATGGTCCCTCAGTCCTCTGGTGAAAATTGTTCAATAAAATGTATTTATCTATAGTAAAACCGGGAGCGACAGCGTAATGTGCTCTCAGAGGCACTATCTTTAAATATATATAACTCAAAGGTGACTGACATAGTGATCTATCAACGCACACAGCCCACTGGACGGATCGAGCTGAAATTTGGCATGCAGGTAGATGTTATGACGTAGGCATCCACTAAGAAAGGATTTTGATAAATTCTACCCCCAAGGGGATGAAAGTTTGTATGATAAAAAAATAACTTCCATGCGGACGAAGTCGCGAGCACAGCTAGTATTACATATAGCTGGACTTTACCACCGACATATCGACATAATTGTTCTAAATGGAGATTACCAGGGGCGTGGTAGGAGGTGGTCAATCGAGTAGGGAAAAAAATCTGACATTGCCACTTTTCCACTGGGCTTTTGAGATATGCCCTCGACTTTTGATGTTTTTGAAAGGGGTTCACGCAGTTTTGGAGTCGTGGTGACGAGGCAAGTCCGAAAAATAAATGACAAAATATGTGTATGATAAAGGTTTATCCGGGATTTTTGCTGCCCTACAACTTTTCGTGGGGAATTTTCAAGCCATTATGTGTGTTTTTTTTTGCAAAAAACGCATTTTTATTTTTCATTTCATTTTTTTTTCTCTAATATGGGAACTCCTACCGCCATACACGGTATTGTTTGAAAAAATGGGGATATCCGATTTTTTTTTTTTCAAAAATCGCGAAAGAATATTCGTGCGGCGAATATTTGACTGATTTTTATTTTTTTAAAAAAACGGTGCTAAAACTGGGAATTTTGCTACAACTTTTTGTAGGGAATCTGACGATTCGACGAGCCGTATCGATGAGATTTTTTTTTTTGCAAAAATCGCGAAATATTTTTTAATAATTTTTTTTTTCTCGAAAACAGTAACATTTTCGGTGGTGGTCGCCTTACACGGCAATTTTCGGATGAAGAAGAGCTATCCAAAACCTTTTGGTTCCAAAATCTCGAAAGAAAGGAGTCCTGCCAGAGTAACGTGACTAAACATATCCATACTATGGGAGTTAGAGACGATCCTCGATGCAGATTTTGTTCTAATGAGGCCGAGTCCATGCATCACCTACTGTGCCATTGGTTGGGGCCTGAGAGGAAAAGCAGGCGAGGCGACATGTATGGATATTGACAGAGACAGTAGGCGTGAGGTACGCTGCCATCTATCAAAGTCCAAAAAGTTTTGATTGGAGGCGATGCGACACGTTGCCTCGCCTGAATTTTCTGCAGACCATGCAGAGAATGAAATACCTGGGACAGCCTTACCTTGAAGAAAATGCATAAGGCTTAGCTGATAGAAAATGCCTATGCATTAGGAGGAGCGTGTGATGAGGCTCTTCGATGCCTATGCATTAGTCAACTGCAAAGTATTACCTCTCCCCGCGCATGACGGTGAGTCGGTAAAGCTACCATTCATATGTATGTAAGCCTTCCCCCGACCCTCAATAAGAGAAAGAGCACGTATGAGCAGCTAGCGGCCCCAGCCTAGTGGTTAAGTTACTGCGCAACTGATAGCAAGGTTAAGCAGATGACAACAAGACCGGTCTGGGATGGGTGACCGCTTTATACAACGAGGCTATTTCATCATAAACACCGCAACAAGCTCGCCACTTGTTAGGTGTTGCCTCCGAATACCATCGGCGAAATGAGGATGGGTTAATCCCTCCGCTGGGACCCTGAGGCCGTTTAAACGGTTCTCGGGAGCCAAATTGGCACCCGTGATGGTATTTATTTATTTATGAGCAGCTAAACGACTTTCGGGCCAAAACTTTAATGGATTTGAAAGATACCTAATTGGTTTCATTTTATTAAGGAGAAAATAAACGAGGACTGTACGTTTTCCTTTTTTTTAATTTTGTCTTAATATTTTATAGGAATTATTTTAATACGAGGGATTTTTTACGGATTTCAGGGGTTTTTTTTCTATACTAAACTATTAAAAAAAGGAAAACGTACGAGCCTAGATATTGGTTATATATCTAAAAAATCATAAAAACCTATGAATGTTTATTAGGGCTAAAATTTCGCACTTATTCGCACATACGGAGGCGTATCTACCTAGGGGCTAGGCGGGGCAGTGCCCCGGGTCCCTCAAGCTCAGGTGGCCCCCTCGAATCCATACCACAAAATCTCGAACGAACTGAACTTTTGAAAATTTCTCCAATTTTCAAAATAAATATAACAGGTTGCAACCAGACTTTAATCAGTTGAGAGAAATTTGAAAGTTATACCTAGGGAATTCCCCTAAATTCTTTCTGCGGGTTGGCAGTGTTATCAATTTGATAAAACCTAATCAGTTTATCTAAACTGATTAGGCCGTGGGGCCCCATTCCTTCATTTGCCCCAGGGCCCTTGGTTACCTAGCTACGCCACTGAGCACATATAGGTAATAGTTAAGAACAAAAGGTCGTGACTGTATGGGAAATGTTTGATCAGACGCTCCTCTTAACTGCTTATATATAATTTTATTTTACAATATTGTGATAAAGTATTTTAAATGAAGAAGAAATAGGAAAAGGGTATTGAAAGACAATTTAAAAAGTACCTAGGTTATTATTATTAAGTTTGTATTGAAGTTGAGGGGTGTCTCTGCGCGCCATTTTTAGCTGAAGTAAAAAAATCGCTTCAGCCGCGTACATCTATTGAGAAAGCTTTAAAATAAAACAACTAATCATATTTAATTTTATTTATTAACATTTTATTAAGGAGGCGAAAACGAGCAATAAGTTTTGGATAAATTAGTTAATACACCTTCATGTATAACATCTTATAGATCGTTAATCTAAAAATACAGTAGGTATTAAGAATACAGTAACAAGTATAATAGTACACGAAACAGATGCGTGCGCACAACATATATCCCATAATATGTCCTCACATGCAACAAGTATAAATGGGAAATGAGCCGGTCGAACAGCGTCGCCATGAAGCACTATATTCCCTCGCATTGCTAAGGTATGCCCAGTGTTGTACAAAACAAGGGGCGTCTTGCCGCGATGTACCTAATAATAATTTAAGTAAACATACTTAACTCAGAACCGACTTGACTTAAAAATACATATACCTAGGTGCTAATCGATATACATGGTGACTTTGAACGGATGTACTTTGGGCTAATATGAGGTTCTACTGATCAATACGAACAACTTTTCCAATGGAACTATGTGCCGCAAATGAAAAAAAATATTGCCTTCTCCATACAAACAAGTAATGTTAAAATGACCAATTTGTATGGGGAAGCCAAAAATCTTCTTCATTTGCGACACATGGTTATGGGAAAAGTTGTCCGATTTGATCAGCAAAACCTCATATTAGCCCAAAGTACATCCTTTCAAAATCACCCTGTATATTTAAGGTTCTTTCAGTCGACAGTGCTCCCATACAAACATACCGACTTCTCAAGTATCAATTATTGTAAGCAATATATTCCCGAACTTTATTTTTCCAAATTATTACATTTCAAAAGTTATAATTAAAATATTACTTCGCTAGGCCGACTGAACCGTTTATATAACTTTTAGAATATACAATAATTTGGATAAATATATGATGGTACATATACAGGGTGAATTTGAATGGGTTCGTATTGATCAGTAGAACAACATATTAGCCCAAAGTACACCCTTTCAAATTCACCATGTATATTAGGTACAAAAATTAATGTACCTAATGCAAAAATATTGCATTCAGTGATCGTGGGTTCGATTCCCACTTAATGATAAACAATTTTAGGTACACCATATTTTTCCAAATCTTAATGATTTGGAAAATTATAGGAAGTCAGGAGTTTCCCTGAGTAAGGTAGTTAAAGATCAAAGACTCATTGGCAAACTTAGTTATCATGTATATGTAGGACAAGAGCACTGGGTCCTGAAATGCAGTTCTGAGCGTCTACCACTTCTTAAAGCATTTTTTAAAATACTACAATAAAATCCCGTAGTACAAAATTACACTATATTGCTAAAATATAAGAATTCATTTTTGTAGCGTAAATATTCAATATAGTATTAAAATAATAATGCTATAAGAGGTAGTGCCCCAAGGACTTAGGGCACAAACCTAATTTATTATTTGTTGTAATAAAAAATTAAAAAATAAGCTTCACAGGTAGGGTAGTTGTACTATTATATGAACATACACCCATAAATGAACATCTAAATGTATTTTGGAAACTACCATGTTAGATAATTAATTTTATATTGGCTTAAAGTGGCTAATTATTTTACCATTTAAAGCCAATATAACAAATTAGATATTCATTTAAGGGTGTATGTTCATATAATGGTAAGTACAACTAACTAAAATTGTCTTGATTCTTCATGGCGACACACTACACACAGACAACACGCGGAATTATAGTTTTATTAATAGTGTATTACCCATGTGCGTCGACACTCTACACATACAACAACAAATAGAGATCATATAGTGTCACCAGAGGGAGCACTGACTTAAAGCGTGACTTTATCATGTAATAATAAACAAAAACTCTTTATATTATATTAGCTGATCAGCGCAACTTCGTCTGCGTAACTTTAACCGTTTACGCAGCGCACGCAACGGAAGCTCTCAAAAGGAACAAATTTTCCCCGTTTTCCCAACTTATTTAATTGATGCTCCGCTCCTACTGGTCGTAGCGTGATGTTATATAGCCTAAAGCCTTTCTTGATAAATAGGCTATCCAATAAAGAATTTTCAAAATCGGTCAGTAGATCCAGAGATTACCCCCCTACGACCCCACAAACTTTACCTCTTTATCTCTAGGCTTGTACTATGTCTACCAAATACATATTACATTTTATGAACACACAGAGCATGGCAAACTGTACAGAAAAACGTACTAATACAGTTTTGCCATAAATGGAATCAAACCCAAGGCTATAAAATACCTAATATTGTTAATTTTTCAAAATATAATGTCATGGGGTAATATTCTCCGTGAACAGCACCCCTAGTGTGAGTTTTCTAACTATTACTTTGCGTTTGAGTTAACTAAAATTTGTATGGGAAATGGTTCAGCGCTCCAAGCGGAAATTTTGAGAACTAGGAATACCGTCGTGTGATTGGTGAAAATGTTAACGAGGTAGTATAGTTAACGAGAAAGTAAACGTTAATAAAACTCACACTAGGGCTACAGACTCAGTAGGTACATTATCGGTACTAATTTCAAGTGCAAGGAACCTTTAACCTTGTCAGTAGTCATTAGGGGTTATTTTACATGCTAAGTGCTCACTCGAGTAATTGTATATGATCTCTTTGACAACAACAGTGGATAGCTTGTAACAATGATAAGGACTTCATTTTATCTAACTAATATTCGTACAAAAGAATAGCACTGGAGAGGTCTTACAGAGTCGTGCCATGTCGATGTTAGACAATGTTCATGAAATAGGTCGATCAATACCGGTGGTTTAATAGCATTGATCGCTCCCATTATGCCGGCTGAATAAAGGCGAGTTGTTGATAATAAAAGAGTAACCGACACACGATTAAAGACTACCTTAAATAGTACTTCATAAACTCGGTAAGTTGTTTTTTTTTTATTGACTCGACATGTGACTTTGTATCTACCTGGTGGTGAGCAGACCTACAAAGTCAATAAATGGGGTCAATCAATAATTGTTCTTAAACAATATTGATCGCCCCCACTATGCCGGCTAAATGAAGCGATTACGCAATGGGAGGCGACAATGACGAATTGCATTACGAGTATACTTTAATATACTCGTTGCCTTATCGTCTATTCAACTACCCATTTCGTAACCGCACCCTGAAAGGAGACTACCACCTCGACAAGAAATCGATGCAATAGTCTTCTGAATAGCGGTAAACCCACAGAACAGCATGATTAGGTCACTTGACGGTTTTTGCAAGTGGCTCCAAAGTTATTATAAGAATATTAATGAAATATAAATAAGTCCTTTATAGAAGATTAATGACAAAGCATGAGCACAAACTTTTAATATACTCAAAAGTCTTAAGATTAAGAAACACCTGAAGAACAATTATATTGAACTTACATACGACTAACATTAGATCTAGTATTGTCTTTTGTATGCCAGAAGGTACGCGGGGCCCACACACGCGCTCGAGCCACATATTATTGCCAAAGTAAACTAAAGAGTATTTCCAGCTGAACATGGCGAGACCAAGTGTCCTATAACATAAATAATGTAACACAAAATGGCGTCGAATTTTATAGAAAGTTGCACGCTTTTAATACTCAATACATACAGCTTAGGATTTTACGCCAAAATAGTATTTGGAATCCAGAAGCAATTATTATAATTGAATTGGCCAAATAAATATTTAAGAACACAAAATGGCGTCGAGATCTATAGAAATTTACTAAAAATAAACCAAAAAGGTAGCTATAAAGTTAGCTGCTCACAAAAGCAAATACCCTCCCCATAGTATAAAATTAGCTGTATTTAACGCGATTTTTGTGAAAACCATTTCGATAGGACACTTTCTCTCTTTCAAGTTCAATAATTTGTACTGCCATTAGCACACGATAGTTTTAAATTGAGGCCATAAAGATAATAGTATTTCTATTAGATAATAGTAAAATTCATAACCAAACATTTAAACTGGCAAGCTAAATTTAAATAGCATAATTATTAAATTTATTTGTTGCCTTCCAATTGATTAATTTTATCACAATAACATTATAATTTATAAATGTATTATAATAATTAATACATAGAACATCAATAATTGCCTTTATAATAATACACGATGGCAAGAGTCGAGTAACTATTTGTCCGGTGCTTCATTTGCGTCAAAACAAAATATAAATAAACTAATACAAATCGATCAGGAGTTAATATACAAAGGTTCTACGAAAATAGATCCGTAATTAAAAGTAGTAGTGTATAACTAATTTAAATATACATTAAAATATCACCTCTCGAATTGATGCTGCCGGACACAGCAAGCGATTGATTTACTTAAACATAATCATAAAACCATACAGACATACATAAATAGCTGGAGATCCATACGTAATAATCATATTTTTATAATAAATTAGTTACGATCGCAATCTATAATAAATTATTTTTCATTATGGCAACATTCTTTCCTGAAGTCTTGTAACACTTATGTAAGTAAATTTTACATAGTCAACACTTTAATTAGTTTTATATCCTGTGATCTTAGGTCCGTATCAATAAATTGCTTTAAGAGCTTTTGAACTAAACTTTGTAGCGGTTTATTGATACTGTCCTTAATAACCAAATATTATAAAGAAAAATGTCAAATATAAAATTGTAGTTATAAGAGAAAACAATAATAATTAAAATATTTAGTCAACAGTTTGGAAGACTAAACCATGATTTAAAAACAAGTAAACAGTAAAAATATTATTAAAGATGTAAGTAAATAAATATAATTAATTAAAACAAAAATACATTGAAGCACTGTTGTCCTCTTGCACCTACATTATGTAACATTTGGTACATCTAGACTGGAGTCAACATACAATATTATGTATTAAGTCTATGATTAAAATTTGATTTAAAATTTATTATAACATGTATACACATAGAATACTCATCCTCTAATATAAGTAATACAGGGTGTAACATAAACTATACAGCTCTTTAAAGGGTAATATACACATGAATAGGAACAACTTTCACTGTGGGACCAACTCTGTCAGAGCGAAAAAAGAAACAGATTTTTGACTAAAATGTCCGTCTAATCTCTTTGTTTTTTTATTGGAGCACGGCATGTGACTTTGTATCTACCTGGTGGTGAGCAGACATAAAAGGCCATGAATGGGGTCGATCAATAATTGTTCTTAAAAAAAATATCGCTCCTACTATGCCGGCTAAATGATGCGATTACGAAATAGGTGGCGACAAATCGCATTATGAGTATATTTTAATATACTCATAATGTATCGTCAATTCAACCCATTTTGTAACCGCACCTGAAAGGAGACTACCACCTCGACAAGAAATCGATGCAGTAATCTCCTGAAAATCGGTGAACCCACAGACTAAAACCGAAACATGACTAGGTCACTTGACGGTTTTTGCATCATCATTATATTTTCCCAGGGCGAATATTGATTTATATTCATGCTTAAAACAGCCTGTAAAGCGTGGTATATAGGATTTTCGATACACCCTGTATTTAGAGCGGTGGTACGAAACCACCGCTGCATTTCATATCACCCTTGTCATTGCAACGGTTGACTTTTCATACACTCATTAAAGTCTAAAGAATTAAAAACATTTATTAAGAAACTGTAATGTTTTAGGCGTACGTCAAATGGGAATGCGATGAGATAACAATAACAATCGGTCCATCAGTTCCACTGTAGGGGTGACGAACGACACGTTTCTTAAACTTTTATTATAACCCCTATAGGTCAAGCGACAGCAGCGCCATCTACTTTGAACTTTAATTTAACTTCTTTATTATTTTTTAAAACGCTGTTGTAGCTTGACCTATGGGCCATAGCCTTGAGTATAATTTACAAAGGTTTTAAATAAATCTTCGACGTTTTAAAATATGTTTATTGTATATTAATTACGTATATAATTTAATATTTTAAATCAGTATATACCAAGCATCTTTTGCAAGATGACCATAGCAACAGTGCATATTTATATAATAAAGTAATACTTAACATTCCTTTGTATAATGGATCTCGAAATGGTATTTGTCATTATTTAAAACCTTGTCTTTAGTTTCAACTAAATTAGTAAAAACTTTTACATAAATAAATAAAAAATATAAAAAGCTAATATGAAAAAAAACAGTCAAAAAAACCGTAGTTCGCTCCTCAAACCCCTACAATAGAACAGTGACCCACACGTAAGTAGTAGTGTCGGTGCGGCGGCCGCGCCACCTACATGTTGGGCAGCGGCACGGTGACCTGCACGTAGCTGATGGGGAAGTAGCCGCTCTTGCCGCTCACGGAGCCCTCGAACCAGTTGTCGTCCACTTTGTTGATCAGGGTGATCACGTCGTTCTCCTGCAATCGTTCATTCATCTAGTTTAATATAATACAATATTAAATACTACTTTAGGCTAATATGTCAACTTTTCCGATGGAACCGTGTGTCGCAAATGAAAAAAAAAATGCCTTCTCCGTACAAACTAGTATTGTTAAAATGACCAATTTGTATGAGGATCATTTGCGACACATGTTTCCATAGGAAAAGTTGTTCCATTTGATCAGCAGAATTTCATTTGCGACACATGGTTCCATGTAAAAAGTTGATCGATTTGATCAGTAGAACCTCATATTAGCCTAAAGTACATCCATTCAAAGTCACCATGTATACTTGGTGACTTTGAAAGGTTGTACATTGGGTTAAATGAGGTTCTACTGATCAAATCGATCAACTCTTTACATGGAACCATGTGTCGCAAATGAAACCGCTCCATACCGCACCCATGGCAAAAACATTAGTACGTCTTTCTGTACAGTGCAGTACAGTTTTTCATGATCTGAGTGTTTATAAAATATACATATTAATATCGTTGTTTCTGGTACACATAGTACAAGCTTAGTTTATGACCACGAAAAAGTGTATAATATCCTTCATATTATTATTTTTATTATATTAGCTCAAAGTCTTTCAAATTCACTCTGTATGTATAGGGCGTAGCATGACCACGTCGATATTATTTGACAGTCGATAAGATGAAGTTACTGAAAGTTCTTCAATTTATAATATGAAGAACATTCATTCATAAAATCGATATG
Organism: Monopis laevigella; assembly: GCA_947458855.1. NCBI lineage: Eukaryota > Metazoa > Arthropoda > Insecta > Lepidoptera > Tineidae > Monopis > Monopis laevigella. The sequence continues at coordinate 16,975,107 of OX381593.1, forward strand.
TATCTATTTTGTTGATTCGTCAACGCTGCTTGTGATGCGGTTGTGTTTAAGGTCTATAGTATAAAACAAAGTCGCTTCTAGCGTATGTCTGTCCCTGTACGATTAGATCACTGATCGATCTGAATTAGGATCGATCAGTGATCGATGGAATATTGTTATGGATGCGAAGTTCTGACGATCGATTGATATTGTTCTAGATGGCGGTCAGTTGATTGACAGCGCTTTGGTTAATAATTAAATGTATAAAACACATTTTTCTGCGCGAATGTTCGGCTTCATCAGCTTGGTCCATTTGGGAATACCCTATACAATTCCATCAATCGCGATTGTTTGCTATTTTTTGCATCGTATTTCCTGTCGAGGTAGTCTCGTTTCAGGGTGCGGTTACGAAACGGGTGGGTGATTTGATGATAATACGTTATCATCAAATATAAGTGAGGATATTAAAAAGTTAACTCATAATGCAAATTCGTCTTTAACCTTATTACATTATATGGCCGACATAGTGCGATCAATCAATGCATCGACTCCATTCATGGGCTTTATAGTTCTGCCTCATCAGATAGATTGCGGGCTGCAATAAAAAAATGTCAAACCCTTACAACGATTTAGGCGATTTTAGACCTTAGGGACCTTCCGTATAAAATAATACTTAGATACTTTAAGTATAGGACTAGTGAGGTATAGAACTGACCTTAAACCCGAGTTCTCCTGGGTTCTCCGGCTCGAAGTCATAGAGAGCGGTGCAGCACGGCCCCCTAGCGGCCGGGGCCGACGGCGTCCGCGCCGGGGACTTCATCGGCGACGGCAGCGGGGACGCTAAAGCGGAACACACTTACATCACTCATTGTATGATTGGAGACACCTTTTGAATGCACTTACGATGGATTGCATCATATATGTTAATTAATACTTTAATCTGCTGTAGTAAGACTAGATTAATGTGTAGGACTGCAAAGGAGATTCTACTATGAGTCCTTGTTTCGTATTTACGTACGTTATCTTAGGTTCTAACAATAGAAAAGGTTTATTTATACAATTTTCAAAAATAAAGCAACCCTATTGGTAGTTGTTTACGTTTTAACGTTACGTTAACACAATGCTAAAACTTCCGGAAAACTACTTAAACCTTTATCTTATAAAGGTATTTTATTAAGTAAAGAGTATGTGCAAAGCAAACCAAACGCACTCTAGACCTTATTGTTAAAACATTTTTTTTTTTTTTTGACTATTCATAAATATCTGTAAAGATTTACATGAAATAAATAATATTTGATTTGATAAAGTTACCCCGACTGAACCAAGTTGTTTACCACATGTATGAACATCACATGTATGGTTTTATGATTTATCCACCCGTTTTAAACACGAGGAAACGAACTTGTCTCATAGTATTTCCTCTATAAACACCTCATGGATATTTTCTATAATTTTCAACCAGTTACTTGCTAGCTAATTGTATATTTAATTAAAATTTTGGTACGAAGTAACCATTAAACAAGATATTGAACAATTCTTTAATTCAATAATTTATTATTATTGAATGTTATAACATGATGCAATCCAGCTTTATGCAGGCCATACACGCAATGGTATACCTGACAGGTTTACTTGTACAGGTAAACCGGAGCATGTGTGTCCACCTTTAGAACTTTATAAAGGTAAATATTATGTATGAGCTACATGTATTGAGTAAAGTGCATTTAAGTAAATGAAATGTTTAATAATCGAATCATAAAAATGTATATAAAAGGTTAGTGATGGGAGCAATAAAACGCTGTAAAAATGTAATTTACTATGATTGCAAAATATTCGTTATTATTTATAGTTACTTATTACATGATGTTTGATTTAATAATGAGCTTCGTTAATCCACATTAATAAATTAATAGTAAGATTAACCAATAACGTAGGTAAAAGCACACATACAGTACCGGAATAAATAATTTACACACTTGACAGATTTTTAAAAAAATATGTAAGTACATCTAAATTAATATAAAGAAGAAAAAGTTAGACGCGGCCACAAGTCAACATCAATATTTTTTTGCGTGTTTATTGATAGAGGCAAACCAATAAAGGTGGCCAGACACTGAATCTATTTATAATATATTAATCAATTTAATTTAATTGCCAACTTATCACCAATCAAATCAACTTACTCGTATATTATTCATGGACTAAAGTGATCATCTCTTTTTGAATTTTCTTATATCTGTCATACAAATGTATTAGAAATTTTTATTCCTTCACAGGTTTAAATTACTATAAAATGTTGTGATGATAGGAAAACAAATACCATAGACAAACGACAACGACAAACATGCAAAAGACAACACGACACTGCAAATAGACACAAAACAATTACTATACAATGTAGAAACAAATCAAGGCCATAGAAAAAAACGTAACACCGGTCACATACCATCATACATATTAATTACTGAACCACCATAGAACCTTGTCTTAACAACATAATTAAACGTATGAAGAGTTTACTTTTGTTAGGTAGCAATCATCACGAGGGTCTTACGGTGCTCGAGACCGCTTAGGCACCTGCGTAGGCGATGATATTCTAAGTCTACACCGAACAAGCGGCAAGCTCATCGTTGTCTTTGTATAGACCACCAAAACGTTTCACAAGTTGGTATAGAGAAAATTGAACGTGGTGTTGTAATATCCCGCATGATAGTCTTGTTAAATTTGCAATAAAAAAAAAAGTAATTAAGATGATGTACATATGTAACCGAGTTAGAACTCACAATAGGGCGAAACACAAAAATCATAGCAAATGATATGTATTGGATTTGTATAATGTATAAGTGTGACGTGTAATGTAAAATAATATATACATTGTTTTGTAAGACTCAAAAAATGTTTGAATATGAAAAAGAATACAGAGATACAGTTCATAATATTTTTTCTAATTCATCCAATATAAATAAACTAATTATGATTTCTGAATGAGGTTTTTTATTTACACAGATACATAATATACCTGTATTTTTTGTATTTAGATTTTTACTGATTATTAATAATATTCTTCTATACATTGTCATATTTACTGAAACCTGTCAAAATCATTCTGTTTTGACATTACTTTCGGCAGATTACAAATAATTTTAAAAAGCTTCTATGGTGGTCAGTAATTAGTGGTCATAATGGTTTAATAACCGAAATTAAAAGGCGTGTCGCACCAAATTAAACCTGTTAAAAGTACATTTTTTCTCAGGCTAAGAACTTATGTCTAGTTTCATTTGGTACGACAAAGTTCTATATTAGGGATAAAAAATGTATGCATGCAATGTAAAGTCAAACAAAATCAAGTCGTAATCAACTCTAGTATTCTACTCCAAGTATGGAATTATGAACAATAAGGAAGTTTTGTATATTTAAGCCCCCCCCTGGATTGGCCAGCCTATATGTTCCTGGTCTATACAAATCTCAATATACAGCTGCCATTTTATTTGAAAATTTACGCCATTTTATGTATCCCAATACCCACGATATTTTTGCTTCAAAGCACTTCCCCATTATTCATATTCTAAGGTTTAAATTGTATTTTAATAAGTTTGGTAGTATATGTTTATTTAAAGCAGGCTACAGACTCAAGGCGTGAAGAACCGCAAACGTTAAGGTAGCCACACACTATGATGCGGTCGGAGATGCCGAGAGGGACGCACCAATACGAAGGAAAGACTTTCTCTTTCCTTTGTATTGGTGCGCCCCTCTCGGCGGCCTCATAGTGTGTAGCCAGCTTTAGTGTGTGGTTTACGTGAAGACCATCCACACTCACGGTGTAGTCGCCTTAAATAACGAGTTAAACCATACGGCAAAAGAAAGTACAAGTGTATAAATAAACACGACTGTAAAAATTGGGAGTGTGGAAAATCCTTCGCGTTCGCGCAAAGTTCACGGATAGATTTCCGAATCCACTGAAGTTGAAGTCTTGAATCTTGAGTCTTACAAAGTACGTGTATTTAATTGTTTTTTTTTAAATAAATTGTTTATAGCTTGGCTACAAGTGATTTAGCCAGCATAGTGTTACCATTGTTGGAGCGCTGCGCGTTGGCCGCCGGGAACAGCTCCAGGTTGTTGGGCGGCTTGTGGTCGGGCGTGCCCGCCTGGGAGCCTCCTTGCACACAACACATTGAGTACCACAGGAAGTACAGCGGACAGCAAGGTATAGTAATAAGTATTAAGACTCTTGTACCTACTCTACTCTTGTACTTTACCTCAAAATAACTTGCTGTTCACAATACTTCAAGGAATGAGCACTTGCACAGGTTTGTAATACCAGAAGTAACAAAAAAAAATTATTGAGGATAAAACTAGATAATCTGGCGCCCAATTGGTGTATAAACTGCACCAACACTGAAAATGTCATTTAAAGATGGCCGTCCCTATTATATTATATATTCTAGAGACCTATATCAACCGAATTAAAAACTATTTTGTAGAATAACTATTAAAATTATAAAATATATAATTATATAATATAATATATAAACTTTAAGTGCTCATTCCAAATATAGTATGTAAACAAGTATTGTTAAGTTGTGAATGTATGTATATGTTGACACACACAGTAGCTAACTAAACATATAACAATACACAATACAAAGTATGTAAGATATATTACTCCAAAGAGAAGTGAAAAGATTCAAGAACAATAACACACTTTCACTAGAAGAACTGCCACATATCGCCCACATTATAATACATATAAGATGGTGTAATACAATATTATAGATTTATTCAAATGACGGTGGACTTAGCCTAGGTATTGTAATTTTGTAAAAGTGTATTGTTTAAATAATTTTAACTTATGCCCAGTTGTTGGTATCTAGCCAATACGTTAAATTTACATTAAGAATTATGTTTTTTTAAATAATAATTGTAGTTTTGATTGTTGAAACAATATAAAATAAATGAACACCTGGGGCCTTAGCACATCAGCATCGATAGGCTCGATAAATCGACAAAATCGATACATATCATAAATAGTACATGCATAAGATGTAAATAAATAATGTTTATTATTATTACAAAATTAAAGCACCTTACTAATGTAATACCGTGCCTGATTCATTATACAAGACTTTATGTGATTTAATAAATATGTTACTTTATGTATATTAAAATTGAATGTATAATAAATTCAATAAAATATTAAGTTTGTCGTAATATTATTTTTACACCTAATATAAAATTAGATAAACTATTTATTTAAAAGTACAATTAACTGGCTCAGCACAAGAACAGTCCAAATTCATAAACTAAATTCTTGATAAATCTATTTTTTAAGTTTGTAGTTCAAACTGTTATTACGCTGAGCATTTAAATATAATTAATATAAATATATAGGATTATAGAGGTAGGACGGGATAGGACACATGGAAACTTCATAAGAGACGCTTTGCTAAAAAAGATTATTTACAACAAAAAAAAACAAAATACCAAAAACACCGTAAAATGTATCCAAACTAAAGATCAAAGTGTTCAACTGAAGAGAAAAAATCTTAATCAAGTACTAGCAAATCAATAATAAACCAAACATAAAATAACAAACTAAAAGACTATTTTTTTCTCCAAAAATCCTTTCCTTTCCAATTTAATAAGCACCCAAAGGAAGCATAGAAAGTTAAGATGGTAGTGCAATCAATTTTTTAAATTGTGAAAATAATGAATTTGTGCAAAAAATTGGATCGGTTTTATTTAACGGCATAGATGACGGCTATAAATAAATAACAGACATATGTTAAGTATTCCTTATCTATTTTTAAACATTTTACAAAGCATTCTCCTATTTATTAAGAAACTTCTTTTATAATAAAAAGTAAGCATTGTGCGTTTTTATGAACGCCATCTTGTGTTGCCGTCATTTTGTATTCTTAGTGAAAAGTAGGTTACCGCTGCTTAGTTAGACATAAAAATATTTAATAATTATAAGAACATAAATATTCTTTTTAAACTGCGTTTTTCGTTTTTATAATAATTATAAACGCCAATTGGAAAATGGATTAAAAAATAAGTGAATCTTATATGTACCTCAAGAAAAATATTAATGACAACTAAAATTAAATTAAATCATTTAACATTATACCATTATCAAGTAACCACCACCAAAAAAACCCCAAAACCGACCGAACCAAATTAATAAAAAAAAACAAAAAGTCACCTGTCCAAGGGTCTCTTAAGCCTTGGTTCCTAGGAGCTGGATGGGGTTTGAACCTGTTATTAGGGGGTGCAGGTTTTCGGAACTCCTGGTAAGGGGGTGGACTATCCCAGGCGGCTAGGGGGTCGCGAGGGTCGCGGGGGAGGGAGGGGGAAGGCGCGGGGGAGGGTCGCGGCGTACCATTGTTAAGAGGGTCATGGATGTCGATGTTCAGGTCCGCCAGGGTCTTGGGTACGAACTCCATTTTGGGACGGTTGGCCGATTCCTCTCTCCTGTTGAAGTAAAAAGGGTTTTAATGCAAGAAAATGATGCTTAAGTGTACTATTGCGGCTGTGTAAGATAGATCTTAAACTTTATAGTAATTTACTCTATTGAAAACTCGCAGTTTTAACTTTTCTTTTTTTTATAAACCCTGCTGTTCCGAGAGGAGGCTGACATGTTGAAGAATCTCTAACCCCTAAACATCGTGCAGTTCTACAACTACTGGGAGGGTATCGTCGCCAAGAAGAAGGACATGGTAATCATTACAGATCTCATGCTCTCCGGGACTCTTAGAGCGTGTTTATCTGAGGACAGGGGCTCTGTATTTGCCTAGTTGTAGGCAGTACCAACACCCAAACATCGTGCGGTCCTACTAAGTGACATCATTGTATAATAATATAATATACTTTTATTTATAATCATTTTAAGTTGAAGAAAAAAATCGTCACACCAATGTATTAATAGTTGTCCTCGGAGAGCACATCTAATGACACGTACGGTATATCTGAGAAGTCTCAACTAAACCGGATAATAGGAAGATTTAGCACATATACGATTCGGTTTCCCTGTTTGGGTAAACCTGCCAGGTTATCTGAACTATGCCGGTCATAAGGACTGTTTTTTATAATCACCATTAGCTTCATATTTAAACTAACTCAAGAGCTAGGTCGACGACCTTGATTCTCTTACAGATATCATATTTTCTATCTATAATCATAAAACATGTTATGGATATGTTTTTTTTGTGTCGTGCTTTTTTTATTAATAAAATAGTACTTAAAGTGTTTCAAAAATATTCGTTACTTCTAAAGAGATGTTCAGCGGAGTTAAAAGAGCATAGGTCCATGTTATTTGAAACATCGTGGCGGGTATATAAGAGATGTTATCCTAAGTAATGTAATGCAGGATATACAACAATACTTACTGCTCGGCCAGGTTGCTGACGAGGTCCTTGAGTATATCCGTGCACTGCTGGTGATACTCCAGCAGACCCTCGGCGAAGAACGCTAGCTGAGCCACTTGCTCCACCTGGTGATATATCCACAGTTAATCAACCAGCAGTAGTCTTTACCATAAGGGCACAGGGGCCTAAATGCCGATATATTCGATATACGTGTAAGTCAGTCATTTCTAAAGTGGTATATATAGTGGTAGTTGGCATGCATAGGTCGATATTGACCATTGACTTCTATGTAAACTAGACACGAACATCCGAGAAAACTATTTGTAATAGTATTTAAAATACTATTTGTAGCAAAAAGGCGCATGTTCATAGGTTCATATACAGGGTGTTTTTTAACAATGTTAATATTTTTTTGATGTCTCCAGTATCACTTTTAGAACCCATTTCGAACAAAAATAAAATCCGAAAAATAAATTATTATATGAACCAACGTCTATATGTTTAAAATTACTCCTACAAACACATAATAAGTCTTCGTATCTAACAAGTAAAACACAATTAGACAAGTGTTCGGCTTTAATTCGTGAGTTTAGTATAAAAGTTAAAGTATTTTTTTTTTGTTATTTATCTTTGTTATTGTATAGGCGACACTAAAAGGAAAAAATCATTATTTTCATCATAGGACACAATATAACATTTTTGTCACCGTGGCAAAAAACATTCAGTATATCCACATTAAATAAAATATGTGAGAATTTGTCGATTATATACAAATGTATTGTGGAGTTATGGAGAACTGACCGCAACACAATGAGCAAAATGTTAGTTCCGTTCAGCTTGTCTTATTTACATAGAAGTCAATGATATTGACCAGGTTCTCGATTTTCTTTAATTAACTTTAGAGCAATCATGTCAGAATCGCATGGTAATATAATCATAATAGATTTATTTGTATTCTACTAAACAATCGCCCATAGAAAACTATTTAAAAAAAGCGGGCACGATTATGGCAAAATTTTGTTTCCAATATTTGCAATCATATGTTGCCAAAATTTTGGATTCTAGTAAAATACCAATAACTTTTTGTATAAAATCCAAAACAAAAAAATATATACCCTAAAAACAATATACAACGTTGATTATATAAAATTTGGCTTAATTTTTTTTTCAATATAGATTTTTTACATCGCCCGAGTTTTTTTTCTTATCTTAACACGGCATGAGACTTTGTATCTACCTGATGACAAATCAACAAAGTCCATTAATGGGGTCGATCAATACAATGTTTAATAATATTGCTCGCTCCCACTATGCGGGCTAAATGATGCGGTTACAAATTGGGTGGCGACCAAGACGTTTTTGCATTACGAGTCTATTTTAATATTCTCGATGCTCGTCAAATCAATCGCCCGTTTCGTAACCGCACCATGTAAGGAGACTACTAACTCGACAATAAATCGATGCAGTCGAACTATACATGGTAAATAACACTTTAGCATATACAGTGCTACCTTAATATAACGTAACTCAATATAACGACTTTCTCGAATCAACAAATTGTTCGTAATCCCCTTGAATTGCTTAAAGATACATGTTGTAATGGCTCAGAAACGTAAAAGGTGTTCCTTATCAGTCGCAAAAAAACATCATTAATTATAAATAAAACTATTTTTTTACCTCTTTATAACAAATTTTAGATCGAACTAATCTCGATATAACAAACCTCAGTTTAACGAATTACTTTGTATAACGAATATTTACATGCCCCTTCCGATTTGTTATATCGAGGTTTCCCTTCAGATTTGTTATATCGAGGTTGCCCTTCCGATTTGTTATATCGAGGTTGCCCTTCCGATTTGTTATATCGAGGTTACCCTTCCGATTTGTTATATCGATGTTGCCCTTCCGATTTGTTATATCAAGGTTGCACTGTAGTAAGAATAACACTTACATCATTGTCAAGCAAGTTAAACATCCCTATTTGCGCCAAGTGCAGCGACTCGGCGAATTTCTCCTCGGCCTGCTTGATCTCGTCGTCTGGAATTTGAGAGCCTGTCACCCATCCGACGCAAACACACACACACACACATCATGTACACACACAAACACAAATAAAAATAAAAAAAAACAAAAAATAAATGCATACAGACCAAAAATAAACAACTCAATTGTTAAGGGTAGAGAGCGCAGCACACACGCCGTGAAATGAACGGGTACATGAAAAAATGATAGGATTGTGTAAATAAAAGGGGTAAAAAACTTAACGAAATAGCAGGTTAATTTATAAAAAAATAGGTACTAGTTATGCCTTCATTCGTAATTATCTCGTATTATATTTTCTTTAGGTTAAGTTTCATAAGGAAGTAAAATCAAATTAATATACCTAAGTATGTGTTCAATTTTACCATAAATACAAAAAACAGACTTCTCTGCCATCTAGTATTAGAAATTAGAACTTCACTCTAAATAAGTAATAAGAAGCAAAGTACATAGAAGGCGTCTGTGTGTAAGTAGATAATAAGGAATGACAAATTTCGTGATGGGTGACTGGAACCTGGTTGGCTTAGTGGTTGAGTACCTTGCCGCGAAAGCGAGGATGGTGGATTCGAGTGCCGCCCACCAGGATTTTTTTCATTGCATTTTATCTTTAAAAAAATCGATTAAATTTTACCATAAAATTACAAAAGCGGACGTGCCATTGACGCTGTGATTTTGATATCAAGAATCAAGCTAATAGAAAAACAATCAATGTACTACGTTTGGGGTACTACAAACGTGTGGGACCTTATCGAAACCAAGCTAAATATAAACACCGGTATTCATAAAAACTTATTGAGTTCTTAAAGAACATTTTAGTTAAAGTAGATTGTGTCTCTTTTTATAGCAACAAAAATTAATATGCGTAAAGAGACAAAACTTATTGTAAGTAACTCAATAAGTTTACATGAATAAAGCCAAAACCGCAAATGAGTCTCAGGCTCCATTCTAATGGATAGTTATTTTTGCCCAAAAGAACATCATAAATGTACTATATTAAGTATTTTATTATAATATCAAAAATAAAGATTTAAAAAAAAAAGTAGCACAGGACAAGTGGTTATGTTTTGGCCACTTAAAATTACTGCAAATTATAAGTCAGCTTCAGTAATACACTTCAGGTAAAATTCGAAACATAACCTTAATTATTAATTTCTATAACACGCCATAATTACGAAAACGAAGGCTTTTGGACGTGGACAAAATTATCTGCTAATATGGTGTTTGACATAATTTATTTAGCCCTATAAATTATTTTTAAAAAAAATACATGGCCAAATTTTGCATTAAAACGTAATGAAAATTAATTCCTCATTATACCACATTACCAAATAATTTGTTTATGTATTCAAGCAATTCAAACGGTCAAATCTAAAAGATATTAGGTATCTATATGGATCTACTATGCAGTTGTTAATACACGGTGTTCAAAGAAGAGGTTGGATTATGGTTTCTTAATCTATCTATACTAATATTATAAAAGCTGAAGAGTTTGTTTGTTTGGTTGAACGCGCTAATCTCAGGAACTGTTTTGAATTGACAAAATATTGTAGTGTTGTACCATTTATCGAGTAAGGCTATAGGCTACACACCATCATGCTACGACCAATAGGACCGGAGTAACAATGAAAAATATTACAAAAGCGGGGGAAAATTATTCCTTCTGAGAGCTTACGCTGCGTAAACGGTTAAAGTTACGCAGAACGAAGTTGTTCAGTAAGATATAATTATAAATTGTTAAAATTTACCAGTTATTTTAATGATAACTTAAAGAAGATAGATACCGATTAAATAAAGAAAATCATATCATACAAATGCCCTCCTTGACTCCTGTCCACCACATTTCGGAATAAATAAAGATATCTATATCTCATAATTTACTCGCGATTTCGGTCTTCAGCTCTGGAATCGCTTGAGGTCTGTTGGCCCAGAAAAAGAAATCCATTGGAGTCAAATCACATGATTTGGGCGGCCCAACCGAACTCTTTGAACTGTTTCTGTATATTTACCCCATATATAGTAGGCTTTGCAATGAAATATCGTTATATTAAACCGTGTATAGTCCGAAATAAATCCCGCGGCAATAAGTGGAACTAAATTTGAGAGTAAACAATATGAGCTAAATATTAGTACCTCTACGATGTCAACATAATTTTCTTAGTTATATAAATTTTATTTAATAAAATAAATCGAATTTAACCCTAAAATTATTTTCGGGGAGTCTTAAACCTGAGGTTACCAACATTCATTAGCGCGACTGCAGCGCCACGTACAAAGTAATTCTTTCGTGAAACGAACTTTACTGCTCCAAATTTAATTAATTTCAGAATATCAACATGACAGTTACCAGACAAAAAAAAATTCAATCTCTTCCTTGGACATCCTATACAGGGTGAATTTTTCAAGTTTGCCTTGAAGGCCAAATCCTAAACTACAAGCGAAAAATGCTCAAAGGAGTCTCGGGACCGATTTTGATAAAATCTTAAACTGCATCCTTAGATTTTTTTTTTAATATTCTCCTAGCCGGGAATCGACTGGTTGCAGTGCAATAATACAGATGAGTTTTTTTTTCAAAATCAACCAGTTCGATTCCTGGCTAGCTAGGAGTTTTTTTTTTAAATCTAAACAATCAGTATTAGTTTTTATCAAAATCGGTCCGGAGACTCCTTTGAGCTTTTTTTAGCTATTTCTTGTAGTTTAGAATTTGGCCTTGAAGGCACACTTGAATAAACCGTTCTGTATACAAAGGCGAAGCTAAGAATAGACCTCTTGAGACAGGCGTAGGTCTGCCCAGAAAGCTTTTCTAAAACCTTCTTACTAACGACCTTAAAACCTTACTTTAACAAGTATTTGGAAGATAAATAAAACTTTTCGACTTAACCGTTTATTTATCATTTAATGTTACTTATAATCGATACCTTTAGGCTGGATTGCACTGCACAGTTAACAATATTTTACCCAATATATTTAATAAACCTTTATAAAGTCTAGCTGACAGACCTATTTGGTTAAAGAATGTGAATATATCCGCAAACATGATGTATGGTTCGTTGAATGGCAACCAAGAACCGTAAATGCTATTTAAACTCAAGATGTAGTAAAATAATAAAATTAATTGCGATTTGTATGTTAATAAATGATGTAAATTTCATATAATATGTATTTTATCCACACCTAAATATTTTTCCATGCCTTTAATTTCAAAATATGCTCAGCAGAGTAGTCCATAAGATCTTCTGTACCATATTTTAGGCAAATAAAGAATATATTTATGATATGCTTGGATCTGAACCCAACACCTAGAGATTTTAGTAATTTGTCCTTTTAGTACAAATGTGTGAATACGACTGGTGAAAATTATCACCGAATTTAATCTATAAGGTCTTAGCACACAACAGCATGAGGCATGACTGTTCATTCTTAACTTTATTTTATCGATTGTCAAATTATATCGATATTGTCAGCCTGTATCTTTTAGTTATAGAAATTATGACAACCAAAAAGTCATTGTTTTTTTTGCTAAGTCAGTGAAATCCAGCCCTGTCTTATACTATATTTTACAATTAATGATAACTTAATAGGTATATGAAACTCAAAAATAATTAGCCACTACATAGCCATAAGGGAAGCTGCGAAAATTAAACTGACCTATCTACTGAAGCAAAACTTGTCAATTAAGCCACTATAGTTTTCGCGGCCTCAAATACTGTGCTATTTTTAAATAATATTGCTTGGAACAAATTACTTTAGGATAGTGCCTTTTAGAACTAAGACAGCTTTTTTTCTACGAACCCTGAACTATAATAGGCTATAAGCCTGTTGTATCAGGCAAGGATATTTATGAAATAGACTCAAAATGAAAATCAGTAATATTACAATGTTAATACTATTAACTAATTATTATTAAAACCTCTTGCTAACTGTAGGTGACTATACTAGAGTATAGGAACAATAAATATAAAAAAAAAGTCCTAAAACAAAAATGGGGCCTAAATCTTTTTTTTTATTTTTAAGGTGGCTCCATAACTTAGTTCCCTACTGGTAAATCTGGACTTACTGGTAAATCAAAAATGACTTACCTACTGGTAAGTCCGAAAAAAAAGTTGGGGCCTATTTCACAAAAGTGAAATTGTTACATTGCTTGGTTGAGTTTTTTTATTTTTTATTATTACAATTTTTCTTTAGTAGTTTTTATTATTAAAAATATTTTTTGGTGAAAAAAATATGCTTTAACATTCAAATTATAGATTTGTATAACTTTCTCTTGAACTCGGTTAAAATGTAAAATAATTGCCACATTACCAAATATTTTTTTGTCATTGATTCTTATTTCATTGTATGTCCTAACAGATTGATTTATTCTTTAATTCTAAAAGAATCTGCCCAAAAGTAATTTCATCAAGCAATACAGGATTGACTACAACTCCTGGCATATTCTCATAACATACCAGTTCTTTGATGACTTGGACTCATGTAAGGGCTCACCTTCCCACTTCCTTATAATGATATACAAAATAATCAGTTTATAATCACAGAAATCATATTATGAAATTGGAAATCAAATAATAATCACCTTTGGCCTGTCTTCTTCGCTTGCAATCGAAATCCAATCTTCGACCCTGAAGTTTCTTTCGGTGATGCTGAAATTATTATCAAGTTTTTTTTTTTATTTAAGTACATACCTTTATACTTAGTTGTATATTTGAGCGACAAGATGGGAATTGAACCCTGTCGCTGGGTAGCCTGACACCGTTTACGTGGTCTCGGGCAATTGAGTGGAAAACTCTTTATTGCACTCAAAGGATTGTAGAAAGGCGAGATTAATGCTTTAGGCATCAAAAAAGAGAAATCAAAATACATAAACTACATACATACAGTAAAAAGGTATCTATTACTGTATGTTGCACAGATTAGTGTAAAGATAAATCAAAATACATAAACTTATACATACAGTAATAGGGTATCTATTACTGTATATATGTATTTTGATTTCTCTTTACACTAATCTGTGCACCCTATATTACAATATTCACTCTCCTAAAGGTTAGCTGGTAGATAATGCCTAAGGCATTAAGCTCGATTTTGTACAAACCTTTTAGTGCAATAAAGAGTTTTCCACTCAATTGCCCGATACCACCTAAACAGTGTCAGGGTACCCAGCGACGGGGTTTAATTCCCATCTTGTCATGGCTGATGGTATTATGAAACCAAATTGGCACATGACATATATTATGCAAGATTTATTTAAATAAAATATTTTTTAACAGTATATTAATATATTTAGACATTTTACGTAGAGACATCGCTTTGTTTGTATTGTTGGCATTGTTAACCGCGGAACCGGCTTCTACGGAGTACCTTCTAGTTACCTACAGCTAGTATGACTGTCAGAATTTAAATATGCTTTAATATTTTATTTGAGTGATGGATTTTTAAAAATCCCTTTCAGGTATTTTTTAAGCTGTGGATTCTACATTTTCTATATTTTAAAAATCCTGAAAACCTTCGTAAGTTATTCATATGTAAGACATTTCAGACTAGTGCAAAATATATATTCTGATGCAAAATATATATCTTACCATAACTTCCTTAAGATCTTTGGTCTGCAGTTGGTGGAGGGGCTCCAGGAAGTTCTGCTTGATGTTGTCATCCAAAGAGTATTTCACGTCCGCCATCTGCTTCAGAGACTCTCCCATGTCTATCAGGCAGCGAGCTACAAATATTATGTGTGGATGTGTGATTCAAATCTCTCAAAAAATGTTAACATTCATATTCCATGAGCTTTGTTTTTGACCAGGGGCCTTATTCCGAGTTTGCAACCGCTAAACACGACAAGACGTTGCGTAAACTAAAAATATGGAAATATAAGTTCTATTTCAATGGTTATATAGTATATATAGGTTAGCTATAATAATGCCGCCATCTTGAAATACACGAATTCTTCGCAAGTTTGAACATGTGTAGAGCATTAATTTCAACTCTATAATTAACAGGATAAAACTTATATTTCAATATTTATAGATTTCGCAACGTCTTGTCGTGTTTAGCGGTTGCAAACTCGGAATAAGGCCCCAGGGCAGCATGTGTGAAATTGTGAAAAGAGGTGGGTTACTTACCAAAGGGGGAATCCTCGCCAAGTTTCTTGCCATACATAAGCATGCAGTCACCCAAGACACCTTCGGGTTGGGGGTACGTGTTGCTCTTGGCTTGTCCGCTCAGTTTGCTGATGCCCTTCACAGCCGCCATCTTCGCTCGTGCTGTAGGGTTTGGCTGAAGGTACTCTTTGGTCTTTATTTGTAACTCCTCTACCAGCTCGCATGTCACGTCTGCTTTCTGAAAACATAGTAAAAAGTTTTAGGAATGCGGCTTGAATCTTGATTAAGTACAAATTCTAAGAAATTATTTAAAAGTGACCTATTTAGTTATTTACTGGATATCAAAGGTATATAAGGTACCTTTGATATCCAGTAAATAACCAAATAAAAAAAAGTCAAAATCCTTTGATATCCAGTAAATAACCGATTCATATAGTAGAATCAGACCACTAGGTAGAAATTAAGTAGATTCATACAGTAGATCAGGCCACTGGGTAGAAATAAAGTAGATTGTCGCATATCAGTTAATTTAAAAATATTCTTTATGAATATTTATTTTTATGCCGGGGTTGTTTGTATAGTCGACAGCAAAATTAAATTGACCTTTGCATCCACTCTAAGCCTACGTTCCAATAACAATTCAATTCACATTGTGATATGATATTAATAAAGCTTACTATATTGTATGCTGGCATACAATAAAGCAGAAACAAAAAAAATATATTGTGAGTGCTACGAGGAGCTGAGGAGTACCCTGAGGACGTAGGTGTGGGTGGCTTAAAGCAGCTTATAACAATACTTACTCTTTCCATTTCCACGAAATCCAAGTCCAATTTAGTGCCCTCGGCACCGCCCATTTTTTCTGTGACATACTGTAACAAAAAAAAAAAAAAACTTTTTGTGTAAAAGTAATATATACAAATAAAATACTTATAAAAACAATAGGAGGGAAATATATCGTGTTTTTATTTTTATAAAGTACTAGCTACCTGCCCCAGCAACGCACGAGTAGCTCTAAATAATTAGAGCCAGATGCCTTCTGGTTGATGATAATAATTATTATTACGATCATGTGACATAGTTTTAGCAGATATCTAGGTATATGATTTTTTTATAGGAGCACAGCTTGCGACCTTATTTTAAGCAGACCTACAAAGTCCATGAATGGGGTCGATCAAAAACTGTAATTTAACAATATTAATCGATCCCACTATACTGGCTAAACGATGCGGTTACGAAATGGGCGGCAACAAGGAGTCTATTTTAATAATAACCTCGCTGCTTTATCGTCAAATCAACTGCCCGTTTATTAACCGCACCCTGAAAGGAGACTACCAAGAAAATGATGCAGTAGTCTCCAGAAAACAGGCGGACATAAGGCTAAAACAGAATCATGACGATTTTTGCGTCTGTATGGGCGGTTAGTCGGCCTAACGAAGTTATAGAGTTCTTTCTCCCATCTAAACGGTAAAAAAAAAATTAACAACCTCACCAACCCTTAGTGTGGGCAAATTAGGTTGATTACTTAACACAATTGCAAGTAATAAAACAACGTTATGATCATCAGGATTGAGGGGCCACATTTGGAGGGGCGAACTATAATAAGAATTATAAGCAAATTCTTATTATAAAGAATTTGCATATAATTCTTATTATAGTTGGCCCCTCCATGCTGACGTTTTCATTAAATCACTTTAATATATTCAATCCATACTAGTAACAAACTTAGAAAATATGTATAAATTTTGTAAAAAAAAAATATCTTCTCTCGAACCTTACTTCAATCCATTTAGTATTAACATAAATATTTAAAAAGGAAATGTAACTTTTTTATTTTAACTTTTACAAACTTTAGCTCGATTTTTACTAACTAATGGTATAAGAATTATTAGTGAATTCGCATTATCAAAATATAGCCCCTCAATCCTGATATATATTTTATTGAATCCCTCTGATCCCTATGCTAGGTAGGATACCCTGAATTACAGGGGTTAGTATTTCAGCGCCCCTAAGGTTTTACTATATAATTATGTATTACTTTGTAATGATTTAATAAATAAATAATTTACAAGCAACTGAAAACAACGGAGCGTTTATTATAGCATCACACCTGTGCAATCAAGTTATGGTCTTGAATATTTATCCAGTCTCATTGAAATATATACTCACGACGTAGGTCATTGAATTTTTTTTTAAAAATATTATTTTAAAAAATACAACGAAAACATCATATTGCTAAAATGTATAGAGGACGTGGACATACATCATAATATTAATTTTTTTACTTCACAAAATATTAAATTAAACTTATAAAAAAACAAAATATAGTTTATTATTAAAAAAAAAATACAACAAAAACATCATATCGCTAAAATTTATAGAGGACGTGGACATAATAAATTAAACTTATACAAAAATAAAACATGTACCAAGATTAAAAATATAAATTACCTAAAATATATTTCGTGCCTCGGAGAGTACGTTAAGCTGTCGGCCGCAGTTTCAATATACCAACTTGTAAATACTGTTTATAGATGGGTCATTGAGTCTACCCAATTACTGCGACGAGCGACCACTTGTTCAGTGTAGACTAAGTTACGATGAGGTGGGAATAAACCCCTAATAATATACAATACAATGATGGAAATCAATTCGTAGTCTTGAGTACTTACAATAAGTTCGGCGATAAAAGAAAAATGTTTGGGTATTGTGCTGAAAATTCGCTAAAACTAAAGGAAATCCAAAAGCATACCGAGGTGACAATAAAGAGGCCGCGACCTTGGCCGAGATATCTAAAGCTTGGACCATCAAGACCAGCACGAATTATAACATAAGCTTTATCATGATATTCAATTGCAAGAATAAAAATGGTAATAACCTTTTTTATGTGGAAAAAAGCTCAAGTAAAAAGATGAGATGAAAAGTCAAGGGATGCTTTTGGTCTGGATTCCTCGGTTATCAAGACCCTACTGCATCGATTTCAGGTCGAGGTTGTAGTCTCCCCTCAGGGTGCGGTTACAACGGGCAATTGTTTGCTGATTTAACGATAAAGCAGCGAGTAATTTTAAAGAAGAATTATAATAATAATCCCTTTATTTCCGTCAATTAACCGCATAATTTAGCCGGCAAATGAGCGACATATGATGTTAAACAACGGTATAGTAATCGACCCTATTAGTAGGCTTTTTAGGACTACTTACCATGGCATGCCATGTTCCGATAAAAATAAATGCTGCGAGACTGCGAGTTTGGACGATATATCGAAAGCTTTAACCATGGAAACTATGCATTAACACTCTCTACCCTCCAATATAACTTCTAAACTATTTGCACTATTACGATATTTCATTGCAGGAATCTTAACTTTAAATCCAGTGTAAAGTTTAGGTACCGTGGGTTCGCGAGTTTGCCGAAAAACAACGACCATTCATTAATGCACCTGTCTACCACTATACTCTATTGCAATAACAAGACTAGCAAAACCAGAGGAATGTCAGGCACACACCGAAGGCAAAGTGCCAGGCCGCGATATCTGAAGAACTATCGAAAGCTTCGACCATATGACCAGGACCCTAATTCTGGCGCTTTAAATGCCCTCCAGTTCTGCGAAGTGTATCCGACTATAATGTCTCTCTATTGACCCAGACATAAGCAGGATGGCGAAATTAGAGAAGCGTTTGAAACACTCACCGAGAACAAAGCAAGATCAACAAATTTTGATTCATTGATCTCACTTTTTCCTCGGTGTGTGCTTCAAACGCTTCGACCATTGAGCACGCTTTCCTCTCTGCATAATATTAAAATACTACCGCTGTACTCTATGGCAAGTACTAGAACGGCATAACAAGAGGAAAGTTACGCACACGGGGACAATTAGAGGCCGCGACCTTGGCCGAGATATCGAAAGCTTTACAACCGAAACCCGCCTCCTTGCCTTTGGTTGACTTATACCCCTGTGCTACACGAGACATATACATATTCTAAATTTCAAGTAAATGGAACCAGTAGTTCTTGAGACATTCATGTGGGCCTAGACTCATCGTAAGGGCTTCTTATTTGAAAGTGAAATATATAAATCATTGCAAACATCGGATTTATATAGTGGTAGTTATAAGAAAAATAATATTTATAAATAGAAAAACATCTGCGTCCGTTTATGCGGTAACTGGGTAACTATACATACTATAAGTAGGTACCTAATTTATCGTCCATAAAATCAGTCAATTTGAAAATATTATTTTTTTATTTCTTGAACAAGAAAATCAATTTAATGGAGTTAGCACATTAAGCTCCAGTTGCACCAAAGTGTCCGTTGTAGTAATTGTAATGATTAAAGTTAAAAATGACGTTGAATGTACCAGTTTTATATTGTAAGTCGAATGATAACTGGTACATTAGACGCCATTTTTAACTTTAATCGTAACAATTACTTTAATGGATACTTTGGTGCAGCTCAGCCTAAACATTTACACAGGGTACGCCTGAAGCTTAATTTATGTCCAGGGCAATATAATAAATAAGTGAAATATTTTGCCTACTGTTATTATGTAATCAATCATTAACACTGCTACAATGAATATTGCAGTAATTTTTTAATCGATTTGATAATCTATAAGGTAAATTAATAAATTTAACGTCATCATAAACCATAAGGAAGATACAAAACGAAAACTGAAAGGCACAAGGATTTTCAGTGCATCCTTGTCTCTTACGAAGGACATTCTGTACAACCGGGCCGCATCGAGCGCATATAGGGCACGCTTCGGGTCACGGCCACCACCCCCCACCCCCTCTGTCTGTATCCCCCTCTCCTTCTTTATTCCCCTCATCCTCTCTCCAACTTTCAGGAGACCAATATCACAAACCTAATAAATTAACAGCCTGTCTACTACACAAGCAAATTATCATTAGGGAGCTTGAAGCTAAATTTTTGTATAGCTTTATAAATTACGTATTTATAAAGTTATACACGTGTATGAATGAATCAACGTACGGAAGATAACGTATGGAAGATATATTTTTTTATAAGAGGCATTTGACCTCACTTCTACCTGATGGAAAGCAGTATGAAGGTCCAAGAACAAATGCAACCAACAATTACGATCTACGTAACCGTTGATTGCACCTATTATGCCGGCTTAAGATGCCTATACACGTTCGTTTAAAGGACTCGAGATTATAAGAAGAAGGAAACGCGCAAGCAGGTAGAGCATACACATTTTAATAGTGCGACAGATATACGAATCACCATTTTTTTTTGTGCGGTTTGGTATATATGCCACAGTATGTGCATGCATTGTTTTACCTATTCGTGAAGTATATATCTATTTGTATATAAATACAAATAATTCATCTAAAATAGTACATCTCGAACGCCAAGGGTTCCGATAAGGTGATTTAACAAAAAAAAACCTTTTGGTGATACTTAGTAGTCCGTCCGTTCAGTCTGTCGGTTTATCTAGCATCATATGTCTCGAGAACTACTAATCCGATTTAATTGAAATTTGGGATGGTTATAGTTGGAAATGGTACATGATCATGTACTTATTGCAAATAGTAATTTAAAATATATATATATATATATGTTCAAGGGGAAAAGGGTTTTGGTCATACATGAAAAGAAAAGATGAGAAAAATTGGCTGTTTTAAAAGAAAGATCCTATTACCGAAACTAGTAATATACATATTTACTTTAATACCACAAACCGTGTAGCAAATTTGAAATTACCTTCTTCCGCTTTCTATTAATAGATAACATTATCGATTAAATTTACCAAGACTAAAACGGATTCTATAGGGAATGGTTGACTGGATCATATATATATATTTTTCATATTTTTTCCTCAATAGCCAGAAATATTTTTAGAAGGTAATATATATATATATATATATATATATCACGGGTGCCTTATGGCGTCCGGGACCACCTAAACGGCTTCAGTATACCCAGCGGAGGGGTTTTAATCCCAACTCGTCCTGGGCGATGGTATTAGTCTACACCGAACAAGTGGCTTACTTATCGCGATGTTTTAAT
Organism: Monopis laevigella; assembly: GCA_947458855.1. Lineage (NCBI taxonomy): Eukaryota > Metazoa > Arthropoda > Insecta > Lepidoptera > Tineidae > Monopis > Monopis laevigella. The sequence continues at coordinate 16,996,616 of OX381593.1, forward strand.
AGACTCAATAACCCATCTATAAACAGTTTCACAAGTTGGTTTAGTAAAACAAGGACCAACAGCTTAACGTGCTCTCCGAGGCACTATAGTGGTGTTGTAAATGTACGAAGTTTTTTAGATTAAAAACTCATTGGTTTGAACAAGGGACCTAAGTGTTTTTAAGTCTAAGGTCTAACCAACTCGGCCACCACGTATATATATAACATATTTGTTTCTGAACAGAAATCAATTACAAAGATTTTTCCAAGAAAAGGTAAGCTAGCGAAGTAAATTGAATGTGGAAAGCAATGAGTTTGCCGCGAGGGGCTTAAGCACTTGACCCACTGACACCGGCCACAGAATGGCTTTCGAGACCACCTATACGCTTTGTACACTTTGTGTAGAACCCTTACTTTATTCTCTAAAAGCTTAACCACTTTGTTAGCTATATTACTATCTATATATATATATATATATATATAATAATAAATTGGCGGATGGACTAGAAATATGCTATATAGAACAATATATATCATTTTATTTTATTTTATAATATACGTGGTGGCCGAGTATATATGTGGTGGCCGAGTATATACGTGGTGGCCGAGTTGGTTAGACCTTGGACTTAAACACACTAAGGTCCCTGGTTCGAATCCCGGTGTGTACCAATGAGTTTTTAATTAAAAAAATTATGTACATTTGTTTGACAACACCACTATAGTGCCTGGGAGAGCACGTTAAGCTGTCGATCCCGGTTTCACTATACCAACTTGTGAAACTGTTTATAGATGGGTTATTGAGTCTATTCAAAACATCGCGACGAGCTAGCCACTTGTTCGGTGTAGACTCATACCATCGGCTACGACGAGGTGGGATTAAAACCCCTCCGCTGGGTACCCTGGGGCCGTCTAGGCGGTCTCGGGCGCCGTAAGGCACCCTTGAAGAATTATATATATATATATATATATATATATATATATATAATTTTTAGAATTTGTGCCTGCCCGTCTGTTTGTTTGTCGGGGCATCGCTTAAAAACTGGACCGAATAATATGCGTTTTTGGCAATAATTATAATAATATGTGGGGTAAATCATACATATTGCTCTGGTCACAAATTAAGCCCTAGGCTAGTACTATGTGTACCAGAAACAACGATATAATACATATTATATTTTATAAACACCCAGACCATGACAAATTGTACAGGAAAAACGTACTAATATATTTTTTCGCCATGGGTGGGAATGAAACCCACGACCTCTGGATACAACACCAAAGGCGCAACAACTAGTCTACGGAGGCGGTAAAATAAATAACTATTAGCTCTGGGGGTAAAATAGGGTATATTATATACCAATATACAGAAACTACAGAAGTTCTGATATACAGGCTGTTTTGTGTTTTAAGAGTTTCTTAATAAAAGTTTTTAAATACACCAGATGATGTCATCTGGTGTAAGTAAACTGAATTAAAATATTTCCGATTATATTTACTTTTTTAGAAATTTATTGTATTTACTAAAAAAATGTCGGAAGGCACGTCCTAATACATTTTATTTTAGACTAGTTGATCCGCGCAACTTCGTCTGCGTAACTTTAACCGTTTATGTACGCTATCAAAAGTAATAATTTTTCCCCGTTTTTGCAACATTTGGCATATAGCCTTCCTCGATAAATGCGCTACCCAACACTAAAATATTTTTTCAATTGGAACCAGTAGTTCCTGAGATTAGCGCGTTCAATCAATCAACCAAACAAACAAACTGTTCAGCTTTATAATATTAGTTTAGATATATCTAATTATATTTTTTTTTTTTATTGGAGCTCGGCATGTGACCCCACATCCACCTGATCGAAAGCAGTATGCAGGTCCAAGAATGAATACAACCAGCTCTTAGAATTGTATTGTAAGAGCTGGTTTCATCCATTATGCCGGCTTAAGATGCCTATTCACGCTTCGTTTAAAGGACTCAAGGTTATAGGATGAGGGAAACACGCAAGCAGGTAGAGCATTCCACATTTTAATAGTGCGACAGATGTACGAATCACCAAATCTTTTAGTGCGGGTTGGTATATCTGCCACAGAATGCGCATGCATTCTGTTACCTGCTCGTGAGGTTCTGTAACGGAAAGGGGAAAGGGGAATGAGATTAAAAAGTTCTTTATAATATAACTTTGTTAACCTAACCTAACACCAAACGTTATGAGCTTCAAATTATAATATTATATTTTACAGCGTTATTACATAACCAGAATAAAGGCAACATCGATATTATTCGTGAAAATGCTACGAGCGGAAGTCGACACCGTAGTCGCAAACAAAAGTTCCAAACGCGTTTCAAATACAAAGAACATGTTTAGTACAAAAGCCATGTAAAATACGAAAATAAGCTCATTAGTATAATATATTTGTAGAACCCCTTGTAAAACTTTAGGTTTAGAATCTAGACCCTGTGTCCTACACTTTTAGGACCAAATTACATTGATCAAAGTGGGCAGTTAAGTGGTATGGTATTAATGACTCGCCATTGTCCTATCCGTTTATATACCAATGTCTTTATGAATTACGTTAATATTAATTAAAGTAAATCCAGGCATCAGTGTATTGATAGCCCATAATTTACTATGACGAAATATCTATTTAAAACTGAGCCAACATGTAGTCGCATGTGGGCCATTTTAATAGGCGCTTTATCGCCAATCGCCAATAGATATAACCTCAAAACTATATAACCCAACCCCAGTAAACTTTCTGGGCTTACCACCCGTGTAAACCACTTAAGAGGAGCGTCTGATGAGGATCTTCGATGCTCATTCAACTGCAAAGTATTACCTCTCCGCGCAGTGATAGTGAGTGGTAATGCTACCATACTCGTACATATGTATGTAAACAATCCCCCCGACCATCAATAAAATAAAGAGCACGTATGAGATTATACCTACAATTTAGGTAGCAAAACGACTTTCGGGCCAAAACTGTTTTCTACCTTTAAACTTTAATGGATTTAAAAATAATTGGTTTCATTTTAATAAAATGAAAATAAAGATGTCTGTTTACATTTTTTAAAATTTTATATTAATTATTTTAATATGAGGCATTTTTTTGCCATTTGAAGGGTTTATATTATTTATCCTATAACAAACTTAAAAAAAAAGACAATGTACGCGCCTAGATATCGGCCATATTTATAACGCCAAAAACCGGGTAACGCGGGTCACGACATTTTGTATGGGAAATCTTTGATCAGGCGTTACTTTTTAAACATCTCGCGCTGATGCATTTGTACATCTCGCCCCGATGCATTTGCGTTAATGTCACTCTCGTAGGACGCCGGGTAAGTGCGTCTATATCACAAGCTAAATGACGTAGGGCTCTTCATTGTAGATTATATTTTTTTGTCAATAAATTTGCTATTAATATTTATTACGTACCTGATTAGCTTTATTAATCTGTTTTTTGAGTCCAGCGAAAGCCATTGTGCCGGTTTCTGCAAGCTATCTATAATTGGTATCTGAAACAATATAAAAAATATGAATGTTTTTCATTTCCGAAGAAAGAGTTAATATGGAAGTTTCAGGTTAGCTGCAGGTATCCTGTTGGTCGATTTAGATAAAATAAACGCTAAATGTCACTACTTAATAGTGTTGCCAGTTTTTTTTTCAGACAACAAGGGACAAATGCTTAAATGGGCGAAAAATACTGGATTACAGATGTTTTATCCAGCACAATTTAAAAAAAAAAGTAATTTCTGATGAACGGGAAAGCTAAGTCAGACCCTCCTCTACCACCACTTTTATTTATTTTGTTACCCTTTAATGAAAAAATTGTGCGAATGCTTTTCGCGCAGACAGGTTTCCGTGCATCACGTTTCCTTCCAGAAGGAAATTAATTCTAATCTCTGAAACCATTAGGGATAGAAAGTTTATAATCTTATAAGATTTTTATTAGCTCCTCTGTTGTTATTGTATACAGTAAATAAACCTTTCAAAAGCCCTAATAGCATGCAGCAAAGCATTGAAATACCCTGTTACCGTGTGCTCAAGTCCGCTGAAGCGCTCCCCTCTTGGGGTATTGTAAGCCTTCAGAGCTTAGGCCGAGATTTCCCATGTACACCTATATTGAGGACACTCCATTATAAAGGACTAAACAGTTCCTATTGTCAACATTTTTTAAGAAACCGAGATCATTTGATAAAAAGAACAAGGGAAAATTCTCGAGGGCTTTGAATATCGGAATTAATAAAAAAAAAAAGCTTTTTGTTCTTTTATAGTAGTATTTTATCTCATGCATAAAATAGTTATAAAAAAAGTAAATTTTGTTAGTCTCTTGGAAATAAAATTATTTAAATCTTTTTTTTTCATTATTTTTGTTTATAAACCTAAGAAATAACAGTACAAAAAAATATACGAATATAATTTCTTGAAAACACAATATTATCTATTTGAATTTAATTATTACACCTAATCATTAATAAATATATTTTTATTTTAAGTTATTATTGATTAATTTTTTTTTTTTTTTTAGTACAGTTTTTTAATGTCAATATGTATATTTCAACGATTTCCACGTTGAAATATACATGGCTGGTAGTGTATTCGTGGAATGAACTTCTTTCATGAAACCAAGTGTCGCATATAAAAAAAAATTGCGGTGTAAAAATGAAGTTCATTCACCGAATACACTGCCAGCCATGTATATTTCAACGTGGAAATCATTGAAATATACATATTGACATTGAAAGGTTGTACTTTGGGCTAATGAGGTTCTCTGATCAAATCGAACAACTTTTTCCATGAAACCAAGTCTCGCATATAAATAAAAATGCGGTGTAAAAATTAAGGAGTAAGCAGAGAGCATTCTTTAGTTTGCTACATGTTAACCATTCTAAACAATTAATTACAAGTCTAAAGAAATATCAAAAACATATTTTACTGGAACCCTAAAAACATTTTTCAATAACAACATTTTCTTTTATCTTTCAATTGATCTCGATCTTTACAGAATATCCAAAGACCAATATCGAAAAAAAAAATTGAATAAACTGAATTCTAGGGAGGTCACTAAAATTGGACTAGCTCCAAGTTATACACTAGCAATTAGGGAGCTGACACAGATTCGCTTTGAAAATAAAACCTATATTTGGTTAAAAATACAAATACAGATAGTTCAAAGCATTTTTATAAAGTTCAGAGTTCTGAAGTGTTGACTGCTCTAATGGAACACCAGTTAATCTGAATTTAAATCACCAGAAACTACCTAGGTACCTGCCCATGCCTTCCTGTTATAATTTTCTCATCCAATAGTGTCTATCATCCTGTAACTACTATATCTGAACATACAGGAGCATTTTATTTTCTTTGGACTATTTATTGGCGTACTTGGAAATCTTGACCCCACGGTAAGAATTACTGGATAAGGGATACGATCGATAAACCCTATTATAATAGACTGACTGTTTAGAGTTGAAAGGTTAGGAGGTGGTCCGCAAACAGGATCACTCGTACTGATTATAATGATTAAACTTTGAGGGAAACCAAAATAAAGCTTTTATATCCCAGAAGTGTTGGCTTCTCTGGGTTGTGTGACAGAAGGCGACATTTAGCCTGGCTTGATGCCAAAGGACTCTATAGTTTGTCTACTTTGCTACCCTAAATCAGCTTCGATGAGATTGATAAAATCTATTACAAAAATCCAGGGTCAAGCTCGGTAGAGTGGTCTCCAAAGAGTTCCGTAAGGTTATGTATGATAGGTGAAGACCATCCGTGTAAAATTATCGCTTTAAAGGCTAAAGTGCTAACAAAAAAAAAATTATAAAAAATAAAAAAAGTCTTATACTTTATTACAACAATTTAGGGCCAAAGACCGGGAGACAACTCAGAGTATGCGAAAAGGCGGTTGTTTCCCGGCATTGATACCGACTCGGTGGTAACAGACCCTTACAAATATACAAAAACATAGTTTTAAATACAAGCTTAAGTAGTAAAGTGATCTCAGTTAAATTGGCTTTAAACCATCAGCAACGTATTCTATTCCCTTTTTTATCTGCTTTATTAGAATCGCTAAACACAAGTATAATTCTTCAGGGTCAAGCCCAGGAATGTTGACTGCTCAGGCTTGCGTAACTGGAGGTGGTTCCGCGGTATCGATCCTGGCCCGGTGCCAGCAGGACCACCCGAGCTGGCTGTAACCGACCAACTTGATGATGTATGGACTGGGTAAATTAACATTCTAAATGGCTATTCCATTAATAATAATAATTAATTTATTCAGTAACCAAAATATTTTTCAACACAATTAAATTGTAAGCGAGACTGCTCGGCTCCTTTTAAGTTATAGTAACCTGTATTAGGAGAACCCGTCTCTTCAGTTGAAACTACACTTATACACTTAAAAAAAAATACATTAGGTATAAGTAAATCTGAAAAAAAAAAGGTTGGTGTGAGTCTGGACGTGTGCGTGTGACGTTGATTAGATATTCCAATGTCTTTATATTTCTGGTAATTGTTTTGATTTTAGTCGTGAGAAAACAAAATGTATTGCAGTAAGTACCATAAGCATTAATAAGATAAAATATATAATTAATAAAAATAAGATAAGATTTTTATTTTATTTTATGTTTAATACAATAATTAAAATAATAGTTTTAAACGGAATAAACTAAAAATAAATAAACGGGATACTAGAAGATATGAGCAAAATTTAATTGTAAAAAAATTTCTTTACAACTTCAAATAAAAATCAATATGAATTTATAAATTTTGATTAACAATTCTGTTAATAACAATTCAACAAGAAATATTTATTTATTTATTTTGAAAGTTAATTATTTAATTTTATTAGAGACATAAATATAATACTTATTACCCACTACCGTCAGTAAATAAATTAAAATTTAATAAAATACAAAAAGAAACATGGCATGTAATAAGAAAGTTTGGGAAATTTTGAAAGTTCCTCGGCGGGCGTGCGAACATCTGGCGGGACATCGCACGAACATATAGATAGGTACTCAAACTTTATAGTGCTCGGGAATTTAATGAAAAGTATTTCATATCTTGAGGATATACAATTTTATACTTACATTATAAAATAAATAGACGGATAAAAATAAGTAGAACAATATTTAGGTTTTATTTAAATCAAGTTCATTAAAAAACACGACATTTTATGTCGGATACATATTTTACAAAAAAACCCGGCGAATAGGGTATTTGACTCCTTTTGAAACCCGTTTTATATGATTCTCCATTACATAATAATCACACTACTTTGATATTTCCGGGATGTCTACTCTATTATTAATAAAAATCAAAGTTAAAGTTTGAATTTCTACAATGGCGCTAAAAACGCTGTTTAGCAGTCTATGTCAAGTGTGACGTCACACGCAAGTAAACAAACAAGCACAGATTAAATAATCTCCTATATATTATACTCTATTCTATTTCGCCACATGATTTATAATCTGTGTATTGTTTTGTTTACTTGAGTGTGACGTCACCAGTCATCAACCAATCAAAGATATTTTTGTTATAAATCAAATTGTAAAAAATAATAAATTTTATTTGGTGTAATCTACAAAAGAAATACATAATTTAATTTAACATAAAGTGAAATATGTTTTTTACGCTATTGTCTGATAGGATGACCACAATTTATAGTATATTTTTAATGTAGTCAAATAGCCTTTTGAGTTCAATAACAATAATTTTATATTTTATTGAATTGTTGTTTAACAGCATTGATAACTCCCACTGTGGACGGCGAGTTATCAATAAATTAACCGCCCGTTTTGTAACAGCACCTTTAAAGGAGTAAGAAAAGAGGACTACCATCACGACAAGAAATCTATGCAGTAGTCTCCTGAAAACAGGTGAACCCGCAGACTAAAACCGAAACATGACTGGGTCACTTGACAGTTTATGCATCTATTTAGGTGCTGTAACGAAATCGGTCGGTCTAACGAAGCTATGTAGCGACTAACGCCTATAGCGACTAACCACCTAAATATAGAGACTAACGCCTATAGCGACTAACCACCTAAATATAGAGACTTACGCCTATAAGGACTAACCACCTAAATATAGAAACTAACGCCTATAGCGACTAACCACCTAAATATAGAGACTAACGCCTATAGCGACTAACCACCTAAATATAGAGACTAACGTCTATAGCGGCTAACCACCTAAATATAGAGAATAACGTATATAGCGACTAACCACATAAATATAGAGACTAACGCCTATATCGACTAACCACCTAAATATAATACCAATACCCATAAATAATTTATTTTACTGTCTTGAAAAAGCGACCACAGCCTAGTGATTCAGTCACTGCGGAACCGATTACAAGATTAAGCAGATGAAACCCAGGTTGCTTTATGCAGGCTAAAAGTTCGCCACTTCTTAGTTGTTGCCTCCGAATACCATCCGCGAAATGAGGATGGGTTAATCCCTCCGCTGGGACCGTTTAAACAGTTCTCAGGAGCCAAAAAGGCACCCGTGATGGTATTTTAATATCTTTTATACAATAAACATATACAACAATAACATTCTCAACAACCCCACAAGCAAAATAATATTCTCATGAACCCCACAAGCAAAATTAGAAATTCTATATTTAAACCTTTTGTATGAAAAGTCAAGTGTGCAAATAATGATGCTCTTACCGGGTTTTCATATCGAAAATGTACTTCAGGTGAATACCAAATATCATACAAGTGCTCCGAGCAATTTATAGCGCATACCTGTCCAATTTATATAATCCTCGTGGGAGGCGCACATTTATATCTGCCCACGCGTCTGACGAGATAATGTCAATAAATCATCCTTATTTGCACAAAATATTAAACTATTGTTTTTTCTCCTAAAGTTTACTATATTATACATTTAAAAAAAAAAAAAATTTTCTATATAAAAAATATAATTACTTAAATAAATAAAAAAATCGAATACCATGTTTTCAATTTGTCAATTTTAATAGAGCAGGACATGTGACCCTTCATCCACCTGATGGTAAGTGGCAATGTAACGTCCAAGAATGTTCTCAACCAATAGTAGCAATGGTGCTTGCTTTAATAAGCTAGTAAGCTTTTGTTGACACGGCTGTATCTAACTGTATCTAAATATTACCCCCCCCCCCCCCCCCGACCTACACAGCTTATTGTAATCTTCCCCACCTCCCCCCATTAAAATTACGGAAATAGTAAATTGTCGATTAGTTTTATAAGAAGCACAGTTTCATGGTTCTTGTGATATTGATATAGTAAACTTGTGACACTGGTGTTCCACAGGGTAGTGTTTTGGGCCCCTTGCTATTTTTACTTTATATTAATGATTTTAATAGGGCTACACACTATCCTATGGTTCTCTACGCTGACGATAGTAATATTGTATGTACGTGTGAGGACAATAACCTTGGTATGTTTGAGTATGATGTTAATAGGGCTTTGGAAAATGTAATAGATTGGCTACAATTAAATAATTTAAACATAAATTTGAGTAAGACGAAGATAATGACTTTTAGGCAAAGGGCAAATGATTTTAATATATGTGTTAAATACAAAGTATTGAAGAAGTAGAATCTACAAAATTTTTGGGGCTTTTAATTGATAATAAAACTACATGGAGAGAACAAACACAACACATATGTAAAAAACTTAGTAAATTTTCTTATGCACTATATAAATTGTCCAAAATAGTAAATAAATCTGCCGTAATAACTGCCTACTATGGTTATGTAATGTCTTTATTAAAACATGGTATAATATTCTGGGGAAATTCGACTGACAGAGACAGTGTTTTTAAAACTCAGAAAAAGTGCATTAGAGCCATTTCTAACTTTAAAAAAAACAGATACTTGTAGGCCACATTTCATATCATTAAAAATGCTTATAGTTCCCTCAATATATATTTTAGAAGTAGCCATGTTTGTCAAGTGTAATTTAGATTTGTTTATTAAATATAACAGCGCCCGCATGAAAAATAAAATTAGTCCTGAACAGTCCAATACTGGATTGTACAGTAAAAGCATTTTTGGTATGGCCCACAAAATTTATAATAAGGTACCTAATGAAATAAGGGAAATTGATAGCATTAACGACTTTAAAAGGGCACTGAGAGAATTATTAATAAATAAATGCTATTATAATATAAATGAATATTTAGAGAATATAATATTTACATAATCTTTAATTAACTTAAGGTCATATGAAAATTGATTAAATGTATTTGTAATAAATAATGTGTTAGTGTGTATGTATGAATTATTATTATCAACTGTGTAAATGTATAAATTGTGTACCGATCTAATAGTATAAATTGTGTAATGGTATAAATTGTGCACCTACTGTGTTCTAAATTGTGTACCTACCTAATGGTATAAATTGTGTACCTGTTGTGTAATTGTCTAAATTGTGTACCCACCTAATAGTATAAATTATGTACCTGCTGTGTAATTGTCTAAATTGTGTAGCTACCTGATAGTATAGATTGTGCGCCACTGTGTAATTGTCTAAATTGTGTACCTACCTAATAATTTAAATTGTGTATCTGCTGTGTAATTGTCGAAATTGTGTACCTACCTAATAGTATAAATTGTGTAACTACTATGTAATTGTCTGTATTGTGTACCTACCTAATAGTATAAATTGTGTACCTACCTAATATTTGTATACCGTAAGGTAGAACAAAAGCGACCGCAAATTGTAACATCTGTACTTGTACATTTTCTTTTGTTCACAAATAAATGATTTATGATTATGATTTATGAGTTTACCAAAATTTAAATATAGTAGCTAATATAACACAGTTAGAAACCCTTGCACCCTTTTCCCCTCCTTATTGAATTTAACAACTATAGTGGAACATTTCATACTTAATTTCGAGCCTGTAGAACCTTTCATTACCAAGATATTAATAATTTTCTTGAAAAATAATTATGTGCGTTTTCAACCCCTTAATGAAATTCAAATCCCTTTCATCCCTTGGTGAAATTTCCCCCAATAAATCCGTTCAAACAATACAAAAGGAAGCTATTACCCAAATTTTAAATTCCTAGTTTTAATAGTTTCGACTAAGCGATGATGCGTAAGTCCAGTCAGTCAGGATAAGTTCTTATATAGATAAAAAAATACACCTAGGTCTATAACATAAATACTGCACATGTTCAGTGTAGATATGGCAGGTGTATTACAATTTGAAAGTGGGATGTAATACAAATAATATGGCAGGGCAATATACACATATTGCTCTGGTCACAAACTAAGCTCTAGGCTTGTACTATGTGTACCAGAAACAACGATATAATACATATTATATTTTTATAAACACCCAGACCATGACAAATTGTACAGAAAAACGTACTTATATATTATTTTGCCATGGGTGGGAATCGAACCCACGACCCGAGATAGTTCGTTTATATGACGACATAGGCCTAAGATATATTTTATATCCATTAATGCGTGCGAAGTTGCGGCCAAATGCTAATATTTCATAAGGGATAAGTCAGTTAATCATACAATATTTTATATTATTATGTAAGAGCTTTTTAAGTGTCGTGGCTTTCAGGCACCATTATGATCAAACGCATTTATAAAAAAAAACAATAATTGTTTAACAATATTTTATGATGTTTTATAGAAATATATTTTACAAGAATTTTATAGATATACATGGTGGCCGAGTTGGTTAGACCTTAGACTTAAAAACACTTAGGTCCCTGGTTTTAATCCCGGTGTGTACCAATAAGTTTTTAATTTAAAAAAAAAATTACATTTGTTTGGTAACACCACTATAGTGCCTCGGAGAACACGTTAAGCTGTCGGTCCCGGTTTCAATATACGAACTTGTGAAACTGTTTATAGATGGGTTATTGAGTCTAATCAAAACATCGCGACGAGCTAGCCACTTGTTCGGTGTAGATGCATACCATCGGCTACGACGAGGTGGGATTAAAACCCCTCCGCTGGGTACCCTGGGGCCGTCTAGGCGGTTTTGGGCGCCGTAAGGCACCCGTGATGATATGTGTGTACGTATGTTTTATGGAAATCGATCTTATCGATGCTTTCCATCAGGCACCATTGTGGCAACAAAATGCGAACATTCGAAATAAGTAAGGATATAAGAATAATAGTTTTATGTATGTATGGTTAAACATCTACTATTGTAAACCATACATACATAAATCTATAAAATAAAATAAATACCATCACGGGTGCCTATTTGGCTCCCGAGAACCGTTTAAACGGCCTAAGGGTCCCAGCGGAGGGATTAACCCATCCTCATTTCGCCGATGGTATTCGGAGGCAACACCTAACAAGTGGCGAGCTTGTTGCGGTGTTTATGATGAAATAGCCTCGTTGTATAAAGCGGTCACCCATCCCAGGCCGGCTTTGTTGTCATCTGCTTAACCTTGTTATCAGTTGCGCAGTGACTTAATTACTAGGCTGGGGCCGCTTTATACATAAATCTATGTTTTTTCATACTTAAAATAATCAATGACATTTGACATTTGTTAAATAAGTGACCTATGAATAGCAAAACAACCATTATTTAAAAGGTCAATATATAGACAGTATATTACACCAGTAATATAAGCATACATACAATATATATGCATACTAGCTATATATACAATACTGAATAATAAACCATGCACAGTGCTAATAGTTAACTTAGCACATCACGTGTATTAACGCGCACATAATCAATAACGTATAAGTCATATAATATAAAATGTCAAACGACAATGACCTTTAAGTTAAATATTTTATAGTAAGTCGATTAAAAATTTATTAGCAAATAGGTTTATTTTCCAGTTTAGGTAAAACATTTCGAAAATAAACTATTCTAGAGCAAATAAAAATGCAATACAAACTGGCATTGAAGCTAAAAAACACGTTATATTTTAAACAAAAACAAATTAAACTTACCTTATTGGCAAACAAATTGTTTTCCAAGTAATGTTTGTTAAAAAATATCACAAAAAGAAGTAAAATGAGTTGCAAGTTGCAAAAATAAATTGCGTCAGTTCGCGCGGCCGGTGTCGGTGGGGACGCTACGAGGCCCAACGGAGACTGCGGGGTCGTAGCAGATCGGGGATGGAGCTACTACGGCGTAGCGTTGCGCGCGCTACCGTCCCACGTGAACCCGATACCAATCCAAGCCGATTTTACTACCCTACATGACTTCCTAACGATTTCATTTGATTTCGATAGTGTTATATTAAAATTTGAGAGGTTTTTTGCTTTGTTTAATACTAATATTTTTTAATAACTTCTCTTTTTTTTTTTAATGTTCATGAGTTTATCTTTTTAATAAACATTATCGGTTTTTTAAATACATATATTATATATAAAAAATATAGTAATGTTAGTTAAAATTACACAAATTTTGGTAGTTTAAAATGCTTTTATATTTATATTATATTTTATTTTAATTTTATATTTGATTATTTATTTTGTAATAATGCCATTTATGTAGTTTTATTAACGTACCTACTATTACTATTTTAATAAAAATAATCGATTATAAGAATAATATTAACATAAATTAGTAATGGTAAATAATATTATATGTATGATTCTTCTATGAGATTACATAAATACACGTTAGTGTTACTACAAGAATATTCAGAAGAAGAACCTCATATAATTATGATTAAACTTCACTTAAAGTAACACTAATTTATGCTTGTGCTTCTTCTGAGAAGTTATATTTATAAACTTGCAACAACACGTACGTGTTCAAATGTATATGTAACCTCTCGGAAGGTCTCGTATAATTATGATCATTACGTAATAAATGAATAAACACATTTTTTTTTGTTTATACATATTTTCACATCATTTGATTTGTTTTGTATTTACGTTGTCCATTCACGGAATTCAATAAACACCGAGAAAGAATTCAACAACCATAAACATTCAATATAAAATATAATTTTGTTAACTTTATACAATAATGTTTTGCCAAGTGTGTAATGAAACCCAAAACTATATACTTAAACACCTAACACTATTAGTGTAATAACCTTTACTATTCAGACTTAATTGTGACGGTTAACAGCCAATTCCTATAATCAACGGTTACGATTTGTTATCCTCATACAAAAATGTTAACATCCGTAACTTGATCTGTAATTTTTATATTGAAATAACGAACCGTTGCCGCATAATATGATTTACAATATAAAGTGGCTGAATCCGTAGTAACAGTTAAATAGCTCACCGAAGTCAAATTCAACGATGTTTATAAGAGAAATGGCTAAAGTTTACCGATATTCGACTTTTAAGATGTACTAATTATATTTTATTTTATAATTTTCCAACGCTTAAAATTTACTTGAAAAACTCATAACCGATGCGTCAATTTAACGCCGTTTAAGTATCAGTAACTGAGCTTTACCGTCGTTAATTTTACGTGACGTTTAAATAGTTATCAAAATTAATAAAAACTATAAGTATGTTACAATATAATATTCTTAAATAACACATTATTTAAAAAAAAACATGGTAAAAGTTGACTATGAGTTCTTTCATCCATATGTTTCTCTTACCCTATAATCTTTACTGTTTACATTGACGAGTGATTACACCGAAACCACGCTTTCAAAAACTCGTCCTTACTTAAAAAAACAAGCAAGTGGGCCCGAGTTTAAACGAGCTCTAGTGAAACTAATGTAACTAAACCAACTAGGATGCTGTAATTCCCGCATAATGGAAACAATCCCATTATTCTGCCATCCCGGAAGTGGACGTATAAATTTTGCAACAGGACTGCCAAAGTTGGGCAGTACGTGAAAGTTGGAGAACCTGAGCACAGAGTTAGCAGTTTGTTCCTCACCACAGACTGTTTCCAACGCTTACACTATACCTTCAACATTGTTAATTTACGTAATGTACTTAGTTACGTTACAGCGTTGGTCTATCTGTCTAGCTAGATTATGAGGCAATTTAAATAAATAAAACATTAGAAATTATTTTGTACAAGTAAAACAACGTCGCTAAAAATTCTGAAGAAAAAATCAATTATAATTGTATATGTAATATAATATTTGATGAAGTGCGCCATTAAAAAAATCTTGTAACTAAGAAACCAATCCTCACATCTTTCGGGATAATCTGATTGATACTCTCCCAAAAGACTAAATGGCCTATGATATGGAGTCAAGACTTTAATTCCATAAATCTTTTATGAGTGGCGCACAGTCCAGAAGACCACCAGGGGTGGCAGAAAAAGGAATGTGATATGGATGTGATTATAATGTTTATATAGAAACTATAAAGAGCATGACTTTAGAGCTCATGTGATAACCCTAACAGTACATAATAAATGGCTTACTATGTGGGAAGTTTGTATTCCTCCAGCCCTGAAATGACGCGCATACATAATAATTATAATTTTATAATTCATTTATTCAAGATAAAAGTAGACGCATAATTTGTTGCATATATGTAATAAAATAATAATATGTACGTTTGGTTTCGATGTACATATATAATAATAATAATAATATGAAGGGCATTACACCCTATCATATAAGGCGTTAAGATATGTTCTATCTTAACGCCTTTTAAATGACAGCCTGACCAGAGTAATCTAGTAGGATGGCGAAAAGCAACAGATAAGACATGTACCTTGTGTTGTCGTAGGGACTACCAGACTTACATAGACAGATAGGGTTCATATACTCGTATTTTATAATTAATTAAATAAAGTATTTTTTATTTTATTTTACTCTTTTATTTTTAAATTATGTCTAACAATTTATTGCTCGTATTTATAAGATACACTAAATGCTCATTTATGTCTTGTCGGTTTCCACTAAACGTCGAGTCAAGAAACAATGTATACTTCTGCCCATAAACAATAATATGTATATCTCTTCTAAGACAGTGGCGAATCCAGGGGGAACCGAAACCATCGAAATTTACCTAAAACGTACTATTTGTTGGTAACGGCAACAAATAATATTTAAAACTAAATTAAAACTAATTTTAAAAATGAAAATGTCAATTTGACGGAGTCAGAAACAGATAATAAATGGTCAACAAGTGTCCAAATTTAATAATATCTTTTATTAATGAAGACCCAAAGCTCCCACCCAAACATTGGCACCCGAACAGGGACATGATGGTAAAGTTAGAGCATTTGATGTAATGACTTCTAATAAAAAAATATATCGTAGGTCGCTGTCTAGCATTTGTTTGCTACCTACAGATAACAATAAATTTTCTAATACGTATTTTAATTTTGATATTACGAAAATGGGAAGGATATAAGACGAGCTCTCATTACGAAGGGGTATGTGTGTGTGATGGTATGCTTCGTAACCAAAGCGATACATCTCGAGCTATCATCAGATTTAAGCACATACGCATTCCTTGCGTGTTTTAAAAGGTTCGCAGCGAGACGAGGGTTGCCCTCAGAGGTATTTTGTGACAACGGCGGCTGTTTCAGAGGAGCGAGTAACCACTTAGCTGATTTGTACAAACTTCACGCATCAGGTAACCACCAAACACAGGTGCAAAATTATGCAGCTCAACAAGGCATACAATTTCACTTCGTGCCAAGCTACTCACCCGTGTTCGCTGGTCTTGCGGAAGCTGCTGTAAAAAGCATGTAATTTCATCTCAAACGTATTGTGTTTAGAGACAAGCTAACATACGAACAGTTAAACACTGTGTTAGCTCAAATTGAAGCAGTACTAAACTCGAGGCCTCTCCTGCCTCAGTCATCAGAGTTTAGCGATTTTTCATATTTAACACCTACGCATTTCCTGATTGGTACAGCTTTAGTTTCATATCCTGAGGATAATTTATATAACACACCTTCCAATAGGCTAAAATTTTAGCAACAATGTAATAAGGTTGTTTAGGACTTTTGGAGAGTGTGGCATAAAGATTATTTAAGTATCCTTCAATCCAGGCCGAAATGGCGCGATGATTTACCCAATATTGAGGTTGGTGCATTAGTTATTCTACGCGAACCTAATTCACCACCCTTGAATTGGCCATTAGCAAGAATAGTTAAGGTATTTCCTGGACATGATGGTAAAGTTAGAACATTTGATGTAATGACTTCTAATAAAAAAATATATCGTAGGTCGCTGTCTAGCATTTGTTTGCTACCTACAGATAACAATTAATTTTCTAATACGTATTTTAATTTTGATATTACGAAAATGGGTTTTTTATAAAAACCTAATATTAATTTAACGATTTAATTTTACTATTCATGTGTCTAATTGTTTTTATATAGATAATGAATCTATCTAAGGCCCCCAATATGTTGGTAACGGCAACAAATAATATTTAAAACTAATTATAAAAATGAAAATGTCAATTTGACGGAGTCAGAAACAGATAATAAATGGTGAACAAGTGTCCAAATTTAATAATATTTTTTATTAATGAAGACCCAAAGCTCCCACCCAAACACTATTTTGTAATAGTTATTACAAATAATACTCTAAAAAGCTTGTCAAAGGCCCTAGGGACTCCCTCAAAAATCAATCCTGGGGCATACGCCCCTGTTTTAAGAAGAGATATATTGTGAAAGATTTTTTTATGGTACGGAACCCAAAAACAAAGATAATCAAAGAAGAAAAAGTTGCAAATAGAACTGTCAAACTTAATTATATTGGTGATTTTGTCAGGAAATGTTAATGGGATCCGCTCTCATCGTCCCAGTTGTTGAAGTTGGTCGGCGGAACTCACGAAGTCGCGAGAGACTTCATTTTCCAATTTGCTTTGCTTGGATGCCTTCATGTTTGCTTTTCGCCAATTTTATTAAAATTATAACATTTGGTTCACAGATTTCTTTATAATATCTAAAATTCTAAATTATAGCTTTCTACTCGTACTTTTTTTTTTATTGAAATTCTTTATTGCACATAAAATAAAATTGTACATTGCGAGTTTAACCCTAGAAGCCTTATCTACGCCTGCGAGGCGTACACGCAATTGAAAATTCTTTATCCCTTTCTAACGGGTGAAGTTAGCGCCTGATGCTGTTTAGACATCCCATTGGCCAATGGGAGCTTGTCAATAGTGTTTGTGTTGTTAAGCTAAGTTCCACTATTTTTGACTTATTGAGGTGTTGTACGCCTGCGAGACGTATGTTTAGGCTTTGTGTAACTTTTAAAAAAATGTCAAAGTTTATTCATGGAACATTATGTGCAATAACTTGTTCCTATCTGTGCCACTGGTTAAAAATCTACTTCAGCAGCCTACTAGGTACTCTAGATTCTAGTAGGCACTATTTAGATCACCACCTGTAGTTGTCAGTTGTATGTTTTGATTTAAATTCATTGGCCTTCTGCAACTTGTATTTTACAAGCCAAAACCTATAAAGAAGTATACCTCTTATCCTCTTGTGATGTCAATGCAGTAAATAATAATTCAAGTGGCAAACCAGACATGATTATTTTTAACAACTAAGCAAAAGGCGTTCTACTCCTTTTGCTTAGTTGTAAAAAATATAATCATTCAATAAAATATGTTATTCAATATCGTGTAGCCGCAAGGCTAACAGATGGTCAATGGCTGTATTCCACGGCATCCTGCCATGGGTTTCATTAGTTATGCTGCAATTTACGACCGCATCATATTCAGGAATAATAAAAAAAACCCTTGAACAGAAGGGAATTAATGAAGAAACTCACAGATTTGGTCAAGCCTTGGATGAAGAAGTGACTTAAAGTTCCTACTAATAGATTTTTATGAAAAAATATAAGCCAAATTATCAAAAAACCTATCGATGCAGGTAACGAACGTCAGGCAGGAGAATTCAGAGCCTAAAAAAATTAAATAATTGCTTTTGCCCTTACAAAAAATAATATGTCAAAATTAGGGTCAAAAAATTATGAATATTGTGAACACATACTTGCTATCTGTGCAGATTGCTCTAAAATAATAGCTATTCATTAAAAGATTGCCAATTACTTTTAATATGTATCCTAATAATAAGTATTTGATGTTAAAAATGATTAAAATTAAAAAAAAACCATATTTCAGTTGATTTCTGAGAAGTTGATTTTTTAGTTTGAATATTAGGTATTTTTTTTTATTTTCTGGTAATAAATAACTGTGAGTATAGTGTCTATTAATAAAAGTATGTTTTATTATAAATTATATCCTAACCTTACATTTCCTTTAAAAAACTATATATAATTAGGTATATTTTAGCTTACAGGCGATCTTTAATATATATACGCCTCAGAGACGTATGTTAAGGCTTTATGTACCTCCGAAATAGATTAGGCTTCTAGGGTTAATGTCTTAGGCACTATCTACCAACTAACCAATTTAATAATAATAATAATTAATAAAATTAGTTAGTGTGAAAAGACCATAGAGATTTATATTTTTTTATTGTAAAAAAACTAAGCTCAAAGCTTGTACTATGTGTACCGGAAACAACGACATAATACATATTATATTTTATAAACACCCAGACAATGACAAACTGCGCATAAAAACGTACAAATATTTTTTTTCCATGGGTGCAATTTATTATTATCAATTATAATATATAGGACTTATTGCTATGTATATGGAAATCGAATTCACGACTACCACATAAAAAAACCAACAGCGTAACCTCTAGACAAGAGGTATGTGAAAATAACGAAATTAATTTTAATACCTATCTATGTGAAATTTATTTATTTAAAATTCTTGATTGCACAAATTTGTACAAAGGCGAGTTTAATGCTCGCCTTTGTCATTTTATACCAGCTAAAAAACCTTTAGACTGCAGAATAATTTAGAAAATGAAAATAGATATAGTAACACACATAGATGAAGCATAATAATACGTAAATGCGGTATATAAAATACACGCAATAAAACATATTACTATACAAATGATCTAGTTTAATGACGAACACAAAGTAATTATATAACGTTTCCGTTTTTTATCCTTTTTAGGGCCAATTCGACCAAAAGTGGGCATAACTTATACCGAGATTCGTAATGTCAAATCACATACAAATAATTATTCTGAGTATTAATAATTTAATCTACGAATAAATATTTGTATGGAATTTGACATTACTATCCCCAGTATAAGTTATGCCTTCTTTTGGCCGAATCGGCCCTTAGGCATATAATAAAAAAGTTATAATAATAAAAAGTTGCAAATATAACAGTCAAATCTTAATAACATTCCAACGAATACGTTCGTTGTTAGTTCGTTGCAGTTGCTACGAAGTTGTAGTCAGCGGCGCGCTACGAACTATATCTATAAACTACTACTTTCACGAAGGTACAAGAAATTAAATTTGCCTTGCTTGGATGCTTCAAACGTAAAATTTGTAAAATTACATATGATGTTAGAAAGATTATAAGTAAGTATAAGTTCATAAAAGAAAAAATAAAGATAAACGATTCGGTTTTAACATAAAAACGCAATTCCATGGTTTCTCCAGTACTTTTCATATTATGGTAAAATTTTGCACTTTATCAATTTTGTAAGTAATATAAAATTTATTTAACACCTTTTTTTTAAATCAATGTACAGCTAGGTAGAGAAACAAGTGGTAAACCTTAGAGGAGGCTTTTTAACAAGTCAGAGGAAATGAATTCTCAAACGTCTAAATATTGTTTTCAGTATTTGTTTTGAAGCTTAAAAAAGAACGAGGCGGTGTAAATATTACTTAGGTATTCGATTCTAAATTAGATAAGTCTCTTTATAGAAAAATCTATTACCTTTTGAAAAGACAACTAAAGTTTGCTTTGTGATTCTAAAAATATTACTTTAATTGTCATTTTAAATCTAACAGATTTTTTATATTAAAATTATTTAATTAGGATCGAGTAATTAAATCTATATCACCATGATCTTTGTTTTTTTTTATAATCTTTAATGTTACTGAAAAAAAACATTTTGATTTTTAAAGTTTTTAGTGTTTTTCAGTCTGAGGTCTAACCCACTCGGCCACCACGTGTATATGTTTATTAAAATCTTTATTTATTAAGGAATCAACAAGAAGATATGTTGTGTATAAATAATAATAATAATAATATGTAGGACATTTACACATATTGCTCTGGTCACAAACTAAGCTCTAGACTTGCACTATGTGTACCAGAAGCAACATTATAATATGTATTATCATATTATATTTTATAAACACCCAGACCATGATTAACTGTACAGAAAAAGCGTACTGATATTTTATTGCCATGGGTGGGAATCGAACCCACGACCTCCGGATACAACGTCAAAGACGCAACCACTAGTCTACGGAGGCTGTAAATATAGATTTATAGAAAGGTTCCATGGCAACAAATTGTACTTGAATGAATGGATGAGGGAACGTTTGACCTATGCTAAGAGTACCTTACCGCTTCGAGTTCTCTACGCCTACTCACTACGCCTACGTCCTTATAAGACGAAACGTAATATTATGAAAACATTGGACTTAATTTTCAGTCAAATAATAAAGAATAAAAGATCCTCGTTCACGGTGTCTGGTGTTCACCAATGAAATTTACTATTAATTCCACCGGAACTACTGAACCGATTTCTTAGTTCTTTAAACTTGGTAGGAAGGTAAATTAAATCCCGGGGGTCATCGGGTATATTTATATTTCGACATAGTACCTGGTGGTGCAGATATACAGGCTGTTTGTATTTTATTAGCCTCCTAGAAAATGTTTAAAAATACACCATATATAGAAAAACGTGGTCTATGGAGCAATCGGCATTTAATTTCAACTTTTTAACTCCTACTATAATGATTGGGTAGGAAAGAAACTTAACGTAGTAAACGTAGCGTAGAAACGTTATACGTAGGTTAAAAAAAAGCGGTTAAGTGCCAATGCTGCTCGCGCATTTAGGGTTCTGTAAAACAAAATAATAAAGGAAGAATAGGAGTGTTTACTAATGATCGGAAATTCAGTGCAATTATATATTTCTCAAAAAAAAAATCTTTCAGTTTTTGATTTATTTTCATATAAAAAGATACTAGATTCCCGGAATTCTTTCAATATTTTAAATAGAAACAAATACATATATTAAAGTACGCAAAAACTAATATAATACACAATAAATATATATTTAATATTATTAAGCTGAAAAGTTTGTTTAGTGGAACGCGCGAATCTCAGGAACTACTGGTTCAAATTCAAAAAATATTTTAGTGTTGAATAGCCCGTTTATTTAGGAAGGTGTATACATATAACACACTCTACGCCCAACAGGAGCGGAGCAATGAAAAATGTTGCAAAAACGGGAAAAAATCATTCCTTTTGAGAGCTTCCGTTGCGTGCTTTGCGTTTGTTGACGAAGTTGCGCGAGTCAGCTATACGTATAATAATTACAAATAATATATACGAGCAGGTATACGTATAATAATTACAAACAATAATAATACCATCACGGGTGCCTATTTGGCTCCCGAGAACCGTTTAAACGGC
Source organism: Monopis laevigella (assembly GCA_947458855.1). Taxonomy (NCBI): domain Eukaryota; kingdom Metazoa; phylum Arthropoda; class Insecta; order Lepidoptera; family Tineidae; genus Monopis; species Monopis laevigella. The sequence goes on from OX381593.1 coordinate 17,019,029, forward strand.
CTCGGGGTACCCAGCGGAGGGATTAACCCGTCCTCATTTCGCCGATGGTATTCGGAGGCAACACCTAACAAGTGGCGAGCTTGTTGCGGTGTTTATGATGAAATAGCCCCGTTGTATAAAGCGGTCACCCATCCCAGGCCCGCCTTGTTGTCATCGGCTTAACCTTGTTATCAGTTGCGCAGTGACTTAACCACTAGGCTGCGGCCGAAGTACACTAAAATAATAAACCTAATATTTTGAATTATTTCTATAAAATATTTATGATATTTCTATTGAATTAAATTTCCTATAAGTACGTTTATAATCAGCGATATAAAACTGAAATAGCTACAGGTAACTTTGTCAAAAACATATTAATTGACATCGTGACAAGCGAGTACCGTGCAGAGAGCTTTCGGAATCCAATAACTTACTAATAATGTGGACTAGAATAGAACACTAAATTGGATAAAGTTTGTCTTAGAACTAAGACTTGGAACTTCTATTGATTTTATTCTGATGTCAAAAGATTTAGGTCAGGTGTAAAATTATTAAATAGATTTCATTTAGATTGTTTTATAACAAGAAAGTGGTTGTTATTTATTTTTAAAAGCTTGTCTTTTAAAAATCTTGACAGCCTCCGTAGACTAGTGGTTGCGCCTTTGGCGTTAAATCGGGAGGTCGTGGGTTCGATTCCCACCCATGGCAAATAAATATTAGTACGTTTTTCTGTACAGTTAGTCATGGTCTGGGTGTTTATAAAATATAATATGTATTATTGTATCATTGTTTCTGGTACACATAGTACACGCCTAGAGGTTAGTTTGTGACTAGAGCAATATATGTAAATAGTCCTACATATTATTATTATTATTATAAATAACTTTGTCCAACTGGAATTTTAAATTTGGTCCAAGAACTAATTATATTTATATCCAGAAAATTTCAAAGTAACTTTTTGCCGGGATGGCCTCTGAGGCTATGTCGCACCAAGCATTGCCCCACCTGTGAGCATTTACGATTCATTTGGAAAAAATCGGTTTAGTCGGTTTGCAGTCATCACTAACATCTAAACTTTAACATATTACATGTTATTAAAAAAATATTAAATATCTACCTATGCAATGATTTGATAAAAAAAATATAGGTTATACAAGTATAACAATAATCCAACGTTTTTAAATTGGTGTCTACCTGCCGTCAAATAGGATATATTATAATTATATATAATATTACCTGCGGGCGGCTCCCATATACAGGTGTTGGGTGTCCTATAATCTACGGAACTGTTCGTTATCCTTATATAAAACCGACAGATATAGTTAACTTGCCTGGGATGGGTGACCGCTTTATACAACGAGGCTATTTCATCATAAACACCGCAACAAGCTCGCCACTTGTTAGGTGTTGCCTCCGAATACCATCGACGAAATGAGGACAGGTTAATCCCTCCGCTGGGTACCCTGAGGTCGTTTAAACGATTCTCGGGAGCCAAATAGGCACCCGTGATGGTATTTATTTTATTTATTCTAGTTAACTTACCTATTTTTTATAAATAGGACTAACAAACATTATGCTACTGATAAAGAGATCCACATTAAGCTTATGTAAGATATATACCTAAATTGCAACTTCGCGTAGATGTTATTTAAAAAAAAGTGCGAAGGTCATGGCTAAACACGGTATCGCAAGGAATGGTTCCTTGCTGCCCATTCATATAGAAAGCTGCTCGTGTTCCATGTATTTAAAACACCGCTTAATAAGTATTTTTTGGGGTTTAGTAAGTACTTATACCTACCAATCACTGCAGTAAATAAAAAGATGGCATGAAATGTCAACATTAAACGAGGTTCTTTAACCTGGTTATAGAGACAAATGGCCTTATTGAACAACTTTGTCTGTTTTACTCGTATTCAGTTTTGTTGCTAAAAAAAAGTGACATAACTTTTGTAACTAAACTGTTTTTCAAGTAAGCAATAAGATTTTGTGAATACCGGTGTAAATTTTGTTACGTTATATATAATATTTTTTTAATAGGACATATTTTACATAGGACATTTTAGGAATCTGCACATACTCTCAACAGCTGTACCGTGGCCCAAGGACACCCTCCAGCTAACATTCTCATAAGGAAAGATTATTTAAGATGTCGTGTGTTATCTATACGACATCATCATTATCATCAGAATAAACACGGATAATATCATAATGAGTCATTTTAATCCAGCTTTAATCGTACGGACATTTTTATCAAAGTATGAACTAAACACTTGCGATAGATTTAATTAAAAAACTTGTAAACAATGAACATGTTAAAAATATACTTTCCATGAAGAATTAAACAAAAAAGAAATATTACTCTCTAAAAAAACTCTTGCAAGCCCGAAAACTTTCCCGTGAGGAGGTCCGAGCATTTTCTTTTTTTCTTCGACGATTTTCCTCTTTTTGGTGATCAAATAGTTTTCGTTCTTACTTGTATAATTAATACAATCCCTTAAAATGGTATTTTTTCCGCCATTGTTAACCTTACTTAATTGAAAAAAAACATAATTTCTTAATTAATAATAAAAGGTTTAAATTTAAAATAAATAAATACCATCACGGGTGCCTATTTGGCTCCCGAGAACCGTTTAAACGGCCTCAGGGTCCCAGCGGAGGGATTTACCCATCCTTATTTCGCCGATGGTATTCGGAGGCAACACCTAACAAGTGGCGAGCTTGTTGCGGTGTTTATGATGAAATAGCCTCGTTGTATAAAGCGGTCACCTATCCCAGGCCGGCTTTGTTGTCATCTGCTTAACCTTGTTATCAGTTGCGCAGTGACTTAACCACTAGGCTGGGGCCGCTTTTTTAGGTTTAAATTTGTTTTAACTAAAGAGTCCTTTACAGTTAAGTTTTGTAGGTATTATAGATCTTCACTTTTTTTAAGGTAGCAGATCCTAAAAAAAGCTATTTTTCAATTTATTTAAATAATAATTAACTGAAGAAATTAATTAAACATTTTGCTTTCAGGCACAGACTACGAAGCGGAAAAGATTATTCCTCATTAATATTCGATACAAGATTCAAAATGTACGTTTATTTGCTTTACTCTTTGAGCTCAAAGGAAGTTATTTGAATAACTTAAATAAATATGAATTTCAATTTTATACCTTCATCCAAACAGTTTCTATTAGATCATCCGTATGCAATTAAAGGTTTTAAACGAAATTAAGAACCACATACCTAATGATAATTATCAACACGTTGTTTTAAGAACTTTGTACTTTTTGTAACTTATATCTATTAGATTAGAGTAGGATCCAACAGATAATTTAAAATGAGATCCAGCCGCCCCATTCCCAAACCAAACGTGAAGACGCAAAGAGGGGCTTTATTCTTACGGAGTTGTTGATATCCCATAATGCACAGACTTTATCGTGCATTGCCGTACAGTCGGCCAAATGTGGTCTACCACCCTTTGGTTAAAGTCTATTTGTGCGCTTATTTTACTCGCTATTTGCAAGGTTTATTTCACTCGCAGAATATTTTGATTGTTAATGCTATCTATATCACATATTTTAGTGACGTTTACACTTCACTCACCGTTAGCGATATTTTGATGACACGGGAAGTTGAAGACCACTTTTTCTGCCGACTATACCTAAGAAACTAAGATGTAGAATTCCATCCCTTTTATGTTCCCTAACACCTACAATCTGTAAAAGACGAGAGTAAACGGGCATTTATAGAATGAGCGTGTTCTTCGATCTCGCCAATGCTTTGAATCAAGCAATATTGGAGTCAAAAGCACTCTGTGTAAAAAAAAAATAAAGTACCTTTTTTTACTCCTCTTTACAGGAGGAGTAAAAAACTCAACAGGAGGGCCTGTTGGGAAAAAAGAGAAGACCCAATAGAATGCGGGCAGATTTTTCGACACTACTTCATAGCGCTTTTTCTTCAGCAAGTTAAAAAAAAAGTATAAAGAAACTATAAATATAAGCACGTGTAGCAGCGGGCAACAGCTACATTTTAAATACAAGTTAAATAGCATCACATTATTCAGGTTATACAATGAAAATAATTAGTTAAAAATACATGGAAAGTCCAGAATAATAAGGTCCGTGGTCCGCCAATGGCCAACCCTTGTATTAATTATCCAAGAAAACCCTCTTTGCGTAATAGGAATTGTTAATAATTCTGCAGAAATAAACTGATAAGGCAGATCATGCCAAACTTAACTAAGCAAAGCATATATATGATCCAGAAGTCTACATTATCCTATAATGTAAGACGATCTTGATGGATTTTGATAGATGAAGTGTCATATAATTGATCGTTTATATGACACTTGGTCATCCAACAATAACCAACGCCAATATAAAACACTCCAAATATCTAGTAGTATTTACGAGTATCAAGATACCTATTACGTCTTAGATTTACCGACAGGGTTCGGGTATAATTAATATAAAATACAGATCAGAGCATAACAGTTATATTATAATACTAGCTGACACGCGCAACTTCGTCTGCGTAACTTTAACTCATAACGCAGCGCACGCAACAAATTTTCCCAGTTTTCCCAACATTTTTCATTGATGCTATATATGGTGCTGATTGCTCATATAGGTCGTAGCGTAATTTTATATAGCATATAGCCTTCCTAGATAAATGGGCTATCCAACACTAAAATAATTTTCAAAATCGGTTCAGTAGATCCAGAGATTACCCCTTACAACCTCACAAACTTTACCTGGTACACATAATGAAGCTTAGAGCTTGATTTGTGACCAGAGCAATATGTGTAAATTGTCCTACATATTATTATTGTTATGAATGACAAGTCTCTGACCATATATGTCGAAGGAACTCACAGAAAGGGTTATTAGTGGGTACAATCCCACACTCTGGAGGAATTATGACTTGGATATATGACTGTGAACTATGAATATGGATTCCCGGAGGAGTCCATATTCATAGTAGGGTAAGTTTTCTGAAGATTTTCTGTACCTCTACAAAAAAAAACAGGGTGCGGGTAGAAAAAGATGCAAAGCTAAATATTTACTACTTACTTTTTTTTAACAAATTGGGTCAAATAGATCCTATCTTTTTAAAATTACTAGTTTGTATGGAAAATGCATTTTTTTTTTATTTGCGACACATAGTTCCATGGGAAAAGTTGCTCAATTTAATCAGTAGAACCTCATATTAGCCCAAAGTACAACCTTTCAAATTCATCCTGTATAGGACATTTTCATACCATGATAAACTTTACAGAAAAGCGTACTAGTTTTGAGTGGGAATCGAACTCAAGACCGTCCGATACGACGCCAGAAGGCCGAATCACTATTGTATCAATTAAAATATACTATGTTCAAAATAAACAGTGTAATCTCTTTTATTATTTATACAATATAGATAGGTAAGTGATAAAATTTTATAAGTTGTAATATATTATTGTCGTGAAAGTTTTTTAAATTACTGATAGACTGAAAAGCAAATATAAAATTGAATATACGTCAATTCAGTATTAGACAAAGGCAAGCAATATCCAGCGAAATGCAGCACGTGATGTCGATCTGATTGCTTTGTAGATAGAATAAATATCTTGGTATAGAGAACCATACAAGTTTGTGATAAAAAATATCATACGATTCTGTAACTTTAATAATAATTAATTTATTGCTCATAAAAGCTTATTGGTAATTCACAACATCAATTGTTACTAAATTTGTGAGACTGGAGCCTGAATTAGGCACAAAGCCGGTGGCTCTGGTCTCCAGGATCCCACCAACAATTTATACTGGTATACTGAATATCAGGAAAAACAATTTATTACCTATTGCAAATAATTATATGAGTACATTGCATAATATCTTTCAAATTAGTACACATTTTTTGTGGTTGACAGTAAGATTACAGAAAATGACATAAAAAGAAAATTCAATAGTAAATTATGGATTACTGAAATTTTTCTTTTAAATGGAGATTACAGGACTGAGTTTTTCCGACATAAAAAAAAATCTTTAATTAATAATATCAACTCTCTTATTGATGATTTCAGATTATTGGGTCTGGAAATCAATTCATCAAAACAGGACTTTACTTTAATCCAAATATAAGCCATAATGATTTCATTGAAATCTTTAGAAAATTAAATACCATACATCCAAATTTTAATTGTCTAAATCAAATTGAACTATTTTTATTAGGAACTCCACTCTACAGAAGCCATTAATTCAAAAAAAAAAAAAAAAAAAATAGATTTCTTTACCCATCAGCTCATCCACATTAATCCACATACACGTTTCTTTTTATTACGTAATTCTTTCGGGATACCAAGATTAACATATTTTATGCGCTGTAGTCCACTCTGGCTGCAAGAAGACCAACTTCAAGTCATTGACACTACTTAAAGAATAGTCTTGAAGTAATTCTAAACCTTTCATTGTCAAATTCTTCATGGCTTCAAGCCACTCTTCCGGTACGTTACGAAGGTATTGGTGTTCGATGCACAGCAGATGTGAACCTTCCAGCATTTCTCTCCTCTGTCCATGCTTGCTCAACACTCGTCGGTAGTGTATTATCCCCGTCTGTAGACGTAAGGGAGTTGAACTATATGACTGAGGCAATAGATTGCTGGAAGTTAAGATGTCCAAACACTTCAATACCACATTTTGCATGTACACAAAAAATATGGGACATTCCTCTAATTTTACAAATACTAAACACGCTTAAATCTTCAAGTAATTCTCTTGGCCGAGCAAGACTTTTAGCTTCTTGCTGCAAGGAATCCGGCTCTTGGCTCGAAGCCATCCCCTCACCATCGCTTGGCACCCTACTTGACGGCAACGCCATTCCCATTGCCATTTCTCTCTGTGTAGGTGATGCTCTTTGTCAACCACACAGATGCATATGCGGGACTATGGTTGACGAGTCCGGTGTTTACGGCCTCTCGTGCAAAAGAAGTGCTGGACGATGGCCACGGCACGCGAATTTGAATGCCGTAATAAAACGCGCCTTGTGTTCCGCGGGTATCGCCAGCATTTTAGAGCCACCAGGAGTGAGTCGTGACGATGACAAAAGGCCTGACGACATGACCATAGTCCCGTGGTGTAAGGGTCGATCCTTTGTGTGGGAAGAATCAAGTGACCGACGTGCTAGAGCCTACTTTTTCTAACGTATAGGGCTAGAAATTCAAAGAGGCAATGCGGCTGCAGTTCTCGGCTCCAGAGGAACTCAATGAATTATATTCATTAATTTAATTATTATTATTATCTAGCTTGTATAATAGTCATTATGTTTTGTAAGTTTTATAGTAAGAAATAATCGGAAAACTGGTAACTTATCTTTTTAAAATTTGTAACTAATAAAAATCAAGATGCCTCGACATAAAGTGATGTTATATCAGATACCTTTCTTACTTACTCTTTCATTTCATCCTTAAAATATCTTTTTTCAAAGATTCCAAATTTGTAACTTGTGGGATTAAAGAATGTCAGTCCCAGAAGATTAATTCTCTTCCTTACCCTTAAATTGCAAACGTCACAGCCTAAATTAGAGATGCTGTATTTTCACTAGCTTATCATTAATTTATAAAACATTGTTTATAAAGCATTGCCTAGAGCTGAAGCACTTCTTAATTGGTTGTCCTAGTGGATTGGGTAATGCTGTTCATTGATTATTTTATTTTTTATTCTCATTCATTCATTTTCTTGAGATATGTTTTTTTTTTGTTATACATACATATACATATCATCACGGGTGCCTTACGGCGCCCGAGACCGCCTAGACGGCCCCAGGGTACCCAGCGGAGGGGTTTTAATTCCACCTCGTCGTAGCCGATGGTATGAGTCTACACCGAACAAGTGGCTAGCTCGTCGCGATGTTTTTGAATAGACTCAATAACCCATCTATAAACAGTTTCACAAGTTGGTATAGTGAAACCGAGACCGACAGCTTAACGTGCTCTCCGAGGCACTATAGTGGTGTTGTCAAACAAATTTGTTATGTTGCGACAAATAAAGTATTTCTTTATTTTCTTAAAAATGTGATACCCAATACTGTTCACTATTACTGTATATGTAGGTGTCTATCAGACAGTGCTACTAAAACGGTATTGAATGTAGACCATCTGCAATACAATCCTTTCGTCTACACCTCAACTTAAACCCTAACCCAATAGGATAAAGAATAAATTTGTATGTATGAATGTTTAATATGCTGGGCGAAGTTAATACTTCATTGAGACTGGCTGGTGGCTACTGATGGATCGAAGAGTCTGCGCACGCATGTCCCCCCACCCGTACCCAGCGTGTCTCCTCGATTACTACTAGACAAAGCTTTATAGCTATAATAAACTTTCATACTTTGTAAAAATAAAAGTTATGAAATGTACTAGAGTATTCAATTTTAATAAGTGTTAAGCATCCAACCTTGACAAAGGTGGACAGTTCACCTTGTGAACATTAAAACATTTTAAAGCATTTATTGATAAAAATAGTACAATATATTATAACAGAAATTTCTTGTTAATATGTTCCAACGAAAATTTGCTGATTAAATGTACCGAGAACACTGGATGGATTTCCACGTTCTACTGCTTTAGTTTCTTTTTAATATCTCCAGAAATGTCTCCCATGTTTTTCCTAGTATCTCAATAAAAAGTTTTAACATTAAAACATAATTTATATTAAGTTGATATTTTGAATAAAGGTGCCCCTGAGGGCCACGACCCCAGGTTGAAAAACGTTAATCTAGATTCTAGAATATTATATTAGGTCATATCGAATGACAGTCGTGATGCGATTATACAGAAGAAAAACCTATACGAGTATTCAAAGGTTACGTTAGCTAGTGAAATTGCTATAATAACAAAATATAAAGCAATATTTTTATAGCCGCATAAAAACCTTCGAGTGCCAAGAGATATTGAAACCTTAAAACGTTATAAATATTAATTTCTTGGAAATCGTTCTGGTGTCAATAACAACAAGCTTTATAAAAAACTTCTCTCTGTAGAAGAAATTTAATGACTTCTACTAACACTTTTATATTGATCAAGTGTTTAGCGAAGTAGATAAGAACAGTGAGCATGGACAGTGGTTAGGGTTTGCTTCCTTCCCGGGAATTCGAACGTTCCTGCGGCCACATTCTGTTTACTATAACGTGAACATTAGATTGTCAAAATAACGAGTTCCGTTATTAGCGCTCTCTCCTCCAATCAGCGAAGGTTAAAAAACTACTCTAATCGTTATTTTGACAATCTAACGATCACGTTATAAAAAACTTCTGTGGCCGCTGCGGTATAGGACATCTATACTAAAAACAAAATCTGGTATTCCAGCACTTGCTAAAATTGTTTTATTTATCATGACGAGTATGCTTCCATGATAAATAAAACAATTTTAGCAAGTGCAGAACGGAAATGCTATAATATAAAAAAGTATAGGTAAAAATCTGTCAACGCGTATTGAACCTTACAAAGACATTGGAGCAAAGAAAAACGTTATATTACTTTGCTGTTCATTCAGCGATTAATAATTCATCCTAGCGGTATTAATCACAAAATTAGTTTTTATTTTATATGCAATAAAGATTTAAATAAATAATATATTACCTATTATTATTTAATAATTAGTTAATTTAATTCAAATTTTCACTAACGGGAAAAGTGACCCATTACCAAACGTTTGAGTTATTTATACTACGAGTAAAATAAATGTCTTTATCCCTCCTCATATTTGTATGATAGTGTTTATTTTTATTTGCCTAGTTTTCAAAAAAAGGTAAGTACTTCTCGAGCAGGTGTAATATTAAACTTAATATTTTGGCATCTTTCGTTTATATATATATATATATATATATATATGAAATATCCTGAACATCAGTTCTGTAGTTTTTACGTAAAACCAACATACATATAATATTACGTATGGCCTTATTCATAAAAACTTATTGAGGCCCTTAAGAACAATTTAGTTATAGAATGATTTGTCTCTATTCCACATATTCATTTTTGTTGCTAATAAAAAGAGACAAAACCCCATAACTAAAGTGTTCTTCAAGGACTCAATAAGTTTTTATGAATACCGGTGTTACTGTCGTAATTATATCGATAGGGATAATAGAAAAAAAGGTTTATAAATGGGCATTCTGGTATAGGGTGGTAATGAGCGATGATGTCAGGGGCACGATCTCTGCATCCCCCTCGAATGTGGGTCACCAGTCTTTCTCCACAATCGGCGCCCCATTTATCCGGCTTCAAGGGCGAGTTGTACGGTCGCCAGGATTATTAGGGTGCGGTTTAGAACCTTATCACTTCGGGGATAAGGCATGTTTTTATTTTATACTTAATAGTGCCTACTTATGTTTATTTAAAAAAAAAAAATATTAACATTTGGATCGATTAAATTGATTTTCAATTTCGGCAATCAAGTTTTAATAAGTAAATAAATAAAATAACTGGAAAAAGTAGATGTCTGCACGTAAAATTACGAGACATGCCAAGGAATACATAATGCCAAATTCATTTTTTAGGGTTCCTTATATTTTTTAATAAAAGCTTATGGGATCAGTCAATATAGGTCAGCAGTCTGGACAAACAGTCTGCAGACCAGTTTGAGGTAGAACGTTCAAATTTGGACTAGCAGCTATGATACAAAAAAAATAAATTGAAAACGTTACACGCCAAAACGCGCAATGATGTCACAGACAGACTATTAGTATATTTTTTTTACTTATTTGTTAAGAAGAACTAGGTTTTATATTTTTAGGCTAGCCGCTTGTTCGGTGTAGGTCCCCACCGCTAGGTACCCTGATGCCGTCGAGGAGGTCCCGTGATGATATTTATTAGGAACTAAGCTTCATTTCATCTTAGCATAGTTGTGATGGACCAACGTGTATCTCGTCGTCTTGACAAAACTAATTATAAGTACATTATGGGAAAATGAACTCATTCGGTTGGTCAAGTCATACAGCAGACCATGACAAACTGTACAGAAAACTTGTCTTTTTTTTGCCATAGGTAGGAATCGAACCCACGACCTCCGGATACCACGCCAAAGGTGCAACCGCTAGTCTAAAATAACAACTTAGAACTTATTTGTGACCAATTTTTCCGCACAATGTTACCCTTAACTTTAACCAAAATGATAGCATCATATCGATTAAAGTTTATCATGTGTGAAAGGTTCCACATATTATTATCATTAATGATACTTTAGGGGGTGAAGGTCTACAGGATCAACCAAGAATGTGGTGCCAAAATACCACCGGCGCCAGACTGTCTGTCTCCTCGGTCCCGACACTAGACTAGGCTAACATCTTACAACAAATCAATATACATACCTAGCCTACAGTTCCTTAACATTTTATAAATGGCATTTCGGGGGGCGAAAGAGAGTAATTATGTTTACCTGAACTTTTAATCCTAGAAAACCTTTTTCAGCGTCCAAAAACTATATATATATATATATATATATAGGATATCCTAGGCCCTAAAATGGTAAATGCTTAATAGTCCAATTACAATTTGTCATGATATAAAAAAAAACGTCCCATTACCTGTGTCAAGTGCCTTACGAAACCGTTTAAACAGCCTGAAAGCGTTTGTCTATCGCCGGTCACCGAGGACGTCACCGAGAACGAGATGACGGTGACAAAAGGCGGCAGTCGACAAACGCACTCAGACCACCAGCCGGGGGGTTTGATTCCCACCTAGTCGTAGCCTATCGTATTTTGAGTCTACATCGAACCATTAGCAAACTAGTCGCGGTGTTTTTGTAGTTGTGTACAATATGTAGAAATTTTAAAGACAATGCGTTCCCTATAGTCGTAGCCTATCGTATATTGAGTCTACATCGAACCATTAGCAAACTAGTCGCGGTGTTTTTGTAGTTGTGTACAATATGTAGAAATGTTAAAGACAATGCGTTCCCTATAGTTTTTATTTACATACAGGGTGAATTTGAATGGGTGTACTTTGGGCTAATATGATGTTCTACTGATCAATACGAACAACTTTTCCCATGGAACCATGTGTCGCAAATAAAAAAAAAATGGCTTCCCCATACAAATTGGTAATTTTAACTTTACTAGTTTGTATGGAGAAGGCAATTTTTTTTTTCATTTGCGACACATGGTTCCATGGGAAAAGTTGTTCGTATTGATCAGTAGAACATCATATTAGCCCAAAGTACACCCATTCAAATTCACCATGTATATCCCTACAATCTCATTGCCCTGGACCAATGAGTAGTGTTAAACAAACTCTCAACAAGGGTGTAGGTACTATCAAGGTCAATAAAACTGTATAGCTAATTAAAACTTAGATACCTATTCAATAGCTAAAAACTAAAATACTTAAATAACTTTATAAAATAATAACGATTCAGTGACATATGGCCAACATAAATTCACGCGTACGTATCCTGTGTGACCTTTCAACTTCTCCGGCTGTAAGAGGAAAGTTATGTAAGCACCAGCCACTAAAAGGGTGGCCAAGTGCCATTAGTATTTGCTCAATTAGGATTCCGTACAATTCTGATTCAAGGTTTAGGTTTACAAATATCTAAACTCTAATTCTCTTATTTTATACCTTTACTCATGATCATTTTTCAATACATTGTGTCGTCGATTAAAACCTCATTCATACATCCCCTTAGTTTTTTAAAGAGGAATGCCAGAGACCCAGGCTCTTAATGCGTCTTAACAATTTATTTAGTTATTTATTATATATATAATAAAGTTTATAAATACAAATAGCTTTATTTTTATAGGATTAACACCCAATTTAACAGCGGACCCCGCACTAGGTAGGCCTGTATCGCGGGCGTCCAATTATGATTAACAATTCCAGCATTTGCTACCAGTAGACATTATATTAAATACAACAAATAAAAATTTAGCAAAGAATTTAAATAAATTACAATAAGTATATCAATAAAAACCAAATTATAATAGAAATTAGGATATAATAATAATGAAGATATAAATGGGAGATGGCATAAATTTAAACAAAATATGCTCTGGTAAACGCAATAATTAGATTTAAATTTAATAAAAATTATTTTCAACTTAAATAAAAATATAATAAAATCAATATGTTAAATGTGTATGTTAAGGAGAATGTGGGTGTATAAATGTATGAGTGAAAGTAAGAAAGGTGTGAGCAGTCCGTGTCGTAAGTGTTTATTATGAGATTACATTCATAAAGTTTTTGGTGTGACAATATGTCCATGTGGAGAGAAGCTTTTCTATAAATATCTTGGCTTCACGAGGAAGTTTTGTCTTAAGGTTACATATTTTATTTTATTTGTTGTACATATAATAATTTAAAAATAGGCTAAATCGTTTGGCAAAGGAAGTCTTAATATGGTAGGGGTTGATATAACAAAATACCCTTTTTTCTAGCATAGTTGTAGCAAGTCTTCCAGTATAATGTACAGACACGGAAAGTCTATTATTTTATTACAAATATGTTTATAGATTAAACGAGGCGTAACTAGATTTGTTATTACGGATAACGTGTCGTAACTTTAATTGTGATACGGTACCCTAATCAAATTATGGTTTTATATTCGTATCTGGAGAACAATAAGAATTTTATGAGGCTCGATTGATAACATTAAATCTTGTTACGTGATACTATTAAATCTTCTGTAAACTCAGAGTACCCAGGGTACGATGAAGGCTCCGAAATAAAAATATTTTTAAAAAGGATCGAATTCGAACCATTATAACAAGACTTTAAATTGAATTTAAATATCTCGATAACTAAAGGTACATTTTAATTAAAAATTGAAATGGTTATAGATCTGGTTCACACACATATATCCAAAAGGATCAGTTGAAAATGATTAATAGGATAGGCCCAGGTAATAAATAAAAGTTTCAACAAACGCCGCTGAGGCCGTCTAGACGGTCTCGGGCGCCGTAAGGCACCCGTGATGATATGTATGATAAATATAACAAACGTGTGGGGTGTCGTAATAAAACATCAAGCTGGCATATTAAAATTACTTTTTATTTTGCTTAACTCTTTTTAAACACTTTTTTTAATCTATTTTTAAATTAATTAATTACCCAAATATGGTACCAGAAATATTATTATTACTTAACGAAAAGTAAAAAGTTTTTAATTTACACCATATAGGTAAGTAAAATGTATTAGATAAAATAAATCCGATTTATCCACGGGCGCGTTTTTGCAATTGTCGGGTTTATAAAAATTGGACCAAAATACCTTTTGAATTGTTTGAAAATAAACATAATAAGCTTAGGTACTTAACAGTTACTAGAGACGTAGAATTGTAGATATAGATAAAAAAATACGGTTTATTTATAGACAGACCCTCTCGAAGCAACAACTGTGCACCTGTCATGCAACACACTACGCGGGGGATACCAAACATACATAAAATACTAGCAATGTATTGTTTACATTTCATTTATTTTAGTACACTGAATATGTCAATTATATTTTTGGGTGTATAGAACCTAGGATTTACAATACGAACGTATTTACGTATTTAGGTACCTATACTATTTCCAACCATTTATTTTACTTATTGCGTTACCAATTGGATTTATTATATCATCAACTTTATTTATGAAGAAGCTTTAAACATAGCAATTAAACACATAATATTATATTTTTGCTTAACTATTTTATTTCTCTATTACAAGTAGGTACAATGTCTATAACAATAAAAACAAGGCTTTTTTAACTGATGTAACTTCTACAGTAAGATTATATATTTTTTCTTAAACCTTGTAATTTTTTTTAATTTTATTTTTCGATATATTTAAGAAAAGCGACATTTAGATATCAATATTTTAAAGTTATTAGATTAGACATAACTATTTCGATTCCTGCAATAGCAAAGTATGGCATATGTTTTGTGTAAATTTATTGTCAGGAAATATGAAACTTGATAGGCGTGTAAATGTCAAAAGTAAAAGGATTGTACAAAGTATAATATCTATGTATTAATTCTTCTACTAAAGTTTTATAAGCGAAACAGACTCAAATAAAAATTTCACATTAATATAAAAATTAATGACGTTTCTAATATGATACCATTATATAAAATGGGATACTCAATTCAACTATGTAATAATTCATATCAGATTAAATTAATTTTAATACTAGGCTTCAATTTTTGTTTTATTATTATCTTATCTCATTACAATTTAAGGTAACTTACAAACAAATCAGTAGAGTTATAAATTGCCTCAAAAGAAAGGTACATAAAAATACATAGTAATAAATAATGTAAATATTGTAATATATAAGATACATTATATTACTATCCTATTAAAACTTAAAACATTTAATTTGACAGAAACAAAATAATCACAAATTGAATTCTTATAGACATTGAATTCTTATACAAAAATTAATAATTTGCTGCTTACGTCATACCCACTATGTAGAGCACAGCTAGAAGTCATTAAACTCAATTAGGCAGGCAAACATCTGCTCCCAAATAAAACTTCAATCATTTTATTTTACTAACAGCTGCAGGAAACAATATCTTTTATCTGTTGTTTATTGATATTATAATACCTAACTACCAAGAGCAAATGAATAAATGTGATTGTTACATCCTTTCTGTTTAGATTATGTATTACAATCACATTTTAATAATAATATTCCATAACATAAAAAATAATGACATTAACTGAATTATACACTTTGATTTGACTTTTTTTGTAAAGGCAAGATTGTACTATTGTAAAAAAATAAACTTACTAAGGGCCGACTCGACCAAAAGAAGCTCGAACTTATACTGAGGATAGTAATGTCAAATTCCATACAAATATTTATTCGCAGATTAAATTATTAATACTCAGAATAATTATTTGTATGTGATTTGACATTACTAATCTCGGTATAAGTTATACCCAATCTTGGTCGAATCGGCCCTAAGTGTACTGCATGGATTTTACAGGCAAATAAACTTTATTATTATTGTATATAGTGACTGTCCAGCAACTCGGTTGCAGCTAAGAAAAAAAATATTTATTAACTAGCCATGTCTTGCGGTTTTGCTCGCAATAAATTTCAACTGGCCCATGTATAGTGATTCTATTAAAGAAATATTTTTTTAATTGGTCCAGTAGTTATTGAGTTTATTTATTAAAAAGAAAAATACATATCATAACCAATTCGATGAATTTACAATATTTTAATATAATGTTTGAATCATGCTATAAATTTAAGTTTGTCGTATTTATAAGTTAGTGTAAGAATATTTTGTTACTTGTTTAATATTTTATTGAATAAATTTTAATTTATTCTATATCTTTTCTCTTTATAAAATTAGTGTAAATTTTAATTATGTAGTTTTTATCAAAATTTCCAGTCAGTCTCTGTCTCCCTCTACTTTTTTTAACTATTTCCTTTGGAGTATGGTTCCATGGTGAGCCTTGGCCTCTTGTAAACCTATTAGATTAAGCCGATGCCCAATTAATGAATGCAATTTAAGTAAGTAAATATTTATTAATATAATTTATGATATGTATGTATATGTAGTGAGCATTAGTGTGTATGTATAATATTTTATAAATATTATAAGGTACAGGATCACACATTGAGAAATTGTAGGTATATAAAAAAGTCAAGAAATGTTAACACTCATAGCTAAGTACATATTAAATGTTATAGTAGTACATTATACTAATATTAATAATAAATATTATAATGGTTCAAAACATTCATGAGTAAATTCATATTATAATTTAATGGAGATATGAAAATATTGATAAAAATAAGGTTACTTACATTTCCAGCAGTTAACTCAAGTATTTTGTCACTCACGAATATAATATAAAAATATTTAAGAGCACGGTGCACTAAACAATTTAGTTGATTTAGTTTAGAATTAAAAAGTCGCCAATATTTATAGTAGGTATCTCAGAAAATCAATAGCAAAACTTTTTGCCCGAAAGAAAACTGAGAAAAACCAACTGTCAAATCATTAATCAAGAAAGAATTTAAGAAACGTTCAAAAAGTTTCAGTGTAATAATAGTAAAAATACTCGTGGATAGCGCAGGAGGTGCCCTAAGACTTAAAAGCGCCTTATCAAAGTTATCAAACATGAAAACTTAAGTGACAATGCTCAAGTATTGAGAACATAAAATAGCGGCAACCAGTGGAACCAGGGAACACCTTAGACCACTTCCGTATATTATTTTTAATGGGTAATTTCAAAGTTGGTATCACTATATAACTCCGAGGAAATAACAATGGACGGAGCAAAGGTCCTATTTCCCGAGCATTTATTTCTGTCACTTCTAGTGCGGGACGAGGTAAACACGTGTAGAACATAAGTATAGGATAAACCACGGAATAGAAAAAAGTGCAAAGTAGGCGGGTTTAGGGTGCCACAATAAGCGTAGGTACGCTTATTTGATCCCAATCGTTATCAGTCGTGTCTTACATCGCTTCGAGTTGGTACTCTCGCGTCGTTCCTGATTTTTCCGCATAATCGTAACTATGCCGTATTGATTCATTCTGGAGTGCAAAAACGATAGGAGGAGAAAATATCTTCGTAATGTGGTGTTTCGTATATATTAATATTTTAATATCAAATAAAGGATATAGATATACCAAACTTACAGCATTTCCAACTTTGAAAATCGCTTTTTAATCAAGTTACCGTGTTTTTTTTAATTATTATTACATACATAGAGGTATTGGAAGTGTTTACGATATGGTATTAAAATGTTTCATAATGGGCAACTGTTTTAACAATAAGATTACCGATAAAAAAGTATTTTGTTGACTAAATATCAAATCTATTTCACACTTTTTCAAATTTAGTTTTTCTCCTGTTCATTGTATTTGTTATATTGTTTTTCATTTTTTTTTTTTTTTTTTATTGGAGCACGACATGTGACTTTTTATCTACCTGCCTAGCGGTCCGATTCACGCCAAAATCGATGTCAGCGCTGTCAGCACCGATCCGATTGGGCGTAAGCGCGCTAACGATAGATGTTTTGACATAGATAGTGACGTCATTACAGACGCCATATTGGACTTACAGTGATTTTGCTTCTGGGTGAAATCGCTGTGAGCGCTGTCAGAATGACATTTATCTAGAAACATGATTTTAAGAAAAGTAATAAAATTCCCAAAATAAATATTAAGTAGATAGTTAAAAGTGTTATGTTCTCATTTATTTTGGTATTTATGTAAAAAAATATACAAAATACATTAAAATTCATTAATTTGTTACGGAATTTTATTTGACATTAAAACGGAGTGAGAGGAGCATATGTTTTAGTTGCAAGATAGAGGGAGATACAAGAGAGGTTCTTGTGAGCGCGCTTAATCACTGGTCTGAATCATTAGCACGCTAACAGCACCGTGAGTGATTACATCGCGCTTTTTGAATCGGACCGGTGAATATGAACGTCAGCGCTGACAGCGGTGTTATCGCCATTCGGACCGTGAGGCTGGTGGTGAGCAGACCTACAAAGTCCATGAATGGGGTCAATCAATAATTGTCTTAAACAATATTGATCGCTCCCACTATGCCGGCTAAATGATGCGATGACGAATTGCATTACGAGTATATACTCGTAATGCAATTCGTCATTGTCGCCCCTTATCGTCAATTCAACCACCCATTTCGTAACCGCACCCTAAAAGGAGACTACCACCTCGACAAGAAATCGATGCAATAGTCTCTAGAAAACCGATGAACCCACAGACTAAAACCGAAACATGATTAGGTCACTTGACGGTTTTTGCATCTGTATGGGTGGTGGTAACGAGACCGGTCGGTCGGCCTAACGAAGTTATAGAGACCTTCCTCCCACCTAACAATTTTGGTTTCAGCCACAATATATGAACGCTGCCGCCTCAAATTCTTCAAAAAGGAAAGGTGGTTTGGAGAATTCTGAGCTTAAGGCACAGCCGAAAAAGAAGATTCTTCACAAAAACAAGTTGAACAGTTTCCTGTGCAGCTACATTCCGCTGACAGTATAATTCAGCCAGAAAGAGATGAAGATGAGACAGGCAGTTCACATTGTTCAACACCGAGAAACAAGAAACTCAAAGGCCAACTAAGATTTTGCCAAAGCAAAATTAAAAAGCAAAGCCTAAAATAAAACAATTACGAACAAAAAATCAAAGACTTACGTACCCGTACGTAAAAGAGTTGGTACTCGAATGTTGGTGGGAAACCCGGATTCACAAAGAGTCATTAGCAGCTTTAATACGAAAATCTGAGTTGTCTGATCAGCCAGTTGTCGGTTCTATATATTTAACTTCATCTCTTTGCGTCGTTCAATACCTATTATAATATTTTTAATCTGTCGAGGTTTTACTTGGTGTTTCCATTTTTTTCCTCACATTTGGCAGATATATCGTCATTGGTTATCAGATAACGAGTAGTGTAGATCGCGAGCTATAAATTATAATATTGCAGGGACTTTATATGGTTATATATAAAATTTTGAACGTCGTAATAGTGAGATATTGTGTGAAATATACTAAGAATACAACTCTATTTGTTTTATTGCAAATTGAACCGTCCAAAGTGAAATGCAAAATAATTGTGAGAGCAAAAAAGTTGAACATTGATAAATTTTCATGAATCCTGCCGATAATCATTTTACAAATCAATGGGTTTCGGAAAAGAAGGTTGAAGAAAAGAGGTCTCCGTATAAATGCGGGAAAATCTATTTAATATTTGAGAGAAATGATATAACGAATGCGACAATTATGATTGATAATGAGAAACTAGAACAAGTGTCTGAATTTATATATCTGGGTAGTGTTTTCACTAGGGATGGTAGATATGAAAAAGATATTGAAAGGAGAGTGAATGCAGGCAATAGTGTCAACGGAGCACTGCGTTCTATGATAGGTAGGTCAAATATTACTCAAAAAGCAAGACTTGCCATTCATAAAGCAGTGCTTGTACCTACACTATTGTATGGAAGTCAGACATGGGTATGTCAGGATAAATATGAAAGCAAAATAAATGCAGTAGAAATGCGCTCATTGCGACGAATGTGCGGTGTTAAAATAACAGACCGAATCCGCAATAACGTAATTCGAGGACGAGTGGGACTGAAAGAGAGTATAGGCATGAAAATGAGAAAAGGCATGCTCCGCTGGTTTGGGCATATAGAAATAATGAGCGATAAAAGACTGACGAACCAGATATATAAAAGCGAGGTGAAGGGTAACGTGGCGGTGGGAGACCAAGACATACGTACCATGACCAAATTTAAAAGGTTTTAAAAGACGGTGCTATTAAGAGTCTCGGAAATCGGCGTGCATGTATGAGAAGAGTTATGCCTGTGGATGAGGCGAAAGGAGTATGTAGGGATAGGGAAAAGTGGCGCTCGGTTGACTTTTTCTTAATCTTGTCCAATTTAATGACAAAAATTGCTTGCGATTTGACGGCAAAAAAGACCCCTTTTCTCGCTTACTCTCCCTTCAGAGCACACATTTACCATTGTCTCCAATTCTCGATATCCTGGGATTAAAAATACGCTCTGACCTAAACCACCGCAACTATATTGAAAGCATTGCAAAGACAGCAAGTAGGAAGCTCGGCGTCCTTAATAAGGTGCGATGGTATTTTACTCCTCGACTTAGGCATCTGATTTATAAAGCTCAGATACGGCCATGTGTGGAATATTATTCGTATCTTTGGGGTGGTCTGCAGAAGCGTGCATCGAGAGTTATCGAGAGCAAAGAGCTCACGGACACAAGAGCCATTGCAGCTTCGCAAAGATGTAGCGTCGTTGAGCGTGTTTTATCGCCTTTATCATGGAGAGTGCTCTGAAGAACTTTTTCATCTTATTTCTCCTTCAATAAATACGGTGCAATCAACAATGGTTACGGAGATCCTTATTGTTGGTTGCATTTGTTCTTAGACCTTCATACTGCTTTCGATCAGGTAGATGTGAGGTCATATGTCGAGCTATCGTAAAAAAAACTTACTATTAAAGTAGGTGTTTAAAGAAGAAAAGAAAAAAAACTTTATTAATCGTACAAGCAACAAGATTACAAAATATACCTAAAAAAATATAAATTAGGTACACGATAATTTATATATTTAGGCACAGGGATAGATCCACAGTCGGTGCTCAAGACAAAGTTTGCTCCTTGAAATATCAAAAATTTCATGATTTTGTACACGGCCGCCGACCTCACCCTGAGAGTTTTGATACAGAAAAAAAAAACAAAAATACACAATAAATACTAAAATTATAAAATTAATATATATTAACATTTGCAACATATACAGAGCTTGTTGCGTGACGGTAACCAGCTCAGCACATGCCATAACGTGATGTCATGGCGCTGATTTTCAGCTGGTGCCTTTGGTAGGACGGGAGGTTCTCGGCGATAATAGTTGGGCAGCCAATGTATTCAAATACAGGTATAATAGTTATAATACAATATAAAGATAAATACGTACAAAAACATAATTATGCTCGTGATTTACGATTACCGATATTTACCTAAATTCTACAAACCACAGAATTTATTGTTGACGTAATTGTCTAAGCAACACCTAAGAGAGACAATGGATACGAAAACAATATATAAATATTTACATTAAAGTTTAGTAATTAATGTTACTGAGCATCAACGGTCCAGCGCGTATTCTACGTACCGGCTTCAGATATGGAACTGGGACAAACATAAGGAGGAACGAGTAATTTTCATTATTATTATAATTTTATTATGATTTAAGATTAATTATATTGTTAATTTTATTATTCTCGAAATATTAATTTAAATAGGTATATATATATTATTGTTGTTATTATTATTAGAATTATTATTGACATTGAGATTAAATTAATATCGAAAGGCTGTTTACATATTATAAGCAATTACCTTAATTAAAAAAAAAAAAAAATTTTGCTGAAAAAAGTATTATTTGATTAAATAAAAGAAATAAAAAGTCGATATTCTCATTTAAGGATATACGACATTTTTGTTTTAAATTGAGATGAATATCACAATACCTTAATTATTGCGGTAAAACAAGAAAATCATCTCGATATTAAAAAATGCAAAATAATATAATGATTTAAAAAAATATCGTTATAATTAATCGTAAGAATTTTAATAAATAAACTTTTCCCAGCTCTAATTTAGTAGCGCTAGCGAGTAATTGTATAAGAATAGTGATCGAATCGCTAATCTTTATTACCACACTACGCGATATGTCAAGTTGTCTCCCCCGTATTAGGGGCCTTATTCCGAGTTTGCAACTGCTAAACACTACAAGACGTTGCGTAAACTATTAATATGGAAATATAAGTACCCATACCAATCAAAATGATGGCGTTGCTATTTACGTCAAGGATGGCATCAACTGTACTTTTGCAGAGCCTTGTTTTAAAGATGGAAACTGCCTTATTTGTAAGATTAATGAGGTGGCCTTGGTAGCTATATATCGCTCTCCATCGTACAAAAATATTTCAAATTTTCTAGATTCCTTAAACAGCACCCTTATCTCATTGTCACAATATAAAAACATTATACTTTGTGGTGATATTAATATTGACATTATGCCTAACAGTACAGACTCTTTAACTGACGAATACCTAAACTTGCTTGCATATCATTCCTTTCTACCATCTCATCAATTACCCACTCGTGGCAATAAATGTCTGGATCATTTTATTCTAAAATCAAATCTTTCTGCAAATACACTAGTTCTTAACACCTTCCTTACAGACCATGCACCAGCGGCCACATTCTGTTTCTTATAACGTGATCGTTAGGTTGTCAAAATAACGATTTCCGCTATTAGCGCGCTCTCCTTCAGAGTAGTTTTTTAATCTTCGCTGATTGGAGGAGAGCGCGCTTGTAACGGAATTCGTTATTTTGACAATCTAACGCTCACGTTATAAGAAACAGAATATGGCCGCAGTACTTATAAGACTTATACTTAAAAATAATACAAAAAGTTATACTCGCACTATTACACGTATCGATCAATAAGCTGTCTTAACTGATCTGCATAGCAGTGACCTTAGTTTTATTAGAAACTGCTCAGATGTTAACGTTGCTGCAGAAAGTCTAGTTGACAT
This sequence comes from Monopis laevigella, assembly GCA_947458855.1. Taxonomy (NCBI): domain Eukaryota; kingdom Metazoa; phylum Arthropoda; class Insecta; order Lepidoptera; family Tineidae; genus Monopis; species Monopis laevigella. Next base: position 17,042,073 of record OX381593.1, read on the forward strand.
AATCTCGACATTAATAAAAACACATACAAAAACTTTAATAATAACGAATAAAAATAAAACAATCAAGCCATGGATTACGCCAGGTTTAGTTCGATGTATACGAAACCGAGACAAAATGCTTAAAAATCTAATAGCATCCCCCGATAATTGTATCCTAAAAATAAGCTATATACGCTATCGCAATTTTTGTAATAATCTTCTTAAGAAATTAAAGAGGAATTATGAAAGGGAGCAGTTTGAAAATGCCAAAAATAATTCCAGAGCTACCTGGAAAGTTATTAAAAGTATAACAAATTTAAATTTAAAAACCTCCCCACCTAAAGAATTATTAAGTTTAACAGATGATCCAAAAACTTTCCTTAATAATGTTAACGAATATTTTGTAAGTATTGGTAAGAAACTAGCCGATAAAATTATTACAGACGTACCCCTGTCGGATGTTCCTTGTCTGTACCCAAATAAATATGCTACTTACAAGTCCCCCCCAATTACATCTATGGTAATGATGGATGTCGATGATAATGAAGTCGAATCCTACATACTAGAATTACGTAATGATTGCGCTGTTGGTTGTGATAGGATTCCTTCTTCAATTCTAAAAGCCTCAAGACATTTATTAGTGCCATATCTCACATACATATGTAACTTAAGCCTTACCACAGGTACTTTCCCAAACATCTTTAAAAAGGCACTTATTCATCCCATCTTCAAGAGTGGAGACAGAAATAGTATCAACAACTATAGACCAATATCAGTGCTACCCGCTTTATCAAAGATACTTGAGCGGGTAATTAATAAAAGACTCACTAATTATCTTGAGGCAAATAAATTACTCGCCGATAACCAGTTTGGTTTTAGATGTGGTAGGTCAACTTCTGACGCTGTACTTAATTTATCTAATACCATTGTGAGTACACTTGATCGAAATGATAAATGCATTTTTATTTCGCTGGATTTATCGAAAGCATTTGATACTGTTTCGGTTCCTATTCTTCTCACAAAAATGGAGGCAATGGGAATCCGAGGTATACAGCTGGAACTATTTCGGGACTATCTAGAGAATAGAACACAGTGTGTCAAGCTAGAAGACTTTACTAGTGATGATGCCACGCTAATTTATGGTGTTCCACAAGGCAGCATTTTAGGCCCGACTCTTTTTCTTATATATATAGACAACCTATGCAAACTCAATCTTCCTAATTGTAAAATCCTCACGTACGCAGACGATACTGCACTGTTAATACATGCCAAAACATGGGTCGAAGCACAAAAATCTAGCGAAAAAGCCCTTGAAGTAGTGATGCACTGGCTTAACAATAATTTACTAACCCTTAACCAAGATAAAACTATGTACCTTACCCTATCACACAGGATCGGATCCCAACCGTCGCAAACAACATTTAACTTAAAAGCTCACTCGTGTAATCCCTCTATCAATAATGTTTGTCGGTGCCAAGTAATCACCAGAACGCACACAATAAAATACTTAGGAATTTTAATAGATGGTACACTTACCTGGCGCACCCACATCGATAAATTGACAGCCTGTGTGAGGAAGTTAGTATTTGTCTTTAGGAGGTTAAGAGGTTCAGCTAGTATAAACATACTAAAAATTGTTTATTATACACTCTGCCAGTCACTGGTTGAATATTGCATTATGAGCTGGGGAGGTGCAGGAAAAACCTATATTCTACGCCTAGAACGTGCACAACGTGCCGTTCTAAAGGTTCTTACTGGCAAACCTTATAGATTTCCTACAACATTGCTCTATTCTGAGTGTGAGGTACTCACTGTCAGGCAACTTTTTATACTGCACTGTATATCTTACACACATAAGAAAACTGAGTTCAATATTGATCTCTTTTCTAGGAGAAGAAATGACCTAGTATGTAAAAGCACACCTCATACATCCGCAATAGGCAGAAGACATTATTTTTTTCTAGGACCATACTTATATAATAAACTAAATAAGGATATAAATATATTTTCATTAAGTGGCTATTTATGCAAGGATAAAACTAAATGCTGGTTACAAAAACTTAAATACACGGAAACAGAAGAACTACTAAACGTTATTAGCTAATTGGTAATATCTTTGGTAAAAAGGTACTTCTGGATTTATTTATATAATATTTAAAACATCATTTAATTTTAAGGTAGATTATTAAATTAAACATATTGTGCCATGTTAATTTTGAGTGAACAGCTGGATGTATACATTAACCCCATACTCATGTAGGTATTGTTGGGGTGTTTTTTGGGTATATTTGTACGCATGTCTGTATGTAGTATTAGTTATATATACAAGTTGTGAAAATACTATGGAAGGTTCTATATCCTATAACACAGGTGTTTCACCTAGCATAGGATTTAGAGTTATATACCTATATCTGTTTTTGTATAGCCTTACAAGTTTGTGAAAAAAAATAATATGTATTTTTTAAGGTTAATTGAAACCATTTATGTAATTAGACTAAGTTTCTTTGAATAAATTTTATTATTATTATTATTATTATAAGTTCTATTCCAATGGTTATATAGTCTGTATTAGGTTGGCTATAATAATGCCGCCATCTTGAAATACACGAATTCTTCGCAAGTTTGAACAGTGTGGAGCTATGGAATTTCAACTCTATAATTAACAGGATAGAACTTATATTTAAATATTTGTAGTTTACGCAACGTCTTGTCGTGTTTAACGTTTGCAAACTCGGAGTAAAGCCCCAGCGGTCACATTCTGTTTCTAATAACGTGATCGTTAGATTGTCAAAATAACGATTTCCGCTATTAGCGCGCTCTCCTCCAATCAGAGTAGTTTTTTAACCCTCGCCGATTGGAGGAGAGAGCGCTAATAACGAAATTCGTTATTTTGACAATCTAACGCTCACGTTATAAGAAATAGAATGTGGCTGCTGGTATAACTACTTTTTATTTCTATCGTTTACGTACTTATAAAAGTGAAATTCAGATTTGAATACAATTATATTTAATGAAAATTACATTCACAAGTGATAGGAGACACCATGGTTTCGCAATTTTTTTAAGTGAGAGATCGCCTTAAAAATAGTGTAACTGCACAATTAACCATTTTTTTTTAGTGATTGGGAACATTTTTGCGACATCAATCTATACCAAATGACTCCAATTGAACGTGAATTTGTTTTATATATTGTAAATGGCCATTATGACCATGTATTTTGGCAGAGGGGAAAGCTTGCTTACGCTCCATCCATTGGTTATATGATCGAAGTGTGGAATGGATATACTGGCGCAACACCCAACGCACACCACGCGCACGCAAATATTGATATGATCTCTGTGGATATTTTATTAGACCCATCTCCATAATAAAAGGTATATTCCTATCTCAGTGCCTTATCGTTATTTATCTCTATCTCGCTCCCTCATTCTCCTCACTCACTCACTCACACGTCTAATGAAAGGTGGTGTCAAGAGATTTGTAAAATTTAGTGATTTTACATCTAATTTTTGTGGAAATGTTCTGTTATCATAGTTCGACGTTTTTTAACTATGTTTTGTTACAGTGATTTAACAGTTATAGTTTGTTTTCGCACAAAATTATAGCGTACCATTTTTCAATAGTTAATTATGAACTGTCACCAAGTGTTAAGTGGAGCCTGTAATTCAGGAGACCAATGTTTTGCAGTTGGATCTGTTGAAGGCATACCCTTTACAGTAAGTACCTACTTTGATCCTCAATAAACATACATTATGTAACTCTTGTCCAAGTGATTAGTACATTATATTTCTTGCTTAACATAAGACCATCAATCAGTACATTATGATTTAAATGTATTATTTTATTATGTTTCACAAAGTCACCTGACCTTGTTTCTATGAAGAATTAGTAACACCTATATTAGTGAGTTTTCCTTGAGCAGTTATTTACATTGTTGTGATATGGTTATTTAAATTGTCTATTGTTAAATAAGTAAATAATTATATCACTATGTATTTTGATTTTCAAACTTGAGTATCACCTGTAGAATATCTGCTAGGTAGAAGAAATATTCTTTTTATTCCACCTGCTCTAAAATAAATAATTTACTGACTACCTGCCCTTTACAAACAAACTATCCCTATGACCTTGTTGGAGAATAATATTTATATTTTCAATATGTTTTTTATTTCTTATCATGGTTTCCTATTTCTTTAAGAGCTAGACAATTTTAATTTTTATTGGATTGGGTAACCAGTATGAAGCTAATATAAATGTATTTACTAACTAAAAATTTAACACAATGAAACTATAAAGGTGGTGCAATTAATGTAACAATTAAAAATTGGCCAAATGTACAATCAAAAAGGCTGACCTATTTTCTATTTTAGCACAAAATTTTACGTGACAAGAACACATTTGTGCTACCTCACAATAAATACACAAGTAATACCATCACATGATAGCTATAAATCACAAATTAATAAATACATTTTGTGCAGTTGCAGTTGATATCAAATTAATTTAAGGGTTAAAGTAAGAGATGGACATGTAATATCACTGCACACAAGCTGTTAAAATTATCATTAAACTTAAAAACAATACTGTTGTTTTTAAAAATATATATATACTAGCTGACACATGTGACTTCGTCTGCATTTTATATTAACCATTTTTGCAGCGCACACAATGGAAGCTATTAAAATGATCAATTTTCCCCGTTTTCCCAACATTTTTCAATTAAGCTCCTCTCCTATTGGTTGTAGCGTGATCTTATATAGCCTTCCTAGATAAATGGTCTATCCAACACTATAATAATTTTTCTAAATTGGTTCAGTAGTTCCAGAGATTACCCCCTACAACCTCACAAAATCACAACCTTACCTCTTTATTATATTAGTATCTTAGATAGACATGAAAATTTTATTTATCTGCACATTTTTATTTATGGATTTTCAATTATCAAATTGCTTTGTTTGACTGTGCAGTAAAAAATATCTTTATTTACATCACTTATAATCAATGGTTATTCTTATTGTATTAAAAATATTTTTTTAAGTTATATGTATATATATTTATGTACAATATGTACCTATTTCATGATTTATATAGGTTAGTTGATGCTTAAGGCATTAAGTTCACTTTGTACATGATATTTTGTTTACCGTGCAATAAAGTGATTAATTAATATGTAGTGTACAAATAAATAAAGTAAAGGGAACTTGTCACAAATATGTAGTATTGGTAAGCACCTAAGTATATGATACATATTTTTTCTTTTAGGCTTATGCAGCAGGATGCAACATAGTGATCTTGGCTTCTAATTTTGAGAGGGTACAGATCATTCCAGGTGCCATCCACGGCTATGTCCGTATTGGTTCCCTTGACTGCAGCCATGATACTGGCAAAATAGCAGCAGCTTATGGAAGTGAAGTCTGCATATTTGAGCCAACACCATTGATTCATAGTGCTGCCACTACACATGTAAGTATTTTTTAATATTTAATTATATAATATTAATAATAATTAAAAAATATGTCAGGCAAATATTACAACAAAAATGAATTTTACCAGAAAAATATTTTTAGATTACTTAAAATGACATCTCTCATACAAGCCAGTTCCGGTTTGACATCTGCCGTCATATGTTACTGCTCATTCAGACTTTTACTACTCAATCGATTTTCTCACTATTTATTTAATTACCCATTTAAATAATTGGTACTCCTTGTTTTTAATTACTTTAATACTGTATACTTCTGCCATCCAACATGGGTTTTTTATTTTCATTCTTACCAAAATTTCAATATACAACAGACTTTTTACAATAAATTATCCTCATGATAATGGATGATGTGCAGATCTGTGTCTATAAAGCAAACTAAATAGGATTTGCGAAAAATTTAATTAATAAAGAAGGGGAAGAGTAATTATTATAAATAAGATATAAAAATCTAATTTTAAGTAAATATCTGTCAAACTACTGCAGCACTGCATTAAAATAAATAAAAAATATTTTAATGATAGGTGAAGGCCTTTAGGTGGGAGGAATGCCTCTATAACTTTGCTAGGGCTACGGACCGGACTTTTTACAGATGCAAAAACCGTCAAGTGACCTAGTCATGTTGCGGTTTTAGTCTGTGACTTCACCGGTTTTTCGGAGACTTGCATTGATTTCTTGTCAAGGAGGTAGTCTTCTTTCATGATACAGTCGAAACTACCTGCTTTATCGTCAAATCAAACTCGTAATGCAAATATGTCGCCGCCCATTTCGTAACGGCATCATTCAGCCGGCATAGTGGTAGCAATCAATATTATTAAACAATAATGTATTGATTGACTCCATTCATGGACTTTGTATTAGGTACTTAAGATCAAGTAGATACAGAATGGCCATGCTCTATTTAAAAAAAAGCCCTATAATGATTTTAATTTATTTGACATTTCCAACCACCAATATTTATGGAAATAATTTTGCCGACTGTACAATAACAAAACACTTGACATTGGAAGATGTTAATGACACAGATGTCATTGTTGTAAGAATTCAATTAGTTATCTCACTTGAGATAATTGATTCAATTCCTCTAGATCATTTTAGCTAACTTTAGTCTATAAGGATTAAGTAGTTACATTTTTTTGTAAAATATGTTACTACACTTTGTAATGAGCATCAGAATTGAGAGGCCACATTTTTTTTTTATAAAAATTTGCTAATAATTCTTTTGCCAGCAGTTAGCAAAAATCAAGTTAAAGTTTGTAAAAAAAATCTCAACTTGAAGATTTTTTCTGTGGATATTATTAAAAGATTTTAAGTGCATTTCAGAATCTTCAAATCTACACTAGTTACAAACTTCGAAAATATATATAGTTTGTAAAAAAAAAACATTGGAACCACGCAATGCGTTTATGCGATGTATTTGTCGTAGTGAAAATATTGGAATTTAGGGCATCAAAAGATTTAAAAAAAAAAAAAAAAAAAAAAAAATCTCATTTCCTTTACTGTCCTGTAGGGGTTTTAATTTTTGAACCGTAAAAAATATAGTTAAGGATAAAATTATTGTTGTTTTTTTTTATATTCCTTATTTATCTATAATCTTGATTGTTTCTAGAAGAAATTTTATCTTTGTACTTACCTAATGTTTTTAATAACATTTTGCAATTAAAATTTGTCCGAAAAATATTTGTCATTTCCGTGTTGCGTAAAAACACCTCCATTGCAAACGGAAAGGTTGTAGAAGTTTTCTAGTACCTTTCTTCACCCTGTCCCAGAAGTGTTGAGTAAGGGCTGTAAACTGGTATGCGCTTCGTCGCAGGAGTTTCGCGCCAAAAGTGTTTATACCTTCATTCTAGATTTTTGTCAAAGGGAAATCGGGTGAGTGTATCATTTCCATAATGCATATTTTTCTTACTTAACAATTACTTACACAACTTAGTTAATATGTACTTAGAACATCACACGTGGTTTTATTTTGTGTTAACGATCATATAATGTGAAACATAATCATTGTGTTCGTTATAGAGAAAATAAAGCGGTTTGGTAATCATTTCATAGTTTTGTTGAATTTTCTATTAGGGAAATGAATTTCAGGATGGAAGTTTACGTTAGGGAAATTATTTCTATGACCACTCAAGGAAATGCTAGTCACTAAGGATGTAGACAAATAAACCTTTGTATGCCGATGCATTTTTTATAAAAAAATATATATTTTGCAAACCTCAAAACAAAAATCAGCTTGTTATTATTATTTTTTTCACGTCACCATTCTGACATGTTAGAGCTGGGGGTCACTCGGAAGGTACCGTAGATTCCTGTAACTTCGCCTAATTATAGCATGACTTATTCATTTTTGAATTTTCCCGCTCAACAAATTAATTCTGAAATATCAATACAGCTACATACTGACCTATGAAATGAATGCTTTTTGAATGTGTTAGTACGATTCACTACGACCGTGTAGCAGCAACAAAATTGTCATTTGAAAAGTGCAGGCGAAGTTGGGGATCAAAACACAACTTCGCCTACCATTTGTAAATTCTATTTATAACTACAATAAAAGGAAAACGTACTTAAGTATACTTACTAATGGACTTAAATAACCCTTAAAGCTATTTGCAATGACAGAAATAAAATTTAATTAATTTTTTTTATGAAGTAGGCGAAGTTTAGGTTGCTATCTTTCGAAACTAGGAACAAACAGTAGGGTTGTCACTTTAAATTTGGAACAACTATAATTAACATTTATAATTGTTTTCACATAATTTATATTTTTTTGTTCGTTTTCTATGAACTCCCAAATCATTCATCTGGGTACGATGAGACTGGCGTGTTATCTCGTCAGGCTGCTGAAAAATGTTTTTCATGGGCATTACAAAGTATGCTAAGTACAGCTATTAATTAAAACATAGGTAATTAATGTTTGTCAGTTGGTCTTTTACGGTTTCTTAAACAATTCATTTGATTACTGTGAACTTTTGGCGAAGTGCCATATGCCAAGTTTCTTATAAAAACGCATCTATTAGCTCCTTTCGCCCAAAAAGTAAAAAAAAAAATCGTGGAAAATGCAACAAAGGCCCGACACAGTAGTAATTAAATAAAAAACCTAGAACATTTTTAGAATTTAGATCAACGGTAGCTATTCAAAATCAGCTAGTTATTATATGGTTATTATTTTATGGTTACTATAAATATCTTTATAATTTTTTTTTTGCAAGTAGCAGCCCTAGCGGTAGGCGAAGTATGGGAAACTACAGTTTGCAAATCCTGTCCTAACATTGCCTGCTCGAATATTTATTCCAAAATCAGTGATAACTACTTCAATTAAAGTCTTCTGGAAAGCCGACTATACGTATAACCTACTGTAACGATTTCTAAAACTTACCTTTCTCCAGTATGGTGTGAGAGTAAGATTCTTTGGGATCGACGAAAAACTGACGCGTACTCAACTCGACACTTCGAATAACACTGTCAAAATGGCCACTCTGATTCTGGCAAATGAAATTGCAGTGTTACCATAACTAAATTTGTGTTTTTACCCATGAACATAAATCAGTGTTACCTTTGTAAAAAATGAGATGCGAGCATTTGAAAATTTTAGGCGAGGTTACCTACGTAAGGCGAAGTTACAGGGTTCTACGGTACCATTCACTTTGTATGCCACAAGTTTTTCTCAGTTTTCCATAGTATTTTCTCGAAGTATTGATTTTTAGAAACTGTTATTATTTAATTTGGGACACTCATCAAATCGACGTGTTTCGAGCTTTTTCCTCCCACTACAGAATTTGGTCCATTGGTAAAAGTTAGGTGTCTCGTCAAAACGAAGCTGTGTATAAACTTTCAGCCTGTTATTAATCACTGAAATCCCTTATATACCGTGGACTATAATCAAACCTACACAATAATATCAAGATGTGTTGATTTTTTTTATCACACTGACGATAAACTTGAAATACAAATGCTAGGGGAAGATATTACTCCTGAATCCGATAATATTATTGGTAGTTCTCTGATTAATGTGACATATTTTTACAATTAAAATAAAGAAAACTTGTTAAATTTTGATTTTAATAACAATTAATTGTCATTTCTTTACACAAAGAGTGCGTTTTGTTAGCTAACCCGTACCAGTATTTGGCGCTAGCATGAAAATCAGCTGTTTTGGCGTTTTATTTAGTTCATGTTAACATTTTAGCAATGCAAACAAAACGATAAAATTACCACAAAATACTGATTTCTGACATCTGCCATTTTGACATTTACCTTAAACGTAAAAAAAGCCAAAAATATAAATAAACAATTTCTATTTCATCATCATCATTATCATAATTTCTTGCAGAAATTAATGTTTCTATAATTTGTACCTACAATTTTTTTTTCTCCGTTATTACACACACGTATATTTATATATATATATCATCACGGGTGCCTTACGGCGCCCAAGACCTGCAGGGTACCCAGCGGAGGGGTTTTAATTCTCCATTATTCAGTAAAGTAAATCAAAAACTAAAATCTACAAAGGAATTAAACAAAATTATATTATAAAACCAAACCAGCTACCAGCTAACAAAACGCACCCAAAAATGTTTCCATGACAGGTTATTTGTGCGATTATCATTTCCATATTTGATGTGCTCATTTCCATAACAGGCCGAATTTTTAAAACTCAATCCCGATGCTCATCAGTTTTTAACATAAAGTAAATATTACAGGAAGTATAACCCCCCCCCCCCCCTATGCTTACATCTGTTAACATTATATTTACGTTGGGTGTTGTAGGTTATTTTCCCTCAGCTTATAGCCTTGTACCTTGATTTTCACCTAGAATACACAGACTTTTATATTAATACCAGCTGATCCGCGCAACTACGAGTATGTCTGCGTAACTTTAACTGTTTACGCAGCGTAATCTCTTAAAAGGAATATTTTTTCTCTGTTTTTGCAAAACTTTCATTGTTACTCCGCTTCTATTGGACGTAGCGTGATATTATGTGCCTATAGCCATACGTATATAGCCTAAATAGCCTTGCTCGATAAATGGGCTATTCAACACTAAATAATTTTTCAATTCGAACCAGTAGTTCCTGAGATTAGCGCGTTCAACCAAACAAACTCTTCAGCTTTATAATATTGGTATAGATAGATTAGTACGAGGGTGGGTATCCAAGTGGCCACTTGGACCACGGTAAAGCTGTCGGGAGTTGGTGCCGATCCCTAGAACCCCCGAAAGTCTACTTGATAACATTTAAAATATTAATCTATGTTTATCACACATCTACTACGCTTACGTAATCTTTATTTTAAAAATAAATTTAATCGAAAATAATACATACACCATGTTTTTTTTACTGACCTACAAAATGCATGAATGCAGTCGATCAATACATTGATGTTTAACAGCATTGATCGTTTCCACTATGCCGTCTATATGATGAGATATGGGCGGCGATAAAAATGAATGCGCTGCTTTATTGTTAAATCAACTGCCCGTTTCGTGACCGTACCCTGAAAGGAAACTACCACCTCGACAAGACATCGACGCAGTCATTTTCTGTAAACTGGTGAATCCAAAGACTACAACCGGAACATGACTGGTAAAGAAACTGGTTGGTTGGCCTTGCGGAGTTATAGAGACCTTCCTCCCACCTAAAAAAAAATATCGCTGTTATTGTAGCTTTCTATAGGTGAAAGATTTTTTAAAATGGGTAGAGTAGTTTTTGATTTATCTGGAATAAACAAACATCCATTTCTTTATAATATTAGTACCATTACGAAAATAGGATAAGTTATTCTCGAGTTTCAGGCACACAAACGGACAGACGATGCATTTTGCATGTTTAGAGAAGAGAGATTGTTTTTAAATTTTTAAAAGATAGTTTTAGAAAAAAGAAACTTCGCCCTTCGTCGGAGGATTTAAGATAGTCTTTTTTAAACGATGTACCTCTTACGACAAATCCGTGAATTACCCCGTGAACCTGCTTACCCAATTTAACTGCTACATTTAGGTTACCCTTTTAAAAGGGAAACCCCTATATTTAACAAGTTAGCCTGTAAGACTTACTCTTAAACAGCCAGCAAAACTATGGTGCAATTCTTTTCGAACTTTGGAAGAGGGAGGGGGGAGAAAAAATAAGTTGATGGTTATTGCAGTTGATTAATAATGAACATATTGCTGACAAAAATATAAATTTAAGCTAAAATGACTCACATTATATTATAAACTAATATCAAAATAGTTTAAAACCCTTAAAAAAAATTAAAGGGTTTCCCCTTCATTGGGTTACACTTTCAAAGGCATTTGATTACCTCATTTGGTAAAGTTTGATAGGGGTAATGCTTATTTTGATTTCAATTGGTTAGCGCTTTAAAATAGCGCCTTATAATTAGTTTACTTAGGTGCAACGGGTTTGGTAAGCAAACCCTTATTAAGAACCCATTCAAAAACCCATGAAGGGGATATAGGCCGGCCCCTGTTTATTATTGTACCTTTCTTATTTATTTTATTAGATTGAAAATGCCCGTTAAAGTCAAAATCAGTGAAATTTGTAACAGAAATGAGTAGCTAAAATGATCCAAAATTCGACTTTACCACGTAGTTATGATGATCGCCTCCGTAGACTAGTGGTTGCGCCTATGGCTTTGTATCAGGAGGGCGTGGGTTCGATTCCCCTATGGCAAAAAATATAAGTAGGAACGTTTTTTTGTAAAATCATGTCTGGGTGTTTATAAAATATAATATGTATTATATTGGTGCTTCTGGTACACATAGTACAAGCCTAGAGTTTAGTTTGTGACCAGAGCAATATGTTTAATTTGTCTTACATATTTAAAAAAAAAAACTGGAAAAAACGAGCCGGCCTCGAATAGTACGTCATAAACGTTGCCGCAAGATTGAAACTATAGATGCGATTGATTAGGTTGTTATTTGTAATAGCCAAAACGCCATCAAACGTAATACATTACTTGTTTTATTACTATACCAAAACAATGAGACAATGGAAAACATTCAATGTACTTCATTTAGTGGCGTTTTAAGCAAAATTAACAACCAAATCGAACACGTTATGTCGTGTTACGTTTGCACTGCTCTACATTCGGGAGCAACTTAATCGATCCCATTTCATCGCGTCTTTATAGTACTGTAAAGTTGCCAACACAAGAAGTGGGGCATTTCCGGACTTTGATTTCATTCCCTTTGGCAGTAGAGTAATTGCTTATAAAAAATAATTTATATTATAATTGCGAAACTTATGGCTTAATGTCCTTAAAATTATTATTATTATTAAAAAAGAAAAACAATTCCACCATTCATTGTTTTGTTATATATATAACATAATCTTTCTCCGTCTCCCCTTTGCAGCCGTCACCTCTGGGGCTCTAGAGAAAAAGCAGGCGAGGCGACATGTCGCGTCGCCTCAGTCAAAAACGTATGTATTTTGACAGTGACAGTAGGCGTGAGGTACGCTGTCACCTGCCAAAGTCTATACAAATTTGATTGAAGGCGACACGACATGTCGCCTCGCCTGATTTTTCTCTAAGGCCCCTCATCTTAAACATTATACCGGCCTGACACTTATGGCCGGATTAATAGTCGTCTTAGCCTGAGCCATTGCCAAAATTTAGTTTTTTCATATGCGGTTGACAGTCTGAAGCATTGGCTAAGTATTAGCAATTGCTTAGCAGCGACTATATTAATCCGACCATTGGAGACATTTTGGATCCTTTTACCGAACTCCAGAAACATACAGCCATACCGACATATTTTTCACACTATGCATGCTATGTCAGTTAGTGATGAACCGTGTTTGTTAATCTTGCGCTGATAAGCAAACATAATTCGGCTCATGTCCGAGTATAGGTAATTATATCTCAATCAGATTGGGCAGCGTTTTCGATGAAAGCTCCCAGACGCCTCGAGCGACGGTTTAATTTTTTCGACATCTTTAACAATTATAGTCATATCAATCAACCAAATTAAACAAAACTGTAACGAACTATACTATACCTTCCTTAGGAATCACCCTGTTGAGCAAACTGCATGCAAATACATTCAGAAGTTTTTGAGATCATCGCGAACAAACATACAGACAGACGCACTTTGTTTTATTATTTGTAGGGTTAGGCGTTATTTTCTAAATCCAATGAGGTTTTCTAATGATTCCCAGGTTCGAAACGGATGGGGAATAAAACGTATTTTCGTTGCGGTCTATATTCCCTATAGTGCCATTTCGTAACTGCAATCATTACAAACGAGTTTCCATAATTATCATCCTTTTTAATAAAGTTACATTAGTATGTATTAATTTCTTAACATTTTAATTTATTTTACCTTTTCATGTTTCTTTTTCTAGTATTTATACGCGATAACCTTTTAAGGTTTTCTCTAAAAATTTTGGTAATTTTATCATTAGCCGTAAGTTTCCTTGTAAATTAAAATAAATTTAACAATAAACATATTAAAAAAATATTGAGTCAATTTAAATATCCTAGTGGATCCCTCAATACAAAAGGAAGCTACTATCCAAATTATTATTATATTTCCAGCTCCAGTAGTTTCGGCTGGTTAATAATGATGAGCCAATAGATATACCTAGCTGTAATATTACGCGTTATACAATATCATTTTAAATAATACACACCTCCGTAGACTAGTGGTTGTGCCTTGTATCCGGAGGTCGTGGGTTCGATTCCCACCCATGGCAAAAAAATATTAGTACGTTTTTTGGTACAGTTTGTCATGGTCTGGGTGTTTATAAAATATAATACGTATTATAACATTGTTTCTGGTCCACATAGTATAAGCCTAGAGCTTAGTTTGTGACCAGAGCAATGTGTAAACCTAAATATTATTATTATTATTATAATTAGAGATGTGCCGAATAGTCGGCGACTAGTCGGTAAAGCCGACTATCCGGCCACTATCATAGTCAGCGACTAGTTGGCGAATATTCGGCTAAGAGCCCCGACTATCCGGCTTCTTTTATATATTTCTCAGTACCTTTATGTATGTAGGGGAAATTACATTATATGAAAACCTTGATTATTTATCAATATTATTATTTTATCATCAGCCACATTTTGAAATGAAAAGTAAAGCAACCTTTCCTTTGGAATAAGTTCTTAAAATTTATTAAAGGCAAATTATGATGTAAAAAGACTAAAGCTTCTGCCCTTTCTGGCAGCAATCGATTTCGGCGGCGCGGCGCTTGCGACTTTCGTGTGAATCAGCTGTAATCCCCGAAACCGTGATCGGCTTGGCTAGTCGGCCAAAGTCATAATCGGCACATCTCTAATTATAATACCATCGGTTACGACAAGGTGGAAATAAACCCTACCGCTGGGAATCATGTGGCTTGGATTGCCAGCTTTTGTGTTGTAGTGGATTTGTTAGGAGAAAATAAAGGAATAAGGTTGAAAAAGATGATGTTTCTTTAGTCTTTATTTAAAAATGTGTTAAACTATATATTTTTAAAGGATAAAAATAAGGACGACATTTAAATTATTTGTAATAAACGACTGTTTGTTTCCTGAATAAAATAAATACATAAATTAAAGGACCGGCAACCCTAATGCCACTTAGATAACATTCAAGCGAGCGACGTGTCGCGCGTTAAAACGAAGCTTATGACTGAGACGACGCGACACGGCGCCTCGTCTGCATTTTCTCTCAGGCCCCTGAGGCCGTCTAGGCGGTCTCGGTCGCCGTAACTCAGCACTGATGTACAGGAGCTATTTTAATTTTTAAAGAGAATCTTAAAACGGAATTATTTTATATACAACCCCTGTAGGTCTATTGAAATCAATATACCTATTATTTTGACAAGAACTGAGAGCAATCTCCTCCAACAACGGACTAGATCACGGAGGCAGTCGATACATTATGTGGCATTGCAGGGGCTTGAATATCGATGGGTGCAGACCGGGAAGCTCACCGCGGATGGGCCCATCACCGCCCTGTCATGGAACCTGGAAGGCACTCGGCTGCTCACCGGAGGCAGGTTGTTACAGCTATGGCACCAGGCAACACTCTACCAGGATGACAGTCAACGTAAGTCCACATTTTGTAATAGTAGTTACGTGAAAATGATGTTCCTAGCCAAACAAAAAGCGGCCCCAGCCTAGTGGTTAAGTAACTGCGCAACTGATAACAAGGTTAAGCAGATGACAATAAGGCCGGCCTGGGATGGGTGACCGCTTTATACAACGAGGCTATTTCATCATAAACACCGCAACAAGCTCGCCACTTGTTAGGTGTTGCCTCAGAATACCATCGGCGAAATGAGGACAGGTTAATCCCTCCGCTGCAGCGGGTACACTGTGGCCGTTTAAACGGTTCTCGGGAGCCACATAGGCACCCGTGATGGTATATTTTCCTAGCCTACTCCAGCAGATTTATCGTGCCTCTAATGGCCAAACAACCTCCAACTAATGCAGGTATAAAATATATTTTGTCAACACCGCTATCCAGTGATTTAGATTTTATTTATTTATTATAATTTATTGTATTATGAATTGAAGCCACAATTCTACTATCAATAACTTTGCCAACGAACATTGGTCAATGTAGAATTCTATCTAGGACTATATACTTGTGAAAGGTCCACAATATAACCCAGTGGACATTCACAATCTAACTTAGTGGAACATCCATAAACTCAAGATGCGTCGCTTTAAACATATGTATTGAAATCTATATATGCATGTGTCTTCGCGTCCACACTACGACGCACTACATATAATGACTCTGGAGTCTGGGCCGCACCCTGACACACAGAAGAACGTCTACAACCTAACGCATTGGAACATCCATAATCTAACGAAGTGAAGACCGCTATAGAAAGCTAAGTTACATACAAAATGTAACGCAGCCGAAATCCACAA
Organism: Monopis laevigella; assembly: GCA_947458855.1. NCBI lineage: Eukaryota > Metazoa > Arthropoda > Insecta > Lepidoptera > Tineidae > Monopis > Monopis laevigella. Next base: position 17,058,410 of record OX381593.1, read on the forward strand.
TCTAACGTCTGGAATGCTAGAGAGCTTGATATTTACAAACAGATAAAAAATATGGCTGCCTAACTACCTAAACCAATATGCTAGTAGATACTTGAAACCCACAAATAGTGTACGAGTTTCTAAATATACCTTGAGTGCCGGAATAAGTATAAATTATCTCCATCTAATCATATCTGCTATTAATTATACATAATTTGCCTAACATATATTATATAAACTAGACTTTTACGGCTAAATATTATACAAATTTAACCTAATTTAGATAGAAGTTATGTTCTGTTGATGGATAGCCTGATTACATCATCTATTTAATTCAAATCGATATTTATATACCTCGTAAAAGTTAATTATTCATAGTTCAACTTTTAACTACTGTTTTCATTTGGCCTAGTTATTGTGAGTAAAATTTAATAATATTATTGTCAGTTACAACGGCCTTCGCGTAAACAAATTCCTTTATCTGTGATACCACATTTACCGTAATTTTTCTGATAATGTCAAGTGCGATCTAATTTTTATAAAGAAATTTTTAATGAATACAAGTGGCAATTACATCAGTAATGTTAATGGTATATGGCATGCCCGTTTTCTATTAAAATAACTATTTAACACACAGTACCATAGCATTTTAAGACTTTGTAATTTAATTAGTGTCTTAATATTTATATGTATTTTTAAGGTACCTCAAAATAAACGTATTATAGTTCTGATTTTTGGACAAGTACACTTGAGCTGTAGACCCCATAAGGAAAGACGGATTAGAATTTCACAATAATTGTTTCCTTTTCAAGATGTAACTGAAAATAAAAACACTGTAGAATGTTTATTTATTTAGATTTTATGACGTTTTTTTTATGATACAAGAAATTTACTGAAACCGTTGTCTACATGATGCCTTTTCTACCTTATGTTATCTGTGTTAATATTCATACCTATAGGTAAATAGTAGGTAATCATCGAACTAAAATAATAATTAGGTACCTCTCATTAGATAGATATATTTAACAGTAGATTCAGTATATTTAAGAAAAAGAGCTTCAGTTGTGTCATATCCTCAAGCTGAAATGATTATTAAATAGGAACTTTTTATTTTTATAAATGGTATTGAACCATTGTAAATGTGTAAGATTTTGATATTTCTTTATTATGCTATTTACACTATTTTTTTATGTAAACTTGCCGTGCACACTGCTTTAGAGTATAGTCTCGAATGAAACATTATATGTACATACATACATACATACATATTATCACGGATGCCTTACGGCGCCCGAGACCGCCTAGACGGCCCCAGGGTACCCAGCGGAGGGGTTATAATCCCACCTCGTCGTAGCCGATGGTATGAGTCTTTATGAACATATATGAGTCTATATAACATTATATGTAATATAATGTTTCATTCGATAAAATAATATGTTTCATTATATAAAATAATATGTGTATGTAATGACTATAATCTGTGTGACTTTAAATTAAATAAATAAATTAGCGCATCATTTTTAGATATCACATTGATGAACGCTATATTAATTGTACAGTTAAATGTTTCGTTATCAGAGGATTAACTTACTTCGTTGTTAAGCTTTGGAAACCCAGATACATTCCTAAAGATAAATGTTACTATTCTTATAGATTAGAAACTACGTATAGTAATAAGTAATATTTCAATGATTAACAACTGATTTATTGTAATCTTGATAACAGTGTATATTATAATATTATTATCTTTATACCGTGATAGAAAGCTAGTTACACGCGAAAAGCAACAGCACCGCTGTTTTTTTAAGAATCTATTTTTTTTTACCTTTAGGTACTTAGGTGTCTATCTAACAGGGGCCTGACCAAAGCACACGATCGCCAATCGAATAGCCGTATCGATCAATAAAGGAATTTTACTCCTACTTTGTAGAGAGCCTGATTGACGAGAGACGTCAAATACCATACATTTGGCTTTCGTGTGTATTTTGATTCGATTATCGTTTGGCTCTTTGGTAAGGATATTTAATGTGGTCAGGGGGACCGCATTAAATATCTCGAGAATTTCTTTATCGTTCTACTTGAAATTTGGAATGGCTATAATTTTTAAGTCTATGGTCTAACGAACTAGGCCACCACCTATAATCATAAATTAATATTAGATAATTGTTTATTTCAGCAAGTTCTGGCGTTACATTCCAAATCGGTGGCGATAAGGACGACAAACCAAAGCAGTCGGAAGAAGAGGAGTCTGTGAGTAAACCTGACTGATGTACCCAGATAAGATAACAGTAACCACTGCTTTGATAACAAATGTATACATAAACACTTTGGATAACGTCACAAAGCATTGTTTACTTGTCTGTAATATATGTCATTGTTAGATTGGCAAATTCACCTAGATTTCAAGTTATCTATACATAAATCAGAAATCCCTAGACCGCCTAGACAGTCTCAGGGTACCCAGCGGAGGGGTTTTTAATCCCACGGCTGATGGTATGAGTCTACACCGAACAAGTGGCTAGTTTGTCGCGATGTTTTGAATAGACTCAATAACCTATCTATAAACAGTTTCACAAGTTGGTATAGTGAAACCGGGACCGACTTGATGTGCTCTCCGAGGCACTATAGTGATGATGTCAAACAAATGTACATTAAAAAAAAAAATTAAACTCATTGGTACACACCGAGATTCGAACCAGGGACCTAAGTGTTTTTAGGTCCAAGGTCTAACCAACTCGGCCACCACGTAAATCAAATATACATGGTGACTTTGAAAGGATGTACTTTGGGCTAATATAAGGTTCTGCTGATCAAATCGAACAACTTTTCCCATGGAACCATGTGCCGCAAATGAAAAAAAATATTGCCTTCTCCATACAAACTAGTAATGTTAAAATGACCAATTTGTATGGGGAAGCCAATATTTTATTCATTTGCGACACATGGTCCCATGGGAAAAGTTGTTCGATTTGATCAGCAGAACCTCATATTCGCCCAAAGTACATCCTTTCAAATTCACCCTGTATAATAAATCAAAAAGTTATACTTTTATGATACATTGTATCATAAAAGAGCAAAAATCTAATGTTAATAGAATTCTTGTCTGTCCGTCTCTCTGTTTGTTTGTACAAGCATGACTGAAAATCTAAAACTGGACCAATTTACATTTATTTTTCTTCAAAAACAATCAAGAATTGCATTACGTAATAATTGAACGCTCCCGTATGCGTAAAAAAAAGATGTAGGTATAAGTGTAAGTATGTGATTGAGTTCTTATATTTTTTTTAGGGATGGCTATGCGTTTGGCAATGTCACACAGCCAAGCCGGCGCATCATCTAGCCTTCTCTCCCGACGGCGTCCTGTTCGCCACCTCCGGCACAAAAGATAAACTAGTTAGAATATGGCATCAAAACAAAGGTAAAAATCATCAGTCGACAGCTGCATATAACCTCTTCCAAGACGCTCCATCAATCCCAGTCCTTACATGTTCTCATCCAAGAGCTGCCAGCCACACTTAGGTGGGAGGAAGGACTCGAACTTTGTTAGGGCGACCGACCGGGCTAGTTACCATCGACCAAACAGATGCCAAAACCGACAAGTGACCTAGTCATGTTTCGGTTTTAGTGTGTGTGTTCACCGGTTCCCAGGAGAATAATTTTCATGTAAGGTGCCTTTACGAAACGATCGGTTGAATTGACGATAAGGCATCGCTGATATGCACTCGTAATTGCATATTCGTTTCTCTCGCCACCCATTTCGCATTATTTAGCTGGTATAGTGAGACCGATTAATCTTGCTATACAACAATGATCGGCCGTATTCATGGACTTTGTAGGTCTGCTTTCAACTAGGTAGATACAAAGTCACATGCTGTGCTGTAAGTAGAGCTTTTCTATCAAATTTCAAAGTGCGGTCGAGATAAAAGAACTTCGTACATTGACCCCGTACTATCGGTAAATCTCTCAGGGAAAACAAATATAAGGGAGTCATTATGAGATATATTTTTTTCTGTGACCAGCACCTTCTGTAGATAATGCTCAGGCTCATTCTATTTTCCTAGCAATTATTAACACAACGTTATTTTGCCATCTATTATATATTTTTCTTCTTCTAAACTAGCAACTAGACTCGCAATTGATAAAATAATGATTTATTTCAGCATTAGAGAAACCACCCCATGCCGACAATTCTCCCCAAGAGTTGCATTACACCTTTATCTACGTGGCGCACCCTCGCGCCGTCACACATCTTTCATGGCGAAAGACAAGCAAATATATGCCGAAGTGAGTGGAATACCTTGTCAATTATTATTCAAAACTTTCATTTGTATAAATGGCAAGATGACGAAATTGTCGCCCTTTCAGTTTCTATAATTACCTATTTTTTATATATCTAAACTACTCTATGAAATAAAAATCGAAAATGACTATATATACAATAATTACAAGATCGACGTAACGTGAATTTTTCATTTAAAAAATCTGTCGATTAAAAATTACAAAAATAAATGCTAAATACTATGAAATACCGCGACTGCCGAAACAAAATGATGACTTGCGACTCGTGGTGATGACAGACAGCGGGCTACGAGCAAAATTTCAAACATGTTGGATCGCCGAGATGACACACGTGCGTAAGGTTGTCGAACCACAAGTACTCGTACTTGCTCGCACGTCTGTCATCCTCTTTAAATTCAAACACAACATTATATTTTTTTAGGTATAACACTTGTTTGCCTTATTAATCATGAAATTTTATTTCATCATTATTTAATCCTTTTAATCATTTTTTCAGAGGCAGCGTCGGCAACGTTTTAGTGACGTCATGCGTGGACAACATCTGCCGCGTGTGGGCGGAGTCGTTACTGCCGGAGGACGAGTGGGGCGGCGCCGCCCCGCACGCGCGCTCCCCGCCGCGCCGACACCGCGCCACGCACCGACACAAGCACCGCTTTATGCAGCGGCTCAAGCACATGAAGTGAGTGTTGTACGGTACGGCTTTATATAGCGACTGATGCACATACCGCTTTATGCAACGGCTCAAGCACGTGAAGTGATTGTTGTAAAGGCAAAGAGGTACGGCTGTATACAGCGTCTGATGCACATACAGAAGTACCGCTTTATGCAGCGGCTCAAGCACATGAAGTTAGTGTTGTACGGTACGGCTTTATATAGCGACTGATGCACATACCGCTTTATGCAACGGCTCAAGCACGAAGTGAGTGTTGTAAAGGGATAGAGGTACGGCTTTATACAGCGTCTGATGCACATACAGAAGTACCGCTTTATGCAGCGGCTCAAGCACATGAAGTGAGTGTTGTACGGTACAGCTTTATATAGCGACTGATGCACATACCGCTTTATGCAGCGGCTCAAGCACGTGAAGTGAGTGTTGTAAAGGGATAGAGGTACGGCTTTATACAGCGTCTGGTGCACATACAGAAGCACCGCTTTATGCAGCGGCTCAAGCACATGAAATGAGTGTTGTATAGGGGTAGCAGTACGGCTTAATTCAGCGACTGATGGACATACACAACACCGCTTTATGCAGCGGCTCAAGCACATGAAGTGAGTGTTGTACAGGGGTAGCGGTACGACCAGGGGCCTTATTCCGAGTTTTCAAACGTTAAACACGACAAGACGTTTCGCAAACTATAAATATTGAAATATAAGTTCTATTTCAATGAATATATAGTCTGTATTAGGTTGGCTATAATAATGCCGCCATCTTGAAATACACGAATTCTTCGCAAGTTTGAACATCTTATGTGCATTGGAATTTCAACTCTATTTTTAATAGAATAGAACTTATATTTCAATATATAGTTTACGCAACGTCTTGTCGTCTTTGGCGGTTGCAAACTCGGAATAAAGCCCCTGGCCGACAACAGACCCTACGACCAACTTAACGGCATCGCTCTATAGCTTGCGCGGCCACCGAATGGCAGAGAAAAAACTACGCCGAGAGAATTTCTTGGCTGCGACATTTCTATTGGTGTACCACTAGGGGCTATCTTGACACAAGATCAGGCGCCAAAAGCGTGCCATAAACGCATCTTCAGCGCACTGCACCCTTTATGTCTGTAATGTGCCTTAGACACATATAATAGGGGGCCGCTCCCTACTATATACTTTCGTTCAAAAAGGGAGAAACAAATATATTATAACCTTTGAGCATCGATTGGTTTAACTAAAAACAGAATATGACAGCAACGAATATGTTTGACATTTCGTTTTATTTGCGATTTTAGACCTTAGGGCGGTTTCATATATTCTTAGTTTCATGCTTAGACAACAGAAACCAATATTCATTAACAAACAAAACAAAGTTACAAGAACAGAAGTAATCTATAGTAATGTTATTTTAGAACGTGTTTCCACATACGTCGCAACGCGCAGTCGTCGCGGCAGCCCGGCGCGCCCATCCCCACGCTGCCGTCCACCTACAGCGCGCACGACTTCCACAACACATACCATCTTACCTCCTATACTTCTGGTAACTATCGTCATAATATACACCACTTTACATCTTATACTATCGATACGTAATTACCACAATAGACATCAAAGTCAAAAATATTTATTTCAAGTTAACCTTTACAGGCATTTATGCAAGCCAAAATAAATGTATAATGTCCAAGTGTCGACATTTGTCTGGGTACATGTGTGGTCGTCATTCGTCCCACACATGTACCCAGACAAATGTTGTTAATATCTTGTTTTTAATTTACACACAACACTTTAGTTATAGAAGGTTTTGTGTCTTTTACGCATATTAATTTTTTCTTCATTTTTTAATTGGTTCTTCAGGGACTCGATCAGTTTTTTGTGAATACCGGTGTATATATACATCACCTAACACTGGTCAAATAAAAAAAATTAAACATGAAATAAATAACATATGTTTATTGTGCCCATATCTTATTATTTATAGTTAGATACCAGACCCAAATAACAGCTTTGGTATCTACTCGACCTAAAATCAACCTTAATCCCAAATTTTGAACCAATGGTTATTTATTATAGTAGGTACACTCTCCCAAGGGTTAACTGGTAGATAATGCCTAAGGTATTAAGCTCACCTATGTACAATTTTATTTTATGTGCAATAAAGAATTAAAATAAATATGAGATGTAAAATAAATTAGCTACGATGACATCCGCAATATGGCGGAGTTTTACCACCTTACTTAATTAGAAATAAATTGATTTCAGGTGTTCACTTCCATTTAGCAGCTTCCATAAATGCGGAGACAGACATTCCTCTAGTGCCGTCCTTGTCTGGCGGCGGTCGATTCATACTGCACTGGTTACACAACAAGGAAATGCACTTCACTAGTCAGGCCGAGGCCATATTGCATGATCTTACCAAAAAAGTAAGTGCTGTTTGCCAAAGAAGGTTGCCATATTATAAATTTGAGTCAGTCTCGCTGTATAATACACACACATATCATCACGGGTGCCTTACGGCGCCCGAGACCGCCTAAACGGCCCCAGGGTACCCAGCGGAGGGGTTTTAATCCCACCTCGTCGTAGCCGATGGTATGAGTCTACACCGAACAAGTGGTTAGCTGCCATACAAGGGTGCCACCGAGGCGACCGACCTCACCAACCGTATCCACGCCTTAAATATTAATTCTTATATCATGGTTTATGCATACAGAGCTTATAACCAATAGAGTTAGAAAACTCATTTGGGTATTTAAGACTATACGGCATGTAGCGTCTGAGCCTTTGCTAAACCAAATTTATACGTTCTTAGCGCAGTCAGTCATTACTTGTTGCATTCCAGTATAGGGCGCGGCTGCAAAAACTAAATTTTTATAAGTGGAGCGAGCGCAACGCCTTTTATTAAAAGTAATGCACTTCCGACCGTATAGATGCCATACTAACGACTTAAATTCTCGTAGTGGAATCCTGAATGTGAGGAAACTTTACATTTTACATACTGTACTACGTAGGCACAAATCTTATGATCCAGACAAACTACATTTGGCTAAGAAGTCATGATATTGCTGCGCCGCAACACATTACTAGAACCTCCTTTGCCAGTAAACAGTACAATAAACAGTCATCCCATTTGTACAACAAAATAAATAAATTTCTTAACATATATCCTATGAATTTCCTTTTAATTTGTCTAATTAAGAATATTATAGTATGTTTGTGTGAATTAGTTCTTACGAATTCGATACAAAGATAGTGTATGAGAGACAAAACAATGTATAATAGTGATACTGTTTGAATAACTGTGGTGTGAGATGCTAAAATATAAGCTACTAACCTTTCTTAGGAGATAGTACAAAGTTATATGAGGCAATAGTACAAATAATGATTTAACAAAATCACTGTAAAATATAAAATTAAAAGTATATAGGTATCTAGCCTAAAATAGTCAGGCTTGTAGTAACTGCTGGATTTGCGTGTCATTTCTGATGGTATAAAATAGGTGTATTGTCGTCCATTCTGATACCTTTTTACCTTTGTATACCTTTCCATACGCCGTCCAACAGAATTTGTATTTCTTACTTTTCGCAAGGTCTCGCGCCAAGAAGTACAGTCGGGATCCTTTTGGTGTTAGATGTTCCGAGACAAATACTGGGGTATCCTCTAGGGTGTGGAAACCAAGATGTTTCGCCCTGAATTTCGTTTGATGTCCAATATTAAATGTCTTACACATCTTCAATATCCCTGTTTTTTGCATGGTGGATGATGTCTCCACTATTATCTTGGTGTTAATGGATCCATCCTTTTTAGGGCGAACTCTATAGGTGTCCTTAATATCAGTTTTGACCAGATTGCATCCCACAGTCTTAGATAGGTGTGTCACCATCTCTATTAAATTTTATTTGGTTTCATTATTTTTCTTGGGAACATTTGATATTTCTAAATTAGCCTTTCTTCTGTCTTTCTGTATATCTTCAACTTATCTTCAAGTGTTATTATATATTTTTTGCCTTCCAAAACTTGTCCCTCCATCTGTTCTATTTTCCTTTTATAATCTTCGTTTTGAGCCGTTAAAATAGCGACAGCCTTTTCAATATTTAAATATGTTTGCTGTATGTCAGTTTGGGTGGATGAAATTTTCTTAAGTTCCTTTTCTTGTTTATAGAACAGGGTAGTAATCATCTCCTTTATCTCGTCTTTGTGTCTACGTAATCCACTCTCTTTTTGCGTGTTGAAATAAAGTTTAAGTGGAGTTTTATTCGATTGTTCCTTAGTAATATCTGTGTCAGACATCGATCTATTCAACGAGTGATCCATAGTTATTTTTATTAGTACCGAATAGCGATCCGGCCATAAGTATGAGTCTTCTGATTATCGTAAACTGCAACGGTATACCTAGATACGTATAACCGCGGGAACTATCTGTGGAGGCGCTCGCGCCGGCACGGCCAAGCAAGCGGGATAGCAATTATGTAAAACTTCTCTTTTCAACGCGGGGAAGTGGAGTGCCGGTCGCACCGGTAAGCGATGTCGTGTCGATTGATTCACAGTAGTTCACAATTCGCTCGATGAAGGAATATTAACACAATGTCAAACAGTCACAATTCACTTCTAAGTAGCAATTACACTTTGATATTCACTCGGTTGTATTGCGGCACAGAAGAAATAATAGTACATGTACAGAAGCTCCACTCCGAAAGATCAATTAAATAAATAGCGACTCTTGCACCGACACAATAAAGCTCAGTTCAGATCGCACAGCGCTAATGGCCTACATTTATATTCACCTAAAGTACCCCTCGTACCCTCTTTCTATCGCGTAATTCTTTACTTTTCTGACGACGTTAGGGTTGTTTTCTTTTAAGCAAAACCTAGGTTAGGTACTTAGTAGTAAGTACGTATATCATAAAACAATTTTATTTTAGTATGTCTGCTGCATAGGTATTTTAACCTAAGAAGATACGGAAGCCATAAGGTACACTACATTGTCTATGAAACTAAATATTGCTCTTCAGTGTATAGGCACAAAAGAAATAATAGTAGGTACAATTATGTGAATTGATATAAGTGCGAATAATACCTTTAAAAGAAAACAGATTGTACCTACCTGCTAAGTTGAAAGAAATACTTATAAAAACATTGCCTCATTATATTAGCTTAGTCTATGTTATTTATTATTAAGCAACCTACGTAGGTACCTAATTGGGCCGGGTACTTGTAACTTCATACCTAAAGCGCGGAGTAGAACACCCCTGATTGCGGTCAAATTTAGCCTGAAGGGAATTTTATTTTTGAATAAATATTTTAAGTAAAACTACGAACACGTCTAGTATATTTGCGGTCTGGACGATAGAGGTATGCATATAAACTTTGATAGAAAGACAAATTTCAGAAATCATTATTAGCATCATATATCACCGGCATAGTGGCAGCGATCAATGCTGTTAAACAACAACCTATTGTTTAACTTGGTAAAGTCAAGTGATTACTCTAATATATATTTTTTTTTTTTTTTTTTTTTTTAGGTATTAGATAAAGAAGAAACGGAAGATGGCTCTAACTCTGACCATACCGGCCATCACGATGGAGAGAATGACCATAGTAAGTAATTGTATAAGGTATTATTATCAGAAATAAAATAAAAATACTATATCCTATTAAATTAAAATAGTATTTTTATTTTAAATAAAAATTATATTAATATATTATTGGTATATTAATAAAACTTGTGAAATACTTTCCATGCTGCACTAATAGAACACCAAGCTCATAGGAGACCTAGTCACCACTTAATCAAAACTCAGTCCGAGGATAATAGTAACAACAGCGATGAACAACAAGGTAAGCGTTGTTAGGAAAGTTTAATTAGGAACACTATTGGAACTTTCATAATGACACGTCTTGTCAAAGTGGAATTTCACGGTGTTACACTATGGAAAATAGGAAGAGGCAATAAAATTTGTAAGAAACTAAGTGGGAATATAAAAATGATTAATTATTATATTATTAATTATTATTATACAAAATGGCGTTTATTTTGCGTACAAAATGGCGTTTTTTTTGTGTTCAAAATGGCGTCTAAATTTCATACTAAATGGCGTCCATTTTTCATACAAAATGGCGTCTATATACAAAATACAACTGTTTCTATTTAGAAGAAAAAGTATATTTAATTGAGATGTCTTGATTCACTTACTGGAGTATTGTTTATCATTAAAGGAAATTCTGTCTGTAGCGCGACCGCTCTTTATTATTATTATTTATATATTTTTCCAATTATATCATCCAGGTACTGCGAATCACAGCCACCCTTCGCTTTCCAACACAACGTCCATTAACTCCATAGCTACAGACGTTACCTGCACTCACTTACCGGACTCACTCGACGCCAAGATCGAAGTATTGCTGCGGGACTGGCACCAAAGTCCCGACCTACTGTTCTCTATACATCCTGTTGATGGCAGCTTTCTTATTTGGTAAGAATTTATGTTGTTTATATTGGTATTGGATACTATGACAAAAATGTCACATTATATCGCCTAAAAATATCGTAGATGGCGCTTTAGTAGCCTATGCACTGTTTAAATAGTTTTCCGTGATTAGTATCAGGGTTCAATGATTGTTAGAATTTAGAACTGATGCTAAAATATTACTATTTAAAAGATTTTAGTTTATGAGTAGTGCCGAATTTTTTTGGAAGTGAAATATCTTATTCGACAATTGATAAATGGCTCGTCCATTTAATTATATAATTGAATTATCGAATAAGATATTTCAATTGAGCAAAATTTTAAGGACGCGTCACGTTTCCCACATTACGTTACATGAGAGGGAGTAAGAGAGCTATATATTGCGACGCCACGGAAGTGGAGCAAAAGAGACGGCCGACCGGTATCGTTACCACCGCCCATACAGATGCAAAAACCGTTAAGTGACCTAGTCATGTTTCGCTTTTAGTCTCTGGGTTCACCGGTTTACAGGAAACTACTGCGTCGATTTCTTGTGCGGTTACGAAAGTTGTCGCTGCCCGTTTCGTAATTGTGTTATTTAGCCGGCATAGTAGAGGCGATCATTGTTGTTAATAATGTATTGATCGGCCCCATCCACTTTGTAGGACTGCTTATCATCAGTTACAAAGTCACGTGCGATAGAATAAGATATGTTGGATAATTTTGTAGAGAGAAATCATCTGAAAAGAAATACAGTTGTATTTTTTTGAGTTGCTAGCTCTCTTTTTCTCTGTCCCTCTCATACTAATGGCCTCATTCATAAAAACTTATTGAATCCTTGAAGAACATAAAGAATACTTTAGTTAAAATAGATTTTGTCGCTTTCGTCGTCACACATATTTAATGCTAATAAATGGGACAAAACATTCTTTAACTTTCTATTAAAGGCCATTATATAAGGTCGGATTTGACAACTTGAATAGTGATGTGTGATATTCACCGGTGTGCTTTTTCCTCCCGCCTAGATGTTGCGTGGAAGCTCATGGATGACGTGGCAAGAGTAATTTCGGGCCAGCGATCCATTTTGTTGCTAATTAGTGCTTGCTTAGATTGTTTGACAGTAGCCTGAAAAAGTCCTATTTTGTTAAATGATATTTTATATTTTATTCAACAATCTATTTTAAATTGGTATTATTACTATATATGTTATATCAATCTATTTTAAATTGGTTTTTAAACAAATTGGAAATGGAAAACTATTATTAAATCAATTACATTGAATTGCGTGGCAGTACATCACTATTGTAATATAAATCAATCAATTTTAAGCGTAATTTTATTTGAAGCGATCCATGTATGACAAGTAATATTTTACATCAGTGGCTTATACGGTTCTTCATACGAGTATGTCATATCCGACCTATTAAAACGGCCGTAGTATAATCTTTCATATTATTTATAAGATGTTTCACTTTTATACGTGTATGATGATGCTGCACGCGCTTATTTTACTTTTTTTTATATTAGAGCACGGCATGTGACTTTTTATCTACCTGGTGGTGAGCACACCTACAAAGTCCATGAATGGGGTCGATCAATAATTGTTCTTTAACAAAATTGATCGGCTAAATGATGTGATTACGAAATAATAATTACTTGATCAAGTATATTGATAGTTGTGATGTATTTGTAAAGGGTGTGCGAATGGCTGGACGAGGTGCAGGCCGGAGCCATTCGGCAGGCGCAGGTGTCGTTCTCTGCGCGCATCCCGAGCGCCTTCCCCCTGGGCGACGCCACCACCATGCGCACGCCCGCCGCGCTCTACCACGCCGCCGCGCAGCCGCTGCACGTGCGGCACCGCACCGCGCCCGTGCCGCCCATACGTGAGCCTACCCTCCACATATACATACTAATATTACTATGGAAAGCAACTCTGTTTGTTTTTACGTTCTCACACATAAATCGCTGAACCGATTTATATAAAATTTGGTATGGAGATTAAGACCTTGGGAAGGACATAGCTGTAGGGGGTGCAGATATACGGCGTGTTCGTGTTTTAGTCTTAAGAAAAAAATACACCAGATATAGAAAAATGTTATAGTAAAATATCATAAAACTGCTTTACAATATTTTTGACGGCGTCGAGTGCGGATTCTGTTCGAGCACTTAGGATTCCGTATAATAAAAGAAAAAAAGGAAGATTAGGAGGTATATGGTAAAGTGTCATTACACAAATTATCTAATCTCAGCAAGCTTAAAGCAAAGCTTATTTTGTGACCAGAACAATGTGTATCAAAAAAAAAAACATATTAGATAGAAAAGCAAAACTGTTTTAATGCGGGCGTAGCAAAAGCTAGTATATACAGGGGGAATTTGAAAGGATGAACTTTGGGCTAATATGAAGTTCTGCTGATCAAATCGAATAACTTTTCCCATGGAACCATGTGTCGCAAATGAAGAAAATTTTTGGCTTCCCCATACAAATTGGTCATTTAAACATTACTAGTTTGTATGGAGAAGGCAATATCTTTTTTCATTAGCGGCACATTATTCCATGGGAAAAGTTCTTCGTATTGATCAGTAGAACCTAATATTAGCCCAAACTACATTCTTTCAAACTCACCATAGGGAGCCACCTTTAGGCGTAAAATCGCCTTTCTAAACGTGAAAACACAAGATAGCCATACAAACTCAAACAAAAAGTGAGAACATCAATTATTGTAACCAATCTTTTATTGGTTGAAGTTTGGACAGAATATGGCGGAAACGAACACGTTTGACATTCCGTGTTATAGGCGATTTTAGGCCTTTGGGCATATATTATTTTTAGTTTCATGGAGTGTACAGACACCCAGCTGTCCGATTATATACTACCTATTATACCTATACTATTAGTTATTTTAAAGCATTTTAAAATACCAAACTTTTCTACATTAAAATATATCTATTGTGATTTTTTTAGGATATTTGGTCATATTAACTGTCCATGCCAGCCCCTTATAATTTGATGAAAAAATTCATAAGTTGCAGTTTTCGCCCACTGCAACTTTTTACTATAATTATTATAAATATTTACATATATCATGGAAATAATATATATGTTAATACAATAACAGCTCCGCCCCCTGTCGACAACATAACTACACCGCTGGCGAGCGTGCAGGAGGAGAAAGAGGAGAACGAATGGCCGCAAGCGGAAGACGCTCCGGAGAACACAGACAATGGTATACCACTTTCTCTAAAGATTCTACACATATAATAATATTAAAAACTTTCCATGTCTGTACATTAACAGCCTTGTTCATAAAAAAACTTATTGAGTCCTTTAAGAATACTTTAATTAAAATGTTTTGTCTCTTTTTTTCGACAACAAAAATAAATATGTAAAAAAGGGACATTTTAACAAAAGTGTTCTTTAAGGACTAATAAGCTTTTATGAATAAGTCAATAAATTTTTTAAATAAAAATTACTGGAAGACGAAAGAAGTAATAACTTTTAAGATATCGGTTTGTTTGATCCATTGTGCGTGCCTCAGTTAAAAGCCACTTATTGGATTCGAATTTATTGTGAGTAAACATTTAGCGACTATTTAATCAAATTGACCGACAGAATCAAAATGGGTACATTAATTTTGAAATTTTAATTTAATTGCTGTCTTTTTCCAAAACGATGTTTCGGCCATACAACCATAATTTTATTGATTGTTGCCTCTGTCTTCTGTCACTATTTATATTAGTTTAAGCCACTATAATTCACAGCCGCACGGGTGTGCGGCTGACAAATAAATGTCGCGTGTTCGCCCGCCGGAAATCTATAATATTTGTATGTGCATGTTTAAAAACTAAATGTGTTTTCAGAAACCAAAGAAGAGAATAACAATGAAACACAACGCAAGCCAAGCATGGCGATCGAGGATGCCCAGGAAGGCCAAGAGGGCGATGTGCTGGACTCCGCCCCGGTCATCTCCATGGTCACCAACCACACCAACGGCACGCTCAACCTGTGGCAACTCACCTTCGATGACAAGTCCAAGTTCTCTCAGGTAAACTCATGGAGAAATAGATAGAGAGGCGCCTTTTCAGCCGTGGGAACAAAAGATGGCCGCCGCCATACAAATAAAAAAGAAGACAACAAAAATTGCGCGTTGATTGGTTGAATTGAGAACATAATATGTAGGTAATTTAAGGTATTAATTAGGGCGGTTCCATATATTATTTTTAGTTTCATAGGTAAACTTATTATTAGTTTCATAGCGGCGTCATTACCAGATTTAAGCTATATTTTCATCATTGGGAATGAAAAATAATTAAATATACACACCGGCAGAATTAGCAGAACACAAAAAAAGGGAGAGTATAAAATAGTTAGCTTTATTTTTAAACAAATAATAATTAAACATGAAACAACAATTAAATTAATATGTTTTGACATTAATTTGCAACACCATACTTAAAGTTTAATGAAAAAAAAAACTTAACTAAACAACAAAATGCATTTTTCTTAGATTTCGTAGTGACAGAGAAACAGTTGAAAATTTTAGATTTTATGACGGTTTAAAATTAATTAAATGAATATTTAATAACGAGTGTTTCACCCCCGTGCCCTGATTAAGGTTTCCATCTGTCTGGGCATGCTGCGAATGATGTTGTCAATGATTTCTTGGGGCAACCTCTGCCAATCTTTAACTAATGTGTTTTTCAGCTCGCCCAGATTGTTAGGAGGTGGCATTCTTGATTTGACACTCCTCTTTAGCAAGTCCCAAACTTGTTCAATCGGATTCATATCCGGGGACCGTGCTGGCCACTCACATTACCGTAACACCAACATGGTTTAGATATGCCTGTACTGCGAGCATTATCCTGCATTAAAATTAAGTCGTTACCAATAAATGGGGCAAATGGCACAACATGTTCCTCTAAAATCTCCCTGATATACCGATCAGCATTCAGATTACCGCCGTCGACTACCACTACCTCCGTCGACTACCACTACCTCCGTCGACTACCACTACCTCCGTGCGAGCTCCTAAACATATCCCTCCCCAGACCATAATTGAGCCGCCGCCATATGCCAGTTTATTTTCAAAATTTGACTGTAAATAACGCTCTCCTTTGCGTCTCCATACTCGCTGCCTTCCATCAATCTGATTTAACAGAATTCTACATTCATCAGTAAAGAGAACCTGTCCCCACTCGTCAAAGTCGCAATGATGATGTTCACGAGCAAAGTATAGTCGGTTTGTGCGGTGGTGTCTCAAGTTTTGGTGCTTTGGCGGGTATAAATGAGCCTATACCATACCAAATTTTTGACGGCATCCTGGCGTCAGTAAATTCGGTCCAGTCCGGTTGGAAATTGTCCGTATTTATTGGGACCGGACCTTTTGTTGTAGGTACGCACTGGGTACTAAATGAAACCTCTTCGGATGGTAAAGCAAGACTGATTTATTTGGAACATAATAGGAGCTTATATAGTAAATTTTATTTTAAATAAAGAATATAATTATAAAAATGTGACATGAACAGATGACAATTTAATTGATTTGAAAAAGGTATGAAAAATTGTTATAAAAGAGTAAATGATTTATTGGTCGCTTTGCATGAGGCAAAAGCTGATTTTATATCAGCCGGCACATTACCCCCTTCAAGCGAAGCGTACATTGGTGTAGAAATGTAAAGGATGGAGAAAGTATGTTAAAAGAAGATGCGAGCAGAAGATATTGACGAATCATGAACATGAATGCAGGTCTATACGAACAATAATGATCGATGCTGCGATAAATTTGATGTATCCGGAGGGCGTGGGTTCGATTCCCACCCATGGCAAAAAAATATGAGTAGGTGTGAATTGTCCAACATATTATTATTATTTACATATACATTTATAAATCAACTATAATAGAACAATAATCGACGGAAAAAATCGATTTCGTACAGCACATATCTTATTATCAGATCCGATTATAATTCAATAAAAAAATCCAATTATTTATAAATGCCCATCTCTAAGCACGATGCTTCGGGGGGGCTTTCTTATCGTGAACCCACTATAGATGTCACATTCTGTGCTCCAATAAAAAAAAATCTATGAGATTTATTTTATATAATTATTTATATTTTATTACTAATGTTGTTTGCAGGTGTTGTCTATCGGGCACGCGTCCCGGGCCTCGGGCCACAGGTTCCGGGTGAACGACATCACTTGCCATCCAGTATTACCACTCCTACTTACTACTAGTCATCATAATATTTCTGGTAAGATACCAATTGCCGTTTAAACAGCTCTCGCCGAAAAAGGTACCCTTGATGGTATTTATTTTATTTATAAAAAGTTTTTAGTGCCACTAGGATTTACCCGGTATAATACCGGGTAAATCCTAGTGTCACTAAAAACCTTTTATAAATATTATGTGAATAATTTTGTATATCACAATGTGTTCAAGTTTTTTAAAACAATAATACCTATAATAGTGACTGCACAGAAATTATTTCAAAAACATTAAATACATTTTATGACAAATTAAATGCAGAAAAAAAGATTGATATAATTCAAAAACAAGCAGCTATAAATACTTATACTATAGATAATACATACTATAGACAACTGTATCAAAACTCTTAGTAAAATTATTTACTAAGTAACTACAAATGAAATAATATATAATTTAAAAATGTACATATAATTTAAAAGACGGTATTTTCAAATTATTTTCTAAATAGAAAAGCACGTCATTTTATTACTTGTTATTTTTTATGTAAAAATAAATATGATCACGGGTTTTTACGGCGCTAAGACCACCTAGACGGCCCCAGCAGAG
Organism: Monopis laevigella; assembly: GCA_947458855.1. Taxonomy (NCBI): domain Eukaryota; kingdom Metazoa; phylum Arthropoda; class Insecta; order Lepidoptera; family Tineidae; genus Monopis; species Monopis laevigella. Next base: position 17,076,600 of record OX381593.1, read on the forward strand.
GGGTTTTAATCCAGAATTCGAGTCTACATCGAACATGTGGCTAGCAAGTCGCGATGTTTGGATAGACTCGATAACCCATCTATAAACTATTTCACAAGTTGGTATAGTAAAATTGGGACCGACAGCTTAACGTACTTTCCGAGGCACGAGGTGTTGTTAAACAAATGTACATATTTTTTTTGGATTAAAAACTTATTGGGTTTGATTCTGGGACGTTATATATAGAAGTATATTTATTTTATTATACTGAGTCTATACACATATCGCGATAAGCTTGCCACTCGTTCGGTGTAGATTCAAAATACTATCGGCGACAAGGACATGAAAACAAAGCCTCTCTGCATTATACCCTGGAATAGTAGTAAATTATAAAATATTAATTAATGCGTTTTTCTCTTGGTAGATAAAGACACAGAAAGCAACAAAACAGACGATGGCGGTGCGGCCGGAGGGTTGTGCTCCGAGCTGATAATGTGGCGAGTGGAGTGTGTGGGGCCGCTGGGCAAGTCCGGCGGCGTGGCGGAGCTGGCGCGGGTCAACTCCCCGCATCTGTCCGCCTTCAGCAACGTCGCCTGGCTACCCACGCTGTTACCCAGGTGAGAGACCCACCGCTCATATATGGATCCTTGCAACTTCGTCTGCGTAACTTTAACTGTTAACGCAGCGTATGCTCTCAAAAGGAATATTTTTTCCCGTTTTTGCAACATTTTTCATTGTTACTCCGCTCCTATTGGCCTTCTTCGATAAATGGGCCAACACTAAACTCGCCACTTTTTAGGTGTTGCCGCTCTCAGTACCACCGGCGAAACAAGGACGGGTTTATCCCTCCTGCCCGTTTAAACCGTGATGGTATAATAATGGTAATAATAAACGTGTAATAAACAAATATTTCTTAAACCCATAAAGTTTTATGTAAATTATATAACTGCTAATCTTAGTTGCATGCTTGTTTCTAGCACTACTTTAGGCAACCTATCAAACTCCCCTTCGGCATGCTTCGTCGCCAGTGACGGGGAGAGCCTTCGCGTGTTCCAGGCCGTCATCGACGCGAGGACGTTGCTCGCAGAAATTGCTACTTCTGAACGAAGACATCTTAATAGTATGGTAAATATTACCTGCATATATAAATGCACTACAATTTAGGTAAATACCGATACACTTACTATGCAAATCTTTTTGATTAGGTTAGTTAAGGCTGTATTCTGAAAATCTAGAACTACAAAACTAAAAATGTTTGTTAAAGAAATTTACTCGATACTCACAGACAACTATTATTATGCAAATAGTAACTCTTTAACTTGAAATGTATGAAGAGATTGATATAGTCTCCCATATATTATTTCAATAAAAAATGTATTTATATTTCCCAAAACATGAAAATTTTGTACTTTTTAACATCTCTGCAAGCGCAAAACTACAACAATTTATAGTGGTAAAAAAATAGATATCAATTGTTTATTATGTATTCTAAAAATGTATAGAGAGATTTTTGCAAGTTTAATAGAAAATTATTAATTAAATAATTACAAAAACTTGCCAGACGGAAATCTTCATACAAAATCCATGACAGGCCGTCATTGTGCGGGCGATCCCGTCTGTGAAAGGTGGCTCCGCGTCGCCGCGTCGCTTTTTTCTATTTCACTATCGGAACACTAAATATTCACTGTTGGGAATTTTATAAGACAAGTACATATTTATTTTGATTATATTCTATGTTTTTACACCTTTTAACACGATTAACTACAGATTCAGCTAAAATAAATATGCAATTTTCACCAACTGTCACAGTCAGTATAACCTTACAAAAAAAAAAGACAGACTGTCCGATGAAACTAAAAGTACACAACAGCTATTTATTTTGGTCGCTTTTATATTTTGAGTAAAATGTATCGTCGGGCGCACATTATTTTACAATTTTTAAACATATTTTACCTAATTATTTTAATTGTTATTTTTTTTAATAAAGTTTTTTTTTATATATGTCCAAAGCAAAGCTCAATAGGGTTCCATCCATTATGCAAAACTTTATTTTTATAAATGGCAGAGTAGTTCAACAATTTTATTATCTACCTAACATTTAAATACTAACATAATAATGTATTGTCTTATTTTATAATCATTAATATTATTACAAAATCAAAGTTTTATTTTATTTTAGCATATGTGACTGTTTGTATCTAACTCACGACAAACATACAATATTTATGAATAGGGACCAATACGATGTAATTTCTATAGAATTAGACCGATTTACTATGGCCGGCCAAATGACGCTGTTACCAAATGGGCGGCGATAAAAAAGAACAATACGAAATAATAATAAATAATTTCTAGCATAGAATAATTCGAACTATGTTTCAGAAACTGGCGGTGGGCAATTTCTAGAACATTGTTTGAATTATTTTACGCTAAGTATAAAACTAAAATACATATTGAAAATATTACGCTAAAAATAATTATTATCATTCCACATTATTGGTGGAATGCCAGGTCTCTTGAGTTTTCAACAAATTAACTGCGTTTTATAACTACCTACACCATGAAAGGAGATTACCGCCTCGATAATCGAAAAATTCCACGCCTGATCCAAATCATAACTAGCGACCGTTCTCTATAATCAATCTATATTTTTTGAAGGATAATAAACCATGGATAAACTAAAGTACGGATAGTTTATATGATATTTGTCTGTAAATGTAAATAATCATTTGTCATGTATTTATTGGTGAGACCACCTACTAAGTATGACAATACTTATGCTAGACCGAGAGCTCGTGTCCAATACAACTATAATAGTAACCAATATTTATTTTTTAAATAGTGACAGCTGCTTTTATAAAATAATATTGCATTTTTACAATATTTAAATAAAAAACATGTTCCAACGCTGAAAAGATTTTATTATTTATTTTTTACAATTTTATACATATACCTACCAGCGGCCACATTCTGTTTCTTATAACGCGAACGTCAGATTGTCAAAATACCAAATTCCGCTATTAGCGCGTTCTCCTCCAATCAGAGTAATTGTTAACCTTTTCTGATTGGAGGAGAACGCGCTAATAACAGAAATCGTTATTTTGACCATCTAACGCTCACGTTATAAGAAACAGAATAAGTAATTAAAGTTTATAAGAATTATTGACAAAAGTGAATGTGTATGGGTGTAATATGTGTAGTGCACGTCCGTGTGTGTTGTGTGTATGATGCGTGTGTGTAATGTATAAAGAGTATATTTTTGTAGGCTATGGTGTAACAGTAAGGTCAATTTTATGATAATATATTATGTTATGTCAAAAAAACGATAGACTAATTATTGGGAATGGACATAGGTATAATATCTAGCTGATCAAAACCGGTAAACCGAAGATATTTTGTAAAATAAAAGAATGTGATACTTAACTTGCATAATTTAGTACGTGCAGATTTTAAATGATATTTAAGCCTTATGAGTGTTAATTAGAGACAAGTTCAAAACAAACGGACAGATAATTGATATATATAATGTAGAGATTATGATTGCTTTGAATACCCTGAGTCTGGGTACCCTGAGGCCCTGTAGAAGTTATGTATATAAATTTAAGTGTATGTTTATCTAAGTTATTTTACTATAAAAAACTAATTTATTTAAAATAAAAAAAATTACATAAAATTATTCCAATTAGGTAGCTCCGGAATATTTTTAATGTAGATAGATGGGTAAGTAGATTAAAGTGACGTAGACCCCAATCCTTAGTAAAGTTAATTTATATGACAGCATTTTTTTAAATAAATACTTAGACTGGCTGAATTAGTCCAAAATAAAAAAAAGTTTTGTTTAATATAAATTCTTAGTTTATTACGGAGCGGAGTCTAGTAATAGTCACTCTTACCAATGCCTTATAATAAATTTTAACTGTTAAAATTAATATATATTAATAATATGTACCGGTAATATCACACTTTGTATGCATGTCTGGAAATTATAGTAATACATCAATTTTATTGAAACATTAAATCCTCGCATATACATTTCTTGCCTATTTCGACAAGTAATGTATACTTAAAATAAAATAGTAAGATTTCTGAAAGTAGATATCTAAAATAATAAACTGTCACACTCCATACAATGAAATTTCAACAGATTGACTTTTGGGCTCAACTGTCCACAGTTAGAATAAATTGAAGAAATAATCTCAAACATTTTTGAGTGAAATCTGACAGAAGGTGATGACGTCACATATACGAATTCCCCCTTAAACTAAATAACAAGGAGCTCACAAAACATATTTATAATGCACTGAGACCTAAATTATATATATATATATATGCTTAATATTTTTTCTGTCAATTTACATCATATTTTATTTTATTCGACCTATATATTTTATTTGGTGCGACAAGGTTCTAAGGTTGGTAAGCAATTATTTGTATTTGTGATACTTACAGGAAACAGCGTCCCTATCATCGAGCTCGACCGTGGCCCCGGAGTCGGGTGTGCCGCTACACGAACGCGTGCGGCTCGTGTCGCAACAGTCCACGGCGCGGCCTGGCGCGGTCATACAGCTGCAAGCCATCGCCGACGCGACACACGACTGGCACAACACGCAGCTACTGCATGTGTTCCAGGAGAGACTTATCTGTGGTGAGTACACGACCGTGTGCGGACAGGAGAGACTTATCTCTGCTGACTACACAACCGTGTGCGGACAGAAGAGACTTATCTCTAGTGAGTACACGACCGTGTGCGGACAGGAGAGACTTATCTCTGGTGAGTACACGACCGTGTGCGGACAGGAGAGACTTATCTGTGGTGAGTACACGACCGTGTGCGGACAGGAGAGACTTATCTCTGCTGACTACACAACCGTGTGCGGACAGAAGAGACTTATCTCTGGTGAGTACACGACCGTGTGCGGACAGGAGAGACTTTTCTTTGCTGACTACACAACCGTGTGCGGACAGAAGAGACTTATCTCTGGTGAGTACACGACCGTGTGCGGACAGGAGAGACTTATCTCTGCTGAATATACGACCGTGGGCGGACAGGAGAGACTTATCTCTGGTGAGTACACGACCGTGTGCGGACAGGAGAGACATATCTAGTGAGTACACGACCGTGTGCGGACAGGAGAGACTTTTCTTTGCTGAGTACACGACCGTGTGCGGACAGGAGAGACTTATATCTAGTGAGTACACGACCGTGTGCGGACAGGAGAGACTTATCTCTGCTGAGTACACCACCGTGTACAGCTCGTGTGGCAACAGTCCACGTCGCTCGATCCGGGACAGACGCTGCCTAGATTTTCCGCTCCTACGCCAGCCGCTCACTATGGGTCAGACGCAGCCCCTCGCTCTAAGACAGACGCTGCCGATACCTTTTGGGACCGTAGGTAAGCAAGTGCATTTTACACCAATGTGCACCCACCGCAAGCCCCTCCCACAACGACCACAACTCCCTCCCAAAGTTGATTCACGGGGGAGACCAATCCCTCTCTGATTTAACGTTAAATCAACTTCGCGTTTCATAACCGTACCCTATAAGAAGACTACAACCTCGACAAGAAATCGCAAATATTGTTAAACAACAATGTATTGATCAACCCCTTTCATGGACTTTGTAGGTTTACTTATGATCAGGTAGATCCAAAGTCACTTTCCGGGCAAATAAAAATTTACTAAAACCCAATTATGACTTGACGGTTTTTGCATCAATATGGGCGGTGGTTAAGAAACCGGTCTGTCGGCCTAGCTAAGTTATAGAGACCTCCCATCTAATATTTAGTTATATTCATAGTTTTAATAGTATTTATTTATTTAAATCTTCATTGCATACAAAATAAAAAGCGGGCTTAATGCCATCATATGTAATATATCATATGATTCCAGGTGAACGCGACTCCTCAGAATTGGGATCATCAGAAACTGTCGACGGTGCAGACGGGCACACAGATCTTGGCTTGGAAGCCATAGTGGATCTGCGCAAGCCTACAGCGTTCAACGAGCCATTCTTCATTGTGGTACTAGAGAGGACGGACGGAGGCTCCACGGTGCACATGTGGAGGATGACCGTGTCGTCACAGGCCGACGGGGCAGGTGAGATATAACAGGGTGGACACTTTCTGGAAAACCGGGAAATTTTCGAGGACTGGAAAAGTCATGGAAATGTCAGGGTAAACGCTAGAAGGTCAGGGAAAATAATTGAAGTGTATTGTAAACGACTGGCAACCTTAGCGGGGCGATTCCATATAAGTTCAAAATATGCTCATTTTTTTAAGAATGTGAAATATATTTTGTTGCTCTATATTTTCTGAAAATATTGCTAAAATAGTTGTTTCTATATTCTAATAATTTTTATCTCAAATACATTTTTTTTCAAAAATCAATTTAAAAAAAACAATAAAATATTTTGGGTTTTTCTTTTCTTTTTGAAGCCCATTAAGGTAAGGGAAAATAAAAAAAAAATGTGACTGGAAAATCTGGAAAAATTGGGGAAATTCGTATTTTTGGAAAATAATTTACAGTATGTATTATGACTAGTGGTTGCGCCTTTGGCGTTGTATATGGAGGTCCTTAGTTTGATTTCCATCCATGGCATAAAAGTACGTTTTTCTGTACAGTTAACCTTAGTCTGTGTGTTTATAAAATATAATAATATGTATTAATATCGTGGTTTCTGGTACCCACAGTATAAGCTTACAGCTTAGTTTGTGACCAGTGCAGTATATGTATTATTATTATACTTGCATTAATTTATACGTACCTACAATATAACGTTTATTATTTTTAATCCATTATAATTTTATTTATACCACCTAATAGTCCATTTTTTGGTAGATTGTGGGGTAATTCAGTTAAAAACTCAGTACAAATAAAATGTGTTTTCAAGTTAATAATATTCTATTTTATAACAAAAAGTTTACACAATTTAGCGGAATATATATATACAACAACATCTAACAAGTGGCGAGCTTGTTACGGAGTTTATAGTAGTATAGCCTCGTTTGTATAAAGCGGAGTCTACAGTTTACACGATTTTTTTATAGGTGCAAAGTGCTCTATATAGCATAATGTATTGTTACAGACGAGCTCTCCAACAGCATGATGTATGTCCCGGACAGCGCGCTCGTGCAGGAGGAGGAGGGCGAGTCCCGGAAGAACTCCGTGTCGGTCCCGGACGGGCCCTCGTCCCAGCAACACTACCACTCGCACTTGTCCATTATCACTAAAAAGGTAATCACATAACATGTAACATGTACAACGTTTATTACAAATACATTACCCTGTAGGCCTTTTACGCCGTTCAACGTAGTTGTCTCTAAATTTTCAATATCACCAGGTTTGCATTACGTCAGAATTGCATTATATCGATTAAAGTTTAGCTTAGCGTTGTCCGCGTAATCACCCCGTCTGGCCACTAACTAAGCTCTAGACTTGTAAGTGGCCACGATCAATATAACTTGGTCAAAACGTCAAGAAATCAAATGTGTTAATGTAAATGGCGTTTCGACCCGCAATATTTATATATATAATGACATCACGCGAAAGTTTAAAACTTACTATTGTATTATGTGTAACAAAAGCAATGTTGCTAAAACATAGTATATTTTATAAACACCCAGACCATGACAACAGAATAACGTACTCATTTTATTTTGTCATGAACGGGAATCGAACCCACAACCTCCAGATATAATTCCAACGGCGACCACGAAGGCGGTTAATACATACAACTCTGATTTAAAAAGCATTATTAAAAGTATGAATCTTAAAATGTTCACTACCTTGCACTGACAAGATCTTTTTTTATAACAAATGAATGGTATTGATTTTTTTTTTCGAAATAAAGTTACGAAAATTAAATATAAATTCGTAAGTCTTGTTAAATGTTTTGGTTATCTACTTTATATATATTAATATTTTCTGTTAAATTTAAATACCTACTATCATTGTATTATTATACATATACATTAAATCCATACTAAAGTTATGCTATACCGCTGTACCGATCTTAGTGTTGGTGTTATCTCAAATAATCCCACAATCTTCGATAAAATGGCGGTTCCCATTTCTCTTTTCCTTCTTCACTTGATACTGGCAGGCCTATACCATATGTTTGCATACGGGCATATCGCCATTCCACATTCCCACCTAGCCTCTTCCCAATTCCTTTTCATCCTATTATTCCTCTTTCAGGAATAATAAAAAAAAACGTTAAAACTACACTACACTTGACATTGGCAGAGTAACGCGTAATGCGTAAAATTATTTAAAAAAAAATTATAGTTATTCGAGAAAAAAACAGGACAATACATAACTTAAAATAGGTAGAACAATATAGATGTGGGATAGACCAAAATTTATTATTAGTATTACAAAAAATAGATGGCAAAATCATGCAAAAAGAGTCTAAAAAAAACTGTTTAAGCAAAAATATTACGAATACTAAGAATATTTAAAACTGGCTAAATACATTACTCTTAAATGTTTGAAAACTATTGCTAAAAATAATTCCGTGTCAGGTGTGCGAGTGTCCGCTGCCGCTGCCAGCGGGCGTGGACGTGGTGCACGCGACGCCGGCCGCCGGACACCTCAGCTCGGCCTCCATCTACCCGGCCTGCTTAGCGCCCTACACCTTGGCCACTGCTTGTTCAGATTCTACGCTTAGGTGTGTATACCACTGTAGTCCAGTCAACCCATGACAGTAAGAATTATATACGGAACCGCCCTAAAGCCTAAAGTCGCATCCCAAGTAGCAAAATGTGGTCCTGTATAAGTATCCTAAGACCAAATATTTTTAAGTCCTATAGAAATCCTATTAACGTTTATAAGACCGCATTTGGGCGCACTTTACAGGACTATTGCGTTGTAGTAATTTTGTTACAGTCCGCTAAAGTGCAAATTGGTTTTATTATTATTTTATTGGGTGCTTTTACAAAATCGTAGTATCCTATAAAGATCTGGTACACGCACTGAATTAGCGTCCTGTAACGATCTGGCGCATGCTGCTACTGGTGTAATTAATCCAACAGAGGTAATTGTGATGCCAATACTAGTGCATTCATTTTTCATTAAATTTGTAATGGTGGTGTCGATTGAATCTTTATATATATATTGTAACTGCAAAGTAATCTTTAATACTATTCATAATTATAAAATAGGTTGATAACTTGTTGTATTTTCACTGTTATATAAAGAAATTAATTTGCGAAATAAATTTTATTGATAAAGTATTCTCTCAAAGGTTAGCTGGTAGAAAATGCCTAAGGCATTAAGCTCGCCTATGTACAATTTTGTGCAATAAAGAATTAAAAATAAATATATTTTTATACGCCTTCAAAAGAAACCACAATTATTATTTGTTTATTCATTAATTATTAGTAAATATACAGATCGGATCGCCGTCCATATTGTAATGCATTTATCAAGAGCTTTACAATGCATTTTAGTCAAGTTAATGCTATTATAGGATCATAGTCATGGATACCATATTGTTTAAAACCGATCACTCTAGTAATAGCAAATGCAGGTCACATATAAATAGAATCTTACCTATAGTAGCAGCGGGACGTGCAAGTTTGGTGCTAGCAATCCAATAGAAGTTACGACAAAGACAAATCAATCTTTTAATATCTTTGACATATAGTAGCTTTACCCAAAACGTTTACAAGAGAACTTTTCTATAGAAGATAAAACATAACGTTAACAAGAATAAATAGTCTTATTAAATGTATTTATAGGAGCTTTTATTTATTTTTATAATATGCCCTTTTAAGACTCCTATAAGTATCACATAGTGTAATCCTGTAAACGTTTATAAGACTACGTAATACGATCAAAAGTGTTTGTAGCGTAAATAGTCTAATAAGATGTTTTTGTAAATGTTTATACGACTATGCAATAGGACCGAAAGTGCTTGTAGCGCTAATAGCCCTATCAGCTGCTTATATAAGATCAGTGATTTTAATCAAAGCGTCTTTAAGTGCGCTATAAGATGTTTGGTCATACAAGTCAACAAATATAAGATAATTTTGCTACTTGGGATATAAAACAACATTTCAAAGTTTCTCACTTTTTGTTTTAGGTTAGTGTGGCAGACGGCCATCTTGTGTTCTCGTCTTAGGGTGGTATTATATACCTCAATGATTCAACCCCAAAACGGGGTGTAGAGTGCGTGATCGGGGACCTAAGTAATTCCTTCAGAAACTTAATCAGGTTGCTAAGGTATTGAATATACTAAAACTCCCGGCGTCTTGTAGGAGGTGAACCGGTGGAGGGAAGCCCAAAGACGGTCCCACTTTTAGGTTCTCGCTGAGATCTCGAAAACAGTGCGGAAAAATATTATAATATAAAATGAATAAAATCATAAATTTTTTGATCATATTTTTTTTAAAACTCCCTATCATTTTCAAGGAATTGCTAGGGACCTAAGCAACTTCTTGCTTCTTTTGCTCACGCACTTTACATTCTTTTTAATGAATGAACTATTAGTAAAAAGTTTCATTTGTTTAACGAATATTATAAATTGACAAACACTGTTTACTTCAGCTACAAATCTGTTATATTATATTAGGAAAAAATGCAAAAAAAACTCTTATTTATCACATTGTCTATCCATTTAACCTTTCAGCAACTGTATTTTTTTCAGATTTATTAGTCCCCAAAAATACGAGGATTTTTTATTAATAATGTGGCAACTGTGACTTACCAAAATAAGACCCATATTATATCAATAATTAATAAATGTTTTGTTTTACAAAGGTTATTACCATATAGAAAGTTAAATGTCTTAGGCATAAATATGCAACTTACTTTAGGAGATCGGCAAACGACGAGCAGAGTACCGTATAGAGAATATTTTTATTCAAATAGGATGTTGAATGTACAATAAGGTTGCGGTCCAATACGGGGTAATAATTTACCTGTGCGATCTCTTAGAAAAAAGAAAAAGACGGGTATATGTAAATTATTTTCCATCTCTTTCTTTTTCCCGAGAGATCGCACGGGTATTTTAGATATTAAAAATAAATTGTCGATCGTGTAACTTACAGGTTTTGGAAATGTAATGTAACAAAGAAAGACAACGATGAATGTGATTACTCGTGGAGGGAATGGGAGATGATGAACAAGGATCAAGAATCTGCTATTGACATTCCGGGTGAGCTTAATTATATGGTTTTAGGCCTCATTCACACGAGAGTTAAAAAACGCGTGCTTTTAACGGGATTAAAAGCACGCGTTTTTTTAACATTAGCGCTCTCGACTAATGTGTTCAACGAACGTTTTAAAACCACTCTTTTTTCGATTCTCGCCGCCGTAGAACGTAAAATGAATATCTGGAAATTACTGATAATAGCAGTTTGTGTTGCAAGGTAGCAATAAAAAAAACAAAAGGCATGCTGGGTGCATCCCCTCACTACCAACCGATACATTAAAGGACAATTCATGACACTTTATGAAAATTTAAGGCACTATCCTAATTATTTCCCAGTTTGTCTGAAAAAAATCCGGAGACTACTACATCTCCAATCTCCTTTCATGGTGCGGTTACGAAACGGGCGATTAACTTGATTATAAATCAGCGAGGATATTAAAATGCTTGTAATGCAATTAAGTCTGTCGACGCCCATTTCACAACCGCATCATTTAGCCGACATAGTGGGAGCAATTAATATTGTTAAACAACAATGTATTGATCGAACCCATTCACGAACTTTGTAGGTCTGCTTACCATCAGGTAAGGATACAAAGTCACATGCCGTGCTCCAATAACAAAAAAAAAAGATGTTATCTTCCCCCAGACGTATTTTTTTAAATATTAATTAGAATATACTTTCGCATACTGGCGGGTAGAAATTCATGGTTCAGATCCCGTTCTTTCCGACACAAATTAGGTGAAATGTGACGAAACACCTAAATAATTATGCACGGCTTAAGGCTTAGGAGATACGTATATGCTAGAATAAGCCTGGAACAAGATTATTGCCTATTCTAGAGGACATGCACACTAACCTGGAGAGTCCACCATAAATATACTTCCGATTGCCAGCTGCAGGCACTCCAGTTAGGTACTCGTCGACGAGCGGTGGGTGGATTCCTTTATTTTACTGAATGGTAAGAAGATGTAAAGACACTCGCGGTTATATGAAGCGTTTTGGGTTTAGCTAGGCTAATTGCGGATTTTTCGTATTAATATTTTATACAGCGACGTACGCAGAGCGCTTCCAAAACCGTTCTGTAGGCCTCCAAATGTTGACTCCCGGCCTTACAATAACAGCCACTTGATTGGCTGTTAAGTACAATACGTACGTCTTTCTTGCGACTATCGCAGAAAATGACTGTGCGTGCATAAAAATAGTGGACATTTTGGCGCCTACACATACAATAAAGGTCGTGATTCAACCTCTGTATTTAGGTGCTCAGAATCTACATCCCACTATGTTGACATTGCTCGAGTAAAGACAACCATAGAGACGTGACCGAGTGCCATGGGAGATCGCGGCATACTGGCTTTTAGCGCCGGCGTTTTTTTAACGCTCTTCCGAACACAAGCAAGAAGCGCATGTTTCATTTAGTTGCCCAACGCCCAGCGCTTAAAATAGAACACTGCTCGATAATAAAGCGTCGCGTTTAAAAAGCGCTGACGTGCGAATGAAACTACGGCACCACGGCCCGACGTTGAAAAAACTCTTGTTGAGCATGATTTGACCTAGTTAACAATTCAAACGTATGCAAATTATCTTTAGTTGCCTTAACATAAAAAAACTAATTAAATATGTTTTTTTTTACTTAATTAACCTAGGATATGATTGAGACCTATATCCCGCACATGTACGTGTAATAGGTACAAGATATGAGGTCTCTATAACTTGCTCCACCGACGGACCTGTATAGTGATATAGTCATGTTTCGGTTTTAGTCTGTGGGTTTATCGGTTTTCAAGAGACTATAGTCACTTTTATCGCGGTGGTAGTTTCCTCTCAGAGTGCGATTACAAAACGAGTAGTTCATTTGATGATAAAGCTGCAAGGCTAATAAGGTAGACTCATAATGCAAATTTATCTCTAATGCCACCTATTTCGTAACCGCTTCATTTATCAGTGAAAGCTGTTAAACTATTGTATTGACCAACCCTATTCATGGACAGCCTCCGTAGACTAGTGGTTGCGCCTTTGGCGTTGTATCCGGAGGTCGTGGGTTCGATTCCCACCCATGGCAAAAAATATTTGTACGTTTTTTTCTGTACAGTTTGTCATGGTCTAGGTGTTTATAAAATATAATATGTATTATATCGTTGCTTCTGGTACACATAGTACAAGCCTAGAGCTTAGTTTGTGACCAGAGCAATATGTGTAATTTGTCCTACATATTATTATTATTATTTTGTAAGTCTGCTTATCACCAGGTATATACAAAGTTATAAGGGTCAAAACTAGAAAGTGTTAATAAAATTTAGGTGATCAGATTATTTTTTAGGTGGGAGGAGGGTCTCTATAACTTCGTTAGGCCGAGCGACCGGCCTCGTTACCACCGCCTATACAGATGCAAAAACCGTCAAGTGACCTAGTCATGTTTCGGTCTTAGTCTGTGGGTTCATCGGTTTTCAGGAGATTACTGCATCGATTTCTTGTTGAGGTGGTAGTCTCCTTTCAGGGTGCGGTTACGAAATGGGATGGATTGACGATAAGGCAGCGAGAATATTAAAATATACTCGTAATTAAATTTGTCGCCAGTCGCCACCCATTTCGTAATCGCATCATTTAGCCGGCATAGTGGGAGCGGTCAATTTTGTTAAATAACAATTATTGATCGACCCCATTCATGGACTTTGTAGGTCTGCTCACCACCAGGTAGATACAAAGTTATACGCCGTGCTCCAATAAAAAAAATGGTTTTAGCTTCACTAAACCGTCATTACTATTTTATTTATTTATGATATTAATATATCCACCAGGACGACCGCTCCACATAAGCGCAGCGTATTCGGGTCGCATAGCGTGCGCCTACAAATGTGGATCCTCGTTCACCAGACCCAAGGCCACCAGCGTCTCCAACCAGGACGCCAGATTTGTGAACCTGAGCGTGTGCGTGTACGAGTGCGAGAGTACGGGCGGCGCGGAGTGGCTGCTGGAAGACACCATACCGCTCAAGAACGTCAGTCTGCCGAGGGTCGGCCTCAATACTGACACGCAGATAGACTTTTCCTATTTGCAAGATGCGTCCTTTGTTCAGAAACGACAGCGGTTGACTCAGGTTAGTGCAGTTTTTTTTTTGGTTCCTTACTCAGCAGACTTACCCCCGTATTCTAAGATGTATCCTTAACTCCACTTTACACTCAAGGAACGTCTGTCTCTTTCCACCAAATGTCAACTATAAAAAGCAAGTTGAGACAGACGCTGCTTGAGTGAAGAGTGGAGTTAAGGAAACGTCTTAGAATACGGGGGTTAGTGGGAGGAAGGCATTTATAACTACCGCCCATACAGATGCAAAAGTCGTCAAGTAACCTAGTCTTGTTTCGGTTTTAGTCTGTGGGTTCACCGGTTTTGCGGAGACTACAGCACCCCTAGCACGGCCAAGCCAATACAAGAGATAAAATCGCGAGCGGATGTCAAACAAAACAATTTTTTTATATCCGCCAATCAGGTGCAACTTTGCAACCCTCTGATTGGTTGATATTAAAATATAGTTACTTTTGACATTGGTTCGCGACTTTATATCTTGTCTTGGCTTGGCCGTGATAGGGGTGCTGCATTGATTTCTTGTCAAGGAGACAACCCTCCTTTCATGGCACGGTTACGAAATGTGAGATTGATGTGACGATAAACCAGCGATAATATTAAAATAGATTCATAATGCAAATACGTCCATGTTGCCGTTTATTTTGTAACCATAGCCGGCATAGTGGGAGAATAATATTAATTGTTAAACAACAATGTCTTGAGACCGCCTGGACGGCCTCAGCATACCCAGCGGAGGGGTTTTAGGCACTTATATTTATTTATCTTTATAATATAATATATATCTAATATACTGAAGAGTTTGGATAGACTCAATAACCCATCTACGAGAATATTATTAACATTTTCATAAATTGGTTTAGTGAAACTTGGACCTAAGCTTAACGTGTTTTCTTCGAGGCACTTAGTGGTGTTGTAATGACACATTAATTTATAAATTATTGTTTTCAATTAACGAGTTCTTTTGTTATATAATAAAAAAAAGTATAATATTATTCATGGAATTTTTGATAATTACCTTTTTAGGTATTACAGACGCTTTCACATGAAGAGAGTCGCAACAAACTGAACGGCGAAGGAGACACTGGCAAATCTGCTGGTCTTCTAGCTGTACCCTCATTCAGTACCCTGCAGTCTCTGCGGAGAAGTATCACAGAGAATGGGAACACTTGTCCGCTGACCCAGAAGCATTTGGTGCAACTAGACTGGGTGTCTAAGGAAGACGGCTCACATATACTGACAGTAGCTGTGGGGTCCAGGGTATTGATGTTTACACCAGTGTCCAGTGACTTGGCGCAGGCTAATATTAAGGTTAGTATTTTTTTATATTTTTTTTATTGGAGCACAGCATGTGACTTTGTATCTACCTGGTAGTAAGCAAAGTCCATGAATGGAGCCCTGCATGTGACTTTGTATCTACCTGGTGGTGAGCAAACCTACAAAGTCCATGAATGGAGTCGATCAATTTTTTTTTTATTGGAGCACGGCATGTGACTTTGTATCTACCTGGTGGTGAGCAGACCTACAAAGTCCATGAATGGGGTCGATCAATATTTTTTTTATTGGAGCACGGCATGTGACTTTGTATCTACCTGGTGGTGAGCAGACCTACAAAGTCCATGAATGAGGTCGATCAATAATTGTTCTTAAACAAAATTGATCGTTCCCACTATGCCGCCTAAATCCCAGGTAGCATTTTGACGTCCCTATGACGTCAATTACGTCGAGAATGACACTAAGTTGACGTCATAGGGACGTCAAAATGCTACCTGGGATGATGCGATTACGAAATGGGTGGAGACAAATACATGGCGACTTTGGGCTAATATGAGAATCTACTGATCAAATCGAACCACTATTCCCATGAAACCATATGTCGAAAATGAAAACAAATATTTGGCTGTATACAATTTGGTTGGGATTCCTTAAGGGTAGCCCGAAGGGATTCCTTGAGGGTAGCCCGAAGACTGAAGACTTGAGTTTCTATTATATTTTTTATAGTAAAGTTTATAGGATATTATTGTGAAAAAATTTACCAATTTTGTAGAATAAGCATTTCGTTGTGATCTTAAGTGTAAGAAGTGTAGTATTTTCGCAGTGTCTCAGTGTTTGTGTTATCTCAATGAATCCCTTAACCTTCGATAAAATGGCGGTACCAATTTTATCGTTGGTTTTTTCCTCTTCACTTGACATTGGCAGGACTATACCGTATGCTTTCATACGGTCATGTCGCCATTCCCTTTTTCTACCCCAGCCTTTTCCCAATTCCTTTCCATCCTATTATCCCACTTTCACAATTAATAAAAAAAGTTGTTTGAATTGATCAGTAGAACCTCATTTTAGTCCAAAGTATAACATTGGTATTGCATTGGTTCAAGGAATATTGAAACTTTGTAATAAAATCAACGAATTAAATTTATATACGTTTATTGATCATTAAATGGTTTACAAAATTACACTTAATAAATAAAATAAAGTAATTGAGCAAAATATTTTAATACAAATAATATAATGAAATAAGAATAAATTACAAAATAATTATATGGTAAGTCAAATTAAAACTATCGAATTGTATCATATTATACAATTAACTACATATGCCCTGAGGCTGTGACAGCCAAAAAGAAAACTTAAAATCTTAAAAATGCTTTTGTGATTAAATAAAACTTAACCTACTTTTAACAATATGCTAAAATTACGCCATACAAATATATAAAAAATTAAACAAATTTATAAAATTTATAAAATTTATAAAATTGGTAAAACATAGATTATCAAATAAAGATAAATTAAAAAAATATAATATGGAAGGTCCATAAATAGTTATTATAAACATCAGTAAATCTAATTTTATCATATTATATAATTTTATATAATTGCTCCTTAACTTTACGGCTAAAACTAATATACAAAAAAGATTTAAAATCTTAAAAATACCTACCTGTTTTAATAAAACTTTAACCTACTTTTAAGAATACCAAAGTCACGTCACACAAAAGAACTAACAAACAATAAAAAATAATACAACTTTATAAAATAGGTAAAACAGAGATCATTAAATAAAGCTAAATTAAATGATAATAATATGGAAGTTCCGTAGCTATTATAATAAATATGCAGAGAATATAATTTTATCATAATATTACATTTTATATAATCACCAGAAAGTCTGAGACTAAAACTAATATAAAAATACAATTTAAAATCTTAAAGATATCTAAATAAAAAATCTAATAAAGAAAAAGAATATACGAGTATAATACAACTTTGTAAAGCGATTATGAAATAAAATTAATTGAAAAAATATTAATAATATGAAAGGTAAAGGTATTAAGCTATTATTAACATGCAGATAATCTAATTTTATCATATTATACAATTTTATATAATCACTACATAAGCCTAAAACTAATATAAAAATCATTTAAAAAAAAAAAACATTAAATACATAAAAAGTATCATTTAAGGAAACCAATCCGTTTCTCTACAACAAAAACAGTATTCTGGTTATTTATCCATTTGCTTTAATTAAAGCAAATGGATAAATAATCAGAATACTGTTTTTGTTGTAAAAATGATGAATCCCTAATGATCGGTTTTGCCAATACCAGTGGTCCCTCTATCACTGTATAGAGATAGAAATAGCACAGGATGGTTTGGTTACCTTAAATTAAACTTAGTCAAGCTTCATTTCAGGAAACAACTCATGTGCATTGAGGACAATACCAATCACCGTCCGGGGCTATGTGTATCCCTACACAGTGATAGTGGAACCACTGGTATGGGCACTGCTCGTTATCACAACCAATCATTGGGGAATCATCATTTTTACCGCAAAAGCAGTATTCTGACTCCCTTACAGTTTGTGGAATTTCCTCTAATTGCACTGCTGTAACTCTAAGGTCATCCACCTCTTCTTCCGAGTCCGAAACATACAAATCATTTAATAACAGTTCTGTATTAACTTTTTTTTTTGGTGGCTCATCAATCATTACTATTTCAGTGGAATCCTCTTCACTGTTATCAAACCCAATATCCGGAGTAGGCAGCTTAAAACATATATGTGCTCCATATGTCCATTTTTTAATAGGACATTTGGAGCACTTTTGTCCTTCGGTCCCATGCTTCCAATACAAGTGTTCCAGTAGTACTATATATGTACCGTATATAGATCGACATGCTGCACATTCAAAAACTATTCTCATCTCGTCTATATGGTCATCGTATTTCATCTGAAACAGAATTTACTATTTAATAAATCAGATTTTAATGTCTATTCTCAAAAAAATATATTAAAAAATCATGTAAATCTTTACAGATATTTATGAATAGTCAAAAAACTTAACAATAAGGTCTAGAGTGCGTTTGGTTAGGTTGCTATATATATATATATATATATATATAACCATTATAGATTAATTAATAAAAGGTACCGTGTCATTAAATAAAAATAAAGAACTACCCAACCGAACGCACGCTACATAACCAACTAGTGTAAGACTAGGTGGTTAGCTGATTGTCGTGTTGACGCCCATATAAACGTATTTCTATTATTACAAACAGGCTGTTACTCGTAATTTAAATATTATTATTTTTATGTTTGGGGTTGTACGTAAAATGACTGACAAAAATATTATTTTGTTCTGCGACAAACAGTAGTGGAGACATACTGGAAGTGCGAACGGTAATTTTCATGAAAATTAACTTTCGCCAGTTAATCTTTTGCTTAACTGGCGAATACCTTAGATCCAATTGGAATTTACATTAAATTCCAATTGGTTTTTTATATATATTATTGGAGCACAGCATGTGACTTTGTATGTACCTGATGGTAATTGTATTATTTTTAATATAGGGCATTTCACATATCCCTAAGGCCTTATTTTACTAAATAAATTGGGCAGGTATTAAGTGTGCATATCAAACTAAAATTTTTAATATTTTCCATACAAAATGTGTCAAATTTAGCTCCAGTTGCACCAAAGCATCCCTTAAAGTAATTGTAACGATTAAAGTTAAAAAAAAAAACAGTTTGGTGTAACTCAGCTTTAGCCTTTGATATGCAGTTGATATCTAGTTCATTTAGTTAGAATAAGGTCCCTGGTCACATATAAAACCAGGCATTTACTATGTATATACTAGAAACGACACCTTATATTTTATACTAGCTGTGCCTGTGGTTTCACCGCCCTTTAATTTGAAAGAAATCGGATCGAAAATGAAATATTTATATTATATTACTTAGCTACAATAGTAATATTACTTAGGTTAATAATATAATATATAGTTATAGTACAAATATATATAGTTTAATAATAATATAGTTTTGTTTTCTTTTTTGTTACTAGTTTTATTAGTTTTAATTTTTAAAATATTTTGTAAAATTGCCCTTACAGAGTTTATGTGAAATGCAATAAATATTAATAAATAGCCCATATTACTCGCTAATAATAGAGGTAAAAGAAATAAACAAATCGAAAAAAAATCGGTTTGATTTAGTTTTGAAATTTATCCGAAACGATCAATCAAATCTTTCCCCTGCCTTCAAACCGCGCGATGGACCCGGCACCCGCATATCTAAGAACATTGTCTCCCTATCTTTATAATATTGTAAATGGGAATGGAAACCACGACTTCCTGATATAATGCCAACTAGTGAAACCACTTGACTATAAGATCATCATATAAGACTAGAAGATATTTAGCATATAAGAAAACTATTTGAATTATTAATATTATTTCAGTTCCATAGTACAGTTACAACAAGATAAAGCCTTACAGGACATATACAGTGCTTAGGTGTTTATCTTGCTGGTGGAAGACATTGAATATATAATAAAGATATTAAACACATTGAATAGTAAGGCAAGCTAGTTTTAAAGCAATAAATGCAATGATCGTCCACTGTATAAAAAAATGCAATAATTATAATATTAAATATATATTATATATTTAGGACTGAACAGTTTCGTATCACGGGTATTTATTTCTAGGTGCGGTTACAAAACAAGCCGTTGATTTGACAATAAAGCAGCTAGGATATTAAAATATTTAACAACGAAAAAAACGAAACGAATGGACGACAGTCATGGACTTTGTAAATCTGTCTAACATCAGTTACATACAAAGTCAGATGCCGTGCTCCAATAATTGTAATAATAAAAAAATGCAAATAAAAACAAAAAATAAATAAAGTGGTGATAAAGGTAAAAATCAAGCAAAATAAAAAATTACCTTCTTCGCAGGTGGACCCTGCAAAAAGGACTCATTTTCTTTATACTCAAAGGTAAAACCCATTTTCACGCACTTCACTACACACACAAGATCCGTCACAATATGTTGACTGTTCAAAAGTTCGTAATTAAATGAATGAACTTCTACTAGACCTGCTTATTTATACTTTGAAATGGATCTAAAAAACTCATTAAACAATTGGTAGAGAGCATAATGAGGTGTTCGGGTGATTAGTTCCCGAAACCCCGAGCCTCGGCTACTGCTAGAACAATAGATTGGCAGGCCGGTCCAGTTTTAGGTAGAAATGTTAATCCTTTTATTGTTTTACCCGCCCGCTTCCCCGGGCAATCTTCTACCTGTAATATGCTTTGGAGGATTTCAACGCAAATGTTGTACTTCAAAATATTTAAATAATAAAATTATATTAAGAAATATTATTTATACATGTTAAGAATATGAGTACTTTGATCTCTAAATAATATTTTAAAGAGATTTCATTTCATAGAATTCATGAAAGTCCGTTTGATAATGTTTTAAGCGATTAAAAAAAATACTACGTAACTCTGCTTTAGCTATCATATTAACGTAGTAACTTATTTTCTACCAATAGGAAAAGTTTATTTATACCGTTTTTATAAATAAAGCGATCTTATTGGTGGTTCCTCGCGTATTTACGTTACGTTAATACGATTGCAAAACTCATGTTAGAGTCTCTGACTAGAGAATATATCAATAATAAAATAAAATCCACAAAAATCAGATAAGTGGCACACAGTGGCGTACAGACAGACAGAGAGACGTTGCATCTTGTATGTATTAGACTGTAATTCTATTTAAAGAATAATCTAATAATTAGAGAATGAAAAATAACTATGGTATGGCTAAAAAGCGGACCCGCCTGATATCAAGGTTAAGCTGATGACAACAAGGCCGGACCTTGGATGGGTAATCGCTTTGTACAACGAGGCTATTTCATCATAAACACCACAACAAGCTCGCCACTTGTTAGGTGTTGCCTTCGAATACCATCGACAAATGGACGGGTAAATCCCTCCGCTGGGTACCCTGAGGTTGTTAAAACGGTTCTCGGGAGCCAAATAGACACAAATGGTATTTATTTAATTCATTATTATGGTATATCAGAACTTCAAAACCCCACCAACTAAAATTTGATAAACTTTTTTAATCAAAGATGTGTCTGAAAATAACCACTATCATGCCTGAGATTACAACTAATTAAAGTAAAATGAATTTATCAAAATTATAATTGTAGACACAGATATTTACAGACATTCATTTATTTATTCACTATGGGTCCCGTGCATTAATTTGTAAAGTAATTCAACCCTAAAAATATGCGACAGATCCCATTAACGTATAAGCTATTTATTTTCTGACTATATAATTAGCTAAGTAAATTTGTCCAAGCTGCTAATGGATGGTTCTAATAATACACTATGTGTAATAGTCTTTAATCCTTTCCTATTACTGAAGAAAACTTTTTTACAATTTATAAAGTTGTAAAACCGTACTTCCTTCTAAAAGAGAATAAAAACTTTAAATTCACCTCTCAATATAGATAGTATACATACAAATTAATATGTATTTATTATTTATATTAGTGACTGATGTAGTAAATGACGGAGATTAATACATCTTTAACAGTTTTAAAGTGAAATACGTATATTATTGTTCTTCCTTTTAAAACAAATAACGAAATATATTCGACTGAGATAACTTTTATCACGTCGTTTCTCAAGTAATACCAACATAAATCGGAACGCTACAAGTTTTTATAGCATTCGCAGAAATCAGATACTCCGCTATATTTTTGTATGTTTCTTTAAAAACAGTATTATGCAGAATTACCATTAATAATTATGGAAGATATTTCAGCTATAACATTTTAATGTTGTTACTCAAAAAAATAGTTCTAATAATTTCCGCAATATGGCGTCGGTTTTTGTTTTACTAGTTACCTACTTATTTATAGATGATTAATCAAATAATTTCTTTTTAGGCTAATACAAAAATACTGACATACCCATTTATAACCGATGGGCAAACAATCTTCTTTACCTATTTAAATCAATAGTTTTAGCTGAGATAATAAGCTCATAAGTGTGAACTTAACTATGTAATTAATAACTTTACTTAATTGTTGTCTATGTATAATTAATCGTTTGTGTGTATATTAATTACCATAATGAGTTATTATGATGACGTCACCATTTGTAGGGTTCTGAAAAAAAAACTTATATCGAGACTGGTGTATGTTTGTCTGTTCTGTATGAATATCTTGAGGAACACTAGTCCGATTTACTTGTTGGGTAAAAACGGTATAAATCAAAACTTTCTATTAGGTTTACGTGGGAGACCGGAAGGTCTCTATAACTTCGCTAGGCCAAACTTCCGGTCACCTTACCGCTGCTCATACAGATGTAAATTCCGTCAAGTGACCTAGTTATGTTTTGGTTTTAGTCTGTGCGTTTACTTACCAGTTTTCGTTTACTACTCCTTCAATTTCTTGTCGAGGTGGTAGTCTTCTTCAGGCAAGATTGAGGTCAAACGCAGGATCTGTTTATAATAATAATAATAAAAAAAACGTGAAGAACGACCTAAGTCAAAAAGAAAAATAAGACATGTATTGGAAGAAAGCTATAACTGCTTATTTGAACATTGTTTTTGTATAAATAAGGTTTTTGTTATGACAAAACATAAATATTGAAAGGAAAATAATATGATTACAAAAAATTAAAACATTTTTGAAACAAAACAAAATATCGGAATCATTTTCCATAAAATTATATGATTTGAAATCAAATAATATAGTATCTAATACAAATTACTATTAGCTACTAGTTGGGTATATAAGGGGGTTTATTTTTAACTCTAAAACTAAATATCCGTTTTTTTGTCAGGCAATGAAGGAATCCATGAACAACAACCGCCCGATACTTCGCAAAGCATCCTCCCTTGCTGTACCCATGTACGTGGAAGAGATACGATGGATGCAACTGCGTCGGATAGACCTCAGAACTGCGGACGGGTTGCCTCCCCTGCCCATGCAAATATCTTGGGTCAGAGACGGCATCCTGGTGGTCGGAATGGACTCGGAAATGCATGTCTATTCCCAGTGGAAACCTGAAAACCAACAGGTTTCCACTTTCACTGGGAACCAGGTATGTCTTTTACTTTTCAAACACAATTTTTGTTGTAATATAAACGACATTAATAATTTGAAATGTTAATTTGTTCATTAATAATATGACGTACAAATTAACGTTTCAAATACTATACTCAAACTTATATTGGTCATGAATAAAAACTCCGTCCTAAAGATGCTTTTTGTAGAAGCGAAACATGTTGACGGAGAATTTGCAATAACTATAATAAACTGGTGGAATTCCATTATTTAATATAATAATATAGTTAATATTATTATCCGCCTGATGCAATCAATTATATTAATGTTTTTACAGAATATAATACCATTCACGTAAATCTGTATACTTCAATTTTTATTCTTAACAATACATACGAGGGTGCATCCAAAGCGCATTTCCGATTAAAACTCTATTTCGAAAATCTAATTGTATACACGGTTTTCTAATATGTATTGTAATGTAGGAGCTGGAAGAAGGAAGCGAATCTCGTGCCCTTAGAGACAGCGATTTGCGTGTGTCGGCACCGCATCTGCAGCGCGCTTCCTCCATAAACCTACAGCTGTTAGAAAGGGACGCGCGACGCCGAACCAAGCTGCAACCGGATCAACCACAGGTGGGTGACGCGTGTTTTGCAGAGCAGGGTTGAATAAATAAATAAATAATATTTCTAAGAACATGGTATATAAGTTGTTACATTATTTTCGTTTAACATGTCCTACCATACATTGGTGTGAAAATTATGTATAGTTATAATTAAAAACGTACACCATACACAAACCATAGATTAATTGACACAAACTGAAATAACACTACTTCCATAGTACCGTATAAATAACACTACTTCCATAGTACCATATAAATAACACTACTTCCATAGTACCATATAAATAACACTACTTCCATAGTACCATATAAATAACACTACTTCCATAGTACCATATAAATAACACTACTTCCATAGTACCATATAAATAACACTACTTCCATAGTACCATATAAATAACACTACTTCCATAGTACCCTATAAATAACACTACTTCCATAGTACCATATAAATAACACTACTTCCATAGTACCATATAAATAACACTACTTCCATAGTACCGTATAAAATTTACATCTTAACACAGACTAGGTAAATAGAATCATGTCAATTTTAAACATTAGTGATTGATTGAAATCATTGTTGTTTTAATTTTTTTTAAGGAGATTGTAAAGTAATCACATGCATGCTAATATTGTAAATGCTAAAGTTTCGAGTCTGTCTGTCTGTGTTAGGTTAATTCCTGAATCTGTTATTTTGTTAGGAGGTAAAAAAAGTTCCTTTCTTTATATAATATGTTGGACAAATTACACGTATTGCTCTGGTCACAAACTAAGCTCTAGGCTTGTACTATGTGTACCAGAAACAACGATATAATACATATTATATTTTATAAATATGTATTAATATCGTTGTTTCTGGTACACATAGTACAAGCCTTATATGACGATAAGACGTAAAAGAACTAAAATGATCTAAACTAGCGGCGGATAAAAACTAGTAGTTAGGATTTTTTCTACTCTTTTATAATAGGCTATAGGAGCCAGCTTTGTGTAGCGGAGTATTGGAATCTTACATAGCATTTCTAATGGAATGTTTATTTTCTTATTTTATAATTTACTATCTTTTCCCCGCGGTTTCATCGCACGAAACGCGATCTTTTTTTTTCTTTAAGTCCCTAACTAAAGTATGAAATTTGACATTCAAAGTACATTTAAAGGAACACTTATAGTGAAACACCGGTGTCAGTAAATCTTTCTGTCCACATCAAATTTCTCTAAAACTATATACTGGGGGGCAATTCTCGCGCTTTCGACATTCATCTCGATTCGATATTTTTGAACGAAAATGTCGAACATTAAACGAAATAAATATATAATATGTATTATATCGTTGTTTCTGGTACACATAGTACAAGCCTAGAGCTTAGTTTGTGACCAGAGCAATATGTGTAAATTTAAAAGAAAAAATTATATTGAATGAAAAATGACATATTATGACATTTTTCGTTCAAAAATATCGAACATTAAACGAAATAAATAATAAATATACAAATATTATATCGAATCGAGATATATGTAGAAAGCGCGAGAATTGTACCTGGTCTAATTTATGTTTGTAGATGTTGTTGACGCTATCTAATAGGGTATTATAATTTCTTATTTCTAAGAAGTTATTGAACCGATTTTATTAAAAAAAAAAAGGTTTGTAGGTATTCATTCAAACATTAAAACTAAATTAATATAAATAGGTACCGAAACGTAAAAAAATTTTTGAGAAAAAAATTATTAAAACCCTCGCGAGCGAGTTTTGCACTTGTCGTTTTTTTTTAAATTCATGGTACCTTTTGAATGGAATGTTTAATAATTCAAAAAGTAATTCATAGGTACTGAAACAACCTCGAATATGAAGCGATTTATTTATCTGAATCTATAAGGATTAATACCAAGGTACTAAAGACGTGGTCTAGTTTCTACTGGCTATTAACTTTTCATACATAAATAAGTTGTTATAGTGACATAACTATAATAGTTGGGCATAGGTACCGCGAACCTATTTAAATCTGTAGTACATTATTTTGTTCTATCATCAACAGTTTTCGCAGCGCACTCGGTGTAAAGAAATTTATAGGTATTTTTTTTTACATCTTTTTATGTCTTGTTTTCTGTTGATTAAATACTTACTAAAAATCTTTATAGGTGTAACAGTAGGTTGAATAAAATTACTGATCTACTTAAGAAACTTTGCCAATTACTTGGAAGCCAAGCCATGAAAAAAATACCTGACCGACAAAAGGCATTAGCAATAAAACCTCAACAGATTATGTAAAATATTTTTACTTATTTAAAACAATAGGCTTTAATTTTACCATTTATGAAA
The DNA here is from genome assembly GCA_947458855.1 of Monopis laevigella. NCBI lineage: Eukaryota > Metazoa > Arthropoda > Insecta > Lepidoptera > Tineidae > Monopis > Monopis laevigella. Next base: position 17,103,140 of record OX381593.1, read on the forward strand.
GTTTGGTGGTTTATTACTTAATTACTCAAAAATGGATGACGAATGGTTTTACAGGTAGTGTAAAGCGGCTTACGGATAAGTTATAGAAACAATTTGTACTCTGAATTTTATGGCGAGTTAAAAAATATATACTGTGTTTTATAACAAACTATGTTTCGTTTATTTGCGGTTATTCATTTATAGAACTTATTTTATCCATACCCTTGCAGGAATAATAATTTTGAACAGTTTCACAAGTTACATTTGGTTATGCTCATGTGAAAAAGGTTCCAACTAAAAAAAAAAACAAAGTTGTGAAATATGTTGTGTTTGGTATTGATAAGAAAAATTTACTACTTTACTTTTTTAACAACATAAAAATGTTCTTTATTTTAAAACAAAAGACGAACCTTTCAAACAAAAGATTTATGTAAAAGTAGTTATCCATATCCTGATATTTGCGGACTGAAACAGTGAATAAAATGTTTTTTTTTGTAACGTCAAGAGTAGGCACCGAGACCACCTAGACGGCGTCAGAGTACCCATCAGAGGGGTTTCATCCTCACTTCGTCGTAGCCCGTGGTATGACTCTACACCGAACAAGTGTCTAGCTCGTGTAACTGGGACCGATAGCTAAACGTGGCCTTGGAGGCACTTTATAGTGGTGTTATCAAACAAATGTACATTTATTAAAATTAAAAACTCATTGATAAACACTGGGGACCTAAAGTTTTTAGTTCGCCGGTATTGTTAGTCTGTCGAGATTGTAACCCGTGTAGGGATCAATGCCACACATATATATACCCATTGTAAAACTTTTATTTTGGAATATAAGGATTATTATTATTGATAGAGTTTGGCCAACGAAAGTTGAACCCAGAATTTTTGTAGCGATAACACTACCAAAAGAGTCATCATGACTTGGCTGAATAACTTGTTTCCAAGCCATAATAATTTAAAAAAAAAAGTCATCATGACCGCTGTCATAGCGCTTTTGACATAATCTTTTGGCAATTCATACATCGGCCGTACTATTCAATGTGGAATGCTCTACCAGCTTGCTTGTTTCCTTCCTCTTATAACCTTTAAACGAAGCGTGAATAGGCATCTTAAGCCGGCACAATGATGGGCACCAGCGGTGCACCTGTATGCATCCGCTTATTGCTATCATTCCTGGACATTGCATACTGCTTAACATCAGGTAGATGCAAGGTCACATGTTAACTAGTCAATATTTTTTTAATTTGCCGTGTTTTGCTAGCTTAAGCTCTCGTTGGCCAAACTATTTTGGTTGAGAAAAAAATACAGAAATAAAATCAGAAGTCTCCGAAGGCAGTTCAGACTTGTCTAATGTTTTCGTATCGTTAATTTCAGCCACTACTAGACTACTTGCCGGACTACGGGTTATTCGAGGCATCACAAATGGCCTGTCCAGTTCTGCCGCAGTACCATCCCAAGCAACTCATGGAGTTACTCAACAGCGGCAAAATACGATGGGTCAAAGCTATTCTGGCGCATTTGGTCAGGTAAGTTATACAGTGACTTTGAAAGGTTGTGCTTTGGGCTAATATGAGGCTGCACTGAACTAATAAATAAGCTTTTGCCATGGAAATATGTGTCGCAAATGAAAACTAAAAAAAAACTCCATACAAATTGGCTTATAAATGTTATCATTACTAGTTTGTATGAAAAAACTTGTTTTTTTATTTGTGAGACATGGTTCCATGGGAAAAAATATACTTTATTTGTTAAATAAGACCTTTAATTGCTGAAAGTACAACCTTTCAAAGCCACCATGTACATTGAAACGGTAACCTTGTATATATGTTTTTTTGAAACACCATGTACCAAAAATCCTTATATACCTACAACGTTTTACAAAGTGTTCTACTTATAAAACATAACCAATTTTCGCTATGGGACCCAAATCTGATATGGCTAAAGAAATGGGACTTGTCTAAAAATAATGGAATAGCAGTTGTTTTCGCTATGACAGAGTTGAACCCACCGTGAAAGTTATTCATATATAAGGTAGAACAGTATGTAAAAGGTAATATTTCAAGTAAGGGGCTAATGTAATCAATATTATGTCAATTAACAGATGCATTAGTGGAACCTACAGCGGTCGCAATTCGCAAGGAGAGGAAGACAGTCTCTCCAGACAGGTATACAGTTATCACCAAAACAACAAATCTATTTGCTATTCTATAAAAAAACTTCTATTGTACCTAAATCATTAGATTTGATAAATAAATTACTTGATAGAACTCATTAAATTAAATTATTGACTAATTAATATTTTTAAGCACATATTCACTTAAAAAGATTTCCTCACTTTTGCATGATTAAAGCACTTTTGTGAGCACTGTAATTAATATACATAAGCTTATAAAAAAAAAAAATTAAGAATCTACTGGTTTAATTACTATTTTAATTGTAAATAAAATGATTTATGTATTTCGAATACACTTTTGTAATCTAATATTGGTGCGTTTTATGATTATTGAAAATGTACTGACTTAAACGTTCTTGTGGTTAGAGTGGCAGAAAATATTTTAACCACAAGTTATATTAGAGTTTAACAATACCTTAATAATAGTTGGTATTACTATAAATGTGAGTTCGAAATAAATAAAACGCAAAAATTATTTAATATAAATTTGTCACTGACCATATACTTACAAATTACATTACTATTTTAAGGAATGCTGATCTAAATATTGCGCCGCCATTGCTACTTGTGTTTGTCAGTTCGTTCCCGCACAATGAACGTGAGAGGAACGAACGAACGAAGGAATGAAAGACACCTCATATGCACACATCACTATCGACTCGCTCAATTAGAACATTTTATTTTAATGGTTTTTAAATTGTTTATTAAAACTGGGAGAATTGAGAATTTTAAATCACAACCATAATCATAAATAATAGCCTGACTTCCATATCGGTTGCATATACGTTCATTATTTATATTTTAAGTCTACGCCGAACACTGAATTGGCTTTTACATGCATACCAAAACACAATACAACTATTGTCTTTCACATTTTAGTAGACGCAATAAATTGGTATCAAGTAGGTACGTTAATATTTTAAAAGGACAAAACCTTATTTAAAGCTACGTATTATATAAAGTACCTTTCGAAACATTAAACGGCTTCAGATACCCAGTTAAAAGATTTTATTCCAACCTCATTGAATCTGAAGATAAGTCCACATCGAATAAGTGGAAAGTTCGTATGTAAATATGAAATAATAAAATAGGCGTCAATTTTCTTTCCATTACAATATCATTCGTTAAAAAAGATGTCGGGTCTGTTTTCATAGCCGGACTTTATACATATTCTTATATTATGATAAACTCCTATAATCGTCTATTAGGTTGCTATTGAGTATTTTTTAAGAATCTTTTTTGTACATGTAAGTTCTTTTTCTGCATCCCTAGGTCAAGACTATCAAAGTTCTAATTCTTTAAGTTACGTATCAGCCGAGTAGTTAAATATAGGTACTAATTTATTAATATAAAAAGCTATAAAATTATTAGAGACTAATAACTATTTATTTGTCAAATTACGACTTAAATCTCTTAATTTAGATAATAATTAATAAGCTACTAGAGTCAAGGCAGGTAGTGATGGAAAAAAGGCTTATAATGGTCAAATAAAAAAGATATAGAGAGCGATAAGTGTGCATATGCGGTGTTACATGACGCCCGGCGCGTATGTTACAGCGCGGCTGGTCACGTTCGCGAACGCTCTCGGTGTCGTTTGCCACGGGAGCCGCCTCGCCGCTTGATGGCCACGCTCAGGTAAATGCTGGGCTTTATGCTGCTCTCTATTGTCTTTTGTCTATTTATTGTTTTCTTTAAACAGCTGCAAGTCTAATAAGAACAATAGGCACTGAAAGAACAAGTGATAATGCCGACAGCAGGTAATATTAATTTTAATCCTTTAAATTTAAAACAATACACTTTCTATGTAGGTGGTTTTGAGAATACCACACTTCGAAGCTATTTTGTACAAACAAAATGGCAGCCAAAGATTAAGATGGCGGCTATTATGAATACTCGTAAAACTGATAATTTTAGGGAAAATATACCTCGTGGCTCAATTTTTGTAAATCAAAATGGCGGCATCCGATTAAGATAGCTTGTTTTATTTGGCTCTCTATTTAGCATTAACAGCAAGTTATTGTGAGAGCAAGACATATTCTAAACCATCTTTTAAAAGTAATTTAACTGATATGTTTTTAGCATTATCTCTATTAATTAATTAATTATACAAAAGTTAAATATTAATTAAAATACTTATTGCTAAATATTAATATCATTGGCTGAATGATTAAGCTTGAAGCCTCGTTATCTTAATATGCATCCAGCCTTGTGTTTGTTACAAAATTATTTACAATATTAGAGCTGTTTCTATTTACTTTTAAATTAATTTCAACAATACCAATGCTTCAAAGTTGCTTAAAATATGACCAAATTTATAAGTTCATATAATCAAAACCAACCGCGGTATCGTTGACGCGGTTGTAATTTTATTTAAATTATATTTTAAACAACTAAATAAATTAATAATGCATTTGATAAGTAGAAGGTTGACATATGTCTTATTACTGGAATCAAATTTTTATCTTTTTTATCTTTTATCATACTTTTCGCAACAGTGGGTTACATGCTCGTGTTTAATGATTCGCTTTCATCGGAGCTTTAAAAACACCGGAATGTAATGCAAAATATACACTTTGTTCAGACAGTGTTTGACAGATTTTTAACTTTTACCCGTTAAAGTAATTGTAACGATTAAAGTTAAAAATGGCTTCGAATGTACCAGCTGTCATTCGGCTTTCAAAATAAAACTGGTACATTCGACGCCATTTTTAACTTTAATCGTTACAATTACTTTAACGAACACTTTGGTGCAACTGGAGCTAATTGACCAATTCCTAACTAATTGTGGTGAACACATTGATTAATTGCATCTATACGCATAACATATAGTGGAGGAGCGCGCTGTTTTAGATAAGATTGTTATATCCACCTTACTTGCTTTTTTTTAAATGAAAATCAACAAATTTAAGGGCTCTGTAGGCGACTTGTATGGGCGATACAAACGTACTTCCAATGATGTAATTTCGAATGCAGTTTTCTTAAGGGATTTTGGTCATTCAGCAAGGATGTTTGCAAGTAAAAATATTAATAAAATAAAATAAATCATTGGCGATATTCTGCTGCAGTTGGCGCTGCTATTGCTTGACCCATTTTATGTGTTTGTGGAGTGGTCTCTAACATAAGGAAGCTAAAAGTGTAGAAAATTATTAATGATAACGGCTATGACTGATTCCAACACAGGGGACCTGTAGCGCGGGAGCCAGGGTCACTCCATCCATTCTTGTGCCTAACTAAACCACTTTGTATTTACGTTTATGAGAATGTGTCAATAAAGAGTTTATTTGTCTATTTATTTTGTAGAAACATCACATCTACCTACGCTATTGAGCGTAAATTTTTGTAGTTTATATATATTTTTTTGATTGAGACTTCCTGTTTTTTAGATCAACCATTTAAAGCAGTTTTATTTTTATTTTGGCGTAATAAAAGTCCGTACCAAGATTATTTTTGTTAAGAACATAAGCCTTTATCCTGTATTTTCTCTACTGTTTTGTATGTTGCTTATTTAAGTTGCAAAGCCTCAAATAATTTACAAAATAAACGTATTTCAAAGAAATGTAGACTCAGCAGTCAGTTTCAAATTGTATTCCGATCTTCATCGCGTACAGTTTCACCAACTTAACTCTAAACCGAAGGATTCGTTACCGTCGTTTTAAATGGAATTGGAGAAATCTAAATATATATATAACTCAAAGGTGACTGACTGACTGACTAACATAGTGATCTATCAACGCACAGCCCAAACCACTGGACGGATCGGGCTGAAATTAGGCATGCAGGTAGATGTTATGACGTAGCAATCCGCTAAGAAAGGATTTTGATAAATTCTACCCCCAAGGGGATAAAATAGGGGATGAAAGTTTGTATGAAAAAAAAATAACTATTCCACGCGGACGAAGTCGCGAGCACAGCTAGTATTATTATAAGTATCATTCTAAGTTTAGTTTAGTTATTATTTCTAGACGCTTCAAAATTATTTTTTTTGTTCTATAATATTAAAATATTTTGTCGACCCAGCTAGTCGTTAAGAAGCCAGGAAAAGTATTTGCCATCTCTAACGACTAAAAACGTGTAAATGTTGTTTTCAGTGATATTAAAGTTTTTTTTTTAATGAAAAAGAAACGTAGAGGTGTAAATAATAGTGACTCCATTCTAATTAGATAGTCTTTTTATAAAAAAATGTATTAACTTTTGAAAAAACACCCAAGATTCTAAAAATATTACTTAAGTTTTTATTTCAGAACTTAATATTTTTTTTTATAAATAAATCATGTAATTAGTATTGAGTAAATAAAATCTACACCTCCATGTTCTTTATTAAAAAAAAACATTATTATTTACACTTAATGCCAGAAATTAAATTAAATCAGCAACAAAAATATTGATATTTTTTACCCAAACTTATTTTTATATTTAACATTTTTTTCGTATTATGAGCGAGTATTCCTACAGCGTCTACACTTAGGGTTACAATAGGTTCCCTTTATTTTTATAAACAGAACAAATAAACATTTCCTATTGGTGGGATCCCCAACTTTAGGCCCCAACACTCATGGTAAAGAAACATAATATTTATTGTTTTTGTCCCAGGATAAACGACTCAACGTTCGCAATAAATAAAGGGTATCGGAGAAACTCAAATAATAGTTAAAATTAATTGATTGTATAATATATAGATAACAGAAGATATTCAGCTGGATTATGCCGAAATAACTTCGGTGCCTCCCCTACCGCTGTGGACCTTGCTGGTGGCGGATAAGGAGACACCTCACCACCCGTCCACTGCTCAAGATGCTAAGGTAACTAAAGGATCTAAGTTTAGTTCTTTATTTTCTACGTCTGTTTTGTAACCGCATCCTAAACATTGCATTGGGAACCACTGTTGTAGAATGATTCGTCGAAAAGACCTATGTTTTTTTTTTTTGATAACTTGTCTTTATTTTTTTAATACAGTTTCGTAATAAAAGGTTAAACTAATATACATATACATGGTGACTTTGAAAGGATGTACTTTGGGCTAATATGAGGTTCTACTGATCAATACGTACAACTTTTCCTATGGAACCATGTGCCGCAAATGAAAAAAAAAATGCCTTCTCCATACAAACTAGTAATGTTAAAATGACCAATTAGTATGGGGAAGCCAACATTTTTTTTCATTTGCGACACATGGTTCCATGGGAATAGTTGTTAGATTTCATCAGCAGAACCTCATATTAGCCCAAAGAACATCCTTTCAAATTCACCATGTGTATGTACGCGATGGCCGACTTAGGCTAAATTGTACCAAAGTGTCTGTTAATGTAATAAACAAATTTATTTTGTAGTTCGAATGACAGCGGGTACATTCGACGCCATTTTTAATTTTAATCGTAACATAACTTTAACAGACACTTTTGTACAACTCGCCTTAGACCTTGAGACTAAAAATACTACAGTTTTTAAGTCACTGGTTCAAAATATTGAACTCATTGGTACTTTCCCTGTACCTTTCTTACCTTACATACCTTGAGGTATGTTCTTATTGGTAAATACCTCGGTGTGTACCAATGAGTTCATCTAAATAGTTTTGTATATTTGTTTTGACAACACCACTCTAGTTCCTCGGAGAACACGTTAAGCTGTGTCGGTCCCTGTTTCACTATACCAACTTGTAAAACTGTTTATAGAATGTTTATTGAGTCTATCCAAACACTGCAACGAGCTGACCTCTTGTTCGGTGTAACCTCAGAATTCCATCGGCTACGAAGGTGGTATTCTTTGTTGAGTAGGGGCAATAATACCACACCATGGCACTCGCCTCGCGTACAAAGGCACTTGTATTGATACATAATAAAATTGTTCTTTTCCAGGACTATAAAGAATTATTTGACGGAACTGCGGACGTGGAAGAGGATTTGGACACGTTGCTATTGGCTGACGAAGATAAAGAGCGAGATAGACGACCTTCTATGCCGGAACGACAAGCACTTTCACATTTTGGACTGCGACAAGGTATGTTCTATAACTTACCAAAATGTCTAGAACGTCAGATTTTTTTTAAACTTCTAGCATAAACCTTTTTTTTTTGAGGAGTGTCATTTATTATGATTTTGTTTCTAATACTACAATTTCTTTGTTTTATTAAGAGGTAGGAAGGAGGTCTCTATATAACTTCGGTACCGACCCATCGGTTTCGTTACCGCCGCCATTTCTATTGGCGGTGGCAAAAGACAATATTTCGTTTTTAGTCTATAGGTTCACTAGTTATGAATAACTGTGGTATAGAATCATCTATGGACTTCATACGTCTGCGTATGAGCAGGTACATACAAAGTTATATACCGAGCTTGACCGCCTCCGTAGACTAGTGGTTGCGCCTTAGACGTTGTATCCGAAGGTCGTGGTTTTGATTCCCACTCATGGCAAAATAATATTACTACGTTTTTCTGTACAGTTTGGTATGGTCTGGGTGTTTATAAAATATAATATGTATTATATCGTTGGGTCTGGTACACAAGTACAAGCCTAGAGCTTAGTTTGTGACCAGGGTAATATGGGTGTAATGACCTTCATATTATTATTAGGTATATCTGTTGAAGCTAGCAACACCTGACTTTCGTCAAACTTATTACCTGTTTCCCTTCCGAGCTCGGCATCCACTTTTTATTGTATTTTGACTTAAGTTCGTCGTTAAAGTTGTCCCTATATTTTTTTTATTATTTTTCATGAACTTTCCCTATAGGAAAAGAAAATAGGGAATGAAATTGACATTGTATACAATGTCAATTTCAGAATAGAATAAAATAAAGAATAGAATATAAATATTTTATTGCAGTAAAATGTTTTACAACACCACCATTTCTAGCATGCATTTTTACAAAATGTACAAGACAAGAATTCAACAAACATTGAATCAATTAAGTAAACATTTATAAATCGGACAACACAAAATTATATTCACAATTATTAATTTAAGTAATTTACAACAACTCCAACTTATTATAATTTAAACATTCCTTCATATAATATGCATTATCCATTAACCATCCTTTAATGTATTTTCAAATAAAAACATATTTATACTAATACAAATGTTTATTTATTTTCAGGTCGTCTCTTGTCTCGTCTTCTGACCCACACCCACTTGCCCGGTCTAAGTTCTCTGGACCAAATGCATTTGCTAGCTCTAGCAGACACTGTAGCCACGTGTGACGCCGACTTTGCCGAGAGACTGGCCGCCAACACCAGGGCGGATACTGTTCCCTCACAGGACGTGTCTCCAGGTCAGTGGAAACTCCTTTATATTACATTCATTATTTTTAATTTAGCAGACCTTAGATATTTATCTTACCCGGTCTAAGTTCCGCGTTATTTTGGCTATTTGTGATGAAGGCTTCTCGGATAGACTGGCCACCAACACCAGGGCTGATACTATTCCCTCACAGAACCAGTACAGACTAGTCTCCAGGTCAGTAGAAACTCTTTTATATAACATCCATTTTAGCAGATCTTAAATATTTAGCTAAGATCCCGGTCTAAGTTCTTAGGACTAAATATATTTGCCAGTATTGGCCTATACCTTGGCATTGTGATGAAGGCTTCTCGGATAGACTAGCTAATACTGTGGACAAACCATCAAGTCAGTTTGCAGCGGTGGATCTGGTGCTCTCAGTCCCCTATTACGCACACTAATACCAGCGTGTTTATCACCTAAATTCAATAAAAATGGAATAGACATAACTTTGACGAAGCTTTTTAATGAATTACAAACATGTTCCATTGTTTCATATTTAAACCAATTCTCATTCACATGTATAGACGCTGAAAGTCTACGATTTTATTAAATGTATAGATTTACATTAATATTCATATGATACGTCGACAGATTCCCTAGACGACTGCGGCCTTCGGTTCCTTCTCGCTATGAAGCACTACGGATACCTCCAGCGCTGCCTGCCGCTAGCCCAACGAGCCAGTCTGCAACGCGCGGGCGTGGGCACCGGCAACCTGGCCTGGGCCTTCCACTCGGAGACGCACGAACAGCTGCTGTCGCTCGTGCCGGGGTACTCCAAGGGCAGTCCGCGCTGGGCTACGCTCCGGGAGCTGGGTAACCCATCTTATGTTATATATAGCAAAGCTATACAGCTCTACCTGGCCTGGGCCTTCCACTCGGAGACGCACGAACAACTGCTGTCGCCCATGCCGGGGTACTCCGAGGGCAGTCCGCGCTGGGAATATCATTCGGATAACTCGAAAAAAAACATGTCATTCTGTGGTGTTACACACACTAGAATAGTTCCAATGAAGTGCGTACCTTCTGACTTCATCAGATGATGAATAATGATGATGAAACCGTAAGGAAGGTACCGGAACTCCGTAACGAAACAACGTAACCTAGCTGTGTTTGGGATTGTCATGAAATTAATTCTGACTATAAGTGGCGTATATTGGTATAAGCAATTTGATCTTGATTTAATAATATTTTTTTATTATTGTTTATTCATAAACCAATCTTACTCAATTTTACTGTACAGCTGGGCTGCTCCTTGTAAGTTATAATTACCTGTATTGGGAGCAGCCCGTCTCCTCATTAGTGATACTTAGTTACAATTAATCTACGTAGTTAATCTTAATCTATACAGTATTTTTTTATTGTATTGTATTAGATTTTGTTAACTAAGCAAGTATTAGTTTAAATTATAAGATCTAGTCGGTAACTGTAGATAATACATTTTGCAACAATAATAAAAATAATAAACACAATATAAGTAGGTATTAGTAATTGTTAGATGACTTCCATATATATCATTTTTTTAAAAGGGGTAGCTAAAATGTAACCGTTGATATTGTGTGACAGGCGTAGGCTGGTGGGTGCGCGGGCGGGACCTCCTCCGCACGTGTGTGGAGCGTGTGGCGCGCGCCGCATACAAGGAGAAGGCGGACCCGATGGACGCCGCGCTTTATTATCTGGCCATGAAGAAGAAGGCCCTGCTGTGGGGACTGTTCCGCTCGCATCGTGACGAGAAAATGACACAGGTCAATGTTTTATTTATTTTTATTTCCTTGTTAGTATTTAGACATTTTTGATTAAAACAAAAAAAAAAGTTTTCTTTCTATTATTTCTCCATAAACAAAATATCTTGCTATTATATATCGGTAAGTAGTTATTAAAATATGCATTTGGACATACAAACAAATATAGAGCATCTGAGTCGCATCATAAGAGTTTCTTAATTAAAATATATATATTATCATGGGTGCCTTTTATCATTACGGCGCCCGAGATCGCGTAGACGACCTCAGGTTGCCCAGCGGAGGTGTCTTTAATCCCATCTTAGCCGATGGTATGAATCTACACCGAACAAGTGGCTACCTCGTCGCGATGTTTGAATAGACTCAATAACCCATTTATAAACAGATTCACAAGTTGGTATATTGAAACTGGGACCGACAGCTTAACGTGCTCTCCGAGGCACTATAGTGGTGTTGTTAAACAAATGTACATACATTTTTAGATTGAAAACTCATTGTTACACAACGGGGTTTCAACCAGGGACCTAAGTGTTTTTAAGTCTAAGGTCTAACCAACTCGGCCACCACGTACCTATATAAAATTATTTATGGAATTTAAAAAAAAACTTATAATTAATACGTTTATTCGTTTTTGTTCCAAATACAGTTAAAATAAAACATCAAAACTGACTGCCCCCGTAGACTAGTATTTGCACCTTTGGCGTTATATCTGAAGGTCGTGGGTTCGATTCCCACCTGGGCTAAAAAAAACCTTTTACAGTTTGTCATGATTTGGGTGTTTATAAAATATAATTTTATTTAATTGTTGTCTCTGGTACACGTAGTACAAGCCTAGTTTGTGGCTAGAGTTAAATGTTTAATAATATGTAGCACAATTGCTACATATTATAAAAAAAACTTTATTTTTTAAAGGGGCTTTTGCCGTATGTCCATGTCAGCCCTAAAATATATTTATTAAGCTACTATTTCACAGTTTTTCGCAAACAATTTTGCCGAAGATCGTTGGCGTAAGGCTGCTCTGAAAAATGCGTACGCCCTTCTGGGGAAGCAGCGGTTTGAGCACGCAGCCGCGTTCTTTCTACTGGGAGCATCTCTAAAGGACGCCTTGGAGGTACGTATAATGTTCCACGTGGAACTCCACACCGTCCCAGTTTTTTTCCATCTTAATATCTCACTTTACATAAAATTCAATGAAATTAAAATATGACATTGGCAAAATTACGTTCAATTCGTAGAAGCCATTTACCAAAATATAATTATATCAACGTAGGATATTTCACACGCGTATAAATATTTTTGTATAATAAAATTAAAAAGGTTTAATTCTGCCTTCGAAAAAAACTCAACACAGAAAGATTAATGAATGACCAACAAAAATATTATTTAAATTATGAAAAATATTATTTTAATATCAGATTTTAATAAATTAATTGTGTATCAAAGGTGAATTTAACACATTTTATATTGGAATAATATTTTTTTTTACTTTATTATACATTTAATATGCAATTGATTTAGTAGATTATGGGTCCTGAACGACTACCTATTTGATTTTATGTTCATTGAGATGGAATTTGTGCCAAAGTGAAAGTTGTTCACATTCAGTCAACACCCCAAAAACGTTGTTTAAGGACAGTCGTGTTGATGCCAATGCAAACGTACTTCCAATATTTTTATGTGGGTAATTGTACGTAAAAATATTTCTGTTGTAATAAATGTTATTGTATTATTAATAATATTAAAAACAAAAATTCCAATACAGAAAGAATAATAAATACAATGCCCCAAAAAAATATTATTTTAATTCTAAGACAAAGGAGTTGAGAAAAACTGGAAGTGCAAAAACTTATATTGTATCGAGAACGCTACTTCGCGATTGCGAATTCAGTGTCCTTAATATGTATTATATCGTTGATTCTGGTATACATAGTACAATCCGAGAGCTTAGTTTGTGACCAGTACCATAAGTTTTTGCTAACTGTTTCTACTTTAGTCGCTAGCTATAAATAAAATCATTAATAATAATAATATTTAGGACAATTTACACATATTTTTCTGTAGCTTTACCACAAATTTTGGCAAACAGTTTTTACTATAGTCACTAGTAACTATACATAGGAATCAACCAATAAGAGAGGTTTATTAAAAAAATAAAGCGATATTATTGGTTGAAACTATACATAGGAATCAACCAATAATATCGCTTTATTTTTTAAATAATTATTTTATTTATACTCTATACTTCCTTATCTTCATCAAACCTTACTACACTCCTCAACAACACCAGCTTCAGATTAGCCACCAGCCTCCGACCTGGTACTAGCACTAATGCCCCTCATCGCTGCCGTTGTGGGGACTACGTCAATAAACTCGGTCATCATGGTCTCTCTTTTGTGCGGGTAGAGTACCTCGACATGCCACCTTAAATTATATTATCCGTCGGGCGTTTGTCGCCGCCGGAGTACCGGCAGTTTTGGAACCTAGAGGTTTATCACGCGACGACGGCAAACGCCCAGACGGAATGACGATATTACCATGATAGATGGGAAGACCTCTCGTATGGGGCGCAACCTGCGTCGATACACTAGCGCCGTCTAATGTTCCAAATACGTCAGTTAAGGTGGGTGCAGCGGCTTTTAAGGCAGAAAACCTCAAACGGCGCAAATATTTAAATCTAGGTACAAATTGCATATTTGAGCCGTTTGGGGTAGAGACACTCGGACCGTGGGGAACGGGTGCTCATGGTATATTCAAGGAGCTATTTAAAAGGCTCCTTGAAGTTACCCGAGATCCGAGGGCTGGTGCATTCCTTGCGCAGAGAATTTCCATTGCAATTCAACGAGGGAATGCTACCAGCCATATGGGGACGTTTCCCTGCTCCGGCAGCGATGTAGATTTAATGTTTTATTTTATTGTCAAAGTTATATAATAAATTTCCCCTTTTTTATACTCTTTATTATTAAATAACGAATGTATTTTGCAGGTGCTGATTAACCGTTTAGGAGACTTACAACTGGCCATGGTGGTGATCAGACTCTATGATCCTGACAACACATCTACTGAGAGCCTCAACAAATTACTTATGAATGAAATTCTTGGGTAAGCTATTATGGTCTTTAGGTAGTCGCGATACGGTCTATGGCCAATTCTTATTATCAACGGTAAAATCCATACAAAAATGTTAACATCCGTAACTGTTCTGCCATTTTTATTTGAGAATAATCAACTGTTAAATTGACCGTAGATTATAGAAATCAGCCTACAACTGTCTCTAACGAATTAAGCAATATTAATTAAAATTTCATCAGTAGAATTAAATTATTTCATAAATCTACTTCAATTAGATTTATAAAATGTTTACATAATACATCATAAAAATAATATGTTCGTAAAAACAGAGGGAGACAGTAAAAACTTTCCGGTCACGAGTCCGGATTGGTTGTCTACTCCTTCGTTATGACTTGGCAAATCTCTTTACAATCCAGAAATTTTCCTGGAATCTCTCGTAACTTCGTTACCATCATCCATACAGATGCAAAAACCGTTAAGTGATCTAGTAGTTTCTTTTTTACTGTCAAAGTGATAGATAGCTTCCTTTCAGGGTGCGGTTTTAAAACGGCAGTTTATTTGAAGAACCAAGGATATTAAAGTTATTCGCTATTGTACTGTTTCGTAACTGCAACATTCAGCCAGCTTAATAGGGGCGATCAATGCTGTTAAACAATGTATTAATCGAACCCACTCATGTACTTTGTAAGTCTGATTACCATCAGGTAGATACAACAATGTAATATTGTCAACAGTGGCGAAGCGGAAAATAAAGTTGATCTAGAACGAGCCCATCCCGACCCGTTCATTCGTTCTATGGCTCTTTGGGAGCTGAAGAGATACTCCGAGGCGCTGGACACTCTGCTGGCCCCGGCCGGCAGACTGCATGCGGCGCGGGACCACGAGCCGCAGCCCAGTGTGTTCAACTTCTACGTCTACCTGAGGACACATCCCAGGCTCAAGCGGCATAACCTTCCCAGTCAGGTTAGTACGCATACAACATACAGTCCCTGGCTATATTATTAGACGCTCTATATATATATATTACATAATTCCATGTTGAATAGGTACTATATTTGATGCGATTAATAATAAAATTTATAACGTCTATTTAGGACACTAATTATAATATTGTATTTTATAAAAAAATACTGTGTGATATTAATATCACTTAATTAAATTGTTTAACCAGTACAGTACAGTAAGATAATAATTTTATAAAATTATTTGGATAAATTGTTTTTTACATTACTATCTCCTTATTCGTTAAATCTCCACCAATAGGATCTCTTTATTTTGTTGGACTATCAAAATAGGCTTATCATATTGGTAAAAAAATTAATGCAGTAGTATAGTTAACTGGATAGTAAACATTACAAAACTCACACTAGGCACTATGGCCTCTGATACCTTCGAACACACTAAGTGTTGACTATTCTATTCTATAAGTAACAATTTAATATCACATAGCAATATTTGATATAATAATAATAATATAAATAATTTATATACATGGTGGCCGAGTTCGTTAGACCTTGGACTTAAAAACACTAAGGTCCCTGGTTCAAATCCCGGTGTGTACCAATCAGTTTTTAATTTAAGAATTTATGTACGAGTACATTTGTTTGACAACACCACTATAGTGCCTCGGAGAGCACGTTAAGCTGTCGGTCCCGGTTTCACTATACCAACTTGTGAAACTGTTTATAGATGGGTTATTGAGTCTATTCAAAACATCGCGACGAGCTAGCCACTTGTTCGGTGTAGACTCATACCATCGGCTACGATGAGGTAGGATTAAAATCCTTCCGCTGGGTACCCTGGGGCCGTCTAGGCGGTCTCGGGTGCCGTAAGGCACGTGATGTATCACGTGATGATATTATTATTATTATATATAATTCAATAATACAATCAAATTAAGTATCCTAAAAAAAAGTTATAAATTTTACGAATATTCGCAAGGGACTATACTACTGAAGGGAAGTTAAAATACATAGTGGTCGAGGTAGTTGTCCACAGACTTAAAGGCTCTGTAGACGACTTGATGCCCATGAAGTTAAATTAATATTTTTATTGTACCCGTAAATCTTTCTGTTGTGTGTAATAAATATTTTTGTATTATAAATGTGAAAGTTTTTTTTTAATATTAATTAATACAATAACCGACAAAAATATTATTTTAATTCTGCGTGAAACAGTAGTCGAGTTATACTGGAAGTGCGATAGTTTATTTTGTATGGAAAAGCAGACTTCGCGATTACGAATGCAGTTTCCTTAAAAACACTACAACTTTAATTTTACAATTCTCTTTTCTAATTTCGGTGTGTACCTTTTTAAAGTTGCATGACAACACCTCTATTAGTACCTCAGAGAGCACTATACTACCACCAACATGTAACACTGTTTATAAGTATAAACAATCACCGCGACGAGCTTGCTACTTGTTCGGTATAGACTCGGAATACCATCGGCTACGACGAAGTTAGAATAAATAAATAAGAATCCCTCCGCTGGGTACGATGGTACACAAAGGGATATATAAAATCGCTAGGCGTACGGCTCCCACAGCCACAAAGCGCAAGCGGCGTTTAATTTATAAAACTGTACATTTGTACCGCTTACAAGGTGCAGAATTAAGCGTAGTATCTGCGGTCAAAGAAAATAGTTGTAAGCCACTATTTCTTTAAAAGACTGTGGGACCAATTCCACTACAATTTAAAATTGACTATAATATATACAAATACAAATTCATTTATTTGTTTAAATATAGGTTATAAAGATGTTTATATAATTGTATAGAAATGACTATAAAGGTAAATAACTTCACTAACTGACCATTTTCTTTATTAATTCATCTTTTACAGGGCGGCGCCGTAGCCCTCCTGCAAGACTCAGACGAAGGCATCACTCGTCTGGAGCGCCGTCTCTACTTCCAAACAGCTCACGGACACTTCAAGGCCGGCTGTCCCGCGCTGGCCCTGGAGGTCCTCAGCAAACTGCCCTCCAAGATACGAGACGAGAAGCCTAAAGCGCCACAGAATGCGCCCTCCGTGGACCATGAAGTCATCCACACCGGGCTGTTTGGTTCGCAGGAGACCACCAAAAGTACGACTAATTCAATCTCATTTGTACGTTGCTGTGCTGTTTTGTTATTTCTTCAGCTTTCAGTGTTGTTTTTTTTATACACAAAATCTAATCTATACTAATAGTATAAAACTAAAGAGTTTGTTTGGTTGAACGCGCTAATCTCAGGAACTTCTGGTTCTACTTTAAATATCCTTTTAGTATTGGATAGCCTTTATCGAGAAAAGCTTTAGGCTATATAACACATTATGTTACGGCTAAAAGGAACGGAGCAATGAAAATTGTTGCAAAAACTGGGAAAATTTATTCCTTTTGAGGGCTACCGTTGCGTGCGCTGCGTAAACGGTTGCGCGGATTAGCTAGTAATATTATATTCTAGAATAATTCATGAAAATGTTCCTGCTTGCGGCGCTATAATTGAATCAATAAAGATTCATAATGTATAATAATATATTTAAAAAAAATATGTTTGACAAACATTTCTATTTGCAATATGGAGTATATTTTTTTTAAATATAATTTTAGAAAAAGAAGACATTATATTAAATTAAGCAAAGTTATAGCTTTCTAAAAATCCCACACGACCCATTGGTCGCAACTTAATTTAAAATTATTTTTGAAAATTTTCACCAAAGTATTTTTATAAAATAATATAGGTATATGGTCGTGTATATGTGGGTCAACAACATATATAATTATTGCAAATTTCAAGTAACCACTAGTTCTCAAGATATTTGATCTGTGTAACACTAAAAGGGTCCATTTTTTTAATCTTAAAAAATGAGTTAACCAGAAAAAATCTATTAATCCTGGATCAACCATGGTAGCGGCATCTGCGATGAGGTTTGCGTGGTCTTCTAAATCACCACTAAATTTTGTGAAAAACTCATTGTGTATTAAAAAATAAAAACATACACTGGAAGCTTTATTTATTTGTTCTACGCTTATCACTTGTTGTCACTTAATTTTTAATGCACTTAATTTCACACACATTTCCATAAAAAAATATGTAAAATTTTTTCATCATCACTTTTTTAGAGGCCCGTAAATCATGCAGTACTATTTGAGTTCTAATTTATTTATATTTATTGAATGCTGTGGTATTAAATTAAATAGAAAAAAAAATCTAATTGATTAATCACAAGTTAAAGAAATTTTACAAAATACTTTTTAATTATACTAATATGTGGACTTCATAACATAAAATGTGTATTCCGTAGAAGACAGTATAGATGCAGTAGCTTCGTCACTAGACTGGGGCGCACCAGCAACAGACTGGGGAGCGCCGGTGAGTGCGCCCTCTACTGATGAGTTGGTGCTAAGCTGGGACAATGAGAAATCTGACGCCGAGGACAATGAGTGAGTTATCTGTTAGAACAGTTTAGTCGCTTCGTCCCTAATCCAAGGTTGCGACGTTTCAGCAACAGACTGGGGAACGCCGGTAGTGTGGAGTGCGCCCTCTACTGACGAGTTGGTGCTGAAATGTTAAAATGGTGAGGCCGAGAAAAATAAGTTTCTCCTTAGACCTGGCGCTTCAACAACATAATGCCCGGGTGAGAGTACCCTCGGCTGATAGATTATAATTATCTTATACAGAAATTTTAACGTATAAATAACATTACTTTGGATACATATATTAATTAACCACGCAATAAAAACTGCTGCCCGAGACACAGGGTCTTCTAGTTCGGGTTGCAGTGAGACCTCAACTACAATTTATAAGTCCTTTGATTTGTATCTCTCTTCTTTATATTGTTTCATTATTTTGTAAATTATATGTATCTAATTGTATTTTTTATTATTATGACAAAATTGACAGTTGTATTTAGAAATACATTAATGGCGAATTCTTTGCTTTTCTTTTAAGTATGGAACTGTACACTATAAAAATATATAAATACACATGTCATCCCGGGTTCCATACAGCGCCCGATACCGCCTAGACGGCCACAGGGTACCCAGCGAAGGGTCCACACCGAACAAGTGGCTAGCTCGTCGCTCATGTTTTAAATAGACTCAATAATCAAATATATAGATAGGTCTTAAATATAAAACAACGCAAAGATGTATAGCATTTTGGTTCTCCTAGATGCCATTAAAAGCACATGGGTTTTACTTAATTTCATTCAACAGCAGCTATGCTGTAATCTAGCACAAAAACATCGTTTTAGCTGTGTTTATATTTATCCAGGTTGTCCTTTCGTATTTCGTAGATTTAAAATAAAGTGATTGTAAAAAATAGCTACAATTTCTATAATATTTTTAAATATTGATTTAGTTCTGGATCTTCAACTCCACCACTAGAAATGAAAATAGATAAAACCGAAGAGGCAGAAGAGAAAGTGGCTACGAATGTGGCGCCCCCTGTGGACATAATGGCGCAACAACTCAAGTTCGTAGCCTGTCTCAAGATACTGATGGAGGAACTTAGCACCTTAGCCACTGGATTCGAAGTAGATGGTATGTAATTTATTTAGAACTTACCCAATTTTAAGAATATTTCAATATAAAATATATTTTTTTTGTGTCGAATTTAGAATATTGCTTATTTCTTTTACTTATTTTAGTTTTTTATGTTTAACAATGGTGTTTTTGTGTCTCAATACCAAAGCGTTGGTTGTTTTATATAATTTGACATCATATAAATATTTTATAATTTGTAAAGTAATAAACTACGAAAACTTAATGTTTTAATGTCCCGAAGGTTTGACTGTCAGATAATGCCCAACGGCATTAAGTCCGCCTTTGTTTATGCAATAAACTTTAATAAAAAAATTAAAAAAAAAAACCCAAAACTTTTCTACTGACGCTCTTTTTGATGTCATATAAAATCTACTTTTTGAAAAACTATCGAATTTGTTTTGTAATACGTCAAATTGAGATATAGATTTCATTTTAAGTTTAGGGTGAGCGTCAGACCATCAGTTAAGATTTTCAGTTAGAAATCACTGATAATTTCATACGAAATTAGTTCGATGGTTAATCAGTCAAACGCCTTATATAAATAATGGTTTTAGTAGGTTTAAAGGCAAATTGTCATTTGTTGAAAGGGGGACGAGACGGCTTAATATGACCTTTTGGATTCACCACTTTTATTTAAAATACACGCCATTTTCGTTTATTCTGAATCAAAATAAAAATTATACCCATTCTTTTTACTAATTAGGTGGGCATCTTCGTTACCAACTATACATTTGGTTGGAACGGGAAGTGGAAGCACTTCGGTTGCTATGCGGTTATTCTGCCCGTGGACCTCCCGGACAGCTGGTTTGCGCGCCGCCGGTCGGGCCCGCACTACCGGAGCGACCCACTCTCACGCAACTCTTGATGAGAGAGAAGACCGACTTCGAGGCCAAGGTGCTGAGAGCTGTGGCTAGACGAGACTGGCTTGCTGGTGAGTTTGTATATACAGTAAATTTGAATGGTTGTACTTTGGGCTCTACTGATAAAATCGTACAACTTTTCCCATGAAACATTTTTTCCCAAATAAAAAAAAAATGGCTTTCCCATAATTTGTATGGAGTTGGCAATTTGTTTTTTTTTTCATTTTCGACACATGGTTCCATGGGAAAAGTTGTTTAATTTGATCAGTAACCTCATATTAGTCGAAAGTATAACTTTTCAACGTCACCATATATATATATTAAAAAGACTTAAAAAATATTACAATAAACAATTGTTAACATCGACTACCGGATTAGATTGTGTTTACAAGACAAGGTTTAAGTCAGCGTCATGTTTGTTTATTTATTATAGGAGCACACAATGTGACTTTGTACATCTACCTTGTTGCTGACCTAAAAAGTCCACGAAAGAGGTTATTCAACACATTTCTAATAGTTCTTTGTTTGTGCTCAGTGTGTTGCGTAATCTGGTTTGGCAGCGACAAGGCGAATTTACAATACGAGTCAACATTAATATTATAGGTGTATTATTGTCTAATCAACTACCCGTCTTGTAACCGCATCATGTAGGAATATAACCACCTTAACATGAAATAGATGCAGTAGGCTCTTGAAACCCTGTGAAATGTCAGCGAAGTTTTAGAGACCTAAATAGTAAATGTTAATCCAATAAGTTTTGTTTTACATGTATTTAAAACTCTTTAAAGTTCTTTAACCTTACAAATTTTTACTGCTTAAACAGCACTAGCAATAATACAAAATAAAAAATCGTTCTATATGTGTGTATAGTTTGTAGAAAATGCCTAAGGTATTAAGCTCTCCTATGTACAATTTTGTGCAATAAAGAGTTTTACTCTTAAATGGATAATACAGGTTGATAACTCGTATAGTTTCAGTTGCCTTTTTTGCATTAGTCTTTAACTTTTACCATTATAATATATTTTTTTCCATTATAATAATGTATATCTGGTTTTAGATAAGGTTTTGTTTGGAGTCGCCATCTTGTATTTCACCATGTTGTATTTTATGACGCCATTTTGTCTCTTTTTATATAGTGTAAGAAATTCGACTTCCCCAGATACTTGATTTATTTGTTGTATTATAGCAAACGAAACCCTACTCCGAACTCTGCTGTCGTACTGCTCCCTCCAAGGCGCAGGCGGTGGTGGTCTCTCCTCCGTCCGAATGGAACTAGTGTTGTTACTGCAAGAATTAGGACAAGACAAACAGCACCAACAGTTGTTGTCGCCGTTACCCTTCCCGACCACACTGCCGCTGTTGGCCGCCGCTGTTGCTGCCAACTGCTCTGTTGTTGCGGATCCTGTGCATCAGTTACAGGTAAATAATAGCTTCAGCAAGACAAACAGCACGAACAGTTGATGTCGTCGTTACCCTTCCCGACCACACTGCCGCTGTTGCTGCCAATTACAAACAAAAAAAACGCCATAACCGTCACCGGCACGCGTGACTCGATGTGGCACGTGGCGCTGAGGTTTTAACTAAAATTTGAAAATAAATATAATTTGAATCTGTAGGTCAATTTTCATCAAATAAACGCTAAATGTTACTCCCAAATTTAGATTTTAATCCAAAACTCCCAGATTTTAATCCAAAAAAATGCGCTTTCTTTTGCGTGATGCACAAACAAACAGGCAAAAGTAAAAAAAAAACACACGTCTTTCAGTACATTTCTTTGCAAATAGCTTTAATGTACACGTCTACCATTTTATTATATACATATATACAGGATGATTTGAAAAGATGTACTTTGGGCTAATATGAGGTTCTGCTGATCAAATCAAACAACTTTTCCCATGGCACCATGTGGTGCAAATGAAAAAAAAAGCCTTCTCCATACAAACTAGTAATGTTAAAATTACCAATTTGCATGGGGAAGCCAACATTAAATTGTTTTTCATTTGCGACACATGGTTCCATGGGAAAAATTGGTCGATTTGATCAGCAGAACCTCATTTAGCCCAAAGTACATCCATTCAAATTCCCCCTGTATATAATAATTGTAATTAATAGCGTTAAACCCACTGTGTCTTCGTGTTGAATTTTCTTTAAATACTAGCGGTCTTATTCATAAAAACTTACGAAGCCTTTATTGATGCTTTATAACAGCTCAATAGCAAAACACCTCAAAATGTTATTCATAAACGCTCAATAAACCTCTAATAGTGATAAACGTCAAATAACAGCTCCATAACTTTATTGAAGGCAGGAGCCCACTATAAACCTATTTTAACCTCACTTTTTATACATATTTTATTTTTTGGTTTAAAATTTTATTAAATGACTTCTATTACTTCATAAAATTATATTACAAATAAAAATAATAATGCCCAGTCGGCTTCCGATCAACAAATTCTCAAAATTTTACAACTCGAATGGACTTGAACCAAATTAGGTTGGGCGCACACTGACAGAAATTTGTAACAAAAAAATATTAACATTTAATCTTGTTTCACCGCGGTAATTTGTCCAAAAAGACAAAGTTGTGCCGCTTCAAACTACAAAAATTGAATGGCGGTGCCGACTGCCGTCACATCTGTTTTTTATTTACTTATTACACGACATGTGATTTTGTATCTACCGGATGGTAAGCAGACCTACAAAGTCCATAAATGGATCGATAAATACATTGTCGTTTTACAATATTGATCGCTCCCACTATGCTGGCTTAATGATGCGGTTACAAAATGTGAAAGAATCAAAAAGAAAGAAAAAAAAAAAAGAAGTTTACATTACGAGTCTATTTTAATATCCTTGCTATTTATCATAAATTCAGTCGCTTATTTCTTAACCGCACCATGAAAGGATACTACCACCTCAACAATAAATCTATGCAGTAGTCCCGGTACCAACCAACCGGTGAACCCACAGACTAAAACAGAAACATGACTAGGTCACTTGACAGTTTTTGTTGTATGTGAAACAAGTATTGCGACTTGCAAGTTACATATCATCATACAGAAATGCAATCATAAAAAATCACATAGGTATAGATATAGATAGATGCAACATACGCGATAAACAAAGCTGTATTCTATTTTTGATACAAATTATTTTAATTTAAATGACGGCTGAAACCGCGGGGCACAGCTAGTGTGACAAAATTTTCTATCAGTGTGCGCCAAACCTTATTATAATTATTTCATTAGAGGTGTCAAAAACGTTTTTTTTTAACTTTTTTGGTCTTGGTTTTCCGCGATTCTGCCAACTTTCTTGACAATCAATTATTTTTTTCTATCATAACATCACTAATTCAGCTAATAAACGTCAAATAGTTATAGGAGCTTTATTGGAGGTTTATGAATAACAAAAAAGTTATCGAGCCAATAGCCTTATTGAACGTTTTAACTATTGAGCTCTTTAAGAGTGTTTTAAGGATTTTTTATGAATAAGACCGTAGAACTTTTAAGCCCCGAGTGTAGGGGCCCTACTCAACTCGGATATTATGTAGTGTATATATATATATATATATATATATATATATATATATATATATATATATATAAAGTACTAATAGGTCTTGTGGTTGCCCCTTTGACGTTGTATTCGGAGGACGTGGGTTCGATTCCCGCTCATGGCAAAATATTAGTACGTATTTCTGTGCAGTTTGCCATGGTCTAATACATAATATATTTAAGAAACAACCAATGTTTCTAAAATATAATATTACATTTTTGAAACATTGGTGTTTCTTACATATTATGTATCAGTATGGTTGTTTGAGACAGAGTATAACGGTCTTATTCATAAAAACTTACGAAGCCTTTATTGATGCTTTATAACAGCTCAATAGCAAAACACCTCAAAACGTTATTCATAAACGCAAAACACCTCAAAACGTTATTCATAAACGCACAATAAACCTCTAATAGTGATAAACGTCAAATAACAGCTCCATAACTTTATTGAAGGCAGGAGCCCACTATAAACCTATTTTAACATCACTTTTTATACATATTTTATTTTTTGGTTTAAAATTTTATTAAATGACTTCTATTACTTCATAAAATTATATTACAAATAAAAATAATAATGCCCAGCCGGCTTCCGATCAACAAATTCTCAAAATTTTACAACTCGAATGGACTTGAACCAAATTAGGTTCACTGACAGAAATTTGTAACAAAAAATTAATAACATTTAATCTTGTTTCACCGCGGTATTTTGTCCAAAAAGACAAAGTTGTGCCGCTTCAAACTACAAAAATTGAATGGCGGTGCCGCCACATCAGTTTTTTATTTATTTATTACACGATATGTGATTTTGTATCTACCGGATGGTAAGCAGACCTACAAAGTCCATAAATGGATCGATAAATACATTGTCGTTTTACAATATTGATCGCTCCCACTATGCCGGCTAAATGATGCGGCTACAAAATGTCGAAGAATCAAAAAGAAATAAAAAAAATCAAAGATATTACATTACGAGTCTATTTTAATATCCTCGCTGCTTTATTGTAAATTTAGTCGCTTATTTCGTAACCGCACCATGAAAGGATAATACCACCTCAACAATAAGTCTATGCATTAGTCCCCGGCACCAACCAACCGATGAACCCACAGACTAAAACAGAAACATGACTAGGTCACTTGACAGTTTTTGTTGTATGTGAAACAAGTATTGCGACTTGCCAGTTACATATCGAGATCCAATCATAAAAAAATCACATAGGTACAGATATAGAGAGATCATCATACGCGATATACACAAAAAATACTGAATCGATTTTCTTTAATTCTACTATTAGAAATCTACATCTTCAGCGAGTAACTCGAGCTGTATTCTATTTTCCATACATATTATTTTATATTAAATGACGGCTGAAACCGCGGGGCACAGTTAGTGTGACTGAATTTTCTATCAGTGTGCGCCCAACCTTATTATAATTATTTCATTAGAGGTGTCAAAAACTTTTTTTTTTTACTTTTATGGTCTTGGTTTTCCGCGATTCTGCCAACTTTCTTGACAATCAATTATTTTTTACTATCAACACATCACTAATTCAGCTAATAAACGTCAAATAGTTATAGGAGCTTTATTGGAGGTTTATGAATAACAAAAAAGTTATCGAGTCAATAGCCTTATTGAAAGTTTTAACCATTGAGCTCTTTAAGAGTGTTTTAAGGTTTTTTTATGAATAAGACCGTAAGCCTATAGTTTAGTTTGTGACCAGAGCAATACTCGTATGTGGGAAAAGTTGTTGACATTATGATTATTTCAGTCTGTAGCCCACGACATGCTGGGAGCTATCGGGGAGATGTGCATCCCGGGGCATGCCAGCACGCGTCTGCTGCACACGCTGCGGGACCTGGCCGTGGCGCTCTCCGCCTGCATCTACCAGAGCCTGTGCGACTCCGACACGCTGCACCAGCACGACAGGTGAGCATGCACGGCATAGTGGGAGCAATATATCCTATGTTAACCAATTTGATATACCTACAGATATACGTATACCTACGTACGGGTCGAGATATACAAATGTTGGTGTTTTAAGAGTCTCTAGTAACGTTTTTAAATACACTTAATACAAAAGTAATTTATGAAGAAAGGAAATATTTAAATTACATAAAAATGCATTAAAACGTTTTCGAATTGATATTTATTTTAAGAATTTTATGTCAACATATTAGCGACAATGATTGGGTTAGGTATGAAGCAAACTAAATTATAATTATTATATTATTACATACAGCGGGATTGGAACCCGTTACCCAAATGTTAGTTAGACTACGGTCTGACCTACTCAAGATACCACCTAATGTAAAAAGTAGGATGTTCAATGCGCGTTTTTACGGTATTACGATTATAACTAGAGGTAGTGAACAGAAGGGAAGCCAGAGCGGCTATGCAAGGCGCTACGTGTACGCTTACGTCAATAGTTAACAATGGGCATAAATTAATTAGGTTAGAGACCGAGATTTATGTGTCCCCGGAGAAACAAAGTACAACACAAACTATAAGTCCCAATAATAGGAGCTCAGTTAACTCAAATAACTTAACAATGGTCTTATTACTGAAACAAATTAAACAAATAGTGCTTTCATGGCGACATAATAATATAAGAACCGAAGGATTTTTCAACAGCTAGTTCGTTACAGTTAATTGTAGTGGTTGGTCGTGTGTCGTGTTAGTTAAATACGTTAAATAAATACAATCATTTAATCCAAAGCCAAGCAAAATGTCTGTCAAGAGTATAGTATTTTTGGATCTAGAAGCGACAGGGCTTCCTGAGGAGAACAGCCAGACAAAGATCACGGAAATAAGTCTGCTCGCCGTTAAACGGAAGCATTTCATGAAGGCCACTTCGAGGAACTTGCCGAGGGTGCAACACAAGTTGACTTTGTGCCTCAATCCTAAGAGCCAGGTGAAACCGGTGGCCAGCCAGATGTCTGGACTCAACAACCAACTGCTCGACGACGAGACTGTTTTCAACAAGCATGTATACGCCATGCTGCACAGCTTCCTTGAGGCCCTTGAAAAACCAGTATGTCTAGTTGCCCATTCCGGTAAGGCGTTGGACTTTCCACTGCTGAAGAACCATTTGATGAGCTTGAACAAGTCTCTGCCAGATGACATCCTATACGCGGACAGTTTCGGGGCATTTCAAAAATATTATCCCACAATGAAAACAGAATATAAATTGTCTGATATCTATGTACATCTTATGGGGGAGAAGCCGAAGAATTGTCACAGCGCGGAGGGTGACTGCTTACTGTTGCTGCAGTGCGTGTTAGCATTCCCGTCCCAGTTTGGGCCTTGGTTGGACGCTAACAGCCATCCCTTCAAGCAGGTCATGCCCTTGCCAGTCGGCAAGTAGAATAATGTGCGCGCATTAATGTGACCTGTTACTTTAATTATACATTTTGAAAAATAATTTGCTCGTGTTTTTTTTGTAATCTTATTGCCGGTACCTTATGAAAGTAGTTCGGCCCAATTAAGTTTACACACACATCACATACATTACATTAAAAATAAATATATAATTGGCTATTGTAATTGAACTTACAATGACTAATTATAGCTCAAGAGACGCAACATTAAGATACAAATTCCAACAACTTACGTAAGTAATGTATCCTGAAGATATATTTGCTTGTAATTTTACTTGCAAATGTAAATCAGGTTCTATTTACTGGCACCATGTTTTGGTTTGCAAGTTAATTCCCTAATTTGTTGCTATTAAGTGATTACTTATAAATATTCAGGGTGAATTTGAAAGGTTGTACTTTGGGCTAATAATATAAGGCTCTTCTGATTAAATCGAACAACTTTTCCCATAGAAATGTAGCTTCCCCATACAAATTGGTCATTTTAATATTACTAGTTAGTAGAAGGCAATTTTTTTGGAAAAGTTGTTTTATTATAGAACCTCACATTAGCCTAAAGTACCTACAACCTTTCAAAGTCACCTTCAGACTTAAAAAACACTATACTTAATAATACACTTTCACTTTGCATTCCAATAAAAGATATTGTGCATTTTACTTTCGTGTCAGCTACAGGGATATCATTTAAAAGATACCCGGGAGTTGCCTCCGTAATCAATAAATTGATCGTCTCCGTAGACTAGTGGATGCGCCTTTGGCAAAAAAAAAAACTTTTTCTGTACAGGTTGTCATGGTATGGGTGTTTATAAAATATAATATGTATTATATCGTTGTTTCTGGTACACATAGTACAAGCCTAGAGCTTAGTTTTGACCAGAGCAATATGTGTAAATTACCCTACATATTATTATTATAATTTTGGTGTATGGTTAATTTTGGTTGTATGTCAACTGTAGTTGGTAACTACAGTTGACATTAAATATAAACTCTCAAAAAGTATCTACACGTAGACGAAAGCTAAAATTTGTAATTATTGTATGTATACTTATATTTCGTAAATGTTGCCATTTTATCTCAGATTATTTTGCAAAGGTTATATAATCATTATAATCTCGGGCTACCAAACAACTCTTTTTAATCAAAGTGTTTTTCATGTGGCGCCTCACATATTTAATAAATTACCGAAAGACATTAAACTCATTGATATACTGGGTGAATTAGAAGGGGTGTACTTTGGGCTAATATGATGTTCTACTGATCAATACGAACAACTTTTCTCATGGAACCATGTGCCGCAAATGAAAAAAAAAATGACTTCGCCATACAAATTGGTAATTTTAACTTTAATAGTCTGTTTTGAAGATTGTTTAGAGAATTGTTTAGAAGGCAATTTTGTTTTCATTTGCGACACCTGGTTCCATGGGAAAAGTTGTGCGTATTGATCAGTAGAACTTCATATTAGCCCAAAGTACACCCATTCAAGTTCACCGTGTATAAATGAAAAAAAATTTTTTTTTTCTGAATAATAAACTACTATAAAATTAAGGAATATTAAATTTTATTTAATAAGAAATAATAATAATGTAAATAGCTGCATTTTAATATTTGTATATTCTGAAGAAGAACATAAGCAATCTAAACTATTGTAACATCTCTTTTGTACCGTTTATTCACAAATAAACAATGATTTTACACCTCTAGAAACGAGTAAATGCCCACCAACCTCACCTCTTTCTCGCTAATATTATTTAGAATACTAAACCAAAACAAAGTTAAATTCAGTTAATTCCAGTATCATCTCTACTACGGACGAGACGGCGAAGTTAGGTATAGAAAAAACGAGTCAAGTTAAAATAATTCAAATGAAAATAAAAAATAGTTCTTATCTTGCTTTGAAAATTTTTCCAGAACTTCTAAATCTAATAATCCGCAAACACTTTCATTGTAATAATAATTTTAATTCATAATTAGTGTTGCCGGACGTCCCGTATTTGACGGGACGTCCCGTATTTCGGGCGAAATTGTAAATGTCCGCCGGGACTGACTTTGTCTCGTATTTCAACCGTGCACGTTTGTTATTACCAAGTCAATCGTGCTAGCGCAGACAAGTACTCATACGCAACGTTCGTACGAAACAAATGTACCTCTTTCTTAATATTTATATTATTTATAATATAAAAAAAAAAAACAATTATAATCATAATTTAAAACAATCTATAACTTTTTCTAAGAATATCTAATTAGTTTTATTATGTGTAATATGTTTCAAATTATGATTATTAAAGATCGTTTTAAATTATGATTATACGTGTTTTTGTTTTCTTAAATATGTTAATTCCAATAAAAATATTTTTCATCAGAAAACCAAAAATATTATTTAAATGTCCCGGATAAACTTCTGAAATCCCGTATTTATTATAATTCAACATTTGCGTGACATATTTTTAATAATAAATGTTTGTTTGGACAGTGTAACAGACACTCCCTCCGCCGCGCAGTTGTTGTCGCGGCCGCGGCGCATGTCTACGGATGACTTGAATGTCACCACGCCGCCCAATAAATGGCCAGGTAATCTTGTTACTCCATGTATTTGTTTAAAATTATTGATTGCACAAAATTGTACAAAAGCGAGCTTAATGCCTTAGGCATGTTCTACCAGGTAACCTTTGAAATATGCTTAGGGTGCAGCAGAACAGTTTTGAAAAAAGATAAAGGTATACTGTTATAAATGATGCATAACAATACTTAAACAATTATTTGTTAGATTTGTTGCAATGTTTATCTACATGTTGTTATGCAGAGGCCGGTTTCTCAAAAACTACAAGTCTTGTAATATTGCATTGCTGTGTCTATATCTTTTTTTATTGAGCACGATATGTGACTATGTATTTACCTGATGATAACCTACAAAATCCATTAATAGGGTCGATCATGGTTGTTTAACAATGTTGGTAGTTCCCAATATACTGGCTAAATGGTACCATTACGAATTAAGCGGCTAAGACGAATTTTTTTTACAAGTCCAATTTAATAGCCTCGCTGCTTTATCGTGAAATTATCTACATGTTTTGAAAGGAGACTACCCAAGGTAGGTCTCCTTTCAGGACAAGAAATTGATGCAATAGTCTCCTAAAAACCGGCGAACCCACAGACTAAAACTGATACATTACATGACTAGGCCACTTGACGAAATTTTTATATCTACAATACTAAGAATTTGACCACAAACTTTTATTCCAAGACTTGTAACTTTTCTGTAACAAGGAACAAGCCTCTGTTTCTCAAAAACACAAGTATGTCATTATGTATAACTACAAACATGTATTGAATATCTAAATCTACCTTATCCATCATTGAACAACACAACTCATTGAATGGGATGACTCAAACAGTGTTACAACAAACAATGGCGAAAACAACGTTTGGCTAGCTATTGCAAAGTTTTGTTGAATATTTGTTTTATTGAATAGTTGCTATTCCTCAAAATGTATTATTTTGTTTTAACAATATAACTTAGTGGGTCTTCTTATAATCAAGTAGATACAGAGTCAAAAGCCGTGCTCCAATATGAAAAAATAGCTTTGAATAAAAAACCTGTTTTATCGTTTTTTTTTTTTAATGTTTATTGACCACTTACGTCTGCGCATTTAGCGTTACATCCGGAATTCATGGATTCGATTGCCACTCATGGCACGCCAATATTACGTTTTTCTATACAGTGCGCTATGGCCTGGGTGTTTATGAAATATATCATTGGTATCATTGTACACGTAGTGAAATATATCAGTGGTACAGACACGTAGTACAAACCTAGAGCTTAGTTTGTGACGGCGGGGTTATTACTAAGCTAAACTTTAATTGATATCATGTAATTCTGACGTAATGTTACCTGGGGCCTATTTCATAAACGTGACAATTGTAATTTACCATAACAATTTATAATACATCGCTTGGTTTAGTAAGTTCTAAATAAATAATTTCAACTAAACTGATCAATGTATTATGAATTACCATGGTAAATTACAATTGTCACGTTTATGAAATAGGCCCCAGGTGACATTAAACGTTGTCAGACAACTACGTAATTTTGGTTAACGGACATTACGTGTAAAAATGTCCTACATATTTTTTTATACTGGAGCATGTGACTTTGTACCTGATGGCAAGCAGTTATAAATCGACCGTTTTGTATCCTGAAATGAGACCCGAGATTGCTTCTTATTAAAATAATAATAATAATAAATACCATCACGGGTGCTATTTGGCTCCCGAGAATCGTTTATACGGCCTCAGGGTACCCAGCAGAGGGATTACCCGTCCTCATTTCGCCGATAGTATTCGGAGGCAACACCTAACAAGTGGCGAGCTTGTTGCGGTTTTTATGATGAAATAGCCTCGTTGTATAAAGAAGTCACCCGTCCCAGGCCGGCCTTGTTGTCATCTGCTTAACCTTGTTATTAGTTGAGCAGTGACTTAACCACTAGGCTGGGGCCGCTTTTTTTTTATTTTTTATGTGTTTTAAATTGTTTAACTAACATGGTATGTATCATAACGTCGGTCAGGCGTGTCGGCGCTGCGAGGACTGGCCCTCCGCGCGACGGAGGAGGAGGAGTCCCCCCGGCTGGCGGTGCTGCTGGCGGAGGCGTACGTGGCGGTGTTCCTGGCGCTGCTGGGCTGGGCGCTGGCGGCGCGCGACGCGCACGTGCTGTACCGCCTGGCCGCGCACCTCGCCGACCGCCGCCTGCACGCGCGGCTCTTCGGCGGCGGCGTGCGCAGGCTGCTCAGCACGGCGCCGGCGGCTCCACAGGTTATCCATACTATATTATATACTATAAAGAGTTTGTTTGGTTGGTTGAACGCGCTAATCTCAGGGGAAGGCTAGGCTACATAACATCACGCTACGACCAATAGGAGCGGAGTAACAATAAAAAATGTTACAAAAACAGGGGAAAATTATTCCTTTAGTGTACGCTGCGTAAACGGTTAAAGTTAGGCAGACGAAATTGCGCGGATCAGCTAGTACATACATATACTTTATTCGCCGCCTCAGTAAACTAGTAGCTGCATCGTATGCAGGTCATGGATTCGATTTCCCCCATGGCAAAAAAATCTAGTACATTTTTCTGTACAGTTTGTCATGGTCTGGGTGTTAATAAAAAAGAATACATATTGTATCGTTGTTTCTGGTACACATAGTGTAAGCCTAGAGCTTAGTTTGTGACCAGAATAATGTGTGTGTAATATCCTAAAAAAATACTACTAACCTAGGTTCCCCACACGTTGGCCCAAAAAATAGAGATATACATGGTGACTTTGAAAGGTTCTACTTAGGGCTAATATGAGGTCCTACTGATCAAATAGGGCACTTATCTGTGATATCTTCACCTTGTTTTTTTAATAATTGGTTTGTTTATAGCCCAAACTAGTGGAGCGTGCAGAAGGCACTTCTGTATGGTCGTCGCTCCGTGAGAAGCGAGCCTTACTGAACATGCGGCTGTTAGGGTTGGCGCCCACCACGCCGCACCCCAACATACAGGAGGGACGGCCGACCTACAGGGAACACTTTGTGCCACCACATTGTAGTATTTTGACCTCCCTATTGGCTAAGGTAAGTCTATATTTAGGTTTTCTTTTAAAGTTTTCGTGCAGACTTAAAAATTTAATATTTTACGACCGAAATAAACCGTTACCAGACCTTATTTATTTATTTATGTTTTTTTTTTGTTTATTGATTTATAATATTAAATTTCCGTTATTAGATGTGAGCACAGAAGAAATCATAGTACAAGTACAGAAGCTCCACTACGAAACACCAATTAAATAAATAGCGACTCTTGCACCGACACAATAAAGCTCAGTTCAGATCGCACAGCGCTAATGGCCTACATTTATATTCACCTACAGTTGCCTCTCTTTCTATCGCGACATTCTTTACTTTTCTAACAAGGTAGAATCAATAAATTTAAAATCCAATGCAGTGCGGATTTAACCATTGAGCATTCGCGTTACCTTAGGATCAAAACATCAAATTTCGGATGCCGTCGAACTAAAAAAGAACATCTCTATGCTTTTAGAATAGCAGGAATTCCTTCAAAGCCCCGGGTTTCTATAGTCAGATCACGGTGAAATTAAAAGAAAGCTATAACTATGCTTATTTTCAAATATTTTTTTCGGTTTTCAAAATTAATGCCGGAAAAATTACCGTAACTAAATAACGTAAAATATTATACGTCGATTATCAGAATATGGATTTTGGAAAGTTAAAAAATAAATAGTTATTATTATATTATAAAAATAATGTGTTTGTAGCCTTCCCGAGATCAGGACCCAGACAATGACTATGATTCTGCGGAGTCAGCCGCGGAGGACCTCGACGAGAGCGCCAGTGACGGCGAAGATGACGACATCTTTGACACCAGCGTTACTAACAAGTGAGTCCGCCATGTTGGTTCAACCAACGAATTGACTTTAATTTATAAACCTTCTCTTTATTTTAATACGTTTTATTAACTCTCACTAATATTGTAACTAGGTCTGTCTGTCTTTTAGATTTTCACGCTTAGACCGCTTCACATATTTAGATAAAAATTGGTATGTAGATATAATAGTTTGAGACTCTGAAAAGGGCATAGTTAAAGGGCATTGTGAGATGAATAAATAATATTCTCAAGTAAAGGATATAAAACTCATCATAATTATACTTTTGGTAAGAAATAAGCTAATATAGTAAGAAGCTATAACGTTATATATTAAAATATACACGCACGAAGTTGTAGGCAAAAGCTAGTGTTTTATAATTTAATGCTATATTGTATAATAATATGTTACAACAGGCAAACGGAAAAACGTCGCCGCCGAGAAAATATGGAGCATTCGGACCCCGAGTCGTATTCGTGGTACGTGCTGCGGGTGGCCGTGCTGCGACTGGCCCAGCACAAGCTGCAGGAGTTCCTGCAGCTGTGCGGCATCGAGATGACAGGTGATGACTCATTAGGGACACTGCATTCCTAATCACGAAGTCTGCGGACTCTATACAAAATGAGCTTTCGTAATTCCAGCAATACTCGATTACTGTTTATCGCAGAATTAAAATAATATTTTTGTCGGTCATTGTATTTATTAATCTTTCTGTGTTGGGTTTTTTTTTTGAGGAAAAAAAATAAGTATCATCACGGGTGCCTTACGGCGCCCGAGACCGCCTAGACGGCCTCAGGGTACCCAGCGGAGGAGTTTTTAATCTCACCTCGTAGCCGATGGTATGAGTCTACACCGAACAAGTGGCTAACTCGTCGCGATGTATTGAATGGACTCAATATACCATCTATAAACAGTTTGACAAGTTGGTATAGTGAAACCGGACCGAGAGCCTAACGTGTTCTCCGAGACACTTTAGTGGTGTTGTCAAACAAATTTACATATATATTTTTTAATTAAAAACTCATTGGTACACACCGGGATTCGAAGCAGGGACCTAAGTGTTTTTAAGTCCAAGGTCTAACCAACCCGGCCACCCGTATATATTTTTTTTCGAAATCAGGAAAAATAACTTTTTTAATATTACAAAACAAAAAAAAATCCCACAACAGAAAGAGTTTTACGTACAATTAACAACATACAAATAATAATTGAACTGCGGGTAACAGCCAAGTTGAAATATTGAAAGTACGTTTGTATGGGCATCAAGTCGACAACAGAGCCATCATTGTGGTATCCTGTATACCACAATGATGGCTGAATTTTTCAAGTGTGCCTTCAAGGCCAAATCCTAAACTACAAGGAATAGCGAAAAATGCTCAAACAACTCGGGGCCGATTTTGATAAAAACTAAAACTGCATCATTGGATTTGTGAAAAAATTATTCCCCTAACCGGCGATCGAACCGGTTGATTTTGAAAAAAAAGTCACCTTCATTATTGCACCAGCTGATAGTGTCGCTTATAAAAATCAAATTCTGGTAAGTAATATCTAGCGGCAAACTAAAGGAAAGTGCTCATTTTTAAATCATTAAAAAAAAAACATTCTTTACCACCGGCACTTACCACCGTCTACTTTACTAACTAATCAAATTACTTGAAATAATGGTCTTCAAATCCCTATTGAAAACATACAGATGCAAAAACCTTCAAGTGACCTAGTCATTTTTAGTTTTTTTGGTTTTAGTCTGGAGATTATTGCATCGATTTCTTATCGAGGTGGTAGTCTCCTTTTAGGTTGTAGTTCCTCCCACTCTATGCCGTCTAAATACGAAATGGGTGGCGACAAAGACGAATTTGCATTACGAGTCTACTTTACTAGCTGCGCTGCTTTATCGTCAAATTAACTGCCCTTTCATAACCGTACCCTTAAAGGAGATTACTACCTCGACAAAAAATCAATACAATAGTCTCCTTAAAACTACTGAACCCACACTAAAACCAAAATATGACTAGGTTACTTGACCGGTTTTGCATCATTATAGGCGGTGGTAACGAGACCGGTCGGTTGGTCTAGCAAGTTAAAGAGACCTCCCACCTAAAAAAATGCTAAATGGCTAAGGCTGAGTTGCACCAAAATAAACTATCGGTACATTCGACGCCATTTTTAACTTTAATCGTTACAATTTTATTCATTTATTTATAAGCCATTTATTCCCTACAATACACAACATTATTAAAAAATATTTACATAAAAAGTTAAATTTGTAAGGTCCCGTCGCGAGTATAGGCCTCCTCCAATTTCTTCCACTGCTCTCGATCTTTTGCCAGTTTTTCCAATTTTCTCCTGCAATCTCCTTAATGTCATCTTCCCATCTTTTTAGTGGTCTTCCCTTCGGTCTTTTCCATTTATCAGGTCCAGTTACAATTTTTGTTCATCAATCATCTTCTAGTCTAGCTAAATCGTTACAATTACTTTAACAAAAACTTTGATGCAACACAGCCTTAAATGATGCGATTACGAAATGAGCGGCAACAAAGAGGGATTTGCATTACGAGTGTAGTTTATGTACAAACATGTGATGGGTTGCAGAGCTAGCGACCACCAGTCCGATGGTGCACGGAGCGCTGCGGCGCGTGGACCAGTGGCAGCAACAGCTGACGGAGACGCTGGAGCACAAGCACGCGCCGCCCTGCTACATCCCCGGCTGCTTCCCCGACCAGCAGCCTGCGGGGCCGCCGATCAACAAGTACAGGTAAACCATACCTCTATTTAAAGACAACGACGAAAAAATAGTCATATTATTCATTAATTTTCTTAATTTAATGGCCTCGTCGCATTACGTGAAATTCTATCAAAGGCTAAGGGGTTTTATTGAGATAACACAAATACTAAGTCACTGCGTAAATGTTACACTTCTCACGCTTTTAACAAAAAAATAACCGACTTCAAAATCACTAAAAAGTAATAAATAAGTAAAATTTACAAGTGTTATTTAGTCCTACTGGATTTTACTTTATGAATTCGCCACCAAGTCATCGATAGTAGATGCCTTTTTGGAAGCTATGCATACATTTAATGCCATACAAATGTGTCGTTGTTATTTTGATAACAATTATAGTTGATACTAGCGGCCCGTCCCGGCTTCGCACAGGTTTGTATAACTTTAACTATATGCTCAGCGCACGCCACGGAAGGCCTCAGAAACGATACTTTTCCCCCGTTTTTAAAAACATTTTTGGTTACTGCTCCACAACTATAGGACCTAGCGTGATATTATATAGCCTATGTTACTTCTGAATAATGCAGCTTTCTAATGGTGAAAAAATTATTGCAATCGGTCCAGTAGTTTTTGAGTTTATTCATTACAAACATACAAAAATACAAAAATACAAATCTTTCCTCTTTATTATATTAGTATAGACAACTTCAAAAGTAGAATCCAGTAGGACTAAATAACACTTGTAAAATTTAATTATTTTTTACTTTAAAAAGGTTTTATTTCACTTTTTTTACTATCACAATAGAAGGTTTAGTATCATTCATTGCAACTCTGTATTTTTGTAAAGATCTTAATAATTACACAATATAGTACTCTAAAGAGTTTTGCAGCAAACAATGCACTGTATTGCTGTTTTGCATTAATTATTTATATTATTTGTGTATCCTCTTAATTTCGTACTTTATATGTTACCTAAATCTTTCAATTAAAATGTCTTATACATAAGTATATTGTTAAGTTTAATGTTACACCATTGTCACCACTCTCCTAAATATTAGCTAGTATATAATGCTTAAGGCATTTAGCTCGCTTTTGTACAAATCTTTTAATGCAAAGAAGAATTTTAAATAAAAAAATATAATTGTCTGTTTGCTACTCTTTTCCCCTTTATCTAGGTTTGTATGTGACTGTATTGTACCGAAATAAAATAGTTATAGGTCTTATTATAATTCATTTAAACTGTCCAAAATGAGACCATTTAATTTTGATTGAGGCTATTTTGGTGCTAGATTTAACGTCATGTGTGTGTTCATAGTAGTCTCCTTACATCTGCTTTTACAAAATTAATTTGATGATAAAGCAGCCAGGATATTAATGTAGACTCGTAACGAAAATTCTGGTTGTGTAGGTTTACTTACCATTAGGTAGATACAAATTGACACGCCGTACTCCAATAAAAAATACGTTCCCGGAAAACTTT
This sequence comes from Monopis laevigella, assembly GCA_947458855.1. Classification (NCBI taxonomy): domain Eukaryota; kingdom Metazoa; phylum Arthropoda; class Insecta; order Lepidoptera; family Tineidae; genus Monopis; species Monopis laevigella. The sequence continues at coordinate 17,141,307 of OX381593.1, forward strand.
GTAGGAGCGCTTTAAATGGGCTGGAAAATATGTATCATCAGTTTGCTAAATCTAGTCCTGAGTTTATATAAATAATAGGAGTTAGTACATACCCATGCCGAAAACTGTTTCCAGCTTTTCGGAGACTTTTTTTTATTCTGTTAACAATTTTCCTTCCAAAGTTCTCGAACCCGCGAATTCCTCGCTGCACTATTCTATTCTTAGCTGATTCTGAATTCAATATGGCGCCGGTAACGTAGGATACTGATTTATCGTTTTGATGAAAAAAATCTACTATTCTTACAAAAAAGTTGATTATTTCCAGATGTCTACTAGAGAGACATAATACCCCATTCAACTCTGACCTATCAAGTTCTGCCCCCGCGCGGAGGCTGTGGAGTTACCTCGTGCGACAAGAAGTGGTCCAGGTTTGTTTAATATATGTATTAATCTTACGTCACGTGTTTTGTCCCCACCTAATCCACACCGACGATATTCCTAATTTACACAAAAGGCATGTTCGTGGCAATGTTAATAGATTCAGTAAATTAAAATAGTATAACATTTTATGTAGATTAAATATATATTTTAATCACAAAAATGCACAGGGGAGTCAACCCGTTACAAAAATTGTGTCAAATGTGACATAAAACAGCGCCGATTTGAAATAATGTGATTTCCTACGATTTTTTTTTTGTGATTGTTAACTGCAGACAGTTAATAAAAGATCTACTATCCATCTATGTTATGACCAAGACAGCATATTGCAGAACTTGAAATATCTCTAGAACTACTGATCCGATTGCCATGGAATTTGAACTGTTTTAATATATTGTTTTGGTGTGCCCAGGACGTGTTCATCCGCGCCGTGTTCTCCCGCCGCAAGACGCTGCTGTCGGAGGACGACGGCGGCTTGCCGAGCGACAAGCCGCACGAGCACAGCCCCGTGCGCATCATACACAAGGAACAAGACTCCATCGCCGCCTTCTGCCTTAACCGGGTGAGTGATGTACTAGTACGGCATGCACAGCGACAAGCCGCACGAGCACAGCCCCATGCGCATCATACACAAGGAATAAGACTCCATCGCAGCCTTCTGCCTTAACCGGGTGAGTGATGTACTAGTACGGCGTGCACAGCGACAAGCCGCACGAGCACAGCCCCGTGCGCATCATACACAAGGAATAAGACTCCATCGCAGCCTTCTGCCTTAACCGGGTGAGTGATGTACTAGTACGGCGTGCACAGCGACAAGCCGCACGAGCACAGCCCCGTGCGCATCATATACAAGGAACAAGACTCCATCGCTGCCTTCTGCCTTAACCGGGTGAGTGATGTACTAGTACGGCGTGCACAGCGACAAGCCGCACGAGCACAGCCCCGTGCGCATCATACACAAAGAATAAGACTCCATCGCAGCCTTCTGCCTTAACCGGGTGAGTGATGTACTAGTACGGCGTGCACAGCGACAAGCCGCACGAGCACAGCCCCGTGCGCATCATACACAAGGTACAAGACTTTATCGCCGCCTTCTGCCTTAACCGGGTGAGTGATGTACTAGTACGGCGCACAGCGACAAGCCGCACGAGCACAGCCCCGTGCGCATCATACACAAGGAACAAGACTCCATCCCCGCCTTCTGCCTTAACCGGGTGAGTGATGTACTAGTACGGCATGCACAGCGACAAGCCGCGCGAGCACAGCCCCGTGCGCATCATACACAAGGAATAAGACTCCATCGCAGCCTTCTGCCTTAACCGGGTGAGTGATGTACTAGTACGGCGTGCACAGCGACAAGCCGCACGAGCACAGCCCCGTGCGCATCATACACAAGGAATAAGACTCCATCGCAGCCTTCTGCCTTAACCGGGTGAGTGATGTACTAGTACGGCGTGCACAGCGACAAGCCGCACGAGCACAGCCCCGTGCGCATCATACACAAGGAATAAGACTCCATCGCAGCCTTCTGCCTTAACCGGGTGAGTGATGTACTAGTACGGCGTGCACAGCGACAAGCCGCACGAGCACAGCCCCGTGCGCATCATACACAAGGAACAAGACTTTATCGCCGCCTTCTGCCTTAACCGGGTGAGTGATGTACTAGTACGGCGCACAGCGACAAGCCGCACGAGCACAGCCCCGTGCGCATCATACACAAGGAACAAGACTCCATCCCCGCCTTCTGCCTTAACCGGGTGAGTGATGTACTAGTACGGCGTGCACAGCGACAAGCCGCACGAGCACAGCCCCGTGCGCATCATACACAAGGAACAAGACTCCATCGCCGCCTTCTGCCTTAACCGGGTGAGTGATGTACTAGTACGGCGTGCACAGCGACAAGCCGCACGAGCACAGCCCCGTGCGCATCATATACAAGGAACAAGACTCCATCGCTGCCTTCTGCCTTAACCGGGTGAGTGATGTACTAGTACGGCGTGCACAGCGACAAGTCGCACGAGCACATCCCCGTGCGCATCATACACAAGGAATAAGACTCCATCGCAGCCTTCTGCCTTAACCGGGTGAGTGATGTACTAGTACGGCGTGCACAGCGACAAGCCGCACGAGCACAGCCCCGTGCGCATCATACACAAGGAACAAGACTTTATCGCCGCCTTCTGCCTTAACCGGGTGAGTGATGTACTAGTACGGCGCACAGCGACAAGCCGCACGAGCACAGCCCCGTGCGCATCATACACAAGGAACAAGACTCCATCCCCGCCTTCTGCCTTAACCGGGTGAGTGATGTACTAGTACGGCATGCACAGCGACAAGCCGCACGAGCACAGCCCCGTGCGCATCATACACAAGGAATAAGACTCCATCGCAGCCTTCTGCCTTAACCGGGTGAGTGATGTACTAGTACGGCGTGCACAGCGACAAGCCGCACGAGCACAGCCCCGTGCGCATCATACACAAGGAATAAGACTCCATCGCAGCCTTCTGCCTTAACCGGGTGAGTGATGTACTAGTACGGCGTGCACAGCGACAAGCCGCACGAGCACAGCCCCGTGCGCATCATACACAAGGAACAAGACTCCATCGCCGCCTTCTGCCTTAACCGGGTGAGTGATGTACTAGTACGGCGTGCACAGCGACAAGCCGCACGAGCACAGCCCCGTGCGCATCATACACAAGGAATAAGACTCCATCGCAGCCTTCTGCCTTAACCGGGTGAGTGATGTACTAGTACGGCGTGCACAGCGACAAGCCGCACGAGCACAGCCCCGTGCGCATCATACACAAGGAACAAGACTTTATCGCCGCCTTCTGCCTTAACCGGGTGAGTGATGTACTAGTACGGCGCACAGCGACAAGCCGCACGAGCACAGCCCCGTGCGCATCATACACAAGGAACAAGACTCCATCCCCGCCTTCTGCCTTAACCGGGTGAGTGATGTACTAGTACGGCGTGCACAGCGACAAGCCGCACGAGCACAGCCCCGTGCGCATCATACACAAGGAACAAGACTCCATCGCCGCCTTCTGCCTTAACCGGGTGAGTGATGTACTAGTACGGCGTGCACAGCGACAAGCCGCACGAGCACAGCCCCGTGCGCATCATATACAAGGAACAAGACTCCATCGCTGCCTTCTGCCTTAACCGGGTGAGTGATGTACTAGTACGGCGTGCACAGCGACAAGTCGCACGAGCACATCCCCGTGCGCATCATACACAAGGAATAAGACTCCATCGCAGCCTTCTGCCTTAACCGGGTGAGTGATGTACTAGTACGGCGTGCACAGCGACAAGCCGCACGAGCACAGCCCCGTGCGCATCATACACAAGGAATAAGACTCCATCGCAGCCTTCTGCCTTAACCGGGTGAGTGATGTACTAGTACGGCGTGCACAGCGACAAGCCGCACGAGCACAGCCCCGTGCGCATCATACACAAGGAACAAGACTCCATCGCAGCCTTCTGCCTTAACCGGGTGAGTGATGTTTTTTTTTTACTTAAACAAGGCGTGAGACTTTATATCTAACAGTAGATCTGCCATGGGGGCTTTGGAACCCCAGAAAAGTAATGAAGGGTACTTGCAAAATCATTTGAGAAGGCGTATCCCAGTAAAGACACTACATAATAATAGTTGATAACGTTGCGTTTTATAGGTGATTTTAAGACGGTGGCTTTTTTTTAAAACTATTTAACAACAAAAAATAACATAAAATTTTACGTGGCCTAAACATCCCTTGAAATCAAATCATGGCTAAGCCCGTGATTAATAGGTGATATGGTGAAAATGCGTTCAAATCGTAACAACGGGGTTTTTTAGGTAATATTATAACTATGCAGTAAGGGACAGAATTCGAAGAAATCCTGTCCGAAAGCAAAAGATTTTATCTCGGGAGATGAAGATAGCACTTAGAACCATGTCGCGTATTTTAAAACATGACTTAGGATTTGCAGCCTATAAGAGGTGGAATGGTCATTTCTTAACTGATAATTTAAAAAAACAATAGGGTGGTAAAATCGAAACAACTACTGAAGCGGTACGGAAGGGAGGTCACAGAAAAAAATTGATTACGGATAAGAAAATTTTTACAACTGAGCAACATTTTAACAAACAACCGTATTTATACTCAAAGCTCTAAGGAAGCTTCCCAATTAGTCGACAGAGTGCAACGTGGGCAATATCCGACTTTAGTGATGGTTTGGTGGGGTGTTAGCTATGAAGGAGTGACTGAGCCATATTTTTGTGAAAAAGGTATCAAAACATCGGCACAAGTGTATTAAGATACCATTCTTGAGAAGGTAATTAAGCCCCTTAACAACACCATGTTCAATAACCAAGTATGGTCCTTCCAGCAAGACTCGGCCCCGGGTCATAAAGCTCGGTCCACACAGTCTTGGTTGGAAGCGAACGTTTCGGACTTCATCAGAGCTGAAGACTGGCCGTTGTCTAGTCCCGATCTTAATCCGCTGGATTATCATTTATGATCAGTTTTAGAGAGTACGGCTTGCTCTAAACGCCATGATAATTTTTGAGTCCCTAAAACAATCCACACGATTGGCAGTGAAGAATTTTCCCATGAAAAGAGTGCGTGCTTCTATTGATAAATGGCCTCAACGTTTATAAGACTGTATTGCAGCTAATGGAGACCACTTCGAATAAGCTTTTTATATTTTAAATTGTTTTATATTTATGTTACTAACACACTGTAAAAGTAATAAATGTTATTTGCAATAGAAAAAAAATATTCTTTGTTACAATATTTATGGCAAGTACCTAGTCTTTAACAGCCGTTTTTGTGACTGTTACATTACCTACCTAAATATTTGGAAATAAATTAAAACTCTTATTATTTTTGGACTTGTTTTATTGAGTAGCCATCCAATATCATTTATATTTTATTCGTAACAAATTAATATGTATTTGCTAAAATATTATAATAATTAAATTACTGCAGGCACTCGCTGCTTTTCCTAACCTAACTCGAACGAATTGTCTACTACTTCTTTTGTCTCCCGTCACATGTCCGTGGACCTTCAAATTATTTAAAAATAGGAATATAATAATGTGGTCAGCCCTCTCCAGCCAGTACCATGGTTGCGTTCTAAATACTAGGGGTTACAATACATACGTACGTATTAAATGGGGAAATTGTTAAATTAATAAAAAAGGTAAAATAGTAATAAAATAATTGCTTAAATATGATATAAAAACCTACATATAATGACATTTATGAATATATCCTTAAGCCTAAAAATATATTAAAAGTGGTAATAATAATGTAGTAGTCGTTCATTTAGGAATATATCTTTAGTGTTACATTTTCCGTATTATGTTCGTCCCTTGATAGATTGTTTCCGTGTTGGTATATTGTGTGACTTTGGCACCAGGGTGGCGGCGGTCTGCTCGCTATAGCGACGGCGCGCGAGGTGCAGGAGATGGACGTGTCGCTGTTGCTGCGCGGCGGCGCGCACTGGGCCGAGGACGAGTGCGCGCTCGACCTGCTGGCCCTCGCGTCCGACCCTGCCGCGCTGCCCGACTCCGGCTTCCTGCTCATTCACCACCAGGACAGGTACGGACCACACACACACACAGATATACACGGTCACTTTAAAAGGTTGTTCTTTGGGCTATTATCGAACCATCTGTCGAAATGAAAAAAAATCCTTCTCCTTAATAACTAGTAATGTCAAATTGACCAATTTATATGAGGAAACGATTTTTTTTTTCATTTGCGACACCATGTGTCGCCAAGGGAAAAGTTAATCGATTTGATCATGTAAATAGGGAGCCGCCCTAATGGCTAAAACCGTCTTTCCAATCGTGATGATTTGGTTGGTATGGAGGGCATCTACCACCATCTTCTTCATCTGTTCTCGTGAATTAAAAAGCGATTTAAACCCCTCGGTCGTATTTCATTCTCGGGTAGTACTTCCAATATACCCTCCGTATTCGTGACCGACGCGCTGTGTCATCAATAGAGATTAATCTAGCTAGATGGTACCTCTAATGAAAATGTCTATTGTGGTGCTTACAAAATATAAATATATGAAGTGCTAACAAGTATATTTAGATATTTTTTTACACATAATGCCCTGGTAACTATAACTAGGCTAAACTTGTACTATTTAAGAGAAACAAACATACTAATACATATTATATTTTGTAAACACCCAGACCATGACAAACTGTACAGGAAAACGTACTAGTATTATTTTGCCATGAGTGGGAATTGAACCAGGAGCAACCACTATACCGTGGAGGCGGTTAATCGATAGAGTTAATCTATAACGTTTGTTTGGTTACAGACCGAACTCCGGGTCCCTCCCGGGCACCGGCAACAGTTCCCCTCTCAACCCGAACGCGCCGCCCATGCCTGTGGGGATGGCCAGCCAGACCGGCCGCGGCGCCAGCGTCGTGAGTACTCTATGCTACATACATCACTAGGGTTTCAGCGATAAAACCCATTAAAAGAAACAAATTTTCTTAACTAACATTAATAGAAACAAATTTTCTTAACTTCGGTAACTTAGTTAAGGGTTGTTCCAAAATGGTGTAATAATTAACCTGTGCGATCACTCGGGAAAAAGAAAGAGACATATATATAATTGTTTGTAATAAATTAAAAAATAAACAAAATTATCTCCTAAAATAACAACTGCATTATGGCGAAGGTTATAATTTATCATACAATTTTCAAAATATAATTAAAATCAATTTTGTAAAGAAAGACGAACTGTTCTGCCATTTTTTTATCTCTCGACTGTCAGCGTAATCTTTACACTATTAAAATCACCCATAAATTATTACACCTAGCCACTCGGACCAAATTGCTCTTACCTTTACGAACGTATTTCATCTCTAGTCCGAATGGATTTTAGTCGAATACCGCGTTTATTTCTATATTCAATTTGGACCGATTGGTATACACTGACAGCCGAATATAGTGGTCTACCTGCTTTCCGTGTGCAGTCGTATACGACCCAAAGACAATAATGCACGCGACCATAAGTGCATCTTGAACTGATGTTTACAGCGTATACAGAATATGTATTCAACGTAATCGCAAATTGGACCGCGGCGTAGGTAATCTCCCACCGATGCGATGATCACCCGGGTATTTATTAACTCGTTTTGGGACTCGGCCTTTAAACACGTCAACTTGAAGTTTTAGCTCGTCTATTTGTATATACTTATTATTATTATCTCAATAATGTTATTAGATAAGACGGGACTGGCATAATTATTAAGAAACCAAAGTCCTTGAATTAATCTTAACAAAAAAGTTTTAGTTTCCAGTAACTTTAAGTGTGGTAATCAGTTTTTCTAGTCAATGATATTAATAATTATAATTCTATACTGAAATTAATATTTTTTTATGCTGGTTGGATATGTGAGATGGCGTACACTCTGTAAAGACTAACCATGAATTTAAAGTAGGCATTTTTTATTATACAAAACATTTTTTTACAAAAAAAAATATACTTACAACTTCATTTCCATATAAATAGATTATAAAGCAGACAACTATCAAAATCATACAAATTCACTTTTTTACTAATGTTAAAAAAGAATTTTGTTACAAAAAAAAATATACTTACAACTTCATTTCCATATAAATAGATTATAAAGCAGACAACTATCAAAATCATACAAATTCACTTTTTTACTAATGTTAAAAAAGAAAAGGTATAGTGCAATATTTAAGAGAGCAAGGTTTTCCAGTGGCACTCTTTATTTCCACATTGTCTGTTCTTTTCTGTGTGCAAGTGCACTCATTTTTTATTATTTTATATATTTGCCACAATGTGGAGGGGCATATTTCTCCATTCACATAATGAAATAAAAATGTAGTCAGTGTTTAAAGAATCGAAGCAGGTGGTTTATAGATTTTCATGTTGTATATCTAATAACTTGTACTAATAAAATGCTCAAACTGATTTATTACAGCTACATAAAAGTTTCAATTAAACTAATTTAGGACTGAAATTGAAGGAATGCAAATTTAACAATAATTATACAAAATATGTAGAGCCTGAACAATAAAACAAATACTTCGTTCGCCATATTGCGGAATATTAATGGAACTAACTTGTCTATTCTACTTATTCTTCCTTGGTGTAAAGTTCTTTCGACTATAGAGCATAATTCTTATATTTCACTACTAATATAAAATATTCCCAGCTAATTATATATAATTCTGTCAGTTTTTTTTTACTGGTCAGGCTTTATTAATAGTCTATAAGATTGTGAATGAATGTAAATTTGGATGTATTACTATGACTATAATATAATGCTTCTAATATATTTTCAAAGACATTACAGCATATAATATTATCGACAAAATCTGGGGACATGGAATTATATCTAAGTATGACATTAATACGCATGTGTGTGTCATATCATCACTTCGAGGTGTCATTCATTAAGACATTAATGTTGTGATTCTCAGAAGGAGCAACGAGCGATACACTTTAAATCAAGTGGGCACGAACATAATATTACAGTACGTGGGTAAACATAACTATGAAAATAGAGCGACTTATCACGGAATATACAATGTCTAACGAAACGCTTAGGACTCGTCACGGGTTTAAAGACTATAGTATAGCCAATAACAATTGCAGTCAATTCTTATAAACTGTCGTCGCGGTACGGGATTAATAAAGTTCATTGGCCTCCATACTACTTGTATTTGTCACTCGCGCACATTTATACATATTTTTTATTGGAACACTACATGTGACAGTGTATCTACCTGGTGGTAAGCAGACAAAATAAAGTCTATGATAGAGACCTTTTTATATGAAAGAGATGTCATTTAAAAGTAGTTCACACGTAATTGGTGTGCATCAATTGTTTAATATTACGCGAGTGACATAGTAAGAAGTGAGCTGTCATCGTACGAAATTCTTCCTCTACCGCGTCTTAACTGTAATAGTATTTTTAGCGAGACGAGTCCCGTTTGTATGTTCACAGCATAAATATCAAGTTGGTTTATGTTTGTTATTACTTATTATTGTTGTTAAATATTTCTAAAAACTTTATTGTGCATTTTAGTTAAAATTGTGTTTCGGCTCTTTCTTACCAATGAAAGGCATTCTTAGACAGAAAAGAGATAAAACGCAATTTTAACTAAAATGCTCTATAAAGTTATTATGAAAAATAATATAACATATATCTAATACGAACGCATACAACTAGATACAAACGGGATGCGTTATTTTACAATATAATACCAAATTACAAATAAATTTGTGAAGTTCGCATAGTACTGTCATTGCTTGCTTTTATTGATGTTTAACGAAGATCGCCGTTTATATAGTTTAAAAAAATATATTTGCATCTCTTTAAACCTGTTACAACAAATCATTAAGGTTTTCGTTAGACGTAGGTACATATTAAATATATTTTAATATGAATATAAATATTTTGTTCCTAATTTGTTTAATGTATATTCCGTGATATGTCGATTGTGGGCCACTAATATTGTGTGGTTTGGTTCGTGTTGGTGCCGCAAGGTGTCGCCTCTGCGCTTTACGTTATATGTCCATTATCCTCCGAGCACTCTAACGACCACTACATGCACTTCACTAACTACCAAACTCACTAACTGTCTAGATTACACAGTTTTACTAATCGCGATTTTATAGAACGCAGAGTTAGAAATGGCGTATTAGATCCATATTTATGGAATGATCTCACATACTAAAAAGTATCTTGTAAAAGTATCTTTTGTTTATTTTATTCTTTCGTGATGTGACATCTGTTGAAAAGAGACAAACTTGAGTTAATATGAGTTTGAGTATTTATAAATACTAGCATTAGAAATTTTCTCTCGGTCTCTAGGAATAATTTTCTCGTCGCGAATTTTATTTATTTGTTCTGGTATTGTTTTTCTCTCGTTTATATTTTGTTTACATTATATAAAAATGGCGTGGTTCATTACCGTTTGATAAGTTATTTACATATAAAAAAATAACTCGGGATATTAGTTTATTTGCTTTGTTATTTATTCCTTATATTTATATAGGATTGTATTTTTATTATTTAGGAACCTTTTACAAGTTTTGTGTTACATTTTAATTATTAAAAAAATATGAATATATATTTATTGTAACATTAGTTATTATTAATATTAGTTAAACAAATATAACAAAAACTAATAATCTAATAGTGGTTCGGGTTGCCTAGCAATACTTTTCCGCCATGTTGGAAGTAGTGAAGTGTGAGTGGTAGTGGTACGAGGTGTTATGTGTTGTGGCAGGTGAAGGGCCTTCAGTTTCCGGGTTGTCACGACGCCAAATACTGTCGTCTGGTGATCCACCGCTCCAAGCTTCTTATGAAACCGGTCAGTCGCCAACTTAAGCTCTTCTCGGTGTATTTATTTCTCCTCTTTTAGAACACTCTTCTCTTTATAATTTTTGTTTTAGGAAATAAATTTGTAACGACAATAGACGGAATTAAATAATTGTGTTAATTTTTTGTGTCTTTTGGGTTCTTTCTATTTATTTATCTATTTTTTACTACTGTAATTTCACTAGGGTATAGTCAGCGAAAACAACTGTCATTATGAGTTCGGAAACCTTTCTATAGGTGAATAACCATAATAGGGTATTTGCTACTATTAAATATACTTTACTAAAATTAATTAATATAATAATTAATTCTACAGGAAATCAGAATTTATCTATTGTTCTTATTCTTATTATTATTATTAATTATTATTTCCAATTTTAAAGTGACTACTTTTGGTCTATTATTTTCTACATGTAAAAAATAATAACCGCCTTGATGTTTTCTATAATAATAGTAAACAAAGACTATACAGTTTTAGCTTCTCCACTATTAGATGTATTTTATCATTCTGCACCCTTGAATACATTTTTCACTCTCCCAAAGTTTAGCTGAAAGATAATGCCTAAGACGTTAAGTTCGCCTATGTACAATTTTATTATATGTGCAATAAAGAATTGAAATAAAATTACATCACAGGAAATAAAATGGCACCTCGCGTTTCCTGCTAAATTTAAAACTATTTAATTTGGGCTAAATAAAATTTCCTGTAAAGAATCATCATATAAAAATTTTTAGACAATAAAAAAATAGAGACAAATATTTACCACTGAGTGGCCATCATAACAGATGATGCTGGTTATATAATTTAAAATGGGATTAAAAAAAAAAAAAAATTAAATATAGAAAATAATAATAAATAATAACAGTAGATTGTTTTCGTTGGTATTGAAATATTTTCTTATTATATTTGCGTTTACTAACCTTTATATTGTACAATATTGAATTTTTACATAAATAAATAAAATAAAAGTCGCTGAATATAAAAGACTACTATTATATTGTATAACACTTTATTTAATTACCGTCTTTTTGAATCATTTTATTTCTAAAAACAAATTTTCTAAACCACATTATTCGTTGCCGAACTTTCTTTCATTTAGCACTTTTGGTTATTAAATGGTCTTATTTTTTTTTAGCTACTTTTTGTCAATATTTTGGTTGTTCAGCTCGGCGGTGTTTTTGTTTCGGTCTTCGGTTTTTGTTTTTATACCTATGTTTTGTCGCTCCACCCTTGCTAGCACCAGACTGATTGCACTGTAGCTTCACACTGCATACTATGGGTTATTTTTTATTATTTTATTTATGTTATTATTATTATAAATACCTGTTTTATTTTTTATATTTTGTTATTAACACATTTATTTATTAGTTTATTTTTTTATGTAATATTTGGATTTATTTATTTATTAGATTTCCTCTCATGGTAAATTATAAAGCATGTTATTTTCTTATTTATAACTTAAATTTTATGAGCGTTGTCTTATTTATATTGATGTTTTATGAGCGTTGTCTTATTTATATTGATGTTTTAGGTCCTGAAACATAAAATAGACAATATAAAGAGAATGGCAGCTCATCCCACGTTACCTTTATGTAAGTATATTCCTATATCAATTGTTTTAATAATTTTGTACAATCAAAACACTAATCATAGAAAGACAAACATCTAAACGAAAAGGAGCCCACTGAACCGCGTATTAACATCACTGTATAAATCCTATTCCTAGTATATGTTAGTCAAGAAAAGTTATTGTTTGGTTGTTATATTTATAATTAGACGTCGTTATACAATCGTTATGCTATTATGGTGGAGTCTACTATGTATAACCGACACATGACGATAGTGACGCATCTATTGATTCTAGCATTGGTGGTGACTATTCATGGACTGCTAAACTTCTTGCCATCTCAGAATTATGCACAGACATGTCGTGCTATTAACCATTTTTTTTTAATTAATGCCGCCACCATATCTTACATCTAATGATAAAAGTAACAACCAACATAGAGAACAGACTTCTTTATACAATTAGACCAGGGCCAAACCATTTAAAAAATCGTAAAAAATGTAAAATTCTTCGCAGTATTCGAGTGGTAGGAATATGTAGTTGACGATGCAATAAACGAAGGAAAAATAGTCCAGACTAGAAAAAAGTTCTGGAAGTGGGGGGTGGTATATATACGTTTTTAAGGGTTGGTTCTCGTTTTTTGCGATCTTCGGCTAAACTATGCATCCTATCGAAAAAAATTAACTGTAAAAGTTAGATAATTAAAAAAAACTTTTCTCATATTGCCCATAACCTCAACATTATCGAGTAAAATGCAAAAAACCGTTTTTTCGATTTTTAATTTGTAACTATTTTTTTTTTAATGATAATCAGTGAAAATGGTGTTTTTTGTATTTCAAACAAGCCCGAATTTTTTCAAAAATTTTGGCAAAATATTCATTTTTCGATGTTTTCTAAAAAAAAAAAAAAAACATATTTTCAATCGAAAAATTTGATTAGCAAATTTTCGATGAATGACCTATACCAGTGCTAATTTTTTTTGGTGAAATCTCAGCTTTCATATAGAATTAAAATATAATATTGCTTGTATGTTAAAATATCGTTAAAAAGGCGAAAACCCGATATAATATATAATAGTTTTTAAAACACAGATAAAATAGCAGAAAGTACGAGACTAAACACGTGCGACTGAGCAAAAGTGAAACGATCGTTGTGATTTCAACTGTGAAAGTAGTACGGAAGACCTGCCGGCGCCTTCGGTATTCGTACACAGCACACCATTCCCCTCCCCACAAATCCTTACGCCAACGATAAATAGTACCTTTTCACGATGAAAAGAACGTACCTTCTTGGCCAAAATTGTTAAACATTCCCGCTGCAGTGTATAGATGTTTTTGTTGATTTTGAAAGACGAGAATAGTTAAGTAAAGGTAAATAACCTAAACAACAGAGTATTTTATAAGAAGTACTTTTTGAATTTATGTGTTTTTAGAAAAGTAGTTTTTTCGGTTTTTCGTCTTTTTAACGACATTTTTACATACAAGCAATATTATATTTTAATTCTATATGAAAGCTGAGATTTCAACGAAAAAAATGAGCACTGGTAAAGGTCATTTATCGAAAATTTGCTAATCAAAATTTTCGATTGAAAATAAGGTCATTATTTTTTTTTTATAAAACATCGAAAAATGAATATTTTGCTTTGAAAAAATTTGGGCTTGTTTGAAATACAAAAAACAATATTTTCACTGATTTCATTAAAAAAAAATTTTGATAATCGATAATGTTGAGCAATAACGTATATAAGAAAAGTTATAGATTTTTTTATTATCTACAACTTTTACATTTAACTTTTTTCCGATAGCATGCATAGTTTAGCCGCAAATCGCAAAAAAACGAGTACCAACCCTTACAAACGTATATATTACCACCCCCCACCCCCTTCCAGAACTTTTTTCGAGTCTGGACTATTTTTCCTTCGTTATTTGCATCGACAACTAAATTTTCCTACCACTCGTATACTGCGAAGAATTTTTCATGTCTCAAACCGGATTGGCCCTGGTCTAAATATCAATATGTACATTTTTAAAATTTATATCTTGAACATAAAATAAAATACATGATTCAGATCTTACGGGCGGCGCCGATGGATCGGTCCAGCTTTGGGAATGGGGCCATGCATCCTGTGTATGGTCCCCCCGAGCGCCAGGGGCCTTCGCCAAAGTCACCCGCGTGAGGTTCTCCGACCACGGCAACAAGCTGGCAGCCGCCGACTGCGACGGCACCCTCGCGCTGTGGCAGCTACAGCCGCCGCCCGCGCGCTCTCAGCCCGTCAGACCCTTCTTTGTGAGTGCTACCTATATAGACAGCCTTCCTTATTGTATCTGATGGTCGTGGGTTCTATCCCCGACTGCGACGGCACCCTCGCGCTGTGGCAGCTACAGCCGCCGCCCGCGCGCTCTCAGCCCGTCAGACCCTTCTTTGTGAGTGCTACCTATATAGACAGCCTTCCTTATTGTATCTGATGGTCGTGGGTTCTATCCCCGACTGCGACGGCACCCTCGCGCTGTGGCAGCTACAGCCGCCGCCCGCGCGCTCTCAGCCCGTCAGACCCTTCTTTGTGAGTGCTACCCATATAGACAGCCTTCCTCGTTGTATCTGATGGTCGTGGGTTCTATTCCCGACTGCGACGGCACCCTCGCGCTGTGGCAGCTACAGCCGCCGCCCGCGCGCTCTCAGCCCGTCAGACCCTTCTTTGTGAGTGCTACCCATATAGACAGCCTTCCTCGTTGTATCTGATGGTCGTGGGTTCTATTCCCGACTGCGACGGCACCCTCGCGCTGTGGCAGCTACAGACGCCGCCCGCGCGCTCTCAGCCCGTCAGACCTTTCTTTGTGGGTGCTACCCATATAGACAGCCTTCCTCATTGTATCTGATCATCGTGGGTTCTATCCCCGACTATGGTATTAACCATAGCTCTGTGGCAGGTACAACCGTATTCTGCGTACCATTATAAGTACTATCTGTACATTCAGCTTTCTCCAATGTATCCGAAAAAGAAACGGATATGTCAGCCTGTCTTTATAATGATGATTCTGCCATGTCGTAATCTCGTCGCTAATGTGTGCAAGCAAACCTTGTGGATAAACCAGTTTACATGCTTGCTTGTGCAACTTTTATTGTACAATTTGTACAAGCATGGTTGAACCTTTTGCAGTATCATTAATTTCCACTGTTAGCATAATCACGTCTAAACTCTCAATTAAATTCTCACCATTTAAAAAAAATATTATAATTATATTCAATATGTTGTTACCTTTCAGACACATCTATGTCATAGTAAAGGAATCAGCGACTTTGTATTCCTGGGATCTTGCAGTTTAATCGCCACAGGTATTATCCGTTAATATTCAGATATTTTTTTCGTAAATTCGAGTTTTATAATTTTAATTGAATGTCATTAAATTGATTTTTCAGCTGGTCACAGCTCCGAGAGTAAAAACGTTGCTATTTGGGACACGTTGATGCCGATCAAAAGAGCTTTAGTAGTTTGTAAGTAAACTCTACGTTAATTACAACAATACATTTTCCAACAGTTATTTATTATTATTTTATGAATCAAAACAAATATTAAAATATCACATTCGATAATTTATTCATGTCGTTTTCAATGATGTCGGCAACGTGATTTTTTAATATGTTTTTCCCATCGATATTAAACTAAAAAAATTAGGCTTCCCCATACAAATTAATAATGTTAACATTACTATACTCCGTAAAATTTAACTTGATTGATGACAGCTATTATGACATTAAGTGATGTGATGCTGTCGATACTAAATATCGATTAATCTTTTGATAACATGAAAAAATAAGCATCAAATGAATTTCAAATGTTTTTGATTCTAATGCGGACGTTGTTGCGCATGAGTAATGAAAACATAACAAAACAGCTATTCGATACTATTGCTAATCTGAAGATTTAAGTGATTTGAAACTGGTAGGTCATATGTAATCCAGTGAATCGATTAAAATATATACCAAGATTATATAGTAAAAGATCGATCTATGAACGTCGACAATTTTCGAGACAATGATATTTAATATAGGAGATGACATCGACTTGCCGGTCACAAGAGTAGTAGAGACCCCGGTTGTTTGGTGGGGCCGAGAGCCGGCTAGAGTTGATCCTGTTACCGGGGTAGGGACACTACTTTCTGGGTACTTGTCGCGGTCAGTCGGTCTAAACCCCCTTCCTGTGGGGTTGGGTTCCGGCTGGGGTATATACCCCAGCATATAAACTATATTTATAAGTAATTAAACTATATTAACAATATAAGAATATATTTTATTTAGTTCTTTTCTATCTACCTATATATTGTATCGATAAAATCGAAATTTAACCATTTGCCCAACCCTAGTTAGTTTAAAAACCAATAAAACTCTTAAATGCTTTCAAATAAAAAGTAAATAAATGGTAATTCATTTCTACAATTGATAAAATACGTAATTTAGTAAGTATTTTGTTAAAAAATATCGTGAATATTCTTTTTTTCCTACAAAAAAGAAAAAAGTAGGAACTGTCTTTTTGAACGCAGTAGCTTCTGCCATCGATCAGGTTAGATTTTACAGAGTATAGTTTGTATTAAGGTTTTTTTTTCATTTGCGACTCATGGTTCCATTGCAAAAATTGGTTTGAATTGAGTAGTAGAATATTAGCCCATAGTACAACCTTTCGAAGTCACCATGTAGGTATAGGTAGCCGCCGTAAGGCCTAAAATCGCCTTTCCAAATGTGTGAATAGAAGATGGCCGCCACCATCTTTCGGGAATAAAAAAGAGACAGGTATCTAAGTATGAGATAGAAATGTGTTTTGGAATGGCAAAACAGATTTTGCTGTAACTTTTTATTAATAAATAAATAAAAAATTACATAAAATAACAACAGTATAATGTGGAGAATTATTACCATAAAATGTTCAAAATATGTTAAAAATTACGTTTACAAAGAATGGTGAATTTTGTTATCACTCGACTGTCAGTGCGATCTTCACCCGTTCGAAATCACCGTTAATTATTACACTTGTCGTGGTTCACTTCGGTCGTACTTGGCTAATTTTGGAACGCTTTCGAGTGATGCGATGACCACCCGTGTAATAATTAACGCGCTTTGGAACGCAGCCTTAATGGTTTTGGCTCACTAGTAACGTTTGTGTACCAGCGTGGACGTGTCACGAGGGCGGCGCGTCGTGCCTGGCGTGGGCGGCGTCGTGCGCGGCGCTGGTGTCGTGCGGGCGGCGCGGCGACGTGGTGCTGTGGGACGTGCGCACGCGCGCCGCCCGTCACAAGCTGCAGGCGCACGCCGCGCCACTCAAGTGCGTGGCGCTCGCGCCGCACGAGGACAAGTACGCCGTGGGCACCGCCGACGGGGACGTTAAGGTACTATACGCACGCCAGGGCCGGATGTTTGAATTTGTTTGGCGGCAGAGACGGATCAAGGATGCTAAGGTCCCCCTAAAACGAAATATACCTAAAATATATTATTTTTCAATCTATAATCGTAACGTCTTTATACGTGACTAATATACCTATATATTTTTGTTATTTTTTTTCTGAGTACGAAAAAAATAAAAACAATGACCCCAACACAGAAAGATTAATAAATACAATTACCGACAAAAATATTATTTTAATTCTGCAACAAACAGTAATTGAGTATTATTGGAAGCGCTAAAGCTAATTTTGTATGGAGAACGCGGAGTTCGCGATTACGACTGCAGTGGCCTTAAGTTAACTATTGATTTCCTGAAATACATGATTGAATAGTTTAAGAGTGTAGCATGTATGACGCAGGTGTTCTCGCTGGCCACGCATCAACTTCTGCACACGTTCGCGGGGGAGCACGCCAAGAGCTCGTTCTTCAAGAACCTGGGCCAGGGGGTCACGCAGCTACACATCGGTGAGTCAACCCGTGTTCACGCAACAATTAAAAAAAAATAAAGTAGAACCAGCGTGTTATGGGGCTGATAACTTTTTTATTATTATTATTGTTGGAGCACGGCATGTGATTTGTGTCATTGTATCAACCTGATATGGTCTATAAAATCCCGTGTAACTTTGGTGAAGGAAGTAACATAGAGTTGCTAATACCACCTTCTGAAATCCCGGAAGTAAATTTATGATATTTTCATCCCGGGATTCAAGAAATTACAAATTATTTTTGTTTTTTAAATAATATTTAGAAGAATCTTTTTGGGTTTTTAGGGTTCCTTACTAAAATTGTGTCAAATTAGTATGTTTTATTTTACGTACAGGAAAATAAAATTAGTTGGCGGTTTCGTGTTTGTTAAATTTATATTCATAAATATATATGTCCGGGATCTCAGAGGGTGGTTATCCACTCTTGTTACTTTTTTTTACCGAAGTTTAGATAAATATACTTTACCTATTCCGATAGCTGTTGAAGACATATGCAACGCCCTCTATTACATATTTGGTTTGGTATTCAGATAACGCGGGGCGACTGTTCTCGTGCGGCGCGGACGGCACCATGAAGGTGCGCAAGCTGCCCGACCCGCCCGCCGCCACGCACTACTAACCCCGTGAGTATATCTAGCCACTCATACACTGTTCTAAGAGTAGGTACAAATAGAAAAGTATAGAAAGCTAAATGCGTTTAAAACCTAATGGTAGAAAACAAAAATAAACTTCGGTAAAAACTGCGGCTATGTCGACATTTTTTTTTAAATATTTCACTTAGTATAATATGTATGCGCTCTTAATTTATAGTAACACTTTTAAATAATCCCAAATCCATTATTAATTAACAAAGTTTTCAATATTTAATTAAGTATACCTGCATTCAGAGGGTTAAAAAAATAGGCTGCATGAATCGGGAATTCAAACCCATTAATAAATAAAACGTTAAGGATTTTAATCGAAAGGGTTAATCGTAAGGATCAATTATTCCTAAGTAGGTAACACTGTCTCTTAAATTAAAGGGAAACAATGAAAAACATTCAAATATATTTTTAATTGTTGAATGCAGTTCTAGTTGTTTTTTTCTCAAATGTAATATAATGATCTTTCAGTAAGCAAAATATATTTTGAATATTGATAATACTTCCCTCCGTGTGCCATGGCCGTGTATATACTGACATGTTATGTATTGACCGTAGACTAGTGGTTTCGCCTTTGGCGTTAAATCCGAAGGTCGTGGGTTCTTATCCCACCCATGGCAAATAAATATTAGTACGTTTTTCTGTACACTTTGTCGTGTTTATAAAATGTAATATGTGTTATTTCATTGTTTCTGTTACACATAATTAAAGCCTAGAGTTTAGTTTGTGTACAGAGCAATTTGTGTAAATTGTCCTACATATTAATATATATATATATACTAATAGATTGACATTCCGCGGCAGGAAGCGAGTGAAGCCGCAAGAGATGTGGATGGTTCGCCGTTAGACTAGTCACTATATTACGAGATATCTAACACAAATGTTAAAGGATCTTTAGTTCTAGTTGTCAAATATTCGCTATTTTATTATTATTATACATTATTATTATATTGTCGTTGTAGAAGAGTTATAGTCAAGTTATTTATTCGCCTGCGGAGGTCGCGAAGGCCTATAGACGATGGTAGAGTGTACGTACTGCCGACGTACGAATAATTAATACGCATACCTGCCATGTATAGTTAGCCAGTAAGTCTAGTGTTCCTTAATAAAAGCTATAGAATGGCGGTCCCATGGTTAGTATACGATGTCAACTGTCACGCCAGTTTAAACCTTAATGCAATGACATTAGGTAGGCATGTTGACATAATTCTAACTTATTAACATGTGGTAAAATTTGAAATACCAAATTGGGTTCATATAATATATACGCATAAATTTAATCTTGGGTTCGATGATTAAAGGTAAATCAAAATTATTCCTTTTTTGGTACCTACAGGTCGCCTTGGCCTGGTGGTTTATAAAATATAATATGTTTTGCAGTTTCTGGTACACATAGTACAAGCCTAAAGCTTAGTTGGCATACTACAGAAGTACCTAATTAAAAATAAATTGCAATAAAGTAACAGTTATTGTTTATGGGACTTATATGATATTATTAAGGAACACTAGTCCACGAACAATCTGACCTTAGTTAGGTGTTTAAATTATATAATAATAATACGTGTATCCTGTTGAATCCTAATATTACGCCTTTAGACCGCACGGCATTAGTCGGTCATCTTAAAGTCTGTTCCAATAGATTTGGCCATAACTCTAAACAATCTTATGTCAAAAACTAATTAAGCGTCAATTTTATTTATTTTAGAGAATAAATACTGTTAATAATCATTAATAGGCAAATGTTTCATTCAGCCGGATGCTTATAACTTATAATAATAGCATTGACCTATATTTGTTTAAAATATCACCAATAACAGAACTGAGAAGTAAAACAGTCTCTCCGCACCCGTGATGGAAGATAATAAGTCTTGGCACAACAGCATTTGAAGCCTTTATAAATCGTTGTCAAATTAAATAAACGGGCCTCAATAAACTTATACAAAACATAAAATGGTTACGAAATGCTCTAGTGATTTGACGATAAAGCGGATATTAATGTAAACACGCATTGCAGTTCGTATTTGCCATTACCAATTTCGTAAACGCATCATTTAGCCGGCATAGTGGAAGCGACCAATGCTGTTAAATAACATTCTTGGAGTTTGTAGGTCTCCTCACTATCAGGTGTCACGTGCTCCACTAATAAAATTAATTGTTGGTCTAATTTATTGGAACAGACTTTATACTATAGCTATGTTTATTCTGTTAATGTGATTGTGAAGTGTTTCTATAAAGTATTTTTAACAAATTAAAGCACGTCTTAATGTAGTAGCATAATAGTAAATTAATTATATTATTATTATTGATATATCAATTAAAGTCGCTTACGGGTTAGACTAATTCGGTTCTATATCGAACCTTAGAGCTTTCTAATATTATTTGTATTTCTAGTTTAATCTGTCAGCGACTATAAGGTTTATTTCATCGAATCATAGAAATATATCAAAATAAAATGGAACACGTGTTGCTTTCTCGCTTGTTTATCTTTTAGTTCGGGTACAGAGCACCACGGGACGAGGGAATTTGTCGTATTATAGTTAATTATTACTAGATTTATTACAGCCCCGTCTAATTCGTTTTACAAATTCATATAAAGTGTAAGCAGTAAAGCATGAATAAAGTACAGTGACCCCATAATACATTTAACATGGTTTAAAGTACAACATTCTCTGAAATTGAAAGAGCCCCGTACCTACTCACTTGTGGGTTTAATTTTTTTGCGCATAATAATCAAACACTGTGTTCCCTCGTTCTAATTTGTTTTATTTGACTATTTCTGTGACTCGAAATGTTTGTAAGAGTGCATAAGCAATAATTGAATATATAAGAGATGTATTGGATGAGTAGGTTATGCTTCATAAACAGTATTATGGTTTAGGAGTTTATTCCTGTCGGGTGGTTTTGGATATCCGCGCACAGTGCACGTCGAAACAGTTGAAATACTAAATTCCTTTCGGCATTTAGTCAAAATTATTTTATTGTGTTTTAATTACTTTTAATTTTAGATAAAATGTATACTATTTATTTAATCATCTTAAAGATGTTTTAGGGAGTTTACTGAAACAATATTTATAAAACTTAGACTGGTTTGCATCAAAATTAGAATTAACCACTTTTATTTTGAAGATCGAATCAGACCTGGTAAATCGGGGCAATGATTAAAGAATAAATAACGTCGAGCTGTCATTGGATGTTTTAAATAGAACTCATACATTCGACCCCATTTTACCGTTAACATGGCTGAGTTTCAAAATTATTTCAAACTGGTAGGTACATTCATATTTTGTTTTGTTACTATAATCATTAGAATTACAGAGATGTAGTTTTGGTGCATCCCAGCCTTTGATTGTTAGTTCTAATGGAGAAGAGAATTGGGAACAAACACATTACCAAAAACATAATATCTTATGCATTTTTGTGACCAGGGGACGGAATAGGTAGAGTATTTTTACCTAAACATCTGTAAAGGAAGTTACATAGAGCGAGAGCGGATAATACCACCCTCTAAAATCCCGGAAAAAAGTTCATGACCTTTTCATCCCGTGATTCAAAAAAAAAAAAAATTTATTGTACTTTGATCATACTCGTAAATTAATATAATTTCGAAGAATTTTGTTAGGTTTTTGTGTTTTTGCAATAAATCATTTGTGCTTTCTTGAATTCCGGGATAAAAACCTTATAAACATATTTCCGGGATTTCAGAGGGTGGTGTTATCCACTGGTAACATATACTTCCTTTAGCGAAGTTTATGTAAATATATCCATTCTGATCTCTGCTTATGACTGGCAATCTAAAATATAAAATCTTGATAAAATAGAAAGCATTAACAATAACAAGGTATAATTTTATTATAAACATTACAGTTGGACTTCTCATACACAACTTGAAACTGGGTCCGTTGGA
This sequence comes from Monopis laevigella, assembly GCA_947458855.1. Taxonomy (NCBI): domain Eukaryota; kingdom Metazoa; phylum Arthropoda; class Insecta; order Lepidoptera; family Tineidae; genus Monopis; species Monopis laevigella. The sequence goes on from OX381593.1 coordinate 17,164,131, forward strand.
TAGTTAGTTATAGCTAAAGGTAGTGGGTTCGATTCCCACTGGAAGTACATATACAGTAGCTAGAGTTGATATGTTTATTTCATATAATTTAGATCTCTAAAACTTGATTTTTCTTTACCTAAAAAGAAAATTAAGCTAAGTTTATTTCTGGAGAAGTATAAACTTTTGTCATTCTCGCCCTTTAAAAATGTGCTTAAATGTCTTGTTAATATTATTATAATTTATGTATTATAAGCACTTTTTTTTTACTTTATGACACCATTTTTGACAATTGAATAACTATATCTGTAATCATATTTTAAGGCAAATAAAGAGATTTCATTTCATTCAACAAGCGTGGATGTCTGCCTTTCCTCTTCTCTGCGCTTCTATACTTTCCCCTACTATAACTATATATTTTAATTTACCTTTGTCCAATATATTTAGAAATTATTGTTTCTTCTTTGGTTATTTATTTGTAAGGGAAACCTAAGCCTAACCAATAAAATAACATTACTAATCTGGAGGCGCTGCGATCGACAGGTTATACTTATATTTGTTGCATATACAACAAATTAGTTCCTTTGTTATCCGCAATATGGCGAGGTGTTTTATTTTATTGATCAGCCTTTAATGTTATAAAAACAAGATCACCAAAGTCTGTGTTCTGTGAATTAATTCATACGACATTTGAGCATAATATTAATTGTACTATTTCAAAAATTTTAAAATAAATAAGTTAATGCTAAGAATGAATATTTGTTTAATATATTATTCTCGGAATTAACTTTTACTTGTTTGGTTGAATGGACCTTAACCAGATTTAAAATATTATTAATTATATTCACTGTGTTTGTATTATTATCAGGTTAGCTTTGTATGTCAAATGTTTGCGTACTTTAGTAGGGAGATAGCTGTGATCTATATATTTATTTTTAAGTGTTTCATTATAATCAATGTCAAATGTGTATTTAGAATTAATTGTAAACTCCTACTGAAAACTAATTCCCCTCAACAATTTAGCATTATTTATATAAGCAAACCTAATATTACAAAAGTTATATATCAGTATTGTATCAGTAGATCTACCACAAGTTTTTGTAAACAGTTTCTACTATAGTCGCTAGTAACTATAGATCAACCAATAGGGTCGCTTTATTTTTCAAATAAATCTGTCTATAGTTACTAGCGACTATTGTAGAAACATTTTGCAAAAACTTGTGGTAGATCTACTGAGTGTAAATAGCTATAGAGCAGCGGTTGTCGGCCAAAAGCTGAGCTACGTCAAAAGTTAGAATTTAATTTATACTAACTTAGTTTGTTGGTACAGTGTAATAAATATCTCAATTATATAACAGTACCCCTAGTGTGAGTTTTCTAACTATTACTTTGCGTTTGAGTTAACTAAAATTTGTATGGGAAATAGTTCAGCGCTCCAAGCGGAAATTTTGAGAAGTAAAAATGCGAGCGTGTGATTGGTCAAAATGTTAACGCGGTAGTATAGTTAACGCGAAAGTAAATGTTAAAAAAACTCACACTAGGGCTACAGATCAAAAAAATACAAATGTTGGCAAAAATATTCATCAGTATTTAAAAAATTGTATTATGGTTTTTAGATGTTTACCTCTTTGTTTTACGGTTATCTCAAATTTATCTAATTTTAAAGTTTAGTAGATTTATGGGAATTGCTGCTATCATTTAGTACATAGTTTGGTGAACTCGCATGCTCTATAGTTATATATACTCTTTCTTACTTTATTCAGAAACTATAATCGAGTGTTAGCTAAACCTCTGTTTTTTCGTGTCATATTAACATCAAACAAAGGTGACAGCGAAACGTTTCTGAATAGAGCAGTTAGATTGATGTAACATACTTATACATTGTTTTTTTTTTAATGTTTAACATCACATTTTAGCAAGATGGGACTAGCGGGTGGGTCCTTCTGACGTGTTTATTGTTAATAGTAACACGAGTTTTTATCACATATTGCACCTAAGTTATTAATTACATAATAATCGAAAGTTTTTATTGCTTATTTTGTTTTATTTATGAAAATATTATTATAAAAAATAAAAGTTTATTAAAATCATTGTTTTATTTAAAAAAGGTGTACTCATGTACGTCTTTGAATTAATAAAAATAGAAAGCTATTGGATAATAATCGAACGTGTTTAGAATTCGTGACTGTTTGTTAAAAAAACTACTTTATTTTGTATGATATTAATAAACAGTAGTTTCCATCTGTCAAAATCTAGATCGATTATTATAATATTTCCCCCTTAACTTAAATGGCCTTATTCGTAAAAACTTCCAGGGGCCTATTTCATAAACGTGACAATTGTAATTTACCATGACAATTTATACATTGCTTGGTTTAGTTGGAATTATTTATTTAGAACCAAACAAATCAAGCAATGTATTATAAATTGTCATGGTAAATTACAGTTGTCACGTTTATGAAATAGGCCCCTGGAAGAACACTTTAGTTAAAATGTGTTTTCTCTTTTTTCCGCAACAAAAATAAATATGCGTCTAAAGTGTCCTTCGAGGCGAGGACTCAATAAGCTCATAAGTATACACAAACTGAAAACAAAATTAATAACAGATCAAGAACATGAGGTACTTGTCTATGGTTAACTTAAATTATTGAATTCACGCTAAGGGTGTACGTAAATATTTTCTTTCTTTTCCTCGTGAGATCGGACGGCTAATGGGCTCCCGACGAAAATAAAAACATGTTAATTTTATTTCGAAAATATAAACTAATTTTATTTATTTTTTAAATAATAAACTGGTTTTTGAGATATTAATATTTACACACAGATTAAATAGAATACTACGTATGTACACGCTGTAAGAAGATGTTGAAAGCAAACTATTGGATAAATGTGCGTTGTGCACCTTTATTATTGAATGCGTAATATATTGGTTCTGTATCTTACAGCATGGTAATAATAAAAAAGTATTATTTTAAAATTTTATTGCATTATTAATCTGAGGCTATTCTTATAGGTAATGACTAATAACAAGCTTCACAAGATTTCTTGTATAGAAGATAAGTTTCTAGAAACACGTATACCGCTATTATTAAACTAGAGTATTATCGGACCCAAATTTTCAATTCACTTCGCGGTAACCATGAAGGTAAAAACCGTGCCCGTCCGCGCGCCGCTACTGGAGTAAGCATCATTCAATTTGCAGGGTGCCGCGCGAGTGACAAATTTGTCACTTACACACACTTTCACATTTTTTACATCCTTAGTCTGATTTGTGCGTTCGGTGGAGAAAGTGGAAAAGAGCTCCGCTTTTATTGTCGGAAAAATAGTTAATTGTGCATTAAAGCTGTGAAGAAACTACTCTTAAATAAAAGTACCTAGTGTCACGTTTTTCAAGTAGGTATGTATTTAACATGTTTTTCTTATATTAAAGCTTAATAAAACCCATAATTAAAATATCAAAATATGACGGTAACTGTCAAACTATGTGCGTTAGTTGTAATAAATTGTAACTGACAAACCTCGTTGGACTAAAGTGATGTGATTTTATAGTTGATAAACTCGATATTGACTTTATTTACTTTCCCATACAAATTGGTCATTTCAACGTGTATGGAGGCCATTTTTTTGCGATACATGGTTCCATGGGAAAGCTAGCCACTTGTTCGATGTAGACTCATACCATCGGCTACGACGAGGTGGGATGAAAACCCAAAGGTAACTCCGCTGGTTACCTTGGGGCCGTCTAGGCGGTCTCGGGCGCCGTAAGGCACCCGTGTTGATATATGTGTATTCCAATTGTATATCGATAAATAATTATTAATCTTTGATGATCTCTATAAATCCCAAAACATTTGGTTTATATCGATAAGTAATAATATTTGTTGTAAGTAGTATATGAAATAATATAGTATGCTATTTAATATTTAGCTTGTTATAATAAAAAAACAATACACTTCATAGACACGCGCACACATTCATGTTTGACAATAGCTAACTTGTATCTCTTTTTTCTCAAGCAGTTTTTAAAGTGTCAGACGTTGAGCTGCCATTTGAAGCCACACCTTTTTCCCCGTTATTCATTTATTTTCCTCGGAAATTGGCGTCACCGGTATCGCACTATTATAAAACAAATTATGTATCATGCTTACTCCATTGGCGCGGGGCGCGTTTTTTTTTAGCTTCATGGCGGTAACCAATTGAAACGTTTACTTGTGACATTGACATTTTATTTTCATTTCACTTCGCGGTAATCAATTGAAACGTTTGCTTGTGACATTGACATTTTATTTTCGGTAATCAATTGAAACGTTTGCTTGTGACATTGATTTTTTTTTAAAGCCTGTTCCTTTGCTAACGTGATAATGACGTATCACAAAAATAATAGATTAAAATGTTTAAACATGAATATCTTAAAAACCAGTTTTTTTTTAATGATAAAAACGAAATGAGTTTCTTATTTTAGTATATATTTTCGAAATCAAAAATAAAAATTACTTTTAAGTCCATTGTTAGAACTTGCATCGCACTGCAATGATATGCAGGTCATAAGTGTATGGCATGGTAGTTATTGCGTACGTAGGTGGTTACCTACTCTACCTTGCCGCCTACTGTTATAAATAAATAAAATCCAGAAATAAGCTTTATCGTTTATTAATAGAAACCAAATAAATTACATTACAATTCAAACAACATAGATAACTAATTTATTTCAATATTTCATATTGATTTTAAGTAGGTAAGCATAACATAGACATGCTTCAAATTGGGCAATAATAATAGGATTTTTAGGTAAATACACAAATAAAAATAACTTCTTGTATTAAGGGGTTGTAGTCGACTTGACGCCCATACAAATGTGCTTCCAATATTACAACTTGGCTGTTAGTCGAAGCTCAATTATTTTTTTCACGTACGTAATTGTATGCAAAAAAAAATCTGTTGTGGGTAATAAATATTTTTGTATTATAATATTTAGTTTTTTTTTATTTCGAAAAAAAATATATAAGCCAACACAGAAAGATTAATAAATACCATGGCCAACAAAAATATTATTTTAATTTGCGACAAACGGTAATCAAGTATTACTGGAATGCGAAAGCTCATTTTGTATGGAGACCGCTGAGTTCGCGATTAAGAATGCAGTGTCCTTAATATTCATTCTTCAAATGGATCTAGAAAGTTAGCCAGAATATTAATTAACGTAATGATGATACTTACTGTGTTTTAAATTTTACAAATATGGAAATATCTAAACATTTTTTTATATAATTATGACGAGGAACTTTAATCTTAGGCTTCGACTGCCGAGTATATGCTTCTAACCTTCAGTTTCATTTGATATTGCAAAGTTTAAAAAAACTAACCAATGGGATTAATATAATGTAAGTAGTTTAGTTTTTACGGTTATATTTTATAGTCGCTATACAGATTTTGGAAAGTACATGGACTGTTGATACCTTAACTTCCTTTCGGTGTATAAATGTATTTTTATAATTTAATAAAAAAAAGTAAAATGAATTATTTTAGCTAATATAAAATATGCCTTCTTTCAATGGCTAATAATTGTTAAAGAAATGTCGTGAATTTTAAATCAACAGAAGAGTAGTGGTAGGTTAACCCTAAAAATACCAATTGAAGTCTCTTTAAATTAAAAATAAATTCATTTAAACTTAACAAAAATAAAAAAAATAACCTAACATTACTTGAAAATATTTTTATCTATTTTATCTTGCTGAACACCTAAATAATCGGCCACTACCTGAACTGCCTGTTCCAGTTTTAAATTGGTGTGACCAACCGGATTCTCTATAAATAATGTTGCAGACTTAGAGCCGTTGGCAACATTAACAAATTTACAATATGGCGTAACTGACGTAGGCGCATCTTTAGGGGTTGCGGAACTTGCTACTATTGTAAAACCGTTCAAACCGTTTACATCTTTCACAATTTGACCTTTATGCCACAAACTGAATTTGATCCCATACAAACCAAAGATTACACATACTTGATTTTGCAAATAATCTAAATCAACGAATTTGTTATTCTTATCCTTTAAGATCAAGCTTGCTTTGTGAGAGTGTGCGCCGTATCTTGGGGTTAACCCTTCCAAAACCACGTTCACCCAAGGATTAGATGGAAGTTCCAATTCTTTTCTCCAAGTTATGAGCAGTTTTAACTCCGAGCCTTTTAATTCTTGCTTTTCTTCAATAACTATGGCTTTAGTCGGAGATAACTTTTCGATTGATAAAAGAGGAGCTTTTACTATGGTTTCAATAAACTCCCGATGCGATGTGATTATTCGTTGGATGTCGCTGGTTTTGTTCACCGCGAAAAACACATCGACTTCGTCGGTGGGCACCAAATGCGCCTTCTTTCTGAGCTTTTGAACTCTGTTTATAATTTCCCGAGCGAAACCCTCATCCAACATTTCCTGATCCGGTGACACATCTAGCAACACCAAAACATCGTTGTCACTATGAGCTTCGTATTGTTCGTTAGATCCAGTGGCTTGGAAAATGATCCTAACTTCAGACACATCAATATGTTGTCCCAATAAATCAATAAACCCGTCAGATATTAGTTTTTCGCATTGTGCATTATTAAGTTGCTTTAGGCCCGCTGTGATTGCTTTGAATTCGCCTTTTAATCTCGCCCCTAATGTTTTGTGATCAGGTTCAGCCCTCAGTGTGATGCCGTATTTCTCTTTGTCGCTCGTAAACTGCACCCTTTTAATATTCATTTCTTCTAGAATGTACTTTTGTAAAGATTGTACATCTTTCAGATAGTTTGGATCTCTGTGAATAATAATGAGTTCTGGCAAAGGATATTTAATGGGTATAGTTTTGCGATCCCTAAGTACTCTACCCAACTCTATGACCGCTTGCATTCGCTGCACGGCCCTCTCTATCTCGACGTCGACAACTTCCAAATTGGGTTCTGGCATCATGTTGAAATGCACACTTTCTAAAGAATTCCCTGAAAGAAGTTGTCTGAGTGTTTTGTACATCAATTCTGTAAGAAATGGAGTAAAAGGAGCCATCACACGAACCATGTCAAACAACACACCAAACAACGTGTCTAGTGCTACTTGGCAATCTTTTACTCCATTTTCTCCCTTCAGCCTTTTTCTGTTCATTCGGACGTACCAGTTGGTAAGATGGTCAATAAACTTGGTAAGTCTGGGAACAACTGTATATAAGCGATATGCTGCCATCTCTTTTTTTACAAATTGTATAAGAGATTGAGTGAATGATGTTATCCAGCAGTCCATAACATTTTCCCTGATTGGTTTTTCATTAAATGTGTAATTAATTTTGTCTTCTTGTATTAATCTTTCAACATTCTGCATCAAAAATCTAAAGGCATTGTACCATGGTAGAAATACATCTTTAATGATATCTCTAACACCTTCTTCTTTAAAACGAAGATTTTCAGCTCTCACTACAGGAGAATTGACAAGGTAAAGCCTTAGAGCATCGGCTCCATATTTATGAACAATTTCTAATGGGTCGGGGTAATTCTTTTTCCTCTTTGACATTTTTTGTCCATCAGATGCCAATACCAAGCCATTAGCAATTAAATTTTTGAATGGAGCTTTATTAAATAGAGCTGTTGAAATAACAATGAGAGTATAAAACCAACCTCTAGTCTGATCTATTCCTTCTGCAATAAAATCGGCAGGAAATTTTTCTTCAAATTCTTTTTTATTTTCAAATGGATAGTGACTTTGGGCGTAAGGCATAGAACCAGATTCAAACCAACAATCAAACACCTCTTTAACCCTTCTAAGCGGTGGATGACCTGGTCTAGCTGACGGAATCTCTAAATGATCAATACTTTCTCTGTGTAGGTCAGTTACTTCTATGCCTGTTAATTTAGTTAGTTCGGCAATGCTTCCTATACATATAATTTCTTGCTTGTCAGGTGACATCCAAATTGGTATTGGAGTCCCCCAGAATCTGTTTCTACTAACTGCCCAGTCTCTTGCTTCCTTTAGCCAGTTTCCAAAACGTTTGTCTTTAACAAAATCTGGTACCCAATAAGTAGCTGCACTAGACGCCAAAAGTCCTTGGCTCATTTGTTCTACTCTGATAAACCAAGATGGCACAGCTTTGTATATAAGTGGAGTATCTGAACGCCAGCAATAAGGGTAACTATGTTTTACTTGGCCACTTTGCAACAATCTGTTTTGGGTTTTTAAATATGCAACAATGTTTTTATCTGCCTCTTTTACATGTTGCCCCACAAAATCTTTTACAGGTTCCATAAAACGACCGCTGGCATCCACTGGGCAGATAATCTCTTGATCTCTTGTAATTACACCTGCAGCTAAACACACTCTGTAATCATCTTCTCCAAAATATGGAGCTTGATGCACTATTCCTGTACCAGAATCGTCAGTTACATAATTATCTGTCAATACTTGAAAACCATTTGGAGATTTTTCTACAAAATATGGGAATAATGGAGTGTATTTAATTCCCTTTAATTTTGATCCAGGGAATTTATCTTTTATAACATAATCTTCAATATTTTTAAATATGACATGTAATCTTGACTCTTGTAAAATATAAAAATTACCAGTAGTCTTTTCTTCAACTTTTATGTAAACAAGCTTAGGATTTACACAGAGAGCCATGTTGCTAGGTAGAGTCCACGGTGTTGTGGTCCAGGCCAGCAACGAATAACCTTCGTTAGTTGGAAAGGTAACAACCACTGCGGGATCAACTACATCTTTATAATTTTGTCCAGATTCAAAATTTGATAGAGGAGTGGCGCAGGCTGTTGAATATGGCATAACTTTAACCCCTTGGTAAACTAAGCCTTTGCTAAACAATTCCTTAAAAACCCACCAGATGGATTCCATAAACCAAGGGTAGAGAGTTTTGTAATCATTTTTGAAATCTGAAAAAAAAAACAATAAAAAAAATATTAAATTATCAGCCTCACAAAAAAATATACATAATATTATTTTACAAAAGATGCACAATTTTGTATCTAAATATTTTTCATGGTAATTTTACCATACCTTTGGATTGTTATTAAAATTAGTTACTGTAAATATTGTAGCCCATCAGAAACTAATCAATGCACAACTATAAAAGCGTCAAGTGCAAATTGACGCTTTTATAGTTGTTGTACGAGTATGTTGTTCACATACTTAGATTTCCTAACAACTGATGCTGGGGAAAAAAAGGATAAGTCTTGATTTACAAAATATTAACCTAGTAACTATTTGTGGTAGCAAGTGATAATTGCAATATTTATATATGTTATGAATCTTAAACATCCCCAATATGTACATATAAGTGGCGTGCAGTCCATATAGGCACAAAGGCACTGTCTACCACAGAAATTTGGTAATAAAATTATATTAAAAACCTATTATATTTATTGTTTGTCAATGATATTGAAACTTTGTATTTCAAATAGCGCCATCTATAGTTTTTTTTTTGTGGTACTATCATCATATGGTACTAGCCCCATCTATCGCTATTTTTTTGTACTATTCACTCCGTATAAATTTTGGTTGCCTAAGTTTTCCTTAATTTTTTTTGTTTACTATTATTATTGAATTATGCTAATGTATGACAGAGTTAGGCACTGCCTTTTGTACCTCAAACAATCCGGTAGGCCCACAGTATCAATGAAAGCTCGTTCTTCTTCGTACAAAACTGTTGAGAAGTACCAGGAGTGCAGGAGTCCTTAGCGGTACAAATACGAAACTATACATGTGTCCCGCTCACATGACGAGTGCAGAGCGAGATCGCATGCGTGTGGGTGGAGCTTGAAGTCGGGAGTTTTTAATTTTATCCTACTAATTTGCAATTTTACGTAATACTAATAAAAATTACCTAAATTTGTGATATTTCTCTTTTGTCATTTATTAACTTTAAAGGTATTGTCTTTTTTTTGTCACTTTCGCATTCTTAGTCACGTTACTTGTACTATTATTTCTTCTGTGGTCGCGTGCTAGACGTTTATGGTGATAATTTTAATTTGTTTGTGTAGTGCAAAACCTTTTAATAATAAATAGCTTTTTAATGCTGTTGCAACTATCCACAAATTTACTATGTCGCGAAATATATCAAGGTAGACGTTGTGATTTTGTATACATTTAAAATTGCTAATTTCAAAAATTAATATTAAATAAAAAATTACATTTCTTTGGTATATTACTATAAATTCTGCCTACCTTATACTAAAACCCTGTGCAAGCCACTGGTACATACCTATATAAATTAATTAAATTAAAATACTTTATTTCAGTAACAAAAATCACATTACAATGTTACACATGGGTTGGAGTCAGCTTTTAGGTAGGGCACTACCTGTGTCAGTTGGCTCCGCACTTCCAAACATAGTAGGTATTCACTGTATCAGTGATTATTATGCATATTATTTAATATTATAGTACATTTATATAATCTAGAAAACAAAAAACAAAAAAAAAAAAAAAACAAATATAAATATCCATCCAATTATACAAAATAAAATTTTCAAGGTAAAAGTTATAGCGTGTGCATGTATCTGTGTTGTATGTGTGTGTGTGTGTGTGTGTGTGTGTGTGTGTGTGTGTGTATATGAGTATGTGTGTGTGTAAAACTGTGTGGGCGTGCGTGTACGTGATTGTGTTTCTATAAAGTATCTACTCAATATTACATTTTTGGAGTGTTTCGTTATTATTATTATTCCCATTATTTAGTTTTGTTAGATTTTATTATAAATTAATTATTCTATTATTATTTTTTTGTATTATTGACATGTAAGATTATAAATAAATTAATAAATGAAGGCCATTAGATTCTCAGTCTGGTCATAGGTCAGAGCCTTCAACCAAACCAATAGCGCTCTCTTACATTGATTTAAAGTCATAGGGTAAATTTTAAGTTGTTTGTTTATTTTATTGTAAAGGTAGGACGATTGCTTATCGTATTGGATACTGGCGAAAGTGGTGCGTGTGACATGTTGTGGAACTGCGAGATCATTTCGTCTTCTATTTTGTATGTTGGGGTCGAATGTCAGTGACTTGTGTTTACGTAAGACTGTATTTAATATATACAGCTTTCTAACAGTTAAGATGTCACTGTACAAATATAAATCACTAGTGGGGTACCGATAAGGCCGGAAGTACATCACCTTTAATAGTGAGCGCTGAGCCCTCTCAGCCTCAATTAGCTTTGTTTTAACAGCCCCGCCCCATACTGGAATACAGTAAGCAATGATCGATTGTGCCAATGACATATATATTTTATCTAATAAAGGTTTGGCAGCTATAAATCGCAGGGTTTTGAATAACCAAATAAGTTTTCTGACCCTATTTGATATTAGTTCCGTGTGCATATGCCATGAAAGTCTTTGGTCGATAACTATTCCTAGGTATTTAGTATGACTGACTTTATTAATAATAGGGCAGCTACAATTATTATTGTTAATATTATTATTATTGATATTATTAATATTAGTATTGTTCTGTGAACTTAAGTATATATTTCGGCATTTATGAATTTTTATGCTTAGATCGGGGTTATAGTTTACTTTTGAGTTTTTAATACAGAAGCATATATAATTTGTTTTACTGACATTTAAAGTAAGTAAGTTCTGATCCAACCAAAGAGCAATGCTCGAAAGGCCCGACTCCGCAACTCTATGAACGTCCCTCCAACAGCTTCCGGAAAAAACTAGAGCTGTATCATCCGCATACGAGAAGATTTTACAGTTTCTTATATTGGAATTACATAGGTCGTTTACATAAATAAGAAACAACGTTGGTCCCAAAACACTGCCCTGTGGGACACCATATGATAGTTCTACATCCGGACCAACGTTGTTATTTATTTTCAGACATTGGGTACGGTTGCTTAAATAATCCTTAAACAAGTCGAGTGCAGTTCCCCTGATTCCGTTGTTCTCCAGTTTCTGCAAGAGGATGGGGACAGACACGGTGTCAAAAGCTTTTTTCAGGTCTAGAAATACTGTTATGCATTTCTGTCTATTATCAAGTTGGTCCGTAATAAGAGATGTAAGTTTTAATATAGCATCTTCGGTGGACTTTCCGCGACGGAATCCAAATTGAGAATTTGATAAAATATTAAATTTTTCTAAGTACTCCATCACACGTTTATTTAGTAATTTTTCTATGATTTTGGAAATAGAGGGTAACACAGATATAGGCCTGTAGTTATTGACATCGTCCCTGTCTCCACCCTTGTGCACTGGTGTGATGACTGCTTGTTTCAGAGAAGGAGGAAAGATGCCATTGGCAAAGCACAGGTTAGCCAAGTGACTGATAATAGGAACTACTAGTTCGTGGGCGTATTTGAGAAAACCTGTGGTAATACCATCTTTTCCAGCGGCACTATCTGTTTTGAGGTTCATTAAAATTGAACGAACTTCGGTACAATCAGTATCTAATAATACAAAAGAATACAAATGTGGGTGAGACAGCGTATGTGTATGTTGTGAAATGTTAGGGTTAGTTTTACTTATAATCTCATCAGCAAGCGTGCGACCAACATTGCCAAAAAAATTATTCACGAAAGTGACAGACTCAATAGGGGTAGACTTTATTCCTAGGAGAGCAGCACCATCACTCTTTACCTTGCCGGTATTAGTTAAAGATTTTATGTTTTTCCAGAGGCTTTTAGGGTTATTAGCAGAATTTTGTAGAAGATCTTTTTCATATTTTCTTTTGAGTTTTTTTAAAAGGTTGTTGCAAAAATTTCGATATCGAATATATGTTATTTTTAGGATTTCATTATAAGAATCTTTGTGTAGTTTTTTTTGTAGATTATTTCTGTTTCTGATGCAACGCACGATGCCAGGTGTGATCCATGGTTTAATAGTTCTGTTTTTCCTGGGAATGTCTATTACCTTTGTATTTTCCTTTAATGATTTTGATATTTTACTTATGAGCTGTTCAGAAACAATAATTGGATTGTTACAATTCATAAGTCCTAATAAATTTTGATCTTTTAAGCTGTTTAATGTGTTTTCAAAGTTGGTGGTTGTTTTAGTTTTTGGGCAAATTGTTTTTGGAGCTAAATTTGAAAGGTTTACTAGGATCATTCGATGGTCTGTAATTGTGGTGTTTAGAATGGCAATCCGAGCCTCTTGTTTATTTAATTTTAGCATGCAGTGATCAAGGCAGTTACCTTCACGCGTAGGTAAATTGTGTCCTTGAATTAGGCCATGGAGCGATAGCATATTAAGGTAACGACTACGGTTCTGACTTTGAGATGAGTTATCTGTAATTTTAGTTATAGTATTTATATTTATATCGCCAATTATTATAATATTTTTAATGGTTTTTAAAAGTTCCAGATGTGTATTCAGTGAATTTAAAAATGAATCTATATTAATGTTCGATGGTGAGCGGTAGATACTCAGGATGATGCATCCATCATTTTCCAATTGAAGACACGATGCTTGCTCAAGCATTATCTCTTTAGCTGTAAATTTCACAGTGTCTTTTATATAAGCTACCACCCCATCATTTTGGTTTAGAAGATTAGCTGTTACATGACTGTTGTAGTTAGATAGGAGTGGGATATTTTTGTTAGGATTGATTCTACATTCTGTCAGTATTAGCACATCTGGAATTAAATTTGAATGTGATAGCGACACTTGTAGATCATCCATATTTTTATAAATACTTCTTATATTTTGACATATTATGGTAATGTCATGTTTTTTCGTGTGCATGAGTTTTGAGAGATCTTCCAAATCACACTGTAAGGCCTGTGCGTTTAGTGAGGTGTCTAATTCTTTTAAAGTATTTAGGGGACTAAACATTTAATAATTTATCGAATGGTGGCGTATACTTATCTATTATGTAAACTATCCAATGTGAATGAGATGAGTGTTGTATTGGGATAATGAGATTTTTATTTGTGATGATGTATGTTTGAGGTTGTGTATGTGATAGTATATTGTTTGTGTGTATATTGGTTCTATTAAGTAGTAAGTGATTGTGATAATTACAGTAATATTTATAATGAACACAGTTTATTCTAATAACAATAATACAATGGCAATATGCAGCACACTTCACTATAATTATGTATGAGATATAAGAATAAGAGAACGGGAACAAGTTATGTGAGACAATAATGTTATGTAGGTATCTACGATATGTATACTGGTACGATGTGTTCCATGTGAAATTGAATAATGTTAATAGTAACAATGTTAATTGAAGAAAATTTAGTAATAATTTACATATATCAAATTCTGACAGACGCTGAACAGTATTTACGGATAAGATACTTAAATATGCAAATAATAAACAAAGTAACATAACATAACAAAAGAAATAGAAGACTAGTCACATTCCTTGTTGAAGGTTCTGCACCTGCACTTCGCTTCGAATAGTGATTATCGGAGAGTCCTCGTTCTTCCGCAGGTACACTTTACCGTAAGAAGTCCAGCAAAATTTGTACTTGCTAGATTTTGCAATGTCACGGGCCAGAAAGAAAAGACGGGACCCTTTAGGGGTAAGATTCTCGGAGACGAAGATCGGAGTTTCCTCGGAAATATGAAAACCTAGATGTTTGGCTCTTAGTTTGGCCTGATTTTTAATATTATAAAACTTACACTTCTTTAGCAGCTCAGTTTTCTGCATAGTAGAGGATGTCTCCACTATGATTTTAGTATTTAGCGTGTCTCCCTTTTTTGATCTTACCCTGAAGATGTCTTTTATGTCAGATTCATTTAAATTGCATCCCACGCTTTTAGATAAGCACTTAACCATGTTCACTAAATCTTCCTTATTTTCATTATTCTTTTTTGGTACATTCGTTATTTCTATGTTACATTTCCTACTATCCTTCTGCAACTCCTCAATTTTATCTTCTAATGTAACTATATACTTTCGGTCCTCGTTTACTTGACCTTCCAGTTGTTTAATTTTTCTTTTAAATTCCTCATTCTGCTCCGATAAATACGCAATAGACTTCTCAATATTAACATTAGTCTGTTGTATTTCACGCTGTGTAGAAGAAATATTTTTTAACTCACGTTCTTGTACTGAAAATAACTCTGTTATCATTTTTTTTATGTCATCTTTGAAAGAGCAATAATCCGTATTATCACTGTCCCCTCTCCTTCTCTTAGTAGGATTTTTAACAAAATTTGGGGGAGATTTCTCCAAAGAGACTTTTGAAATATCCGATTCAGAGATCGATCTATTCATTGATGACTCCATAGTAGGTATACCTATACGATGCGACAATACCGTGAGATCCGTGCGCAAGCGCCGCGTAGTATTGCAAAAAAATCTGTGTAGCTCTTCGGCTGACAACGACGGACCTATGATGAGGCGGGGGTGTGGCTTAATACTTGCGTCGCCTTTTGTACAGTGTTGTGGGCGGGGCGCTTCTTGTCTAAACAGTACTTGGAGGTGTAGCTTAACACTTGCGCATGCGTCGATGGGCGGAGCGTTAGTTTTATCTCGTACCAGGGAAACAGCTTATATTGAAGAGTGTACTCACGCGCTGGTTAACGTAACTCCTTCACATGTATGCACTCCTATTACTTGCAATGAATAAATTTAAATCAAATTTTTAGTTTTCTTTTAGAATTATAAAATATAAACAGACTAGACGTTTGCACAGTTCAGCGGTCCGGGGGGAAGAGGATATATACCATCTCTGTGGACTGAGTATTCCCACATGTGTTATATTTTCTTTAAAATCGAACAAAGCCCTAATAACCAAATATGGTATAAAAGATATTTAATATATAAATTAAAGAATTAAGATATTTAATAATTTGGGATTCAGTTGGTCTATTTATCTGTCCAGGCTAGGAGGCTTTAAAACTCGGTATACCGAGAGCCCGCATTCATCCGCGCTTACCGCGGGATCCTGCGGGATTGAAAATTATTACAGGAAATCCTTTCGCGAGCGCTCGCGTTCGGAAACTCGAGTTGGATGTTTGTTCATAAACGAGGCCGGCATAGGATGCCAGTAAGAGATACCACGCAACGATCCAGGTTGAGTTTCGTTTTCGAGAAAACGGATGCCTACCGCACCGCAACGACCCCGGCATCGGCATCGGCGCAAACACAGAGCACGGAATCGCCGCGCGCTGCCCACTCCTAGAGACGGTAGTAATAATAATAGTCGTGGCAAAGAAATGCGTTGCGCGCACATATGAGTGCAATCGGCCGCCAGTTGCTCTTCGTACGTTGCGGAATAAACATTAATATTAAATCGTTAGAAATGCCTCATTGCGCTGTGTTTTGGTGTAAGAATCAAAGTAAAAACATCAACAAACAAAATTCTGGCGTATTATATCACAAGTAAGTAAATAATGTTAATTTTTAGCTTTTTTAAAAATGTGAGTCGATGTATGTTGGAACGCAAAACCTCAGCCGTGCGAAAGCCGCGAGTCATTAGTGAATTCAATAGTGAGGGGACGCACGCGTTGATAGGCGTCATGTCGATAAAGCAAGTTAGCGTATCCATAGGGTACCAGAATATTTTAATTTTCATTGTAAAGTTGTTATTTTTATAGTATCTTGTGTATTACATGAGGGTTCGAAAAAACATTTAATAACTGGCCACTTTACATAAGGTGACACTCAGATACATGTTTGTCTGTCCGCAGGAATATCTTAAAACGTACTGATTTTAGATATCTGCAACACTTCGTAGTCTAATATTTTCAGATAAATGGAATTAGCTTCTTTTACAGGTGAACTGTAAAAGAAGCTAATGAAGCTTTTGAAGATAATAAAAAATCTTCTCGTAGTTCTCCGCAAGCCCGACCCGAAGCGACTGATTTACCAAATATACTGGACACACCTCGAAGACGTAAATTAAAATTATCTGTGATAAGGGCTCAGCAGACCATTAAAAGGCAAAGTCTTAACGTAAAGCGACTCCAAGAAACCAATAGAAGATTATCTATTCAATTAATAAAAGCAATAATGGAAAAATATGTAGATATTAGACTCTTTACTACCTTACAAAAAAACGCAACTCAAATATTATATCAATACGAAGCCATTTTAATAAAAAATGTATTATTTTTGGGGCAATGATGAATTGCGATGGACTTTGTAAATAATATGGATATTGTATTTGGCTATGTGTCAATAAAAGGAGTTTTTATATAACATAGCTTGTTTTATTTTGAAGTGGTTATTTTTATTAGAAATCGCCGCTTTCCGAACCAGTTCCGGAATTATATCTTCAGTATCGAAAATCAGTTCCGGGATTGTAAATCATTGGATATTGCATGCCCCAATTAGATTACCAAAAACCGCAATTCAAATATATAAATGCAACTAACGAGGTCACTGTTAAATCAAATTGTTTTAAGATTATGTACAAGATTTACTATAAACCAGTTTCAATCACTAATTTTGCCAAATTGAAAAATTATTAGTGTCACTTAACTTCGTACTTAAAAATCCGAGTGTTTTAATAATTAATTGGCAAACTTATTATATATTTCTGCTCATAAAAAATAATGTCGATAAAAAAAATATCGACCCAGCCACAGCACTCCAAGACGTCATCTGTGTAGTAGTGTGCGTATAGGTGTGAGTTAACGGCAACGCCCACCCCCACGCTTGGTTTGTATGAAATATGTTGAACATGCCGTCTCTAGTAGCAGCGCGCGTGGATTCCGTGCTCTGTGGGCGCAAAATAAACAACCTCTAGTAACGTAAACTAGCAAAACAGGGCATTCATTCGTTAGATACAGTACGAATAAATCGTCTCCGCAATTGCAAATTGAAAGATAAAAAAGATACCCAGAGGATATTATGAAGAGAATGATGGTTGCTACTATAAATGGTGTAGATATTAGTGCAATTACCTGGAAAGATAATACGCCTGTCAATTTACTGTCATCTTAAGTTGGAGCGGCAAAGGCAATCCGTAAATATAATATCCACATGGGAGGAGTAACCTCTTAGATCCTTTCATTGGTCGCTACCTCATAAAGATCAAAAGATCGCAAGCGGACTATGCGACTATTCTACCACCTACTGGACGTTGGCGTCATCAATGCATGGCTTGGATATAAAAAAGTGCACAATCTGAATCACGAGGCGCCATCAAAATCATTGAAACTATGTATATTTAGGCTAGATTCTAGCAGAATCTCTCTGTGGAGTTGGATTACCTATCAATAACAAAGGAAAATGTGGTCGTCATTCTAGCTCTAATTTACAAGCTGAAATAAAGCAGAAAAGACGCAAAGGACAAATTCAATCAGCTCCATCCAAAGATATAAGATTTAATCAACTTTCACATTAGGCAATTTAGTCTGATAAACAAGGACGGTGTAAATACCCCAATTGCAAGGGATTTACATTTTTTAAAATATAGGTGTCTGCTGTGATACCAAGAATAAAAATTGTTATTACAAATATCATAATGAAAATGGATTATAAAATCTTTTTCAATCTAAGTTGCTTTATTTGTTATTTATTATACTTCAAATTTTCCGCAAGAGTGCATTTTGTTTTTAAACAACACAATGCTTTTCTCAAAAATAACCTTAAGTTTTTATATATGATTTGTTAATGTATTTTTGCGATGATGTACATACCCTTTTGTATAATAAAACATGTTTATGCGACTATTCTACCACCTACTGGACGTTGGCGTCATCAATGCATGGCTTGTATATAAAAAGTGCACAATCTGAATCACGAGGCGCCATCAAAATCATTGAAACTATGTATATTCAGGCTAGAGCCTAGCAGAATCTCTCGGTGGAGTTGGATTACCTATCAATAACAAAGGAAAGCGTGGTCGTCATTCTAGCTGTAATTTACAAGCTGAAATAGTGCAGAAAAGATGCAAAGGACAAATTCCACCAAAATAAAAAACATTTGGTACTTTTGATTGAGACACAATATGCTGACCGAACAAAAGCAAATTTATACAGATTGACATGGGACCGATTGAACTCCGCGACCGAACGAAAGCAAACTGATATAGATATGATCGAAGGATAAAGATAGGACCGAAAGGAAACAAAAGACACACTGATATAAACGCAATATGTTTCAATAGCAGACCGAAAGGAATTCGCAACCGATAACAATTATGTACCGACCGATAGAAATTCCGTTCATTTTGTGTATTGTATGTGCGTGCGTGATGGTGGCTTGTCATTAGGGGTTATTTTGTAGTCAGTATTGACTCCCCTTTTTTCCTTTTTTTTTATGTACAATATATATATATATATTTTTACTATATATATATATATCTTTCTTGTGGCCTGTCATTATGGGGTATTTTTGTGGTTATTATTGACTCAATAATGTTAGAGCCGTTAGTTATTACAAATATATTACCACAACCCCCCCCCCTTTTTTTACCCTTTTTTTTTGCTTGTTTTCTTTAATTTAATTTTTTGGATCTTTTATATATACTGGATAGAATACAGGGAATCCAATCGCCACAGCGAATGAAACAATTGGGATCATATCCTGAAAAATTTGTGATTATCACATGTCTAATAAACAGCCTACATTGCAATAAAGTATTTAAACTGATATACTGATAAGGTAATCGTAACGGTTATTTTAGAAGAGATGGCTGAGGAAATTAGTGTCATTAATATAAAGAAGCTGTGGGACTTAAATGGATCGTTAGAAGAGATAAACTAGGAGCTACTAATTGTCTTCTGAAGGAATTAAACATTGGATGATCCCAAAGAATCCTTCGATAGTTTAAGAATATGCACACAACTTTATATATTTTTAACATACCAATCCATCTCCCAAGTCTAGTGATAATTTCTTCCCATTCGTTAGCATATCTCATGACAATTTTTCTACATTCTCCATTGTATTTGTCTATGCCCATCTTCTCAACATCATCAGGTCCCTTTATCCCCAACATTTTATCCATTTCAAATTCAACAGGCAAGCCATGACAATCCCAACCAAACCGCCTTTCAACATGAAAACCCTAAAATAAATTTTATTTATTTTATTCATTGATCCATATAAAAAAGGATTGTTTGCAGTAGTTCCATGACGGAACTAGTGCAATTTTTTTTTCGCCCAAACAATCCATTAAAACATCTTCCTACAACGCTTGTGCTTTACAAGCTACTCCAGTGATAAAATAATATTATTTATTTAAAATTCTTTATTGTTCCAAAATTTTATAAAGAAAATAAAGTATTAATAAATATATGAAAGGTTATTGAAGATATTGAATTTTATTAAGCACTCTACTAATAAAGTTAATTGATTCTACAAAATAAAATTTAGCAATACTTGCCTGTTGGTGTGCATATCGTGTAACAACATCTTTAATAGTTCCAGCGAGGATGTGTCCATAATGGGGTAAGCCTGTTGCAAAAGGTGGGCCATCATAAAATGAATATCTGTAAATATGTAGAAAAATATTTATAAGTATATATATAATTCACTAAGGGGACAGCAGCATTATGGGATGAATTTTAAAAAGCTATCTAGTTTGTACAAACATCTATGTATAACCAAGCAACAAATCCTGAGTAACTCTCATCTCTCCCAAAAGACTCATTGGCCTCTGAGATTGAGTCAGTTTTATAAATCTTTTATGAGTGGTGCACAGATTAGCAGAAGAAGGTTGGTTTGGAAGAAAAAGGAATGTGATGAAGATGTTATTAAATATTTCCTTAGTAATGATGAAAAGCATGCATACAGAGTTCACGCGATGATCCTGGAAGTACAGAATGGTATAAGTCTACACCGAACAAATGATTTAGATTATTACATATTAGTGGCATATTTAAGTTTCTAATCCTTCTTTACCAATTTTATACTAATAAGGAGAGAGAGACAATCTCTCCTTATTAGAGAGACTATATCGCGTGCGTTGGAGGCAGGGGAGTGAACTACAGTGTTCTCGGACTTGAGACAGCGAAACAGGGTTAAAGGCCTGTGTTCTCTACCCTCTCCACCTAACTAAATACTATATGATCCTGTCAGCGCCATCAGATATGTTGTCCCATAGTTATTCCTTGAGAGTATAAATAGGAAAGTAATTTTAATTTGAAGCTACCTAAATTAAAAATAACATAACCTTAATACAGACCTAGGCTTATTTTTGGATTGTTTTAAACACTGATGAAATGCATCAATTTTCTTCCAAAATTCTAATATTTTTTCTTCTTCGTTGGGAAAATTTATATTTTCTGGTATTCTATCCACTTTTACCGGCATGATGACGAATTCATATGGAGCACAGATTGATATGGAGGGCAGTGTCTCCAACTCTTTCTTTCAAAAATACGGTGTTGTTAGTTTAAAAATACGGTAAATGCAATCATATTACGGTAGAAAAATAATTAAATTACGGTAATAAATAATTGCCTAAATTGTCAGTATTGCCAGAATTACCCCTCAAAATATTAATGTAAACGAAAAAAAAATAAAACAATGTATAATAGGCGTCGATTATACCCCTCAAAATATTAATGATAATGAGCAAAAAAAAACCTCTCATAAATTCGCGCGGTAAAAAGTGGAACTAATCAAATTGAGAGTAAAAATGTAAAAAATAAAAAATTAAATACCAATAGAACCTTCAATTTTAACATATTTATTTTTTTATTATTAAAATTTTATTTACTAAATAAAATCCATGGAATTCACCCTAAAATTATTTAATATTTTAATAATGATTCTGATAAGGCCCGATTTATACATATGAAATTACGGCAGAAAATGGAACCGTAATGATATCTCTACGGTAGGTGGTAGATCTATAAAAAATACGGTAGATTTACCGTAATTACGGCGTGGTTGGAGACACTGATGGAGGGAGATACGCCACTCCACTCTCACAACATTCTTTAGTCTTTACTTTTTTTTATGGCTCGCATAGGTCGCGTGCGTTTTGGGACAAAAACATGTTCACAACGATCACGATGTATATTTATGCGTTTTTTTTGAGATTTCGGCGATGCAAAAGTGGCGATGTGATCTGCCACATTGGCCGTTTTTTTTGGCCCAGATTGCTACCGTGAACTGTTCACAATGACCCAAGTCGGCAAGTGACCCATCCAAGTGAGGCGTTGTGGACATATTTTGACATTTGTGGTTGTGACAGTTGTGTTTCGATGTCTGATGCTGTCATTACCGGTCCGATTGGGCGTAAGCGCGCTAACGATAGATGATTTGACATAGATAGTGACGTCATTACAGACGCCATATTGGACTTACAGTGATTTTGTATCATCACGGGTGCCTTACGGCGCCCGAGACCGCCTAGACGGCCCCAGGGTACCCAGCGGAGGGGTTTTAATCCCACCTCGTCGTAGCCGATGGTATGAGTCTACACCGAACAAGTGGCTGGCTCGTCGCGATGTTTTGAATAGACTTAATAACCCATCTATAAACAGTTTCACAAGTTGGTATAGTGAAACCGGGACCGACAGCTTAACGTGCTCTCCGAGGCACTATAGTGGTGTTGTCAAACAAATGTACATAAATTTTTAAATTAAAAACTCATTGGTACACACCGGGATTCGAACCAGGGACCTAAGTGTTTTTAAGTCCAAGGTCTAACCATCTAGGCCACCACTACATTATGACATTATTACAGTCATTTTGTTTTCATTCATATTTCATTTTCTTGATAAATGGCTTTTCGCTTTGAGCGTAATGAGGAGTTTTCCAGTAGTTATTATTTAACGCAACAGATGGCGATTAGTCGCTATCTACAAAAACTGTCAAATTAGATAGTGGTAACATATTAAATACACCCAAATTTAGGGTAAATAGGAAAGTAAATACCTTTATACGAATAATTTATAAAATTTACTTAACTTTGTTTAATATATACACTAATATCCTGAGCACTTTGCCTTACGGCACCAACTTAAGTAATATTTTTTCTTTTAATTATCATCATTTAAGTAATTAAATTTAGAAATCCAAGGTTTCTTGGTCTTTTTACGAAGTTTTTCTTGACAGTCAAGTTTTTCTTCAGTATCTACGTGGTATCTACTAAAGATTATAGAGTGCAAAAATATAGAGTAAGTAGATATATACAAAAGTGACAAAATATGGTAAAAAATATAACACGTCTTGCAATGAGGAGTTTTCTAGTAGTTATTATTTAACGCAACCATCTAGGCCACCACTACATTATGACATTATTACAGTCATTTTGTTTTCATTCATATTTCATTTTCTTGATAAATGGCTTTTCGCTTTGAGCGTAATGAGGAGTTTTCCAGTAGTTATTATTTAACGCAACAGATGGCGATTAGTCGCTATCTACAAAAACTGGCAAAATAGATAGCGGTAATATATAAAATACACCCAAAAATTAGGGTAAATAGGAAAACAAATACCTTTATACGAATAATTTATTAAATTTACTTAACTTTGTTTAATATATACACTAATATCCAGCGGCCACATTCTGTTTCTTATAACGTGTTCGTTAGATTGTCAAAATAACGATTTCCGCTATTAGCGCGCTCTCCTCCAATCAGAGTAGTTTTTTAACCATCGCTGATTGGAGAAGAGAGCGCTGATAACGGAATTCGTTATTTTGACAATCTACCGATCACGTTATAAGAAACAGAATGTGGCCGCTGAGCACTTTCCCTTACGGCACCAACTTAAGCAATATTTTTTCTTTTAAATATCATCATATTAGTAATTAAATTTGAATTTCGAAGGTACCATAGCCTTTTTTACGAAGTTTTTCTTGACAGGGTATCTACTAAAGATTATAGAGAGCAAGAATAACGAGTAAGTAGTTACATATAAAAGTGACAAAATATGGTAAAAATATAACACGCCTTGCAATACCAAAATTTAGTTTTAATTCATAGAGAATTTAGAGTCTATATTTGAGTAGTCTATATAAAAATACAGACTAGAAACTGCCTTTTTTGACAGTTTTTGTGGATATCTCTCCTGGGGCTCTAGAGAAAAATCAGGCGAGGCGACGTGTCGTGTCGCCTTCAATCAAAACTGTATAGACTTTGGCAGGTGACAGCGTACCTCACGCCTACTGTCACTGTCAAAATACATACATTTTTGACTGAGGCGACGCGACATGTCGCCTCGCCTGCTTTTTCTCTAGAGCCCCTGCTGCCATCTAGTGGAGTATTTTGGAACCGGCAAAAAGAAAACTCCTCATTCTTCCAATGTCTAGTTATAGAGAAGGCACGAAGGAGTATTTAATGTAAAATTTAAAAGATTTTAGATACCCAGAAAGAATTGGTAACTAATATAAGTCAATAATCATATAAATAAACATTTGTTATTTAGACAAAACAAGACTTCACAGGGGCCAATATAAACACAACACAGGGGCTTTATTCCGAGTTTGCAACCGCTAAGACGACAAGACGTTGCGTAAACTATAAATATTGAAATATAAGTTCTATCAAATTAAATATAGAGTTGAAATTTCAATGCCCATGAGATGGTCAAACTTACAAAGAATTCGTGTATTTCAAGATGGCGGCATTATTATAGCCAACCTAATACAGACTATATATCCATTGAAATAGAACTTATATCTCAATATTTATAGTTTGCGCAACGTCTTGTCGTGTTTAACGTTTGAAAACTCGGAATAAGGCCCCAGGACATTACACAGATCTGGGGCCTTACCAAAGAGCCAATCGAAAATCGAATTGAAATACCCATTGAAAGCTAAATGTATGGGATTTGACGTTTCTCGGCGATCAGGCTCTACCCATAGAGTAAAATTCCTATACATTTTTACCGATCGATGCGGCGATTCGATTGGCGATCGTGTTCTTTGGTCAGGGGGCTGAAAAAGAAACATATATTATAGATAAATATAAGGGATTTAATTTTAAATCTTATCATATATTTGGAATAAACATGTATAGGCCCATTACTTGGTATATAATACATCAGCATAATTATTACTATATATAAATAAGTTGAGAGGGGGAGTAGTTTAAAATTTTACTTTGATTCTTTTAATATGTTTGGCTAAAGCCCCGAATCCAGAGAAGCTGGACAGGGTTAGCAAAGTATTTATGTTAGTAGGACGGGGGGTATCTGGAGGAAGTATATCATAAAGGGAGCAAGGATAATTAAGGCAGCTAAAAAATATATGATCCGGGGTTCCCAGTTCTGTACCACAGTCGCACAAAGCACTTTCCCTAACTTTAATTTTATACAAGTGCACTGGAGTACTATTATGTCCCAATCTAAGTCGGCAAATAGTCGAGGTAACCTGTTTAGAGAAATCTTTAAGGAGAAAAAACCATGGTTTATTTGGGATAGAAGGTTGTATAAGCCTATAGTGTTTAGCTTTTTGGGGGTCAGAGTTCCAGATTTTTTTCCACTCCAAAGACTGGTCCGCTTTAGCTAGTGGGGATAAATCCTCTGGGTATAAAGTAAAACTATCCATTGAACCAATAACTGTGGCCTCTTTAGCCAATAGGTCAGCTGTTTCATTACCTACAATACCGCAATGACTTGGTATCCAAGCCAGCACAATATCCAGACCAACCATACTGCATTCATGTAATAAATGTCTTAATTTTATTGTGTGAAGTGGGTGAGGTTTACTTGAAAAAAAGTTACTACCTTTACGTTAAGGCCTTTAAACAACTTTGGGAATCAGAAAATATTATTGTTTTTTTTATATTATGTGAAAGAATGTATGAGACTGCTTCATAGATAGCCAAGGATTCTCCTGTAAAAATTGAGGACTGAGGGGAACTTCTAAAATTTAAAATAATGCTATATTTTGGTATCCAGACAGCAGAGCCTACACACTGTTCATAATCAAACTTTGATGCATCACAGAACATTAGCAATCTGTCCGACCAATGTTTGTTTACTTCTTTATTGAAAATGTTATCAGCATATTCTGATTCCTTATCAATATCAAAGTAAGTAATACTGGGGGAATAGAACAATGAGTTATAAGGATAGTTAAAAATAGGAAAACATTGGGAGGTTTGGACAGGGTACTTAATATTGGAAAATTTAAGGAAGCTATTTAGTAAGTTTGTTTGACAACACCACTATAGTGCCTCGGAGAGCACGTTAAGCTGTCGGTCCCGGTTTCACTATACCAACTTGTGAAACTGTTTATAGATGGGTTATTGAATCTATTCAAAAACATCGCGACGAGCTAGCCACTTGTTCGGTGTAGACTCATACCATCGGCTACGACGAGGTGGGATTAAAACCCCTCCACTGGGTACCCTGGGGCCGTCTAGACGGTCTCGGGCGCCGTAAGGCACCCGTGAAGATATATATATATATATATTTAGTAAGCAAGGGTTGGTCTTATTTCTCCAGTAAGCTGAATTGGAAAACCTTGATAGAGTTTCTAATTTGGACACAAGAGGATGAGAAGGTGTTAGGATAATTTTGTAAAGGAAGCGGTCAGAGAGATATTGTCTTCTAACTGAAAGAGGAGGTTCTACACACTCATTCTGGAGAGCCAAAATAGGCGTTGACCTCATAGCGCCCAGAACTATACGAATACCCTTGTACTGAACTTTATCAATTTTGTTTAGAGCAGACTTATTGCAAGGAGTCATAAGGAAGGATGCATAGTCCAAATGGCTCCGAACAATAGCATTATACAGTAACTTTTGACTGTACGGATGGGACCCCCACCATACACCTGAAAGACAACGCAAAGCGTTAATGGATTTTTCGCATTTTTCTGTTATATAGTCAAAATGGGGAACTCCTGACATTCTCGAGTCTAATATGGCACCAAGGAATTTAAAAGAATGATAAATAGGAATAGGGTGATCATTAATTTTAATGTTAAGTGAAGGGGTTTTATATTGTCTAGAAAAAATTACTACTGCACTTTTTGATGGAGATAAAGATAAGCCATGGTCCTTTAGCCAATTATTTAAGTAATACAAGGCAGTATTCAATGGGACCTGAGAATTTAAAATATTTTTTGTTGAGGTGTAAAGGGCAAGATCATCTGCATATTGTAGAATGTTACAGAAGGAAGTTACAGTTAGGTCCAGGTCGTGAGTATAGATGTTATACAGAAGGTGGCTTAGGACAGATCCTTGGGGGAGGCCTCTATAAACCTTTCGAGGAGAAAGATGATGACCACGGTATCTGATAGATATAGTTCTGGCCGCTAACAAGCTGACTATGACTTCGACAATCCTCACTGGAATGCTCAGCTTGAGCATTTTATGCCTGAGCAGAGGAAGAATGACGTTGTCATAAGCTGAACTTATGTCAAGGAAAACCCCTACTACAGATTCACTATTGGAAAATGCTGTTCTAATATCTGTAGTGATAATTCCCAGGCTATCATTTGTGCCTTTGCCTTTACGGAAACCAAACTGTGACTTGGAAATGATATCCTTACTTTCCACAATCCATTCGAGTCGATTCTTAATCAAGTGCTCTAGAACCTTACAGAGGGCTGAAGAGAGGGCTATGGGGCGATAAGATGAAGGAAGGGACGGATCTTTGTTGTGCTTTCTAATAGGGATAACAATTTGGTTTTTCCAGGATTCTGGAGGAGTACCCTTAAGGAAAATTTTGTTTAAAATTTGTAGGAGAAGATTTTGAGAATTCCTTCCAGCCTTACAAAGGAAAGAATATGGGATACCATCAATGCCCAGAGAGGAATCATTAAGTTTTTTAAAACACTATCAAACTCGTCTGAACTAAAGGGGCCATCCATAGGGTCCTGGAAGTTAAACCTGCCTATTAAAGGATGGAAGCTATCCAATATAGGGTCAGGGGGAGGGGACAATGAATCTGCAAATTTCTGTATCCAAACTGATGGGTCATTGGAGGACAAAGTGTTATTATCAGATATAGCGCCACGGAATCTTCTAATATTTTTCCATATTAAGGATGAAGGAGAACGAGGAGATAGTTTTCACAAAATTTATTCCAACCAGTTTTTTTCTTAGTTGATAAGAGTTTTCTAGTTTCAGCTGCAATTTTCTTGTAATTCACAAAGTTAACCATAGACATTGCACCATTATAAAGCCGTTCAGCATTTTTACGAGCTTTGACTTTAGCTGAACAGTCAGAATCCCACCAGGGAGGAGACAATACTCGCATAGTTGCATATGATTTTTTGGGAATACACTCATCCGCTGAAGCAGTTAATAAAGCTATAAATTGGTCATATATTGCTAAATAATTTTCATCATCCACCCTACTTAACGAGTTTGTTTTCTCTTCTGTGAGTAAGGAGAATTGCTGCCAGTCTGCTTCGCTAATTTTATATTTTAATAGTGGATCAAAATCTAAGGTAATAAGGGAAGAAGTTAGAGCTGAAATGATAATAGGATAATGGTCACTTCCAAATGACTGGGAAAGAACTGTCCAGGACAAGCCTGAGGAAAGTGAAGGAGAACAGATGGAAAGGTCCACAGCGCTAGGCTGCTGAGAGGGGTTAGGTCTGCGTGTTGGTGACCCATCATTTAAGATACAGAAATTCATTTGGTCTAAGAAGTCCATAAAGTCCAGGCCAAAAGAGTCAGCCAAGCGAGGTCCCCACATGGGGTGATGACAGTTAAAATCCCCACAAATAATGATTGGAGTAGGAAGAGAAGAGAAAAGTGAATGGAAAAGGGAGATATGAGAACGATTAGGGTGGGGGATATAAACAGAAACAAAGGTAATATTTGATGCTCTAATAGCAACAATATTAAGCTCAGGATTCTGGTTGAGGATTGGGATTTGCTGGAAGGAATTATTACTTCTTATAAAGATAGCAGTTCCACCGTAGCCATCACTTCGGTCGTCTCTCACACTGAGAAACCGTGGAAGGACAAACCTGGCCCTAGGTTTGAGCCAGGTTTCACTGATGGCTACAATGCTAATTTTAAATTTATTTATAATATAAAGTAAGTCAGCTTTCTTGTTTCTAATACTATTGGTGTTCCATAGAATTATTTGTGTCTGGGGCGTTTTTTAAAGTAGAAAGCAGATCATTCAGTTTAATTGTGATATTGTTCGGTATTTTATGCGTTTTACTACATAAATTAATAAGGAGGGTAATGATAATTTCTAATAAGTTTTCGTTTGAGTTATCTTGGCTGCTGGCTTGAAGAGCACAACCATTGGCAGAGGGAGGAGGGTCATAAGATCCAACAATAGAATTATGGGCTACTGAATCATAGCCTTTGCTATATGCCTGCTTGTGAGTTTTTGGAGGTAAGAAAAATGTTTTTTTATAAGAGGTTTTGAAAAACTTTGGATGGGGGTTATCAAGAGGGGTTAGAGAGGATTTAGCAACCTCAGCAAAACTGCGGGTTGGAATTCTTGCAGAGGCATCTATAAACGATATATTTTCTTGAGACATTAAAGCCTTTATAGACTTTTGTCTACCATGTTCATAGCATTCCTGAGATATGGCCATGTGAGTACCTCCACAGAGTATGCAAGTAGACTCTACAACATCACAAGTTACACCCAAATGGGATTGGCCGCACTTGTAACATCGAGGGTTTGATCGGCACTGTGATTTTATGTGACCGAACCTACAACATTGCAGACATTGAATTGATGGAAGAATATATGGAGAGACAGGCAGAGAAGAGTAGCAGTAATAGACATTTTCAGGGAGGATTTGGCCCTTAAATGTTACCACAATGGTTTGTGTAGGGAACCAGACTGGAGAATTGTCTATCAAAGACTTTCTATTTAATCTACGAGCTTTTAGGACTATGCCGCAATTAGATGGGCTGATTAAATTTTCTGCTAATTCAGTCATAGAGACTTCCAAGGGGATTTCTCGTATGATCCCCATTCGAGAGATTTAAAATGTTGGAACAGATGCTACAAAGTTTAGAGTATTTAAACAAGGGTTTTCCAAGAAATTATTAGCATCTTTATAAAAGGAAAATTCGATAGACACTCGATTACGGCCTACCATTTTCGCCCCTCCCATAATAATATTCTGGATATTGTAATGTACCAAAAATTTACCAAACTTGATGCGATTAATAGTTTGGCCAGAATCTGGCGAATCCTCTTTGTGCATAACGTGGACTATAAAAGGGGCTTTATCCGTACTAGAGTATTTACGTTGATTGGCTTCTAGGCTGGGATGAGTGTAAATTGTTTGAACAGCGGGGGTAGTATTATTTTTATTTGTAACAAGTTTTTTAGGATTACCAATTTCATCTGGTGGAGTAACTAATTGTCTTTTACGAGTGGGGGCACTTACCGGCTCCGGTGAGAACATGGCCGGGGACCCTGAAAATGAGTCGAACTCTGAAACTCCGAGAGGATCCGGAGGTTTCGGAGGGATCGGCTCCATGATTGTCGGTTAAAACACAAAAAAAACACCAAAATATATACAAACTAACACCAAAATCACATAGGAAAAATGTTAATTCACTATAAGGACTTTTATTGAAAAAAAAACTCCGAACTACGTGCGTTAGCTACAAACGTCAACGAGGCAGTCTAACGATTTTGCTTTTGGGTGAAATCGCTGTGAGCGCTGTCAGAATGACATTTATCTAGAAACATGATTTTAAGGAAAATAATAAAATTCCTAAAATAATTATTAAATAGATAGTTAAAAGTGTTCTCATTTATTTTGGTATTTATGTAAACAAATATACAAAATACATTAAAATACAATAATTTATTACTGCATTTTATTTGACATTAAAACAGAGTGAGAGGAGCATATGTTTTAGTTGCAAGATAGAGGGAGATACAAGAGAGGTTCTTGTAAGCGCGCTTAATCACTGGTCCAATTCATTAGCACGCTAATAGCACCGTGGTCCGTGAGTGATTACATTGCGCTTTTTCAATCGGACCGGTGATTATGATCGTCAGCGCTGACAGCGGTGTTATAGCTATTCGGACCGTGAGGGTATATTTATGCGTATTTTTTTTGAAATTTCGGCGGCTAAAGTGGCGATGTGATCTGCCACAATGGCTGTTTTTTTTGGCCCAGAATGACCACCAGTCGATAGGTGAGACGTTGGGGCCGTTCGTCTTGGGAATGATATATGTTCACAATGAACGTAATGACATTATGCGAACTTGCGTTTTTTTTGGTTAATTTCAATCACAATGCCACAATTACCACTATCCAAACCGAACGCATTATTATCATGAATCTGTCAACTGTCACTTGTCAAGTAAAATATAGGTTAAATCGTACAATCCACTAATTTTATATGCGAAATCTTTCTAAAATCATTTCGATTTAAAATACAACAAATTTGTTCCTAAAAATATAAGACGGCTACGACGTTTAAATGTTATTTTAAACGTCGTAGCCGTCTTATATTTTTAGGAAATTAACAACTGATTTGACAACTGTCACAACCACAAATGTCAAAATATGTTCACAAAATGCGTTCGATTTGGATATTGGTAATTGTGGCATTGTGATTGAAATTTACCAAAAAAAACGCAAGTTCGCATAATTTCATTATGATCATTGTGAATATATTTAATTCCCAAAAAAACAGGCCCTTATTATATACAGAAAGTGGTTCGACGTCTTAAGTTTTTCGTTTTTTTTTAAATCTAGTGATGTATGTATTTAGACGAGTTAATCATCCCGAAGTTAAAAAGGCACCGTGACATTTTTTTTTACATATACACATTAAAGTTTTATTTCTAAAAAGTAATAAATTAAGGCGTAAGTACTATATTATAAATAAATATTTTTTATAAACACAGCATTTTTTATATAATAATTTAAAATATTTATCGTCTTAGGTGCCTCTTAATTATAAACATATATGGGCACTAATTACGTACACATTTTTTATTAAAACACCAAACAAATAGTATTATTAATATTACCTAAACACCGCGCGACAAGATGTTAGGTAAATACTCGTATATGAAAAAAATAGTTCTATTCCGATAGCGATATAGTTTGTATTAGTTTGGCAAGCATGTTCAAACAAGGCAAAGAATTCGGCATTCAAGGTGTTGGCATTTTTAAGCCTAATACAATCTATATGGACATCGGAATAGAACTGATATTTCCATATTTGATTTTTACTTAACATCTTGTCGCCGAAAACGACCAAATCTCGTAGTCCAGGTGTCATTAGAAGTTATCGTCTATGACAACAAAACGTTACGTAAAACTTTAATATCGAAATATCAGTTCTATTCCAGTGGTAGTATAGTATGTATTTGGTTGGCTATAAAAATAAATAAACTATAAAATAAACGCTCAACCAATGATGCTGTTAACTGCCTGTTGTCTGAAGTATCATCGTCTCTAGATGAAGAGTGTCGAAGCTTGACAGTATATATTTTTAAAACTCGCGAAAGCGTTCGGCACTGTAGCTATTCCTATACTTCTACAAAAATTAAACAACATAGGTATTAGAGGCGTAGCACTTTCATGGTTAAAAAGCTATCTTTCTAACCGAATTCAACACGTAAGCATTAATAAAAATATCAGCGAAGACCTTCCCATTCTTTTTGGCGTCCCTCAAGGTAGCATCCTAGGACCAAAGTTCTTCTTGGTATACATAGACGGACTAACAAGACTAAATATCCCAAAAGCTCTAATAGTATCATTTGCAGATGATACGGCAATTGTGTTTAAGGGGGTCACTTGGAACGATATCCAGAAATCAACTGAAACCGGAATGGAGGTGGTGTCGTCTTGGCTTGAAAGCAATCTGCTCACACTAAATGCAGATAAAACTAAATTTATGTGTTTCAGTATTGTCGATAAGACTGTTTCCAATCAAAAAGTATTAATTAGACTACATAGCTCTAATAGGGAATTACGGCAATTGAGTTTAAGGGGGTCACTTGGGACGATGTCCAGAAATCAACTGAAACCGGAATGGAGGCGGTGTCGTCTTGGCTTGAAAGCAATCTGCTCACACTAAATGCAGATAAAACTAAATTTATGTGTTTCAGTATTGTCGATAAGACTGTTTCCAATCAAAAAGTACTAATTAGACTACATAGCTCTAATATAATATGCAATTATTTTAATATATAATGTTCCTTTTATGTCTTTGAACATATTTACAGTAATCTATTTTATTTTGATTAGCTAATTTTTTCATAAATATTTTAAAAATCTATTTTTTGTAGAAACGTAACGCATTTCTAAACGCTCCGACATTAGCAAACACTACATGTGATGTCATTCGTGCACAGAAAAATGTCTACGTATGTTCTGTAGTTTCTTGTTATCTCGGATATTTATTGTCCTTTATTACGATAATTTGTGATAAACAAACCTTTTGACTAACTTTTGATGTGCGAATTACGTCACAGAATGGCGGCTAGTGATGTACCGTTTTTTACTGCGGTAGTGGCAGATAGAGTTTAAACCCTTTTATTTTTGTGTTATTACCCTTTAAAAAATGTTTAATATTTGTTTTTAGGGTCTAATGTAGTTACTCTATCAAGTAATGAAAAAAAAAACATGCATATTCCCTATGGGATTGCACGTACTTGCACTGTTACTTAATCAAGTAACAGTGATAAAATACTTGGGTCTCACCATTGACGATAGACCACATAGACTATCTTGGACACATCACCTCCAGACCGTGACAGGAAGAATTCGTAAACTTTTCACACCTTTTTACCTTAGATATGTAACCGACAAAAGCTTGCTAAAGAATATCTACAGCGCCCTCTGCCATTCCATTCTCAGTTATTGCATCACAACGTGGGGTTCTGCTGTTAAATCGCGTTTAATCTATCTCGAAAGATCACAAAGAACAGTACTGAAGGTAATGGCCTTTCTACCTAGAACCTACCCCACTACTGGACTCCATGCACCAATACACCCGAGAATGTAACCATCCATATATATCACTAAATGTCGATCGACATTCTCGAACTAGGCATGAGGATGTCTTCAAAGTATCTCAAATTAGGACTACATTTGCGCGGCGACAATACTACTACATGGGTCCCTGGGTATATGTTAAGGTGAATAAATTACTTAAAATTAATAACCTCACCAACTATAAACTAAAAAAGATAACAAAACTCTGGCTTCTATCTCTCGACTATCGATCGGCCACGATCAAATTCAATTAATAAGTACTTGCATTAATAACACACTAATCACACACATTTCCTAAACAATTATATAAATATTAAGCAATAGTTACTCCAATTTTCTTAACATAACTATGTCTTATTTTTTAACTCTGATACATTTGACAATAAATAATAATCATATTACCATCACGCGCACTCTCGCCACCATCTGCGATACAGGCTTGCCTAGTGCAGTGGTTGGCGCGGCATTCGTGTTCAGACTACTACCTACCTAAAGAACAAAAAAATACTTTTTTCTTCTTCCTCATATATTGTAAGGCTGTTTTTGTTGAACCTCCTTCCGCATACAACGTGGAATAAAGTTACAAGTTGTACAACGTGGGGTCTAGTAAACCCCAACAATACATTAAAATTTTAGGTAATACAGATTTATTTAAATTAAATTAATTACATATTTATGTTCTAACGTTTAATAGGATGAAAATTAAAAATAATAAACAATTTTATTTCAATAATTTATTATAAGATCTCAAAAACAAAATATCACCTTTTTACCTACAAAAATAATGTAATATCTTACCTTAATAGCCAAATATATAAATTATATTATTACTAACATTGTACTATCCCTTACATTATAATACTTCCAGATCCGGCCTTGTATGGAATATTGTTCGCACCTTTGGGGAGGATCGGCCAAATATTTGCTGCATGCCCTCGATGGTCTGCAGAAGCGTGCATCTCGTATTATTGATGACGAAGAGCTCACTAACACCTTAGAGCCATTGCAGCTTCGCAGAGATGTAGCGTCGTTGAGCGTATTTTACCTATATAAAATAATAATAATAGAATATTTAAAAAAAACATAAAAAAGGTTTTTCTGTCCATTGTTCTAGGACAAATACAAATCTGAATCTGTGAGCTCGAATTGGGCACTCTGATTTCGTTTCTTCGACAACTTTTCTAAGATAACGAATATTTTATTGGCGTTTTTCATTTCTGTTTTATATTCTTCAGATAATTCTCTTTGAGACTTAATCTTAAGTTTCTTAGAGCTTATTATTGCCAAAGACATTATCTATAGACTTTTTTTTCAAACTTTCAAATTCATGTTATATTTTTAGTAAGCATGTCGTCAAATTGTAAATTACTTACTAAAAAAACGACATGATAATATGAAATGCTTCTATGCCTGTTCCATCAGAGACCCACAAGTAGTTCTTTGTCGTATACCAATAAAACCAAGAAGTTCTTCGAGCCAAGAGCTTATTGTTTTAGACAGTATCTACAGTTTTTTTTCAAACTTCCAAATTGATGTTATATTTTTAGTAAGCATGTCGTCAAATTATAAATAACTTACTAATAAAACGACATGATAATATGAAATGCTTCTATGCCTGTTCTATCAGAGGCCTACAAGTAGTTCTTTGTTGTATACCAATAAACCATGAAGTTTTTCGAGCCAAGAGCCATTGCTTTAGACATTATGCACAGGGATTTTCTTTCAAACTTACAAATTCATGGTATATTTCTAGAAAGCATGTCGTCAAATTGTAAATTACTTACTAAGAAAACGACATAATAAAATGCTTCTATGCCTATTCCATCAGAGGCCCACAAGTACTTCTTTGTCGTAAACCAATAAACCAAGAAGTTCTTCGAGCTCTGTTATTATCATTTCTGTATTAGTAGGGCCTGTCATTCTTTCGATGAAGAAAAACTGTAATCTTCTTCCGAAAAAAAGATATAGAGTTATTTTGTTGTTTTCATAAGGCTTCACTTTAGGTGGATCTGGTAGATATCTTTTGACAAGTTATTTAGCCCATCTCGTCCCATCCATGGCAACTATCAGGGGCATATCATGGGCTCTTCTTATTGAAAAGGGTAAAAATATTTTTCAGTAAGTTATATAGGCCGGCGTTGATTATAGAAATATTATTGTTGATGGAAAATGCCGTACGCTCACTGAAGTTTCAGATGTTGCATATGAATCACCGAAATGATCGAATAAATAACAAATCTATACTAATATAATAAAGAGGAAAGATTTGTATTTTTGTATTTTTGTATGTTTGTAATGAATAAACTCAAAAACTACTGGACGGATTGCAATAATTTTTTCACCATTAGAAAGCTGCATTATTCAGAAGTAACATAGGCTATATAATATCACGCTAGGTCCTATAGGTGT
This sequence comes from Monopis laevigella, assembly GCA_947458855.1. Classification (NCBI taxonomy): domain Eukaryota; kingdom Metazoa; phylum Arthropoda; class Insecta; order Lepidoptera; family Tineidae; genus Monopis; species Monopis laevigella. The sequence continues at coordinate 17,200,259 of OX381593.1, forward strand.
GGAGCAGTAACCAAAAATGTTTTAAAAACGGGGGAAAAGTATCGTTTCTGAGGCCTTCCGTGGCGTGCGCTGAGCATATAGTTAAAGTTATACAAACCTGTGCAAAGCCGGGACGGGCCGCTAGTATATATATATAATAGGCTCGCAATCCTCTCAAAGTCCTCAATGTAATAATATAAAAAGAAAAAGCTGACTCTTTTATATTACTATATTCTTCCAAATATACCTCTCTATCTTATGATCTTTCAGGCACACAAATTTTATAATAGCTATGTAGGTATATCTAAAAAATATAAGTATAATAAATACATACATACATCACGGTGCCTTAACCACCGCCGAGACCGCCTAGAAGGCCCGAGGGTAACCAGCGGAGGGGTGTTGATGGCATGAGTCTACACCGAACAAGTGGCTAGCTCGTCGCGATGTATAATATATATTTATACTAATATAATAAAGAGGAAAGATTTGTATTTTTGTATGTTTGTAATGAATAAACTCAAAAACTACTGGACCGATTGCAATAATTTTTTCACCATTAGAAAGCTGCATTATTCAGAAGTAACATAGGCTATATAATATCACGCTAGGTCCTATAGTTGTGGAGCAGTAACCAAAAATGTTTTAAAAACGGGGGAAAAGTATCGTTTCTGAGGCCTTCCGTGGCGTGCGCTGAGCATATAGTTAAAGTTATACAAACCTGTGCGAAGCCGGGACGGGCCGCTAGTAGTATAATAAATATAAATAAAAAACGCATGCATAAAACTGTACACTGGCTTGATTGGCATGCTTTGTGTAATGGCTGTGTCCAGCAGCGGACTGCTACAGGCTCAAGATACAATAATTTATAATATAACACATAAAAATCAATAAAAAGCCCTGTAAATACAAAAAACAGTACTTACGTTTTAGCTGCGTGCTATACAACGTGGGGTCTCACAGACCCCAGAGGCTTTCACTGAGGCTCAAGGCACGATTTAGACTAATTAAATCTAATTAGTCGATTTGGCAATGTCGCACTCGAGATTAGCTGGAGGTAAAAATTAATAGCACCAAAATTAAAAGAGATATCCATAAAATATTACATCTGGGGTCTATTAAACCCCACGTTGTACGCGGAAGGTTAATAAATGATTTATTATTATTAAAAAAAAATGCCGCCATCTTGAAATACACGATAATTCGCAAGTTTGAACATGTTTGGAGGATTCTTTGAGGCTAGCCCGAACACTAGACGCGTGTTTATATTTTACTGTAGATTATTTTTCCTTCTTTACTCGACATTGGCAAGAATATACCGTATGCTTACATACGGTCATGTCGCCATTACCTTTTCTACCCTAATCCTTTCCTTTTTCCTGTCCATCCTATTGTCCCACTTTTACTATAATGAGGAGTTTTCCAGTAGTTATTATTTAACGCAACATGCGATAATGATAATGAATAGCGATAACACCGCTGTCAGCGCTGACGTTCATAATCGCCGGTCCGATTCAAAAAGCGCGATGAGACCGCTCACGGCGCTATTAGCGTGCTAATGAATCGGACCAGTGATTAAGCGCGCTCACAAGAACATCACTTGTATCTCCCTCTATCTCGCAACTAAAACATATACTCCTCTCACTCTGTTTAAATGTCAAATAAAACGCCTTAAAAAAAAAATGAATTTTAATGTATTTTGTATATTTGTTTACATAAATACCAAAATAAATGAAAACACAACACTTTTAACTATCTACTTAATAATTATTTTAGAAATTTTAATACTTTCCTCAAAAACATGTCTCTAGATAAATGTCATTTTGACAGCGCTCACAGCGATTTCACCCAGAAGCAAAATCACTGTAAGTCCAATATGGCGTCTGTAATGACGTCACTATTAATGTCAAATATCTATCGTTAGCGCGCTTACGCTCAATCGGACCGGCGCTGACAGCGCTGACATCGATTTTGTCGCGAATCGGACCGCAAGGCTAATTGAAGGCTACACGACACGTGGCCTCGCCTGATTTTTCTCTAGAGCCCCTGGTATTGCATCTCGCGTATTAAATGTTTTGGTGCACGGTGTTTAGTTAATAATATTTATCTCATATAAATCAATCATTAAAACTTGAAAGCTCGTTTTTAAATAGAAACAAATATATAAGAAACATTAATTAGGCAAAGATATGACACGCTTCCGCCTGTCATTATAAAGAGCGAGACGACGGGGCAGCCTACCAACATCAGCGTCCGCTATATAATTAATATTTTAGTTACGATGAGGTGGGAATAAAAAACCCCGCCGCCGGGTACCCTGAGACCTACTGCTAAGGGCCTCATGTGACAACGTGGGTATTACTGTCGGGCCGCACACTTGTTCGTTTTTTTTTTTTTTGCGGCAATACTTTGTATCCACCTGATTTAGGTAAGCAGATTTACAAAATCCATGAATGGGTTCGACCAATACATTGTTGTTTATCAGCATTGATCGCTCCCACTATGATTAAGATCGGAGTCTGATCAAACATTACCCATACATTCACGACCTTTTGGTCCTAGCTGTTACCCCCCACTAAACATTCATAGATTTTTATGAGTTTAGGCGTTTAGAGTTTAAGACCTATATCTAGGCTTACATTTTCCTTCTTTTAAAGTTTGGTGTAGGAAAAATAATATCATCCCTGAAATTCGAAAAAAATCGCAAAACCCTCACATAAAAATAATTCATATAAAATATCAAGGCAGAAAATTAAAAAAAGGAAAACGTACAGTCATCGTTTATTTTCTCTCTAATAAAATGAGAGCATTTTTTTTTAAATCAATTAAAGTTGGCCGGGTTGAAAACAGTTTTGGCCCGAAAGTCGTTTTGCTGCCTAAATTTGAGGTATAATCTCATCCGTGCTCTTTCTCTTATTGGGGGTCGGGGGGAAGGTTTACATAAATGTATGGTAGCGTTACCGACTCACCGTCATGCGGGGGGAGAGGTAATACTTTCAGTTAAATCAGCACGAGCATCGAAGAGCCTCATCAGACACTCCTCTTAATATATATTTGCGGTTACGAAAAAGGCATCGATACACAAATTCTATTTAATAGCTTCGCTGCTTTATCGTCACATTAACTGCCCGCTACGTAACCGCATCCTAAATATCGATGCTATAGCCTCCAAAAAACCTATGAACCCACAGACTAAATCCGAAATATATAAATATACTAGATCACTCGTCGGTTTGTGGTAATGAAATCAGTTGGTCGGTCGAAGGAAGACTTAGAGACCTTCCTCCCACCTTAAAAAATACTTAGTCGGCTGAAGCCATATCAGGGGCCTTATTCCGAGTTTGCAACCGCTAATCACGACAAGACGTTGCGCAAACTATAAATATGGAAATATAAGCTCTATTCCAATGGTTATATAGTATGTATTAGGTTGGCTATTATAATGCCGCCACCTTGAAATACACGAATTCTTCGCAAGTTTGAACATGTATGAATAATTGGAATTTCAACTTTATAATAAACAGGATAGAACTTACATTTCAATACCCGTACTTTACGCAAAATGCGCGACGGTGAACGTGTTAAAACTCGGAATAAAGCCCCAGGGGCCTTATTCCGAGTTTTTAAACGTTAAACACGACAAGACGTTGCGCAAACTATAAATATTGAAATATAAGTTCTATTTCAATGGATATATAGTCTGTATTAGGTTGGCTATAATAATGCCGCCATCTTGAAATACACGAATTCTTCGCAAGTTTGAACATCTTATGGGCATTGCAATTTCAACTCTATATTTAATGGGATAGAACTTATATTTCAATATTTATAGTTTACGCAAAATGCGCGACGGTAAACGTGTCAAAACTCGGAATAAAGCCCCAGGTGAATATACGGTGGCTGTTCGTTAAGATTTGTTGAGTTTTGGCCAAAAATTCATTCACAACGATAGCCTTGTGAGATGGCACGTTATCGTGGTGGAAAATCCATGACTTTTCTTTCTACAAATCGGTCTTTTTCGACAAATTTTGTCTCTCGAACGCCATGCAACGCTGTGAACATTATCTGCACTTTTGATCCACTTTCACAATGCATTTTTCGATGTCCTTGTTCCGAGTTGACTGGTTTACATGTAAAACTCGTAAACTCATGTATTTTCACCAGTTACAATGTGTTTTATGAATGTGGGCTTGGATTAATTTGTTTTATTAAATCTTTATAGCCTTTTCGCGATTTTTTTTTTGGCAGCAAATTCAGGTATTTCGATACTCGTTGGGACAAATTGATTCGTGAGACACAGACATTTTAAATCTCTTTCAGGCTTATACGACCATTTCAGTCACCATTTCTTATACTTTAACGATGCGACCGGTTTTCAATAAATTCTTACTATAATTATATCAATTAATACTATAAGACTTATGTAACAATTTCAGCGCTTCAGCAAAATATATGCCAACCTAGCGACAAAAATAATTTCGACATGAAAGCTTTTTAATTTATATATTTCAGTACTTTCTTGGCAGAATGTATTTTACCTATACAAGTTTCTATTGCACGTTTTTCAAAATAAATCATTTAAGTAATGGAAAACCATCAATGTTTAATGGAAATTGTAACAAAAATATTAGCCAAACCGACCGCGGTCTCTGTTTATTCCCTTATTAACTCTCGCATCGGTGCCTTTTTAGTTAAATTTATATGCAAAATTTACCTTAGTAGGTGGTTGACTATTGAAATTATTTGCTTTGTCGCGGGCCGCACAAATATCGACCACGGGCCGCATGCGGCCCGCGGGCCGCAGTTTGACGACCACGGATCTAGGCGGTCCCGGGCGCCGTAATGCACCCGTGATGGTACATATGAGTTTAGTTAGTTAATATCAAATTAGATTCTTTAAGGTAAAGCCCGAACACTGTAGACGCGTGTTCTATAAATTTACTATCAATCAATCAAAAACTCATCAATTATAATTGATTTAGGCTGAGAGTCGGTTTATGTGGTTATCGATTTATTTGGTTTACTTCACTTTAGTTGACAGCTGTTGACAGCTGTCGGAACAGGCTTCGCTTCTTATTTTGTGAATACTTTAAACTATGGATAATAATGAAATTAAATGGATAAAATCTACACCAAGGTAAATTCTAATTATTATGATTTTGTAGTAGGTACTTATCTATACTTACTTAAGTAAAAAATAAAAGCATTATCTACATAAAAACCAAGCTAACGTTTTTTTTCTTGTTTTAGCTTACAAAAAGGTGTTGAAATAATTAATAACCTGGATGAAACAAAATCTGAACAGTTTGTTAAACGAATAACTACACGGATGAAAGTTAAAGATTCTGAAATATTTACTGAAGATGAAAAACAAAAATTAAAATCCATTTTTAATTTGGATGAAAGTAGTTTATCTTTGGTTGTTAAATCAATTGTTTATTTATTTAAACGAACATTAAAATATGTATTTAAGCCAATGTATTTAAAATCTAATTTGATATTAATTGGTTTAAATGAAAAAATCTCAGATTTATTTGTAAAACTATGGTCACAAGAAACAAGATTTTTCTTTGATCAGTGTAGCGGTGATCTTACCAGCAATCTAGAAAATGAAATAAATATATCATGGGTACTAAATGCTGAATTAAGTAGTGAATATCAAAAGAAAATTAAAGTTCCTAAAGCATATCTTTCCATTTCTAAACAAAATGGGTGTCAAGATCTGGAACTAACACATTCGGAGCTATATACTATGTTTTTGCAATTTGAGGCAGTACAAAATGAATTGGATTTTATAACATAATTAATATTTTTATAATTGCAAGAAGGAGTGGAAAGAATGTAAGCAGCACATGCAATTGTCAGTATATCAAAAAGACAACAATCAAATTGAGAACCCGATTTTTAGAAGTTGGTTACAAATTGGGGTTAACAATATAAAATTAAATTATATTTAAAAAATAATTATACTATAAAATAAGGAAAGCACTATAGCTTTATTAAAAAATTGGATTGGATTAAAGTTCAGCCGTAGCTATGAAATTATATAATTTTATTAGAATAAATAGTATTTTTGTAGGTACCTACATAAAAACTTGATGTTAAATTATTTAATAATTTCAATCATACTATTAATAAAATTTATAATTATATTTTTAATTGTAGTATATATCAATGGCCTAGCTATGAAATGCATCATCCATCAGTGAACAATACAAGATTTTAATTTACTATACACAAAATACACCTTTGTATTTTGTACGCAATAAAGATTTAAATCCCATCAAAAACAATACTTGTAAAAAAAACCAAGTCTCGCAACTCAGTTGTTCTGCGGTAAAAAGTTGTGAGATCCATGTAATACCAAGTCGGTTATTAATTTATTCAGTCACATCTTATATGCTGTTAATTATTACGTAACAACTTAATGCTTCGAGTATGGGGATTCCAGACACAATTGATTTTCAATTGTTATGGACCACGATCGTGGTCTTAGAGACTGGACGTATTAAGACAGAAAGTTGCTTAAGTAGAGACTGAATAAATTAATAACCGACTTGGTATTACATGGATCTCACAACTTTTTACCGCAGAACAACTGAGTTGCGAGACTTGTTTTTTTTGACAAGTATTGTTTTTGATGGGATCTCATTTCTTTTTGTATTTTGTAGACAGTTCTACTTTTTTCCTTTTCGGTACCTTCTACTTATTGTATATATGTATATCTACCAACAACGAAATTTTCTTAAAGCCCTCTCTCATGACTTATGAACTTTTCTTATTTTTGTAGGTAGCCTTCCGTTTTCTCAGATTTCTTGATGGATAGTCATCTCGACTAATTGTTAAATAATGACAGTTATGGCGTCTTTTGTATGAATTTGAAATATGTTTTGACAAAAATCTCATAAAACACCCGCCATTTTTAACTATAGTAACATAAACTATCCATCAAGAAGTCTGTTGTATTCACAAATTGAGGATTCCTGCGCTTTAACACTTCCAAAGTCGACATTAATTAGATGTAAACCGCCCAGACTTGTGAGTAGCCTTTAGTCGTCAAACTAATATAGCAATCGAAATTATCAATGAAAATCGCAAACTTATAGGTAATACACGTGTTTTCATGACGGGAATACCCATTTTTTGCTCGATTTGGCAGGGGCACTACCATGCGCCTATATTTATATGGGACTAGCTTAAACCCGCGGCTTCGCACGCAATAATAATAACTGCCGTAAAACATCGTTACGAATAAAGCCAATATAGAAAAATTTAACTGAAGACTTGGCTGTATGGGCTTAATTTTCTTTGCGGTCTTTTCTAGATTTTTTAGTTTTTCCTTGATTCATACACCAAACACTACTTATATTCCAAATTTGAAGCTTCTAGGTCTGCTAGAAGTGCCTTAGAATTTTGATGATCGGTGAGTCAGTGAGTGACAAAATTAAGAAATTTGACCCGTTATAATTCTTAAAAATACTGGTTCAAATTGAATGAAATTTGAAATATACGTGTCTTTACAATGCCTGCATGGTTACTGAAAATTTCAGTCTTCTAGTGTTATCCACAACGAAGTTACAGGGGATCGAAAATGGTCTGAATTGCTTCGAGAAAAGGATGGTACGGCCGTGACGCTTTTTTGCTCGACTTGGTGGGGGCACGGCCGTGCCCGCAAATAATAATGTAGGTATTTATACCTACATAATTAACAATCCTTCCCATTCTTTTTACTACCAACTCATGCAATAAAATGTACCAATAACAAGCGGTTATACTACTACAGTTTAACTTCTTGTTTTGGGTTACACTAATGTTGAGACTCTGGTATCCGTCTGTCTGTCTCAAGGAACTTAATACTCTCTACGAGAGAAGAAAGCCAACTTCATAGTAAATAAATGCCGACAAGTTTTAAGCGCCACAGCGTTAACCCTGGGAACTAAAATTTAAAAAATTCAAAATGGCCTCCTGATATAAATATTTAAAGTTTTTTGAAGTGAAATTTAATTGAGTAGATATCTGATTTTCATCAATCAAATAACGTACTCAATTAAAATTCACTTCAAAGAAAAATATTTAAGGGTAAATTAAGTAGGTACAGTTGAATAAAACATCATTTAATTAATTAATACGTTTTTAATTAAATTAATTAAGCATATTGTAATAGAAAATGTAACCGAGTTAGGCTTAGTAGCTGCGGGAAACCTATGAAAGGTTCAGTATACGAGGATATTAGTCCGCACTCTGCATTTACTACACATTCCTGTTTCCATTACACAGAAATTAATAACACAAAAAACATAGGATTTCTTTAAACGACACAAGTTCATAGTCACTTAATAAATTATTAATGCAATTTCAAGTGTAAACATTTGCAAAATTTTAATTTAAGAACACATCACAATTAAATAAACATTTATAAACAATATGCCGCTCTTTCGTAAAATAAATAAATATCTTTCTTTTTCTTGTTGAATGGCTTCTCGCTTTGCGCGTGATTCTGCCATGTTTAGTTAACAAGAAATTAATTTACACTGTAATTACGCCGTAGTTTAATGAAGAAAGCGTTTTATTCGTATATTTATACCAAAAAGTACTTCTTTATTTAATATTAATATAATAAAACCCATGTTTTATTAAATTAAAAATAATATAGAAATAATAAGTTCATTTGCTTTCCGAGTAAAAAAAAAATATGTGTCCGTTTTGTATCGTCTTGTGTCCGTGTTGTTGTATATTATTCTGTCTCTCTTGTTTCCGTATTGTTGTATATAGTCTCTTTCTCGCATATTTTGCCCAGAGGTGGCGCAAATGCACATACCGTAGTTGATACCCCTTGGTCTGTCTGCATCAAATATTCTGATCATGCTGTACAATCTTCGAACAAAAAATATGGAAACAAATTTCTACAAGGAGAATAAGTAGTTCGGGCTTTTCGTAATAGATGTCTCTGATATTTTTTTAAACTTGCCAGATTAAAAAACAAAATACAGTGACATTACTAATTAAAAAAATAACAAATCAGTTTCCGGATCCTGCCGAATCCGTCGTTCGGCCGTTCGGTGAACTTCGGACGACTTCGGTCAAGTTCGGTCAACTTCGGTGATTGTTGTGCGCTTGAGTGCTTAAGTCTGTAACTCTGTAGATATTATTTTAAATTACGTACTTTTAGTATTCTTAATTCGTCTGTGTTTGGTGTTCGTATACTAGTGTATAGTGTGTATAGTCGAGTCGAGATTTTCTCCTCCGTATTCACTGCTTCAAAAACAATTTTTTAGAGTTAAGTGAAGTTATTGTTGTTGAAATCATGCCAAATAAATCAAAATGTTGTTGCGTGGGTGGTTGCAAAAGTTGTTGTAGACTGTATCATTAACAGCACGGTAAATTTATTTTTAAAAAACTATTGTAAAAATATAAACAACATTATATGTGGCAAAAGGCAAATTGAAGACGAAAACGATTATGTGCAAACTTTAGCCAAAAATAATTTTAATAAATCGAGAAAAAAGTATTTGTTTGTTTTATTTTCTCTTCAACAGACTTCCTTAGTGCCTTTTTATAGTTACCAATATATATATATTTTATGAAACTTACAAATATAAGTTTCATAAAAAAAACATTTAAGCTGATTTGTACCAGCCTGTTAATGTAATGTAACGATTAAAATTAAAAATGACGTCAAATGCTACTTGACATCGACTTGCAAAATAAATTTGGTACTTTCGACGCCATTTTTAATCGCTACATTACATTATCAGACTGGTACCACTCAGCCTTAAGATCTATATATATATGTATATATATACGTATATAAATAGTTGACCACCAGCGCCATCTATTGAAGCATGGTCTAAACATTTCGATTTTTTTTCTGTTGTTCGGGCTAAAAATAAAAGATGTCGCTGCTGTTTCGTTACTCAAAAAAACCCTTGAGTTATCACTCTATTTCTAGTATAACAAAGTACTCTTTGATTCTGATTCATTTGAAATAAAAGATCTAATATAGGATGGAATATAGATAAATAATTTAACGGCAAAAAATAGATAAGCCACTTATGTTTAAAAATATATGTTTAGTTTTCTATTCCTTAATCTAAGTGTTTAGTTTATGCCAGATAAGGGAGCCGCCCTAATGCCAAAAATTTTCCAAAAATTATAATGGAGTTGGCTACCACCATACAACTCAAAACAAAATATATTTTAAAAACACCCAAACCATGACAAGTTACAGAAAAAAGTAGGCATTTTTTTGTCATAGGTGAGAATTGAACCCAGAACCTCATACAACGCCAAGGCGTACCACTAGAGTATGGAGGTGTTAAAGTTCAGAACAATATGGCGGCAATGACACGTTTTGACATTCGTTTTATAGACGATTTTCTGACCGCCTCCGTAGACTAGTGGTTGAGCCTTTGGCGTTGTATCCGGAGGTCGTGGGTTCGATTCTCACCCATGGCAAAAATATATTAGTAGGTGCGTTTTTCTTCTTATCAAACATCCAGACCATGACAGATTGTCATGGTCTGGATGTTTCTCTGTGGTAATTTTACGCCTTAGGCCACTTCCGTAGTTAATTGTTTTATTTAAACCGCGCCGGATTAAATTAGCTTTATTTATTATACTAGCAACAATAATGGCCATAAACAAAAAAACCATAGAATATAGAATTTGAATTTCAATACGTCAGAGATTTTGGCAGCCCGTGGGAGGGGAGGGCTATTTTTCTTCGTTGTGTTGACCTTTCCTAAATCTTTGCGTAGTTTTTCTAATATTTGTTGTTTATGTACCTTTTAATAATTAGGAGGAAGGTTTTGTGTATTGTAGTAGAATAAAAATGGACTCTGACGATGACACTAAAGATGATGTGGACTCCGGTAATGAATCGAGCGGAGACGATGTCGACTTTGCCATGGACGTTGAAACTCATAATGCAAGGGAACGACAAACGGAATCCGAAGAATATCCATACGAGGTGTTATCGACAGAAGAGATCGTGAAGCACATGATAGATTGCATTAAAGATGTTAATACTGTTGTAGAAGTGAGTATCTTGCTGGTAAACAATGGATGGTATTGAGGTTACTTGTTCTACTTTTAAGTGGGTGAATGAAATCTTTTGTTCTATATAGGTACTTGCAGAAAATTACTTTATTGAAGCATCAACTACTTTAAATTACAATTTAATCATTAAAATTAATATAAAGTAACCTAGTTAAATTATCTACAGTTGTTTTGTTTAAAATAACCAAATATCGAAAATAAAATTTAACATAATGTAGGTTCTTTAATAATATTTCTTAATGTTCATTTTCAGATTCCAGCTACTACTACTCGTATCTTATTAAATCACTTTAAATGGGATAAAGAAAAGTTGATGGAACGTTTCTATGATGGGGACCAAGACCAATTGTTTATAGAAGCCAGAGTAATTAATCCATTTCAAAAGCCAGTTGTTCAGAGACCAAAGGTAATATATTTATGTTTGTTAATAGAATTATTTTGTTACATAAATAAATATGCAATGACATTTAGATTAGCCATTAAATAAGTAGGTCATAAGGGAGGTCAACATAAATTTACAAGGAATAGATTTAATTACTAAAAATGGCTCTGTTGAAACTGCTGTTGCATTAAAAATGAAATTTAGAGAGTAAAAAAAAAGATGTGAAAATAGAGGAAAAATAGTTTTCAAGAAAGTTAATATCTCTGTAATGTAAGGTGCTACAGACTTTAAATTTGTTACAGACCCTCTTTAAAATTAAAAGGTGTTTCAGCATTTTTAGAAATTTCATTAAAGGGCAGGTAAGATCACTTGATGGCCTCAGGGTACCATATTGTAGCTGATGGTATTCTTAGCCTATGTAGAACAATAGGTGTAATTAAACTGGTACCAACAGCTAAACATGTTCAGGGAGACACTAGTCATGTTTTTAAACAAAAATATTCTTTGATCATTTTATTGATGAAGCAATGGATTCTTACCTTATCATACCTATCATGGATTTACCAATAAGTGTTATTTGCTAAATAAAATTTATAAATAAAATATATAATTATGTCACCCTATGACTAAAATTATGGTTAAAACAAAATTGGAACCTTAACAAGTTCAAATAAGTAAGATTGTTAATTGTAGTTCTGTTTACAAATGTACCTGTACTGCCCCCTAATTATGAAACAAATTTTTGACAGATAGCAATTGTGAACAATTGTAATTGTAGTTGTCATAGCCTTTATTACTTTGGAAATAAGAAGGATGACAATTCAAATTGTCAACTCATAGACCGATTGCTATCGCTTTTGCTGTTTTATAATTAGGCCCCTGTATGTAACAGAAATAGCCACAGACTAACCTACAGAAAATCATACTTATATGGAAAATAACTAAATGCCACACGCTTATACAGTGGTTAATAAATAGGACTGTAATTAAGATGATCATTTTAAAAATAATTTTTGCTATATTTTGTTACAGATTTCTAGAAAAAAATCTACAGAAGAATGTGAAATATGTTTTTCAGTTTTATCACTATCGGTGAGTGACTTTTAGTACTTTTATTCACATTGAAAGTAAAATCAGTAGGGAGCTACTGTTTGGGTTGGTTGATAATAATAAAATTAACACACTATAATTCCACTTGCAACTACTAATAGTCAATGATTTTTTTTTACTCCATACCTAGAAGTTGGACAGTGTGCACTGCAGAATATTATTCATATTTCTTCTTTTTCTCATAGCACAATGTTTCAGACCAATGTTTTACGTTTTGGTATATTCTGTTATCTAGAGAGTTCTTTATTAATAGCTGAGATATTGAGGATTAAAGCTTGGGCGTCTAATAAAAAAATTAAGCATCAATGTATTGAATTTGCTAGATTATCTGGAATTATGTAATGTTTGGTTTGTATCTATAAGTATTTTCCAGTCTATTGCATTAGCCAGAATTGAGAGAGACAATGTTCTCCATCCATCCATCCATCTCCGGGTCCATCGCTTGGTTGGGCAGGGAAGTGATCGGCAGTGTACCCAAACTTGGTCCGCAATGCAAGTTTAATGGTGTTTACAAATTCAACACTCTCCTTCAGTGTTAGTACAGGATTCCTGTAATAAATATTTATTATTTAATCCATGAAATCATGAGTTATATAAAAACCAGAAAATCACAGATTTATACTAAAACTAAATATTTGAAGCACAGTCTAATTTTGACATAAAATCATGGATTCAGTCTGACATTCTTGCCTCAACTGCCATATCCAGGTGTGAGCTAGATTGCACTTTAACGCTGCGTGGTGAGAATCGGTATTTAATTAATTGTCTTTCTTCTGTATGTAGTTCTATTATAGAGAATTTGAAAGGTTTTAGTTTAGGCTAAAATGAGGTCCTACTAATCAAATCAAACAAGTTTATCCATGGAAACATGCGTCGCAATTGAAAAAAAATGTTGGTTTCCCAGCAGTTAAATGATTTAATGGATCAAATTTTGAGAGTTTTAATAATATGAAAAAAAAAAAATCTATGACTTTCTTTTACCCACTAATTATTTATAATAAACTTTATTGATTTTGACTTACAAGCCATTTAACTGGCCATTCTTTCAACAACTCACCCTCACCCTCTTATTTATTAAGATACTGTTTCATCTCTATTCTGTCAGATAATTTTCCTTAGTAAGAAAGAGATGAAACACCATTATAACTAAAATGCTCACTAAAGTTTTTACTCCCTGTAAATCATTAAATTAGTATAGTAGAGATATGCTATTGTTTTTGTAGTGTTGTAATAAAATTGTTAATAATATGTAACTACCCACCCAGTATCATTATTGCTTGGAAGTTAATAAAACTTATTCTGTGAATAATCTAATGTTTAATTGCTAATACAACAACAGAACATAATAGTGGCGACAAATAAATAGCGGAACAGTTAATATTGGGACGGAATTAACTGAACAGTTAATATTGGGAGTGAAGGACACCAAACTAAGGAATGAATTGTTAGGCATTTCCATAAAGGAGTTGAATTATGATAAGGCTTTACAACAAGCATTGAATTATGAAGCTATCCACTCCCCTACAAGTTCTTGTGCACTACCAATACCATCACAGAATATAGTGTTATCAGAAACTCGGTATAGTGAACCGATGGAAGTAAATGCAATCAATAATGAGAATAGGTGTGCTCAAAAGCATGGGAATATTAGATGCAGGTTGAGAAATGCTATTTGTTACCGATGTCAAACCTATGGTCATACAAAGGCAGCATGTTCTAAGAGGGTGGAGCGGAGACCAAGAGTAAATGAAGTTGGTGAAGGAAACTTGGAAGCAGAAGAAGCAACAGATGAACATGATGAAGTATATGGATTGCATTCAATTGGGGGTGAAATTCATGTGCCACCTATCATGGTAGAGGTGTTGCTTAACGGCATCCCTGTTGTAATGGAAGTGGACTCGGGGTCATCACGTTCTATACTGCCTGAAGTTATATATACCCAGAATTAAAAGTGTTTTCCTAAAGTATTATTACCGTTTAAAAATAAACTTATTACTTGGACCAATGAACCATTAAAAGTTAAGATGTGAAATGACAGTGGAAGTGAAATACATGGATAAATGTATTAGACTGCCAATCTTGGTAAGCCAGCACTTTTAGGAAGAACATGGTTTCAGGATTTAGGTATATCAGTGCAAGAGATATATCAGGTACAGGAAAATGACATCCTCATGAGATTTTCAGACCTGTAGACTTAATACCATATTTTAGAAGAAGGGATAGTATTTCACTATCCAAAGAATGTTTATTGTATGCCAATAGAGTCATAATACCGCATGTCCTGCAAAATAAAGTATTAAAACTTATTCACGAACCACATAGTGGTGTTGTACAAAGCAAAATGTATGCAAGGGGATATATATGGTACCCAAATCTAGATATTGATATAGAAAATGTTACAGCTAACTGTGAGCAATGTCTATTAAGAAGAAATAACCCACCAGTAAATTATCATAAGTGGCCTGAAGTTACCAAAGCCTGGTCTAGGTTACATATAGATTTTATGGGTCCATTCAAGGGTAAGACTTTTTTAGTTGTAGTAGTTGCTTATAGTAAATGGCCTATAGTAGTGCCTGTTCAGTCTATGTCATCTAAAGCTGTCATTGAAGTTTTAAGAGGAATATTTTCTGATTATAGCTTACCAGATGTTTTAGTGTCAGATAATGGCCTAGCTTTTGTATCAGAGGAGTTCAAACTGGTTAAAAAACAATAAAGTTGAACATTATACTGGTGCACCATATCACCCGGCAACTAATGGTCAAGCAGAGCGCACTATTCAGACTGTTAAAAATAGATTTATAAAACTAGACCAACTACCTTGGTTGGAGCGAATAGCAAAAATGTTATTTCAAATGCGAACCCTACCAAGCTCAGTGACAGAAAAGACTCAGGGCAGGAAATTCAGAACTTCTCTCTCATCCGTTC
Source organism: Monopis laevigella (assembly GCA_947458855.1). Lineage (NCBI taxonomy): Eukaryota > Metazoa > Arthropoda > Insecta > Lepidoptera > Tineidae > Monopis > Monopis laevigella. The sequence goes on from OX381593.1 coordinate 17,215,713, forward strand.
AACCTGACTTGGATGTAAAGAGGGTAGGTATTAAGAAAACATGACTATCAAATGACATTCCTTATCAGGAAAGCCTAGATGATAATGACTCTGATGCTCGAGTTGTTATTCCACCTCCGGATCAATGGGCTGACATCAGAGGAGTATAATTTGATTATATAACAATTTATTAAGCTAGGGGAAAGGTGTAGTGTTGTAATAAAATTGTTAATAATATGTAACTACCCACCCAGTATCATTATTGCTTGGAAGTAAATAAAACTTATTCTGTTAATAATTTAATGTTTAATTGCCAATACAACAACAGAACAGAATAGTTTTGATATTGTTGGATTGTTTTTTTTAATTAATTTATTTACATTAGGTATACAAACAGGTATCAACAAAAGCTATATAATGCAATTTTTTTTTTTTCATTCTGTACTAGGCTGATACCCAGAAGCCTGTATACACCATGAATTACGCTATTTTATCCAGACGAACTAGCGTTTTAGCGTATAGACCAGACATACTGTGTACTCTCGGTACTTGAAGAAAGTAATTCTTATAGAACTCACCTTTCCGTGGCAAACAATCATACCTAAGGACCACAACATCAAGTCGGAACAAATATTTTGATCTCACAAGCGAAATTACTAGAAACGGATTTAAAACTCAACTTTATGCAGTGGAAGTTGGAGCAAGAGGAATTCCAGCAAAGTATTTGCACTGTCTATTGAAGGATCGGATCTTGGTCTTCCGAGATCAGCCGTCGGAACTTTTATGAAGCGTGTTTCCAAGATGGCGCTAACAAGATCATATAGTATTTGGTTGAGTAGAGAGGGTAGTGAACACAGTGCAGGTGAGAGTTCAAAAGGCCTTTAAACCTACTTCGCGTTCTCAAGTCCGGGAACGCTGCAGTTATTTCCCCTGCCTTTCAACCACGTGATGGACCCGGCACCCGCACGGTGAAGCCATGGATAGTTAAGAACATTGTCTCTAATAATTACACAAATACAAATTAAAAGCTTATCCTAATACAATAAATGGTTTGGTTTGATTGGACCGCCTTTCTAAACTAAACATACTAAAAGCAGTTGAACCCTACACTGGGAACTTTTCATAGTCTTGTGAAGAAAAATATTAATGTGCATTGATGTACTCTTCTAATCCCAAATACTAATATAAACCTTTTGTTTCAGTTAATGACAGGTTTGGAATGTGGCCACAGGTTTTGCACAGAATGTTGGTGTGAGTACCTTACAACTAAAATAATGGAAGAAGGTTTGGTAAGTATATTAAAAAAATATTAAAACCCCAATAATATATTTTATACTACACTTGTGGACTTTTTGTATGAAAATATATAATTTTATAGCAATTTCATCTATGTATATGATTTCAATATAAGGAATAATCTTATAATTTATAAAACAAAATTAATTTAATTTGAAATGTTCTACCAGAGTTTATATACACCAAATTTTGTTACATAAACTTGTTATAATATATAGGGTGAATTTTTTAAGTGGCACACTTAAAATGCCAAATCCTAAACTACAAGGATTAGTGAAAAATGCTCAAAAAGTCTTGGGGTCAATTTTGATAAAAACTAAAACTGCATTTAAAAAAAAAAATGTAGCTGAAAATCAGACTATTGCAGCTATTGTATCAGCTGATACTGTCGCTTATAAGGATCAAATGGTGGAAAGTAACTTCATACCACAAATCAAAGGAACATGCTATTTTTTAAGAAAATTATTTTATTATTTTTAAACCTCTAATAAATTGTTAATTTAAATTAATAAAACAAAAACACTTGTTACACCTAAAACAACACCAGTACAAAGTATGTACAAAGATGCGTAAATTTTAAAATGATTTTTGGTCCAAATTCACGATTTTTGGTGAGCAATCATAAAAAATCAGGGCGGGGGGGGGGTTCCACCTACAAACACTCAATATACGCCGCCCCATGTGTACTACCTCATACAAATTTATCTATTTCCAAACATTTCGGGGGGGGGGGGGTTTAAACCACCAACCACTCATATAGAATATTATATATAGGAGAATATTTATTTCAAAAATCTAACGATGCAGTTTTAGTTTTTATCAAAATCGGCCAATCGAGCATTTTTTGCTATTCCTTGTAGTTTAGGATTGAAGGCACAGTTGAAAAATTCACCTTAAAAGGATATAGTGGAAAATAACTTGAACACAGTCTGGTGTACTGGGGGTATGTTTGCACATTTATTAGAAAAATAGTTTCTATGCCGATATATAATTGTATAATTTTAAAAAGAAAAATTAATGATTTTTTAAATGATAAATTAACATGTGTTTGATCATGGGCTCATTTGTACGCTTGTTTGTAATTTCCATATTTTAAATGTACATAATATTTATTGATTTTAGTATTATTCTAATTGATATTTGTAAACCGCGGGGTGAAACAAAGCGGACTAATTACATTATACCTAACATCTACATTTTGTACCTTTGTTTTGACAAATAAATATTAAAATATAAAATGATAGTAATATTAAAATGACCAATTTGTATGGGGAAGCCAAAATTTTTTTTCATTTGCGACACATGGTTTCATGGGAAAAGTTGTTCGATTTTATCAGCAGAACCTCATATTAGCCCAAAGTACATCCTTTCAAATTCACCCTGTATATTATATTAACCTTTTAGGAATATGAGAAATATGTACTTATATATCATTTTCAGGGATATTTTCACACTTTTATATTCCTAGTCAATATATTTTTATTACTTATACATAAATTAAAATGGCAAATTGGTGATTTGGTATTAATAACATAAGCAAGTTATTTTTTTAAACAAATAGGTATATTTTTTCAACAAGGCCTTAATTTCTTTTTATAGCAATTTTGGCACAATATTTACATACATTTTTGGTGAGATTTGTATATAAATTGGTTCATACAGGCAGGGGCGCCGGCTTTTAGATTACCTCGTGGGTGCTCATTTTATGAACATACAGAAGTAGGACTAAAAGATGATGCATTTTATAAACGTTGGCAAGATGGTAACACAAAGTTACCTACATTGGATATGATATACCCTATCTCCTTTCTAGGGCCTTCAACTATCTCCATACCAATGTTCATTTAAATCAGTTCAGCGCGTTAAGTGTGAAAACTTAACAGACATACAGAGTTACTTTCGCATTTATAATATTAGTAAGCAAAGTACCTATGCCTATAAAACCGGATATTGACCCATTTTTATGTCTGGTCATGGGTGCCATGCACCCACTATTTAGCTTTCATGTGTGCTCTAGCCCTCGAGCACCCACGGAGTCGGCGCCCTTGCATACAGGTATTACTTTGGTTGACCCGGTTTTCCCAAAGTTGAAATAAAATATTTTTTCTTCTAAAAATATAATAAAATGCTTACTGACTGATCTGAGACAGAGACATAGATATAATTTTTAATTTAGAAAATAGGAGTGGTTTGTCTGTCGAAACCGTGTCAACAAAACAAGGTGTACCTATTGATCATTTAGGTTTAATATATTTCAGGGACAGACAATTTCGTGCGCGGCGCATTCGTGCGACATCCTTGTAGACGACGCTACGGTCATGCGACTGCTCAGGGATCCCAGAGTCAAGCTCAAATACCAGCACATAATCACAAATAGTTTTGTAGAGGTTTGTATTTGTGGTGGAGGCTTATTTATGCTTAAACGGTGTGGTGGAACCTTTTAAACACAATTTTCAAGTAAATAGATACAATTTAAGGCAGGATGTTTTAATAAAAAACTGTACTCTTCCCTCTTCGTCTTCTTCAGAGCCTGTCCAGACTGGCCAAACTGAAACTATGTTTTTTCTCTTACTGCCTTTTATTTTATTTTCAAATAAAATATATGTAGTTAATAAGTAAGCAATTCGGTAAAATACCAGTGTTCCAATTTCCTTTCATGTGTCCAATCACACCATTACATCCTGGCAACTTGTAGAATACAGAATAATTTTAATACTTATTATTTAAATACAATTTGTGATAAGCCTGCACCATATCTATAATCACTTCACATACGGTGTTCACTAAATTTCTCCCTCAATCTTCCTGGATTTGGTGGAAAGTGACAAACAAGACTTAAATGAAAACTTGTTTGGGTGTAATTTTTACCAGTGAAACGGCGTGAAATCGAAACACTACTAGGTAATTTTACTGTTTGCATCTGTACGTGCGGTGCTAAACGGCCTAGCGAAGGCTTAGAGACCTGCAACAATAATTACCTAAAAGATTCAAGTGATATAATTTAGTTAAAATAAGGGGTGTAAGAAAAGCATAGAATACCGTAGCACCCATATAAGAAAGCGGCCACCGTACCATGTTGCTAATGTCAGCGCCCCTACTGCCTACCTGCAAGTGGGGAACTCCATCTCTTATACTCTGTTAAACCACAAACAAAACACTGAATACCACCTATGTAGGAAAATCATTCTAAATTATAACCTGCATCGTCATTCATGATGACCTGCACTGTGTAAGCTTTCTAGGATCTATATCAATATAAGCATGGAGCCAAACAGCGTACGTTGTGCATATATCTTGCAATATGGACTCTTATCGATGAATTGTGGTGGTTCCTTACAGTGTAATCGACTTCTTCGATGGTGTCCGTCGCCCGACTGCAGTAACGCGGTGAAGGCCGCGTACGTGGAGGCGGCCGCGGTCACGTGTCGCTGCGGACACACGTTTTGCTTCCAGTGCGGAGAGAACTGGCACGACCCCGTGCGTTGTTGCTTGCTTAGGAAATGGATCAAGGTGAGACCCTGCTAGGTTTGCAGTAAAGGTCGCGTACGTGAACGCCACTGTAGTAACACGTCCTGCTTTCAATGTGGAGAGACAGGCACAACCTTTTGCATTTATGCTTTCTTAGGAAATTGATGGTAAATGTTCTCATATTCAGCATCGTTATAAATATATCATTATATCAGTTTATTAACCTTATAATTCACTTACCTATAATTTAATATATATTTTTAGAAATGCGACGATGATTCAGAAACTTCAAATTGGATAGCAGCCAACACTAAGGAATGTCCGAAATGTAATGTGACAATAGAGAAGGATGGAGGCTGCAATCATATGGTGTGCAAGAACCAAAACTGTAAAGCAGACTTCTGTTGGGTGTGCTTGGGGCCCTGGGAGCCTCATGGGAGCAGTTGGTATAATTGTAATAGGTGAGTCCTTTGGCATGGTGAGTTTGAAAGGTTGTACTTTGGGCTAATCTGGGACTCTACTGATCAAATCGAACAATTTTTCCCATGGAACCATGTGTTGCAAATGAAAAAATGATTAAATTCCCCATACAAATTGGTTTATTTTAACATTACGTTTGTATGAAGAAAGCTTTTTTTATTTTATTTGCGACGCATGTTTTCATAGGAAAAGTTGTTCGAATTGATCAGTAGAACGACATATTGGCCCAAAGTACAACCTTTCAAAGTTACCATGTATAATTTACTATGTTGCTCGCGGTTTCGGAGGCCTTAATAAATCTTTAAAAAACTTTTTTTTGTTTTTAAATAATTAATAAGCACACGAAGTTGCAGGTAATAGCTTATATCTCTTTAACTTACGCTCAAGAGACGGAGCTTGTGTGTCTTACCTATGTGAGTGCAGTTTCTAATAAATCATTTGGTACATTTTTTAGAATTTTACAGTTCATAAAGTTTCTTACATGCTCTGCAATTACTGGAGTACATGTTATCTAGGCGTTGTATATGTTATCTAGGCGTTGTATATGTTATCTAGGCGTTGTATATGTTATCTAGGCGTTGTATATGTTATCTAGGCGTTGTATATGTTATCTAGGCGTTGTATATGTTATCTAGGCGTTGTATATGTTATCTAGGCGTTGTATATGTTATCTAGGCGTTGTATATGTTATCTAGGCGTTGTATATGTTATCTAGGCGTTGTATATGTTATCTAGACGTTGTATATGTTATCTAGGCGTTGTATATGTTATCTAGGCGTTGTATATGTTATCTAGGCGTTGTATATGTTATCTAGGCGTTGTATATGTTATCTCGGCGTTGTATATGTTATCTAGGCGTTGTATATGTTATCTAGGCGTTGTATATGTTATCTAGGCGTTGTATATGTTATCTAGGCGTTGTATATGTTATCTAGGCGTTGTATATGTTATCTAGACGTTGTATATGTTATCTAGGCGTTGTATATGTTATCTAGGCGTTGTATATGTTATCTAGGCGTTGTATATGTTATCTAGGCGTTGTATATGTTATCTCGGCGTTGTATATGTTATCTAGGCGTTGTATATGTTATCTAGGCGTTGTATATGTTATCTAGGCGTTGTATATGTTATCTAGGCGTTGTATATGTTATCTAGGCGTTGTATATGTTATCTAGGCGTTGTATATGTTATCTAGGCGTTGTATATGTTATCTAGGCGTTGTATATATCTTAACTTCGTCTGCGTGGCTCAGCTAGCACCGTTAACGTGGATCAGCGCACGCAACGGGAATAGCACTGACAAGGACAGCGCACTCAAAAGGAATAACATTTTCCCGTATTCGACACATTTTTTATTGATTTTTCAATTCGAACCAGTAGTTTTTGAGATTAGCGCGTAACCAAATAAACCATGTCCAAATCGGGGACATTCACAAAAAAGCTGTGATCCGCAGTGGCCACAACCGTAGGACTTGTATGAAGAGAGTTGTGGATGTGAAGGAAGCTGGAGTTATGCCATGATGGTTGCAGGTGGCGCTCCCTTGTCGCTGCCTATCCCCGTGGGAAAAGGCGTGACAATTTTAATTAAATTAAATGTTAGAAACAAATAAACACACTCTTTAGTTTTATTATATTATAGTATAGATGTAATATTAAATAATTATCTATACCATTATTATAATGAGAGAATATTTGTATTTTTGTTTGTAACGAATACCTATACTCAAAAACCACTGTACCGATTAAAAAAAACTTACTTACTACTCGGACATCCATTCAAAAGATATCATGAATAAAATAAAACGGCAAGTGCAAAAATACGCTTGTTGATAACCATATTATTTTAGTGTAACCATAGAAAAGAATGTAATAAAAACAATTAGGTACTAGAAAGATAAAATCCGCGGAGTGCAATGGGCGACAGAGGGACGGGATGTGACGACATCGATGAGTTAGGTAGCCGCGCGGCTCATCTCGCGGTCGGCTTTCTACATAATCGTAATTACATGCATCCGCCATTTATATACCTATTACACACTCACATATTTATATAACAAATAACTAATATTGAGTTGGTTAAACCTTAGATTTAAAAATCCACAGCTTTTAGGTCACAAGTTCAAACCCCGTTTCATTTAAGTACATCAAATCAAATCATTTATTTTATGTAAATCTTTACAGATATTTATGAATAGTCAAAAAAATAAAAGTTTAACAATGAGGTCTTAGAGTGCGTTTGGTTAGGCAGCTATTCAATATTAAAAGAACGACAAATATTTATTATACCACTTTAGTGCCTCGAATAGCGCGTAAAGCTGTTAATTCGAGTTTCCATGGTGGTACTTGTTTATTAGTATAATTTATGTTTATTTGTCAGATACGACGAAGACGAAGCGAAAGCAGCTCGTGATGCCCAGGAGAGGTCGCGGGCGGCCCTCCAGCGGTATCTGTTCTACTGTAACCGCTACATGAACCACATGCAGTCGCTGCGCTTCGAGTCCAAGCTCTACGCCTCTGTAAAGGAGAAGATGGAAGAGATGCAACAACACAACATGAGCTGGATTGAGGTATGTCACTAATCACATTTTAAAATTTTCTGACATTATCACAAATATTGTGCGTCTAATTTGTTTGTAGGTCAATTTGGGCCAGATTATTTAGTTTGTGGAATAATTTGAGGCATTCTACAAGCCATAAAAAACACGGTAGGTACATATAATTAGGTGGTCTACAAAAGAAGTTCTTGCTTTAGCTGTAGTCCAGCATGCAAATGTTAACAAACAGATAGATTTCTTTTTTTTTAATAGATATTTTAAATATATAGTATCTGATAAACATTCAAAAATATTTTTAATTAAGCCATTAGCCAGGTTAGGTATAGGTATTATATATTCTAGATTTAATCCAAATAAACAATTCACAATTCAGCATAATTAACAAATTAGAAACAATAATATGAAAACAAAAGTTACAACATAAGTAGGTCAACATTAAATTATTAATAAGAATTATCCCGTCTGAACATAGTTTATACCACATGTCTTTACCAAATAACCATAATATGTCATCAGCATTACTAACATTTAATGCACATCTATACTAATATTATAAAGCTGAAGAGTTTGTTTGTTTGTTTGTTTGTTTGTTTGTTTGTTTGAACGCGCTAATCTCCGAAACTACTGGTTCGAATTGAATAATTCTTTTTGTGTTGGATAGTCCAGTTATCTAGGAAGGCTATAGGCTATATAACATCACGCTACGACCAATAGGAGCAAAGATATAGTGGTAAATGTGTAAAAAACGGGAGAAATTATTTCATCTTTGAAGCCTTCCGTTGCGTGCGCCGTGAAAACGGTTCAAGATACACAAAAAATATGTATTAAAGAATAATCTAAATATATATAACTCAAAGGTGACTGACTGACATAGTGATCTATCAACGCACAGCCCAAACCACTAGACGGATCGGGCTGAAATTTGGCATGCAAGTAGATGTTATGACGTAGGCATCCGCTAAGAAAGGATTTTGATAAATTCTACCCCCAAGGGGATAAAATAGGGGATGAAAGTTTATATGATAAAAAAATAACTATTCCACGCGGACGAAGTCGCGAGCACAGCTAGTAGTTAATATAGCATAAGCAAAAACTACAAAATTTATCAGGAATTCATTCATTAATCATATTTATTATTATACACTGAAATTAATTAGTCATTCATTTTTTTTTAATAAGAACCATTTATTTAATTTAAATAAATATATATTTAAATTTCTCTATTCCACTAAAATATTTTTACAAAGGCGAGATTAATGCCTTAGGTCTCCTAAAGGTTATCTACCAGCTAACCTTTAGGAGAGTGGCAATTGTAATATAGGGTGCACAGAGTAGTGTACAATCATTATGTTTGAATATACTTTGTACCACATAATTATACGTGTCATCAATAATACAAACAATCAATAGTATCTATATTGTAAATAAGGATAATAATATAATGAACATGAAATATAATTATTTTAGTAATAGATATATAATGGGTAATAAGAATATGGCAATATATATATATATATATATATATATCATTGGATAACTATTATTGTTTGATGTTGTGTTGTGCTAATTATTTAAACATGGATTAAAAATATATTAATGATTTTGACAGTACCTACTATATGTTTGTATAAGGGAATTTTAATTATTGTATTGACTTATATTGTTTGGTTAATAAATTGTTAGGTAGGTAGGTATAAAATACCACTGTAAATGTTACATGCTCTCGGGCGGAACATAGAGAACTATTTAATATTGTATTAACAACTGAAATTGTAAAATTTTGTAAACCTGTATTCGTGAATAAATAAATGATTTATGATTTAATCAATTACTAATAATAAGCAACCACAACAAAATATGTCAGGGAAGCAATTTTTGATAATTATTTATTTTTAAAGTTGTCCCTTAGAAATTCGTCTATATTATAGTACCCTTTCATTGCTAGCAAGTTCAACAACTGTGTTTTAAACAATGATGTTTTATTATCTTTAAGATTATCTGGCAATTTGTTAAACAATCAATAAGTAACAACTGTTATTTATAAATTAAATTATAGGTTCAATTCCTGAAGAAAGCAGTAGACATCCTCTGCCTGTGCAGACAGACCCTTATGTACACCTACGTGTTCGCCTATTACCTGCGCAAGAACAATCAGTCAGTCATCTTTGAGGATAACCAGCGAGATCTGGAATCGGCCACAGAAACACTCTCCGAGTATCTAGAAAGAGACATCACTAGCGAAAACCTAGCCTATATCAAGCAGAAAGTTCAGGATAAATACAGGTATACTGTTTTTATTATATATATTTTTTATTGGAGAATGACATGTAACTTTGTATCTAACTAATGGTAAGCAGACATACAAAGTCTTAAAAAAGTTATACAGGCCTTTGAAATTTTATTTAGACCTTAAAATTTTATTATATAGTATACAGCGTGAATTTTCAGATGTGCCTTCAAGGCCAAATCCTAAACTACAAGGAATAGCGAAAAATGCTCAAACATATCTCGGGGCCGATTTTGATAAAAACTAAAATTGCATCATTAGATTTTTGAATAATTTATTCTCTTAGCCATCTAAGTACTTCTTATTTTTAGAATATTTAAAAACCAGTTAGTAACATAAATATTTGTAGTTGATATTATAACTACAGAAAAGTAACTTTAGTTGCACTTTACCATGTTAACCATACTTTACCATGTTAACCATACTTTACCATGATAACCATACTTTACCATGTTAACCATACTTTACCATGATAACCATACTTTACCATGATAACCATACTTTACCATGTTAACCATACTTTACCATGTTAACCATACTTTACTATGTTAACCATACTTTACCACATCCCACCAATAGTTGGTTGTCTGTTTAATTTCCAATGTTATATATTGTTTTTTAAATTATTCCCGTTATTTAATGTTGTAAACACATAAAAACATAATAGCCTTAGACAGGAAAACTCAATTTTCTACTACAGAACTTCTGGTTTTATTTCAGATATTGTGAGAGCAGGCGCAAGGTATTGTTGGAGCATGTGCACGAGGGTTACGAGAAGGATTGTTGGGACTACACAGAGTAAATACCCCTTCTGTACTCGCCCACACATTACTCTATACACTGACAGACTAGCTCATCATACTAACCATAGTTTCCTGCAAAGGGTTGTAACTGAGTAAATACAACAGGCTTGGCTGTGTGCTTGTAATTAAAAGTGTATACAAACCAAACAAGCAATGACATAAAACTATTTTATTTAGGTTCAATTGCATTGCAACTTAAATACAAAAGTCAATATAACTAAAGTTAAATTATTAAAAAAATGGGAAATAATTATTGCAGGAAGTTTCACATGTTGTGCTCTTGAAATTTAATAATAATATTAAATTATTTATATAAAGTATATTATTTATTTTAGACATTTCACACATTTTTATCTATTTCCTCTATTATATTAATGATTTTACGTTTTGTCGAAATTTCCAGTTATTTTTTATGAAATTGCCTGTTTTCTATGTATACCTTCAATTAAATTGACATGCTACCCTAAACTATTGATATATCATTGTTCTCACATCCACGTGATGGCGTCTTTGCAATAACTTTATATTATTGAACACCAATAAACGAATAGAAAACATTACGTTTTTTCTGGTTGTGATTTAATTGAATACATTGTTGTATTGTATATAAATCCTGACAAGTTCTTAAATACACCTAATGGAACATATCACCACAGTATTGTCACACACACTGTCCTACATTCTTCATTTTGTCGCGTTATATTATGGTCGCGTTTTAAAAAAGGGTATAATTATACTGATAAACTTATCCTATTTGGAACGCCTTCTAAACAAAGACAATACGTTTTTTTTAATAAAAACTAGGGCATTTTATTTAAATTGGAGTTTTATGTTTTCTTTCCTTATTTTTGTTTTACTTTGCTGTAATCTTATTCTTATTTGTTCCACATATTTGAGTATACCAGCGGCCATATTCTGTTTCTTAAAACGTGAGCGTTAGATTGTTAAAATAACGATTTACGTTATTAGCGCGCTCTCCTTCAATCAGAGAAGGTTAACAACTACGCTGACTGGAGGTCAGCGCGCTAATAGCGGAATTCGTTATTTTGACAATCTAACGTTCGCGTTATAAAAAAAAGAATGTGGCGTTGCACTCGAAAAAATTGTAATATTATATTGTTCCGGTATTTGTTATTATAACTAAATACCGATATATAAACATTAGCCAACACAATTTATTTGTCTTAACCTTTTTTTTACTTGACACACTTTTCACCTGATCCTATGATGATTCCATCCCCTGATGTTTCCATCTGGAACCCTAAATCATGCCTTGGCAGGAAAGTGATAAATCATAATTTTAACAAAATGACCAATAAAGTTTTTATGAATAAGGGACGTATTGTTAATATGGTTGCAGAAGGAAAAAATAAAATACATATACATATGTCCTGTCATTGTCAAAATTCTTTCTTCTCTGTATCTATATTTAGTGTATACCAAGAGATAAAATGAATGAATACAAGCGACACGGTAGTTTTTGTGGGGATTGTACCTTAGTAACTTGCGTATTTAAAGAATGTAATATATTTTTATACTTATGTATCCCATTCTTTAAATTAAGACTAATCCACTCACATCTACCTTATCTGTAAAATGATAATTTAACCATATTACTAAAAAAAAAAACGGAAATATTAATACATTTACAACATATCTTAACATTTAATAATGTTATATGACTTATTCTCTAATACCGCTTGTCATTTTACAGATAAGATTGTAGTAGAAATGTAAAAATCAGTTATTTTTGTAATATCGTTCATTAGTATAGAGTAATATAAATATAATATTCTGCATAAATAAAAAGACCTTCATATTATTAGTTACTATTTTTAATAATAATTACAAAATGTTATTAATCTGCTCAAACTTTTCATGGATATGGTGGCAATAGACTATAGAGAATTAACAAAATATTTAGTTTAATGAAGTAAATAATTTTGTTTTTTAAATATATATAAAATAATAATTTTGTTGTAAATATAGGATGGAAGTTATTTTATATTATTGTGGAAGTCGTCGGTCTGTTCGCGATCTCATCCTCTTTACTTCATATAATATTTTGAGCTGTACATTGTGACTGGTGGTCGGTATATTCGCATATTGTGCTGGATGTTCGGTCCGTATATTCGCGATCCCATCGGTGTTACAATACGAACACGTAATGTTACACCATACAATACTCTGCGCTGTATATTGTGCTGGATGTTTCTTTCGTATATTCGCGATCCCATCGGTGTTACACTACGAACACATTACGGTACACCATACAATACTCTGCGCTGTTTATCGTGCTGGATGTTTGTTTCGTATATTCGCGATCCCATCGGTGTTACACTACGAACACATTACGGTACACCATACAATACTCTGCGCTGTATATCGTGCTGGATGTTTGTTTCGTATATTCGCGATCCCATCGGTGTTACACTACGAACACATTACGGTACACCATACAATACTCTGCGCTGTATATCGTGCTGGATGTTTGTTTCGTATATTCGCGATCCCATCGGTGTTACACTACGAACACATTGCGGAACACCATACAATACTCTGCGCTGTATATCGTGCTGGATGTTTGTTTCGTATATTCGCGATCCCATCGGTGTTACACTACGAACACGTAACGATACTTTATACAGAACTCTGGCGCTGTTTCTGGCTGATTATCTTTTTATGGCTTCTTTAGACTTTTTTTTATAGCATTGATTTTAGTTTCTTTAATATTAAATTTTATTTACTTTTAATGGAAAGTTTATTTGGGTCTTTTAAAATGCTCGTATTTTAAAATAAAGTCTTTTATTTTTCTTATTACTAGAACAATTATTCTTTTTGTTTTTTTGTATGATATCATATAAGCACTGATTTTTCCGAATGACTTTGTTTTAGATAGAATATTAATAGCAACATTTACAACACGTCCGTTGTATCAAATCATTATATATACAGCAAATGTTTTGTCTTGTAAGTTAACAATAACTTGCCGATGTATCATCTGTGATTGGCTCGCGAAATGCCTAAAGGTTTATTTTAAATAATTCGAATAAAATGTATTTTTGTATTTTTATCAAATCGTTTAATGGAAACCAAAAAAGATGTACAACAGTTGTAGGCTAGGCGTTTAGTGCGCTAGGTCGCGCGGCCGTGTACGCTTATGCTTACGGAAATATAACACTACTAAATTATTGTATAATAATAAATAGCTTATTTTTGTATGAAATAATCTCGTTTTCACTAACTAGTTTCGAATAGGACCCTAGAGCAATAAAGTCAAATTAGGTAAATGGTTTTCGAGTTCGGGTCGCTGGGGCTTGTAACGCCTACGTTTAGGTATTAATCTGTCTAAATTATGATAAAAACCCGACTAGTGCGTTAATTTTCTCGTGGATGGTACCTATTTATTTTAAAAAAAGTTTTATAATAAGTTAAGTTATAACTGTCGATGCCCCACACGACTAACGGAAACATAAACACGTTTGTTTTAATATTTCATAATCTAAATATGTGCCTAATTACACAAAATTGCAATGAGATGCGATGCTAATTCGCGATGAAATATATTTTATTGTTTGAATTCTATAGGCGATAATGATAGAACGACAATTTAATTTCATTCTTTTTTAAAATATGAAAATTGGTATTTAGGGCCTTAGCACAACAGCATCGATAGGCTCGATAAATCGATACATATCGATTTTATGAATGAATGTACATTCATAAACTTCTTTTTATCGACTGTCAAACTATATCGATATGGTTATGCTAAGCCCCATAGTATAGTTTCGGGGCGTTACAAGTTCGATATAGGTGTTGTAGTACATAGGCGCTAGTTAAATATCCAGCAATACGCCTTATGTTGGGCGATGTAGACGTACTTCGCGCATGTTGTGTGTATAAGGTTTCTGCCGTTAGTCGCCACTGCCAATGGACTGGAACGATTGAGGCACTTATATCTTGGCTTACTTTACCTGAATGTGAGATGAATCAAAAGACAAAGAAAATGTTGCAATAACTATTAATGTAGGTGATGATGTGTAAATAATATTTTATGTGTTTCCACTACATACGTTTATGATTAAAAAGTTTACTTTAATAACGACAAATGTTTATTTTCGTATAGAAAAATATGTTTTAGTTTAGGCTTACCAGTGAAGTAAAAAAGGTCCCGGCGAACACGTCGGGGTTATTTGTTTTTACTAGTCAGGTTTTACAATTAGATATTTGCTACATATAAAAACTTGTGGTATATTAACTTTTATTACACAAATCATTTATCGTTCTTACTGTGAACATTTTAATTATAAACAATTTTTATACAATATAATAGGACCAACATTTTTAAATTGTAATATTAGTTTGTTTGTAATTTTTACTTAGATCATATCATATTCATTTAAACAGTTTGTAGCTCTCCATCTCAGTATTTCAGGTACCTTTTGTAAATAGATTCTGTGTAATATATATTATAGTATGTACTTTCCTTATCTCATATATGTATGTATGTAAGTATAAGAAACTAGTATGTGTGATTATTATAGATAAGGTTACAACCTTGTCTAAGTTAAGAGGAATTAAATAGTAATATTTATTTTTGTATTTTTTATTTTTTTCTTACACTCCCCAAATAATAGTTTGTAAAAGTCATTGAGATAAGTCGATATATTTTTGTATATGCACTTCTATAATTGAATATATAACAGTACAGTCTAACTGTCTTTTTCATAAAAAAAAATTAAAATACACCTTAAAAACCTTAAAGAGCCTAATAGTTAAAACATTGAATAAAGCTATCGATTCGATAACTATTTTGTTATTCATAAACCTCAAATAAATCTTCTCTAACTATTTGATGTTTATAAGCTTAATTAGTGATTGATAGAAAAAAAATTGATTGTCAAGAAAGTTGGCAGAATCGAGGCATCCCAACACCATATTAGTAAAAAAAAAGTAAAAACAATGAAAACTTTTCTCTTTATAATATTAACATATGGAATTTGCTATGCAGGGTGATTACGCGCACTAAGACGCGTAGACGCCGCGGCATCGCCATTATAATTTCGCAGTTTAGAGCGGTAAGACTTATTTGTCTTTTCGGATAGATTACCGCGACAGTGTGCGGGCGGCCTAAATCGGTTCAACTCAATTCAAGTTGTAAATTTTGAAAATTTGTAGATCGAAAGCCGACTGGGCATATTATTTTAATTGTAGTAAAAGCAATTGTTTAATAACTTTTTAAAATACAAAAAATATATTCAAAAATAGTGAGGTTAAAATAGGTTTATCAATAAAGTTAAAGAATTGTTATTTGACATTTATCACTATTGGAGGTTTATTTTACGTTTATGAATAACGTTTTGAGGTGTTGAACTTGCTATTGAAGCATCAATAAAGGTTTCGTAAGTTTTTATGAATAAGACCGTAATATTATAGTAGTTAGTAAAAATAGTATAAAAAATTGTTTATCCATAAAAAAATGGTTTCATAAAAAATAATGTGCTAAAAGTTAAAATGTTGTTTCGTCTCTTTCTTACCAATGAAACTCATATTTTACAGAAAATTTTATTTGGTTATTCTATATTGACCAGGTGGGTTAGGTGGAAAATATTCTACACAACTTTTACAATTCTTTAAAAAAATCACTATAATACATTTATAACGTTTTTTTGGAGTTCTGTTAGTTTTTAATAAAAATAAATTAGCCTTACGGGATCACTCAGCCTGACTGTAATATCGAAAATCTGTTGACATTGAAAGTTAATAGTAGTAGATTATATGTTTTTGGTGATCATATTTGAAAAAAACTCTTTCCAAAGGGGAAAACAGGGGATTTTTTTGGTAACCATTTAAGGGCCCAGCGACCACATTCCAAGTTGTAATATTGGAAGTACCTACGTTTGTATAGGCGTCCAGCGGCCATATTCTGTTTCTTATAACGTGAGCGTTAGTTTGTCAAAATAACGAGTTCCGTTATTAGCGCTCTCTCCTCCAATCAGCGAAGGTTAAAAAGCTACTCTGATTGGAGGAGAGCGCGCTAATAGCGGAAATCGTTATTTTGACAATCTAACGATCACGTTATAAGAAACAGAATATGGCCGCTGGACGCCTATACAAACGTAGGTACTTCCAATATTACAACTTGGCTGTTGGTCGAAGTTCAATTATTTTTGTTATGTCCGTAATTATACGCAAATCTCTTTCTGATGTGGGTATTTTTTTTTTGTATTTTAAGTTTTTTTTCTGTGTTTCGAAAAAAATAAAAATAATAACCCAACACAGAAAGATTAATAAATACAATGACCGACAAAAATATTATTTTAATAGGGAATATGCATGTAACGCCAATTATTATTATTTTAATATATAATGTTCCTTTTATGTCTTTGAACATATTTACAGTAATCTATTTTATTTTGATTAGCTATTTTTTTTATAAATAGGATTTTTAAAATCTATTTTTTTGTAGAAACGGAACGCATTTCTAAACGCTCCGACATTAGCAAACACTGCATGTGACGTCATTCGTGCAAAAACAAATGTCAACGTGTGTTCTGTAGTCTACAGTTTTTTGTTTTCTCGGGTATTTATTGTCCTTTATTACGATAATTTGTGATAAACAAACCTTTTAACTAACTTTTGAGGTGCAATAACATTAAACTAATATGCTTTTTGAGCACGAATGATGTCACAAAATGGCGGCTAGTGATGTACCGTTTTTTACTGCGGTAGTGGCAGACAAAGTTTAAACCCTTTTATTTTTGTGTTTTACCCTTTAAAAAATGTTTAATATTTGTTTTTAGGGTCTAATGTAGTTACTCTATCAATTAATGAAATAAAAAAAAAACATGCATATTCCCTATTCTGCGACAAACAGTAATCGAGTATTATTGGAAGTGCGAAAGCTAATTTTGTATGGAGAATGCGGAGTACCTACGCGATTACGAATGCAGTGCCAGTTCTTCAGTTGTATTTAAATGAGAATTCTGAAACCGGTTAAGTTCCGGTTTCTAGGATAGCGGCGCCGTCAGATAGCTCCTGCAATACATGGTGACGCTGGAAGCCTCTACTTTTATATGAGGCTATTGATCAAATCGGTACCATCTTTTCCATCGAACCATGTGTTGCAAATGAAAAATTCGCATACAAACTAGTATTGATAAACCTCACGGTCCGAATGGCGATAATACCGCTGACGTTCATAATCACCGGTCCGATTCAAAAGGCGCGATGTGACCACTCACCGGTTCTATTAGCTTGCTAATGAATCGGACCAGTGATTAAGCGCACTCACAAGAAAATCACTTGTATCTCCCTCTATCTCGCAACTAAAACATGCTCCTCTCACTTTGTTTTAATGTCAAATACATAAAAAAAAGACCATAACAAATTAATGAATTTTGTATATTTGTTTACATAAATAACAAAATAAATGAGAACACAACACTTTTAACTATCTACTTAATAATTATTTTAGGAATTTTAATTACTTTCGTCAAAAACATGTTTCTAGATAAATGTCATTCTGACAGCTCTCACAGCGATTTCACCCAGCAGCAAAATCACTGTAAGTCCAATATGGTGTCTGTAATGACGTCACTATTAATATCAAATCATATATCGTTAGCGCTCTTACGCCCATTCGGACCAGCGCTGACATCGATTTTGCCGTGAATCGGACCGCAAGGAAAATAACCAATTTCTATGGAGAAGCCAAAAACGTTTTTTATTTGTGACACACGGTTTCAAGGGAAAGTTCGTATTAGTCCAAAGTACAACCCTCCAAAGTCAGCATGCATTCGACGCTATATAGAGGTCGTAAAATTACGACAACTATCTTAAAATTCAGGATTTGATTGCTTCGAACTATCACTGCATATAAATGAATACATTTCCAGAGTCCGAAGCAATGACTTAGGCTAAGCAAGGAATATCTAGTGTTCAACTTATATAATGTTTTGACCACCTCTGTGTTTTCGGTGGTAGTGGGTTCGATACTCACTCGTGGCAATACAATATTAGTACGTAATCCTGTACTGTTTCCCTTTATAATAATATGAAGGACATTACACATATTGCTCTAGCCACAAACTGAGCTGTAAATTGTACCTACTATGTGTACCAGAAACAACGGTATCAATACATATCTACTATATTTTATAAACACACAGACCATGATAACTGTACAGAAAAACGTACCTACTAATATTTTTTGCCATGTGTGGGAATCGAACCCACGACCTCCGGATATAGTCGCCAAAGGCGCAACCTAGTCTTCGGAGACCGTCAATATATAATATGTATTAGTATTATTGTATATATCGAGCAGTGTGTGTTGCCAGTGATGACTTACGGATCAGAGACGTGGTCGCTTACTATGGGTCTCATGAAAAAGCTCACAGTCACACAAAGGGCGATGGAGCGCGCTGTGCTCGGCGTTTCCTTGCGGGATCGTATTCGAAACGATGAGATCCGCAAAAGGACCAAAGTAACCACATAGCCTCCAGAATCGCCAAACTTAAGTGGCAGTGGGCAGGCCACATAGCTCGCAGAACGGACGGCCGTTGGGGCATTAAGGTTCTCGAGTGGCGACCGCGTGCCGGAGGACGCAGCAGAGGCAGGCTCCTCACAAGATGGACCGACGACCTGAAAAAGGTCGCGGGAAGCCGATGGATACAAGCAGCGCAGAACCGGTCATTGTGGCGATCCTTGGGGGAGGCCTATGTCCAGCAGTGGACGCGCGAAAGGCTGGCATGATGATGATGATGATTATTGTTTATGGCACACATAGCACCTGCAGTAGGTACAGGCGTACAGGACATTTTACATAATATTATTGTCCCGGTCAGTCAAGCAAGTCTTAGTCATGTTTCGGTTTAGTCTGGAAGTTCACCGTTTATTAAGAGATGCATCGATATCTTGTCGAGGTGATAGTCTCCTTTTAGGGTGCCGTTACGAAGCGGGCGACAGAGTTTGAAAAAGCAACAAGGATATTTAAGTAACGCAAACTCATCTTTGTCGCCGTTCATTTTGTAACACCATTATTTTAACCGATATAGTGGGAGGGGTAAATGCTGTTAAACAAGAAGGTATTGATGGTCTCCATTCATTAAAGTGACCTCTTAGGACTGTTTAAAATGCATTAAATCATTAATTAAAGAATTAATTTGAAAATTTGACAGGGATGCCTTAGCGCCGTCTCCGACAAGACCGGGGAAAGCCTGACAATTAGGACTCCGGTAAGTTTTATTTGTTAAATGTTTGTATATACCTCGATATTTGTGTGCGTTGTGTAATCTTTGAAGTTGGCGCAAATAGACTGCATGCCTGTCACACGTGTAGAGTTTTGATCCGACCGTGTAGATTCCATGGAGATATAACAGGGGCCTTAAATCGCCTCCCCAGTTTTGAGAACAGAAGATGGCCGTCGCCATACAAATAAAAAAAGTGAGAACACAAGCAATCTGTCAGCGTGGATTGGCTGAAGCGAGAACAGAATATGGCGGCAACGAACTCGTTTGACATTTCGTTTTATAGGCTATTTAAGGCACTATGGCGGTTCTATATAGTTTATTATTAGTCTCATGATAGATTCACACGCCACGTGGGTACATTTGTGGACCCCGACGATTATTTAATTTTGATTATTAAAAGTATGAAATTATGGCTTACAGCAAATCATCGATTTTGGTAAAACAACAATTTTATTATTTTACGTCAGTATTATTTGTTGTTGAAGTAATTTGTTTTGAAGCTCGTATTTTGAAGCTAACACGATACATTTTGTTAACTTAAATTAGTACCTATGACACTTACCTATATCAGATTTTGAGAAAACACTTGCTTAAATTCTATCAAGTGGCATAAAAATTGATTTGAAAAAAAATTTTTTTCAGATACTGAACTCAGCGTTTACTTTTAAAAAATCTGAAAAATATTTGCAAATCCTTTAATATTGTAATTTAAGAAATAATAATATATAAAAAAATATTTCGGAATAGCATTGTTTTGAATATTGTTAAAATAAATTAAATTTTAGTATTTGAAACTATTTTTTATTTATCTTCTCTTTTTCAATATGTTTCGTTAGGCAATGAGGTATGTACGAGTAGACAAGGATTTAGGAAATAAAACACGTAGATAAAGCAGTCAAGTTCTATATTTTATCGTTTACTTAATTTATTTGTACAAACTTCAACAATATATATATATAATTAATAAATACTCAATTAAATCTCTATCATTCAGCAAACTGAACTCACTTTTTGTCGTAATTTAATAAATAAATAAAATAAGTATAATGATATTATAACTTATTGTCTAAAATTAATTAAACACAACGTCTTTTTGTGCAAATATGCCTAAATAGTAATCGAGTGGTTTAACCGATATAACGTGAACAAAACAAACGGGACCTCAGACCGCCGGCGGAGCGAGTCCGCGGCGGGGGAAGGCGCCGCGCGCTCTCTCCGCTTTCCAATTATCTACTATATATAATTATTACCATACATTATTGCAAAATATGTGCAAAACTGTAAGCGAGTCCTTTCTTATTAAAAATATACAACTCGATAATTCCAGATTTTACATTTCATGTAAATAAAAATGACACAATAATACGTAATTCCGATAGAAGCTTACGTCCGACCGCTAGCACAGGTCGCCGCTTCTAGCTACGCGCGGCCGTGTGTGCCGAGCGGAGCGGGGTCGGCGCTAATAAGCTCTTCATATTTACACAAGTACAAAATAGAAAATTGACAATTCAAAATATAACTTACAAAACCTATGACAAGGATACATAGATCGTAAAATAAATAATGATTTCTTAAACCCATTTTACAATACAAATTACTATACACTTTGGATCAGGGCGCTCTGTTTTTCGGGAGTCTTTCGAATAACTGAATCGCTTAACCAAATATAAATGTTAATATCTACCTTACTCGGTAAGGGACGTTCGATCTCTTAGGTATATCAACATTCTTATTGCTAAATACTGTGGCTCCAATGATACATACGAATCGATCGAGGTTTACGAGTCAACTTGTTTATTTCGAGTGGCTTGATGCAAAAATTAGTATATAAATTTCAATATTACTTAGCTAGGTTATTATTTTTTAAGCGAATAGTTCTATTGAGATACTGAAAGATGATTTTGTGGGCGCGCGGGCGACGACCGAGGTGGGAAGTACCCCGGCGTCTCCCGCGCCGGCATGGCAGGATTCTCAATTATCTGACCGGAGATTATGTCGACCAGAAAGCGGCTAAGATATTCGGAAGTAAGCTAGGGTCAGCTTTGTAAATCGGAACGGAATCGCTCTACGTGTAATGTGTTACTTAAAATGGCTCGATTCTTATGATGCATTCTGAATTAGGACGGAAGTGAATTCTGGTACCGATGTCACAGCTGAGTACGAGCTTACAAACATGTCGCAGCCGATCTCGGCTCACAAAGAGGCTAGTGAGGAAACTTACACCCGAGGTCGATCTCGTAAAGAGACAAATAAAAGTCTTCGGCGAAAAGCTTATAAACTGGAATTATTAAAACTATCATGGACAAAATTGATATGAAGGCATAGCCATCGCTCTTCTTAAGCGTTAAGATATAATTATGCTAAAGTCCAAACCCGCAGACAGAGTCCAACGGGACAAATCGAAGAGATGATTCGGTTAAGAAAAACAAACGAAAATACAAAACGTGGGATGCGACGCCCGCGCGAGTCGTCCGAGACGCCAGGCAAGCCCCGCGCCGGACGACGGGCGCGCCGCCGCGCGTCCCACTCCTCTCTTATATATATTAACATTCGTCACCGATCACTTACACAATTTACAGACAGCGATATCGTCGAATACAAAAATAAGCTTTAGAATTTCTTCATATCGTCCGACGCGCACTCAGTGTAATTTAAAAAAA
The DNA here is from genome assembly GCA_947458855.1 of Monopis laevigella. Lineage (NCBI taxonomy): Eukaryota > Metazoa > Arthropoda > Insecta > Lepidoptera > Tineidae > Monopis > Monopis laevigella. The sequence continues at coordinate 17,238,494 of OX381593.1, forward strand.
TGCTCGCTAGCTAAAAACGATTCTCTCTTATAACAACGGGCTCCGTTCGGGGGACAGACGTGACGAGACGTCCACACGAAACGGTCTGCGGCGCTCGCGCTAAATGCGAAACTAACGGCCTCGAAGCTCCGCGCGAACACGTAACTGTCCAATGTCGTCCGGTCGCGCACGAACGAGGTCCGTCGATTCACAAAATAAAACACCGTGGCAGTGGCAGCGATGACTATGTCCCATGAAAATATTTTTTATTTATCTTCTCTTTTTCAATATGTTTCGTTAGGCAATGAGGTATGTACGAGTAGACAAGGATTTAGGAAATAAAACACGTAGATAAAGCAGTCAAGTTCTATATTTTATCGTTTACTTAATTTATTTGTACAAACTTCAACAATATATATATATAATTAATAAATACTCAATTAAATCTCTATCATTCAGCAAACTGAACTCACTTTTTGTCGTAATTTAATAAATAAATAAAATAAGTATAATGATATTATAACTTATTGTCTAAAATTAATTAAACACAACGTCTTTTTGTGCAAATATGCCTAAATAGTAATCGAGTGGTTTAACCGATATAACGTGAACAAAACAAACGGGACCTCAGACCGCCGGCGGAGCGAGTCCGCGGCGGGGGAAGGCGCCGCGCGCTCTCTCCGCTTTCCAATTATCTACTATATATAATTATTACCATACATTATTGCAAAATATGTGCAAAACTGTAAGCGAGTCCTTTCTTATTAAAAATATACAACTCGATAATTCCAGATTTTACATTTCATGTAAATAAAAATGACACAATAATACGTAATTCCGATAGAAGCTTACGTCCGACCGCTAGCACAGGTCGCCGCTTCTAGCTACGCGCGGCCGTGTGTGCCGAGCGGAGCGGGGTCGGCGCTAATAAGCTCTTCATATTTACACAAGTACAAAATAGAAAATTGACAATTCAAAATATAACTTACAAAACCTATGACAAAGATACATAGATCGTAAAATAAATAATGATTTCTTAAACCCATTTTACAATACAAATTACTATACACTTTGGATCAGGGCGCTCTGTTTTTCGGGAGTCTTTCGAATAACTGAATCGCTTAACCAAATATAAATGTTAATATCTACCTTACTCGGTAAGGGACGTTCGATCTCTTAGGTATATCAACATTCTTATTGCTAAATACTGTGGCTCCAATGATACATACGAATCGATCGAGGTTTACGAGTCAACTTGTTTATTTCGAGTGGCTTGATGCAAAAATTAGTATATAAATTTCAATATTACTTAGAAAAGGCTAGGTTATTATTTTTTAAGCGAATAGTTCTATTGAGATACTGAAAGATGATTTTGTGGGCGCGCGGGCGACGACCGAGGTGGGAAGTACCCCGGCGTCTCCCGCGCCGGCATGGCAGGATTCTCAATTATCTGACCGGAGATTATGTCGACCAGAAAGCGGCTAAGATATTCGGAAGTAAGCTAGGGTCAGCTTTGTAAATCGGAACGGAATCGCTCTACGTGTAATGTGTTACTTAAAATGGCTCGATTCTTATGATGCATTCTGAATTAGGACGGAAGTGAATTCTGGTACCGATGTCACAGCTGAGTACGAGCTTACAAACATGTCGCAGCCGATCTCGGCTCACAAAGAGGCTAGTGAGGAAACTTACACCCGAGGTCGATCTCGTAAAGAGACAAATAAAAGTCTTCGGCGAAAAGCTTATAAACTGGAATTATTAAAACTATCATGGACAAAATTGATATGAAGGCATAGCCATCGCTCTTCTTAAGCGTTAAGATATAATTATGCTAAAGTCCAAACCCGCAGACAGAGTCCAACGGGACAAATCGAAGAGATGATTCGGTTAAGAAAAACAAACGAAAATACAAAACGTGGGATGCGACGCCCGCGCGAGTCGTCCGAGACGCCAGACAAGCCCCGCGCCGGACGACGGGCGCGCCGCCGCGGACGCGCGTCGGCCGGGAAGAGACCGCCGCGCGTCCCACTCCTCTCTTATATATATTAACATTCGTCACCGATCACTTACACAATTTACAGACAGCGATATCGTCGAATACAAAAATAAGCTTTAGAATTTCTTCATATCGTCCGACGCGCACTCAGTGTAATTTAAAAAAATGCTCGCTAGCTAAAAACGATTCTCTCTTATAACAACGGGCTCCGTTCGGGGGACAGACGTGACGAGACGTCCACACGAAACGGTCTGCGGCGCTCGCGCTAAATGCGAAACTAACGGCCTCGAAGCTCCGCGCGAACACGTAACTGTCCAATGTCGTCCGGTCGCGCACGAACGAGGTCCGTCGATTCACAAAATAAAACACCGTGGCAGTGGCAGCGATGACTATGTCGCTCGGGCCCGCGTCGCTCACGCGCGGCGCGGCGGACTCAGCAGCTCGGGCAGCGGCACGGGCAGCGGCGCGTCGTCCACCAGCGCGGGCAGCAGCGCGAGCGCCAGCGCGGGTCAGACGGGCGCGGGCGGCGGGTCGGGCGCGGGCGGGCCCGGCCCCGCCCCCGCCAGCACCACGCGGTGCCCGTCCGGCGCGCCCGCCAGCACCACCTCGGTGGCCGCGCCCGCCTCCGCCTCCGTCCCGTCGTGCGCGCGCCGGTGCCGCCGCCACGCGTGCTGTATCAGCCGCGCGCAGTACTCCTCGCGCTGCCGCCACAGTGTCGACGACACGGGCTCGTAGCCCGCCTCGTCGGGCCGACCCACCTCCAGGTCGCCCGTCTCCTCGATGGGATTTCCCTTGCGAGCGAAGAAGTCTTTGGTGAGCGCGTCGAGGATGTCCACGCAGAACATAGAGTCGCCGCGACAGATGGGAATGTCCATCGAGACAATCTTGTACTTGTTGGGCTTGTGGATCTGCAGCGGCGGCTCGAGCACGTCCAGGAAGTCGGACAGCTGGTCGTAGCGGATGTACTGCGTGCCATCGGGGTCGAACCGCTGCCAGATCTCGTAGTACATGTCGTAGTCGTCGTCTGTGAGCCCTTCCTGCACGTCCTCGGTGGCCTGCGAGTAGTTCTCCAGGATCACGGCGATGTACATGTTAATGACGATCAGGAATGAGATCACTAAGTACGACAGCAGATACGTGATGCCGATGGTGGCCGAGCCGCAGTTGCCCGGGTAGCCTCTCTCGTTGTCCGGTTGATCGCATTCTTCTTCGTTGATTATGCCGTCCAAGACACCGTCCCATCCGGCAGAAGTCGACATCTAAAAATAATGAAATGGACAATAAATAAGTGTTAAGACATCAAATAAATGTGCAAAAAATATTTAATAGAACTTTACTTGAAATAGAAGAATCATGCTCTGGACGAATGTCTTAAAGTTATACACGTCATCGAGGCCGCCCTTGTTCTTGACGTGCATGAAAAAGGACATTCCGAATATTGCAAAGATGAACATGACCAGAAACAATAGCAGACAGATGTTGAACAACGCCGGCAACGACATGGCGAGGGCAAACAGTAACGTTCTGATTCCTTTGGCTCCTTTCACCAGTCTAAGAACTCGACCGACTTTAGCCACTCGCACAACTCTTAAAAGTGTTGGCGACACGAAATATTTTTCTATAATATCACTCAAAACCAAACCTGAAAATAAAGATAAATTGTATTTTACTGCCAATATTTGTATTTAAATTGCACACTTTGGGTATATACGTACTTAAAATAGAAAACATGACGACAACAAAATCGAACAAGTTCCACGGTTCCACGAAGTAGTGGTAGCGCAGTGCAAATATCTTTAGTATGCACTCAGAACTAAATATCACAATGAAAATCATGTTTAAATAGTCCAGCACAGTACTGAACGTCTCTTCTTGCTGATAGTGGTCCAGGGTCATGGTCAACATGTTGAAGCCGATAAACAACATGATTATCATGTCGAATTTCTTGTCAGTACAAATTTCAAATACAATAGCTTGTGGGCGCCACTAAAAAATTACACATTTATAAAAAAATTAAAAATCTTAAAAAGTCAGATAGTCAAAGAAAAATTGCTGATTTAGTTAAACATACTTTGGGTCTTGGAATGGCTTTCAGAGGTTTTTTAGAACCCATTTTTTTCATAGCATTATAATATTTCTTCTGATCTTCTGTCATGAACATTTCCAAGCTACCGCCAGCTTTTTTCTTCTGCTCGTTAAAGTTGTCAATGATCACACCAATGAATAGATTGAGAGTGAAAAATGAGCCGAATATAATGAAGAACACAAAATATAGATACATGTAAATATTAGTTTCTCTAATGGGTTGCCTGCCAACCTAAAATACATTAAAGAGTTAAGAAAATTTTTAGGATATAAAATATGACAACCAAAATTATAATATTAGCATACTTCTCTAGAATCTATTGCATCATTCATGATTTGAATCCATCCTTTGAAGGTGGCCACTTGAAAGAGACAGAGATATGCTTTTCCCACGTGGTCGAAATTCATAGGAGAATTTTCCCACGTGTAGTTTTCCAATATGCATGCATTTCTATCTGGTATGATCTCGTGACTTAAAGTCGTATGATTGAAGTCAACACACTAAAAAAAAGTTTTATTTAATATGTTTCCAGTTTCATAAACATACAACAAAAACCCTTTGAATATAATACCTTGAAGTATTTTCCGGCAAACAGTTGCACACCCATAATAGCGAAAATTAGCCAAAAGATGAGGCACACAAGCAGCACGTTGAAGATAGACGGGATGGCCTGTACCAAGGCGTTTACCACCACCTGTTATAATATTCCTATTTTAGAACACAATACTATATTTGAGATACTCAAATTATTTCAATTTACGATATTTTCACAACATCCAAGCCAAAACTATTTAACTACTAATTAATCTAATGTTACATACAATATACAGCCAAAAGCATATTTTGCTACTCATGCAATTGCAAAAATAAATAGTTTTAATCGTAGTTCTTGTTATATAAATATAACAGGAGTGCAAATGTTACCCACCTACTTACTTACCATTGTTTCCATAATGACATGCCTTTTGTTGAAATTATAAAAACTTAAGATAGGCGTGGAAATACAAACACTACAGCAAACATTACAGCTAGATCAAGTGATCCTAGTGAAAAATATACTCTGATAGAAAGATCAATATGTGGGAATGAGTGTACCTGACGAGAGATCGGTTACAAACTATGAGAAGGGTGAGACGATACGTGAAAAATAAAAGCCATTCAAATAGTGCCAATGGAGATAATTTTGCAAAAATGAATTTGTAGAAAAAATATTTAAATTGAAATATTCTACCTACGACAACTTCAACAACTACAATATAGAAGATCAAAAGGTAAACAAACAAATAAGGTGTAGAGTGGGGGACACGTGGTCGCGTTACGTACCCTCATGCCCTGCATACGACTCATGGCTCTGAGCGGGCGCAGCGCGCGGAGGGTTCTCATCGTTTTGAACGCCTGAATGCCACCGGCGCCACAAAGCGCCGCTACGAAGTTTATAAGCGAGACCTGACGGAATCAAGCGTTGAGTTTGAAACAAGCAAACAATATAAAACTAAAAATACAAAATTATTGAATATCATAATCCTCAAACACCTGAAATCAGTACAGAACAATATATATCCCCATAACATGTTAGACATAAATGTTACTAAGTGGAAATTGACAACACGTCCAGGACCAAATCAACCACCTCATCAATCAATAGGATTCTTATAATTAGGTGAAGACAATAGACGTAGATCAAGTTACATGCTTTCGTAAATTTAACAACTTGTCTTTATTAAAGTTGACTTAATTTTTTACCTTTATAGATTACAAAGGATAAAAAAAAGAGAAGTCGAAAAATTGCAAAAAAATGAAGCCAACTCCTCTAAAGCACAAAGACGTTCATATTGAGTGATATTTTATTGTACAATAAATATACATACACATACCAAAAATATTAATAACATATATGTTGATAGCTGAAAGGTTACAGATAAGCGACAATATGACATTACAACATCCTGGGCACGATCAAAATATAGACTGATATTTGCCCGTGGCAATGGCGATTTCTGCTCTGCCAAACACCAAACACCGAAAAGCCACACGCTCAAGGAACTTACTGCTCATGGATTTATTAAGAAAACAGGATTACTTATATGAAATTTGTAATACAACAATATTAAAGATATCTATGAGCAGTAAGAGTACATCGATAGCGCAGAGTTGGCTGAGACGTCGACTCACGCGCATGCCCTCCCATCTGGATACGGCACGCAGCGGGCGCAGCGCTCGAAGGGTCCGCATGGACCGAAACGCTGGGATGTCGTCCGCGCCCGCCATCACAGCTCCGTGGTTTACGAGCGACAACTAACTCACCATGGATGTCGCAATATCAAATAATTAATCAAATATGTCTACTATGTTAGTTTATTAAAAATAATGATAATAATAATAAATTATTCCACATGATTAAAACTATATTACTCACCATTACAATAACAAAGTCCAACCAGCACCAAGCGTTTGTGAAATATTTTTGAAATCCTAACGCCAACCATTTTATTAACATTTCGATGAAGAAAATTACAGTAAATATTCGATCCATATAGTACAAAATATCTTGCAATATGGGCCTGTGAGGAAGATGAACATCTTCAAGCGCCTGAAACGAGAGGAAATTTCTAATGATTAATTTAATACTTCTTTTATTTCACATTTTTTACAGTTATACATTAAAACAACGTACCAACCCGAGACCGCGTATACAGCCTCGAGAGTACCCAGCGGCGGAGTATTATTCCCACTCCATCATCGCCGATGGTGTCAGCTTAAAACACTATTGTATTAAGATTTTAATTGTACTTACCAAAGCAAGACTACTGAGTAAAATCATTGTAATCACAGCCGTTTCAAAATAAGTATTTTCTATCAAACGAAAAGTTTTCAGCCTGAGTGTTGCCCACCCTTGCCAAAATGGCGAATCATCGTCTCCAGCAAGAAATGGGAATTTTTGGTAACAGGGTTCGGGACAGCAGTCTGCTGGCGAATCATCAACTACTTCTTCATCTGCAGCTACTATTATATCAGTCTTTCCTAGTTCACCATCTATTTTACCGTCCTCTTCCTCTTCAATCATTTCTGGAATATAATAGAGTTTATTTAAGAGGCGACATAAATCAATAAATCTTGTTTAAAAAAATCATAAAAAGCCTGTCTAACCTTCCTCAAGTCCCAATTCTTCTTTACTAGCATCTTTCTTTTCTTCCCCGTCGATCGTATCTGCCGATCCCTTGTGACTGTCATCTTTATACGATCGTATTTTATGGCTACCATAGGACTTCTGGCTTATTGTGTCGTCATCTTGTATAGGATATCCGTGGTGATTAAGCTCGCAGTCTATTCTGTTGTCTCGATGATTATCTGTTATTGCATTAATATTGTTCATTAACATTTTCCCTTTCTTATATTTTGTATCTCCTAGAACACAGATATATTTTGTTAATGCAGTAGCTTGTTGTAAGCTTACTGTGCCAAAATATGTAATGTGCAGAGTGTCAGAGATTTTTATATATAAATAAATAAAAGTACCTGGTATAGTAAATTCCATGCCGTCTCCGATGGCAACTTCGACTTGATCCTTGAGCTTCTTATCTTTGTAGAGCACCGTTTCGTCCAGGTCGGTACCCAATTCCAGCTCGTTGTCCACTCGCTCTGAGGAGACACATCGGCCGCAGAGAGCAGCCTTTAAGCCTACGGTCGTCGTCGAGGCCGCCGAACAAGCATAGAAACGAGACCGAACAATTTGTCTTAGAATATATGATGTCACTCTAACCCTCACTTATTAAATTCTATTTATTTTACGTATTTTTTAATAACAATTAAGTTTAATTCTTAGTAACCTGTGTTTATACTTACATGCATATTAATTATTTAATACAGCACAATCACAAATATGTATGAAGACATCAACATTGAAATATTTTTAATAACAATATGGACAAGCAATAAAATAGCAAGGTTTAAACAAATAAAAGCAGGGGAGCAAAAATATACGAATAATATACTCGTACAACGAAATAATAAAAAACTGAAAAGGATAAGTGGTAGGCGACAGTGACATCAAGGAGAACTCATTTCAACTAACACACGACAGATACAGGTCTTTCACAATTTCTACACTTGGACTGCTAAGACACAAGGCAACACAACGTATATGATGATTAGATACACAGTAACATAAAAGGTTCATGCTTATATATGTTTTCTTTATTGCAAATCATGCGATATTATATATTTTTTGAAAATCACATAGGAAGATACTTAACACTTAATTTCAAATTAATAACAATAAGTTTAAAGGTTTTTTCTTAAAACAATTTATAATAAAATAATATTTTGTTGGTTCAATTTAGTTTTTAACTAATTGGAATCGGAGGATTGATTGCTGGAAAGTTTACTATAAGAAATTCGCTAACCATTTGACGAAGAAAATTTTTTTAACTAATTTGTTTATCTTTATAAACCTTTTTTTAGTTAATAAACAGTAAAAAACCTTTAAATTAGTTATCATCTAAAAATCAATAAGGTACATGTACTTACCAAATATGTACCCAAAATTTTTACGAGTAATACGTTAATACAATATAAACTACACACATTGAATACATTCCACATAAAGGGGTTAAATAATCATAATTCACTTACCGGGTGCATGGATTGCTATTTGATTGGTCAATTTGTTCTTTAATAATTTCATAAAATCAGCTACATTTTTCTTAACCCAGTCTATAAACCTTGAGATCCGATTAAAGGCTTCAGCTATTTTATTTGTATCGCTATCAGCAGTGGGGCTTGACAAACTTGATGAACCAAAATTTGACAGTAACAGAGCCAAGAAAAGATTGAGTACCTAAAAATTTATCATACTTTAAAAGAAACTAGATGGAGTTTATAGATGATTGATATTGAGTATATATTTAAATTGTTATTTAATTAAATGATATTTTTAATGACATCTTTTCTAAATTAATAACAAAAACTAGTAAAAAAATATACTAACAACAAGATTGCCAATGACGACGGTGGCCAAGAAGAAAGGAATGCAGGACACGTCACCCACCAACATGCAGTCCCACATACTTTCAATCCATTCTCCACATAAAACTCTGAATACTATCATAAAACTGTGCATGAAGTCCGTAAAGTTCCATCGAGGAAGATCACCGTCAGGAAACCGATCCACATTATCTAGACAGCACAATTTTTATATTACATATAGTATTTTGGTATCGAGAAGCTAATACAACAAATTAAGATAAAATAACAAAACTAAAGCAAACAATTTTATTCATATTAAAGTACTACATCACCATACTACTATAATATTCAAAATACATTATGTCATCATTTCTCAAAAAATACTTAAAGACAATGCTGATAAAGTTAATACGACAATATGTATTCTAAATATTGTTTATAATATAGAATTTTGGATTCAATCAATGCATACAATGATAAAATTAGTTTAATTAATAACAAATATTTACAAAATGTAATAGCAACGATGGATGACAGTAGCATTGATATCATCCAAAAGCATTGGGTTTGATAAATAATACTGGCAAATCCGGTGATCACTAATACTTATACACGCAGCTTAGAAATAAACTAAGCAGCCCAAATCATAAAAATCAATTCTAGCCTTTGGCTTTTATATTTTTAGCATGCACAAGTAGTAATCAACGGCAAAGTATGGAGTAACATAAGGAAATTTGAAGTAGTAAAAAGGCTCAGTTTAATGTAAACTTGATGAATCGTAATATGAAAAAGCCACGGTTGGTTTCACAAGTGAGGCGCCTTGTACACACAGAGACAGACAAATTAGTGCATAACAATACATGTAATGTCTCACTTGGCTCTAGGTTGCAATGATACTTCATTATTTAAAATTAAATGACAGTAAATTTTAGTCGATGAAGCTATTTCACAGATGATAAAGGAATCACGAAACAGATGAAGGAACAATAAAGGCTTTAACTAATTCTACGAGACACAAAGGGTAACATATGAACACGTCCGCGGGCTACGGGTCACACCGATCGGAATTAACACCAACAATGAACATGCAACACGGTCACCACCAATTTCACTTACCCACGTAATTTTTTCCGAATAGTTGCATACCCATCACGGCAAATATGAATATAATGATGCACAATACCAAGGTCAGGTTACCCAAGGCACCCATCGTCCTACCCATTATCGAGATGAGTAAATTAAGTGTCGGCCATGACTTTGCCAATTTGAAAACTCGTAGCTGCAAGTACAAATTGTGAATAAGGCGTCATACAAGCTTGCTTACCGGCGCTTCACCTATGCCACTGCCGTACTCACCGCCCGCTAACGATACCTTCAACTCTCCTAACTTACAATCACTCATTTCTTCCCTACATCAATATTCAAGGAAATAATTCGTTAGAATCGCATAAGTGATTGTGAGCTAGAAACAATACTAGATACAGCGAATGTGTGCTGGAGTTAATAAATGTGCACTGTTTAGTTTTGTATGAGTGGGATATATGTTACCGTTTTAAAGACCAATTGTTTGAGTGGGACGGTACTACTACACTTTGTGTATATTTTTTTAGTACATTGTCATCGAAAAAAGATTTTGTTTCCGTCTACATAGATCCCATCAGGTGTCGGTCCGATGTATCCTGAAGCGAAGCTGCATGTCATATCTAAGTTACCGTTGCAAAGCTCAGTCCGCATGGTAGAAGCTGCGTGGTAGCTTTACAATGTGGCGCTCGGACCGCGACGTGGAACCATTCGTGTCGCCGAGACCATACCGGTTTGTAAAGCCACAGCGAAATATTTATGTTGTTTATACAAAATTAATGTATATTCGAGAAAGCCTAGTGTAAAAGTATATCAATGTGTAAAGCTCAATAAACGATAAAGAAGCTGTAGTCTTTAAGTAGATATGCTAAGAGTTCTGTCAAGTGGAACCTGTGTAATTCTTCCCGAACAACTGCATGCCCATCACGGCGAATATAAATATAATGATGCAAAGTACAAAGGTCAAGTTCCCTAAAGCTCCCACGGTCCTACCCATTATGGATATGATAAGGTTTAGTGCCGGCCACGACTTGGCCAGTTTAAAGACACGCAGCTGAAAATATTTCATTAAACATGTTTAGGTATAAGTGTGAACTTGTGTGTGTACTTGTTGTAAATGATTCCCTAAAACTAGTCTTTATAATTATTTAGCAATTATCATAAAATAATAGAGTTGAATTACACAAAATTATGAACTAAGCACTTAAAATTAATTTAGTACCACAATAAAGTTCTTTAACGCTAGAGTTAATATTTTTAATTATAACTTGTTTCCTTAGGTTCACATTCCATTATTATATAAATTTATTTGACACTTGAGTTACAATTAATAGATACAGAAATTTGTTGGTTAAACATATAGACAGGATTTTGACAAAAAAACTTATATAGAAAGTTACTTACCAAACGAAAAGAACGTAAGACTGACAAACCCTGAACACCTTCAAGTCCCAATTCCAAAAGAGATAAGGCCACAATGATAAAGTCAAATATATTCCAACCTTCTTGAAAATAATATTTAGGACTCATAGCTATTAATTTTAATGACGCTTCTATTGCGAATGTTGCTGTAAAAAACTGAAAAAAGAATATAATGCCGTTATGTTTCATTTTCAACTAAATAAACTTATAAAGTAGAATTGCTAGTTACATATGACCGTTTCCTATATCATATTGTTTGACGAATAGTATTTACTACGATTGCTGAGAACAAGTATAGCCAAATAAATTAAATATTTTCAGTCTTCACTTAAATTACAAAAGTTTCTTTACTGGCTCAGAAATAACAACGTCAACAATTTTGATTTTATAATTAGTTATGCTTACATAGTTTCCACTTTTGAGGGCTCTTTCCATGTCTTTATCCATATCATGATGATCCAAAGCCATAAAGAGGGTATTAACGACGATACAAAGTGTGATGAAGAGTTCCACAAAGGGGTCGAACACGAGCATAGCGACGTATTTCTGGAACTCTAACCATAGCCAGCAGCAGTCCCACACGCAGAATATATCGATTCCTTTTATTGCCCCAGCCAAGAGTTTCTCCTTGAACGTGGGTCCTTCTTCATCATCGTCGGCTGTAGGGAAGTAGTATACTGACACTGTTTGGTCCCGCAGGCGTATGCGTGTGTGTGTGTTTGTGAGGGAAAGAAACATCTCATTAGTATAAGCTCATTAGTTCCACTACAAATATTTATTTCATTTGTCATTCCAATAAAAATCAGTCTAGTACAATTCTTTTGACAGTACATACAGTTTTTATTGGAACATAGAATAAAATTTTGTTTACCAATATTCATATTTTTTGAATATTAACTTGGCTGTCATTTATGATTTCTTCTAATTTTGCAACCCACTCGTGTTTAAACAGTTTGGTTACGGAGAAGATACTACAGAAACCGCTGTGCATGTGCTATTCAAGACTAAACAACTAGTACAGAACTCTGAATACTGTGATCTCAATACAGTCAATGCTACACTTACTGTTCTGATAGCTTTACTCTACTAAGGGCGAAGTTATACTTATTGCAAATTACGACAAAACCTTTAAAAAGTTGGCCAAATTATTTTAGTCGATTACAAATTAATAAAGCAAAATGATAGGAGCGTTGAATTTTGACAATAGCTCAAAAAATATGAATATCGCAATAACAATAATTAATTCTATGCGCTACCACTTTCATATTAAATAATAATAAAATAATGTGTAATAACGTAAATATTTATTTACACATTAAACTTCTCTGGTCATATTTAGAAGTTGTTAATAATAAAATAGATATTAATAAATAATGAAATAGAACTAAAGCTATCACAGTCACAATGCGTGGTACTTAATGCGCAGTTGCACATAATAAAGCAAAAAGCAGTGAAAAATTCAATGTATCTAATTTGTAAGCATTAGTGTGTTGTGCCAAAATGTGTTTCATACAAGTGTCTCAAGTGTGTAGGTATATCAACGTTAAGTGTAATTTTACCATATATCCTTCTAGAATAAACAGGTAAAAATTATTATATTATTCAGCTTTTAAGTTATTGATTGCTTAAGCTTAACACATGGAATAATAACAAATTTAATGATCAATTCAAAATATTCGTCAAGAAATATTCATTTTAAGTTAATAAGACATTAGCGATTGAAATTGTATTCATATACGATTCTAGAAAGATTATATACAGTAAAACTAAATAATATATAAATATATCCTCTTTTATAGTATTTGTTTCTAATAAGCAGTGGTGGGTGCGCTAAGTAGCTTTATTATTTCATATTAGACAGATTTAAGTCATTTAAATATTTAATATAAATAATTATGTAATTTCGCAATTTTGGTGCTTGTGCTTTCTCATACAATAAATGACACCCAATTATAAAATGTCGGTAATTATTTTGCCAATTATGTGTATTACAAACATAATGAGCAAATACATAATATTTGTGTAAGACTTTATGTTATTTTAAGTGTAAAAGTTTTATTTTAAGTGTTTCATCATTATTAATATCATGCATGTTTTATAAGGTGTTAAAGTTTTTAAGTCTATTAGTTGTTAGTATAAGTGAAAGCGTATAAGTATTATTAATATAACAGTAGCACAAATAATAACAATATAATTTCACGATGCCACATAACATAACATTAATCTTGTAATGACGGTCTCTCGTGTTAACAAGAATAATGTCTGAACACAATAACGCAATGCCTTATTCATACCGTTGTGGTCACTCGCTCTGCTTTGTCGTCCTGCTTGCTCTATGATTTCATTTAATACCATTACATCTGCAACATAATTGTAAATATTATTAGTCCTATTAAGTACCGATAATAGTTAATCTTTAATCCAAATTAATTCCATGGCTTTAAATATCTTACGGCTAAAAAGTTTTTGAATCTTACCTCTCATATCTACTACATTAGGTTGTTGTGATGACTCTATAAAAGGATTGTCATTTGATGGCTTTATCACTTTTCCAGCTTCGTCTGTACATTCAGTTGTACTCATATCCTAAAATTATTATAACATATTTTATAAAATATTCAATATTCGACCCGTTACTAGGAATACGTTGATTATAATAGGCGTATCGTTTCAAGGAAAATTGTGGTACTTACATATTCTCTAAGTGGTCGTGAAGTCAATGAAGAGTCTTGTCTAGGCAGTGCGTACGTGTGTGGCTGAGAGGTAATACTCTGATTTCTAGAAGCAGACCTTCCTCGCAATCTTGCTTCCTTAGTTTGGGCTTTTCCTAATCCTCCTAATAAATCTCCATGAGACGTATATGACAACCTCGATTGATGAGACGTATATGATGAATGCCTTGAACCTATAATTGATTTCAAAATTGGTGATAAATCGGTCTCGAAGAACCAATTAAAATATGTTTAATTAATAGATTTACTCACCTAAGTTAGCGTAATAAACAGGTATAATAATAGCTCCATTTTCCTCTGACATGGGTGTTACGGCATTAGAATCGTCAGCATAAGGCAAGTGTTCTTGAGCATCGAGGTATGTGGATAATACTAAAGGCTTTCTATCAGCACCGGGAGGGTATCGAGGTCTTCCGTTTGGACGTAACGTCATTTGGTGTGATCCACGAGAACCTCGGCGAAGGTTAAATGGTGATCCAGGTAACGACAGTGATGCCTAGTATAACAGAATTCTCAGAAAAGGCCAATATTTATAAATTGTATTACTAATGTAAAGTAAACAGTTGTGGTAAAATTGCTTCTAAGAAGCCATATTTGATTTGATTATATATTTAAGACAATTTAGAATACCTAATGCATTCACATTTAATTGAATTTTATTATTATTATAACAATAATTGCAGAGGCTTAAGCTTCAATTTTGATTATAGTGTATTGAAATAGATTATATCTTTCATTTCATGTGCTTATAAACAAAAGTTACAAATAACATTGAGTTTGGATAAATGCAGGAAGAAAATAAAATTGAAAATGTAAGGTGTGGATTTTCCTTTCGCTTCAGTTTATGTATACACAAGTTAATATAAGTGTTTTGTTTACAATATATTATAGTAATATACTGAGCCGAAAGGATTTTACAGATTGTGTATCTGAAGAAGAATAAGGCGACAGTAAGCATACAAAAGCGAACGTAGATTAGACACCTATCGAAGAAGGAAGACAGGATAGGGAGCACAAACATCAAGTTGGACAAATGGACAAACCTGCGAGCCTTCCCGCAATGGACCACATGACAACTGCCCGAATTTATTAATGCGTTCAGGGTGGGGAACCTTCAATACATAAACACAATTTAGAATTATATGTCCATCAAAATAGTGCTAAACATTCACAGCTATGGAAATCTTGAAGAATCAGTTAGATAGCAAATTATAAAAATATACTAAATATTATAAATTATATTATTTAAGACTACTGCTTTACCATAAGCTAAATACTAAAGCATATAGAATTAAAATAAATTGTAATAATATAATGTGTAAATATATATAAAATCTAAAATAAATCGAAACTGAAATAAAAATGATATTATACCATAACTGCTAATGGGGATGTACTAATAAAAATAATGAATAGAAATAATACTGCATACCTACATAATTTTAAAAACAAAAGACTTGATGGCTATGTGGTTGCAGAAATATTTATTGGAAACAATGATGTTAACAAATAATTACATAGAGCAAGGACATCTAAATATGAAAGGACTTGTATGAAATGAAAAGTGCATGACGTTGTAGTTAGCCAGGTAACTGTTTGTTTATTAACACATGAAGTAGGTGGGGTTTGAGGACATGCATAATTGCATACTTCTAAATCCTATCAACTGTTCTATTCTCATATATTTCAACAGTCTACATCTATAGTCATGAAAACTGTTCTTTTGAACTTCCGATGTCAAGCCTCCGCATAAATCTTAGTAAAAAAATGTGTTAAGTAAATATAAAAACTTTGTATTATCGAACATACCTCGTTCGTGACCGGTGTTCAGCCGGAACTGGCTCGAGTCGACTACGTTCACATTACAAAAGATACAATCTACCATGACAATAGATATCTACGTTTAACGACATTTCCACACTCCAATAGTGAATACTTTTAAAGCCTTTAAACAAATACAATTTATATACACAGAATACGGTTCAAGGGCACTAAAGAAGTCGTTGGGTAATGGCCGCATTTTATTTAAAACTCCCAAGTTTAAACACGCGCTTGATTTTACCCAGACATATTGTCAGGTAAACTCAGTTCGTGGTCAAGTATAAAAATTCCTTAGCAAAATGCCATTGGAACACTAGTAACAAATGCAATCGATAAGAAAAAGAAATGATCTTTTAGGTAACACTAAATTGTACACACGATTGGTCGAAGCACAAAATAGACATTGTGATACGCAATTTTTAGTTGATATTCGATCGATAAAATGTATTGGAATTTTATTCTATGGGAAGAGCCTGATCGACGAGAAACGTCAAATCCCATAAATTTGGCTTTCGATGGGTATTTCGATTCGATTATCAATTGGCTCTTTGGTAAGGGCTCAAGCCTGTGTTTCAAGTAATTTTTAAGGTACTACTATTGGAGTTGAATTAAAATTATAAACTGATAAAATACTACACATGAGAAATTAATGAAATAGAAATAAATGGAAAACTTTAAAATTGATCATGCAGACAAATAACAATGGGGAAGTAATTACCATACTACAATAAAAAAAAAAATCTAGCAATGTCTACAAATCTTAATAAACCAATGCATACACACAATTGGGAACAGTATTTAAAAATAAGATAAAGCCAAGTTTTTTTAATAATGAATAAAGTATTTATGTCCCTGGTTTAAAAAAAATATATGAATATAAATTCGTTAGGTAATATATGTAAATAAAAAAATGGTAAAGCTGAACTATTATAACTTAATATTTTTCTATAAAAAAGCCTTTAATTTTAAATAGTAAGCAAAGTAAAAGTCCTAGCATTGATGTATTTCAAGATATAATACAAGGCAGAGACATATAGGAAACTCTTTCTGATACTAAACAATAGACGACTTATTATTATTTTATATAACAAATGTAAATGCCACTGGACCAAAAAAATATTAAAGGAGATAGAGACTCAAAATAGAAAATATTAGTATGTTTGCTTCGTAAATTATGAAATGAGATCTGAAAAATATATTAAAGGCAATAAATTACATTTTAACAGTTGCGTGATCACAACAAAAAAAAAATTTCAATAAACAATCCTTATGCCAAAATTAACCACAATAATAAAAAAATCTACTAATATTATTTTATATTTTTAACATGAGTTTAAACTTGATTTTATTTAAATCCGTGTTTTCAATATTTAAAATTTATTGTTTATTTTGTGATATTTAGAATCCACGCATGTAACAATCAACAGATTCGTTAACTGTTACATTTCGTTACTTTTAATTTTTTTTTTATAAAAAATATAATAGAATGAAATAAATGAATCAGATGAAAAGTTTAACTCAAGTTAAAAAAAAACAAAAGACCTTCTGCCAATGATTCAAATAGTGCTTCAAATAGTTAGCCCGCAGTTAATTAAAAGTACAAAACATTTGTAAAATATGCGTTCGTTTAGAATGTGCGAACAGTTCACAATGTTCACAATTCTTCTCTTGATCTAAAAACTATTTATTTGTTTAAGCGAGAACTGGATTAAGTTTAATAAGATTTTTCGTTCGGTTCATCTTAAACAGTCGTGTGACCGAGTTGCCGCTTTTGCGTCTTTAGACAGAATAAAAACTATACTGCTTGTATAGTTTTAAAACGAAAAGAAAATAATAATAGTTGTACTGTTTTTACATTTACATCTGCATATAGCTAGTAAGTTTCATTTTAGTAATATTATATGATTTGGTGATTTATTTTTTGTATATAAATTTTTAATATTTTTAAATATTAAAACTGTTAGGAAAAATTAAATCGCCGTTTACTGAAGATAGACGCTTTAAGGTGTGGTGCGTAGAGTAATGGAAGAATAATTTGGACAAAGAGAGGGATAACAGAAGAAGTATTCAACCAAGTAGGAGAAATAAGAAAATCATTTAAGACTTTTAAAAAAGAGAGAGAGAAGTGGATAAATGTTTGGTTCTAATTCAACAACATTTTTTAATATATAAATTATAGAAGGAAAAATCATAAGATGGAGAAAATACAAAGTATATTTTCTTGGGCGTGATAAATTATGTTACCTATATTAAATCTTATAAAGATGTCAAACAAACTATCAGAAAAAAGGGATCCTCGTTATTTTCTCTTCAAAAAAGCCAGACTCTAAAATGTATAACGAACGTTGTGAACTGTTCAAGAACTGTTAAACGAACGCACTAAAAATAAGTGATAACAGATGAGATGGAATTCAAGTGCTAGTGAATGAATCGTGGGCAGCGGGTATGCGTGTCGGTCGGGCACTCACCATGCTGACCTTCCTGTGTCGGCGCGGCGCGTCGTGCGAGTCGCCCGGGGGCTTGTGCGTGGGCTGAGTGCTCACCGAGTCCTGGAAGGGGTCGCTGCGGAGCGACATGCGCTCGCGCGTATTGTCGTCGGCAACTCCGCGCTCTTGGTTCACGAACAGCTCGTAGCTCTGACACGAGAAGTCCGACGGTGATTTTGCGGGATGAGCCTCGGCGTATGCCGCCGCTTGGGCCGCAGCAGCCTCTTCTCGTGCCGCTTGCTCTCGAGCCTCGAGCTTGTCTGCTCTCGCGGCTGCTTTTTGTTCGGCTTCCTGTAATGCAAATGGTTCGAATTGTAATTATCATAATTAGGGACTTTGAGCACGAAAATGATTCGCGTAAGAGTATTTATCATGTAGTTAATAATAAATATCATATAATATCATTAGTAATAAATCAGATACAGACATCAGTATGTTAATGTTAAAAAGTGAAACTAAAACGGAAGCTTAGGCCTTGTTAATTCTAATAGATAGCTTATCGCAATACGTATATGAATTTAATCGAAAGCCAAATTGACCCACATTTTTAATTAACTAATACTTAAGAAAAGTATAGATTTTAGAATTGGTCTTGTGACTTTTGTAAGCGATGAAGTCCAATTAGTTCATAAATTAACGTACTATCCATAAAGTGCTGATTAACAAACATTCATTGTTTATATACATATCTTGCATTTTTATAAATTCCTTATTAGGATAATCTTATATTAAATTTTTAAAGATAAAAATACAATGAAAAAATTCCTGGTGACTCGAACCCACAAACCTCGCTATCGCGGCAAGGCGCTCAAAATTTCTCATTTTGAGTAAGTCTAGTAATGCTATAATTATGTTAATATATATTTTTTCACTAAAAATGCTTGAAATGTAATAAAAGAACTACCTATTTTGTCACAGCTCTCTTCGGCATTGACACAGGGGCATGAATGACGAAAGTATTACCCTATTGAAGTACTCACTCTGAGCGCCTCTTCTTCCGCCTGTTCCTCTTCTTCTGCTTTCTTCTGCAACTCATCGTAAGACATGGCGACGATGGCCAAGATCAAGTTCACGAGGTAGAACGATCCTAAAAAGATTATCACCACGAAGAACAGGACATGCCACGAGCCCGCCGACCTTAGCACCTGGAAATAAAATAGCCACTTATAGAGAGTTCCAGCGCCGTAAATAGCCTTAAAAATCTGCCCGGGGCGTTCGTAAAAAAACAGGAATTTCATCAAACGAAGCATTGTATGCTGGCAGTGTTTAAATAAGTTCGGCTGTTATTTTTACCCAAAACACCACCATATGTAGTTATTTGATGATATCTTGTTAATAGAATAAGATCTCATTACAAAGTTACAAGTCTTGACCATTAATTTAGTGCAAAAGTATATTATTCTCTTAATCGATCCAACTATCCTGTGGCCAAGTATAAACAAATAAACAGTATGAAATAATTATTTGTATTCAAAATTTATAATAAATCCTTTGTTTATATTGGTCCGACATAGTTCTGAGGAATATAAAAACACTTCTAAAATGACATAAATTAAATAAAATATTAAATAAATTAAAATAAAATAAATTCTAAAATGTTCTAATCTGGTCACGACTTTAATTATTATTTATAAATATAATTATATTATTATTTATAATTATTGAGTTTATCATTATTTACCCACGATGTTATGCTTATTAAGTTTTTGTCTTTTTTGACTAGATATGGATGGGCATATAGAAATATATCTTACCAATTGATAAAGATTTTCCCAGTAGTCTTGTGTCATAAGCCGAAAAGCAGATAGAAATGCCCATCCGAAAGTATCAAAACTAGTATATCCATAGTTAGGGTTGGGTCCGTAGCCTTGTAGACAGATGTAACCGGGCTCACATTGCCTGGAACACAACCACACATTACAATTATTATATCTTCATTAATATAGGTAACGTTCATTATATTTACATTTCTGGATCAGACTTATTTAAAGCTAAAATTGGGCAATCATTAAAATAATTAAAATTTTAAAATCTGTCATAGACTTTAAATGTCAAAGTATTAGAGAGACCATTATGACCGCCACCGTGGTCTAGATACGGCTTTGGCATTAAATCCGGAGATCGTTGGTTCGATTTCCACTCAAGACAAAACAATATTAGTACGTTTTTTTGTACATTTTACCGTGGTCTCGGTATTTATATAACATAATATTTTAAGTATTAGTATCTTACCCTGTGACTGGGACTATATGTGTGTAATATCTTACATATTATTTATTTATTTAATGTTCTGTATCGAAATATATCTTTTGAATATCGTCGGTTAAATAGAAAAGTGGCATTATTCAAAAAAAAACAAAGCTATATATGAGCATTCAAAATTTTAGTTCTAGTACCGAGTAGTATTGAGTAGGTACCGAAACGACACTTGCGACACAGATGAGCTTAAAGTAATAATTTTATAAAGTGTCTTTTACCCATATATAATTATAATTCGATTAATAATGCTCCGTTCTACCTAATAATCTTTTATTTTTATTTTGGAAACTGTCACTTTTCCATTTAGCCGACGATATGTTTTCATAATATTCAAAAGATACAATAAATCTTGAACTACATACACTTTGCGTATAGGTATATGTGACTTGGCTATGTGTAATGTGACCACAGTTAATTAGTAATTTCTCATTTTCCAATACTCACCCTGCTCCCGAAGAGTTCCCGCACAGTATGTAAATGCCATCCTCTTCGTACCAATTTGCTGAAATGTTTATATTTGCAGATATTATAATGTACTCACTAATAGAAATAGAAGTTAAATTATAAGTCAAGGTAATTACGTTCTGACAAACTAGTCGTTAATACATTAGGTTAATGGGAGAGGTTTATTTATCCTGGTTTTAAAACAAACCATTGGTGGTTCCTTACGTATTAATGTTACGTTAATAATAAGCAAAAACTCATGGCCTCTGGTCTGAAAGCGACTACGAAACGGTAGCTTTATTCGCTTGGCCTTATGATATCTTATATTAATACCACGTACAAAAAGCAGGATATATTTTATAATATTATACTTAGATAAAAATCTTAGTGCTTATGAATAAATGTCGGAATATTGTTGGGATCTCACGGATATAATTAATACATTGTAACAATGCTACGCCATACGCGTAGCACCCAAATGTTGAGGAGTTCTTTATCTTATATTTGAATTTAATATCGGATGTCGATGTTTCAATTGAAAACTATAATTATTCACGAATAAACAGAATAAACCTGTTAGAATTTGGGAGTATGTCAGGATTTCTCTCGCCTCTCCTGGGTTTCCTCCAAGTTAAAGTACCTATTACTTCTTCTATTGAGCAAATAAAGAATTATGAAATCGCCCGACATTTGCTAAAGATATGCTTAAACAAATAAATAAATAATATTTACTTTCGTTTTGGCAGAATCGTTCCCAGTTTTCGTCCGTCAGGTTGCCCCACGACCCGTCTTCCGGGAAGGTCTTTATACATTTCTGTGTGAGGACCCCCATGTAGATTTGTAGTCCCATAAGGGCGAACACACTGAGCGAGAACATGGTCAGGATTATCACATCGCGGAGATTCTTTACAGATTCTATCACAGCACCCACGATGGTTTTCAAACCTGGTGGGAAAGTACATAGTCATAATATGTCTTAATATTACTTTGAACATTTTCCATTTTAATACTTTGTTCTTTTAATTTAAACCACCATCTTTCTAGAAATATTATTTTAATACGTCATTCGTATTTAAAAATTGCAATCTAATCATGTAGCAATATATGTATACAATACAGTATAATTTTGTACTACTGAAATTTAATTTAGTATTGAAATAATAATACTATAAGAGGTGGTGGTATACTCGTACGCCTGTTAGTCAGTGGTTTAAAATGGCTTGTGCCGTGTTGATCACCTAGTTGTACTTTTAACTAGCATTCTAGTAAGGAAAAAGTAGACAACTAGAAAAACCCATATTTATTTCTAAACCTTTTAGATTGGAAATATGTGTTACGCCAACGTTTGTCTTTAGAAAAACAAAAGCCGTTAATTGTGAAATCATACAATCCCAAATTTAAAGGCAGTCTATTAATTTATTAACTTAACTTTCCTTTATTCAAAAAACTGTTGTTTAGATTCAAATATAAGATTTACTATACATGCTAATGTTACGTATCGTGATATTTAAAATAACTAGGTTTGGGTAAATGAACTTAACAATATTGACCTAATTTTGAGCGTCGCATAGCGCAGTATGCTATGCTGGGCGCAGTCTATAAGTAAAGTCATTTACAAGACCCCATTTTCATTACATGAAGTTCATCATAACATATTCATATAAAATTATTTACTTTAAACTTCCTTTATAAAACTTTGGTTTATAATTTTAAACCAAAGAGAGTGCGCTCTTCAATATTAAATTTGTACCTAACTAACTACTTACCTACTTGCAATGAAATTAATTCTATAAAAAAACTAGTATGTCTAAATAAGTATGTAGTAACTAGTACTCTATGATTACTAGTAGACTGTTAAATCTAATAAAAACTGCATACTCTATAAACTAATATACTACTTGAAAAAAAGTACAAAAACAATATCCCTACTGAAAATGTTAACTGATCCAGATTTAGATGCAGTTGTTTTAGTTAAGGTCACTGCATTCGTAATCGCGAAATTCGCGTTCATCATACAAAATGAGCTTTCGCACTTCCAGCAATACTCGGTTACTGTTTGTCGCAGAAGTAAAATAATATTGTTGTCGGTCATTGTATTTATTAATCTTTCTGTGCTGTATATTGGAATAACATTTACTGCGTATAAGTTCAGTAGTATCAATAGACAAGTTCTATTTTTCCTTCAAAAAGTAAGTGAATAAAAAACAATGTTTACCCGGAATTATAGCTACAGTCTTCAAGGCCCTCAACACTCGGAAGGTTCTGAGAGCGGCCAAGTTTCCCAGATCTATTCCCATAGTCACGTAACTGCAAGCACACACAGTCCAGACACACAACTAGCTTATACAACTAATAAATAAACATCTATTTATTTAAGTTAGGTATACCAAAACGTTAAAATACAACTCTATATTAAAATATCTACTAAAAGTTTGATTAAATTATTCTTATCAAATTGATATTTAAAATTTATTAAAAGAACAAAAACTAATTTTATCTAAGTATTTTAATAATATTAATATAAAACAGTAACATATAAATTCTACTAACGTAATAAAGTAATCAAAACATATATAAAGTGCGTTTCGCAATCAGGTAAAAATTGCTCTGACAGCTAAAAAGGGAGTAGATACACTTAAATACACCAATCATTGAAGGAGTTTTAGAGTGCCTCCCTCTTTTTTAGTTTCAAGTTATAATTAACCGATTTTGGAACGCGCCTTTTGATGTATTATTTTCTACTATATCTGAATTTAAAAAACAATGTCTACTACTCACGCTAAAGCTATTACTACGAAGTCTAGCCAGTTCCATGCATCTCTAAGGTATGTAAATGGCTGTAGTATAAAACCCCTGGCCATTACTTTCACCGCCGATTCAAATGTGTAGATGCCGGTAAAGATAACTCTGAAATCATCACCTCAAACTGAGGACCTCCTTCTAACAGTAAGCTGAGGAAACCATACATACAGCTCTGTCTTAGCGAGAATTTCCGGGGTATTAGCAATGATATTATAAATTTCTTAGATGTAGATACGTCTTTATACTAAGACTTCCAATTAAGAATAACGTATGTGACACTTATGTTTTTTAAGTAAATTTGTCACAATAATAGCTAATAAATTTTGTCTGACTCAGTAGTATTACAGCTTACATAATATATAATTATTGGTACGTTAAAACAAATATTTGCTTTATAATATCATTGGGTATTTGTTAAAAATATTTCATATCGCATTGAGTATTTACAGGATGCGCTTTTTGATTATAACAATGTTATGTTTATAAAATGCATTTTCGTATCGCATGAATAAATAAATTATTAGTAGATAAAATTAAACATAAAAACCATTTATATGAACTATTGAAACACAGCAAGAATAATTGAATTAATTATATATGCCATACACAAATATAAAACAAAACATTTTAAGTAATTGGCATTCAAATATATGCGCACTACCCTACTTAAAACAATAACTTTGATTATTAAAAGGCACTAATAAGTATTTAATTTTAAATATTTAACTATTAATACCATAATAGGTTTTATATTATTAATACAATATAGTATGTAGCTACCGATAAATAAATTAAATAATTAAGTACTTCAAACAATTTCATAAAACTCGAAGCTAGCCAATTTATTGTCTAATAAATTTTGTACTAACGTGCACTCTAATGTAATATTGTTTTCTATATATTATAAAAAAATACTGAACCTAATTTGATAAAATCTAGTTATTAAACTGGACAGCGCACTCATAAATATATTTTTAAACGATAAACGCAAATTTTGTTAGTCGATAATAGTTTGTGTTCGTATTTAATAATTAAAAACATACTTACTCAGTACTCTCGACAGTTGGTGTGGTAGGCATTATCATAAGTATACAATTTACTAAAATTGTCGTAATAATAAATAAGGAAAACAAAGGATGCACTAATATGTAGATCGCCACTCTTCTTATCGGATTAAAAGGATCCAATATCCATAGTGCGTCTGTTGCCGAGAATCTGAAGATATCTTTACCCTTGCTTACAACTACGAAGGTCTGAAACAAATTTAACTTATATTATATGTATATAGCATCACGGATGTCTCACGGCGCCCGAGACCGTCTAGACGGCTTTTTTTCCACTTCGTTGTAACCGATGATATTCTAAGCCTACACTGAACAAGTGTGGTTGCACTGCTCGTTGTGATCTTTGGATGGATTCAAAAAGTAAGGCTACCACGTAGTTAAATAATATACAAACTTAATATAACGATATTTTTTAAGACGACTTCGTATCACCGTAAATAAAAATTTCGTAATTCGTAGTAGTTTCGTAGCACGTTGCTCGTAG
This sequence comes from Monopis laevigella, assembly GCA_947458855.1. NCBI lineage: Eukaryota > Metazoa > Arthropoda > Insecta > Lepidoptera > Tineidae > Monopis > Monopis laevigella. Next base: position 17,264,114 of record OX381593.1, read on the forward strand.
TTTCGTAGCACGTAACTCGTAGTTTAGTAATGCGTAGTACACACGTAGTCGTAACTAATAACGCATATTTCCGTCACTATATGCTACGAGTTCCTAGTACTTTCGTAGCACTAATGCATTTTTTTGTGAGTTAATGTTACGAGTTTCTAGTTTCGTAGCTTGTAGTTTCGTAGATTTCGTATTTCTAATAACGCATATTTTATGACTACCACCAACGAGTTCGCAGTTGTATTGTACAAAATAGTTTAGTAACTTAGCATTCACAAAAATTGTCGCACATTTAAAAAATATTGCGAATTGATTTATTGGTAGATAATGCATGTAGATGGAAGTTTAACATACGATTATTATTAATGAGATGTTTTTATTATTCATAATGGCGTCATTCTGTAATATTAGTATACTATAGTAATTAACACTGATGTAAACGGATCTGACTATGGAAAGTGAATACAACTGTCCATAGTTTTTACTTACTGTAGTTACCTTTTATCATCTGAATAAATCGCGCATTGGGTAAAGCTAGAAGATAGATACTGAATATCTTTGTTTCTTATCTTTGCATACTTTCTTTGTATAGTACGTTACCTTGTCGTACAGATATACTGTTAATCCACCAAAGCAAAGATGGAACAAAAATCTTGCACTTACTGTTTGATTGTGATAATAAGGATCGATGTCCTCGAGGGGTGTGGAGGCGAGTTCTCCGGGGAAGGAGCCCTGCATGCGCACAGGCACCGGGAGGCCCTGCTCCAGCGTGGCATCCGGCTGCGGCCCTTCATCCTCGTCTTCGTCATCGTACCGCACCTATGTCATACGGAAATACCATGTTAGTCTCGCTCCACGATCGTTGGTGTTCCAGCGGCCTACGGTGAGTAAAGAGTATAGAAATCATGTCACCAGTTTGGAACTTCTTCCTGATTAATCTATTAAATGTCCTGGTAATTCAATTACAACATGTTATACGCGCTTATCATTTTGTTAAAAACTTTAAGGTGTTTAATAACGAAAATAAGGTAATAAACTTTATTACTAAATTACATACTTTTTAGTATTTTTACTTAGCACTTTCATTATTAAATAAAGTTAAAACGTTAGAAAATATGTTTTTTCTCTTCTTTTACTTACTTGGAAATTTTCAAGTTATTGCTAATGGGTCAGCTATTAACTTAGATGCCTTGGAAACCCCTGAGTAGAGTAGTAATAAGTTTCGTAATAGGGTATTACTATGAAAGATATTTTATTATATAATTTATCTAACCAACAAAGTAATTAGAATTTACCAATTTATTCTCTCTAATAATAATAATTACTTTTAGTTTAAAAAACGGTACCCGCCTTGATGTTCTATGTTATTACAAACCACTAGAGTTATTACAAATAAAAATCTCATGATTTCCGCCTCGTTTACTATTTGTATGACGTCTCAGTGCATTTTACCCGACAAAATAAATTATAAAATTTTAAATTAATAATCTGGGGAAACGATTTAATTTAGGCAAAATTAATGTCATTTAAGATGACGAAAAGATAATTTAATGTTCTCAAACTATAAAACAAAGTAAATATAATATTGTTCTTATTATATCTGTTGGTGTAAAAATAGGTCACTGAGAAAAATGTACATATCAGCAGAATAATTACGAAGTACAAAAAACGCGGGAAACCTGCTGTGTGTCATAGTACAATACGTTCTATATATGTAGATTACATAGCAGGCTTAGAGCACCGATGCTGTCCAGTGATGTAATTTTCGTGTGACAATTTCCACATTTCATAAAATATTTTTTAGTATAATTAAATTGATAGTGCATACGATATACTAATTAAAATTTTGATATGCGGTTGATCCTCATTAACAAGGTGCTTAATTGAGACGATGCTGTGTGAACATAATATTAAAATGCTTGTGTGCTGTAAGTGAACTGTTTGAACATGTTCGTAGAATGAGGGTCAGTAACTGTTTCTTTTTAATTCATTTATTTTTAGTCCTTGTAATGTGAAATTAATTTTTCGTCTCGATTTAAATTGACTCAGTTATTAGTAGAATAGTACGAAAGGAAAGCTCTTTTGTATTTCCTATCGCATATAGGCAGATATCATATACCTATAGCACAGCTAAAATATGACATCTCCAATACATTGTACCTTAATAACTTATTATATTATAAGTATATATAAGTTATATATATATATATATATATATATATTGAGAACAACTCTCTTTCACAGGTGTGAGAGAGAGTTTTTTTTGTTACCCTTCCCTCTATTCATCTCTATCTCAATATTTGTTTCAAATTTTTAATGAAATCATAATAATTTGAACCAATGAATTACGTTACTGATCCTCAGGAAAATCTCGCAATACGTCAACTAAACAAGAGTAAAGTCGTTGTAGTGATTTGTCGGTGATTAACGAGATTTTCTGTCCAACTCTATTGATTAGTGGAAGCCAGTTACCTAATTAGTGCTTCAGTCATATGGCAATGTATAGAACTGCGCGTCAAAAGCAATCCATAATTATAATTGTAAATAGCGCAAGCTCAAATTATTATAAAGTATATCCAAGAGCCATATAATTAAAACTATAAAAGTGAGTAATTAAAGGTGTTCTATTCTATATGTAAGTTCTGGGGATAAATTCTGGCGCTTACGACTTACAGTTCCAACAAATTAACTGTGAAATGAAAGATGTCGCCGCCATCTTTTTTAATTGAAAGCTAGCCTGTTACCGAGCTTCCTTTTTAAAAAAAATCGCCTTCCGGGAATAACGTTTTTAACTTTCGGCATTATAACACTGACAATCAAATAACATTTGCGAACTTGGCGGCCTTTCTATTTAGTTTAAATAGTTCTAAATAGAACAGTGTTATAATGCCGAAAGTTAAAAATGTTATTCCCGGACGGCGATTTTCTTTTTAAAAGGAAGCACCACTTCACAGATAACTTGGTGGGTATATACGTGACAGTTCGATATACTCGAGTAAAAAGTGACAGATCTCCATAGAAAGCTGCCAGTTTCATAGTAATATATCATGCCGACGTGCATGTCGAAAGCGCGAGGATTGCCCTGGCTTCGGTTAGCACCATGCGATGAGAAGAACGCAGCAGTATCCATGCGGTGCAATATGATGCTAACCACTATCTATAGACTATCAAATTGTAATTACTAACTGCCCTTCTCAATAATCGATCTATCATTTTTCGACAGATAGTAACCATTAGTATTACCTTGCTTTGATTACTATCCTTTATAATAGAATTATCGTTTATTATTAATGACAGTACTTATAATTTTAATACTTCCCTAAAGGACCACATAAAATCCGGGGACTTTTTGTTAATACTTAAGTACTAAATGTAGGGATAATTAAATAACAAATGTAGATATTATATAGGAACACTAATTTATTAAGTTCTAAATAGGTTTTTGGTGTAATTATGGTTAGATAGTTTATCAAATAGGGGTAATATGTATATCTAAAATAGTTTTGAGGTTATTATTATTATTACTAGAATCTATATGACACTATGAGATCTGTTTCAAAATTAGCAAATTAATATGAAAAGCCCGCAATCTTACTACTTAAGATCAGCTGTTTGTTATATAATAGTAACAGCTAAACTTATTAAGGATATATAAATATATAACCTAAAAATGTTGCTGACTAAGCGATGTGTCGAACGATGTTGCGAGCAATTTGCACAAATTGTAATGCAAGGCAAGTTATCGTATTTGGTTTTTTCCCAATCATGTATACTAATTCTTTATTTTGTTATATAGATAAAATAATTTTCAACAAATATTCGATAACTTGCTAATAAATATTTTCTAAAAAAACGAGCGTTAAAAATTTAAAGGGGCAAGCAAGCAACCTTACTTCTTTTTTCTTTTTCGTCCGCCCCAGATCGTTCTGCAATAATTTACGTATATGTAAAAAATATAATTATTATTTTGTCAGAACAATTCTTGGTAGTAGAATTAATTAAAATATGAAACAGTTATAAGAAAATGTACCCAGTTAGTTGTGTATACATGCTATGGTATATATGTTTTTTATTGTACAGTCACAGTGTTAGTGTAGATTAAATACAAAATATATTTGTGAAGTTAAATTCCAGATTTACAATTTGTGTGGTGATTGCTAGACACATTTTAGAAAAAAGTTTTTGCTTGGTAACACACTAAACATATAAAGTGTCACATATACAACGTTTATATATTTAAGCCAGTAAAGTTATCATCATAAATTTTATTTTTACTGAAAGTGGATAATTTAACTCGTTTTCTTTTGAAAAAAAAAAGATAAATTCTACTGACTCAATATAAAAACAAGAAGTTGGCAAACAAACAAATAATTAAATAGCTTTTTCTTTATTATAGCACGGTATGCAACTTTGGGGGTCGATCACTCCTACTACGCCGGCTAAATTATGCGGTTTCGTAATAGGCAGCGCCAAAGACGAATTTGACTTTCCCTGCTTTTAATATCGACCAACTGCCCGTTTCGCAGCCGCACCTTGAATGGTACCACCTTGATTTTTACAGAAGAGGTTGTAGGGATTATCTATAGATATATATAGAAAAATATTATTAAATAGGCATATTAAAACTTTTAATTCCTTTCAGAATCTTTCGATATTTATTTTAATTGTAGGTAATATTTTTTTTTTGGAGTTCGGCCTATGACTTTGTATGATGATGAGCAGACCTACAAAGTCCATGAATAGGGTCGCTCAATAATTGTTCTTAAACAAATTGATAGCTCCCACTATGCCGGCTAAATTATGCGATTACGAATTCGACAAGAAATCGATGCAGTAATTTCCTGAAAGCCGGTGAACAGGCTAAAACCGAAACATGACTAGGTCACTTGACGGTTTTTGCATCTGTATGGGCGGTATTTTACTTAAAGAAATATTCTATTTGCCAACTCCTCAAGTAGGTATTATTTTTATATTTGTAATTATATAGTGGTATATAGTGTCGGACTCACCTCGCCCTCCGCTCGCTTCTTCTCGAGTTCCTTTTGCTTGGCATGCTCCTCGGCTATTCGGGCTTGGATCGCGGCCAACGACTCTCGTGTGAAAGGTCGGAACAAGCTTCGTTCTTCCTCGCTGATCGAGTCCAGGTCCTCGGACATTGTCTATCGAACTCCCCCCGAGTAAACTGCCTACTGTATCAATGTCAGAACCATATAAACATGTTATCATATATATTCATTAGAACATGGTACGTTCTAACTAAAGCTTGTATCTATATTTATTTCTCAGAGTAATTTAAGCCTGAATAAATAATAATAATATTTAGGACATTACACACATATTGATCATAAACTAAGCTCTAGGCTTGTACTAAGTGTACCCAAAACAACGATATTAATACATATTTTATTTTATAAACACCTGGACCATGACTAATGTACAAAAAAAACATTTTTTTTTGACGATTGGTAAGCAGATTACGAAATATGACAAAAAAAGCGATTATGATTTTATTACAATGCTATAAAATTACCATTAATTTAAGAGAATTGTGGTCCAGGTATTGTGTTTTTATTAAAATTCGCGGCGCGGTAACAGCCGGGCTTTTCCATAAACTGCACATGTGAGATAGTTCGCCATTAAAATAGAATATAGGCGAACCGCTCCTTGCTGCTTCTTTTTCGGTCGTTGTTCGTCTCGTGATATAAAAAACTTTTAAATATAAAATAAAAATAATACGATATTAAACCCATATTACTCTGGTCACAAACTAAGCTCTAGGCTATGTACTATGCGTACCAGAAACAACGATGACAAACTGTACAGAAAAACGTACTAATATTTTTTACCATTGGCGGGAATCGGACCCATGACCTCCGGGTACAAAGCCAAAGGCGCAACCTACTAGTCTACGGAGGCGGAGGCTTTTTACGTGGCTGACTACTGTAGCCAATCCAACTTCTAGAATGCAGTGAGTCCAGTGTTTCAGAAGCTTAGTGTAAGTACCTGCTAACAGTGAGTGGGCGGCGGGCGGTGGCGCGGGACGGCGGGGCGGCCGCAGAGCCTGCTGCGATCTCCCGCCGACCACAGACGGACCGAGCGCCGCTCTGAAACCACACTAATATCACTATATAGGCCTTAACATAGAGTTGCCAACCGTCCTGTTTTCCCAGGGCATGTCCTGGTTTTAGTAGTGTCCTGGATAGTTTTAAGCAGCGTACTGGGTTTTTAAAGCGAGGTGAAACTATCACTGAAATTAATGACGGAAAACTGTTTGATACGGGGGTTAATTTAAAAAATAACTTGACCCCTACTCAAAAAGACGATAGCTTAAATTTGTTGTGGCTCACATATTTCAAGCAATGTATTTCCAAGGAGCAGTATGTAGAACTACGGAAAGTGGCTGAATATGTATTTAGTATTCCGGGACATAACGCTAAAGTCGAGAGAGTCTATTCTCTCATAAATACACAATGGACAAAAGAAAGAAATCGATTACTGCCAACAACAGTAGCAGCAATCATCAAAAAATATCCATGGCCTCGATAAATAGACATAATCAATACATAGGGGCTTAGCATAACCACATCAATATAGTCGACAGTCGATAAAATGAAGTTTATGAATGAACGATTCATTCATAAAATCGATATGTATCAATTTTGTTGATTTATCGAGCCTATCGATGCTGTTGTGCTAAGGCCCATTTTATGAATGATTGTTCATTCATAAGCTTCATTATACCGACTGTCAAAGTATATCGATGTGGTTATGCTAAGTCCCGATGACTGATTGGAGGTCAGATCCTGGCCTTTTTACAGTTTACTGAAAATCTTTTAGTGCTTCTTTTATCTTTCTGCTCAAAATTTTACACGATTTTACTACAAAATTCATGTTATTCGTGATACCTGAATAATTTTCAGTGAATAAACTTAAATAAAACCGCAAACAAATAAAGGTGGCATTTAAAATATCAATGTCCAGAATGTCCTTTTACCAAAATATTTGTTAGTAAGGAAATAAGCGTTTGGTTACCGCTCTATATGTATATGTATCATCACGGCACCTTACGGCGCCCGAGACCGCCTAGACGGCCCTAGGGTACCCAGCGGAGGGGTTTTAAACCCTCCTCGTCGTGCCGCTGGTATGAGTCTACACCTAACAAGTGGCTAGCTCGTCGCGATGTTTTTGATAGACTCAATAACCAATCTATAAACAGTTTCACAAGTTGGTATAGTGAAACCGGGACCAACACACGTGCTCTCCGAGGCACTATAGTGGTGTTGTCAAACAAATGTACATAAATTTTTAAGTTTATTAGTTACCGCTCTAAATTAAATTAATCTCAATGCCACATAACATTTTATGTTAGGTATTCTAATCATGTCTGGAATCAAACATTTTATATTTACATGTAAGACTAGAAATTCTATCGATTCCGGACACGATTGGATATTGAAAATATTTAAGTATATTACAAAAATTCGTGACCCGTTGAAAGAAAACTAACCCTTCACTAGGTATGTGATTATCCGACCACAGCCTAAACCGTGTGTGTAGAAACATTAAAAATTGCACAAGAACTCCTTATAACGTAGGTGACCACTATACTAAGAATTATTTTTGTTAATTCTTCCTATAATGCTTAAATATAATGGTAATGTTTATATGGAATTTTGAATGTTAGAAATATGGTTATATTTCATTATGGTAGGGTAACTCTTTACAAAGTTTAGAAGGTCCTGCACCCACCTTAATAGCATTGGCTACTGCAGCTTACCTAGATTACTCCACGCCATCTGCCGATTCGTACCTTAAAAAAAAACGAGTACTCAAACTAAACAAAGGAAACGTTTTATTTTACTTTTTTTAGTAATAGTACTTGTCCCTTTTTAAGGTCACCTCGTCGAATTTGATCTGCGTCCATGTATTCCATGAATTTACACATTAATTCTGTATTTTTAACATATAGGTAGTCTGTTTTTTTGTCACAGGGATTCTGGGTGCATTCTATGATGAAAATAATGAAACATGTATTGTTTCCTTTTAAAAACTAACGAAAATATTGCTTCATGTCTTAAGGCATTAAGTTCGCCTATGTACATTTTTTTTTAAATTATACACAATAAAGTATATACATAATAAATACACAATGGACAAACAAAAGAAATCGATTACTGCCAACAACAGTAGCAGCAATCATCAAAAAAATTTATAACATAGATACCTTAACACAACTATATTAAAAATAAATGGACAAAATCAATACATAATAAGTTCATTCATAAACTTCATTTTACCGACTGTCAAAGTATATCGATATGGTTATGCTAAGTCCCGATGACTGATTGGAGGTCAGATCCTCACCTTTTTACAGTTTACTGAAAATCTTTTAGTGCTTCTTTTATCTATTCGCTCAAAATTTTACATGATTTTACTACAAAATTAATATTTATCGTGATTCCTGAACAATTTTCAATGAATAAACTTAAATAAGACCGCCTAAAAGGGGCATTTAAAATCTCGAATAACGTAGGTGACTACTATACTAAGAATTATTTTTTGTTAATTCTTCCTATAATGCTTAAATATAATAGTAATGTTTATATGGAATTTTGAATAATATAAATATGGTAATTTTTCATTAGGGTTACTATTTACAAAGTTAAGAAGGTCCTGCGCCCACCTCAATAGCATTGGCTACTGCAGCTTACCTAGATTACTCCACGCCATCTGCCGATTCGTGCCTTAAAAAAAACGAGTACTCAAACTAAAAAAGGAAACGTTTTATTTTACTTTTTTTAGTAATAGCACTTGTCCCTTTTTAAGGTCACCTCGTCGAATTTGATCTGCGTCCATGTATTCCATGAATTTACACATTAATTCTATATTTTTAACATATAGGTAGTGTGTTTTCTTGTCACAGTAATTTTAAGCAAATATGCGTTCATATGACAACTTTTTATTCGGCCATTTTTTTGCGAAAATTGTCTTGTTTGCCTATGTTAAAAAACACTCTATAATAATTACGATCTTTACTTACTATAGTAACATGGTCTATATTCATGACCTAATTTCAGTGTCCATTTATAAATATTTAATTAAGGTTAACTATTTACACCGGAGTGGTGACCCACACCTGTTTTTCTTTCTTATTGTTATTTTTTTATAATTTAAAAATAAAATTGCAATCAGTATTTAGGTATATTATTGTCAGTAATATACATACACAAACATACATACATACACATTTATTATTATTATAATAGTAGTTAAAATAAAATGTAAGTACATAGTAACAAAAGTATAGGTAGGTAAGTATCTATTAAAACAGCACCTATTGGTAAGTAAACCTACAAAATACATGAACGGTGTCGATTAATACATTGTTGTTTAAGTAAATCAGTACTCTCAGTAAAATAGTATTGATCGCTCCCACTATGCCGGCTGTATATCGGTGACATTGTGCAGTGATTATAGCAAAATTATACTTATAAATCGGTGTTTTTAATTTGTATAGCGCAAGCAACTTTCTATTACGGCAGTGATACCATGTACAATAAGGCATGGTACCATAGCAACATTATTATTTTACCTTAGCAATTATAGTTAGAGAGCTGCCCATATGATTTACTGATTAGTAAAGAAACCTTCTCGTGGGCATAAAACATCATTCTTAGTGTGGCCCCAAATAGCCAGAGGCAAAAATAAAGCGGCTCTATTGGTTGTTGCTCACGTATACGTTTACAAATACGTTACGTTGCTACAATACGCAAACCCATGGTAGCGCCTCTGGATATAGTTTTCTAATTTACCAGGTCAAGGTCCGGGAGGCCCTTTCCCTCCCTTGACCTACTGCTGTCTGCTGGAAATATTTTCTTATATCTCTAGTAAACCTTAACATAGCTCAAAAGGTTTGGAACGGTTTCCGGATCAGACACCTCACTCACTTATAATGGACGAAAATCACGGCTTTTTGGGCATAACGGATCTTGACCTCATTCGCGGATCAAATTAGGCAGAAGGTATTTCCAGGATCATATCTCTACTACCTAACCAGCAGATGGTTTAAAAACTGACTGGTTTTTTGACGCAACAAGGAAATTCGAAAACTATATCTAAGCTACTTTTTTTTATTGGAGCACGGCATGTGACTTTGTACACCTAATGGTGAGCAGACCTACAAAGAACATGAATGGAGTATCAATAATTGTTCTTAAACAAAATTGATTGTTCCCACTATGCCGGCTTAATAATGCGATTACGAAATGGGCGGCGACAAAGACGATTTGAATAACAAGTACATTTTTGGGACAACATTAAGATTGATATTTCATATCCAGCAGACGGTTTCTTACCTGTCAGTAAATTATATGAGCAGCTCTCTAACTATAATAGGAACACATTTTAAAACAATAGCAAACAGTGTGTTTGTTTTAAAATAACACGCACACGAAGTTGTAGGCAATATATGTATCTATACTAAAATTATAAACAGAAACTATGTACTAAACCAATTATAAAAAATCTTGAACCTATAAAAATATCAGCGCATAACATGGGTGTGTATTTTATTTTCGATTCCATTTATTTTTAATTAAAAGGCGGGTGCAACCGCGGCTCAGCTAGTTTATATGATAACTGGGTGTGCGTGATAGTGGAATAGTAAGGATAGGTAGTACCTGTCGTCCGCGAGATCAGTGTGATCACGGCTACGATATAGATGAAAGAGACCACGTGATCGCTGAGAGGGGCAGCCAGCGAATTGGCAAGATTTTTCATGTCCGACCTGAAAAAAAACAAGTTTTACAATAAATTATAATATTTAACTTTTTTTTTTCATTTAATATTCAACAATACTTATAACTAATTTACAACGTATGTTACACACCAACGGAAACCTTTAAGGGTTTATATGTGGTGCGTGAGTCGCAAATTTAAAAAAATATATATATCTGTACCTTATTAAATATTTTTGTTGTTAGGTCTTGTATGATTGAGGAAGAACCTTTTAAACTTTGGTCTGTATTTACTTTCATTTTGACTAATATACCTATAAGCGCCCGCTCGCCATTTAGTTTAGGATGAAATGTATACATACATATTATACTATTTCTATGAAACTATTCCTGTGCCGGTATAAAACATATTTATATCCATACTATATACTACCTATCTGATGAGAAGATCGATACATTACTTACGAACATGCGAACTAACTTAAAACATTAGTATCGATTTAATAAATAAACTACTTACGTGGTTTATTTAATAAAATAAAATGAATGAAGAAAGAACTACGAGAAATCCGTAGCAAATTGTAGCAGTATTACTATTTAACGACTCGGGTGTCTTGGTTTATGAGATAGGTACACAATAATTTTGGAGGAAATTATTATATGTGAAGAGATTAATGAACATCATAACATAAACCACTAATTACATAATAATGCAGTGTGGCCACTTTCTGGAAAACTATAGAAAATCGGGAAAAGTCAGGGAATTTTCGGAGACTGGAAAAGTCAGGGAAATAAAATAAATATTTAAAGTCACACAACTTGCTACTGTAAACGAATGGCAACCGAAGCGATTCCATCTAAGGTCGATTTTTTTTGCTCTATATTTTCCGAAAATATTGCTAAAAATAATTGCTTCTATATTCTGATAATTTTTATCTCAAATACTTTTTTTTTTTCCAAAAATCAATTAAAAACACTCAATAATATTTTTTTTTTTTTTTTTTTTACTTTTTGAAGCTTATTGAGGTCATGGAAAATCTAAAAAAAGTGACTGGAAAATCTGGAAAAGGTATGTTTTGAGATATAGGAAAATTACCCCCATATTCTAATTCTAATACATCAGAAAAGTATAGTTGAGTATACTACTCAGACTATGGCTGTTTGACCCATCAGCATATGGTTACCATCAGCTGATTTATTTAGATGAGAAGGTATTTAGACCTTCGTTAGGCCGACTGACCGGTCTCATTACCATCCCATACAATTGCAACAATCGTCAGGTGACCTAGTCAATAGTCATGTTTCGGTTTTGGCGTTGTATTCAGGAGACTATTGCAATGATTTCTTGTCGAAGTAGTCTCCATTCAGGGTGCGGTTACAAAGCGGGCGGTTGGATAATGCAAATTCGTCTTTATCGCCGCCCGCGTGGCATCGATCAATACATTGTTGATTATATATATTTGTTCGTATCTATAAGTTCGCTTATCATATATTTTTTTAAATATATGAATGACAGTAATTTTTAAACATATTGCCCTGCGCCTGCAATATTCTATACTTAATGTATAGAATATTGCAGGCGACCAAATGACCAACTCCAAAGATTAAGGATGGATTTTAAAAATAATATGATTACCGAAAAGTTAAAGTTTTTGAGTTAAAAAATCACAATCGAACCTCAACGGTCAATTGGCATTTATCGGTTTTTTATTTGTAATATAAAAGAGTACGTATATTTCCTACTCATTTAGCTGACTAGAAGTAAGATTACCTGACTATTTATATCGCGACTAGAATTGTGAGATTGTTATTGAGGTGAATGTACTTAACGTTGCGCGTGGTAAGAGCTCTCCAGTCCGCTTGTCTAACGATATTGTTACATTGATCGCTTTGTGCTGAGGTTTATAGTGAACTCAAATTGTTTAGGCGTTGATATGCCGCATTGTTATATATAGCAAACTAATAGGCGCGTGGGGGCCTCGTCCTAGCCGTGTTGCCCGCAGCCGTTTCGTTGACATCTGCCCAGCTATTATTAGTACCTTATATGTGCAGCTCGGGTAGGTTACTCAGAGGGCGCGCGGTGGCCTCGTCCTAGCCGTGTTGCCCGCAGCCGTTTCGTTGACATCTGCCCAGCTATTATTAGTACCTTATATGTGCAGCTCGGGTAGGTTACTCAGAGGGCGCGCGGGGGCCTCGTCCTAGCCGTGTTGCCCGCAGCCGTTTCGTTGACATCTGCCCAGCTATTATTAGTACCTTATATGTGCAGCTCGGGTAGGTTACTCAGAGGGCGCGCGGGGGCCTCGTCCTAGACGTGTTGCTCGCAGCCGCTCTGATGATATCTGCCTAATTAGTGCTAAAACTTTATAAATGCAGCTCAAGTAGGTTACTCAGGGGCGCGCGGGGGCTCGTCTTAGCCGTATTGCCCGCAGTCGCTCTGATGACATCTGCCCAACTAGTGCTAGTACCTTATATGTGCAGCTCGGGTAGGTTACTCAGAGGTCGCGCGGGGGCCTCGTTCTAGCCGTGTTGCCTGCAGCCGTTTTGTTGACATCTGCCCAGCTAGTGTTAGTACCTTATATGTGCAGCTCGGGTAGGTTACTCAGAGAGCGCGCGGGGGCCTCGTCCTAGCCGTGTTGCCCGCAGTCGTTTCGTTGACATCTGCCCAGCTAGTGTTAGTACCTTATATGTACAGCTCGGGTAGGTTACTCAGGGGCGCGCGGGGGCTCGTCTTAGCCGTATTGCCCGCAGCCGCTCTGATGACATCTGCCCAACTAGTGCTAGTACCTTATATGTGCAGCTCGGGTAGGTTACTCAGAGGTCGCGCGGGGGCCTCGTTCTAGCCGTGTTGCCTGCAGCCGTTTTGTTGACATCTGCCCAGCTAGTGTTAGTACCTTATATGTGCAGCTCGGGTAGGTTACTCAGAGAGCGCGCGGGGGCCTCGTCCTAGCCGTGTTGCCCGCAGTCGTTTCGTTGACATCTGCCCAGCTAGTGTTAGTACCTTATATGTGCAGCTCGGGTAGGTTACTCAGAGGGCGCGCGGGGGCCTCGTCCTAGCCGTGTTGCCCGCAGCCGTTTCGTTGACATCTGACCAGCTAATGTTAGTACCTTATATGTGCAGCTCGGGTAGGTTACTCAGAGGGCGCGCGGGGGCTCGTCCTAGCCGTGTTTCCCGCAGCCGTTTCGTTGACATCTGCCCAGCTAGTGCTAGTACCTTATATATGCAGCTCGGGTAGGTTACTCAGAGGGCGCGCGGGGGCCTCGTCCTATCCGTGTTGCCAGCAGCCGTTTCGTTGACATCTGCCCAGCTAGTGCTAGTACCTTATATGTGCAGGTCGGGTAGGTTACTCAGAGGGCGCGCGGGGGCCTCGTCCTAGCCGTGTTGCCCGCAGCCATTTCGTTGACATCTGTCCAGCTAGTGTTAGTATCTTATATGTGCAGCTCGGGTAGGTTACTCAGAGGGCGTGCGGGGGCCTCGTCCTAGCCGTGCTGCCCGCATCCGTTTCGTTGACATCTGCCCAGATATTGTTAGTACCTTATATATGCAGCTCGGGTAGGTTACTCAGAGGGCGCGTGGTGGCCTCGTCCTAGCCGTGTTGTCCGCAGTCGTTTCGTTGACATCTGCCTAGCTAGTGCTAGTATCTTTTATGTGAAGCTCGGGTAGGTTACTCAGAGAGCGCGCGGGGGCCTCGTCCTAGCCGTGTTGCCCGCAACCGTTTCGTTGACATCTGCCCAGCTAGTGCTAGTACCTTATATGTGCAGCTCGGGTAGGTTACTCAGAGGGCGCGCGGGGGCCTCGTCCTAGCCGTGTTGCCCGCAGTCGTTTCGTTGACATCTGCCTAGCTAGTGCTAGTATCTTTTATGTGAAGCTCGGGTAGGTTACTCAGAGAGCGCGCGGGGGCCTCGTCCTAGCCGTGTTGCCCGCAACCGTTTCGTTGACATCTGCCCAGCTAGTGCTAGTACCTTATATGTGCAGCTCGGGTAGGTTACTCAGAGGGCGCGCGGTGGCCTCGTCCTAGCCGTGTTGCCCGCAGTCGTTTCGTTGACATCTGCCCAGCTAGTGCTAGTATCTTTTATGTGCAGCTCGGGTAGGTTACTCAGAGAGCGCGCGGGGGCCTCGTCCTAGCCGTGTTGCCCGCAACCGTTTCGTTAACATCTGTCCAGCTAGTGCTAGTACCTTATATGTGCAGCTCGGGTAGGTTACTCAGAGGGCGCGCGGTGGCCTCGTCCTAGCCGTGTTGCCCGCAGTCGTTTCGTTGACATCTGCCCAGCTAGTGCTAGTATCTTTTATGTGCAGCTCGGGTAGGTTACTCAGAGAGCGCGCGGGGGCCTCGTCCTAGCCGTGTTGCCCGCAACCGTTTCGTGGACATCTGCCCAGCTAGTGCTAGTACCTTATATGTGCAGCTCGGGTAGGTTACTCAGAGGGCGCGCGGGGGCCTCGTCCTAGCCGTGTTGCCCGCAACCGTTTCGTTGACATCTGCCCAGCTAGTGCTAGTACCTTATATGTGCAGCTCGGGTAGGTTACTCAGAGGGCGCGCGGTGGCCTCGTCCTAGCCGTGTTGCCCGCAGTCGTTTCGTTGACATCTGCCCAGCTAGTGCTAGTATCTTTTATGTGCAGCTCGGGTAGGTTACTCAGAGAGCGCGCGGGGGCCTCGTCCTAGCCGTGTTGCCCGCAACCGTTTCGTGGACATCTGCCCAGCTAGTGCTAGTACCTTATATGTGCAGCTCGGGTAGGTTACTCAGAGGGCGCGCGGGGGCCTCGTCCTAGCCGTGTTGCCCGCAGCCGTTTCGTTGACATCTGCCCAGCTAGTGCTAGTACCTTATATGTGCAGCTCGGGTAGGTTACTCAGAGGGCGCGCGGGGGCCTCGTCCTAGCCGTGTTGCCCGCAGCCGTTTCGTTGACATCTGCCCAGCTAGTGCTAGTACCTTATATGTGCAGCTCGGGTAGGTTACTCAGAGGGCGCGCGGGGGCCTCGTCCTAGCCGTGTTGCCCGCAGGCCGCGCGCGCACCGCAGCCGCTACGTGCCGCTCCGATAACATCTGCCCAACTTCACTGAACCTGCGAAACAAATACAAACCGATGTTATTTTTGTTCGGTTAACTTTGTACAAACAAGTATTATGCCGCGACCGCACGTTCTTTGTGCTTATAATTATTTATGAGACGGCGTCTGATACAGACACCTTATACCTACTTCGTAAAATGAAATATTTCGTAAACGCCGAGACATTTTATTTAATTAAGGCTATTAATAGTATCATAGGCTATATACATATCTCAAAATGAAGTATAGGCATGATCTACACATGCTGAGCTTAATATTTAGGATTATAAAAAACAAAACCCCAGCTTATTTACATGCTAGTTTGGAATATCTCCGTTCCAATCGCAATGGTCTAATAAAATTATGAATGAATGAAAATGGTAATTTGTTAGATTTACTACGGTGCACCCTGACAACCAGCGCGTGGTGTACTGTAAAGTCACCACGCTGAAGCTGAGGGTGTACCGATTCATTAAATAATATAGTGTTTTATAAGTTATTTTTTTATTGTGAGTTCTATTTTATAAATTAGCATAAGTTTTTGTATTGTTTATTTCATTGAATTAATATATTTTATATTCTATTCTATTCTATTAAATTAATTAATATGTAATCACTTATTTTATTTTAAATTCTTTATTGCACAAAATGATATATAAGCAAGCTTAATACCTATATTTTTCACCAGCGCTACCTAACCTAGTTCAATAATACAATTCCAATTTTGTTTTTTAAACAAGCTAATTGAATTTTAAGCGCTAATTGGGCTTTTTTAAACGTTTCCACCAATACTTAAATACATATTTATATTAATCTTGCATGCAAAATAGCAAGTTATTAATACATAAAAATTATGTAAAATAAACGGTTGATATACAAATAACAAAAACCATAAAACAAACTAATCATAAATATGGGACAGTGAAAATACATAAAGTTTGAAAGGGATTCTACACTACTAAATAGTCTTCTATTATTAAATATTTATTACCCGTAAGTAAATACGATGCAGCTTTTAGGATTGACACCGGCAACACCTATCAACTAATCGCACTACTAAATGCCAAACGCGCGCCCATAGTGCCTGTGATATCATAATACAAGCGATGCCGACCTCCATAGGGGGTAACTGAGGGCTTTAAATAACGATAGAAGGCGCAATCAAATTGTAGATTTTGGACACTAAATAATAGTAGGAAAGCTTCGACTCCAACTGTGAAAGGTTGCGGAAAGGACTGCGGGACACCCGAACAATTAATTAGTCTATACATAACATAGTATCTATAAACATACTACTGAGGCTCTACCATGGGTTTGCGCATTGTAGATCGCTTTAATTTTGGTAACAGGATTGAATAAAGCGATCCTATTGGTTGTTGCTCACGTATACGTAAATACGTTACGTTTCTACAATGCGCAAACCCATGGTAGAGCCTCTGTTATACATATAGTGTCTATTAAAATACAAAACCTAATTAGAGAAAAAAGAAAGCAATTATTGTTGTTTGTCGTTTACTGGGACGTTTATTTCCTAGAAGCAACAAAGCAAATGTTTTCGGTTTGTCATTAATGACACATTTTATTAAAAATTGTGAAAAATACTTTTATTTATTATTTATTTATATAGAAATATGTGTGTGTACAGCATTATTTTTGTAAATATAAAATTATCAATATTTTTCGTGACTAAGCTGTGCATTTATTTTCCTTATTATTTTATAAGATATAATTAGATAATTAAGATACCTGAATTATTAGTTTTAGTACAAAATATTAATTAAAATGACATATTTTGTCACACAATGTAGAGAAACATTTCAACTAAGGCTTACTCTGTCTAAGTACGGTTCTTCTTCGAGTGGGGATAAATAAAGGTTCCGCCGGAAAGGGGGAAGCGTAAGGTGTGGGGTTTCAAAGCGAATCGAGTTTCGTAGCCCCGCCGCAAGGGGGCGCGCTGGTATCGCACGATCTATGGAATTTCAATGATGCGCGAATTACTGCAACATTGGTAAATGTTATGTTGTACATAATGAAATTACCTACTGGTTTTTAACATTAAGATATATGTCGGCAATTACGTTACTCTGTGTCTTACTAGAGAGTAGAGAGGACATTCCCATAGTTTCTAGGGCGATACTCAAAACAGGATAAATTAAGTAATATTCTAACAAAGCGGCCCCAGCCTAGTGGTTAAGTCACTGCGCAACTGATAACAATGTTAAGCAGATGACAACAGGGCCGGCCTGGAATGGGTGACCGCTTTATACAACGAGGCTATTCATCATAAACACCAAAACAAGCTTGGCACTTGTTAGGTGTTGCCTCCGAATACCATCGGCGAAATGAGGACGGGGTATCCTCCGCTGGGTACCCTGAGGCCGTTTAAACGGTTCTCAGAAACCAAATAGGCACCCGTGATGCTATTTATTATTATTTATTCTAACAAAAATACTGTTTTATAGGTGTCGAAATGTGACTCAGTATCTACTTGGCGGTAAGTAAAACACTATGTTATTCATAAAACCTTCGGCGTTTTAATTAAAATAGTATCGTTGATTTTCGTTGTTAATGCTGGGGGCACACTAACGGGAAACGTTACCCTCATCATCGCAATAATTATTGCGTTAATTTTTACGCCATAATGCCGTTATAAAATTATCGCGTTAAGTCGTGGCTACACCAACGTTTAAAACGTCCAACATCGCTATAATTAACGGCGTTTCTCGTTAGTGTGGTCCCAGCAAATAAAACGCTCAAATTAGGATATAGTTACCAAACCGGTGGGTAATTTGACGATAAAGCAGTGAATCCACTAAAGTAAGCTCGTAATGCTAAATTCGTCTTTATCGTCGCCTATTTCGCAACCGCATCATGGGAGCGATCAATGCTTATAAACAATAATTCAATGATCGACTCTATTTTTGCATTTTTAGGACTGCCATCAGGTAGATACAAAGTCACATGTCGTGCTCCAGTAAAAAATAAACTCAAAAATCTCCACGCAATAAGCGTGCCATAATATACCTATATTTAAAGCGTATACACACTTCGCGTGTCCGATACGCATTTGCAAACTTAACACACTTTCTTGAATAACTTTCATTCACGGCACGCACTGCCATTGTTATTATTGTTATTTATTATGATAAAAATAAATAGAGATTAAACTAAATAAATATTTACTTTAAAATGTTACAAGTATCTAAAACTCCGCCAGCTCTGTTCCCTGCCGATGACTTTTTTATAAATTCCTTATCAGGATAAACTTATATTATATTTTTTAAAGATAAACAACAATGTAGTTCAAAACATCGCGACGAGCTAGCTACTTGTTCGGTGTAGACTCATACTATCGGCTACGACGAGGTGGGATTAAAACCCCTAGGTGTAATATAGGACATTTCACACATATTTTCCAAGTATATATATAAGATTTTGTTATTATGTTTCTGTAGGATATTATAGTGTTTAAAAAAAAAGCCAACAATATTCCCGTGATCTCCAGTAAAAAATAATGAAATCAAAGTCATCGATGAAAGTAAAAAAAAAATCACAACCCTGCGTCTAGTCTGCCTAGTCGCGCGGAAATTATGATATGTGTCCTGAACTTTAGCAGTGTGTAAAAAAAGTTATAAAAAGCACCTTTATGCTAACTGTTAATTTCGTTTAGTTAGTAACCTTTTAGGTGATTACATTTATTATTCTAAAGGTTACATAAAAGTAAATTGGGTGTCGGTAACTGTATTAACTTGGAATATAGAATTATTCCGAAAATCTATTAAAATATATAAATCATTTATTAAAGATTATCGGCATTTCCTGCGGAGTCCGAGGCCACCCTCCTTTATATAGAAGCTCGTCGACATTTCGAGACTCAGTGAAAGCTATTTCATCCAAAAACATTAACATTTTAATTCAAAGAGGAAATGCTGCCAGCTTATTCGGTACACCATGCCACCAACAGATAATGATTTGGAATATTTTAATTTATAGGTAAGTATTAATTATATATATAGGCATACCCAACATAACAATAATCAACGCATTAAAGAAGTTTGCTGAGGACAAACACACAAGATGGTGGTTAACGCAGCAGACCTAATACATTCCAATAAATTCATTGGTATGAAGGCAATAGGCCTGGATAAGATATGAAAATTCAACAGAAGTCAAATAAGGCTACTGGTGGGAGTGTTCTCAGGACACTATACAACAAACACCTCTATACTCTATAGTATATATCATCTCTTACTCCTATGAGTAAGAGATGATCCCACATGCAGATTCTGTGGTAAGGAACCCGAATCCATGCGGCACCTACTGTGCGACTGTGACGCTAGGGCCATCCAAAGAATCAAATACCTAGGACAGGCTTATCCGGATCCAGAAAGCTACAGGCTAACCGACCTTAGTGATGTCCTTAAATACGTCAACAACATATTTGGGGACGATACCGAGGTTTGTGGTTAATAGGAATGGGGAACACACAAAAGATCCCAAAGGGTCGAAGTGTTTTTGACTGTTGTCAACCCTAAAACCAATAAGATAAGAAAAGATTAATTATATTCACATATAATGTTATACTCATACCTACATATTTATTTATTAACAGGTATAAACGATGGGAGAGCTAAGAGGCTGTATTAAAAGAATATATATATATAAGGAAAATGAGTTAATGGCTATAATTAATAAAATACAAAACGTAAACAAACTAACAACAATCGATCTGGCAATGAAATCTAAAAATATATTGACCATTGTGCTAGAGCCTACTTTCCCAACGCATAGGGCTAGAAATTTAAAGAGGCTGCAGTTCTCGGCGCATGCGC
Organism: Monopis laevigella; assembly: GCA_947458855.1. Classification (NCBI taxonomy): domain Eukaryota; kingdom Metazoa; phylum Arthropoda; class Insecta; order Lepidoptera; family Tineidae; genus Monopis; species Monopis laevigella. Next base: position 17,284,711 of record OX381593.1, read on the forward strand.
TGCTTCAGAGGATACTCAATTAAATTTTTATTATTATCTAGCTTTTATAATAGTCATTATGTTTTGTAAGTTTATTGACAATATAACTTTTTATAATATGTTGGCAGTGAGTCATAAGGTGAGAAGTAAGATATGTCAATAACCGAAGGAAAGGTACCCATAACCCTTGCTATGTTGCATTTAAGTATTTATATGCATAATTTAATATTATTTTTGGGTCGTGTGTTCGAGTCTCATCCACCATGTAATTTTTCATTACAACTTTATCTTTAAAACAATATATTATTTTATAGCAAACCATAATTCTAGTTTTTCAAACTTTTTACAAATTATATATTTAAAACTTTAATTAAATCTAAATCCTAAATAATCTTTATTTGTAAAGTTAAATAAACAATAGAAACAATTAAATAAACCTAGATATCAACGATTGAAATATCCTATATAACCTAAAAAATATAACTAAAAACGCATTTAGGGTGTAAATTCGTTTAAAAAACGTTGTGGCATCATTACCTCAGTCCAAAATATTTGTTGGTTATTCATAATTAGTAGAACACAAGTAAAGTCGTAAATAATTTGACCTTGCCCTCCGCACGTCACTGCTACTACGTCAACTCTGCCACGGTATCAAACAATCATTCTAATGAAACATAAATATAGGTAAAAGTATATTTAACATTTAAAAATCGTATTAGCTGTGTCAATAAATAAAATAAAATATTATTATGTATCTTCTATGTTGATGATCAACATATCTTCTATATACTATTTAAAATCATTTATTAGATAAAAAATAACAATTATATTAAAAATTAAAAAAAAAATTAAAAGTTAATTGCCGGAGCGCTTTCAGGAGTGTTTCGAGGACACTCGCTGCATTGCCCCGTTGCACTGCGAGGCTGGCCCTTTGAATAAAGTACTCCTTACTCAAAGGTTCACCCGTCACTAAACGGAGCTTATCACTAAGCTCTCGAGAGAATGCCAGAGCGTCCTCGGACCACGGGCCATCGTTTCTATTGCAAAAAAAATACTACTATTGTAAATCTGAAGAGTTAGTTTGGTTGGTTGAACGCGCTAATCTCAGGAACTACGAACAACTGGCTCGGATTGAAAATTTATTTTAGTGATTAAGGGAGGTTATAGGCTATATAACATGACGCTACGACCTGGAATGGAGCCTCAATGAAAAATGTTGCAAAACGGGGAAAAAAAATCCTTTTGAAAGCATGAAAACGGTTAAAGTTAGGCCGACAGAGTTGCGCGGGTCAGCTAGTAATAAATCTTCAAAACAGTTCTAAGTTTATTTCAATCTCTCAAAAGTTGCTGAATGTACAATTTTGTGAAACAAAAAATCATTTACACTTTATCAATACTCGACTATTGGAGTAAAGTTATTCCTCATTCCACCATTGGAGCTTTGTAAGCAAACAATCACCCACAACTAAATAATTTCACAAGTTTAACGATTCCATTTTATATTACTTTCGGAGGATTCTACCAAATTATTCATTGAAATCGTGATTGTAAGATAAGCCATATAAATATATAGTTTGAGGTTTAATCATTTGTATTGAAGTTAACATTTCTATCTTTAGTTCTAAAATTAGATTTGTTTTATAAAAAAAGTTACATTGTTTATAGATGAGTCTATTCAAATACTGCGATGAGCTTTCCACTTGTCCGGTGTAGAGTAATAATATTAAGGTTGGAATAAAGCCGGGTACACTGAAGCCGTTTCGGACGCCGCCGTAATAATTTTCAAAATCTGTTTTTAAATAACCTTTACGATCAACAATATTTACGACAGAAAAACACGATATGACAGAACCGACTGTTATAGTTAAAAAATCGAAACAAACAACAAAAACGATATAAAAATAGCATTTATTTGACATTGATAAAGCACTAACGTCAAGTGAACGATTACGTAACCCGATGTTTATAACCCTGGAAATACTCTAAAATGGTAAAATATTTACTATCGAATAAAGTCAAATATTATGAACAATATTTATTATCTAATTAACGTTATTATCTAATAACATTTGACTTTATTTCAAATAACTACGTAATAAATATTAATTACATGAGTGGCAAACGATCCCACGATCTTTGGATACAACTAGACTATGGAAGCTGTGAATAAATAATAATATTGCAAAAATCTAAAAGATTTCTTTCTACGAAAAACATCGTAGCCAGTAGAATCGTAGTACCTAGTAAATTGGAAAACCTTATCTATAAATCTTGAAATTATATGCAGTGAAAAATCTTGTGTTCATTTTAGAAATAGAATGTTCCCATTGAAGCGGTCACAGGCGACACGATATTTTCTGTCGGTGTAGCTATTCTTCCGCAGAGGAGAGTGGCAGACGCGCCGTCGCCGCTCGCTCTCATTCATTCACTAGGCACCGCTATGGTTATGTACGTATCTTTTGTTGGAATATCTTACAGTCCTTGAATAGATTTTTGATTACCGTTTCCATTTAAAGTTGAAAACGCAAAAGTTATTTAAAATTGGCTATGTAAACCCAAGAAATAAAAAGTTACTGAATATGTACATAATAGTCACAATAAAAAAATCATTGAAAGATTGTTACAAGGTGCACCGAATATATGGGTTTAACCGAATAGACTACTTTATTTTTTTTTTTCTATAAAAAAATACAAAGATAAGAAGAAGAATAAGACAAACTTAGGAATTAAAAGCGGATTGTTTTGATTGGTTTTATTATACTGATGCCTGATTTCACCAACTCTAAGGGAGCCCCTAACTATTAAGGGTCATTTAATGACAGTTGTTTCATAGCAAACATGACAAAATTCTTATTTAGGGTCTTCTTTAGAGTTAGGGATCGTTGGTGAAATCGGCCATAAGGTTATCGTTGAACACTTAGGCCCGGTTAGACCAAAAGACGGCAAAACTTCTTTTAGGGATAGAAATATTTACTAATAGATTACTAATAGATAAAATATTATCAGTATAATTATTTAATGTTACTAATCTTGGTATAGCTTGCCTTTTTTTTGGCGAACCGGTCCTTAGACTGGCTAATTCTGATGCTAATTTAAAGTGCAAGCAAATACCACTGTGTACCTTTTCAATTTTACGACGTTTAACAAAGGTTTAAAAATGCCTTTTATAATAAGAATGCTCGGTACACAAAAAGTACTGGCGTCGCATTGTCGCTCGGACTGGTATTCGTTTCGAACAAAATTCTAGGATATGCCGAGCCTTATCTAGGTCATCCGGATTGTCGTGACCTAAATTATTAAATGCTAAATAGCTAACAGTTATTTAGCATTTAATATATTAGTGAACGAGTTAGTTTGCTATAATAAAAATGGTGTTTCGTAATATATTATTTCGCAATATTAAAATATGGAATGTTATTTCTGTTTACAACCGTGTTTCCTTCATCTCCTATCATCATAACCTAGAGTCCTTTAACCAAAGCTTGTATCAGATAAGACATCTTAAGCCGTAGTAAAAGTAATTATAGATTTCATTTGTTCTTGGATCTTCTTACCGCTTTTCATCATGTGGATGTGAGGTTACATGCCGAGGTCTCATAAAAAAAACCGCTCGCTGACAATTAAAATTGATATCATCTAGTTTGATTCCGTTATTTACGAACGTACCATCCCCAGCGGAATTTTATTCCAATCTCGTCTTAACTGGTGACCTTCACGCCGAGCAAGTGGTGTTTGTATAACATATATATAACACATATATACATAGACATATATATATATATATATATATATATATATATATATATATATATAGATATATATATAGATTCACAAGTTGGATTATAAAACTGGCGGTCATACACAAATGGCCGGGTTATTTTTGGCATTATTTTTAGGAATAAGAGGTAAGAAAGTATTTGTTTCCGTGGTTGGTATCCTACCATCTATTGTATTAATCACCTATTTCATAAATAGGACGAGTTGGTTACACCTTAAATTTAAAAATACAGTTTTTAAATTCCAGTTTTAATGCGCGTTTAAACTGCTATGAGTTCTTAATTTAAAAAAAATACCTACATTTATTTGACAATACCACTATTAGTAGGTACCTCGAGGACCACGATAAACTGTCGGTCCCAGCTTCACTATACATCTTGTGAAACTGTTTATATAGGATGTTTAGTCTATCCAAACATAGCGATGAGCTGTCCATTTGTTCGATGTAGACTCAGAATACAATCGGTTACGACGAGGTAGGAATAAAACCCCATCGCTGGATACCCTAAGATCGTCTACGCGGTCTCGAGCGCCGCTAAGGCACCCATGGTGGTATTACTAATTTAATAATCGCATCATTTAGGCATAGTGAGAACGAACAAACCTAGTAAACAAATGCTGGTGTGTATTAATCGACCTGTGGTCGTTCTATGTCAAAGTCACATGTCGATTTTCAATAAACAAAAGTGTTATAAAACTAGTCCAGCCTGGAAGAGTTATTGTAGTAGAAAATAAATATATCAATTTCCAAAAAAAAGCCTATCCAAAATTTAGTACACACAATACAATAAAACAGTGTGATTGTTGGAAGCGGCACTGCGGCACAGTCGACCCACATGAGCTGCGAGTCGACTTTGTTGCTTGACCAGTCGGAAGACTAGTTGCGAGTTCGTCGACTTAGCTTATTAAACATTCCCTTTGTGTGGATGTTTTTGTTCCATTTCATGTTTCAGTGATATATCTTTTAAGTCTATAATACTTGTTTACCTATAGAAACATCTAGCTTTGGATACGGTTATAAATACCTATTTAGGTATTTTTAAATATAATTATTTACTTAAATTATATTAAATTACAAAAATAAGGTAAAAATAAAAAAGGCATTCTTCTGCCATATAGTATGCTAAACCAGGACTTCTAACTTCATTCCAGTACCGAGTAATTAGAAGGATGTATATAGAGGGCGTCTGTGTAGGTATATTATGAAAAAAGCAATGAAAAATTTCGTGTGGCGTGACCGTTCACCGTAAGATGCCGTGATGTTGGCACTATGGCAGGCAGACGGTGAAAAGTCTGTAAAACCTGGTTGGCTATGCTTTGGTTTTTCTTTAGTATATTTTTTTGTTCCATAAAACAAAGAAAACAAATTACCGCAACTATGGGGACAAAATTATTAGAACAGGCCTATAAAACCAAATTTTTCGGATTCGAAATGATACAAAAAAACTCTAATTTACTTGCTCCAACTAACATAATATTTTAATATATCAAGTTTTTTTTGTTGCAGCTGCCATATTATAATTTTCCTTAATATCGATGCATAAGTTTGTAATACACATGTAAGTAAGCTTTTTTTTTTAATAGCCCTTAGAAGAAAATAGAAACGTTTTAATTATTATTATAATTGAAATTAAATTATACGTAAATATACATTTAATAGCATTATTTTATATAATAATGTTTGTATAGAAACACATTTTTACCATGACTCGATAAATCAACCATGACTACAGCGGGTGAACAAAACCGGTACAAAAATAGATTAGTTTCTTTTGCTAATTTGTACCTAATATGTAGTTAGTCTTTGTATTTCATCGTCAAAGGCTTACAAACCCTTAGAGTTCTGACTTATTAATATTTAAATATAATCAGTTTCAAAAGGCAGGCTAATGAAAACCTTGTATTAGGCCCTTAGGCCGGTTGAGTATTGCTTGGGGGTAGGAAAATACATGACCTGTTGTTTTAAATTTAAATTAAACATTTTTATCCTGCGGTTAACTAATTGGGTAACTTCTTTGGTATGTATATAAAAATACAGATGCCGTACGTGAACTGTATTTTTTCCATGTTTGTATGAACGAATATCCTATACTAGGTGACCGCGCAAGTTCGTCTGCGTTACTTTAAAAAAAACAGTTTTTGCAACATTTTCATTGATGCTCCGCTCCTATCGGTCGCAGCTGATATTATATGGCCTATAGCCTTCTTTGATAAATGGGCTATTCAACACTAAAATATATTTTTTTAATTCGTACCAGTAGTTCCTGAGATTAAATTACAACCAAACAAATAAACAAACTAACAATTAGTATAATAATCACAAACTAGAAGACAATTTAAAATACCTGTATATTTGACATAGGCGGTGGTGTTTTTAAAATTAGTATAAACTACCTGTTCCCTGAAATAAACTGATAATACCTTTCTTTCTATGAGAACGCGGCATGTGACCTTACATCCGCCTGATGGAATGCAGTATGCAGGTCCAAGAATGAATACTTAATCAGGTATTAACAGTTAATTTGTTGGTTTTCAGTAAGTTTATTTGTTTAGGTATTTAAGGTAACTGGTGTGTGGCAGTGCAGTGCAAAATCTAATGGCCACCACGGTTTAAGTTGCAGTAGATCTGCAGGAAGAATATCCAGACATGCAGCTCTCAACTCTATTATAAAATCAGCTTTATTATCAGCAGAAATTCCGAGCAGCCTCGAGCCTTCCGGCTTGTTCAGGAATGATGGAAAACGCGTCGATGGCATTTCTCTCATTCCTTGGCAAGACGGAAAGTGTCTATTATGGGACGCTGCATGTGTGGACACTCTGGCTCCCTCGTATACCTCAGGGTCTTCCAAATCGGCCGGATTTGCCGCTGAAGCCTATGCCATAAAAAAAATTAACAAATACACTTAAATTTCAAATTCCTATTTTTTTGTCCCATTCATTGTCGAGACAATGGGTACTTGGTCTAAGTCCGCAAAATCCTTTATATTGTCTTTAGGTAAAAAGCTTAAACAGGTAATAGGGGATCCGCATTCAGGTTTTCTTTTAGGCCAACGAATATCAATGGCCATACAACGCTAAAATGCAGTTAGTGCTATGGGCACATTTTCTGATCCCTCGTCACCTCCTTAAATGTAATCTTAATAATTAATACTTAGTTGATTTAGATTAAAATATTTATTTTCTATATAAATATGTATATTTTAAAATAGGTATTTCCTCCGGTCTCGTAATAATAATAATTCCATAGAAAACTCTTGGGAAACTTGTATAGGCAGTCGATCCATCTACACAGTATGTAAGACTAGAATATTGAATAGACGGAACTTGTTTGGGAGACAAATCCATCCAATCAACATCCGCTTGTGGGCAAGAACCAAGACCGAGAGATGTTCAAATCCCTTCAACCAATTTATATAGTAAGGGTCGCGTACAGATTAAAGAAAAAATACCTTTATAATTTTTACTATCTAAATATTTCTATATATTCTCGCAAAGCTTTTTGTAGGCAGGGGCTATCGCCACTTGTGTACAAACATTTCTAATACATAATTGTAACATAAGTAGCTGATCGAGTCATTTTAGATGAGATTGTCAAGAAAACCAATTAACTATTACACAAAATTTTAACTCTAACCAATTAAATTACATATTTAGGTTTAATAATTGCATACCTAACTATAATTTTATTTCCAACTTCGCACTAAATATCTATAGCCAGATGACACGAACTACGAAAACTAAAGTAATGAAAAATAATGAATAGGCTAAAGATACTTTCTACCGAGATATAATTTGAGATACTACTTTGGAGATTTTATTCTTAGACGAGGCTAATTCAACCTGGGTTTTACAGTGTCCGAACTTCTATCCCCCACAAGATGATGGATCATGTCTCAACATAATTGGGATAACATTTCCATGAAACATGTGTAACAAAAACATCTTTAAAACTCAAGTTCAGGTACCGATCAAGCAAGGTTGCGTGCAGCCGCTCACCCAGACCTCCCTTGTCTTTGGCTGCAAGCAGTCCCTTCTCCGTCTTTCGGTTCTTTCCTAGATAATAATTCATGCCATCGGTCTCAGGCTAGTTACCAAAATTTGTCACCGCACACCTGTAACTGTGATAGGTTTGTTCAATGGTCATTACGGTTTAAGTTGTGCAAGACATGCAGCTCTATTATCAAATGGGCATTAACAACAACCGAAATCCCCTGTTGATGATGGTAAGCGAGTCGATGGATTGACTCTTATTCCTTAGCAAAATGGAAAGTGTTTACTGTGGGATGTAGCATGTATTGATACTCTCCGTCATATCTTTCTGGATCATCAAGAACCGCTGGTTTTGCTGCTATGCACGAAAATAACATAAAAAATATTCACAAATAATTCATTCATTTAATTTTGTTCCTTTTATAGTTGAGACGCCATTGGGCCCTTGGTCCAAGGAAGCAAAAACGTTTGTTATTTCTTTGGCTAAAATACTTAGAGGAGTGACCGGGGATCCTAAATCAGGATTTATTTTAGGACAAAAAGTATCCATAGCTATCCAACGCGGAACGGAGCTAGTTCTATGGGCACTTTTTCAAGAAATCCTTGATTGTTTTTGGTTACTCCTTTAATTATTTTTTGCCATTAGTTTGTATTATTAAACATGTATGTTGTATAAAATTTTAGATTAAAAACCTTGAGTGCCTATCAATATTCAGAACTACCCGTGCGAAGAAGTAGTAGAAATAAAATTATAGTTAGTATGATTATATTTAATTACAAAGAAACTTTTCACCATTGATCATTTTTTAAATTCCGTGCGGACCAAATTGCGAAGTTCAATAGAAGTACCTATCTATTTATAAAGTCAGTAATGAGAAAAAACATCCAAGGATAAATATAAGTACAGATAAAAGTAAGTATATCCAAGGACGACGAAAACACCGCAAGGGAATTCCACGGCCAGCCGTATTCGTGCTTACTGCAGTACAAATAGAAAATCTACAATTTTATTCGTCTAGAATATTCCATAGTAACTGCAAAATTCATGCAATTTCTCTAGTAGTTGTTCAACAGTCAAAATGGAGAAAGGTGAACAAACTCGCAAGATCGATATTTGCGGGAAGTTATAGAGACGTTGCCCTTACCACCACTTACCGTAACGAAACATACTTTAAGCGGCAATATTCTGTTTCTTTCAAAGGAAACGGTTGATTGTCTAAATAAAGAAAATCTTTTAAAGGAAGCTCAATGGCTACGACTCTCTACTCCTTTGTATTACAATAAGCAGTATTACAACTGAATAAAGGAATAAAGGTTATTATAACTTTAGGTATTAACTTTTAGGTTATTGCTGCATTTTATATGATTGATTATTTGTAATATCATCCATTCTCCATTATAATACATATACGTGGTGGCCTAGTTGGTTAGACCTTGGACTTAAAAACACTTAGGTCCCTGGTTCAAATCCCGGTGTGTACCAATGAGTTTTTAATTTAAAAAATTATGTACATTTGTTTGACAACACCACTATAGTGCCTCGGAGAGCTGTCGGTCCCGGTTTCACTATACCAACTTGTGAAACTGTTTATAGATACCCATCTATAAACAGTTTCACAAGTTGAATCTATTCAAAACATCGCAACGAGCTAGCCACTTGTTCGGTGGAGACTCATACCATCGGCTACGACGAGGTGGGATTAAAACCTCTCCGCTGGGTACCCTGGGGCCGTCTAGGCGGTCTTGGGCGCAGTAAGGCACCCGTGATGATACATATACATACATCTCCATTATAAGAAACAAAGTTCTACCATAAGATTTACTTGTAAGGAATCACCAATGGAGCGGTTTATTTTCGAATACAGGAAAAATAAAGCGATCTTTTATCCTTTACTATACAGTACCTCAAATATAAACGTTACGAATATACCAAGCAAAATCTCATGGTAGAGTATAAGAATACCGCTGATTTTAAATTCTTGGTTAACTTTAAAATCTATAAAATACCTATTCTAAATTTAAACAGCGCATTTCACTGGCAGTTCAACGTGGTAATGCTGCCAGTGTAATGGAAACATTTGGGGTGGGTCAGAATCTGGACACGGTGGACTTATTTTCTTATTAATATTTATATATTTTTAGGAGATTTCTTTTTATTATTAGGTTTATATTCTTTTTAGGTTTCTAGTTTATAGTAGGGTTTTCTTTATAGTTTATTTATTTAATTTTTAATATTGTTAAATATATTCTACAATATATATAACAATAGTTTTCAAGACAAACCGATAAGTAGAAAGACCTGAATCACAAACCCTAAAACCTAATTTTAAGTAATTATTGTTGGTAAATATTACTAGGGTTATAATTATAAATGTATAAACAACTGTCACTCATTTCCTTATAAATAAAATATGACTTTTATGCTGAAATTTGAATAATATTATGATAAAAAGTAAACTAAGTACAATTAATTTAATGTTTGTAAGTATTTGTTTTGTGTAACATTGAATCGGGATGCCCTGCCAGCTTCATGTACAACCAATTTTGTTACTGGAAATAATTATATTGTAATATGTGTATTGTATATGTGCAATATAAATAAATGGAATGAAATAATAAACCGAGATTTATGGCGTTATTGTACCAGACGCAAGATATTTTATGTCATTTACCTTTTCGTATTAAAATCCTTATTCCGAGTCACTGGAGGTTTTTCCTGAAAATCGTGAGATGAATATTTTAATGAGAAGATTCTTGCGGAGGCTGTTCATTCACGTGATTTGAAAGGATTTCAAAACATAATAATTTAATTTAAAATCTTGTCTTGTTTATGTTCACAACAAGTAGTGAAGTATGTATGATGTAGTTACAAATTATATATTTTTCAATTAAACAAGTACCTATTATCTTATATATTATATAACAAGCTGCCCGTCCCGGCTTTGCACGGGAGTACTATTGAATAAAATGTTCTGTCTCGTCTAAATTGTAGGTACTATTCAATAGGGAATATGCATGTAACGCCAATTATTATTATTTTAATATATAATGTTCCTTTTATGTCTTTGAACATATTTACAGTAATCTAATTTATTTAGGTTAGCAAATTTTTTTATAAATACGATTAAAAAAATCCATTTATTGTAGAAACGGAACGCATTTCTAAACGCTCCGATATTAGCAAACACTACGTGACGTCATTCGTGCACAAACAAATGTCAACGTGTGTTCGGTAGTCTACAGTTTCTTGTTTTCTCGGGTATTTATTGTCCTTTATTACGATAATTTGTGATAAACAAACCTTTTGACTAACTTTTGAGGTGCAATAACATTAAACTAATATGCTTTTTGAGCACTAATGACGTCACAGAATGGCGGCTAGTGAATGGCGGTTACTGCGGTAGTGGCAGATAAAGTTTAAACTCTTTTATTTTTGTGTTATTACCCTTTAAAAAAATTTTTATATTTGTTTTTAGGGTCTAATGTAGTTACTCTATCAAGTAATGAAATAAAAAAAACATGCATATTCCCTATTGTAACTCGTACAAATATATCAATCACTGCATCAGTAGTAAGTTAAGGTTATTACGTAATAAATCTATGAAACGTCAATAAGAGTCAGCGGAATCGGCTTTATCGTTTTACGTAATAGTGTTACCCATAGACCTACACCAGTAGATAGGCGAAGTGTATCGTCTAACAAGTATAAATATTGCGTGACTATTCTTGTTATTATCTATACATCTTAATATTTAAGATGTAAATATAGTCAGCGAAGTTAGTCGTTTTGTTGGTAATTATTATGCATAATAAGCGAATGACAGCGATGATCAGAAAGACCGAAGAACGGATTCAATTATGTATGTAGAGTAGAATTACCCATATGGTGAGATACAACTACGCAAATCCGCGCAAAAATATCTCGAGAACTGATAGTGCCACTTACTTAAAATTTGCAATTGATATGACCTTGTTAAGCAAATAAATGTTAAGGAAATTTTGACTTTTACCTATTTACTATCAGTAAATAGGTAAAAGTCAAAATTTCCTAAAAGATTCAAGTGAGAAGGAGTTAAAACTACTTTACAGTACAACCTGTTTACCGTTTATGACATGGACGAAATTTTGTTCAAAAGTTTACTTGGCCGCTGTCAGTAAATCCCTGATTTAAGTATCGTTATACCACCACACGTACGGTGTCCGCTCGACTTTCTATCTTGATCTGTTTTCTGTGGTGTTATCTGTAATAAAAGTGAGCCTTTTGTAGGTCTGTGCCGGCGACCTTCCTGCCCGTGTGTATTGATCTCTATCGCCGGAAACTTGAATCTCGCCTCTGATATCCGTGAGACAGGAGTTTCATAATTCAATTGAAACTGACTCCTCTATTCATTACTAAATTTACTTTAGATATTTGTACAATAAGAGTGATTTCCCAATAAGCGCAAGGGGCTTCTCGGAAGATCAAAGAGATGTGGATAAATAATTTATGTACATATATTAAATTTTTTTCTTAGCCAAGAGATCATTATAGGAATACATTAGAAAAAAGGCGACATTCTTGAGTTAGGTTAGGTTTAGGTACAGAATGTACCTATGACGCTAGCAATATTGCCACTTTGTATGTGGATGCCTTTTATCTCAAAAACAATATTAATCTATCATTGATGTAGAGTATTTTTAGCTTATTATTTCTATTGGCAACCTTAGACCAATAACCCGTATGCCCGTATAGTATTCAAGTGAAAATTGGAGTTGAGAATACAACTCCACATTTCATTCGACGTCTGTCTCTTTCCACCAAATGTGAAATCAAGAATGAGTCAGACATTCCTTGAGTGAAGGATAAATCTTTATGGATGAAATAAAAAAATAAACAACGAACTCGCGACCTACTCAGCGATTGATAAAGATATGCTTCGTTTTATTGAGTATGCCTTCCTCTGTTGAAACCTTTTATGTCTAAAGTGGTGAAGATTGATTGATCTAATATAAGTTTTTTTTCATGTTTATTAAATAAAATATGTGTGTCTCATAAAAAATATAAATAATAACATTGTCGCGTTGTTATTACCTATATCTTCTTTATATGTACCTACTATCATAGGTGCCTGAAAATGCCTAGACAGCTTTAAGGTACCCAACGAGGGCATTTTAAATTCCCATCTCGTCTTAGCCGATGGTATTCTGATTCTACCCCAAACAAGAAGCCGGCTCATCGCGGTGTGGCTTAATAATCCAATTATAAACAGTTTCATAAATTGGTATAGTAAAACTGGAAACCTTACTCGGGTCACTCACACGTGCGACCCGAACATACGTGCAAAACATTTTTTTTTGCACGATTGCTCCCACTATGCCGGCTAAATGATGCGATTACGAAATGGGCGGCGACAAAGACTAATTGATTTACGAGTATATTTTAATATACTCGCTGCCTTATCGTCAATTCAACCACCCATTTCGTAACCACACCCTGAAAGAAGACTACCACCTCGACAAGAAATCGATGCAATAATCTCCTGAAAACCGGTGAACCCAAAGACTAAAACAGAAACATGACTATGTATACTTAATATGATCAATGAATGTTACAATAATAGCTCTAAAACGTTTACTACGAAACTGTTAATAATAGCTGAATCGATATACATAAAGAGAATTTATCACGTAAGGAAATAGACCTTCCAACCAAATAGCCGTATTTCGTTAATTGGACGCGTGATCGTACTACGATGGATCGATCGTTGGTTTTTCCGACGTTTTTGCGACGGTAGCTTTGTTTTATTATTGTTGGAGTACGCCTTCAATTTGCTTCGCGGCTATCCACGTGTACCCAAAGGTAAATGAACTAAACTAGTACTTAGGTACCCACTTAAGAACAAGATATATGCGAATATATCTTGTTCTTAAGTGGGTACCTAAGTACTAATTGAGGCTACAAGTAGTGGTAACAAACAGCAAAAAGATGGCACACACTATTATGAGGATACTCGCCTATCTAGAGTATCTACTGATTAAAGTCTGTGGTTGCTCCACTAGTCGAGAACTGTATAGAATAAAGCCGAAAAACTAAAGCATTCTGGAAATGGAACATGCCAGCTCTAGTTGTCTGTTGAGAATACTATATTAAGATATAATGAATGGTTCACATTGGTGTCAATACTCGAAATGGGTGTTAATTTATTTATGGATTTGGAAGAGAACAAAATACTCGTACTTAAATAATTAATTACTTTACTATTACTATAAAAATACAGTAAGTAATTTTTTTTTTTTTTTTTATACATAAAGAATTGACTACTATATAGAGATTAATACATATTAAATCACTGTTTAATGCATGATATAGCAAACAGACAGAGTTTTATCTTCAATCAATCCATAGATTTCGTTTCAGAAGGATATCGTTAAAAATATAGGCTTGTTATCGGATGGTGACATTTCGCAGGGTGAAGGGGAAGCGGGCCAAGGACACACGCAAGGCTGAGAAAGGCTCTCGTTCAGACTAATTATGTGGCCACCACTCGAGACGCGGTATTCCGCTTCCTTCACATTTTAAGACCGTGACTATTTTTGTTCTGGAATATAATACTTTATAATAATAAAAATAATATGTAGGACAATTTACACACATTGCTCTGGTCACAAACTAAGCCTAAGCTTGTACTATGTGTACCAGAAACAACGATATAATACTTACCCAGAACATGACAAACTGTATAGAAAAAACGTACTAATATTTATTTTGCCATGGGTAGGAATCGAACCCACGACCTCCGGATACAACGCCAAGGGCGCAACCACTAGTCTACGGAGGCGGTCAAGTTATAGTTGGGTGTTTACTATTATTTATTGTACTATTATTTCTATGTATCATCCAATCCGAAATGTAGAAGGATCTTGTTTACACGAATAAATAAGGTACAAATTCTTACTTCTTTTTGTTTTAAGACACTTCCATTGAAAATAAATTATGAGAAGACTGAATTATGGAAAAATTTCATTACGCCGCCCGTTTAAAAAAAAAAGTTTATCTGCAAAACGTCTTTATGTAAATTGTATTCGAGCTTGAATATAAATGGCAGTATAATAACTATCTATACAATTTCGATAAACCGGACAAGTGTAAATGTTCGCTTTGGGAGAGAGGGTTCCATTTTCTCATTTTGACTTATTTGTTTATGAACAAAATATCTGAATGTAATGATAACGGGAGAGCTCTTCTATCTTTAAGGACTCAGTATGTCTGACCGCGTATATATCTCAATAACACAAACTACATATTGGTCATATTGTTTTTATCAAAAGTAGCGGGAATGGACTTGTTTTTGAAATTTAAATTTGACAGACACTTTATTAATAATAACTAATATAATAATTAAAAAATAAAAACAAAGTATTTTTCTTTGTCAGTATTATTATAACATAATCGTATTTTATAAGATATACTTTATCCATACTGATCATGAAGGTAAAAACCGTGCCCGTCCGCGGGGCATGTTTTTTTAGCTTCATGATACTAATATAATAAAGAGATGAAGTTTGTAAGGTTGTAGGGGGTAATCTCTGGGTCTACAAAACCGATTTTGAAAATTCTGTTAGTGTTGGACAGCCCATTTATCTAGGAATTATATAGTATATAACATCCCGCTACGGCCAATATGCCTACCAAAATATGGAACGGAAAATAATATGATTACCTAAAAGTAAAAGGTTTTTGAGAAATGAAACGAGGTCGGAACCCTCCGAGGCATCGCACTTGTTTCTTTGAACTTAGGTATACCCTTTTTCATAAGAACATAAGAAAAATACGGGTCACTTGATCTTGACCTCCACCTCTTTTTAAACGGAGCAATTTGGCTACATCCATCTGACGTTAAGTGTCAATGTAAGGTCCGAGAATCTAACATATAAAAATAAAGTAAGTAAACTAAGTATTCCAAATTTAAACCTTTTCTTCATCACTTATGATGTTTTCCATAACATTTTGTTGCTCCCCTGCTAACTCTTGGATCACCACCTAATGTTATGTGTCGTAAAGTTAGTTCGAAAATGTAAGATGCAAAGTAATCCAAATTTAAACGGACGAATTGGAGTAGTTCTGAGGACATTTCAAGTAATGTTAAGTGTCAATGTAACGTGTAAACGTCCGATTATGTAACAAGTGAACTATTCCAAATTTAAACGGACGAGTACGAGTAGAGTATTGTCAAAGACATTCCACACTGACAGACAGACGGGTCCGTTTCGCAAACAGTTTCCTCCGGAACCCTACTTCTCCCACAAATTGACATAAATGGGATCTTAACCCGCTAAGATCTTGTCCCATTCCCCTGGAACCGCACGTCCGGATTCTTTATTATATGGCATTACTTTTACGCAGTTACGCAGGACTTTTTTTTTTGTCTTTTCGTGACACTGAAATTGCGTTAGAATAATAAATTATATTGCCTAATAAGTTTACTTAGTTACTAGAATTTATGAAATATAAATAGTAATTAAAATTCTTTAGGCTAATGAATGACATTTTCTTTGTAAACAGTGCTTATAACTATTAACTTGATTATTATTATTTTGCATGAAATAATTTAGCAAATTTAATTTATTTTGTATTTTATTTATTTATATACCTACATTTAAAAAAATGTACATATACTTCATGTACATGTACAAATGTACTTCTCAAAAGCTTTAAGATTTAAATTATAGAGATTAAAAGAGAATTTAAAATAAGGGAAAGTTTGATGTCAGAAATAATTAACCCCTTACCCAATTAAGATAGAAATGTGTAATAGTAGGTAGTAGATATCATATTTGAATAAAAAAGTTACCCCAGGGGTTAGGAGGGAAAGTTATATTATTATATGTATATATTACAGGACTAAATAACAAAGTATGCAATAAAAAACGCGACAACTATGAATTACAACTTATAGAAAATTTTATTCACATGTGACTAGCGACTCGCTCCGGCTTCACACGGGTGCATAGTACCTACTGACGCGCCGTGGTAAATTTTGTACAAATATGAATATAATTTTGTTATATTTTTCCTTTCCAACCACCCATGTATAAGCGAACAAAATAAAATAAAAAATATTCAAATCGGCCAAACCGTTTTTGAGTTTTACAAGGTGGCCACTTTCTGGACAAACGGAAGAAGTCGGGGAATATTCAGAGACTGGAAAAGTCAGGGAAATGTCATGGAAAACGCTGGAAGGTCAGGGAAAATATCTAAAGTACACACACAACTTGCTACTGTAAACGACTGGCAACTCAAGCGGGGCGATTCCATCTAAGTTCAATTTATGCTTATTTTTTTAAGAATGTGAAATGTATTTTCTAATATTTTTTATCTCAAATACTATTTTTATTTCAAAAATCAACTTAAAAAACCAAATAATATATTTTTGGGATTTTTTTCTTTTCTTTTTGAAGCTCGTTAAGGTCAGGGAAAATCTAAAAATAGTGACTGGAAAATCTGGACAAGTCAGGGAAATTCGTATCCGAAAAAAAGTGGCCACCCTGTTTTAGCGAGCGGCGTTTTATTTTTATATAACATATATAGATAAGTAAACTGTTTATATAAACTGATTCTACAAATAAAAGGATTTGCAGCTATAACTTGATACAAAGTAATAAAGACATCGATTTATTTTTGTGCGGCTTCTGCGAACCTCCGAGCGTTGACCGCCGCAAGGCACGCAATGCAGCTATCCTTGCATAGACTATCATTATATACTTACTTATTTGAACCTATTATCCAATTCCCAGAAACTATTAAAGTAATACAATAAGCATGTTTTTTATTTTGATTTGTTAAGGCAATGACCGCCTCTGTAGACTAGTAGTTGCGCCTTTGGCGTTGTATCCCGAGGTCGTGGGTTCGATTCCCACCCATGGCAAAAAGTTGCACAGTTTGTCATGGTCTGGGTGTTTATAAAATATAATATGTATTACTATATCATCGTTCCGGTACACATAGTCCAAGCCTAGAGCTTAGTTTGTGACCAGAGCAATATGTGTAAATTGTCTTACATATTATTATTATTAACGTTATATTAAATTTTTAAAGATTTAATATAACAATGATTGCAATAAAAAAAATCCTGGTGGGTGGGACACGAACCTCGCTATCGCGGCAAGGCGCTCAACCGCTGAGCCAACCAGGTTCCAGTCACCCCTCACGAATTTTGTCATTGCTTGTTATCTACTTATACATAGACGCCCTCTTTTAGCTTTCTTCTAATAACTCTACACGAGTGAAGTTTGAAGTCCTAACACACCCGTATTATAAGACGTTACCTCAACTATTACTCGGCTCAAAATCCCCTTAAGGAACGACATTTGTATTTTTAGTTGTCAAAATCTTCCTTACCCTAAGGAATTTCCTTTGCTTTCCTTATTCAAGGTCCTCGACGAATTGTCAAAGCTAAGGTACATTGGCATCTACCCTACAGACACCTCACGGTGGTTAGGTCTACTTTTTTAACTCAGCTGAATGTGAGACGTGAGGAGAAACCTTCAAAAGGAAGGTCACAGAGATGGGAGCACAAAATGTTGCCAATGTCATTAATCCTTACTAAAATGGTATTTATTTTTGACAAAAAAAAGTAATTTAATTACAAAATAATTTGGAGACCCAAATAAAATAATATTATTTCCTTGAACATATTTTAATATCAATATAAACATCTTAAAAAAAAACAAATATCTTAAAATATTTTGGTAGTTTTTTTTTTTATATGTATAATGATGGGACTCCACCCAAATAAAATAATATTATTTCCTTGAACATATTTAAATAACAATAAAAACTACTTAAAAAAAACAAATATTTTAAAATATTTTGGTAGTTTTTTTTTTACGCCAGCACTGAATACTAAATAGAAAAATCGTTTCAAAACATAAATAAAAATAAAAAATAGAAAAATCTTCCGTTTGGTTACTTGAAAATTCCCTGTTGCGTAAAAACGCAATACTATTAATAATTGTATCATAGGTGGTAGTGGGAGTCCTCTGTTGTTTGGTTGATCATTTATGGAAATCATGGGTAGCAAAATATCATGGACAGTATTTTTATTAAATCTGTACCTTCTAATAAATTCCGTATCATTTACTATTAATAAATAATATTTGTGATTATTGATTTAATTAAAAAAATATAAGTTAAATAAACTTAAAAAAAGTAGACCGTAAGTTATCTGTAAGGTACCTTTGACAGTTCGTTCGAGGACCTTGAATAAGGAAAGCAAAGGATTTTTTTTAGGGTAAGGAAGAAAAATACAAATGTCGTTCCTTAAGGGTATTTTGAGTCGAGTAATAGTTGAGGTAACGTCTTAGAATACGGCTGTAATATTAGATGGCAGAGGTCTGTTTTTTATTTTACTTTTTCAGTATTTTATATTTATGCATTTTTATAAATTCCTTATTAGGATAATCTAATTAATTGGGGGTGACTGGGACCTGGTTGGCTCAGCGGTTGAGCGCCTTGCCGCGATAGCGAGGTTTGTGGGTTCGAGTCCCACCCACCAGGATTTTTTTCATTGCATTTTTATCTTTAAAAATTATAATTTTCCTAATAAAGAATTTATAATACATAAATATATAAAAAATACATAAATATTGTTATTAATGACCATTTATAATTTAATGCCGAACTCTATTGGTGACCGAATTGGTTAGTTTAAGGTCTTTAGATTAAAAAAAACACTACAGATTTTAGGACCCTGGTTCAAAACAGCACGGTGTGCTACCTAATGTACTTTTAAAAATATAAAATAAACTTGTTCATTTGTTTGCCTCTATACTACCTCGGAAAGCGCGTTAAGCTGATTTCACTATTATTATTATTACCTATTAAATACACTAGGCGCTTTTGGTGACGGGTGTATATCACTACACTTATGTATTATTACTATATTTTAAATGTTTATCTAGTCTATTATATTAAATGGGTTCACTGAGTCAGCACTTATAACACTTTCCGGTGACTTGTTCCCTGTATACATAACTCAACCAACACCTATACCAACTTAAGAAACTGTTACCCATCTTGTGTTATCAAGTTTTTATTACGGGCCCTAGACTGTAAAGACAGCCAAAGAGTACCCAGTGGTGGGTACTTCCACCTAGTAGCCTATGGTATTCTGAGCCTCGAACAAGTAGCCAGACCGTCGCGGTGACAGCGCCAACTTGTGAAGCATACAGTTTCACAAGTCAAGTTGGTATAGTGATTTATATTATCGTCTGAGATATGACAAGACTTATATTTAAACCTACAAAGTTTTACTAATATATAGGCGACGTTGGATGTTGCCCGTCAAGCCACATAAACTTAGCCTAGGCTTGTGCTATGTGTACAATATATATTGTTTAAATTTCCCTTTAAGTTGAAATATTAAAAAAATCCTTTCTTGGCGGTTGGTTGCATTATGAAATGAAATTAACTTACAAATTTTAGCTTTATAGACTTAGTAGTTTTGGCTGTGCGTTGATAGTCAGTCAGGATAAACGATTTTCAAAGTACACATTTTATGAACACCAGACCAAGACAAACTATACATTCGCAGAGATGTGGCGTCGTTGAGCGTATTTTACAGCCTTTACCATGGACTCTGAGGAACTATTTAATCTTATTCCTTCATCCCCTTTCCGTTACAAGACTTCACGAGCAGGTAACAAATTCTGTGGCCGATGTACCCGCACTAAAATATTTGGTGTTTCGTACGATTTTCATAAAAATGTGGAATGCTCTACCTACTTGCGTGTTTCCTTCATCTACCTTGAGTTCTTTAAACGAATCTTTAGCCGGCATAATAATAATTCATTTATTTCCTAAAAGCTTATGAAATCAAATTTTACAAAAATCGTATTAGTGAGTGAGATAGAAGACAGTAGGGATATCTTCAAAAATGTATACAGAATTGACAGATTGATGATTGTTTAGTTTCTTACATTGTTTTATATTTTACATGTTCCTGTTGTGCTCGGTAAAAGCCAAGGACTGTTGAAATGAGAGGGAAAGGCTAAATCGGAACAAGATCATTCCGACAAGACACGAAGCTGAAGGAACGACACGTTCGGCAGTCTCTTAGTTTCATTCAGGTAAGTGTATGGTAATAGCTCCTGGAAGATAATTACGCATTAGTATCATTAGGTAAATTAAATACGTTATTTTAGCAACGTTCTAAATGTCATGAACTATTGTTGATGAAACTACTGAAGATACGTACATATATATAGATAGTACAGCTAGTTAGGACTTTCATTCTTATCCTAAAAGTATAAATAAAGCTAGTTAGGATAAGAATGCATTATATTATTTCTATCTATTAGGATAAGAATGAAAGTCACTTTCATTCTTATCCTAAAAGTAAAGTAGTAAAGCTAGTAGATACCTACAAATAACGTATTTAATTTACCTAATGATACTAATACGTAATTATCTTCCAAGAGCTATTACCATACACCCACCTAATAATATAATGTCAACATGAACCACTAAATAAAGCAAACAATTCGTTACTATATAAGTAGGTTGAAGCTCAGTGAAGAGGTTAAGCAACTGGAGCTTAATTATGATAATTTTATGCAAATTTAATTTCATTAGCTACGAGACAAAATGAGCTCCGCTAAGAAGAAGAAAACAACACCAAGAGGGACAAAAATAAGGAAAACGTACTTAGAACTGCAAACAAGTACTTTAGTTGATGAACCGGCCTAACGATCCAGAGTCTGCAGCGAAAACGTGAATGCAAATTTTTCTATAGAGAATAGTTGATATAATTATCAAAATTTATTTTTTAATTTTTGTATTAAAATATTTTTTGTTTGAAATAGCAGAGATAATGCGAAATAAAAGAAGTAATTAGAAGTAACAAAAATACCTACTTTATTATTGTTGTATATATTTATGCTTATAGTATTTAGGCTAAATATGCTACGAGATGAAATATAAGTAGTCCAGGTTCTAAAATTTCAATGTTTTCCAAATTTGCTTCTGAAGTTTCGGTTTTTCATGAAAATTATTATCACCTGGTGGAGCAGACCTACAAAGTCCATGAATCGATAGATCAATAATTGTTGTTATAAAACAATGATCGCTCCCACTATGCTAATGATGCTATTACCAAATGGGCGGCGACAAAAAAAAATAAAAAAAAAATAGTAGAGATACACAGACTTTTTTTTAAACTTTGAAATTGATAGAAGTTTCACTAAGTTTATTTTAATACGGAGCGTATCACTGGAAATTAATAGACAATTATTTTACAGTTTGAAAGTAATACAAATAATATTATACAAATAATTAGACGCGTGATGAAACAAAAACTAGTTATTTAATAAATATTACCCGTCCATTTATTTGTTATTATACTATTTTTTATATTATTTTTCTCTTTACAATCATGCTTTTTGAATAAAATGATTATTTTATACATACCTACCTACCTACTAGTACTACTACTAAGTATTCACATACATATTTTTCCATTCAAATTACTCGAAAGTCAATTTCTTTATTGTAATAATTTATATAGATAATGGGTTTTCAATTAACATCAAATCCATCACCTGTCACCGTCGATCGATTCCACTCATTTAGTACAACTACTTAGTTTAACCTTTGAACTACTGGGACTATTTTCGACTAGTTCAACTGACTGCATTTTTTTTTTATTTAATCGGACTAAATAGTTGTTAAATTAAAATAAAATTAAAAAGTTAAGTGAAGTGAGTAAAGTAAAGTGTAGTTAATTGAAGTGAAATGTAGCTAGTGAATTAAAGTGAAATTTGTGAACTTAACAGTGGAGTAGAGATTTATTAATTAAAGTGACCTCACAGGACAAGTGATCAGGGGCCTTATTCAACTAAATGTATTGGATATCAATAAAATAGCAAAGGATAAATTTGACATATTTTGTATGGAAAATATTATGTCAAACTTATATTAAAAATATTAGACCTAAAAAATAAATGCATTGAGCTATTGACTCGTTATCAGAGACAACAATGATATTATTTAAATACCTACAATATATAATAATAATAATATGTAGGACAATTTACACAAATTGCTAACAAACTAAGCTCTAGGCTTGTACTATGTGTACCAGAAACAATGATATAATACATATTATATTTTATAAACACCCAGACCATGACAAACTGTACAGAAAAAACGTACTAATATATATTTGCCATGGGTGGGAATCGAACTCACGACCTCCGGATTTATTTATTTATTACATTTCAGGTAAACTTACGGCTAACAAATTTATAGTTAGTTATAGTATTTTAATATAAGGCCATTAATAAGTTTACACATATAAATGTAACGTAATGCATAATAATAGTCTTATACCAAACAAAAATATAAACAAAAAAAATACAAAGAAAATAACAAATAACAATAATGAAGTTCAAACAAAATTACCAATTATACCTAAAACTAAAATCTCTCACAGAATGATCCAGCCCAGGTTTTTCGCGCAAAAGACGGCTTCGTACAGAATAGGTCTAAATCAGAACAATTACTATTAAAGAAACTGCACGTCCTCCAAATATATGCATTTTGCCTAAAATTTGTATAAGCAATAGGCAGATGGAAGATGGCAGAACTCCTAGTTCTCAAGCCAGTGGTCCTTAAGTTTAATTGACTAATCAATTCAGGGGAATCCACCTTACCGCGGAATACATCAATAAGGTAGGTTACATCTGCAATATTTCGCCTAATTGTCAAAGGCAAAAAGTGATGTTTAATACTCGAAATACGTGAGAGCTCCCTTCCTTTCAAATAATACCTTGAACAAGTTGGCGACCTCCTGCGAGTAAACGAAATACAGATGCATTTGGAAACATGATTAGATCTAGTCTATTAAGCTGGCAGTATTCATCTAATCGCAAAAGATCCGCCTGTAGATTAAAGGTGTCTATATCAGCTGTTATTGGTTTTAAAATTTTCATGTCATCAGCAAATAATAACACCTTAGAATGGCGGAAACATGAATCAATATCCTGAACGAATATTATAAATAATAGGGGGTCCAGTATAGATCCCTGCGGTACTCCAGAGGGAATATGCGTCCAAGATGACATGTATCCGCCAAGAGCCACGGCTTGAGATCGATTCTCAATGTAAGACGTAAACCATCGATAAAGACTACCATGGATACCAGAATTACTTAATTTCCAAAGAAGGATATTGTGGTCTATGCGATCAAATGCCTTACTATAATCTGTATATATAGCATCCACCTGACCACCCCTTTCCATGTGATTAACAATATATTCATTGGAAAGAATAAGATTCGAAACCGTGGATCTGCTATTCAGAAATCCATGTTGGTTCGGACTAAAAGATGATTTTAATGCAGCGTAAGTTTGAACATATACAATTCTTTCCAATACCTTTGCAAATATGCAGAGTTTAGAGATAGGCCGATAGTTTTAAACATCATTCTTTTGACCTTTTTTAAATATGGGTGTTACGAAAGCAGATTTCCATATATTAGGTACAATTCCTTCATTGATGGATCTATGAAATAACAGGGCTAATGGAAATTGCAAACTCCGAGCACAGGCTATAACAAATACTGGAGAGATATGATCAGGACCCGCAGACTTATAAGGATCAATAGATAATAATAACTTAAGTAATTCTTCTGAGTTTATAGATATCGACCCAATGCTGGACGAATTATAAGGTGTAATAATAGGATTAGGATAGGTTCCAGGTTGTGTAAAATTTTCGGAGAAGTATGAAGAGAACAAATTACATATATCTTCTCCAGTACTTGCCACAGCAGTACCATAAGTCATTGTAGAGGGAATCGACACAGTTTTTCTCCTCTGCTTGATAAACGACCAGAAAAAACGTGGATTACTTTTTATAGAATCTTCAACTCTAATTATATATTTTTTGTAAAGCTCAGTTTCCAGATGTTTAGCCCTACTGCGCAGTAGCACAAAACATTCATAATCGCAAAGGTTTTTGTATATTTTATATTTACGATGATATTTATATTTTTCCTTTAATATCTTTTTGAGTACTGTATCATACCATGGTGGAAATTTAGAGGACAAGCATCTTTTAGAGGGAATGAACTTGTCATGAACGGAATAGAGAACATTATAAAAATCAGAAAATCTACATGTGAGCAATTTGGAAGACCAATCAACTTCATTCAATTCAGCACACACAGAATTATAGTCACCGGAGTTGTATAAATATTTGATTCTGGGAGCCTCATTTAGAAAACGAAGTTCTATAAAGTCAGCGTCAATAAGTAGGGCCTTGTGGTGGGGATCCTCCTCTACCAGTGGATCCAAACA
This sequence comes from Monopis laevigella, assembly GCA_947458855.1. Classification (NCBI taxonomy): domain Eukaryota; kingdom Metazoa; phylum Arthropoda; class Insecta; order Lepidoptera; family Tineidae; genus Monopis; species Monopis laevigella. The sequence goes on from OX381593.1 coordinate 17,309,794, forward strand.
CGGGACTACGGATACTGAATCATTTGAGAATACCAAATCTAATATTCGGTCATAATTATTTTTTGCATTGTTGTATTGGCCGAAATTACATGAATTAACTATGTCAAAGAAATGCGTTATGTGGTGACTGACAATATCAGATGGCGATAGTTCGTTCGAATTGGAGTTGGGTAGCCAAATAACTTCACTAATATTAAAATCACCAACAACGATAAATTTATCTAAGGGCGATGTTAGGACCACATCACTCAATTTAGAACTAAACGCATTCATCTGTTCACGAAATGATTTCCCGTTATTCTGAGCACATAAATATAAGGAACAGATATTTAACTTAAACGAAGACATTTTCTTTCCATGCAATAAAAGCGTAAGCCACAAATCCTCTGCCGTCGATTGCCAATCTGACCGCTCAGTAGATGTGATCTCCCGCCTTACAGCGATAAGAACACCTCCACCCAGCGACTGGCCAGTTTTTTCATAATCGCGGTCGCGGCGGTAAACAATGTATCGATCGTCGAAATACTCTTCGTCTCTGATACCATCTAGAAGCCACGTCTCCACCACATCTCCAGACAAACCACATCAAAATCATTTAATAAAATATTTCTTAAGAAGACATTAGATTTCGTTCGTAAGCCTCTTACGTTCTGAAAGTATATCTTCAGGGACTTATCTATTTTTGCGTTTTAAATGACAAAAGTAAAAAAAAATAAAGGAACGTAAGGGTACGCGTATAAATAGATTAGGTTTAAGAATAATTCGAAATGAGGATACAAATAGCTGGTGAAGATTTAAATTGTACAACTTATAAAAAAATATTAGATATTTCTTTATCTTATTAGAGAACAGTAATAAAAATAACCAATTACAAGCGAAAGCGTAAATAGATTGATAAAAGAAACAAACATCATATAGCTTAATATTGCAGATTAGTAACAATGAAAATAGTATTATATTAGGAAAGCAATTGTATTTTAGGCATATACTCGCACAATAGCTAAAAGCACTAATAGCCTTGAGCATTATAAATAGGCAATCTGAAGGTAGCAAAAACCCTAAAAATGCAAAAGCAGTAGTCAGACCCAGTCTGCACAAACGAGCGATAGCAAAATAATGAATAATCATAGTGACCTCACTATGATTATTCATTATTTTAAAATTTGTTCTAGCCAGATCAATATTTAACGCCAAAGGCGCAACCACTAGTCTACGGAGGCTGTCAAATATTGCCTTTGATATCCAGTTGTTATGCAATTCATTTAGTATAATATATTTCATGATAAGGCTGAGATTAATAGTCATTGATTTGCCTAAGTCGTTGCTTCAAACTGTCTAAATTTCGTTTTTAAATTCCGTTGACAGTCCTTAGCGCTTGTTAAGTAACGACTATTAATTCCAGCTTAAGAGTTAATAGGCTCAAATTCCTAAATAAACACTTTTGAAATTATTATAACCAATACGAACAATTAGTTAACAGACTACCAAAAAAGTGCGAGTATGATACTATTAAGAGTCGATTGGCTAATGTTAATTTAGCGTGTAGTGGTGAACTAGGTGCGGTACCATAATATACCCTTGTCCGTCCACCAAGCTTAAAACTGAACGTTCTGAACAATCAAACAAGCCCACGCACGCTTTACACAAGGGAATGTCTAGTTTAGTACATTTATTTTTAATTATTTTATAGAAATCAGTGGAACCTATAAAATTATGTTACCTATTTTATTTCTTTGACCTTTGACTGTTTTTTTTAGGTAATTGTTGATAAAGAATCCTATTAAAATAACTAAATCTACGGTACGGTAAGTACATTCATAAATTCTTAGTTTGGTAAAAATAAGTACATAGGTACATACGTATATAATAAGTAGATAGTTAGACCGTAGATTTCGTCATTTTAAATTTTAAATTGAATAAATGAGGGTGAAAACCAAAATTTAATAATAATTTTGTCATAGGTACATAAGGTATAGTGTTAATTTTAAAGAAAAATAAGCAGTGAAATGCAAATACTGTTCATGCACTTGGATTTTTAGAAGTTGGCTTTCTGGCCTAAATATCAAATATACATATTGTTATTTTTTATACAACGGACCATCGTGAATGTATAGGTAAGTAGACTCAGTGTCCACCCAAGTGTAAACCACATTATGCGCGCTTGAGTTATGCGTAAGTGCTCTCAAAGGATTAACTCAGGTCAACGTCTTATTACAAGTGAAAGGGCTTAAGTGTTACAAATACCCTGTTACGTCATCCGTTATTATGCTAACAAACATTTTTCCATTTATAATTACAGTAAAAAAAAGATACCGTGTTCCAATTAATATAACTATTTGCAACTAAATAGAATTTATAATATTAGGTAAATTCTATTTAGTTGCAAATAGTTATACTAACTAATAATAGCTAACGCCTAATTCATTTGGAATTGTATATTAACACTAGCTGACTCGCGCAACTTTATCTGCGTAACTTACCTAACCTAACCTATACATTTACGAGGCACACACGCGCAACGGAAGCTCTCAAACGGAAACAAATTTTTCCCGTTTTCCCAACATGTTTCATTGATGTTCCGCTCCTATTGGTCGTAGCGTGATGTTATGCATATAGCCTTCCTCGATAAATGGGCTATCCAACACTAAAAGAATTTTCAAAATCGGTTCTGTAAATCCACAAATTACCCCTTACAACCCTCACAAACTTTACCTCTCTATAATATTATAGTTTAGATTATTACACTTGACTCATTAAATATTAATGACTAGAGAAAAATAGATGTAGTAATAAATGATTCCTTTTCATTTAACAATAACTGGTTCTTTTAATGGATGTATTACTTCCATGTGGGACATCTTTTTCTCTTGACTTCATACGTGAAAACCTACACACAGTTTACTTGGAGGTTAACAGCGCTAGCATTGCCCTAGATGTAAGAATTTTGATGCTAAACCACGTGTGACTTACGACGTTCCTGAAACTGGGTCACCCAGTCCTTTGCCACTTCGTGTAAACAGAGGAGAGGTTTCAATAAACCCGGTAACATTACGATGTATGCTCTGAAGTTTGCTTACTATAGCACTAGAAATACGAAAAAAATGCTAAATCACATATTTTTAGATTGATGGATTTATTGAGTCAAATAAATTAAAGATTAAATATGGTGATGGCTACAAGGTAAGTAAAAATGATTAAGTTTTACAATGTTTAGAAAATAGAAATAAGAAATAATACTATTACTTTGTTCTTAAAATGCCTGTTCTTTCCAAATATTTAAATTATATATTCATACATCTTTTCAAATAATTTATAATTAATCAAATATCTAGATTGCTCATTTGTTTTATAATAAAATCTTGTCTAATTAAAGATTTTTGAAAAAAAAATCTTTCTGAAAAACGCGAGAAAAAAATGGATACCTATTTTATTAGCGACTAACTCTCACTGACCTATTTTACAACAATTATAAACACGATACTTTGTTAGAAAAAAAAACAAATATAATTATACCAATTTAATTTAATTATACTAGTCCAGTGTCAATTTTAGCGACACCCATTTATACAGGAATTGCATAATGATGAAAATGTTGGTTGCAGGTAGCGTGCATGTCGTGCATGGGTGTCGTGTTCCCCTGCGAAGGCTTAGCCGCGGTTGGCACGCTTTCCAACTGGGTCATCCGGAGCAGGGGATAATTGTAAAGAGGCTCCTTTTGGCACTACTAGAGACTGGGACCCCATAAAACTTGGTACCAAAGAAAAGTTGGCGGAAATTATCTTGTGTCTATAGTCTAGGAATTATAGACTAGATGCTAGATGGCTCTTTTGTTTTATTTATTTACTAGCTGATACCCGCATCTTAATGTGTGTGTTATTTTAAAACCAAAACTGACTCGAGACTATGAGGTGTTGTAACTAATAAAAAGTACATTTTCATTGGAAACCTGTTTTTCATCTTCTAGAGAGGGTTGTCGTAAACGCAAGTATTCGCTTCCGGGTCTGAATACTGTAGTAGAACTGTTGCCTACTGAAAATGTTTTTTTCAGATGACCGCACCGGATAAATATTTATTGGTTTTTATGGAAAAAATCTTACATTTTACGAAATATAATTTATTTTAGCGCTATCTAATGTGTTTTATACTGGGTGTTTTTTGTCACAGTGGAAAAAAAATCATATTACAATATTTTGAAAATAATGAAACAAGTGTTTTTTTCTTTTAGTGTCGCCCATACAAAAACATTGAGAAAAAACTCACAATTGAGACAGTCACCGCCACTTGCCTAAAAGTATTTGCATGATACGAAAACTATATATGCATTTATTGGGGTAAATTTTACCATATAGGCGCTCATATAAAAAAAATATCTGGCAAGACATTTTTTACACTAAAGGAAAAAACATTTAAAGTATAAAAAAAAACTTATTTAACAATATCGCTTATGTCGTGCTTATGTCGTGTAGAGATAACCAGAGTTTGAAAACCAGTATTGAAACAGAAAAATATTTCTTGTTTGATAACCCGGTTATTTAAGAAGAATTATTCATTCTTTTTTGATAACTGAATATTAATCTTTGTGAATCGCAAGGACGTCATTTGATAACCAGTCCTCTAGGAAGAATAATCATTATTTTTTCAGAACCGCAGTTTTCACCAAAAAAAATCTTGTTACATACTTACATAACCATTCTATATTATTGTTATAATAATATTATGAAATGGTTATGTAACCACAAGGACGTCTTTTACTACTTTAACCAGCCATCGAAGAAAAAATATTTCTTGTTATATAACCATTCTATGCTTAGAATATGAAGGACGTTCTATGGTATATCATATATTACAATAGTAGTATATTTTAGGGTTGTATGTTATGTCAGTTTTTTTTAACCACAAGTTCCTACAGTTTTATATAATGGGCAGCAAGTTAAGGTAAGTATTCAAAAGATCTTTTTGCAGACCAGGTTCAATCAATACCTATTGTCAATCAGTACTAAATCTTCCTTTCCATTCTTACTTGTTCAGTATTTTCACCGAACTCATTATTATTTCACATGCCCAACAGTGAGACACAGTCAGGTCATAGAGTAAGAAGCCTATACATAATAAACGAAGACCCCTATCTTGTGTATTTTACATCGATATAGGAAAGTATAGAATCATAACGAATCATATCGACAGCCTCGGTAGAATAGTGGTGGCGCCTTTGGCGTTGTATCCGGAGGTCATGGGTTCGATTCCCACTCATGGCAAAAAAAAAATAGTACGCTTTTTCTGTACAGTTTGTCATGGGCTGGGTTTTTATAAAAAATATAATATGTATTATATCGTTGCTTCTGGATAGTACAAGCCTAAAGCGTATAAAATGGATTTTTAAAATCGTATTTATAAAAAAATAGCTAATCAAAATAAAATAGATTACTATAAATATGTTCAAAGACATTAAAGGAACATTATCATTCTTTGAGGGTAGCCCGAAGACTGTAGACGCGTGTATATATTATATTTTTCAAATTTAATTTTATTGAATATTATTGTGCTAAAGTGTACTAATTTTGTAAAATAATCATTCGTATAGTAATATTAAGTGTGAGAAGTGTAGCATTTACGCAGTGATCTCAGTGTTTGTGTTATCTCAAATAATCCCACAATCTTCAGTAAAGTGGCGGTACCCATTTTACTGTCGATTTCTTTTTCCTCCTTCACTTGATATTGGCAAGACTATACCGTATGCTTTCATACGGTCATGTCGCCATTCCTTTTTCTACCCTAGTCCTTTCCCGGTTCCTTTCTATCCTATTATCCCACTTTTACTTTGTAAATCTTTATAAATCTACCCGCAACCACCGCACTTGATATTGGCAAAATTACGCCTATATGGCGTAGAGGCCACGAATAAAATAAAAGAAGCCTAAAGCGTAGTTTGTGACCAGAGCAATATGTGTAAATAGTCCTACATATTATAATAATAACACAAATTATAATAAACAAAAATGCTCTCTGACCAATTGCAGGGCTTAAAAGTTAACGAAACATTATATTTGGGAAACAAATTATAATCAGTTTTGATGTATGATTTACGCGTCAGATTTTTTTCATACGTTGATTAATTTGTCCAAATCGTTTTCTCTATATAAAGGTAGAGACATTCCACTTTATAGGTACTGTTAAAAGACCATAATTAGTTGGTTGCCTTGACCTTATACCTTCACATTTAAACCCTTATATACCTACTTAAATATATTTTGAGCCTTTTGGGACAAATTAGTGAATACAGCGGAATAAATTGCTGACATACCATAGAACCCTATCGCATTAAATGCAATCTGATAAATTATTATTTAGATTTCTTTGACCGGATTCATTTAGTACGAAAATAAGTTCTAAGTTTGTCAGCATTTATTACGGACTATAAGTAGAAAATATTTACTCTACTTAGGCTATTATTTTGTTATCACGTTTGTTGTCCCAAGTCCGATAAAGGTTTAAGAGGTTAGAAAAATTGCCGGAAAATATTTTTCACAACCAAAATGTTCCTAATTACCTATTCAAACATTTATAGTAATAATAATATAAAAGACATTAAACACATTGCCCAGCCCCCCTAGCCAAGAGCGCAGTCGTAAATAACGCTAACGAAACTTTTGTATGAAAATGACATTTGATGATAACGTCACTTTCGTTTTTATCGTTGCAGAAATAACCAAAACGAGACAACAATATAGATACACTAATAGGATAATACATTTGGTATCTCCATCTCTTTTACGATTCTGCGACGTTCGAGCGTAAAAAGCGACCATGCTCTTGGCTAGGGGGGCTGGTCATAAACTAAGCTTCAGACTTGTTTTCAATCAAATATCAAATTCCCGCCAAATATTGTATATAACTGTGGATTATAAATGAACCCGGGTATAACAGGATATAAAAATTAAGATATATTACTGAAGATATGGACAAAGTTACTTGCCTTCCCTGAAAAGGGGAATTATAAAGAAGAGTTTATTAGTAAGTTATAATTTTTATTAGTGTTACACTTTATTTTGTGGCTATAATATGATGAGCAACAAGGCATGGCAGCATTGGCATATAGCCATAACCAATATTTTTACCTTATCTTAGAATAGGTAAAACATTTTTAAAACCAAAGCAGTTTTTTTTGGTGTTTTGCGGGCAACAGCTAGTCTATACATATAAATAAATAAATACCATCACGGGTGCCAATTTGGCTCCCGAGAACCGTTTAAACGGCCTCAGGGTCCCAGCGGAGGGATTAACCCATCCTCATTTCGCCGATGGTATTCGGAGGCAATAGCTAACAAGTGGCGAGCTTGTTGCGGTGTTTATGATGAAATAGCTTCATTGTATAAAGCGGTCACCCATCCCAGGCCGGCTTTGTTGACATCTGCTTAACCTTGTTATCAGTTGCGCAGTGACTTAACCACTAGGCTGGGGCCGCTTTATATATACTCGTATATAATATAATATAATTAAAAATTAACTATCTATACTAATATTATAAAGAGGTAAAGTTTGTAGGGCGTAATCTTTAGAACTACTGAACCGATTTTGAAAATTCTTTTGTGGATAGCCGATTTATCGATGATGGCTATATAACATTACGAAACTACTAATAACAGCGGAGCATCAATAAAAATGTTGGGAAAACGGGGAAAATTTGTTCTTTTTGAAAGCTTTCGTTGCGTGCGCTGCGTAAACGGTATAAAATAAAAATAAATCACTTGTTCGCTAAAAATATTCGTAAGAACGTTTGTTAAAACATTTTTTTTAATATACTAAAATTAAATCTAATTATCAAATACATATAATATTATAGTATAAAAGTCTCTATATTACACTATATATGTATATATTTACTATTTAAATTCGGTAAAAAAGTAAATCGATTATTTATAGGTACTTAAGTATGTACTTAGTAATTTACAAAAAAGGCGACACGACATCCTTGCTTTGTGATAAAACGACTCGAGGTAAAATAACTGAAAACGCACTGTACTATATACTATTATATAGGCCATTTTGAAATAAAAAAATATTTGAACATCTTTAAATATCTTTTTTGAAATTGAAATAAGAATTAGGGATGGAAAAGAGTTTTTCAATTTGTACGTCGACTTTTCTTATTTAGCTTTTTTTAAATAGAGATAGTATATTTTTTTTCATAGAAAAAGGAGGAGGCAGATCAAACATTGGTTTAAAAAGATATTACGGGAAATAGATATTAATGGGAAGCAAAAACTTTTGTTATTTCATTGGGTAAAAGACTTGACCGCGGGGATCCAAAATCAGGATTTATTTTAGGAAAAAAAGTACCCATAGCTATCCATTTTTGTTTCATCCATGATTGTTAGACGTCCCTATGACGTCAATTAGGTCGATAATGACACTAAGTTGACGTCATAGGGACGTCAAAATGCTACCTGGGTTGTTAGTTTCTATAATAAAAATGTGCAGTAAAGTAATAAAAACATAGTGCCTACTTATTATAGATACGTCGTCTACCACAGATATGTGTTTTGTACAAATAATATTATCACATAAGAAGCCGGGTTACCTCCTCGGTGACCCAAGTCGGAGCGCACCCCCTCTGGGAAAGCTTCCATAAACCGAGTACCTATTTTAAAAAAAATCGGCTAACGACTCACGCAGCCACGCCGCCGTACTTAATATGTAAGAAATATACTTATTGATTAATACTATATATAATAGCATAGCCACAAACGACCTACTAAAAAAATAGGCTTTGTAAAGTATAAACTGTTACTACTATAAGGTCGATATACAAAAAAAAGTCAAAGGTTTTCGGGAATGTCGACACTGGGTGGGCACAAAGTGGTGGTGGCACAGGGTAGCGGAGGGGAAGGTGGCACCCAAGTTCTAATGTATATAGAAGGTTTTTCAGAAAAGACAATAGAAATAAATGTATGATACATGTTATCAAAATGACGACGTTGAATATATTATTTATTAGCCTTTGTTTTTTTTATTTTATTTTAACATAGCACTGGATACAAGTCCATCGGCCTTAGCCTTTGTTAACACGGCCTCTTTTTTTTTTAAACAGAGAGCCTTGAGGGGCATTGGGCCTTAGCGCAACAGCTTCGATAGGGTCGATAAATCGATACATATCGATTTTATAAATGAATGTTCATTCATAAACTTCATTTTATCGACTGTCAAACTATATCGATGTGGTTATGCTAAGCCCCTTTATCTGTTTCCGGCGGTGGCGTGTTTTTTTTAAATACTCGGTTTATGGAAGCTTTCCCTGAGGGGGTGCGTTTCGACTTGGGTCACCGAGGAGGTAACCCTGCTTCTCCTGTGATAATATTATTTGTACAAAACACATATCTGTGGTAGACCACGTATCTATAATAAGCACGATGTGTTTATTACTTTACTGCATATTTTTATTATAGAAACTTACAACTTTACGAGTTCATATAAATAACTACCTAATAATAACTATTGGTAAAAATAATTAAAGGAGTGACCAAAAACATTCATGAATGAAATAAAAATGAATAGCTATGGGTACTTTTTGTCCTAAAAGAAAGCCTGATTTTGGATTTCCGCGGTTACTCCTCTTACCCAATGAAATAACAAAAGTTTTTGCTTCCCATTAGCATCTATTAATTTCCCGTAATATATTTTTTAAACCCATGTTTGACCTGCCTCTTCCTTTCTCTATTATTAAAAAAAAGTAAAAAAAAAAAAGTCTACGTACCAATTGGAAAACTCTTTTCACAAGAATGATTTTTAAAGATGCTCAAATTGTACTTACGTGTTACTTTTTATTTAAAAATGGCCTGTATCGTACAGTACGTTCTCAGTTATTTTGCCTCTAGCCGTTATGTTATTTTGTCACAAAGCAAGGATGTCGTGTCGCCTTTTTTTGGACATTAATTATTACTACCAATTTAACTGAAGGCAAAAAATAACCGTCATCCTTAGCTAGCCCAGTTGTAGTGGGAGCGATCAATATTGTTTAAGAACAATTATTGATTGACCCCATGTATGTACTTTGTAGGTCTGCTCACCACCATTTAGATACAAAGTCACATGTCGTGCTCCAATAATATATATATATATATATCCTTGCGGTATCTATTGCAAACTTTGCGAGTAGTATTCGGGAAATAGCCCGACTCAAGGTTCAGACAAGTCGGTGCCTCAATGCGGGTTTCGATGCGTATTCACAATAACACGCGGCTCGGTGAGTCAACCACAGTTACTATATTCTATTTATACACGAAATGGATTCGTAGTTAAACGACTTAAATACCTAAAGAACCTTATGATGATAAATGCGGTCACGTGTGAGTACTGTTTGTATACCTTTCTTATTATTTACAAGAGGGTGTATAAAGGGGATGTAAGGGGGAAGTTTAATTTTATAAATAAATTATTATCTCAGTAATCATTTAATATAGACACTTACTTGAAATATTAAAAAAATAGTTTTAAAATAAGCAAAGTTAAAGGTACAAAAAGTACAAAGTTAAAGGTACAAATAGTACAAAGTTAAAGGTACAAATAGTACAAAGTTAAAGGTACTTGAAGCTAAGTACTTTTTTACTTTTGAGTATCGTTTTTTTAAACTAACGGTAATAATAATTATATGCAGGACAAATTTATACATGCTGAATAAACAAAGACCCAATCTTAAGTTCAGTTAGGAATATACCTACCAGATTCCTGCTCAAATTTTTAAAGTTTGACGGATGAATTGCTTCTGGTCACAAATTAAGCTCTAGGCTTGTATACGTATTAGGCATACTTTATAAAAAACCCAGAGCATGACCAACTGTACAGAAAAACGTTTTTATACAAATTATTTTTTTTCCATTCATACAATGATACAACGCCACTAGTCTACAGAGGCGGTCAAAATATATTAATTCCTAGCTAATAAGTAGGGGTTCTAAAATCCCCACCAGCAATATTATAATAAAGATTACAGTAATAGCTACCTCATTGTAGTATAACCAGCAGTAGCTTGATCTGCATAAAGCCAGCTGGTTATACTTCATGTTCAATATACAGTTTTTACCTCTAGCTGTTATTTTTTTATTTTGTACTACTTTTTTATTTAGTACTACCAACCTAGCTGTGATATACAGGGTGAATTTGAAAGGTTGAACTTTAGGCTAATATGAGGCTCTACTGATCAAATCGAACCGCTTTTCACATGGAACCATGTCGCTTAAATAAATGCTTCCCTATCCAAATTGGTCATTTTACTAATTTGTAAAGAAAAGGCTTTTTATTATGTTATTTGATCAGTAAAACCTGATATTAGATCAAAGTATACAACCTTTCAAAAGTCACCTTATGTTATAATAATATATAATATTTTTATTGTTGTAAGTAGGTACCTTTTAATAATCATAAAAGTACGCAGAATTACAGACAGTTAGATTACTTTCGCATTAATAATTTTATTAGGAATTCAATTTTACCAGTCATAAAAATATAAAGGTATAACCGTATAAACGACATCAAATGTGAGATATATACGTAAAGGTAAGTAAATATATAAGGCGTGAAGGCTAAGAAATATATTATAGCTAGATATGTAGATATATAATATTCCGTATCGTGATGGAGTAAGGATGGTAGGGACGTACATTTACATAAGCACGTTTTTTATAGCAAATGTGTAGGCGCGAGCAGGCGCGCGGGTTGTGTCAGATATCTAACGTAATAGAGAGCTGGTGGTAAAGAAATGGTCTTCTTCTGGTCTTCTGGGCATGAAATATAATTCTTATTGCTGCCCCAACATGGATATAGTTTTCGGATTTCCACAGAATCCCGGACCTAGACCAGCTGCCCGTCTGCAGAAAGTATTTTGTTATACCTCTTGTAAGCATAGCCCAAACGGTTATAATCGGATTCCGGATCAGTCACCTCACTCATCTTATACACATAATGTACGAAAATCAGGTTTTTAAACATAACTCTATATGTTAATGTTATTCGCGGGTAAAACTTCGGAGAAGGTATGTCTAGGATCTACCAAAATATTTAACCAGCCGTCGGTATCCGGATCCGTCATAAACAAAAACTGGTTTTTAAACGCATTATCCCCCCAAAAAAACTATATTTATTAATCAAACTTTATTGCCTAATACGAAAGGCGGACTTAATGGCGTTGGACATTATCTGACAGTCAAACCTTCGGACATTAGAACATTAAACATATAGCTAGTTGGGGCAACACTAAGGATGATATTTCATGCCCACCAGACGGTATCGTTTAAAAAAATCAATACATCATTGCAGCTCTCTAACCATAACAAATAAAACCACAAATAAATCAATACGGACTGTTTTTTTTAAAATACTGTACCATGTTGACCGTGTAAATTATTTATCTACCCCAAATGTTATTAATATTATATATATTTATATATTTCTACTGGTACTTTTTAGTAAAAACTGTACAAACGTAAGTGTATATAACTAACATTTTGAATAAATTGAAATTCATCATTACAACAATCTTTTGACCTACATTGAGTGCAATGCCTTCGTTATTTAGGTCACAGACTGTTTCTAGGGAAGGTTAAAATACGTACAAATATAATGTATAGAGTGTATTAACTAGTAGTAGTACAGTATTTTTACATAGAAAGAAAGAAATGTTGTACCTACTATTACAAAAAGAACTTAAATAAGATTTTACAAATTTCAGTAGCAGTAATAAAATTCAATAAATAAATAAAAATAAACAGTATACCTATATATTATTTTAGCCACGAAGCTACAAATATTAAAAATATAGTCTACGAGTCGTAGCAACTTACAACGACGTAGATTGTATTTATAATATATTGTAAAAAAATAATATCTTACAACTTATTCACTACTAAAATGCAATTTTACAAATTTTATAGCAATAATAATATTAAAACATAAATACCTAATCAATTGCTAAATCAGTGTTTAATCTTCATTTTATTAGAAATCCAATACAACTACAATGCTACGAATATTCGTAGCAATATTACTACGAGTTGTAGCAACTTCGTAGACAGTTTTTTTAGTATTATTATCTACAAACATAAAACAAAACTTCAGGGCCTACCCGCCTGGCCTGCCAGTTTATGTTTTTAATTAAAACAAAAATAAACTTTATGAGCCAACCCCTACAGCCGTCTGCGTTTTTACACGAAAAATGTGCAATATTATTTTAAACATGAAAAATCATCAAAAAAAAAAGACAAAATACCTACCTAATTTGTTTTTAATTCTCTATCTATCTGTGTAAGGTTTGTAATTATGAATGCTTTTACGTAATATCTTGATTTTTTGCTATTTTCAAGCATTGTTTATGATTTTTTTAACCTTAGGAATAATCGGAATATTAAAATTTTGAAAGACGAACTTGTAACGGAAGTTCCACATCATATCACTGTATTTGTTTTTCCTATTTTGTAATATGTTTAGATAGAGCTTGAAAACCCCTTAAAATTTAAACACTAATATTAATTAAAACAGCAATATTTACTCAATTTACAATAATATCTTTTTTTTGAGAGTAAAGCAAATATAAAACATTATCGACCGACTTCGTGGTCTTTGGCGTTATCTGGATGATGTGGCTTCGATTCCCACTCATATATCAACTTTTTGAGAAATATTTTGATTTTGAAGCTAACATTTTAGCAACTACAGTGATTGTTAGGTAAGTAGGCCTTACTAAAACCCAAAATTATACCCTTAAATCGTGGTTTTAAATCCATTATGTATGGTCATGGTAGCCATGGTCATCATGTTTACTTTACCTTAGCAATAATCCTAAATAACTAAAAAAATACCATACAATTTTTGATAAACTCCACGGCCAAGTTTTCGCTTTTGTAATAGGTAATTTTGTAAACTGCATTCAATCCAATCCAACATATACTTATAGGCTATCTAGTATACAATGTGTAAAAAAATAATTAGGGCGTAAGAGGTTTTTGCGTTAATTCTAAAACAGGTAACACAGCGATGGCAATTATGCCTATTGAGTTAAAAGCCTCAATTAAGTGTTTATATTCTAGTGGATTAGAACAGTGACTCATGTTACAGTAATTGTATTCAGTAGAAGTACACATATATACGTGTTTTTAGTTTACGTGTGCCTTGCGTGTCACTTTATAAATTCATGAAGAGTGAGGACCTTCGCAATGTGGATACTTACCTTTTGTGCTTGTCCCCACTATACCTACTTATAGAAATAAAATAATACATTCCCGGGTGAAACATAGTGCTTTATACTTACAACAAAACCAACGTGGATAATAAAACTTTTGGGTTCAATCAAATCTATGAGCAAAAAATATTGAATGAAACGTTAGATTTTAATATACTTTTTCCGCCCAAATGTTTGATAAATAGCATTGATCAGAGTAATGACTCTGATCTCAAACTAAGCTCTAGGTTCTTTTGTACTAAGAATGTGCTGTACAATTACTAAAACATATTATATTTTATAAACACCTACAGTGAACTACACCATGGTAAGCTGTACAGATAAACATACTAATTTTATTTGTCATATGTGGGATTCGAACCTACGACCTCCAATTATTTTTAGATCTATCAAGTATTATACTATTATTATAATTATAAGTAGTTTTATATACCTATAGGCATTGGAATTTAAAACATTATCAAAAGATTTAAAAAACTTACTAAAATATATTAGATATAAGGCTGAAAAAAATAATGGTATGTCAAGGAAGATAGATTTTGATTAACTACCTACAATAAAATATAATAAATATCCTGATTATTATGGAAACCTAATAAACAATAATTAACAAAATGAATTATATGAATAATAAAACATATTTAGATATTAGTTTGGGCATATCGTAAGTTTCCGAAGATGAATTTTAAGTATATAGCTCTAGAGGTCATTAAACAGAGCTGCTGCAAAAAGCATGTCGCGGCAGAGATTGCGAACTGCCGGAAAACCTTGCAAAGTTTTAATCAATTAATTAAAATAATATATATATATATAATAATAATAGAAATATCTAGCTATAAATTAAAGCATCACACAACCTCTCCTGCGGTAGGACTTTATTTACTTAAATAATTATGTTATTATATTTTTTAATCTATCAAAAAAAAAGGGTATTTTATGTAACACTCATAGGTAGTTAACCTACCTACAATACAAAATTTTTTTTTGTAGGTACTATGATACAATAGTCACGAAAGATATTTACGCGCTATACCCATACGGTATATAGGCACCCCATTATATATACCTAATAGACCGTATTATTTACCTACTGCATCATTGTTCAATATTTTCCAAGAAAACTAAAATCAATGAAAAGCAATTTAATTATTATTTTATAGATTTCAGCCACTCTTGTATTATAAGTACGTAGATAAATTGTAATCCTAAATGTAAATTTAATTATAGATTAATTGACTTAACAATAAAGCAATCTGCAGTGCGTGTAGTGAACGAGTAGTTACCATAATACCCGTAACAAAGGAGGCTTCACATATTGAAGCTTGTAGCTGCGGGCACTTCGGCCACGACTACTGCATTAGGACAAGCATGTGATAGATTAAAAAATCAATAGAGAAAAACATAATAGTAAACCAAAAGCGTGGTGGGCCTGGGCGCGAGGCAGTGCGGCGGCGACGTAGTGCGGCAGCCAGCGCGGCGGCCTTGCGGCACACGCGAGCACGCGAGCGGCTGCCCGCGGTCGATACCGCACCGGCCGTCCACCGCGCTCAATTATTCAACGTGCCCGGACAGCGCTACCTGCCCGTGCCGCCGACGCCGACACCGCACGTCCGGCAGCAAAATAAATACGGAAGCGTCGCAAGCGAAATACGAAGCACACAGCTTTGGCACTCTGCAAACCTTTTCCGACGGTCGGGAGGAAGAACTTGAAGGGTAGACCGAGAGACGCCGGGCGCCGTGATCGCGCGTTACGTAAAAGGCGCGGCGCTGCGCGTGTTGGCGCTGTGGCGCGCTCGCGGCGGGCGCTCTGTCAGGCGGCGCGCGCGGAGTGCTGTCTCCGCAGTTATGCAACGCGCCCTCGCCGGCGCCCGGACAGTGCCGACCATCGAGCGCCGGCACGGAGCATGCGCCGGTCGATGCGCGCCGCCCCCGCTCGCTCCGCCGCTGACGACGTAGACGCCTGACATTCGCGCTCACCGGCCTCCCGCTACGGTACCGCACCACGAAAATATTAAATAAGTGTGAAACCATAATACTTGCTATCAGATTCCTATAATGCCATTTTATCAATACTTTTATTTTAAAATATAATACTTATTGTATTTTAAAATATACATAATAAATAGAGCATACATAATCATAGGACTATTAGAGAATGTCCTAAAACAATAGTAATAGTAAATGGTACAGCTGAATCAATATTTTTCAAGCAATAACTTGTTCTGTGTTAAAACTTTATTTAATACGATGAAATCATAAGGTAATCATTAAATTAAATACAAGTTCCTTTCAAAATAAGTATATTCTTAGCACAAAACACAGAGTTTTAAATATATATTTTTAAAGATTATAATTTATAATATAATAAATATTTTTTTATTCAAAATCTTAATCCATTATAATTAATTAAGTACAACAATTCTAGGCGGTTTTGGGAGCTGAATGCCACCCATGATGATACAACAAATATATAAATAGCGCAGTGTTTTTCAATCTTTTTTAGAACATGATCCCTCCACAAGTTTTCAATTCTAGCAACCCGCTAGGGCCATAAACAAACAAAACTAGAAAATGATTTGATTATTAACTTAACATCTTAAAAACAGAACCAGGTATTGACGAATTATTAAATAATAAACAAGCCCATTCTTCTTACTGAAATTATATTTTTTATTGTAGTGTAGGACATAGAAAGAAAGACTTGTCTTCCTGACCCCCAAATATGACGACACACAGTTTGAAAAACACTGCTCTAGAGCATTAATTAATATCCTTCATAACCACAAAACCATATGAAATTAGCTTTTCTAATGCACAAGCCCATCAATTATACAAAAGATGTCAATAATGTAATATCTCTTCTTTAACCTTAGTATTTTTGGTATTTGTATTATTCATGTGTACAAATAAAAAAAAATCACAACTTTATCAATTAATGTACCACTACATTGTCAAATTAGTATCTATTTTAAAGTCAAATAAATAATAGTTTTTGTTTATAATACACATCATGCCATTTTTTTAAATCTACTTTAGTACAATATAAGCAAAATGATGGTATTATATACTAACCACTATCCAGGCTAAATGATGGGGTTACAAAATTGAGAGAGATAAAGAATAATTTGCAATACACATTACTTAAATATCTTTAATGTCATAGCAACTGCCAGTTTCATAAATGCACTCACAAGGACACTACCTTGACAAGAAATTGATACAAAAGGCTCCTGAAAATTTGTGAACCCACAGACTAAAAGTGAAACATCACTAGATCACTTTATGGTTTTTGCATTTGTAAGGGTTGTCTAGTGAAGTTATAGACCTTTCCCCTATCCAAATATATACATCAGTATTTTATATTTTGGAATGACATCACAATGGAATCAAAATATAATCTTATTACATATTTTATAGTTCTATCTATAAGTGTTAGTTAAGGAGAATTGTATTTTTTACCATTGTATTTTTTTTACAATAAATTATTTTGTTGATAATACTTTTCTTTTGCTTTATTCCTTTTCTAAAACTGATAAAATAATATTACCAATAAAAAACCCATTACCTACAACATTTCCATACTAAGGCTTACATGTTGTATCACACTTCACCCAAAAATCATAAATGTGATAACAATCCTAATATGTTACCAAGCTGCTTGTCCAAACTTAAATGTCCATCTCCATTATTTATTTCCAAGTCCCATTGCTCAAAATCATCCAAATCACATTCAGATGCTACATCATCAATCCCTTTTATAAACTTAAAACCTCTTAATATTCTTGTTCCATCATCTGCAGATATTCTTATTGTATAAACAATATCTTTGTAAGTTTCTTTGAACCACTGTATGTCTGTCTTACGCCTTACATCACTAACTATCCATATTGGTCGGTCTACAGCTAAAACAATCAAAATGTTTGTTAAAATATATTATTAAATTATTATAAAAATGCATTCAAAACTACAAAGTGTATGCATATGAATTACTAGTGTTGTGAATGTAAGCATATAAATGATATTATAAAATCTACATACCAATATGACAAGCTTCTCTGCAAAAGCAACCATAATCCTGATCCCTCATTTCATCACTCCATTTAATCATTTCTAAACGGAATGTCTCTTTATATGAATTACTGCTTAACAATTCATCTAAATTTAAATTTTTCTCTCTTGCCCAATGGCTCTTTATTGGATGTGAAATCTTCAATACTTCACAACGATCACCAACTCTAAAAAAAATATATGTGTTTTAGATCTACAAATTAACCGATTTATAATAATATACAGGTAATTTCACACTTGCATTGTGTAAAATTTATTAAAATAAATATAGTTTATATTACTTACAGTTTCTTCAAATGGTCTGTTAAATAATCCTTCCCACTTTTTCTCTTACCGCTGAACAATAGAATAACGCGAGGACCCATAACAATGTAGTGAACTCACAATATAGTTAAGTATATATTATACCTACTTGAAATAAAATTAATACAAAAGAAACCCCTAATTTTTACTCATTAAAAATTTTTCAGAACAATTTTCGTTTTGTTTATATTTTGTTTGACAGTTTTTTTTTTTGGGGCACTTTCCACTGCTCTCAAGTAAGAATAATACGGAACCGCCCTAAGACTTAGAACGTATAATGTTCGCTACCCCCTGTGGCTACCCCATCCTTCGATCATATAATTATTTCGTCTGAGACCTCATCACGTTTTATGGTTGGGATACACTTTGACTAGTCAAGTGACAAGTGTGTAGTGTTTAGTGTCCTGGGGCCTTATTCCGAGCTTGCAACCGCTAATCACATCAAGACGTTCCGCAAACAATAAATATGGAAATATAAGTTCTATTACAATGGTTATATAGTATGTATTAGGTTGGCTATAATAGTGCCGCCATCTTGAAATACACGAATTCTTCGCAAGTTTAAACATGTTTCGAACATTGAAATTTCAACTCTATAATTAGCAGGATATAATTTATATTTCAATACCCGTACTTTACGCAAAATGCGCGACGGTGAACGTGTCAAAACTCGACTGTTTAGTAAACGGTGTTTAGTTCATAATAAATCTCGAAGTTTTTTTTATTTAACTCAAAATCTTTATTGATAATAACGTGTGGTCTTAATAATTAATCATAAGTTTGATAATTTAGTAGCCTTTTTCAGGCACTGCAATATGTGGCAACCCAACTAGCACAAACTACGCTGTATACGCAAATCGGATGTTAACAAGGGTGCTGGTTCCGATGGTATACCACCGGTATTTGTGAAAAATGCTGCTAACAGTTTGGTCTTACCTCTTATGATCATATTTAATTCGTCGTTGAATATGGGGGTCTTTCCTGCATACTGGAAGCATGCCAATGTGATACCAATTTTCAAGAAAGGGGCTCCCTCACATTGTAAGAACTACAGACCGATTTCTCTGCTTTCTATCTTCCCGAAAATATTGGAATCACTGGTGCGACCCTATATTGAAAGAGGTTTAAGTGTTATTCTATCACCTCATCAATACGGTTTCACCAAAAAAAGATCCACAACCAGCAACCTACTGTACTCTACCTCATATGTAACAGAGGTGCTGGACGACCGAGGTCAGGTTGATACTATCTACACAGACTTCTCCAGCGCGTTTGACATGGTAGATCATGAATTTTTGCTCATAAAGCTGTATAATCTTGGTGTGGGAGGTAATTTAGTTTTGGTCATATCTTAGTGGCAGAACACATAGCGTCGTCGAAAGTGGTTATAAGTCTACCTCTTTCTATTTATCCGACTCTGGAGTCCCACAAGTTTCAATTTTGGGTCCTTGTCTTTTTAATGTGTTCATTATCGATATCACGGGCGTACTTCGGCACAGTTCATATGCACCTTTTGCCGACGATCTTAAAATTTTTAGACGCATTCATTGTCCATTTGACGTAAAACTGTTACAAAAAGACCTTAATGCAGTGAGTGCTTGGTGTAAAATAAACAATATGATTTTAAACCCAAGTAAATGTACATAAGAAACTTACCAAAAATAAAATCAATATTGTGCCATCAGCCTGTAACATATCTAACTGCATCCTGCCGGAGGTTGGTGCGTGATTTAGGCGTATATATTGATGCTAGGTCAAATGTCGAACACATCGACGGCATAGTTTCGAAGGCATTCAAAATGTGTGGTTTTGTTAAACGTTCTTGCAGGGAATTCCATTCCATCGACTCTTTCATCACTTTATTTAATATAATTGATTGAATCAGGCGTTATTTTACGGAATTCCATTATTTTATATAATAACTAGCGGCCCGTCCCGGCTTCGCACAGGTTTGTATAACTTTAACAATACTTCGAATAAAGGAATTAAATAAAGTGAGTAATGAAAGTGAGTGGAAGAATTTGCAATAAAGTAAATATTACATCTATATCTATATCTATCTATACTAATATAATAAAGAGGAAAGATTTGTATTTTTGTATGTTTGTAATGAATAAACTCAAAAACTACTGGACCGATTGCAATAATTTTTTCACCATTAGAAAGCTGCATTATTCAGAAGTAACATAGGCTATATAATATCACGCTAGGTCCTATAGTTGTGGAGCAGTAACCAAAAATGTTTTAAAAACGGGGGAAAAGTATCGTTTCTGAGGCCTTCCGTGGCGTGCGCTGAGCATATAGTTAAAGTTATACAAACCTGTGCGAAGCCGGGACGGGCCGCTAGTATATTATATTATTATAGGTATAATGTGTAATTGATATATAATTTAATAATGTTGTGTACAATTTTGATAATTAATATTCTTTATACTACACCTGCTCGGAAAGTAGGTTCTTACTTGCGTAAGAATAGGTCAGAAAGTACGTCTTTGTAGTCGTACAAATATGCGGGAGGAAAAAGTGTATGAAAATCCATTGTTAACGTGCTTAAGCGGGAGGAAAAAGTATATGAAAATTCATTGTTAACGTGCTAGTTTTTTTTTAGTTTTTTTTCTTCAATTCTTACAAATTAGGAAAGGCAAGGGTTCAAAGCCATACAGCCTAGTTTTTTTTTACATGTTCGAAATTTTAATCAAAATAAAATAAAATAAAAGTATTGGTTTATTGGCTGTTTACTTTCTTTGCATTTTTGATTTATTAAGTTTTAACAACTGTAATAATTTTAATATAAACTTTAATTAATAGAGATTTTATTTTTTATTTTCCTCGTAGGTGTAGTATAAAGCACTATGTATCACTCGGCGAGAAAGTGCGATTCCTAACTCGAGCGAATTAAGGCCTCAAACTTCGCCCTCGTTAGTAATCGGTGACTTTCTCCCCTCGGTGAACAATGTACTATTGTAGCATCTAATCAGTGGGTAGGTAAATTTTAATTAATAAATATTAATGAGAATTATATGTATAAATTTAATTAATATTATAGTTGTGAAATGATAGTCAATAATGTTTAAGTAAATAGTATCTAATGTGGTAGGCAATGTTAATATAATTATTGAATTAACTAATAATTTGTGTATAAAAAAATAATGAATCACCATTGTGTATAATCTTAGCTATTCAAACTTATAAGCAAATATAATCATAATAATATGTATATAAAATAGTTTATAAATAATATGTAAAATAAATGAATAATAGGTATAGAAATTAATTATATAATTAATTAGGTATTAATATAGATTTAATGATTTTTATAATGTTAGTGCTTCTCTGTAAATACCATATTTATATAAACAATAAAAAAAATATTTATAAATAAGTTAATATGTAAATATGATGTAGATTAATAATAATAATAATATGTAGGACAAATTACACATATTGCTCTGGTCACAAACTAAGCTCTAGGCTTGTACTATGTGTACCAGAAGCAACGATATAATACATATTATATTTTATAAACACCCAGACCATGACAAACTGTACAGAAAAAACGTACTAATATTTTTTGCCATGGGTGGGAATCGAACCCACGACCTCCGGATACAACGCCAAAGACGCAACCACTAGTCTACGGAGGCTGTCCAAGATTAGCCTATATTAATAAATAAAAAAATAACTAGTTGTATAAGAGCTTTGGAGCGTATTCCTTGCTAAAGGTTGCTAAGAGCAAGGTCTATAGCGCGCTCTACAATTCTTAAGAAGGCAGGAAAAATTTAACTCCATACAAAACGGACTTATAGTTTTTATTTGGAAAAATTTTACTCCATACAAAACGGACTATAGTTTTTATTTTAAACGAATATAAAATATAAATCTATCGATCGGTTAAGTAAAGTAATACTAAAAATAACGTCTAATAACTTTTTGATTTTTCACAAAAAAATGCAGGAAAATGTAGTCATTTTTAACAGCTTTGTTAACTGGCGTCTATATATTATTTAAAAAAAAAAAACTATGTAGAGGTCTTCATATATACTGAATTTTCGTAATAAACAATAAAAAATTAAAAAATCCTTTTATTTGCAACATTATGACCAAAGTACCAAAATCTTCGTTATTTTACGCTGATGAACCAAAGTTGTTTCCATGAGGGCTACGGCCAGTGCGGAGGCGGAGCTAAGCATCGCACGGCAGAGCCAATGGAATAGTGAATGGAATAACGATTTCTCCAATAGTTACACCGCGTTCCTTGCTTAGCATCGCTGCCACGGATCGCTGGTTTTTTTAGCCAAGGTCGTTTCACCGCGCGGAAATGTTAGCAATTCAAGTTACCATCAATCGTTCCGCGAACAGAAAATTTAACACGAAAAGTTAGCACGGCTACTTTTTGACAGTGTTTGTTTACATGTCAATATCTATCTACAAATTGGAATTTAATTAATTATTTTATATATTCATATCTGTTTTAGTTTTAAAAGTTCGATTAAACCTAAAAAATAAATATCGTGTAACTAAATTCAGCTTTGGTATGTTTAGTTTGAGGTTGTAAATTAAATTAATATTGTGATATTATAAAATTATTGTATTTAAATAATAGTTAATTAAAAAATATTGATTTATTATATAATGATAAGGTAGTAATATTTTTAATTTCAATTATTTAATTCAAAATAGTGCTTCTTGTCAAAAAGTGGCATCAAAAATCAACACCGATCGTTTCCGAGCTGCGTTTTAGCATCGCTAAAAAAAATGACATGGCTGTGTTGAAACGGGCGGTCGCGCTGGTTTTTGAAATCAGCACGAGAAACTGCCCGCGTTAGCTCTCGGAACGCAGGGTTAGTCGTCTCAGAGTCAGTACTCTCGTCTCTCAGTCAGCCGTCGAACGCCAATGTGGATGTATGTGGTTTGATGATAATTTATTTGCGAGCTTATAATCGAAATATTTTAACTAATTTACTTATAATAATCCTATTTATTTCGTGTTAGGTATACGTAATTGTAACTACATATTTAGTTAGTCTACCATCAGTAAAAAGTGGGTAACTAACTAGAAGTATTTGTATACTTACATAGGTTTTCATAGGAAAACAATTTTGTATAAGTAAACTAAAAAGTTGTTAAGTAAAAAGTGCATGAAATTGAAAAAAAAAACATCTATTTTTTTATACTACAGATATGGCCCTATATGGGTACATCGCTTACGGAATCTGGAGCGTGTCTAACTGTAACTTAAAGTTCTAAAATCCACTCTTGTAACCCTCTTATAACACCTTCGAGAGTGAACGATTAAATTTCACTCATTTGCTCATTCCTATAGAAATATTATGGGCGCAAATTTTTTCTTACTACCAATTGAATTGTTTCTATTAATAATTAATTATTAGTTAGGTATACTTTATTTTTGTTGGGAACATTATAGCTATATTCATACAATATAATAACATAAATTTAAAAACCCCTCTGCTGGGTACCCTAGGGCCGTCTTGACGATCTCGGGTGCCGTAAGGCACCCGTGATGATATGTATGTATGTATACAAAAAAAAAATATTTAAACAACACCTACTTATCATCAATATTTTTGTAAGTTATTATTAATAACTTACAAATTTGCGTTATTTTATTTTTTTAAAGGAGCTAATCAGACCTACAAAGTCCGTGAATGGGGTCAATCAATACATTGTTGTTTAACAATATTGATCGCTCCCACTATGCCGGATAAATGATGGGGTTACGTAATGGGCGGCGACAAAGAAGAAATTGCAGTACGAGTATCCTCGCTGCTTTATCGCCAAATTAATCGCCCGTTTCGTAACCGCAACATGATATGACACTAAAACCTGGACGATGCAAAACGAACTCTTTAACAAGTAATCGATGCAGTAGTCTCCGGAAAACCGGTGTAGACATTTATTTCATTCTTTTTATCACTTAAAAACAACCGAAAACGAACATGAGTTTATGATAATATTGACTAAACACTTAACAATCCTGCCCAGACGTCCAGACAATTAAGGGGTGAAGAAGGGACGCGCGGGGAGCTACTTCGCAACAGAGATAAAATGCGTTCTAAATACTTCCATTTTGCTCACATGCTAAGAATCTCATACATATCTTGCCCATGATCTTGCGTGGGACCGTCAGGTCGCCGAAATTAGTAAGAAAATGTTTGCCTGCATGCACTCTCTCAAGCGGTCCCAATATTTTATTCCCTTTAGAGCTAAGATTACCTTGGTTAACTCTTTACTTCTGCCTATTTTAGACTATGCTGATGTGTGTTATCCCGACCTCACTGAAGAATTACTTAATAAACATGAGCGCCTTCAAAACATGTGCATACGTTATGTTTTTGGCCTGCGAAAGTATGATCACATTTCGGAGTGTAGAAAACAGCCTAAATGGTTCAATATCTGCTCTCGCAGGTCACTACATCTCCTTTCCCTGTTATATAATATTCTTAAAAATCCTAATTCTCCGTCTTATATTATTATACGATATTAGGTACCTATGTATCAATTATAATAACAATAATTATGTCGAGAGACTAACAACCAATTTTATTTATTTCCTAGAGCAAAAATATTATTCCCTATTTTTCTAGTTTTCTTTTATTTCTTGTGTGTATTTCTGATTTCATAGTTTAATCATACAAAATCCATGATTCCTTCTGACCCAGTGCAAATTGAGACTATGGGCCGTTGGTCGCCGGAGGCAAAGGTTTTTGGAAACAATTTAGGAAAACTTTTGTCCGAGTTATCCGGCAATCAAGCGTCCAGGGTCTACTTTGTGCAACGCATAGTATTGGAGGTCTAGTTGAGCACTGCAGCGAGCTTTCTCGGAACTCTAAAGGCGGCAAACGACTCCCTCAAAGAAGTATATTCTTATTTTTATATATCTTTAATATATTTTTTATTTTATTTATTATTTTATATTATAAAACTACATTAGTACATGGGTACCTATCTCCATGGAAATGCTACTTATCCGTCAATTATAGTGCGAAATGGTTGCTCGGCTAAGCATCGTTTGAGTATTACTTTCATGAGCACGACTTGAGCCACTGGTAAGCCATGACATTAGTGATTGCTATTAATCCGGACATTAGTGATTGCTTTTGTTCTCACATGTTTTTTTATTTGTATGGCGGCTGCCATCTTGTGTTCTCAAAAGTGGAAAGGCGATTAAAGGCTCTCATAAGCATCTTCCTATTTTATCTACATGTTTAAGGTCCATGTGCATAGGCCCTATTTTAGCTCAATGTGTTATCTAGCAATACTTATCTCACATACTTTACGTACTTTACGTTTGAAATTCGTCAATCATTACATTAATTCAACCGACTTCAACAATTTTATAAAACTCCCAATAAAATTTCAGAAACAATAAAAGACCAGCGGCCACATTCTATTTCTTATAACGTGAGCATAAGATTGTCAAAATAACGAATTCCATTATTAGCGCTCTAACGATGACGTTCTAAGAAATAGAATGTGACCGCTGCTTTGTAATAAAGAAATATACAAATATATTTATGAATTTATTACTAAACAAATACTGTTGATACTATTTTTTAAATTAAAGTAAAAAGAAATTGGATATATTTTCTTTAATGTAGTGTATGGCTCATGCCCTTGCCTTTCCCATAAGGATAAATAAAAACATCTATGGTAGAAAAAAATCCGCCGTCCGCCATATTTTAAATATTCTCTGTTATTTGTGGTCTGGATCCATTCAATAATTTTATTTGGTATTAATTAATAATAAATAAAAGCCTTTGCAAGTATTTTTGTTTTAACATACTATTATTTGTCAGCAAATTTTAAGTGTCAACACAATTAAATAATTATTTTATATAGTGATTGTCTTGGCTTCATAAAACCGCCATGTTTCGTTTTGATCAACAATTTTTATCTAGTTTGTTTTGTAAGTATATTTAAATTATTTGAAAATATAGAATAGATATTAGAAATAAATCCCTAAATTATAGTTACCGTCCCTTGGGGAAACTACCGCTAGAATACCTAAACATCCAAGAGTATTCATGTCCCTCTGCCCTCTTGGTTTCCCTATAATTCCAAGTGTACTGGCAATATCCAACCATTCCTAGTTCTTTTACTGGACGACAACATGTATATTAAGTAGGTGATATCATGTTTTAGATCATAAATTCGTTTCCACTTCTGAAATATTATTAGAGTTCATTAGCATTTATATAATGGAATCCAGTAAAGTGTAAGGCGATTCAATGGAATATCTATTTAATCACACTAATAAAGTTACACTTCTTATATATATTATAGTGACAACATATATGTATATGGTATTATCAATATCAAAAGTAATAATAATAATATGTAGGACAAATTAGACATATTGCTCTGGTGACAAACTAAGCTCTAGGCTTGTACTATGTGTACCAAAAACAACAATATAATACGTATTATATTTTATAAACATCCAGACCATGACAAACTGTACTAGATAATATTTTTTGCCATGGGTGGGAATCGAACCCACAACTGTACCCAGAATAAATTTTTAACAAATGTGTTAGGTTTTACTACACATACATAGCATTCTTACAATAATTCAACAACAACAAACAACCATTTGATTACCAGTATATAGGCAACCAGTTTTAGATCATTACATATTTAAAACAATATACGTGGTGGCCGAGTTGTTTAGACCTTGGACTTAAAAACACTTAGGTCCCTGGTTCAAATCCCGGTGTGTACCAATGAGTTTTTAATTAAAAAATGTATGTACATTTGTTTGACAACACCACTATAGTGCCTCGGAGAGCACTTTAAGCTGTCGGTCCCGGTTCTACTATACCAACTTGTAAAACTGTTTATAGATGTGTTATTGAGTCTATTCAAAACATCGCAACGAGCTAGCCACTTGTTCATTGTAGGCTCATAATATCGGGTACGACGAGGTGGGATTACCCTCCGCTGGGGACTTCGGGGGCCGTCTAGGCGGTCTCGGGTGCTGGAAGGCACCCGTGATGATATATAATATATATAAATGCAATTGTATAAAGTAATAAATTATATTTAAACAATATAAAATGTTCATACTTCCACCACCAAGTGGAGTTTTTATTGCTTGTCAAATTAGTTGTTACAATAAAAGGTTTTTATTTTAAACATTTGTTTTATTTAAAAGTCATTTATTTCATGTAAATCTTAAGAGTGCGTTTGGTTAGGCAGCAATTCATTAACAAAAGAAGTACAAATATTTATTATACCTCGATAACAGATTTAGTACTAAAACGTGAATGGAAATCTTTATATGAAAAATACTATCGAACCGAACACACTACATAACCAACTAGTGTAAGACTAGGTGGTTAGCTGATTCCATTGACCTGTCAATCATTATTTGCCATACAAGAGAGGGCGACCAACTTCACCAACCATATCCACGCCTTAATTTGATCTCCTAATACTGGCTACTTGAAAATTCTAACAGTAACTTGTATTTGACGCTAATTTTATTGTATTTTCAGCCTACAAAGCTGTTTTGAGCTTAAGAGAAGAAGTACCTACACACACAGAGGATGGAATACCGATCAGAAAGTTGTTTGTTTCCAATTTACCCAATTATGTAAGTGAATAATATTTATATCCTGAAGATGCAATTAATGGGGAAGCTAAAAAAGAGCACCCTTTCCTCCCTGAGGGTGTCTGGCCGAAATGGCCCTATATTATAATACCCTACGTGACAATTGTAAATTACTGTGACAATTTATAACACATTGCTTGGATTTGTTTGTTAAAAGTAAATATTTAAAAGTAAACCAAAATGTATTATGTATTGTGAATTGTCATTGTTATATTACAATTGTCATGTTTATGAAATAGGCCCCTCGAGCCTTAGAGATAAAATATAGACGAGGCGACAATTCGCGTCACCTTCACTAAAAAGATTATGGATTGTGCAAGGTGACATTGTACCTCACGCCTGTAGTATACTGTCAAAATCCATACTTTTGCAGGTAACGTGGCATGACGCCTTGCACATAATCCACAATAAAAAATATGAGTTTTGTGACACTTCTTCTCATTGGCAAGTTAACCATTATGTTTTTTTTTTCAATAAATAAAATCACAATACATATCTAATAGAGAGCAACCCGGTATGTTTTTCAACCCGGCCGGTACCAGTAACATTCGCCGCCAATCCGGCCGGGCTGATGTGTTAGGATGAAACCTTTACAAGTATTTTATGAAAATTTTCTTTAAGTAAATGGAGGAAGAATACAATGATTTAAGGTTACGGAATAATATTTATTTCAAAGCAAATCAACAATAATCAGTCTCAAAATCATGAGTTTTTAATACAGAATTAGTTAGTTTCACTTATAACATTAGTGTTACTAATTAAGTTTAAGCAAGCATTCATTAATTCAGTAATAAAGTTTAGGATATAAATAATCTTCCACTGATGAAATGCCTGGATTTAGAGGATTTCGAGAAAAAGTTTGAAAAGTAGTCAGATTATTTAAGAAAGTCACCCGCAATTTAATTACTAATATTATACAGAGTAAAGACCTGCTTGCTTAAAGTTAATTACTAATACTAATGTAACTATTTGAAAACATAGTATTAGAATAAGAAACTAATAACGCTGCCTAATGTACTAAACTTGTCTTATCAACTTAGATAGTTGAACTTTGGTAGCTTTAGTAAAAACAAAATAAATTCTTAAGAGCAATAACTATATTCTTTTGATAATAACAATAACTTTAGGTATTATGACTAGTGAGAGTTAATATATGCTAGCCATGCCAGTTTTCTTCAAATTGGGGCTTCCGTGCCGCAGCTTTTGTACCGGACATTCCTACCGGGCCCGGTATGAATGGCCGGGCCCGGTATGAATGGCCGGGCCCGGTTTGCAATCTCTAATATCTAATAACATTATTGCAGACTACCAGATTTGAACTTATGGAAATATTTAGGCAGTATGGATGGATTAAAAGCTGCTGGCTTCGTATGGAAGATAAAAGACCCAATGCTCCTCCAACTGCTATATATGCATTCATAACATTTGCCAACCCTGAGGATGCACATAAGTATAAACATCAGTATTATATTAACCAATTGTATATTTTATTATTATACCTTGTTAGAAGAAAATAAATTGTCATGAATTTCAAAACAATAATAATTCAAACAGAAACAAAGATTTTTTTAAATATGGTTTTTATACTGCACATTTTGTAATTACAAATTTAACCAGCCTGCAGCCTTAGCACGGCCAACCCAAGACGCGATACAAGTCGCGAGCAAACGTCGAAAACGGTGTGGCGTGACATTTTGCTAGCACGGGTTCCCAAGACAAGACTTCAAAATCTTGCTATGAAGTATAAGTCTTGTTTTCATTCACTCTTCTCAGCATGGGAGCCCAAGACTTAAAGATTTGTCACATCGATAAAGACTATTATGGCGGGTTTTTATCACGTTCGGCTTTATGTGGTGACATAGAAATCTTGCGTGAAATTGTTTGATTATTTTGAAAAAGTAATAGTAATTAGGGAATAATTTTATTATGGGAAGGTGGGAATTATAGGAACATGGGTATTAGGGAAAGATGTCATTAATAAAAAGTGGGAAAAATTCCCACTTTTTTTAAAAGTAGGAAAAAGTCCCACTTGACAAAAAAATGATTTTTAGTGGGATTTTTTTTAAAGTCCCACTTTTTTAAAAAGTAGGAAAAAGTCCCACTTGACCAAAAAATGTTTTTTTTTGTGGGAATTTTTTATAGTCCCACTTTTTTTAAATAATTTTTTTTAGTGCAAATAAAATCCCATTTTATAAAAAAGTTGAGTTTTTTTTTTTTTTTTTCCGCTTATATTCATGAGGTGAAAATTTTTTCCTACTTTCACATATAGTAGCATTTTTTCGAAAAAGTAGGAAAAAGTCCCACTTAATGAAAAAGTCCCACTTGACGAAAAAAATATTTTTTAGTGGGGAAAAAATACCATTTTATAAAAAAGTGGGGAAAATTATTTTTTAAAAGTGGGACTTTTCCCCGCTTTTTCATTAGGTGGGATTTTTTTCCAATTTTCATAAAATGGGATTTTTGTCCCACTAAAAATCATTTTTAATCAAGTAGGACTTTTTCCTACTTTTTAAAAAAGTGGGACCTAAAAAAATCCCACTAAAAATCATTTCTTCCTCGAGTGGGACATTTTCCTACTTTTAAAGTTGGAATTTTCAATTACCACATGACTACTTTTTCAAAATTACCACGTCATAGCATACTTTCTCTTATAAGCATTTTCCCACCTTTACACTACTTTTTTAAAAATTGTTTCCATGTTCCCAAAATTCCCTCATTATATTAATGCTTCTTTCCCCGTAATTCCCACTTTTATTTTACTAGAAATTAAAGGATTAAAAAAAGTTAAACATTGTCGCGGGCGGCGCTAGAGATTGATTACACCAATACCTCAAGCAAGATAAAACTCATGACAAGACATGAGTCTTGTCTTGAAGTGGCCGTGCTGCGACTGTAAGATAAGACTGATGTGTAAGATTGTCAACGGACACGCTCTCATGTCTTGTCTTGGATGTGGCCGTGCTACGGGGGCTGGTGGATGTGATTGATGTTATTAAACAACACAGTATTGATTGATCCCATTCATTGACTTTGTAGATCTGCTTACAATCAGGTAGATACAAAGTCACATGCTATTCTTCAATAAATAAATAAACCCTTCATATAAAAATTAAAAACACTTTTATATTATGTGACATTAATGAAATTTTAATAAATAATTAAAATATTTTTACAAATTTTTAAATTGACTGCAGATAGATGAACTGGAAGAGGTAACACTATTAAATATAAACAATATATTTTTAATTATTTGCAGTGCATTAAAGGCACCCAATCATCAAAAGGTGCTGCGGGGAAGATTTTTGAAAATTAAACCTGCTGATAGCTGGCACCAACCCAATGATAATGAAGTCAAGGCCAACACCAATACTAATGGTATGTCATTAATAAGATTTTCTTTTTCTTCTGATTTCATCGCGTGGTTGAGACACAGGGGAATGAACTGCAGAGTTGTGGGATATAGAATAGAATATATATATTTTATAAATAATCAATACTAATTTAAAATAGAACTTACAATAAAAAATAACTGCAACAACACAGTATTATTTAATGAATATGTGTCTTTAATGATATCAACACTTCTCTATAGTGGATGAGTATTGACCACACCCTCTACACAATTGAATACTTTAAGATTCTGTCCGTTTTGGAAACGCAATCCTTCAAAAGAAGAAGGGAACATTGGAATTAAACAAATTAAATATATTAAATAACTTTTACCATGGAACCATGTGTTGCCAATTTAAAAAAAAAAAAAAAACCCATATCAATTGATCATTTTAAAATTACTATTTTGTATGGAGAAGGCATTTTTTTTTATTTATGATGGTGTCATGAGAATAGTTGTTCGATTTGATCAGTAGAACCTCATATTAGCCCAAAGTACAACCTTTTAAAGTCACCCTGTATACACCGCCTCTGTAGACAAGGTTGCGCCTTGTGTGTTGTATCCGGTGGCCATGGGTTTGATTCCCAACCATGGCAAAAAAGAAGATCAGTAGATACGTTTGTCATATTCTGGGTGTTTATAAAATAAAATATGTATTATATTATTGGTTCTGGTACACATAGTACAAGCCTAAAGCTTAGTTGTAAATTGTCCTTGATTTTCTTATATACCGATTTTAGAGACCGACCATGGCTAGTCTATTGAGGACGTTGCAGGTCTGCTTGTAATGAATTGAAATAAACTTTTTAATTTTACATTTGTAGCTTTTTCATATGTCCTGTTTATTTTTTCCACCAGCACAAGCCAGTACTTCAGCCCCAAACGAGGAAGCTAGCTCCTCTACAGAGCAAGAGGTATTTTAACATTGTTAATACGCTACATATACAGGCATTTCTAAATAATAATAAATATATAACAATAGCGATTAAATATATACATTTTTTATATATGTGCCATATATATAATTTAAATAAACACACTGCGGCAAACTAGCTCATTATTCGGTAAAGACTGGAATACCTTGCAAAGACTATGGGCAACAAGGCGAAAATAAAACCTGTCTATTATGGTTTATTTCTATTTAATTTCAACTTTATTTATGTCACTTTGTTGACGAGTTTTTGACATAGCATAATAAGTTAGTATACACATATTACAGGCCTTGTCCTAGGCAGATAAACTAGATAATATTTGTTGTTAAATTTATTATACGTATGTACCTATATAAATAAGTTTTAATAACTACTTTTAGGAAAATCATTCAGGAGAAGAATTCAATTTCACAGACCGGTTGAATGGAGATTGTATTATTCACATATTTTCATACATTCCTTTACCAGAGATTCTCAAAATCCAAAGAGTATGTAAAAGTTGGAAACTCGCTATAGAAGACTACATCTCAGGTAACTAATTATTGTGGATCTCAATAGTTTATGTTCTGTCACGGGTGTCTCGCGGCGCCCGACGTGGCAGACCGTCCATGCTACTCTGAGACTACTCAGACTCGCTGTACCAAGGACTAAATGGTTCTACAAGTTGCTATAGCAAAACTGGGAACGACAGCTTAACATGTTCTTGAAACACTATATAGTAGACACAGAGCTGCCTATATGATTTACTGACTAAAACAGTCTAGTGGGCATGGAATATCATTCTTGGTGTTGCCCCAAGTAGCCTTGATATAGTTTTTATGTATTGTATGATATTATATTATACAACCAAATCAAATATATGGTTAACTATATTCTTCCCTAGCCATAGGCATAATACTGGGCCATAATGTACATCCTATATTGGCAGGAATTCGAAGCCTAAAGACGTCAGATTGTGACACTCAAGAGCGACACCTGACCACTGCGATGCTTCGCTGTGTGTTGTTCCACATCGGTCCACAGCTCACCAAGCTGCATCTGGACCAGGACAGCTATATGCTCAACGACCGGGCAGTGCAAGCTATTGGGAAACATTGTCCTAACTTAGTGGATCTTAGGGTAAATATACACAGTTATTATATATATCAGTATAGCAAAACTTTGTGACGTGTCAATGGGATTAAAAACTACCTTTAGTGGTTGTTCCCTTAATATTCGTATAACGTAATCCGATTTTATTGACAATAAAATACAAAATAGTTAGAAATATACTTTATACTACACCTGCTCGGAAAGTAGGTTCTTACTTGCGTAAGAATAGGTCAGAAAGTACGTCTTTGTAGTCGTACAAATATGCGGGAGGAAAAAGTGTATGAAAATCCATTGTTAACGTGCTTAAGCGGGAGGAAAAAGTATATGAAAAATATATAATATCATTGTTAACGTGCTAGTTTTTTTTTTTAATTTTTTCTTTAATTCTTCCAAATTAGGAAAGGCAAGGGTTCAAAGACATACAGCCTAGTTTTTTTTTACAAGTTCGAAATTTTAATCAAAATAAAATAAAAGTATTGGTTTATTGGCTGTTTACTTTCTTTGCATTTTTGATTTATTAAGTTTTAACAACTGTAATAATTTTAATATAAACTTTAATTAATAGAGATTTTATTTTTTATTTTCCTCGTAGGTGTAGTATAAAGCACTATGTATCACTCGGCGAGAAAGTGCGATTCCTAACTCGAGCCAATTAAGGCCCTCCGCTTCGCGTCGGGCCTCAAACTTCGCCCTCGTTAGTAATCGGTGACTTTCTCCCCTCGGTGAACAATGTACTATTATTGTTTCACGGCCATTATTGCGATTCAAATAAAAAATCTAAAACCCAACAAATAGGCGGAATGTCGCTGACGTTGTCGTTAAAGGTGGCAGTCGCGCCCTAGCAGCCGCGTCCCGGCAGCGGCGCACCGCTCTCTATAGATTTGTATACAAGGCTTCCGATGTATGCGGCCGAGGCGCGCGGCCGGTGGGCGTGGCCTGCGCACGATCGTGGCCGCGCCGCCGGACCGCTCCGATAGCAGTATGGTCGCGCGACTTACTTAAATAATACGTAAAATGGCGTAGTTTAGTGATCAAAATGAAATATACAAGGAAATCTATTTTATTCCCCTTTGACGAAAGTAAGAGCATTATCATATCATCATCCTCCATCAGCTGCTTCACATGTTCTTGTTTTTTATTATTTAAGTTGCCAGAGTTTTAACAGTCTCAGTACTCAAACACGACCGTTGATACACGCGATTTCTTCCTGACGCGACTCGCGTACGGTTGCTGCTATCCGAATGTACCTTGTCGCGCTTCAGAGCAGCGGTAGTTGGTCGCAGCAGTCTGCCGCGGCTGCTGGGTGGCGACTGCCGTAATCCAAGTGCTACCTTAACAAAAAATACCGCGCACGTCACATGCCAAGCTCTTGTCAGTAGAACTCGGCATGTGACTCTACACCCACCAGGTAATAAGCGGTATGGAAATCCAAAGAAAACCTCAAACAGTCGAAATGAAATAATAAGACCGTTGGTTGTCTTCTTTAAGCCGGCTTTCCGACTTTGAGACGAGAATTCTCGCTTATTTTAAAGGACTCCATATTGTAAGAAGAATGAAAAACATTCCATTTTTAATTGCTGCTAAGCATTCCATTTTTAATTGTGCGTCAGATGTAAGAATTGCCATAGCGATAATTCCGGCGATATAATATATGGAAGCTTCGCATTAAAGCGAATCGATAGCAATACGTCACTTGGCGTCGGCGATATGGCGTCTTAGTTTGAGCACTACTTTAATGACTAATTAATTAGTCTTAAACCTTTTCAATTTCTTTTTACGTGAATAACAATAATATTTGTTTCAGCTTTTTGGAATATTGGGCAATACCTTTTCAGCTATATTTTATGGCTGCAGGGAATTAAAAACATTATATTTCGACACCTGCCCCTTGGTAAGTAAATTTAGCTATTACAAACATATTTCCCTGGTCACAAACTAAACTCTAGGCTCTTGTACTTGTGTGCTAGAAACATATAATATTTTTTTGCCATGGGTGGGAGTCGAACCTACTACCACTAGTACAGAGGCGGTCAAACAATAACAAACATTATTGCAATAGCATCATTCCAAACATCTTATAATTTATATTTTAAAATAAAAATTATTAAATTTCAGGTATCTGATAAAAGCCTAATGGCCTTATCTAAACGGCCATTGCCATTAGAAGAGTTAAAAATATGTGCAAGTCCTGAGGTGACGGGCACATTCCTTAATTACTTACAATTCATAAAGCTCCGTAATTTAACATTAAAAAATTGCTTCCAAATGCAACCTTGTCACCTGATGTCAAAAATGAAATACTTAGAAAACCTAACTGCCCTACAGTTGGACGAGATCAGTGCCCCGTTGTGGCCTGTGTTACCTGCACTCATCAAGCATATGCCTCAGCTAGAGAAGTTGTCCCTGGCAACATATCCTAGGATAAACAATGATACTTACCAACATGACTTCTTTGCGTTTTTGGATTTGTGTTCTGGTCTCAAGGAGCTGCGGTTCGCCAGGAATCAGTATATTACCAATGCCATACTCCAACATATTGCAGAGAAATGTACTCAATTAAAAGCCTTAGATATATCTGCTTGCAACTCCGAAATTGATTGTAAGTATTTTTTTATTAAATAGTTTAATATAGGTATTTTATATTTGTTTTACTCTTCATATGTGTACTGACATCATGATCTATTTTGTGTACTAACACTGTATTTCACTAATAATAATAAAATATTTAAAGGTCCGGATGATAAGGGAATCAAGCCAATACTAACATCCCTTAAAGAGCTTCAAACATTAAATTTATCATATATGAAGAAAATGACGAATGTCACGATAAATGGGCTCTGCAAGCTGTCTCAACTCAAGGAGTTAATTCTACGAGGAAATCTTGAAATCACCTCCACACCTTTCCCTGATGTCTTCAAGAAATGTTATTGTTTAGAGGTAATTGCATTTTATTTTAAAGCCTAAGGGTCGGATTAATAGTTGATGCGTTCGAAATGACAGCTATTATTTTCAATACATAGGTGAATTCTTTTTTTCTTACATTTATTAAAAAAATATGATGTTGTTTTAAATGAGGATAGGTTTTGGAGAGCATTATTTGAAAAAAAAAATTTTTTAATTAAAACTGAGCGCTTTCTTTTAGTTTTACCGTTTAATATTTACCAGAATTATAAGGGACACTAACAGCTGGTTCGATTCCTGGCTAGGAAAATAATGTTTTCAAAAATCTAATGATGCAGTTTTAGTTTTAATCAAAAGTGGGACTCCTTTGAGATTTTTTCGATATTCCTTGTAGTTTAGGATTTGACCTTGAAGGCACACTTGAAAAATTCACCCTGTAGATCCTTTCTCATATTTTGACTTGAAATTATAAAAATAATGGCTTGTATTGATTGTTTTCAGTTGGTAGACTTATGTGGGTGTGAGAACGTAGATGAAGATGTGATAGAGCATGCGGCAACCGCGCTGCTCAGGAACCCGCACCCACTCAAACTGCTGGTCGACACTTCTGGCGCTAGCGATTATGTAAGCCATTGTCACTTCTCTAACGATTTTTTTTTTAGACACTATCAATTTACACGTGTTGCTCTGTTCACAAACTAAGCTCTAGGCTTGTACTATGTGTACCAGAAACAACGATATAATATTTATTATATTTTATGAAAAACGTACAAATATAATAATAATAAATATATATCTATTTTTTTGCAAATCGTCCAGAACATTTACACCTTAAATTAATAATAAACCCTAAAATTATTATTCTATTCATTTGCACTTTGTTACTTCTTCTTTCTCATTTTGTAGTTGGTAGTATTGTGTATATGTAGTTTATATATGTATATATATATATAAGATCTATTTAAATAGTGTATATTATATTGTAAGTATTTTATATAATTTTCACTGCATTATATACTCAGTTACTGTATTGTACCTACCTCACTTATTAACTGCTTTGATTGTCCCGAAGGTTTGACTGGTAGAGAATGCCTAGCGGCATTAAGCCTGCCTTTGTATTTTGTATGCAATAAAGATTTAAATAAATAAATAAAAGAAAAGGGGTGATGATTTTTGCTGTAGAAGATTAATGTCAAGAATCACATAAGTGCACAGAAATACATTTGTGAACTCAAACGACAAAAAACATAAAATTTTGTAATTAGTGACAATAAAGTTATAATAATAATATTTACGCGGGAGGAAGGCCGACCAACCGGACTCGTTACCACTGCCCATACACATGCCAAAAACCGTCAAGCGACCTAGTCATGTTTCAGTAAACCCAGACTAAAACCAGTCTGGGTTTACCAGATTTTCGGAGACTACTGCATCGATTTCTTGTCGAGGTGGTAGTCTCCTTTCAGGGTGCGGTATCGAAATGGGTAGTTAAATTATCGATAAGGCAGCGATAATATTAAAATATACTCGTAATGCAACTCGTCATTGTCGCCCCCCATTTCGTAATCGCATCATTTAGCCGGCGGCATAGTGGGAGCGAACATGTCATGCTCCAATAAAAAATAAGTCTACTGCATATTCATATATTTCCTTTAAAAAGCATCCTATTTTCTTTGTCATCATGATAATGACGTATCACAAAAATGATAGATTTTCAAACATGAATATCTTAAAAATCTGTTTTTTTTTATTGGT
The DNA here is from genome assembly GCA_947458855.1 of Monopis laevigella. Lineage (NCBI taxonomy): Eukaryota > Metazoa > Arthropoda > Insecta > Lepidoptera > Tineidae > Monopis > Monopis laevigella. The sequence goes on from OX381593.1 coordinate 17,348,097, forward strand.
AAAAACGAAATAGTTTCTTATATAACCTATATTTTCAAAATCAAAATTATTTTTCTCGGAAGCCCATTGAAAAATCAGCCCTAAATGGCATAAACTAATACTATTTTCTTAAACAATTAATTAATCCAATAAAATATTTTAAAATTACTAGTCCACAGATGAGTATAAATAAAATTAATAAATCATGTTATAAAAGTTAAAATTAGAAGAAAAAGTAACAAAAAAAAGTGTGACATTCAATACTGTTTCATCATTATTTAATGGAAAACATCATCACACTGTATAGATATAATTTTGTTCTACAGAAATATGCAAACTTTCTGATATTTGTCCTACAGGATGGTCCTCGAAAACATCCGCTGTTGAAGGTAGACAAAAGTAACAACACCTGCAACCCCATGTACATGCCTAACCATCAGTTGCCCATCATGTTCCCAGAACTCAACGACTCTGACGCAGACAGCTATGGTCAGTATGCTACTATACTTGTAACTGCACCCTAAATAGACTACTCAATAAGATCTCAAAGGGGATCCATTGATGGTACCCTGAAGGCTAGTAATGTGTAAGTTTATAGGATATTATCATGCAAAAGTGTACAAGTTTAGCATTAATGCAGTAAATTATTTCATCATCATATCATCATACCAGCCTTTCACGCGTCCACTGCTGGACATAGGCTTCCCCCAAGGATCGCCACAACGACCGGTTCTGCGCCGCCTGTAGCCATCGGCTTCCTGCTACCTTTTTTAGGTCGTCGGTCCATCTTCTAAATTATTTAATCTCCGATAAAATGGCCCATTATATTAGCTAGTTTTAATTTTCCTTCTACTAGACACTGGCAGACTATACCATATGTTTGCATATGGTCATATGATCATTCCTTTCTATCCTTGTCTATTGCCAAACCCTTTCCATCATTATCCCACTTTTATTGTACAGAAATACGTACTAATATACACTGGCTCAAGTAAAAGTGGCCTGAGTAACTCTCGGGATAATCTGATTGCATCTCTCCCAAAAGACTCATTGGCCTCTGAGATGGAGTCAAGACTTCAGTTTCATAAATCATTTATGAGCGGTGCCCAGATCAGCAAAAGGGGTTTAGGTTGGAAGAAAAAGGAATGTGATAAAGATGTTATTAAATCTTTCCTTAGGGAAGATGAAGAGCATGGCTACAGAGTTCACGCGATGACCCTAGAAGTACAGAATGAATGGCTTACTTTGGGGGAAGTTTGTATTCCTCCAGCCCTGAAATGGCGCACACTCATGTACGATTGGTCTCCGGCACTTATTAAGTTCTATCTGAATGCCTTTCAAATGTCCCTACCTGACCAGAGTAATCTGGTAAGATGGGGGAAGGCAACAGATAAGACATGTACATTGTGCGGTGTTGCTGTAGGGACGGCCAGACATATACTTGCTGGGTGCAAAACTCTACTTGAAAAAGGTCATTATTCGCACCGACATGATAAAGTTCTAGAAATTATTCGTGAAGCTGTAAGTCTCAGTATTGCTAGAGCCAGAAAAGGATTAACAACAAATGAAAGACTGACTACTTTTGTAAAGGAGGGACAACTCAAGAAAACTCAAAGTAAACCTTTCTCAATCCTGGACAAAGCACAAGACTGGAAAATATTCATGGATACATTTAAAATACATTACAAGATTCCAGACGAACTAGCAGTTTCAGCCTATAGACCAGACATACTGGTGTACTCTCGGTGCTTGAAGAAAGTAATACTTATAGAACTGACCGTTCCGTGGGAAACAAACATACCTAAGGACCACAACATCAAGTCGAACAAATATTTTGATCTCACAAACGAAATTACTAGAAACGGATTTAAAACTCAACTTTATGCAGTGGAAGTTGGTGCAAGAGGAATTCCAGCAAAGTCTTTGCACCGTCTATTGAAGGATCTTGGCCTTCCGAGAACAGCCGTCGGAACTTTTATGGAGCGTGTTTCCAGGATGGCGCTAACAGGATCATATAATATTTGGTTGAGTAGAGAGGGTAGTGAACACAGTGCAGGTGAGAGTTCAAAAGGCCTTTAAACCTACTTCGCGGTCTCAAGTCCGGGAACGCTGAAGTTCATTCCCCTGCCTTTCAACCACGCGATGGACCCGGCACCCGCACGGTGAATCCATGGTTTGCTAAGAACATTGTCTCTCTCTCTCTCATTTATTTTTAATAATCACGGGTGCGTTATTTTGGGAGTGTTTTACATAAAATATTAAACCCCAACAACACTATGTTCCTTGTATTTTTTTGAATTTGAAAAAAAAATCTAAGTAACAATAAAGTATTTTATTTCAGATTTTGCAGACTATGCCCACGACCTGTACGAGTTCAGTGATGGTACAGATGATGATTCCTTTAGTCATACAGACAGTGATGATTGGGATTTCGCCAATGGCTTACCTTTTTAAAGTTTAATCAATTTAATGCTGAATACACATAACAATGCTAACACGAATAAACATTACATTTTTGAAAATAATTTAATAGTACTAATCTGTGGTATTATTATATCTATGGTATATACATAATAAGTTACAAGTTTAGTATATTTGAAAAAACTTATTTTTTTTAAATAAAATAATATGTTTTAGCCATTGTTATTTAGATTAACAAGACAAAAATATTTTTTGCACTCTCTAAATTTATATAAAGTAATTTAGAAAATATAGCTAGAAATTAATGTCTATTATATACTTAATCCAATACCTGTAAATATAACTTTATTTTATATTATCCATAGATGATAGAATTTTATATTTGCCATATTTATACAAAGCTGGTATGACTATATTCAAAAACGTTATGATAAACCTTTAACCTCTGTTTACCCCTGTTACAATTATATAGAACAGAAGCGACTACAACTATTCTTACAAATTTTAGGCAAAAACTGGTTTAGTGAAACGTTTTTGGATAGAGCAGTTACAAATTCGTATGTTTGATAATTTTATATAAATTAGATGCATAAGGCCTACTACTAGAAGCAATAAAATTATAATATAGCTCGCATTAATAAATAATTTGTTTTGTAAAGAAAACACCCTGTATATAACATATTGAGATTTTTTGTTAGGAATGTAGTTTTACAGATAGAAATAAAATTAGGTGTACACTTTTGTGAAAATTTTAATTTCTGGTACTTGGATATAATTATAAGGGTTATTATTAATGGAATGAATAAAAATAGCTCTCTTTACCTTAATATTAATCAGCATTGATAATATTAAATCCTGATTTGTCTTGTACACTCGCATACTTTTATCGCCGGCCTGCCTATAAAAAATATACGGTCTTTTTAAAAATACCCACAGTTCGTAAACTCATCTGCGGAAGGGTTCCAATATTTTTTTACCTCATAAACCCTTCACATTTCAGTTATACTATCTTGCCTTTCTTATTTTGGTGAAAACCTTTAAACTCTTAAAAAAACAAATTTAAAACTTTAGATAAAGGAGGAAAGTAATTTTTTTATTTTTTTTATTACTTATAAAACAAAATATTTAAAAAAAAACGGTTTTAATTTAAACTGTGTTAAACATTACTTTCTTATTACAAGCTATTTGTCAGAAGTTTTTTTTGGATATGTGCGGATGAACGAGATATACTCTAAATTTCAAATTATTATGAACAGTATTTCTTCTATATTTGATGCAGACAGACCGACACTTAGCTCTTACCATAAGGACTCCTTTCTAAAAAACATTATAAAGGAGTATAATGATAACACATTATTAGGGTAATGTGTTATCATTATACACAGCGCCGCATTAAGGGGTTGTGGGCCCCTAGGCTATTTCTGTGGTGGGGACCCCATTTTAAAGTTAAAATAGATTATTTTATTATAAATGTAACTTTATATTTTCTATTATTTATTATATATATATATATATATCTTATTACTATTGCTAGTAAATAACATTTCAGCACACATTGGTAAAAAATTAAGTTCTCACCATCGTCTCCCATTTGCCATATTTTTAACCAATTCTTCTCATTTATGATGGGGCCCCTGGGCTATAATAAAGCTTAAATGCGGCGCTGTTTATACATATTAATGCCAGTATTTATAAACGCTACTATTCAATATTCACTTGGTTGTTTTGTCTCTTTTTCACCAAATGGTAAATCTAGTAGAAATGAAAGAGATAAATACTTGAGTCAATATTGTATGTGGAATGATCTATTTATACGGGCCTTAGTCACCATGTCATATATTACAACAGTGTTGTAAATAATTAAATCGTATTTTATCAACTCTACTCTAAGGCAGTATTAATTTTTGAGATAAATATCATCATAGGCGCTTTTTACATAAAATTTGACTCTTGTGATAGATTTTAAACTAAATGGATATATATTGAATTGAGATAACTTTTTTACTTTTACAACACTGTTCATTTTCATTTATTTTTTAAGTTTATGAATCTTATTTTTTTTGGCTGTGATTTTTGCACTTAGTATTGATGATTTGTTATTTTTTATCTTTTTTTGCCATTGTAGCATAATAATATTATTATTATCTAAATATCTATTACATTGTTGATAAATTAATTTTATTCTTCTTTTTACCATGGGAATAAAGTTCTGTATTGTTTTGATTTTATTTCTTTTCCATTTACTTAATACATAATTGTTAACAACTAAGTTTAATTTTATTTTAAACATTTAGGTATGTAATGTAATAATTATTTTATTTAACTAAATTACTAAGTTACTAGTTTAGGGCTTAGAGTAAACAAATAAATTCCAATTCTATATTATCCATAATATGCTCAAATTAACTTTAGAATTCAAATAGTTTGGTACATTCTTAGATTATAATAGCCAAAAAGGGAAGCTACGGCACATTCTCTATAATTATTACAAAAAGTGGACCAGATACAATTACCCACCATCCACACTTACATAACCGATCTTGTGAAATACTATAATGATAAAAATAAATAGTAAGATATATATTTTTTTTAAATACTATAAACCAAAAACTGCCCGCGGGACGGGCACACAGGGCAATAATATAGTTTGTAGAACAAGGCGCACTTTTGTTAGCTAACTAACAAAGGCGCACTTTTGTTAGCTAACTAACAAAAGTGCGCCTTTTGGACGTAATTTGCTGGGTCCGCATCTTCTCTTTTTGATTTAATCTCAGGACATACATACATCAAACATAACGAATGTTTATTTAAATAACAAAATAGTTTAATTTTGTATAAATTTAGATAATATACAACTTTGCAGTCATAGATTTTAAATAACAAAATCCGATTGAATAAATGTTTCGATAAACCAACCCTAGTTTGGTTTTCTCCCTGTATCACTGATATGGAACAAGTGACAAATCACAACATGGTTAAGGCTAAACTTGATTAGGGAATGGTAAAACTATTTATGAAGTAGAATATGGCTGCTTTAAACATAAAATATTGAATAAACATGTCACTAAAATTTATAGTGATATTTATTAATCTTATTTATTTAATTTAAAATATGTATTTTTATGCTACTGTCAAAGTAGTATTTACACCCAGTATTTAAATGGAATTAAAATTATATTTAGTTAATTATTACAAATTAACCAACTTGTTGAGAATTGTGTACTCAAGCTTGGCATAGCTAGATTAATATCATAATAGTTTTGGTTTCATTTTGATGAATTTATATTTTTTTAATAAATTTCTTTACTGTAAGAATTTAATGTGATTATTCTAGTTTTATATTTACTATTGTTTTATTTAAGATTACCTGCTGATTTCTTTAATTGAACCTGTATTTGGTTTTGTATGTGTAGAATAAACACAAAAAAAAAGAACATTAGTTTTATTCAGCTTTACATATGGAAAAGGAATAACCAACTAATATTATAGACCTCACTGCTGTAAAGATAAACACGATATATGTCTGAAAATGTGCTGATGGCTTATATAATTGTTTTATGAAATCCTATTAAGCGATGCGATTTTGTTAGCCTATTTTCATTTCGCTAGACCGCTTGGTTCAAAAGTTACAGTGGTGGTTCTGCTGATAAAACGTGACATCGGCAGGACCGCGATAGAAATAATGCACTTACGGGGTTAGTTCTTTTGCAGAAACTATTTTCGATTTTGTTAGCCTATTTTCATTTCGCTAGACCGCTTGGTTCAAAAGTTACAGTGGTGGTTCTGCTGATAAAACGTGACATCGGCAGGACCACGATAGAAATAATGCACTTACGGGGTTAGTTCTTTTGCAGAAACTATTTTCGATTTTGTTAGCCTATTTTCATTTCGCTAGACCGCATTAAAGGCAACTTTCAGTTACAATTTTCAGTTGGTTCATATTACAAGTAAAATGGACCAGGTGGGCGATTCTCGCGCTTTCGAGATTCATCTCGATTCGAGATTTTTAACGAAAAATGACTAAATATGTCATTTTTCGTTCAAAATTTATATATTTATTATTTATTAATTAATATTTATTTTGTTTAATGTTCGATATTTTTGAACGAAAAATGGCATATTTAGTCATTTTTCGTTTAAAAATCTCGAATCGAGATGAATCTCGAAAGCGCGAGAATCGCCCACCAGTAGTTGAGAAATTTTATGCAGATGGATGGACACTGACTTTTACCTAAATGAAATGGAATTTGATGTATGCAAAAAATACATATATACAGGATGAATTTTTCAAGTCTACCTTCAAGGCCAAACCCTAAACCATAGAAGAAATAATAGTACAAGTACAGAAGCTCCACTCCGAAAGATCAATTGAATAAATAGCGACTCTTGCACCGACACAATAAAGCTCTGCGATCGCTAATGGCCTACATTTATATTTACCTAAAGTTGCCTCTCTTTCTATCGTTTAATTCTTTACTTTTCTTACGACATTAGGGTTGTCTTCTTTAAAAGAAGCTTAAGTTAGGTACTTAGTAGTAAGTACGTTGATCATAAAACAATTTTAGCTGCTTAGGTATTTTAACCTAAACCATAATAACCGAAGCCATAAGGCACACCACATTGTCTATGAAACTAAATATTTAAATTGTTTGTTTGTTCAGAATAAACTTAAAAACTAATGAACTGATTAAAAAAAATAGTCCACCTAGTGAGTATCACAAAGTACTCTTTGGTGAGTATCATACAAACGTGCGACTCGGCCGGTTCGCGGCAGCCCAGCCAAAATCAATTGATTCGACTAGGAGAATTATTTTTTCAAAAATCTAATGATGCAGTTTTAGATTTTATAAAAATCGGCCCCGTGACTCCTTTGAGCATTTATCGTTATTTCTTGTAGTTTAGTATTTGACCTTGAAGGCACACCTAAAATAACAAAAGGTTATATTTAAATTCTTTTTATATACGTGGTGGCAGAGTTGGTTAGACCTTGGACTTAAAAACACTTAGTTCCCTGGTTGAAATCCCGGTGTATACCAATGAGTTTTTAATAAAAAAAAAAATGTACATTTGCTTGACAACACCACTATACCAACTTGTGATACTGTTTATTGATGGGTTATTGAGTCTATTTAAAACATCGCGACGAGCTAGACACTTGTTCGGTGTAGATTCATACCATCGGCTAGGACGAGGTGGGATTAAAAACTCCTCCGCTGGGTACCCTGAGGCCTTCCAGGCGGTCTCGGGCGCCGTAAGGCACCCGAGACACATTCTTTTTCTAAAATAAAAAAAAAACAGAGCACTACAATGTATATTTTTAATGCAAAATTTCAACTTCATCCAGTAATGTCAAAAAGTAAAAGCAGAAATTACTAGGTGACATCAGTCATAAATTGTGTGTAATAATATTCCATAATTTTTTTATATATGCATATTCAAGGGCTTTCAGCCATTTTTCAATTGTTGCCTTTATTTACCTCTATATACTCGTATATTTCTTATTGCATATAGTTTGTTTACTTTATTGTACAAAACCAGTGCAATATAGTTATGTTGACCAAGGGATGTTCTAGTAGCTGGTTCCACTAGAACGATCTGAACACTCAAATTGATGGGATCACAGTTGTAGATGCTAGCGTCTATATTTAGCAAACTTACTGGAGAGCTAGTCATAGTAGAGCCGGGTGAACTGAGTGATTAAAAATAAAAAGCTGCATTTGTAACAATATTTTATTAACAACATATATTCCTAAATATAAGTTCTTCTCATTTTTAACATTAGTCCCCGTCATATACAAATATTGGATCTCTGATGATTGTTTAAGAAGGAGCATAAATCAAACCAAAAATTTTATTAAAAAAAATAATGAATAATATAGACAATATAGTGTGCACAAATAAAGTAGGAATAAAACCCCACGGATTTGTAACTGAGGCAGTCTCCGTAAGGCACCAGTAATGATATATAAATATTATCTTAAGACGAGTCCCTTTTAATGTTCAATGCTCACTAGATGTCAATTATTTGTGTTCTACTGTGCATTCCAAGTATTCTGTACTATTATTACAGGCTAGTTTATTTTTATAACTTCCAAGCTGTTTGTTACATCTGTGTTAACATCATAATCAGTAGTTTTAGCATAAATGTTCCACCATCTACCCATTATTCCTAAATCAATAACTTTAAATGGATAAGATAAATAAGATGGTTGTAAATATTCACATTGGGATTTATATAAAGAACAGGAGTCATTGAATTCCGACAAATACATCACAGAGAATATACCTAAACTTTGATAATGAATAACACCTTGATTATAACAAGTTTGTAAATATCTTATATGGTTTAGTGACTTTGGATTTCTGCATTTCTCATTTAATAATATTATTTCATTTTGCTGTTTACTTAATTCATTTTTAAAGTCTATCTCACTGGGGTTGTTTTTTGATAATAAATATGCTCCAGTAAGTCCTACTGTCCATTTGAAAGCCTTTCTGGGATTATCCTGCACGTCTGTTCTTAGATCTTGAAACATTTGTTTATAATCGATGCATAAATTTTTCCAATACAGTGCCCATTTTTCAACTATAGTGCCCTTGAGTTTTTCAGGAAGTTTTAAATTTGGTTTATACTTGATTACTGCAAGAAAATTAGATCTCAACATATTGTTTTGATAATCTATTGTATATAGTATTTAAATTTATGTAATGTAATCATAGAAATAATTTAATTAACAATAATTTGAGGTTATTTTTCGTTGTTTGACTTTTGTACTAGGGATGTAAAAAACGATTATTAAAATAATCGATTACTTTTCCAAATTAATCAATTTCCAAAAACAGAAAAATCGTTAATTATCAGATTATGTAAAATGCACTTTTCTTTGCAAATCGATTTTTATAAAAGGCGCTATCTATGAGCTAAAGTTGTTTTAAGTAGTGAATTTGGTAAAATCTCTGCGTTGAAAAAAAGTATTAAGTCGCAAATTTTTGTAAACAGCGCCATCCAAGCACTGAAAGAAGTATTTGTTTTCGTTAGAGAACGTTAATACAATCGGGGAGGGGCGGGGGGGGGGGGGTACCGGGACCGGTCTCGTTGTCACCGCCTATACAAAAAAAAACAAGTGACCTAATCATGTTAATAAAAATTACATACTGTCGGTCTTATTCATAAAAAATCCTTAAAACACTCTTAAAGAGCTCAATAGTTAAAACGTTCAATAAGGCTATTGGCTCGATAACTTTTTTGTTATTCATAAACCTCCAATAAAGCTCCTATAACTATTTGACGTTTATTAGCTGAATTAGTGATGTGTTGATAGAAAAAAATAATTGATTGTCAAGAAAGTTGGCAGAATCGCGGAAAACCAAGACCATAAAAGTAAAAAAAAAAACGTTTTTGACACTTCTAATGAAATAATTATAATAAGGTTTGGCGCACACTGATAGAAAATTTAGTCACACTAGCTGTGCCCCGCGGTTTCAGCCGTCTTTTAAATTAAAATAATTTGTATCAAAAATAGAATACAGCTTTGTGATTTTTTATGATTGCATCTCTGTATGATAATATGTAACTTGCAAGTCGCAATACTTGTTTCACATACAACAAAAACTGTCAAATGACCTAGTCATGTTTCTGTTTTAGTCTGTGGGTTCACCGGTTGGTTGGTACCAGGACTACTGCATAGATTTATTGTTGAGGTGGTAGTATCCTTTCATGGTGCGGTTACGAAATAAGCGACTGAATTTATGATAAAGCAGCGAGGATATTAAAATAGACTCGTAATGTAAACTTCTTTGATTTTTTTTTCTTTCTTTTTGATTCTTTGACATTTTGTAACCGCATCATTTAGTTTGAAGCGGCACAACTTTGTCTTTTTGGACAAATTACCGCGGTGAAACAAGATTAAATGTTAATATTCTTTTGTTACAAATTTCTGTCAATGTGCGCCCAACCTAATTTGGTTCAAGTCCATTCGAGTTGTAAAATTTTGAGAATTTGTTGATCGGAAGCGGACTGGGCATTATTATTTTTATTTGTAATATAATTATATGAAGTAATAGAAGTCATTTAATAAAATTTTAAACCAAAAAATAAAATATGTATAAAAAGTGAGGTTAAAATAGGTTTATAGTGGGCTCCTGCCTTCAATAAAGTTATGGAGCTATTATTTGACGTTTATCACTATTAGAGGTTTATTGAGCGTTTATGAATAACATTTTGAGGTGTTTTGCTATTGAGCTGTTATAAAGCATCAATAAAGGCTTCGTAAGTTTTTATGAATAAGACCGTGTGTATATATTCACTATAAAATAAAAAGTCATTCATTTGTTTTTGCGTATATTATGTTTAAGGTGAGAGAAAGGTTAAGGGTCTTACTAAAGAGCCAATCAAATCGCCGCATCGATCGTTAAAAATGTATAGGAATTTTACTCAATTGGTAGAGCCGAGATCGACGGGAAACGTCAAATCCCATACATTTGGCTTTTGATGGGTATTTCGATTCGATTATCGATTGGCTCTTTGGTAAGGCCTCTGCATAACTTTGCAACACATAACATTACTCCGAGCTTCGCAAGGCCGAACGACGCGATGGTCTCATTACCACCGGCGATAGAGATGTAAAAAATTTCAAGTAACCTAGTCATATTTCGGTTTTAGTATGCGGCGTAGTAAATGGATTTCAGAAGACTACTGCATCTATTTCTTGTCGAGGTGGTAGACTTCTTTCGGGGTGCAGTTACGAATCCGCATCATTTATCGAAATATTCTTAAACATCAATGTATTTATTGATCGACCCTTTTCATGGACATCGTAGGTAGCTTACCATCAGGTTGATACAAACTCACTTGCCGTGCGTGCTCCAATATCAATAAAAAAATACATATAACCAATATAGGTTTTTTTTTCATTTCAATGTTGTCTATTCTTTATAAAAAATCTTCAAAATGCTTGTTTACACCCTTTATCAAGTAAATTTTACGAGTATCCACATTTCTCCCAAAAGGATATTTGACTACATTAAAAATATACTATAAATTGTGGTCATCCTATCAGACAATGGCGTAAAAAAAACATATTTCACTTTATTTTAAACTAAATTATGTGTATCTTTTGTAGATTACACGAAATAAAACAGAATATTTTTTACAATTTTATTTATGGCAAAAACATCTTTGATTGGTTGATGACTAGTGACGTCACACGCAAGTAAACAAAACAATACACAGATTATAAATCATGTGGATGAAATAGAATAGAGAAATAAATAATATAAATAGATATATAGGAGATTATTTAATCTGTGTTGTTTGTTTACTTGCGTGCGTGTGATGTCAAACAGCGTTCTTAGCGCCATTGTGGAAATTCAAACTTTAACATTGATTTTTATTAATAATAGAGTAGACATCCCGGAAATATCAATGTAGTGTGCTTATTATGTAATGAAGAATCATATAAAACGAGTTTCAAAAAGGAGTCAAAAACCCTATTACTCCTCTCACTTGGGGGAAGTGATACTAGGCGGGGTATTAACCACCAAATTGTAGTTTTTATTTTCGTAACCATCACCTGAGGCACTACCATGGGTTTGGGTTATTTATGCATTTTACTTTTAATGAGTTAAATAAACAACTATAGACCCAAAGGTTCCAACTTTTACAAGAGTTATTATTGAAACAAATATTTATAGCCTTTATTAAAAAAAAAAAATACCGAAACGAAGATAACTATTAAAACTCTTTAAAAAAAATAACGACAAAAACCAATTCAATGTTTTTTCGTAATTCTGTTTTTTAAATAGATGACGAAAAAAGTAGGTTCAAGTAAGCAAGATGTCACCATCAAAGGGCGGGTCCTTCGCATGAGGTTGACCAGAATTCATTGGCTTGAAAGCTTGGCGACGGTGGCATTGGGAGCACCCTCACGGACCACTCGTGCGCCGTAACTGCATGCTGAGGAGTCCTTGTAACGCTTGTCGCGCTGCGTAGAAGCCTAAATGTGAAAGGTGCGAGACTAACTCAGACGAGAAGGAGGTATAAGTAGGGTCTCCAATAAAATCAAACAAAAGCTGTAATACCCCTCTATTAATAAATAACAAAGCCATATATAATTGAATAATGAATGAGTATATAGTATTTTTAAATGAATCTAATCGTCGGTCATGTGCCCACTTAATATCAGATTTATAGCAGCGTTTACATCACCTGAAATAAAATAAAAGATATTTATTTATAAAACAAAAATAACGAACACATTTGTCACATCCAATCTCGTCGAGTGATTGTCCTTTAGTCACCCCACCAGGGTGTAGTAAATGAATTTGATATAATTTGTATGGGAAAAAGAAAAATTGATTTTTTTTCCGTACAGTTTGTCATGGTCTGGGTGTTTATAAAATATCATATGTATTATATCATTGTTTCTGGTACACATAGTACAAGCCTAGAGCTTAGTTTGTGACCAGAGCAATATGTGTAAATTTTTCTACATGTAAAAACATTACATGTAGAAAAATTTACCAGTAAATTCCATTTAGTTACTTTTGAAGTCAAAAAAATGCTCATTTACTGTACACTGGGCGTCGATTTTTAGGGGGTGGGGGAATAGTGAAGGCCCTCTTGGAAAATAGCTCGATGATACACCAATGGTTACTAGGCTCTCGTCACAGTACATTTTCTTGTACCTAAATCGACTCTGACGGCTGCCATAAGCAAAAGCTCCTTTAATGTGCAGCCTGTATAATTAAAATGGATCCTCACCATCACCGATAAGCAGTGCGCGAAGGTTCATGGCATCGTCAGTGAGTCCCATCTCCCGCATGTGTGCTACTTGGCGCATATAGTTGTCCGGGTCGGGTATGGACATAGAGTTGGGGACCACCGGTGCTCGCGAGGCCGGCAGTAGTCCCAGCGGGCGCGGGGCCGCTGCAGCCGGAGTCCCCACACCACCCACCTCGGTTGTAGCTTGTGATGAGGAATCTTATACCATAACAAAGGTCATTAGTATGTTATTTCTTAACAAAAATGCTTCCAAGACCAATTGTCAGAATTATTATGGAACACGTTTCCAAGATGGCGCTGATAGGATCGAATAGTATTAGGTTGGGTAGAGATGACAGTGAACACAGTGAAGGGAAAACTCAAATTAGGAAAGGCTTTTACCCGGCTTCGCGGTCTCAAGTCCGGGAACACTGCAGTCCACTCTCCTGCCTCCCAACCACGTGATAGACCCGACACCCGCACTCAGTCTGTTTGTGGTCTGTCCAGAGTGATATCTCGAAAACCAGTTGGGGTAAAGTATAAATACCCATAAGGTAAAGTATAAGCACCCATTTAAATTAGATAAAACAAGAGATTTTAATAACCCTCGCAAGCATTTTCTGAACAACAGAGTTGTGGATGCTTGGAATGCACTACCAAAAGAAGTAGTCTCAGCTGAGACTATCAATCAATTAAATCGTTTGGCCCGAAAAGAAATACTTAACACTTAAGAATAACAAGATACAGGCTTCTATCAGTTATTTTAACTGCCTGCCTGATAAATAATAATAATAAATTTGGAATAATGTCTTATCTTAATGTCTATTCTGTGTCAACTATCATATTTGAGATAAAAGCTTCTAAGGGAAAAGTTTTATGATAAAAATATATCTCAGAAAGCAACTTGGATTGTATGTGGTCCTTTATATGGTAATAAAAATAATATAATTATTAATAACCAAAAACTTAAAAGTTTTGGAGACTTTTTCCCTCATATTCTAAGTTGTATACTCAACTTCACTTTTCACTCAAGGACTTTTAATGTGTGTCGCTTTTCACCAAATGTCAAATCGTTTAAAATGAAATGCTTGAGCGAAAAGCGGAGTTGAGGATACAACTTATGAATATAGAGGGGTTAGTCTTTGTAGTATATGCTCACACCCTAAGTGCGCGAACAGCATTCGCATTTGTTATTTTGTTAGCACTACGTGTGACTTTGTATGTTACAACCATTTAATAGAATGACTGATAATCACAACAACAACTTCTTACACTTATATTCATATATTCCTACACAAAAGAATTGCTCATAAAAATTTATTAAAAAACATACTAAAGCATACATAAGTATAACATATTATTTAATCAAATTACCTACATATTTCTCTATTTGTATTCTCACATATAACATCTATCGCATATACCTACATCACACAAATACAACAATTTTGCATACACACAAACCACATGGAAACACACACACCACATAGAAACACAAACATACACACACACAAGCATCACATAAAAATAAAATGTATAATGATGTAAACAGTGAAACCAATTTTATGGTTCTATACAGGTGAATTTTTCAAGTGGGCCTGGATGGTCAAATCCTAAACTACAATGAATTGCGAAAAATGCTCAAAGGAGTCTGGGGGCTGATTTTGATAAAAACTAAAACAGCATCATTAGATTTTTTTCTCCTAGATTACTTAGGGCCGGTTTCTTGATGGATAGTTTACATTACTATAGTTAAAAATGGCGGCTGTTCTATGAGATTTTTGTCAAAACATATTTTAAATTCATATAAAAGACGCCATAACTGTCATTATTTAACAATTAGTCGAGATGACTACCCATCAAGAAACTGGGCCTTATTCTCCTAGCTGGAAATCAAACCGAATGATTTTGAAAAAACAAATCACCTATATTATTGTTATTGTACAATATAAACTTAAATGTATACTGTGACTGTGATTTTTCCTGAAAATAAATAAATTTACCTGCAACTTCCATGGCTTGTTCTGCAGGAGTCCCCGAAGTGGATATGTTGTTCATTGCTCGTAAGATGGCGTCACTGAACATTGATGGTGATATAAGCATTTGGCCGCCACCTGGTAGAGCTGGAAATATGTGAATTAGTAGTATATAGCAAAATATAGATTTTTAAAATAAAAACATTTAAAAATTTTGTGGAGGGTGATTGCTTTTTACCTATTTACACACATGCAAAATTTTCGTGAAGGTAACTTGTAACTCAAACTTAGTAAATAATTACCTATTTGCTGCATTTTTAATGCAATTAAAACTTATATATTATTATTAGAGTAAAATATTTTTTAAAGAAATAACATTGCCCAATTATTTGGTAATATTACTACAAAATCATATTCTGTATTTTTAAATTCCAGTAGAAAATTAGGGCTATGTGAAATATGTAGCATTAAAAACTTGTAATATATAAATAAATGGTTAGCTTACTTCCTGGTTGTGGTCGGTAAGAAGCAGATGTGGATGCAGAAGTCCTTGACAGGTCCATACCAGCAGGTTGTCTAGCAGCCTGTAAAATTAGTTATTAAAATAACCAGAGATAGTCAGATGTACTAGTTAAAAAATGGTTATAAATTACTTTATATATTATGGGGTAGATTATTTAATACCAACAGCATCACTCTCTCTCTTTAAGTCTACTCGGCTCTCTACTCAATTCTCCCTAAAATTGTACCTGAATAAACAAAGCTGATTTTTATGAAATCTTATATTGCAATAATAAAGGTATAAGCCCACTGACACAATTCAGGCGCAGTCGCTTAATCCAAATATTGTAAAATGTTTTTCTGAATAAAGTTATCATTATTTACACTTGGTTGTTAGCCAAAATGTAATGAGCCCAAACTACAAAGGTATCCAAATTGAGTAAATGACCAAATGGTACGATACATTATGACAAGAAAAATCCAAGAGAGTAACTCTAAAAATGATGTATTTACCAATAATGCAGCAGCCAGTTGTTCCTGTGTGATGGGAGCACCACCAACACCTGCTTCGACTTCTTCTTCATCTCCATCATCATCCTCAGAAAGGGCCTCCAGAGAATAAGCAAATCCTGAAGTTGGGGCTGGAATATAAAATAATATTTAGGCATATTTTGCCTTTTGTATGCTAAAATGCCCCAAAACATGTATCAGCGAGGTGCAGGCCGTGGCGCGTCCAGATAACGCGTGCAGCGCGATTTACATTTTAATGAAAATATGCTTATAAAGCATATTTTCTTTGGTGTGCAATAAAGCAGTTAATATTATTGAAAGCCAGTTAACTAATAAACATTTTAATATACATTTAAATGCTGACAAATGTTTTATATATCTTCTACAGGAGAAGACTGACATTTTAGTAAGACTTTAAGACTGCTACAAAAATTAGAATTTGTTGGAATCCGTGGAAGACTTTTAAAGTGGATAGAATTCTTTCTCTGCCAAAGAATTTTCTGTTGTAGAATAGAGGATGCTGTGTCAGAAGAAAGAAACATACTCAGCGGGGTACCACAAGGTTTTGTACTGGGTCCTCTACTCTATACCATATTCACATTTGACTTACCCCAAAGCCTTGAATCACAATGACATGTGAGCCTATTTGCAGATAACACAAAAATATTTGCGAATCCCTTAGTCAACCATGCACACCTCCAATTGGATCTAGACAAATTTGGTGGTCTAAGGATTGGCTTATTAACCTAAATTCTAGTAAGCGCCCGGTGTTGCATATAAGAAATCTTAACCCTAAATATAACCCGTCATATAACCTAGGAACTACTCAATTAAAATAGTTTACATCGCAAACAGACCTAGGAGTTACAGTGATTGAGGATTTAAAATGGGCCAATCATATAGAACTCATAACCAAGAGGGCCAATAGTTATGTCTACTTGATAAGGAAAGCTTTTGGAGTATTAACACCTGAGATGACTCTCATTATACATATAAATCTTATGTAAGGCCAATTTTGGAATATGCATTTCAAATGTGGAACCCATATTTTGAGAAGGATGTAGATATGTTGGAAAGAATGCAACGAAACTCACCAAGGTGCCAAGAGAACTAAAGCATTTGACATATGAGCAGAGATTAGGAAGCCTAAAACTAACCACCTTAAATGTACATTACGACTTGCAACAGTTTGACCAAATGTTCCAACAAACTGTTAATCCACAGCTACGAAGGCACCCATTTAAATTAGATAAAACTAGCTTTTAATAACCCTCGCAAGCATTTTCTGAGCAACAGAGTTGTGGATGCTTGGAATGCACTACCAAAAGAAGTTATCTCAGCTGGGACTATCAATCAATTTAAAAAACGTTTAGACAACTTTAAACCACACCAGCTAAGAAATACTTAACACTTAAGAATAACAAGATACAGGCTTCTATCAGTTGTTAAAACTTCCTGCCTGATAAATAATAATAATAAAAAGTTTTCTACTTGAAAACAAAACTCAATTTCAAACTGCTATCATTTAAGAAATACTGGATTTTTAATATTTTTTTATATTGAATCCAAGTTTTGTTATTTTTCCAACTTTGAAGAATAGCAAAGCAACCTACTAATAAAAAAAAAGATAATTTAAAAGTATTTAAGTCTTAATTTCTGATTTAAAAGTTGTAAAACACATCAGTACACACACGCGCGGCGGATATATTACCAAACTTCAACATTCTCTAACATTTGATTGAACTAAACTTTCGAATGAATGAATGTTTAGTAGATTGATTTCTTGGCCCATATACACAAAGTATTTTAAACGCTATTTTCTAACGCATAATGTTCAAAATCACGAAAATAAATCAACATCTGTATTGGGATGGATCCGGTACAAAGCATATTAGGACGGATCCAGGACTAAGCATATGAAAGGTTAATATTATTATTAAATGTTCTCCACCCAATAACCACATAACATGTTGTATTTTATAAAAAGTTTATCATGATTATGAAGCCTGCAATTGCCATATCAAATAAGCAATCAAACAAAAAATAAAATTTCTGGTTTTCGTTGGAAAATCAACAATTCAATTAGCATCCATAACATACATATGTTTTTTGAGGGATCATGGTTAGATTTGCCTACGACTTTAGCCTTTACGCATGCTTAACCAAGCTAACTAACCTGCATCTGGATTAGTTGAAGTATTTCCAAGTGGGGATCGAACCAGATTAGTCAAATGACGCAGAGCAACAGGTAAGTCAGGCCTTGCCGTAGCTGCTCGCCTCATAGTATGAACATTGGCTCCAAGGGCAGCCAAAAGTTCCACTTCATGTAGCATGGATAGAGTCACACATCCATCATTGAGAGATGGCACTGCATCAGTAATTTCAGATAAACTCTCTTCATTATTCAACACCTGGATATAAGATTAATTATAACTTATTATTATTATAACTTAATTATAATTATAACTGTAATTAAATTGCAAAGGGGGAAATCAATAATAAACAATAATTTTGTGAATTTATCGAAAATATTCTATTAACAAAAACAATATAAGTATTTTAATTTTTTAATTAATATATAATGGCTAAATAAAATAAGTATTAAATTTTTCATATGAAGTAGGTATACTTTTAATTTTAGGTAGGGGGGGTGCTGGCCAGGTATTTTAGCAATCTGATTATTAGAGACAAACAATTTTTTTAACATTAGTAAATTTTTATAATGTATATACATATTTTTGATAAATGTCGATCCCAGTTTCACTATACAAACTTGTGAAACTAGTTCAGTGTAGACTCTTAACATTGGCTACTAAGAGGTGGGGTTATTAGGAAATAAGACTTAGTTGTGGTTGCAATACAATAATTAGGACTGACCTGCATGGCTCTAGTCCATCCCGGAGCATTTGGAGTGCAACCAAAAGTCCTCAATGCTGTTATGATTTGTTGTAAGTCAGAATCGGAAAAGTTTTGTGGAGGATCTGGAGGTGGTTTGTTTTTCTTCTTTAGTACATGCACCATTTCGCCATGTTTTATACCACAGTCTTGTAATGTAGCAGAATCATTTAATAATTTTCCATGATGCACCAAAACTACAAATGTTTTTAAAGAAATATTGTTTCAGTTGGGTTTGTAATAAATATCTAATAGGTTATTTAATAAAAAAATATAATTGTTCTACTGACCGAGAGATTTTGAAGGAATACTAGTTTTCCTTTCAGCTACACTCCTTAATTTGCTGACAAAGTTATTTAGATCGAAGTTGTCCACTTTGTAACGTTCTATTGGTCCAGGTTTGATCTTAATCCCAAGATATATGCAATTTGGGTTGGCCATTTTAATATTCAGCTCGCAATTCTTGTATTTGTTAATAAAATTAAGTTTTTCTAGAATATCGATCAAATCAAAAAGGAAGGAAAACAAAGCAAAACAAAAATGTCATGTCAGCAAATGTCATTATATTTTTTATGGCTTTTTTGTTCAAGTGCTTTTGGTTATTTGTACACCAAAAGCTCACTTACAATATAAATGATGGAGTTTTGAGGTATATAACAAACAACACGAATTAAGAACCTCCTTTTTTGATATCGGTTAAAAATCTTTGATGGTGGCACCACTAACAAGTTTTAAATTTCATTTAGATAGACGATAGACATGAGACAATCGCGAATGATTCATTCATTTATATATGGTATTGTCAACTGACCACGATAAAGATTCACGAAGATAAAAAACATTCGGTTCTTTTGATTGAGACACAATATGCCGACCGATTTACCGAACTGATAAAGATAGACATGGGACCACGGAATAGAAAAAACAAGTGGAAATGCTATAAAGCACCAAATGTATTAGAACCGGTGTCGCCAAAATCATATATCTATAAGTATAGAATCTATAACCACTTCTTCCTGATTGTCCAAATAATTAGATTTAAATTCATATAAAAAAATAATCATGCATATCATATCATAAAGTAGTAAGAACCACTGAACAAATAATTAAGAACCTCCTATAAAAGGTTCTGCTATTCCTACACAGATGGCGTGATTACTACAACATTCGATTAAATGTTTTGTTCAGTCGACATAAGGCATATTATCTTTTATATAAAAAAAGTATTTTAGTTTATTCTAGAACTTTCCTTGCTTATAAATATAATAATTGAAAGGCGGCGACATAATAAAATATTTAAAGTATCGATATCGATGCTTTTTTTAAATATAAATTGTTCTCTATATATTTAAACGCAGATGGAAGGGAAAACTTTTTAGAAAACATAGCTATAAAACTTTTAGAAAATATAAAGGCTTAAACACTGATTTTTGAGATAAGTATATTTTTTTAAGTTGAGTTGGGTGACGTTGTTGTGACGTGAGCACGAAACAAAACTTTGGGACGCAATCTTAATATAACTAGTATTTTTGTAATAAAAATAAAGAAATTAGGCAAAATAAAGAAATTATTTTTGCCTGGAATATTACATTATTTTATAAAAATATTTTTATCCTTAATTAAAAAAAAATGAGTTTTTAGTCGCAATGGTACAGACCCCAATTTTGTTTGTGCATATGACGAAGGTTAGAAAGTTGGTTAAGTTCTTATTGATGACCTTTCAATGATTTTAATGAAATTATATATAAACCGCTCATTATAACAATATGGTAAATAGTAAGCATTGGTAATGGTAAGTAATTGTAATAATGGTAGCCTAATAAATTTTGATTATTCAATTTTATAAACTATTAATTTCAATTTCTTTTTACAGACAACTGTTACTGTGTCTAAATATGAACACAATTCTTCATAATAGAGAATAGCTGCTGCGCTATAAATATTTTTTTATGTATGTGGTAAACCAACCAAATTGTGCTGACTTCTACGTATAGGGAGTTTATCGCTATAAAGAGTTTACACGTACATTTTATTATTCTAAGCCCACACTATTAAAAAATTGTATGCGATACAATGTGAATAAATATTTAAAAAAATATGTAAGTATATAATTTTGTATAACTGCCGAAACTATTCCTTCTTTTCTTTAAATAAATAAGTTATATCGATAAGCACCCACTACAACACTAACCGAGTAGCAAGAACTTTTGAAATCCAATGTTCAATCTAAAGTATTCTTTATTACAATTACATAAGGTTGATTTTAACTTCATTTAGACTACAATTATTAGTAAACTAAAATAAGCTAAGGTTTTTAAAGAATACTAACAAAATCGTACTTACCGATGATACGAAACACCTCCATTACGAAGATTTTTTCTCCTACTATCGTTTTTGCACTCCAGAATGCAACAATACGGCATATTTACAATAATTATGCGGAAAAATCAGGAACGACGCGAGACTACCAACTCGAAGCGATGTTAGACACGACTGATAACGACTGGGATCAAATAAGCGTAGCTACGCTTAATTGTGCCACACTAAACACGCCTACTTTGCACTTCCACTTGTTTTTTCTATTCCGTGCATGGGACCATGGGATAGAAGGATAAAGATATGATCGAAGGATAAAGATATAATCGAAGGATAAAGATAGTCATGGATTTAACTCCGCGACCGAACGAAAGAAAACTGATAAAGAATTGATCGAAGGATAAAGATAGTCATGGGACCGAAAGGAAACAAAAGACACACTGATATAAACGCAGACCGATCGAACTAAAGCAATATGTTTCAATAGCAGACCAAACGGAATTCACAGCCGATAACAATTATCTACAGATAGAACCCGTGCATTCCGTTCATTTTGTGTATTGTACGTGCGTACGTGATGGTGGCTTGTCATTAGGGGTTATTTTTATGGTCAGGGGCCTGGGGCCTTACCAAAGAGCCGATCGATAATCGAATCGAAATACCCATCGAAAGCCAAATGTATGGGATTTGACGATTCTCGGCGATCGGACTCTACCCATAGAGTAAAATTCCTATAGATTTTTATCGATCGAATCGCCGCATCGATCGTTAAAAATGTATAGGAATTTTACTCTATGGGTAGAGCCTGATCGATTGGAAACGTCAAATCCTATACATTTGGCTTTCGTAGGGTATTTTTATTTGATTATCGATTGGCTCTTTGGTAAGGCCCCAGTATGGAAAGGCAAAGAGGTTTCTAACTTTTAGCAATCAAAAAATTTGATTTTAGTTTTATCGGATTATCTCATGGAGGTTAAAATAGCTTCGATCATATTATTATAACCAATGGATGTAAATAATTTGATGACTTGGCTGCATGGGTCATGCTCTTGCCTTTCCCACAAGGATAAATCATCATCAATAAAAAAAGTTTTTATCTATGGTTTTTTTTATTTACTTACATCATTTACATAGATTCTTTGAGGGTAGCCCGAAGACTGTAGACGCGTGTGTCTATTACAGTTATCAAATTTAATTTTATTGAATATTATTGTGCAAAAGTGTACTAATTTTGTAGAATAAGCATTCGTATAGTAATATTGAGTGTGAGAAGTGTAGTATTTACGCAGTGATCTTGGTGTTTGTGCTATCTCAACGAATCCCTTTATCTTCAGTAAAATGGCGGTACCCATTTTACTGTTGATTATTTCTTCCTCCTTCACTTGACATTGGCATCACTATACCGTATGTTTGCATACGGTCATGTGGCCATTCCTAATTCTAACCTAGTCCTTTCCCTATTCCTCTCCATCCTAGTATCCCACTTTTACCGTACATTATTACATTTTTTTTAATCTACCCACAACTGTCATTGGCAAAATTATGCTTAAAGCGTAGAATGCCATATAAGAAATAAAAAAAAATAAAAAATCATTTACATATTTATTTTGGAATATTATCAGCGTTTTTATATTTTTTTTAATATAATCTAAAAATCACCTAGGTTTATTATGTTAAATAAAACTTTGAGGATAATCAGATAGGCTAGAGGTATAACCTAGCCAAAATATACAAAAATATTTCATAAACGAGATTCTCTTTGTACATATGTAAACTGTTGTGGTAGAAGTTCCGGTGAGTTCTAGCAGCAAAGGCCGGTCGAAGCACAGAGTTGGGTCGAAGTAGGTAATAAAGCAAAAACTTAATACTGTAAACATTACATGAGGTATACTTGCGATTTATTTTACTAATATCTAACGAGAATATTTTTATGCAGTATTATTAAGTTTCTTATATTTTTAGGTATTTATTAGGTACAGGGTCAAGTTTTCAAATACCCTAACATAAAACGTAATAAAAACACATTTTACCTTTTTTTTCTACTTTAGCTTGTTTATGAAATAATTTTTGGTTAGGTAATTTTTATTACTACTCGTATACTACAGTAGCACTACACTACCACAAGTTTTTGCAAACAGTTTCTACTATAGTCACTAGTAACAGTGCACCTAAATAGATCAGTTAGATCAAAAAAATAGGTGGGAGAGAGTGAAGTAATCAAATGGAATAGTACCCAAATCAAATTGGATGAGTTAGGTTTAGAAGGTCAGGCAGGAAGTGAGTGGAGCTAAGGTTTCTGCCTCACCTTGGAGTTAGATTATTATTTTATGGCCACAAAGAAACTTAAATACTCAAAGCATATCTCAAACACTAATATCTAGAAAACTAGATATTAGTGGTGGTACCAGGCAGCAGCGTAGCAAGGCGGGGGCGAGGGGGGCGGTCCGCCCCGGGCGGCGTTCGCGAAGGGGGCGGCCAGAGCTCCGCTTGGTTTTTGCTATCAGTTGTCCACTTGGACAAGCTGATCTTTCAGAAACTGAACCTGATCTTATTAGAGTCTCGTACCCATTTAAAGAATTCTAAACAATTGAGATCTAAGTCAACTGGAGAAGCTGATCTTTTAGAAGCTGAACCTGATCTCGTTCCAGAGTCTCGTACCGATTAAAAAGATGTAGATGAATGGCCAGCTGTGATCACGGTTTAAAACTTTCCTAGTATAGCAAGGCTTAGTTGCTGTATAGCACATGGATAGTAAATTCGTAGAAGTCAGTCGCACAGCAACCTCGGCAAAAGAGGAAATGAGGAAATTAACGGTTGAGAGCTACCAAATGGTGCTTTTGCTGTCGACTTTTTTCTTATGCTAATCCTGAACGTGTATGAATATGAGTCTAGCAAAGTACACAATGACAATTTGAACACAATGACAAGTGAAATTAATTAGAAAGGAGGATCAATAAGGAAAGAACGATTAATAAAAAGTAGCTAATAATTATACGCAAAGAAGAAATGTGGAATGATATTTTGACCAGATTGCTTGTCGTAATTCTATTTTTGGCTAAGCAAAATTAAGCGCTAAGTGGACATCTTGAATCGCTTTCCGAAAGCGTTGAAAGTGGGAACAGAGGCTCGTGATACTTTGGCAAAGTACGACCAAGAATTGTGCCAACACCTTACGAAGATTAAGCTTGGAAACAAAATTCGTCTTCACATTTTTCTCGTCATCGACTGATCGCTGGGACGTCCTGACTTTTGTGGCGAAACAAAGAGTGAAGCGCTTGATTGATACTCGTTGGTGTGCCAGATATTAATCAGTTATTGTGATAAAGAATAATTATGTGAAAATCCTAGACGTTCTGAAACAGCTTTCGGCAGATATGGCAGAAAACGCGAAAGAAAAAAACGCTGGTCCTCTTTGACTGCCATGTAATTCTTTGCATTTGTATGCTATCTTGGATTATGGGATGCCATTTCTGTGGAAGTTCACGATACTCAGGTTTATTTACAGAATAAAGGACTCAATATTAATGCTGGTGCAACTAGGGTGTAGGCTTTAGAGGTTATCTTGGCGGAGAACAGGAATGAGCTTGCTAATGCTGGATGCAAGTTTGCAAAGAAGTTTTTGAAGAACTGGGCATTGAGATCGTGCCCCGCTAGACAAGAAAGAAACAACGTATTCACGGCGACGAGGCAGCAGGTGCTGGTTTGTCGTGCGAGATGGAACTGCGGCGTGAAATTTTTATGTATGTAGACGGATCATCCAGAAAATTATAACAACTTTTCAACAGCTTCATTAACTTGGCGCTAATTTTTTCTTTCGTACACCATCAGACCTGTTGAAGCCTGTTTACGTTTGCAAAGCGGACCAAACACCGTATTATATTGACAAGAATTTCAGCGAGAACGAGATCGTTTACAAAATTTCGTCCGTGCCTCAAATAAAGAAGCAGAATTTTTTACCAAGGGGGCGCTTGAACTTCTCTAATTTTTCTGTTGTATAACAGTAAAGTTTAGGCGCATCGGTTCCAAATATTACTATAACGCTGAGAATCTTTTTGACAGTGGCGTTACTTACGAACTACTATGAATTAGTTGAGGTTAACCAATTTGCAGTAATATAAATGTGATTTTGACCAGATCTAATAAATAAATGAGAAAGCGTTCTTACTTGATTTCATAATTTATCTATTTTATATTTTTAGGTGTAATTTTTTTGATAATGTAGGGGCGGCACAGTTTTTCTCCGCCCCGGGCGCCACTAACCCACGCTACGCCGCTGGTACCAGGGTTTTGCCCCTAGTAAAAAAGGTCAAAAATGGCTGATATAAAATCAAGAAAAAAGAGTAAAAGTAAAACAGATAATTTGAGCACAAATAAAAAGGATGAAACTGAAAAGAAGGGTCATATAGAAATGTAAGTATCATCACTACATAATATATTCTTATATTGATACTGAGCCTTAAAAGGGAACTACTACTCAGCTCACCAAGAAATTGATTCATTAAAATTCTCTTACATTCAAAATTGAAGTTTAACACATAATTTTGGGTAGAAAAATGAAAATAGCAACTGCCCAAGTAACATTTTAGGTTCTGAAAAGGTATTAAATAGGTTCTAAAACCAATTTATGAACGCGCGAGGTTCTGCACGACTAGTCTCAATAACGTTATAATAACCTCTTATTAAATTCCTGTAGACCAAAAGGGCCCAGCCTACAGAACCGCCGCATTACCTCTTGATGGCCAGTCTTAAAATCCATAAGGCATGTTTCAAAACCTTTTTAAAACTTTGTAGTCTCCGAAAAATCTAAAAATTGCCATGTTAAGTCTTAAAGGTATATTTCAAAACCTAAACAATGCCTTTTCAAAACCTTGTAGCCTCTGCTAAGACCAAAAACAGTATGCAATTAAGTCTTCAATTGGTCCGGATTTAGCATAAAAAAATGCTAGTTGGGCCGATTTAAGTTTTAAGAAATTCTAATCTAGGCCTATTAAGATTAAATAAAGAATTAATAGTTTTATTTTAGTTTTGCAAATGGCTTAACTTATTTCAATAAACTATTTAGTCAAAATGGCGACTTTAGTTTCGTATTAATGAATATATTATTTTAACTCTTGTTTCTGCTGGTGGTATTTATGATTTTTATTGGGACTATTAGTTTATCGATGAAATAGACTATAATACCTCTATATAATTCACGGGCCCTCTGAAAATCATTATTTAAATAATGAAGGTATATAAAATTATTTAAAAAAAAAATCTAAATTATTCCGAACAATGTAAAAATATTCTACAGTATTGAACTACTAATGGCAAAACTTAGTAGGAGGTTAGGAGTTATTGAGAAAGTATAATAAAAGCAAAAAGGAAATATAATAAAAACATGGCTGATTTTGTACTAAAACCTGTCAGTTTAGAGAATAACCAAGTCAGGGCCAATAAGCCCTGTGCCAAGTCCTTTTGCACTTAAAATATCTCAAATAGACTTTAAATATTCTAAACTAGGACCATATGGTATGTTAAAGGGCCAAATCAAGTCATAATGGTATTCGATAGGCTTTCTTAGTTTTAATATATTCTAATAGGTACTGTGACGAGACTAATTTATCTACGATAAGCTAAATTAGTTTAATACAAAACCTCCTGAGGCCCATTTTAATGAATATTCAATGTGGTTAAAATTTCTGTCATTATACAGTTGTTCTAAATTGTCTGATTTATTTAAAGAGATGTCTTAACCTATTATGCCATTAATTTATTGCGTTTTAAAATCGGTTAATAATTATAAAACAGCTAAAATAAGAGAGAAACCTATATTATTCTTATTTTATTGGAGCACAGCATGTGAATCTGTCTGATTGTAAGCAGATCTACAAAGTCCATGAATGGGGTCGATCAATACATTGTTGTTTAACAATATTGATTGCTCCCACTATACTGCCTAAATGATGCGGTTATGAAATGGGCGACGACAAAGACGAATTTGAATATCCTCGCTGCTCTATCGTTAGCCCGCCAAATAGACCGCCCGTTTCGTAACCGCACCCTGAAAGATGACTGTGGTAGTCATCTTTCAGGGTGCGGTTACGAAACGGGACTTGACAAGAAATCGATGCAGAAGTCTTCTGAATACCGGTGAACCCACAGACATAACCAAATATGACCAGGTCACTTTACGGTTTTTACATCTGTGTGGGAGGCCGTGGTAACGAGACCGGGCGGTTGGGCTATCGAAGTTATAAAGGCCTTCCTCCCACCTTAAAATATATAACCTCTGATAGTGGTTTTTTATGGTCATACCATCGGCTACGACGACGTGTGATGGGAACCCCTCCGCTGGGTACACAGCGTATGTTAAAGTAATTGTAATGATTAAAGTTAAAAATGGCGTTGACGGTACCAGCTGTCATTCAACTTTCAAAATAAAACTGGTACATTCGCTAATTTTTACGGACACTTTGGTGCAACTGGAGCTTAGAAAAAGAACTAAGTTAAAATTACGAGTACCTACTTATACTGACCGTTAGTTTTAAACTAACGGTCAATATAAGTAGGTAAGTAAGTACTTTAACTAAGAAAACCGGTATTAATTGACAAAATCAAATATTAAACTTGAAATAAATCAGAACATTTCCTATGTTAGTGGAATTAAATATTGATGAGGATATTAAGTAGCTTACCTTTTCTTTTGTGATTCTCTCCGCATGGTTTTTCACTTTTCGTTTAAACTGTCCACTTTTAAATAATTTATAAAAGAACATCCTGAAAATACCAATAAGACTTAATAAATACTACAAAGCGGTTCGTTAAACTATATGGGCTAGAAACTATCCTGCTGATTACCTAAAGGTATACAGAAATTCCAAACAGTCTTATTTTATCCACCAAAGTCTGGATTTGGTTGCCGAGAAAACCAAAAGGTATTGCTTTGGTTTTGAGTTATTCTAAATGAACTCGGCGATCTGTGGTTCTGAATAAGCCCCAGTTAGGTTGCGTACAAGAACAACTAGTTTTACTGGAGTTAATAAAGTCCAAAATATAACCTAAAGAGAACCATTTTAAAACTTACAAGCCTTAAAACCAATTGCTCAGATTTGCAAGCAAGTATAACGTTATAATAACCTCCTGTAAAAATCCAATTTTTTTTTTTAACAACCTAAAGGTTCTAAGACCTCATAGCATCCAAAACTACTAAAATATAACCTGAGGTATAATCTAAAACCATTATAATACCATTCTAAGGCCAAGAGGACTTTTTCAATACCTAAGTATCCAAAAAATGTTACTTGGGTGGTGATCCTCTGAGCAAGGAGTACCTGGTTCAGAGGATCAGTATTGCTACCCAACGGGGTAACGCCGCTTGTGTCCTTGGTACCCTACGCCCATTGTCTCATTTAATTTTTTTTTTATATAGGTAATTTTTTTTTTTATAGGTGGGTATATTTTATTATATTTTTGTTTACTTTATTTTTCATTTATATTTTTTGTAGAGTAGGTAAATAAATTTATTATAGTTACACATCTTATCTTATTGGTTTTGGGGTTGACATCAGTCACGAACACTTCGCCAATCCCAAAGGATCTTTTGTGTGTTCCCCATTCCTATTAACCACAAACCTCAGTATCGTCCCCAAATATGTTGTTGACGTATTTAAGGACATCACTAAGGTCGGTTAGCCTGTAGCTTTCTGGATCAGGATAAGCCTGTCCTAGGTATTTGATTCTTTGGATGGCCCTAGCGTCACAGTCGCTTAGTAGGTGCCGCATGGACTCGGGCTTCTTACCACAGAATCTGCATGTGGGATCATCTCTTACTCCTATAGTTTATTGGTTGTGTCCTGAGAACACTCCCACCAGTAGCCTTATTTGACTTCTGTTGAATTTCCATATTTTATCCAGGCCTATTGCCTTCATACCAATGAATTCCTTGGAATGTATTAGGCCTTGCTGCGTTAACCACCATCTCGTGTGTTTGTCCTCAGCAAACTTCTTTAATACACATAATTACACATCTTATTTTTATTTCTTTCAGACATAAAACTTCCCCAAATCAGCAAAAAATTTTAGTGAGAACTGTTGTAATATGTTCTCTAACAATAATCGTATATGTTATGTCTGGAAACAAAGAGCACAAACTTATAACATTTGCAAAACAGTCTGAACATGTTGGAGAAAAAGGAAAGTTAGTTCATTGTGCAGATGATTACTTGAAAGAAATAAATAATTATAAAGGCTGCTTTCCGAAGCATTGTGGCAGATTTGTTAGTGACCAAGCCATCTCACAAACAGAGTCACAAGCTTTACTTATCTTAGCCATAAAAGGTTTAAATCTTGGAGGCTCAGCTGGAGGAGCATCTATCTTGGACATGCACAGCGGTGCTTTATCTAAAGGAAGACAATTTATTAATATTTATAAAATGGAACAAGCTAAGGGCTTATTTACTGAACAGGAATTTATATTGTACAGAGTAAGTACATACTTTTATGTTACAACTTGACTAAAAAGTGCTCCTTTTTGAGTCTAGAAGCAAATACATGTGATTTTTTATTAAATAATATTGTCAAGGTCAGGAAAGATTACAATTAGATTGAAATAATTTAAATTAATGATCAAAAATTTCTCTTTCATCTTCTCGCGAAATGAGTAATGAATGTTAACCAATTTTTATTATTGTTACTTTATTTAAAAGCTTGGGTCATCAGATTGGTTGCATATTAAGTTGGTTAAGACTGAAAGAAGGGTTTCGGAACTGAATAGTTGAAAAACTTTATATTAATTATTTAATTAAAAAACCTAATATAAAGTTTGTTTTCATATAATGTAATTATTTTTAATGACATTTTATGTCAAAGTAGTGAAAGAACTCTGGGACGGCTAACAGCATAAGTATTGTATGGTGGCAAAAACTTAGGATTTACCTAAGTAGCAGTCTTGGTGGAAGCGATTGTTTCGGACTTCATCAGAGCTGAAGGCTGGCCGTCGTCTAGTCCCGATCTTTATCCGCTGGATTATGTTTTATGGTCAGTTTTAGAGAGTATGGCTTGCTCTAAACGCCATGATAATTTGGGAGTCCCTAAAACAACCCATATGATTGGCAGTGAAGAATTTTCCCATGGAAAGAGTGTGTGCTTCTATTGATAACTGTCCTCAACGTTTAAAGGACTGTATCAGCCAATGGAGACCACTTCGAATAAGCTTTTTATATTTGAAAAAGGTGGTCAAAGCAGTAAGGGAAAGAATTCGAATAAATCCTGTCCGAAAGAAAAAAATATTACTTAGGTTACGGCACCAACTTAAGTGCTCAGGATATTGGTGTATATATTAAACAAAGTGAAGTATTTATTTTTAATTAATCGTATGTAGGTATTTATTTTCCTATTTACCCTAAATTTTAGGTATATTTTATATATTACCACTACCTGTTTTGACAGTTTTTGTAGATAGCGACTAAACGCCACCTACTGAATTAAATAATAACTACTGGAAAACTCCTCATAGAGATGTGTTCACATATTCTCTTCAATATATTGTTAGGCTACTTCAAGGCTGTTGCCTTTTACCAGTAACTTTCAACATTATTATCAACATCGTAGGTAATTTACAAACTTAATATACCAACGTAGTGAAATAGATGGGTTAATATGCCTATCTAAACACCCGCCGCGTCGAGCTGACTACTTGTTCTCTTGACTCGCTGAGAATACCTTTGGTTACGTACGACGAAGTGGAAATAAACCACACCCCTGGGTACACTAAGGCCGTCCAGGTGGTCTCGGGCACCTTAAAGGCATCCGTGTTGGTACATAAGTATATTCGGAGATATATGCTAAGATGAGCATTTGCGAATCAGCTAGCACTGCTAACACGTATTCCAAAATATTGCCTGAACCTGCTGTTTTAGTAGACGAGTTGTGTATGGTTGAAAGGCATGAGAACAAAACCATCAAAATACAATTATCTGTGTGAAGGCATATGAAATACTAAGTTTACGTTACACAACGTAGGAGGTTCATTAAGGCAGAAAATAGGTTCAGCCATGTGTTTCAAATTCTTTCAAAGATTGATTTCAAAGAAATAACACCCCCTTAGAGTTATTTGTAGAATGTTTTATTAATGATATTAGACCAACAGCCAATTAGTAACGTCATAAAGCTTGGATCTATGACAGATACTTAACTTCATCTAACGTGGCATTTTCTTGTACACGACTTCAACACAACTTTTTTTGTTAAATTATGATGCAACCGTCAGTCTTGTACAAACTCTCGTAATAATATAATTGTATCTCTCCCAATATCTCCCTTGCAGCAAGAACTGAGACTCGTTCCAGAAGTAGCTATCAGCAAATGGATAGTAGAAAGAACCTATAAGAAATCTTATCCAACAAATCCTGCAACTGACCCTAGATTGACTGCAGGCCACCAGTTTCTGTTTACTGACAAGTGCAGAATATGCCTGTGTCGCAACGACAGGTAAGGCCGGGCCTAAATGTGTTTGAGGAAATGATTTTCCCTATGCTGTTTTTGAAATGATTATCTCTGGACGGAAAAACTGTGCTCGTTTTCATGCCTGAGAAAGGCCTAGGGAACGGGCTGATAGCAGACCAGTACATCGCCGATATTCTCCAGGATCATGTTGTTCCCTACGAGTTTGTCGGCGGAGACTTCAACACGGTAACCGACATCTGGTTACCATTAGCGTTACCATGTGGGAACGCTAATACACACGTTGTGTATGACCTTGGCAGTTTCTTGAGAAACTTAAATAGGTACTATAGACCCCGCTGGACCCCTCCCCTCTATTTATTATGTTTTTTCAACATATTGTGTTTAATTACAGCCTCCGTAGACTAGTGGTTGCGCCTTTGGCGTTGTATCCGGAGGTCGTGGGTTCGATTCCCACCCATGGCAAAAAAAAAAAAAAAGTACGTTTTTTCTGTACAGTTTGTCATGGTCTGGGTGTTTATAAAATATTATATGTATTATATCGTTGCTTCTGGTACACATAGTACAAGCCTAGAGCTTAGTTTGTGACCAGAGCAATTTGTGTAAATTGTCCTACATATTATTATTATTAATTTATATAATAACTAATTACAACACCCATTCCGAAATTCTTATGTTTCCTTTCACACTTATGTTCAGACATTATTCATTAATCACATATTATTGAATGGATATTGATAATAATGGTATATAGATAAATTAATACATACTATCTCTGTGAACCGTTTTTATACAACGGGGCTATTTCATCATAAACACCACAACAAGCTCGCCACTTGTTAGGTGTTGCCTCCGAATACCATCGGCAAAATGAGGACGGTTTAAAACCGTCCACTGGGTACCCTGAGGCTGTTTAAACGGTGTTCGGGAGCGAAACAGGCACCTGTGATGGTAGGTATATTTTTTATCACTGTGGAAATTGGCTGGTTTCCATTAGAAAATGATTTTTACAAAATTGTTATAACTATGATCAATAAAATGTTTAAGGTTCTTAGGTGCATTCCATACCGCAAATAAAATTACATAATGTATATGAATATATATTTTTAATTTTTTTTTATTTGGACATAATAAAAATAACAATATGATATATGGTTTTACCAAGTAACCAATGGTTACTTAAATCAGTACTCGTATAAAACATAAATATGCTACTCTGCCTTGTGATGAATAATATTTTTTTTAATTTACATTTTACAGCCAGATTCCAATAAACGTTACATTTCTGGAATCCTAGTAAATGTGGGGTTTAGATTTTTTTTTTCCATGAAGCTAAAAAACGCGAGCGGCGCGCGAACTAATGCTATAGAGGCAAGTTTGATATCGTTATCGATTAATTTAAGGATAAATAATTCATTTCTATAACAAAAATAATACTCGCCCATAGAAAAAAACTAAATTATTGAACTTGCCACTATAGCATTAGTTTTAGCATAATAGTGGTTAGTCACAGTGGAGCGCGGCGGAGTTAAACCTTCGACCGCGTCTGGCACTCCGGCCTCCTATACAAACTCCTCGACTCGCCTGTGCCACCCATGGCCACGCGGTTGCTCGCCTCGTTCTTGAGCAACTGCCACTTCCACGTGAAGGGAAAAGCTTCTGAGGAGCATCCCATCTATGTGGGAGACCCACAAGGAAGTTGCTTAACTCCCGCGCTGTACGCATTATTTGCCAATGACATCCCAACTCTCTAGATTCCTATAAATGAGTTAAGCTAACGTTACTATTAAAAACACATGCGAAATAGCGGGCACGTCCCCGGGGAGATTATGTCGTAATCGCCACGTAAGTTCAAGGATCACAGACCTGCGAAATAAAACTAGAAAAATAAATAAATGCGCAGTCTTGATCTCATAAATAGATCACAAAACTGTAAAAAAAAAGTGCACGAATGCATCGCAGCAAGTTGCGTGTTGAATGGTTGAGTTGCGTCTAATAACTAAACAAATTTTAAAGAAGGAATTGCAAATAATGATGAACTTTGACGAAAACGCAAAGAGCCGTTGTCAGCAGTACAATGTTGCCAAAAAACTTTAACGCTTCGTTTAAATCACTTATACAAAATTACTTTTGACAAAAAGTACGTTGTCGCGGAGTATAAGTTTACGGGTACGGGTTTGTTAATTCGTTAATGTACCTTTGTGTAAACGTCCTATGTCGCAGTGACTAAAACAAAATAAAACTTGACGATACGTACACGTAACCTAGACGCAAAGACAATAAAAATTTTGACAATATAAACTACGCTGCTGACTCTGCTGAGTTAAAGTTTATCTAAACGCATCGTTTAAAAGCTACGTCAGAATGACAAAAAATATTCGACAAAACTATTTCGCACCTTTGTCGACCGTTTTTTTTTTTTAATGTACGTGCTTCTATTGATAACTTGCCTCAACGTTTAAAGGACTGTATTGCAGCCAATGGAGGCCACTTCGAATAAGCTTTATATATATATATTTTTTAATTTATTAAACTGTATTAGAAATCAGCCCCAGGGGCACTGTCTATTCTAATAGACAGTGCCCCTGGAGCTGATGTCTAATACCTACATAATATATAAACATCAGCCCCAACCAAATTACAATGAATGTGGAATATATTAATCTTATAACATATAACAAAAATATTATAATTTTACTAAAGAATTTAACATAAACAAATTATTGTTTTCAAAATTAAATGGTATCTTAATATAAAAAAGCAAATATAAAGTAAAATTATTCAAGTAGTAGGTACCATTGAAGTGGCTACATTGAGAATAAATGGATATCCTAAAGTATATCTTATTGACTCAATGCGTCCTATTTACAATTTACCAAACGTATTATTTACAAAATTATAAATTAAAGTATAAAATAATTCATGCTTTAGTAAAGATTGAAGGGTATTCGGAAATTTTAAGTTATTATATAGTATTTTGTCATTACATTTAGCAACAAAAAGGGGTCTTTCAATAGAAAATTTGGACAAACAAAAAATAAATGGTCTAAATCAC
Organism: Monopis laevigella; assembly: GCA_947458855.1. Lineage (NCBI taxonomy): Eukaryota > Metazoa > Arthropoda > Insecta > Lepidoptera > Tineidae > Monopis > Monopis laevigella. Next base: position 17,382,955 of record OX381593.1, read on the forward strand.
AGTATTTACAGTTACAATATTTACAAAAGCTGTTTTCATTTAAATTTAATCTATGTAGATGAGTTGGAAAACGACAATGTCCATTTCGAAGTCTGCATATTGTTGTATAAAAATCTCTGCCTAAATAATATTTTGAAAATTGGATCCAAGCTTTAGTAATAGGAATAGGTTAAATTTCTTCTATATAAGACTAACACACTGTAAAAGTAATAAATATTATTTGCAATATTATTATAAAAAAATAATCCTTATATCAAAAAACAATTCTTGGTCACGCCGCCGTTACTTGAAAATGACTTTTAATCAATTTCATTGTTTTCTAATACTTTATAGAAAGTTCTTACGGATGAAAAATTAATAAAATTGCGCAGAAATTTTCAGAACAACTACCTATTTAAACTTTTATTTTTGGACCTATTTGGCTATTTTTTTTTTACTAAGTTTGTAATTATCAAGACATGGTTTTTAAGAAAGAAAATATTTAAAAAATCGTACGGGAAGTAAAATATAGTGAGTGAGACAGAAGACAGTAGCGAGATCTAAAATATTGACAGATTTTATTGAATCAGGCGATATTTTGCGGAAGTTCATTATTGTAAAATTAAAGTATTATTTCAATTATTCCACTTATGGTATTTGTACACACACATAACTAGTACACCAACATCATAAGTGGAAAGAAATATTGCCAACAAACAACACTTTCGTCGACCCGTGTTTCACCTCTCAACGAGACATCTTCAGACGAAACATCTTATTGTACCAATTATGATACAATTGGACGGATAGGGATAATTGCAAAGTAATATTATAGTTTTACAAATATTCACAGATTGAGGTTCAGTTTCTTCATTGTCTTAGCTGGTTAGGTACTGATTGATCGATTCAATTATATGTCCAAAAAACCCGATTTTGTTGTTTTATGAAAAAAGCAGTAAAAATTACATGGTCATACTATAATATAAAGGGAAGATTTGGTCTTACCCGCGCGAAACTTTATTGAAGTTTTCAGTTAAAATAAGAGTGTAATACTAATATCCTATGTTTAATTTCAGGTTGTAAAAGAAAAAATAAAATACACAATAGCTCATTATTTTGATGTATCTCCTGACAAAATATATCTCACATCACCCACATTCTTCTCCAGGCTGACTGCGGACCAGCCCGCTACTGTACACGATGAATACTGGCACCCTCATGTAGATAAGGTGACTTTTTTATTCAATATGTAACATGACCTTTATCACTATATGCAGTCGCGATGTCTGTCTGTTAGATTGCGCTACTACCTGAAAGTATTAATTAATGGATAGACTGATTTATCAGAGAAGATTTGTATTGTATTAATATATACAATGCAAACATTTACAAATATTCTACTTATATTGTATGTTTGTATTGTATATATTACAATACAAACATATAGAATATTATTTTTTGGTGGTTTAGTTTTTGTCCGGCAAATCGGAAAATTAATTCAATACTTTGTCCTCCACTTATGCTGCCTACACCGCTCCATAACAATATAAGTAAATTAACACGATGGGATAAAAATAATACAATGTTGGCTTTAAGACTATATACAATCTTATTATAGAAGACTCTTAATGCAAATTCATCTTTGTCGCGCCCATTTCGTAGCCGCATCATTTGGACGACATAGTGGGAGCCATAGAGTTATTATTACTTACGTATGGTGCACCGTACGTAAGTAATAATCCCACCGCGGTGGCATCAATATTGTTTGTTTATCGATTTAGTAGGTATATTTACCATCAGATGGATACAAAGTCCCATGTCATGTACCAGCAAATATTTATAAAAATTTGTTTGTTTCAGGAAACTTACAAATCATTCCATTATACAAGTTTGCTATATTTGAATGATTACGGTAGAGATTTTGAAGGGGGAAGATTTGTTTTCATGGACAACAAGGTGAACACAACAGTGGAGCCGCGAAAGGGTCGCTTAAGTGTGTTTACAAGTGGATCAGAAAATACACATTTTGTCGAAAAGGTGACTAATGGAGTACGCTTTGCTATAACCATATCATTCACGTGCGACCAACTGTTTAGTATTCAGGACCCTGATGTTACAAAATACAACTAATTAATTTGAAAATAATTATATAATGAATAGTGAAATTAATTATTGTTGTTTTTATTACCTCGTTACCGAATGCGATTATTGTCTGCAAAAAAGAACAAAATGGGGCTGTAGGCATGTTTCCAGCATGCTGTCAATTTCCATATAAATATAATCACGTTCGTCTAGAAATAACTCGACCGATTTGAATATTATTTTGTTTTGTTCGCCTCTACTATGGTTGTTTTGTTTGCCTCTACTATGGTTGTTTTGTTCGCCTCTACTATGGTTGTTTTGTTCGCCTCTACTATGGTTGTTTTGTTCGCCTCTACTATGGTTGTTTTGTTCGCCTCTACTATGGTTGTTTTGTTCGCCTCTACTATGGTTGTTTTGTTCGCCTCTACTATGGTTGTTTTGTTCGCCTCTACTATGGTGTTTTAAAGAGAAAAAAATCCCCACATCAACCGCAAACCGAACAACTTCACTGCAATGAAAAATAAAATGATAAGTGGTACTCGAACCCGCGATCTTCGCTATGACGGCAAAGTATTCAACCTCTGAGCCAACCAATATCATCCCTCAATTAACGAAATTTGTCGCGAAATATGTGATCCGTGATGGTACGTACATCAAATACGTCAAAGGTATAAAAAGGAATGCCGACATGACCGTATGTAAGCATACGGTATAGTCTTGCCAATATCAAGTGAAGAGGAAAAAGTATCTACAGTAAAATGGGTACCGCCATTTTCTGAAGATGATGTGGGATTATTTGAGATAACACAAACACCGAGATCACTGCGTAAATGCGACACTTATCACACTTAATAATACTATACGAATGCTTATTCTATAAAATTAGTACACTTGCACAATAATATTCAAAATTTAATATGATACCTGTAGTAGAAACACGCGTCTACAGTCTTCGGGCTACCCTCAAAGAATCTACCCTCACTTGACGTTGGCAAAAGCGCACGTGTAGAGGCCACATATTTTGTTAATAATAAACATTTTAGTCTGTGGAAGTGTGAAAGAAAATAAAGAATATAAGAGGATACCGGCATTTACGATTAACTTCATAGATTATATAGTAATATGTACTACGTACAGACAGGTGTTCCACTCCGCGCTTTAGGTATGAAGCTACAAATAATTTTTGAGGTGCACCGGCCGAGTCGCACGTTTGTATGATACTCACTAACGCGCACTTATATCACTCCACACAATCTACCTATACTACTTGTACCTACTATTATTTCTTTTGTGCCTATACACCGAAAATCAATATTTAGTTGCATAGACAATGTACCTTATGGCTTCCGTATCTTCTTAGGTTAAAATACCTATGCAGCAGACATCCTAATTTTTTTTTTATGATCTACGTACATATTACTAAGTACCTAACCTAGGTTTTGTTCAAAAGAAGACAACCCTAACGTCGCGACGTTAGGGTTTCTGACGACGCGTGGTCAGAAAAGTAAGGAATGAGTTTTCTTTTTGCCGGTTCAAAAATATTCCACTAGATGGCAGCAGGAGAGATATCCACAAAAACTGTCAAAAAGGCGGTATCTATACTTGAGTAGTCTATATTTCTATATAGACTACTCAAATATAGACTCTAAATTCTCTATGAATTAAAACTAAATTTTGGTATTGCAAGACGTGTTATATTTTTACCTTATTTTGTCACTTTTAAATGTATCTACTTACTCGTTATTCTTGCTCTCTATAATCTTTAGTAAATACCCTGTCAAGAAAAACTTCGTAAAAAAGACTATGGTACCATAGAAATTCAAATTTAATTATAATTTAGTTACCAATCCCAGGACTAAAATTGCAAATTCAAAATGGCCTAGATAAAATCTGATTTTCATCAATGAAATACGTACTCAATTAAACTTCACTTCAAAGAAAAATATTTAAGGGAAAATTAAGTAGGTACAGTTGAATAAAAAATAATTCATAATTCGTTTTTAATTTAATTGTAATCTTAAGAATGCGTTAGGCTTAGCAGTATATGAGGATACTATCTGTGCTCGCGATTTTGTCCGCGTGGAATAGTTATTTTTTTATCATATAAACTTTCATCCCCTATTTTATCCCCTTGGGGGTAGAATTTATCAAAATCCTTTCTTAGCGGATGCCTACGTCATAACATCTACCTGGGCCGTGTTCGGAAACTTAACACTGGGTAGTGTAACAGAGTGCGATAAAAATATTGAAAAATGCTTAGAGAAGAAGAGATGCATATAGTGTAGTGACATTACCCAGTGTTAAAGTGTTAGTTTCCGAACACGGCCCTGCATGACAAATATCAGCCCGATCCGTCCAGTGGTTTGGGCTGTGCGTTGATAGATCACTATGTCAGTCAGTCACCTTTGAGAATATATTTAGAATTAGCCCGCACTCCGTATTTTATACACTTTCGTGTTTCCATTATTATTACACAGAAACCAAATCAATATCACAAATTTCAAACAAGATCTCTTAACAACAAACACACAAGTACGTAAACACCCAACAAACTTATTTAATAGGTATAGAAAATTCTTATTATTGATAATTTCAAATGCAAACAAATTTGCAAAAATTTACAAACATCACAAAAACCCCGCCACCGCGCACGATATATATATTTAAATATTTAAGAGCGATTCGACATCTGCCTATTCAAGCCTAACAGTACTCTATTACTAGTATAACAAAGTACTCATTAGTACTCTATTTTATCTGTGAGCCTAACTATTTTAAACTATTTTAACCCGTTTAAAATAAAACTCTCAATATATTAGTACTAGCCAAGGAACATAATACTCTCTACGAGAGGTACTAGCTGTCACGGCCGTGTTCGCACTTCGCTATGCACGCACGTTTCCGAGTTTTGGCGCCAACCCGCCCCCCTAGCCAAGAGCATCGGCCCCCCTAGCCAAGAGCATGAGCGCTAAAAGCGCGCACGAAAGTTTTGTATGAAGATGACATTTGGTGATGACGTCACGTTCGTTAAATGCGTTGACAGAACAAATTGCCAGCCAAGAACACGGACGGTGAGCGTTGGGCATTCGTTTTCGTTAAAGCGCTCGCGAGAGGCCAATTTCCCCATACATTTTGACAGAAACCGCTACATACTCGGAGGGAATTGCCAGCCAAGAACACATTTTTGTTCGTTTTTTGCGAATGCTAGACGCTAAATTCGACTGTATACGGGCGGGTGGTCGGGGTCTCCCTTTCGAGCTATATTCTATCAAAACGACGCCATTGTTTTGATTTAAATTAACTTAATGTATTGTTTTTTTTTTGTTTTAGAAGTTTTTTATTGCGTTGTGTAAATTAAAATGCATAAATAAAATTTATTAGTAAGTGCAAATAACGAGTGGCGTCTTCCACGACGCCAAATATAGATTAGAGCAACGAAAAGTTCTCTCTATTTCATACTTACAAAGCATCTCAAAACACAGAGTGTGATCAAACTAAATATTCAAGAATCATAAGGACTAATATAACAATTTTAAAACTATACCTACAGCAAAAGTACGACTAGAAAAAATTGGAGAAGAATTACGAATAAAAGAAGTCCGACTCCTTGTCGGACTCCTTTTATACTCTTGGCTGTATTGGAGAAAATTTTTCGTCAATTACATTGATTGGAATTATTTGGAATAGCTATGAGCTTAACATAAATGGAAGTAAAATATCTCAACTGAGATTTGCGGATGACCTAGTTCCAGTTAATATGCAAACAACTAGCAAGAGAAGTGGAAAAGCGGGGCTTAAAAGAACCATGTGTGAAAGCCAAACCTTTGACAAACAGACATAAACAAACCCTGAAAGTAAATTATCAAGAAATTAAATAAGTACTTTTATTTAGGTCAAACAATTGCTCCAAAACTTTAAATGGAGAAAGAAATACATAGAATAGTGTGTATGTTCTCAGGCCTCTGAAAGAAGTATAAAAAAATCAAGACTCCCAATGCTGAGTAGTTGGAGACCGCTGCCAATGGTATTTGCTGGAGGAGGCCTATGTCCGAGGACAACCTGAACAAATATCTGATCTTGATTGATAATATTGGATAGAAGTGTTACAACATTAAATCAAACAAACCAATATTAGGCAGAAAGTTAAGAAAACATGTATAAATTCTTGTAAAATATCAACAAATAAAGTTTATTTTTATTTATTTCTTTATTTTTAATAAAAAGTTCACATTTTCAAAGAAATTGGGGATACCAGGGAGAGTTTAGGTAACATTTTAGGCTTAACAAAGGATTTTTCAGGGCCTTTGTGAAGACCTAGAATGTTTCACAAGCCGCACAAACTTATGGTATAATATATATTGCTATATTCTTCTTTAATCCTATAATTGTATTTAGTGCCCTAAAAGAATATGATTTTCCTTGACCATTACTAATAAAGTTACAACTTTTGGTATTTCAGGGACTGATGATGGTCTATGTGGTTGTACAGAATGACTTTTCACCTTGAGTTTCAAATTTAAAAGAATCCTTTTATACAGGTATATTATTATTAAAAAAAAAATACTAGCCTTAGTAATAATAATACAATTTATACTCTGCAATTTACAGCTACATTAGATATTTACAATATTAGGTATTTTATTATATACACTATATGACCCATACATGCACACACATCCACACAAATATTCACTTAACGCTGTAATATATATGTATAATATTGTTAAGTTAAAACTACTTGTACTATTATATAAATGGTACTAAGTAGGGTATGTGTAGTATGTACTATTAGACCTATATTGTTTATACAAGCTCTTTTATTTAGAGGAATTTTAATTCCCATGCAAGCACTATAAATAGTAAGGACGTTACCTAGAGTAACTTTTCATTATTTTATATGAATACTATTAGGGAATTACATGTATCTAATGTGGGCATTTGTAGATATACTTACCATAATGATAAGCTTATCATTTGTAGATATACTTACCATAATGGTAAGCATATTTACAAATCTTAATATTAAACACACTGGTATTCGTAAAAAAAACTTTTTGAGTCCTTGAAGAACACTTGTATATAGTAGGTTATGTCTCTTTTTTTACCAAACAAAAATAAATAAGTAAAAAAGAAACAAAACTTATTTTAACTAAAGTGTTCTTCAAGGACTTTGTTAATTTTTTATCATTAAGACCGTTATTAATAAAAAATACCCATTTAAATGATATACTTGTATCATTAAGAAATATTAATAATGATACCAGCATTTCTTATTCAATACTCTATGTTTAAATGGGTCCATCCGACAGATCTAGATACTTTTAAACTTATCCACCTATATGTCTCTTGATTCTGTTAATGTATATTTGATTAAATATTTCTCAGAATATTGATATCTTAAAATTGGATAATATTCACAATAAAACATAAACAAATTAAAAGTAAATATTTATTTAATAATTTTTTTTGGCAAAACTTTGAGCACCATAGTTTGTGACCTCTCTTGATGGGGAAGGGGGTAGCTGTCCTTGAAACTCTGCAAAGAATAAATACATGAAGTAAAGAAAATACAAAATTGTACTTAGTTTAATAAAAAAATAAAAAGACCATTTTTTTTTTTAATAACAAAAATCACAATTGCAACATAACTGGGTTGGAGTCAGGTTTTACTATCTGTGTCAGTTGTCTCCACGCCTCCAAATATAGTAGGAGAGTGAATAACTTTAATTTAAAATAAGTAAGCGGACAATTTGTAATTTATTTTTCTTAACTCACCTATAGTGTAACATCATATTGGTTATTTTGCTGCACAAGGCATTACAATTTGGGAAGACTCTTCAGAATCATAGTGCAGAACTCTGTCTATTCCAAGGTATTTTAATGACCCCCTTGAGATAACCATTAGCCTGCTTCACACATATCCTGACTTGGCAGTGTATTCGTCCGCTGAGGTATTAATTAGGTACGGCATCCATGACAGGGGTAATCAATCATGGTTCCAATGCATATCCGAAATCACCTGAAATAACATTTATTTGTATGAGAAACAAAGGTAAATAGATGGGTGTTGTAAACACAAAGGTCCGTTTTGTTTCGCCTATTCGGCATACAGATGTTTTAACAACGTGTCTAATCAATTATTAAATATATAACCTTAGAAGCACTTATTTATTTTGATTCTAACCTATTCAAAAAGTAATTTCCAATCCGAGAACGATATAACTGCGACATTTCTTCCTTGATCACAGAGTTTAAAAAAATAAATTGGTCGTGGGCCACCCCGGATGCCTCGAATTATATTTAGAATTCTTCAGTTTATATTTACAACTTAAAAGTGACCATATTAATAATGCCGAAGAGTTTGTCTGCAATGTTTCTATTTTCTATTAGGTTTGTTTGTAATCAAATGTAAAGAGCATTGGCCCGTAAAATAAAACGAGATATCACATAGTTACACCAATAGGATTTATTTTTTATCATCTCTCTCTCTTTAACACTAAAATAACGAATGTCGTTCCGATTAGGCATGTAAGTTAAAATAAGCATTAATATACAAAGGTGTAAAAACTGTACAATAAATTTTACACCATTAATATGATAAAAAATGTATATTGCTTTTAATTTATATTCTCAATTCATTCGTAATATAATTATTATGTGGCATAAAACATCATACTCAAAGTTACTCGCGGGTTTTGAATATAATATCGGAACGTCAATAATCGGGCCGAGCGGTCGCCCTCCCGCGTTCAACAGAATGAAAGTTAACGTCAAAAATTGTTCATGGCTACCGATTTCTGTCGATCACTGTCCGTTCTGCGACGCTTGGGCGCAAAAAGCGCCGATGCTCTTGGCTAGGGGGGCCGCTCTTTTTGCGCCCAAGCGTCGCAGAACGGACAATGATCGACAGAAATCGGTAGCCATGAACAATTTTTGACGTTAACTTTCATTCCTACTATATACAAGTGTTCTTCAAGGACTCAAAAAGTTTTTTTTATGAATACCAGTGTGTTTAATATTAAGATTTGTAGATATGCTTACCATTATGGTAAGTATATCTACAAATGATAAGCTTACCATTATGGTAAATATATCTACAAATGCCCACATTAGATACATGTAATTCCCTAATAGTATTCATATAAAATAATGAAACGTTAATATAGGTCTAATAGTACATACTACATATACCCTACTTAGTACCATTTATATAATAGTACTAAGTAGTTTTTACTTAACAATATTATACATATATATTACAGCTTTAAGTGAATATTTGTGTGGATGTGTGTGCATGTATGGGTCATATAGTGTATATAATAAAATACCTAATATTGTAAATATCTAATGTGGCTGAGTATAAATTGTATTATTATTACTAAGGCTAGGATTTTTTTTTTTTTAATAATAATATACCAGTATAAAAGGATTCTTTTAAATTTGAAACTCAAGGTGAAAAGTCATTCTGTACAACCACAAAGACCATCATCAGTCCCTGAAATACCAAAAGTTGTAACTTTATTAGTAATGGTCAAGGAAAATCATATTCTTTTAGGGCACTATATACAATTATATTATTAAAGAAGAATATAGCAATATATATTAAACCATAAGTTTGTGCGGCTTGTGAAACATTCTAGGTCTTCACAAAGGCTCTGAAAAATCCTTTGTTAAGCCTAAAATGTTACCTAAACTCTCCCTGGTATCCCCAATTTCTTTGAAAATGTGAACTTTTCATTAAAAATAAAGAAAAAAATAAACTTTATTTGTTGATATTTTACAAGAATTTATACATGTTTTCTTAACTTTTTCCCTAATATTGGTTTGTTTGATTTAATGTTGTAACACTTCTATCCAATAATAATCAAGATCAGATATTTGTTCAGGTTGTCCTCGGACATAGCTCTCCTCCAGCAAATACCATTGGCAGCGGTCTCCAACTACTCGGCATTGGGATGTCTTGATTTTTTTATACTTCTTTCAGAGACCTGAGAACATACATACTATTCTATGTATTTCTTTCTCCATTTAAAGTTTTGGAGCAATTGTTTGACCTAAATAAAAGTACCTATTCAATTTCTTGATAATTTACTTTCAGGGTTTGTTTATGTCTGTTTGTCATAGCTTTGGTTTTCACACATGGTTCTTTTAAGCCCCGCTTTTCCACTTCTCTTGCTAGTTGTTTGCATAATAACTGGAACTAGGTCATCAGCAAATCTCAGTTGAGATATTTTACTTCCATTTATGTTAAGCTCATAGCTATTCCAAATAATTCCAATCAATGTAATTGACGAAAAATTTCCTCCAATACAGCCGAGCAGAGTTTGAGGGATAATAGGTTTCCTTGTAGGACTCCTTTTATTCGTAATTCTTCTCCAATTTTTCCTAGTCGTACTTTTGCTGTAGGTATAGTTTTAAAATTGTTATATTACTCCTTAGTCCTTATGATTCTTGAATATTTAGTATGATCACACTCTGTGTTTTGAGATGTTTTGTAAGTATGAAATAGAGAGAACTTTTAGTTGCTCTAATCTATATTTGGCGTCGATGAAGATGATGATGAGAGATGAAACAATACTTTAAGTTATTTTAAATCAAAACAATGGCGTCGTTTTGATAGAATATAGCTCGAAAGGGAGACCCCGACCACCCGCCCGTATACAGTCGAATTTAGCGTCTAGCATTCGCAAAAAACGAACAAAAATGTGTTCTTGGCTGGCAATTCCCTCCGAGTATGTAGCGGTTTCTGTCAAAATGTAATGGGGAAATTGGCCTCTTGCGAGCGCTTTAACGAAAACGAATGCCCACGCTCACCGTCCGTGTACTTGGCTGGCAAATTGTTCTGTCAACGCATTTAACGAACGTGACGTCATCACCAAATGTCATCTTCATACAAAACTTTCGTGCGCGCTTTTAGCGCTCATGCTCTTGGCTAGGGGGGCCGGTCCGTGAGACCGGCGCGTCGCCAAACATGTAAATAAAATATTTACAATTAATTTAGCACAGAATTTTAAAAACCTTAGAATAACGTCAAAAGTTAGTACAGTTGCTGTTATCTTTATTATCTTATTGTACTGTATTTCATTACTGTAATTTTTAATGACCCTGAATGTAGCAAACAGCAGACAAAAAAAATACTTAGGGATACCTCCTAGACAAAACAGTTAAGTGAAATTTACTGCATGGGGAATTGTTCTTCGTCATATTACCTACATATTATTATGGTAATGTTCGGAATCTTTTTTCGACTTCGGAATTTTTTTTTTATTAAAAAGAAAACATTAGAAAGTTCACCCATTATCAAAAAAAAAAAATTTTTATATTTATGCTTATTTTTTGGATCCCTAAAGATGATTCTGCATTTTTTTGATTTTTATCCTGGATCATTCTGGAGCTCATAACTACTCTGATTCTTATTTTTTTGAAAAAAAAAATTGTATCATATTTTCGTTTTTGAAAAAGCTACAGATAGTATTTTTTTATTTTTGATATTTTTTTTAGGACAATGCGAAAAAAATATGTGACTTCTAAAAAATTTACCATGTTGATATGTTGTTTATGAAATGAGTCCTTGGTATCGGATATCAAAAATTTTGAGATGAGGATATTGAAAATACAAGTTAAAAAAAAAAAAAAGCAAAAAAATACCATCTTTAGACATTTTGAAATTGTAAAGATGATATATTTTCATTTTGAATCATTTTTGAACTTGGTATCCGCAGTCAAAAATTTTGATAAATTTAGAGATGAACCTCACGGTCCGAATGGGATGACACCGCTGTCAGCGCTGACGTTCAAAATCACCGGTCCGATTCAAAAAGCGCGATGAGACCGCTCACGGCGCTATTAGCTTGATAATGAATCGGACCAGTGATTAAGCGCGCTCACAAGAACATCACTTGTATCTCCCTCTATCTCGCAACTAAAACATATGCTCCTCTCACTCTGTTTGAATGTCAAATAAAACGCCATAAAAAAATAATGAATTTTAATGTATTTTGTATATTTGTTTACATTAATATTAAAATAAATGAGAACACAACACTTTTAACTATCTACTTAATAATTATTTAAGGAATTTTATTACTTTCCTTGAAAACATGTTTCTAGATAAATGTCATTCTGACAGCGCTCACAGCGATTTCACCCACAAGCAAAATCACTGTAAGTCCAATATGGCGTCTGTAGTGACGTCACTATCTATGTCAAATCATCTATCGTTAGCGCGCTTACGCCCAATCGGACCGGTGATGACAGCGCTGACATCGATTTTGTCGTAAATCGGACCGCAAGGGAAGATATTGAATGAATAAGAAAAAAAATTAAAAAACCAAATAATATCTCAGATTAATTAATATAGATCCCGCGTCAAAAATCACAAACCCGAAGGTCTATCGTGCCATGCAAACTAAAATGTTGCATAAGTGAGAAAGAGATAACGATTGGTGATTTTTCTAATGTCGACTTCGTAAAGAACTGGGGCCTTATTCCGAGTTTGCAAACGTTAAACACGACAAGACGTTGCGTAAAGTTTTAATATTGAAATATAAGTTCTATTATACCCTCTCAATATATTTGTACTAGCTGTCACGGTCGTGATTAAATTGACGAGATTGATATGTTATGGACATAAGAAGACTTGGATATGGCCTTAATTACCTAATATTACTGAAATGAATAATGAAGAAAGAAATGGCTATGGCTTTATAAATACCAAAGTGAACGACGAAGAAAAACCTAATAATACACGATATGGCTGTATGCAGTGGCTGTATGTATGGCCTTCCACAAAATAAAAAATAAAAAAAATTGTCTGTGGTCCGTGGGTTTGTTGTTTTGTTTTCTTCATTTCTTGTTGTAGATTTATTGTTGAGTGGTAGATTTATAATAAAGTTGTGAATAAATTAAACCTGCTGTACAAATTACAAGTATATTAGAGGAATAGTAATTTTACAATGAAATTTAAATAATTTAGTACGGATTCAAAGTGTTAATCAAAAATATATCACAATATGGGTACGGATAAACGATCGATTGGTAACAATTTGCGTATTTGCGAAAGTAACAATTTGCGTATTTGCATAAATTTGGTCATTTTATTTTCTATTGTTTTATTGCAGATAATTTACAAACTTCTTTTGGCGATCACAGCGATTCTGATTCTGGAGATAGTTGGATATTGTTAGAGAACAATAGTAATTCAGAAAGTGAACCGGAGTCTCCCAATTCTCAAAAAGAAGGGTAAGATTATAGCTTAGGTATGCACGTCAATGTTAGTATGTTTAATTGTAGTATCTAAATATTAAAATTAATTAATTAAAATTCAAAATGGGAGTGCTTCCTTTAAAAAAATGTACCAATGTAAACAATGATAATAATGCATGATATATTTTATGTTATAAACACATAGACCATTGCAACTGTACAGAAACATACAATTCTGTACAGTTGCAATGGTCTATGTGTTTATAACATAAAATATAACATGCATTATTATCATTGTTTCTGGTATACATAGTACAAGTGTTAATTAGTTTTTGACCAGCGCAATATGTGTAACAAAATTCCTATATATTATTAAAATGACATAAATTGGTCAGGTAGAAAAGTTGGCATTAATAACAATAATACCTACTTGTGCTGTACCCCCATTTAATTGTTAAAATATTCTCCTACGATAATAACGAAATATTCTCGAACTGGTTTATTTTGGAAAAAAAAACTCACCTGTATTATTGCACCAGCTAACAATTTCGCTTATAAGGATCAAATTCTAAACTTAAGGAAAGTGTTAATTTTTAATAAAATAAGTAATAATAATAAAAATATCATACTTTACCACCGTCTACTTTACCAACTAATCAAATTTTTTTAAATAATGCTCTTCAAAACCCATCCTCATTGAAAACAACATCATATTTTTTTAATTAAACATAAGAAAAAATAATTCACCTATGTATTGAAAATAATAGATATCATTCCGAACAATTTATTAGTTAGGGTTTAAGTTTTTTAAATATACTATCTTAAATATTATCAATTTCCTTTTATATATATTAAACAGTAAACTTAATATGACTTACCAGAATTTGATACTTATAAGGGTCACTATCAACTGGTGCAATAATACAGCATGACTTTTTTTTTCAAAATCAACTGGTTTGATTCCCGGCTAGGTTTTTTTTTTTTTCAAAAATCTAATGATGCCGTTTTAGTTTTTATCAAAATCGGTCCTGTGACTTCTTTGAGAATTTTTTGATATTCCTTGTAGTTTAGGATTTGACATTGAAGGCACACTTGAAAAATTCACCCTGTATAATACTAAAGATGGTGCAACTATTTTTTGCATAGGACATAGACATGACATAGGTGATAAAAAATCCAGCTAGTTAAATTTTTGTTTTGAATTAGTAATTTTAAAATGTAAAATTCATTATATTTTACAAAGGTTGGATATTTGCCAATGGTGCAGGTCATTAACCCTTTTCCAAACTAAACAAAGACAAACATTTTGTTTTGGTTTCTGTTGATTAAGAATAGTTATAATTAGCCTGAAAATTATCCTTTCTTATTTTACTGTATGGTAGTGTTTATTTTTATTAAGCAACTTCAACTTATGTCTAATAGTTCACAAAATAAACTGTGTTGCTAGTATTTTATATTAATTATTATTATATTGTAGCAAATGTTGAAAAATGTTCAAAGGATAGTTGTTGTATTTTTATTCAATCTTTTTTAATCAAGTAAATTTACTTGGGGCCTATTTCATAAACTTGACTTTTTAATTTACGATGAAAATTTATAAATATAACTTGGTGTAGTTAATTCTAAGTAAATAATTCCAACCAAACTAAAAAGAATGTCAGACTTGGAGCCTAATTAAAACTGAAATTGTGTAGGCATCGCATATAAAGGAACGTGCAAGCAAGCATATTTTAAAAAATCTATAAATACAGTTTTTATAATGAAAATAAAGAAATGTTTACTTCAGTAAAATTTTGCCATCATCAATATTTACTTCTACTTTCCATCTAACCACTGTTTTTGTTTATTGGAGCACGACATTTCACTTTATATCTATCTGGTGGTGAGTAGTCCTACAAAGTCCATGAATGGTGTCAATCAATAATTGTTCTTAAACAATATTGATTGCTCCCACATTGCCGGCTAATTGATGTGATTACTGTATATCTTTACCACATCAATGCATCAACAAAAGAAATGCATTTCTCGCAAATACATTTTTGTTTATTACAGAACCCTAAAAATATACTGGTCTAATAATTTATTTACAGAGATAATTTGAATGTAATAGAAAAAGATGATGATACTGATGGGATATCCATAATTAGTGAAAGTGAACCTGAACCTTGCGAACTTATAGACAATGAAGAAACTCTATCCATACAATACACATCAGAAGTACACAATCAGAACTTTGAGGCTACAGAATTACAGGAAAATCAAGATGTAAAAGAAGATTTAATTGAAGACTCTACAGCTATAATGAAAACATATGTTCACAAAAGAAATAAGAAGTTAAGTACAATTCTGAATTTTTTTGTACTTGTAAGTGTGATTCTGGCAGCAGGAGTGGCGATTGGGCACATGTGGGGAGTGCGTGACGAATGTGTACAACAATCTTCTTCATCAATAAATAAAATCCTTTCAAACTTGTATAAACTACAAGAAGAAAATGCATTTTTAAAATATAAAATAAAGGAGTTGGTATTGTTGACAGGCATTCAAAATTTTAAGACAAAAGATGACTTTGATAAAGTTTTTCCTTTACAACAAAGATGTAAAAAAGTGTTTGAAGAATCTTTGGCAAACAAAAATGTTAAATCAACTAAATGTGTTGATCCAGAATATTGGAATGAATATATTGAATTGACTACATTAGATAAAGATAACTCAATTGATTTAAACAAAATAAGGATGTTATACAAGCAAAATAAAAGCAGGCTAGATAATGAAGGTCCTAAGGCCGTGATAGAAAATGAGTTGACATTAGAAAAAAAAAGGAATATAATTGAAGCCAATAAATGGCTTGCAAAAATGAAAATAAAGTATGACAAACAAGAACCAAACAGAAATATTAAAGATTATAAAATTCGAAACAACATTAATTATAAAGAAAACCGAGTATATAATGAACATAGCCTTTATGAAAATAGAAATAATAATGTGGATTCATTAAAGTCTACAAAAACAGAATTACCTAGTTATCACTCTATATTACATGATACTAATATGGAAAATACAGTAGACAAGAATGAAATACGAATAAAGGGAGAAAAGAAAAAAAAAACAGGGATAATCAATAATACTGATGAGATATATCGTAAAGGTAAACCAAAGAAAAGAAATAATAAAAAATCTAAAAAAGAAAATAATAAGGATGAGCCAAAACTTAAAGGTGAATATGGATATAATGATTTGTACTCATCTCATTTTGAAAAACATATGCATGATGACAACCATGAGAATGAAGGACATTTAAAAATAACTAAAAATAAGAGCAAATTCAAAGAAACTGATGATTCTTGCCCAATTTTAGCATCCAAATCTGATGTGAAAAAAATACATAAAGATAAACAAGTTGAAAATGATAGCTGGTACGAAAAAAGAGCTAAATATAGAATGGAATCTAGGAAAAAAGTAATTGGTGAATATAATTTAGATGATGCTGATTGGTATTTTCGCCGCATGTATAAAAGGGAGCAAAAACGCTCTAAACCAGACAACAGCACTTACAAAAAAGTTATAAGAAAGAAAGAATATTATGTTTAAAACTATAAATTAGATAAGGTAGGCCTTTTTCTCTACAATTATATTTCTGTATAAAAGTTACTCACTTATAAGCTTCTTGGTCAAAAGATATTTAAATTGTTATAGTAGTATGAGTGTATTTACTATATGATGGAAGAGAAATTACAGTACACTTAGCCTTTATAACTCAAAACAAACTATAAAGCTAAAAATTGGTAAATATGTATATAAATTTGAGTATTTTAAATTAAAATATATGCGGGATGGTGATAGAAGTCATGTTTCAGAACCTATAAGTACTATCATTGTTTTAATCATGACCATAATGTTTGTCATTTACAATTTTATTTGGAGTTTAATGGACATATTTAGAGGAAGGATCAACACTTGCACTGGACCAAATTTTTATGTCTCAGGAACATGCATCACAAAACGAAACCAGGCTGGTGCATGAAAGACCTAGGTTTTATTGGCTTAACAAACACCGCGCTCTGGATGATGCCAAATTACCAATTGATAGTTTTCTAGTTTTAAAAAATTCAGTTTAAGCATTTAAGATAAAATTTTGGCTAAGTGTGCTAGGGTAATTGTAGATTTTGCTTTAAATTGTAATGTATGTATTTAACTTCTTATGACAATTATTTTTTAGCATGTAGAATGTTAAACAGTATATTAATAATTTTCATTCATTATTACAAAATAAAGCATTCCATTGCACTTTTAAATGATAAATTCTTGATAAATAATGGCACATGTGTGACCTATCTTAAAAAAACTCAATTTACTAGTAATCAATTTAGTGATCTGAACTATATTTTTATATTGTTGGTGCAATGTACATAATTAAAGGATATATATTTTCTTATTTTTAAAAACTTATTGAGTCCTTAAAGAACACTTTAGTTATAGAAGGTTTTGTGCCTTTTACGCATATTTATTTTTGCTAAAAAAAAAGAGAGAAAACCTTCTATAAATAAAGTAACAATGTTAACAAGGACTCAATAAGTTTTTATGAATACTGGTGATAATTTATAATAATAAGCCTTTATGAAGCTAAGATAAAAACAAAAAAACACACATAAAAATAATTCTCAATTTTAATCAAAGCTAAGTATGTCAATTGTGCGTTTCTTATTTTGTGATTAATATTATACTAATTTCTATTAGCAATAATAATTAATTAGAAATGTATTAAATATTAAAGCATTTCTTCTAGTATTTTTATAAACGCTATCTTCTTAGCCAGCTCTTTTTTTTGTTGGGGCCATTTTTGTGATAAATTATTATAATTGCAGCATATAATCTTTTTGACATATTTTGTATTTCGCACTGAGTGCACTTGTAAGGAGACTTTTATTGTTTTCAACATATTTTTGGGATCTGATGCGTAGTGCCCAGTAAGCTTTAAGTCATCAAGGATTTTCTGCATCAAGTGATATTTTTAGTTATAAATCGATATTATAAATGTTGTGTAAGTATATGTGTAGGCAATAAATGGATGTGTAAATAAATTGTTTTTTTTTTAATAATTTAATCTGCAATAAATAATAACTAGCTGATCAGACCCGCTTTGCTCGGGTAAAATCACACACCGGCAGAATTAGCGGAACACAAAAAAAGGAATAATTAATATATCGTTTTCGTAGCACTGGCCGGTTACATTACTTTTTTATAATTTTTTACATATATTTTTAAAAACGTCTAATTTGAAAATGTCAAAAGTATTTTTTTTCATTCGTTTGTTTTAATTTTTTCCGATATAAAGTTTTGTTAATGTATCCTTATCTATGGACTTTCGTTACCTTGGGCCTTATTCCGAGTTTGCAACCGCTAATCACGACAAGACGTTGCGCAAACTATAAATATGGAAATATAAGCTCTATTCCAATGGATATATAGGATATATGTATTAGGTTGGCTATTATAATGCCGCCATCTTGAAATACACGAATTCTTCGCAAGTTTGAACATGTATGGAGCATTGGAATTTCAACTTTATTATTAACAGGATAGAACTTACATTTCAATACCCGTTCTTTACGCAAATTGCGCGACGGTGAACGTGTCAAAACTCGGAATAAAGCCCCTTAAGTCTTTAAAGCCTTAAATAAATGAAAAAAAAAAATACCTTAAGTCTATCGAATTTTGTAGAGTATCGTTACATTGCCCCACTGTGTCTTTATTATTTGTTTGTGGCTATATTGTCGCTCTAAAAGTGACTGAAATCAAAATTGAATTGAATCTATCGACTGCTTCGAAGTAGATTTTCAGTTTTCGTAAAGTTCATAAATTCCATTTGAAAAACAGTATATTGCAGTTTTATGAGACTTTTGTGTTTTCTTGCTTATTGATAAGATTCGAACATCTAAGTATGCCTGATTTAACGCTATCAGAAATCATCAGGGGCCTTATTCCGAGTTATCAACCGCTAATCACGACAAGACGTTGCGCAAACTATAAATATGGAAATATAAGCTCGTATTCCAATGGTTATATATTGGTTGGCTATTATAATGCAGCCATCTTGAAATACACGAATTCTTCGCAAGTTTGAACATGTACGGAGCATTAGAATTTCAACTTTATAATTAACAGGATAGAACTTATATTTCAATACCCGTACTTTACGCAAAATGCGGGACGGTGAACGTGTCAAAACTCGGAATAAAGCCCCTGGGCAGATGAAATGAGAAGAAATGGTCAATCCTACAGATCGATTGTAACAAGACTTCGTCGATCGTTATCAACGATTCACCGTAGCATCAAACGGTACAGATTGACGAATTCTCTAGTGAGAAGAAGAGGACAAGGCAGGAAAAAGTGTACTTCAAGGAGAGATGACTGTTTTCTACAACTTCAAGTTCGTCGGAACACGAGACTTACGGCGGTGCAGGCCCGAAATGCATTGGAGGAGGTCCGAGGAGTAAGAGTGAGTGAACGGATAGTTCGCAGGAGATTCGAGGAAGTTGGTATAGGCTCATTTATACCCGCTAAAGCACCAAAACTTGAGAGACACCACCGCACAAACCGACTATACTTTGCTCGTGAACGTCATCATTGGGACTTTGACGAGTGGGGACAGGTTCTCTTTACTGATGAATGAAGAATTCTGTTAAATCAGATTGATGGAAGGCAGCGAGTATGGAGACGCAAAGGAGAGCGTTATTTACAGTCTAATTTTGAAAATACAGTGGCATATGGCGGCGCGGGCGGCTCAATTATGGTCTGGGGAGGGATTGTTTAGGAGCTCGCACGGAGGTAGTGGTAGTCGACGGCGGGAATCTGAATGTTGATCGGTATATCAGGGAGATTTTAGAGGAACATGTTGTGCCATTTGCCCCATTTATTGGTAACGACTTCATTTTAATGCAGGATAATGCTCGGGCTCACAGTGCTCGCTCAGTACAGGCATACCTAAACAATGTTAGTGTTACGGTGATGGAGTGGCCAGCACGGTCCCCGGATATGAATCCAATTGAACACGTTGGGACTTGCTAAAGAGGAGTGTCAAATCAAGAAGCCACCTCTAAATAAAGCTAACTATTTTATACTTCCCTTTTTTTTGTGTTCCGCTAATTCTGCCGGTGTGTGTATTAAACTACCTAATCACTGTAGCCTTAGAGTGCTTTTTTTTAACGTTTACTGTCCAGTTAACTATATTACTGCTTATTTTTCGCGTCAATTAAATAAGCTTATTTTGTCAGTCATTGAAAATAAAGCGATTTTATTGGTAGAGAGACCACGGGTGCCTTTTTGGCTCCCGAGAACCGTTTAAATGGTCTCAGGGTACTCAGTGGAGAGATTAACCCACCCATATTTCGCCGATGGTCAACACCTACCAAGTGGCGAGCTTGTTGCGGTGTTTAGGTACGGTGGTATAGCCTCGTTGTATAAAGCGGTCACCCATCCCAGTTAAGGCCTTGTTGTCATCTGCTTAACCTTGTTATCAGTTGCGCAGTGACTTAACCACTAGGCTTAGGCCTAGTGGTTAAGTCACTTGGTACTTTTTTTTGGTACTATGGAAGAAGTCAGTGCCTATAATAAATCACTGAAGCTAAGCTTAAATAGTGCTAGCTATAAATTAATTAGTCGTGTCTATAAATGTAAAACAGCGGTTGTTTTCGGATAGTTATCCAAAGCAGCCGATAATAACGATGACGACTGAAACTCGTGTCTCGGTCGTCATATTGCACTTACTAGAACTAAAAAATAAAATAAACTAAGTAAATGCTCAAAATATTTATTATTAATAATATTTCCTTCAAGTATTCTATTCGATACATTAAAAAACTGTCTCGTAGTCGTCGGATAACTCGTTGTCTATTATGCGGTCTAACCTTTCCGAGTGGGCATGGACCCCCCACCCTTGGCTTCCCGTCGTTGTCGAGGCACCAACATACCCGGCGGTGTAGGCATTTCCGGCGGCATAGACGGCATTTGTCGAGCAAACTATAAATAAAAAATAATAATATAAACACCAGACATTATTAAAATTCTTAGGTTCGTTTATAGAAAGGTCTTGTAGGGCAGAAACTCGGCGGGTGACAGCCCGCTGGGGACTTTTCGCAGTAACGTGAAGCCCTCATTTTATAACGGAGGCCCAGAAAGTGGAAAACTGCAGGCGACAGCGCGCCAGTGGAAAGGGAAAATCGTCTAGATTTCTAGCGGTGGAGGAAGTTCGCCGCCGAGAAGCTTTCTCGGCGTAGGCTTGCCATTCGGTGGTTAATCCCAATCTATAGTTACTAGCGACTATAGTAGAAACTGTTTGCATAAACTTGAGGTAGGTACAGTGAAAGTAGGTACCTAACTTTCAGCTGGGCGATAAGTCGGTCACCTACTCGTTGATTTTTCAACCACTGCCGCCGCATCAAAAAATATCGCATAGATCTGAAAGGGAATTTAGACTATAAAAAATGACAAACCCTTCTCAACGGTGCTAGTGAGTCATAACCCGGCGGAGGCGGCGGCGGCCCGTCCGGCGGGGAGTCTGGCGGCGGCGGGGGTCCCTGACCACTAGCCGTATGGAGCACCACGCACAGAGCAAAGACCGTTAAATAAAACGTTAGTTTCATCTTGACTGGCCACTGCTATTGTATTGACAACGCATAACTGACGCAGGGTCTATATAACCACGGGTCTAGCTAGGTATGTAGCCGCTTGCATGCCACACCCTGACGGAAATCTGTGACAAACAATGCAACTACTTCCTGCAGTATACATGTAGATCCAAAAGATAAACAGATAATAGTATATAATGATGAATTAATTGCGTGTCACTAATGTGTCAGATGATTTTATTGTACTGGGGTCGAAAAGCAAATCTCATCATCTTATAATTGTACGCAGTTACCGCATTCTTATTAATATCTCCAGGTACGATCTTGCAAGTATTAAAAAAACTTTAATAATAATAAATTATAATATACCTACTATATATACTTAATCTAGTATAATATACTTTTTGCAATATTTCATTGAATATTTTGAATTATTTATTTATTTAAATATAACTTATGTATATTCGTATATAATAATATCTTCTTAGATGCTATTTTAAATTGTTTTTCTATGGATTAATTTAATTTTTTATTATATTTTTATTTAAACAGCAAGTAGGTAGTTTTGTTGGTTAATTCTGTTCATGGGCTTTCGTTAATATAAGCCCATTAAAGTGGAGACTTTCGCCACATGAGTAAATAAACGACAAACAGAGTCCAAGTTCTCTAACAACACAGTAGTAAACGAACACACTGAACGTGCAAAAATTATACCTATTGTCATAGGGTTGACACCTGTTGCAGGTTAAATATAGCAAGGAGAAAAAAAAATAAGACAGGTGCATAATAAAATGTGTTTTTGTAAATTAGTAACATTAATAATAATTGATTAACCCTATAAACAATAGACTGGCAGCCCTGTCGTTCATACCACTGAACAAATAAGTCGTTCATACCCGTAGACAGAGAAAACTATTCATACCACATTTACCCCGGTGGCGTGTCGGTGAACCAGTCGCACTATGGTCGATTTCTGGAAAAACCTGGCCATTATTCGTATTTCTAGAGTGAGCGAGACAAAATCATTTACATCTGTGGTGCGAAAGAAATAGTTGCTCTTCCTGAAACCGTTATTTTTATTGCCAAAAGTGGTTTGTATAACAAATAACGTCAGTTCAAACTTGGAGGTTTACTAATGCGCTCGTGTATTCTGTTTTATGTTCATTGTTAATGTTAGTTATTACTTGTTTCTCTTTTTTTTTTTTAAGTTTGTGTTTAATAATCGCAAAGCAGGGAGGTAAGAAATTCTATAATTATGTAATTAAAACTTATTGTATCACTTACTGAGCGAAATTAAAATATGTTCCAAATACTTTCAACAAAATGTTAGTATATCGATTATAATATATTTCTGTGATTTGATAATAGTATAATTATTGTTATTTTTATGTAGTTTCCTATTGCATAGATGTTTCTTGCGCTTTCTTGCGCCTTTAAGAAAAAAAATAACTTAAAACTTAACAAAATAAAAATAATAAATCAAATAGTGAATATTTGCTTCGCCGAGTGTTGGAATTATATAACATATCAATGCTACTGAACTTGTAAGACATAGAATTAGATATTCATCATTAATTTTGGGTTGGTTATCATATAGCTAGATATTGTTTGGTTGCTATTGTTGTGCGTTGCTTTAATAGTTACTATTAATACCTACACTTCTTTTATAAAAATACACTGTTTTAATATTGTTACCCCTGGACATAAAAAAGCGATAGCCCAGCAGTGGATTATAGGCGATGAGGAACCTGATTACACCTCAGCAATTAAAGACAATCCTACCAGTGATTAATGAAATTCACTTACTTGGTCTTTATCTAATATAAAGACCAAGTAAGTGAATTTCATTATCCTCCACGTAGCTTTGCAGCACTCCAGACTTCCTCAGTGTCTTCAGGTTCGGCGATGATGCGGTGGTAAGCGGTGATGTGGCGGAGTGGTTTTTGCGTAAGCGAAAGCGGAGCGAGTCACAAATGACTGTCTTGACAGACAGACAGACAGAAGCACGGATTAAAGCGAATATATCACTATACAGCGGAGCGGACATTAAATTAACAGCGGAGCGAATCTTGACTTTCTTAGCCCATTGCTTGTTTGACAATGATTTAGCGGTGGCGTACAGCGCCATCTGTCGCGGTGTCTGTGTTAGCTCGTAAGAGATAAATTAATATTAAACTAACAAAGTAAATCTCATTAAATTCACTAGATGGCGTTGTCTTTACAGTACTGCGGCGCAAACATCCTCGCCAGCCTTGAAAGCTCTAAGAGCTTTCAATATTTAGAAAGATGCTACGAGCGAATTGTAGAGCGGATTATAATATATAAATATCAGCGGAGCGGTAAACTATCCTAATTATATCTCATACAATAGCAATATCATACGTAAACAAATAAAATAATACAATTAAAAACTAAAATTAAAGCCTAAAACTAAATAAATAAAAATAAACTATTGGCTAGGAATAGGACAAAGTTTGGTTACTGGACGTTTTAGTTTTCCAGACTTAGTTTTTACTAAAGCGATTCTAACAGTGCCATCCTGACCGGGATAAACTTCCTCTATTATTCCTAGAGGCCATCGTAAAGGCGGGATATCATCCTGATGGATTAAAACCACAGTCCCGACGGTAAATGGATTGGTAACGGTGCACCACTTCTGGCGGACCTACATCGTGTGCAAATAATCGCCACTGTTTCCAGTAGGATTGTACCAGCTTATCTAATAACTCTTTGCGGCACAATAAATTAAGTTTAGAGTCAGATAAGTCTGGTGCGGGAAGATGTTGAAGTGGTGAGTTAAGGAAATGAGCGGCAGTTAATACTTCCTCGAACGAATATTCTCATTTGAATTAAAGTGGTAAAGTATTTTTTGGTACTTACGATGTTGTTCAGTGACATTTGCCTTATATCGGCTGTGATAGCTATAGAAAATAAACGAAAGTTTAATAAAAGTTTAAACAGGTCAGCCTGTAGGTTAGGGCCTGTATGGAGGACATCATTTAATGATAGTCCTGTATGTGTTTTGGCACTTGCATCCAAAACAATGCGAACCTTAGTAGTTAATTTGTCATAACGAACAACAGCGTGATGGGGAATATAATAGCCCACATCTGGATTACATTCAAAATCAATTTCGAATAAGTAGCCCTTGCTAATGTAATCCGTAATAACTTCATTATATTCTACACGAAGAGCGGGGAATTTTCTAAACTTACACTCTAATGAGAGAAGTCGGCGGTTTGCAGCAGTACGCGAATTACCCAACTCACACGGGTCCCTGATGAATGGTAAAGCGACGGTATACTTTCCACTGGACTCACGTGTGACGGAGTTTTTTTAAAGGTTCTCGCAAGCAGCTTCGTCTGGGCTAAAATACCATATAACTGGCATTTCTCTGAGTTCCCAGATCTATGTAAAGAATTTTCTAATTCTAAACTCGAATAGGTGCAAAATGACGTTGACGTTATTATTATTTGAGCGGGTGACAGACGATGCAGTAGGTATATCTCCTAATAGAATATAACCTAAAGTTGTCTGTATAAGCGGGGCGGTAGGTGGCGGCATATCATAACGACCACCTAATAGCAAGTGGAAAAACAGCTGGGCTCCCAACACCATATCAATATTGCCTGGGACATTCCAGGATAAATCAGCGAGCGGTAAGTCTTTTAGATCAACTAACAGTACCCCTAGTGTGAGTTTTCTAACTATTACTTTGCGTTTGAGTTAACTAAAATTTGTATGGGAAATGGTTCAGCGCTCCAAGCGGAAATTTTGAGAACTAGAAATGCGGTCGTGTGATTGGTCAAAATGTTAACGCGGTAGTATAGTTAACGCGAAAGTAAACGTTAAAAAAACTCACACTAGGGCTACTGTGTCGTATCTATAAAACTATTAGGTAGATTGTCAGTGATACAATCTATAATTAAACATTGAATTAAATATTCATGATTTGAAATGCGATATTGTATTTTTACAGATGTGTACCCATACACGGGGCGAGAACTTATACCTACAACTTTTATAAAAGAGTTATTTAGGCAAGTTATAGGTAAATTTAATCTTTTACAACAATCAAGCTTGTTTGAGACGCATTGTCAATCAAACATCTAATTAACTTCCGAACGTTATACTTAGAAAATGGAAATATTTGAGCGGTAGCAAGTAATACATTAGAATGCGGCGCTTTAGCTATTGTTTTAGGTATATTATTTATAGCGAACCGGTTTTCTAAAGCAAGTGGCGCTGAAACTTGGAGGCGGCTGCGTCGCGTGGAAGGGATGAAGGGAGAGTAGACAACCAAAGAAGTCGAAGCCTGTGCGTGCACGCACGCAGAAGTCGTGGTCGTCGGCGGGAGTTACATTTTCAGGACGCGTCATAGATACATGCATCGATTGGCTTTCATTGTTCACATCAGCTGATTGCACATTAAAATGTAACAATGAGTGGTGCTTTTGGTGACAATGATTGCATGTACTCTTTGACTTGCATTGATAACTAGGATGGGTGAAACTTAAACAGTTAATGCACCCATTATGCGATTTAATTAAATGAAAACGTTCATTAAGCGACATAGTTTTAAATTGTGAACAATAGTATAACTGACAGTGATCGGAAGTATTACATAATATACAGTGGTTATTATTATTATTAGAGTGGGGCGTACTTGTGCTTGCGAATGACTTGAAGTTGTTTTTATTAGTGCGTTTTTGAGGTGGAATATAGGCGGATTTATTAGTGATATTATTGTAATTAGTGCTAGTGCGTTCCAGGATTTTAACCTGACCCTGAACAAAATTAACCAACGTGTCATACGAAGGGATATCCTGGTCCCGAACAGACATTTCAAATTCCTGTACTGTTTGGGTGTCCAGTTTCTTCAAAGCACATGTCAATAAAATAAAGTCAGACATGTTCTTTTAATCTAATTGTTACAGTGCGGCTACAGAAGAAGAGAATCTTTCAATAAAGTTATTTAAACTTGACGCGGTGTGGGTAGTATGTTTTATTTCAAAAATATTGTTTACGTAATGTGTACCCAAAGCGCGTGGTGACCTAAAGGCGGCCCCCTATTTTTCTCTAAAACCAGTACGTAAAACATTAAAAAAACTAACTCAAAATATAGTAAAAATAACTTATTAAAGATAACAAAGCTTAAAACTAAAATAAAAATACGTCTTACCTTTAAAAAGTGAATCCCCAAAACGTGGGTATTCACGGGAAGTAAGCTACTTTTACAACAAACTGGACCCTTCAACAGGACGAATGATAAAGACGCTCAGTGTAAGAAGAGCGAGTGACGTGATTGCAAAGTAACGGTTTTTACGCATAGAGTATGAAATAGGGTTGCAATTTGAATAAAAATATTGACACTTGGGGGGGGGGGGGCATGGCGAATCCCGGTGTGTACCAATGAGTTTTTAATTTAAATATTTATGTACATTTGTTTGACAATACCACTATAGTGCCTCGGAGAGCACGTTAAGCTGTCGGCCCCGGTTTCACTATACCAACTTGTGAAACAGTTATAGATGGGTTATTGACCCGTGATGATATATATATATATATATATATATGTATATAAAAATAATAAAAAGAGATAATAAAAAAGAAAAAAAAAACCCTATAATATAAACCTACTAAAAATCTAATTGTGTGCACTGTGGCATGGTTCCCAAAACACTATTCTTTGTGTAAGGAAAGTGCCAGCATTCCGGTCACCAGTGACTTCAAATAATTTGGGTGCAATTTCATTGAAAACTCTTTTGAACTGGGACCCCACGGGCCGAAAGTCCCCACTCCAAAAGGCACACATACATAGCTATTCATTATATTTATGTATTTGTGACGCTTGGCTGTCTCTGCTCTTTCCGCTGCTATTCCGGTCCACAATCAGGGGTAATATGGGGGAATAGATTAATAGGATCAATGTTAACTTCATTTAATGTAAGTACCTACATAATTTAAGCGGAGGTTTGGATCCACCGAAATTGATTTCCAATACTGAATATTGCTGAAGTATGTCATGACCAATTATTACGTCTGTACATAAATTCTTCATAATCCTAAAAAATACATTACTAATTGTGTGTTCAGTGGCCCTAGTGTAAGTTTTTTAACATTTACTTTCGCGTTAACTATACTATACTGGGTTAACATTTTCACCAATCACATGCTCGCATTTTTAGTTCTCAAAATTTTCGCTTGGAGCGCTGAACTATTTCCCATACAAATTTTAGTTAACTCAAAATCAAAGTAATAGTTAGAAAACTCACACTAGGGGTACACATCAAGAGATACCGTTCATAGGTACTTTATTGATTTCGGTACTTAATGAAGATGAAACCATTGTTACATTTTGTCGCCATGGTTTAGTTGGTATATCATATTTAATTATAATAGATTCATCAATGAAACTTGCAGTGCTCCCTGTATTTATTAGCGCCTTTACGGATATACCATTAATGTATATTGGCATAGTACATTTAAGTAAGCCCGATGTAGAAGACTTGATGGAGTTTTATTTATAATTGGTTCTTCTATAGTAACGTTTGCCGATATTTTTTGACAAATGTTCGCAAAATGTCCTTGCTTACCGCATTTTATACATGTGGTATTGGATGCTGCACAGAGGCTCTACCATGGGTTTGCGCATTGTTAGAAACGTAACGTTTTCATTTACGTATACGTGAGCAACAACCAATAAGATCGCTTTGTTGTTGGTAACAGGATTGAATAAAGCGATCCTATTGGTTGTTGCTCACGTATACGTAAATGAAAACGTTACGTTTTTACAATGCGCAAACCCATGGTAGAGCCTCAGAAGCGACGTCGATGACGTAAATTCCCACAATAAAAACATTTGGTTTGAGATATGATATTAGTTTGTTTTTGAGAGTTACTTGCTGCAGCAGTAGATGTAAAATAAGTTAGTTGTGTAGAAAAGCTATCTGATTGAATTTGTGCTGATTCCAAAGTTCTACCTTGACTATGAGTATCATCTAAGCTGAGTGTGATGTTTTCGAGAAGTCGCTGACGGATAGTCGGAGACAGAAGTCCAGAAATAAACGCATCCCGTACAAAATCTTTTTCACTCTGATCTGCAGTAACATCTTTGAAACAACAGTCTTTAGAGAGTAATTTTAGTGATTGAATATATTGATCAATTGTTTCATTAGACTGTTGTGCGAATTGCCAGCTTATATCTAGCAAAAATTTCGCTTTTAGGCTTGATAAATATTTTATCTAATGTTTTGAAAGCCGATTCATAATTATTACATTGACTGATATATTCAAATATACTCGGAGATATATAGTTTACTAACAGTTTTAACTTGATTTCATCAGATATCAAATACCGATTTAAATTGGTCTCTATTAATCAAAATGTAAGTAATATATGTGCGCGATCTGACATGCCGCGACTGTATTTTAATTCGAAGCAACCACACATTAGTTTGTGAAGTGCTTTTGATTCATTAGATATAAATATCAAGATAGGCCCTTCCATACAAAATCACAATGACACTTTTGTCAATACCACTGAACAAATAAGTAGTCAATACATTGACAACTAGCGCCACTAGCGGTAAGAATTTCAACTAATACTTGGTACGATGTAACGTAAGGGTGTACCAATTTAATTAGCAAAACTATTATTTTTCATTTTCATAGTTTATTTTTATGTTTCCGATTTTTTTTTCCATAAATATGTGGATATAACTCAGCCCCCCTAGCCAAGAGCATGAGCGCTAAAAGCGCGCACGAAAGTTTTGTATGAAGATGACATTTGGTGATGACGTCACGTTCGTTAAATGCGTTGACAGAACAAATTGCCAGCCAAGAACACGGACGGTGAGCGTTGGGCATTCGTTTTCGTTAAAGCGCTCGCGAGAGGCCAATTTCCCCATACATTTTGACAGAAACCGCTACATACTCGGAGGGAATTGCCAGCCAAAAACACAAATTTGTTCGCTTTTTGCGAATGCTAGACGCTAAATTCGACGGTATACGGGCGGGTGGTCCTGGGGCTCTAGAGAAAAATCAGGCGAGGCGACGTGTCGTGTCGCCTTCAATCAAAACTGTATAGACTTTGGCAGGTGACAGCGTACCTCACGCCTACTGTCACTGTCAAAATCCATACGTTTTTGACTGAGGCGACGCGACAAGTCGCCTCGCCTGACTATATTCTATCAAAACGACGCCATTGTTTTGATTTAAATTAACTTAAAGTATTGTTTTTTTTTGTTTTAGAAGTTTTTTATTGCGTTGTGTAAATTAAAATGCATAAATAAAATTTATTAGTAAGTGCAAATAACGAGTGGCGTCTTCTTCGACGCCTAATATAGATTAGAGCAACGAAAAGTTCTCTCTATTACATACTTACAAAGCATCTCAAAACACAGAGTGTGATCAAACTAAATATTCAAGAATCATAACGACTAAGGAGTAATATAACAATTTTAAAACTATACCTACAGCAAAAGTACGACTAGGAAAAATTGGAGAATAATTACGAATAAAAGGAGTCCGACAAGGAAACCCTCAAACTCTGCTCGGCTGTATTGGAGGAAATTTTTCGTCAATTACATTGATTGGAATTATTTGGAATAGCTATGAGCTTAACATAAATGGAAGTAAAATATCTCAACTGAGATTTGCTGATGAACTAGTTGCAGTTATTATGCAAACAACTAGCAAGAGAAGTGGAAAAGCGGGGCTTAAAAGAACCATGTGTGAAAACCAAAGCTATGACAAACAGACATAAACAAACCCTGAAAGTAAATTATCAAGAAATTGAATAGGTACTTTTATTTAGGTCAAACAATTGCTCCAAAACTTTAAATGGAGAAAGAAATACATAGAGTATGTATGTTCTCAGGTCTCTGAAAGAAGTATAAAAAAATCAAGACATCCCAATGCCGAGTAGTTGGAGACCGCTGCCAATGGTATTTGCTGGAGGAGGCCTATGTCCGAGGACAACCTGAACAAATATCTGATCTTGATTGATAATAGTGGATAGAAGTGTTACAACATTAAATCAAACAAACCAATATTAGGCAAAAAGTTAAGAAAACATGTATAAATTCTTGTAAAATATCAACAAATAAAGTTTATTTTTATTTATTTCTTTATTTTTAATGAAAAGTTCACATTTTCAAAGAAATTGGGGATACCAGGGAGAGTTTAGGTAACATTTTAGGCTTAACAAAGGATTTTTCAGAGCCTTTGTAAAGACCTAGAATGTTTCACAAGCCGCACAAACTTATGGTTTAATATATATTGCTATATTCTTCTTTAATCTTATAATTGTATATAGTGCCCTAAAAGAATATGATTTTCCTTGACCCATTACTAATATAGTTACAACTCAAAAGTTGAAACTTTGATGATGGTCTTTGTGGTTGTACAGAATGACTTTTCACCTTGAGTTTCAAATTTAAAAGAATCCTTTTATACTGGTATATTATTATTAAAAAAAATAATCCTAGCCTTAGCAATAATAATACAATTTATACTCAGCCACATTAGATATTTACAATATTAGGTATTTTATTATATACACTATATGACCCATACATGCACACACATCCGCACAAATATTCACTTAACGCTGTAATATATAATATTGTTAAGTAAAAACTACTTAGTACTATTATATAAATGGTACTAAGTAGGGTATGTGTAGTATGTACTATTAGACCTATATTGTTTATACAAGCTCTTTTATTTATAGGAATTTATATTCCCATGCAAGCACTATAAATAGTTAAGATGGTACCTAGAGTAACGTCTCATTATTTTATATGAATACTATTAGGGAATTACATGTATCTAATGTGGGCATTTGTAGATATACTTACCATAATGGTAAGCTTATCATTTGTAGATATACTTACCATAATGGTAAGCATATCTACAATTCTTAATATTAAACACACTGGTATTCATAAAAAAAACTTTTTGAGTCCTTGAAGAACACTTGTATATAGTAGGTTATGTCTCTTTTTTTACCAAACAAAAATAAATAAGTAAAAAAGAAACAAAACTTATTTTAACTAAAGTGTTCTTCAAGGACTTTATTATATTTCTATCATTAAGACTGTTATTAATTAAAATTCATAATAAAAAATATTAATCTTCATTAATCTGACACATTTAAATGATACAAGTATCAATAAGAAATGTTAATAATAATACCAGCATTTCTTATTCAATACTCTATGTTTAAATGGGTCCATCCGACAGACCTAGACACCTTTAAACTTGTCCCCCTATATGTCTGTGCCACCTATATTGATTCTGTTAATGTATATTTAATTAAATATTTCCCAGAATATTGATTTCTTAAAATTGGATAATATTCACAATAAAACATAAACAAATTAAAAGTAAATATTTATTTAATAATTTTGTTTGGCTTGGGCCACTCTAAAACTTTGAGCACCATAGTTTGTGACCTCTCTTGATGGGGAAGGTCCTTGAAACTCTGCAAAGTATAAATACCTGAAATAAAAAAAATACAAAATTGTACTTAGTTTAATAAAAAATCAAAAAGACCATTTTTTTTTAAATAACAAAAATCACAATTGCAACATACGATTACAACAGGGTTGGAGTCAGGTTTTACTATCTGTGTCAGTTGACTCCACGCTTCTAAATATAGTAGGAGAGTGAATTTGAGACAATGTTAGCAAACCATGGATTCACCGTGCGGGTGCCGGGTCCATCGCGTGGTTGAAAGGCAGGGGAATGAACTGCAGCGTTCCCGGACTTGAGACCGCAAAGTAGGTTTAAAGGCCTTTTAAACTCTCACCTGCACTGTGTTTACTACCCTCTCTACTCAACCAAATACTATTAATTTAATTTTAAAAAAAGTAAGCGGACAATTTGTAATTTATTTTTCTTAACTCACCTATAGTGTAACATCATATTGGTTATTACGCTGCACAAGCCATTATAATTTGGGAAGACTCTTCAGATTCATAGTGCAGAGCTCTGTCTATTCCAAGGTATTTTAATTACCCCCTGAGATAACCATTTGCCTGCTTCACACATATCCTGACTTGGCAGTGTATTAGTCCGCTGAGGTATTAATTAGGTACGGAATCCATGACAGGGGTAATCAATCATGGTTCCAAGGCATATCCGAAATCACCTGAAATAACATTCATTTGTATGAGAAACAAAGGTAAATAGATGGGTGTTGTAAACACAAAGGTCCGTTTTGTTTCGCCTATTCGGCATACAAATGTTTTAACAACGTATTATTATTAAATATATAACCTTAGAAGCACTTACTTATTTTGATTCTTACCTATTCAAAAAGTAAGTTTCCAATCCGAGAACGATATAACTGCAATATTTCTTCCTTGATCATAGAATTGTTAAAAATAAATTGGTCGTGGGCCGCCCCGGATGCCTCGAATTTATATTTAGAATTCTTCAGTTTATATTTACAACTTAAAAGTGCCATATTAATAATGCCGAAGAGTTTTTCTGCAATGTTTCTATTTTCTATTAGGTTTGTTCGTAGAGAGCAGTGGTCGGACACTTACCATAGTCAAGACAGATTTTTTTTTATGTATTTGATTGCATGCACAGAGTCGTAGTACTCTATTTTATCTGTGCACAGAGTGTGCTCACAGACTATAGGTTGTTTATATGTGTTTTTCCTTCGTTTTTTTTTTGTTATATTTTAAATAACGCGGGCTACGACTTTAATCTACCTTATAATACGTGTGACCCGAGATTGACAGATTGACGTTCAAAACGAAAGCTGCGTCTATTAATATTAAAATTAATTTATTTTATTTTTGTGTTAAAAAAGGATTATTTGGTTAGATAAATCTAGTTTTTAATGCTATTCATTTGTATTTAAATAATATTTCATTAGTTTTCACTAGTTTTTTTTCCATTTTAGTGTTTTGTTTTTTCATTTCATTTTCAGGTTTCATTATTTTGTATTAATATAATTTTTAATTATGGATTTTTCATTTTCGTCACCTAAGCCTCCAGACATATCGGTATTAAATTCTCCTAGTTCTCCTGGAGCGTATGTTACTGTTAATGAATACGACTCGTCAAATAGTTCGATTATTGAAAATACTGCTTCTAATGATAATACCCCAAAACCCAAAAAAATTAAAAGGAGACATTCCAATAAACGACATAAAATAGACTGTATTAATCATGATAGTTCAAAGGAAGTTATAATTCCTCTCGGTCAACCTTCAAACAATACTCAAAATGATTCAGCTCAGACTTTGACACATCAGTCCATTCCACTATCATCTTCAATAGATAGCTCAAACTTAAAAAATATGTACAGCGACAGTGATAAAGGTCCGTACGTAGTTCATGTTCAAAAAAAAAATGAAGTTAATAACTCTGAAAATAATAATATTATTATTAATCCTATCATATTTGGAAAATTTATTCAAAAAAATTCTTTTCGTGGTATTATATCTGGCAGTATTGTCCGGATTGGTCGAAATAGAATAAAAATTTCTTTTATATCGTATAAGGACGCAAACAACTTTGTAAATAATTCTTTAATAATGGAACAAGGTTATAATGTTTTCATTCCGTCCTTTTGCATTACTAAAATTGGAGTTATAAGGGTTCCTAGTAATATTGATGATTCTGATATTTTGTCTGACTCAATAATTCCTAATAGTCCATCAAAAATTATTAAAGTTAGAAGACTTAATTATAAAGTCTCCGTCAATGATTCTATTGTATGGAAACCATCACAGTCTGTGGTGATAACTTTTGAAGGTCAAATTTTGCCTGAGTTTATATATTTATATTTTAATAAAATTAACGTCCAATTGTATCGATATCCAACAATTCAATGCTACTCATGTTGTAGATTCGGACATACAAAAAATAATTGCAGATCGAAGCCCCGTTGTTATAAATGTGGTCAAGACCACAATGGTGATTCTTGTGGACTTGATGAATCGGAGGCCTGTTGTTTGGTGTGCTCTGGCAATCACTTTGCTATCAACAGAAAGTGTCCAGAGTATAGTAGGCAGCAAAATATCAAATCTCGTATGTCACTAAACTCCATTTCATATATGGAAGCTAACAAATTAGAACCTCGTTTAAATAAATCTTTTGCCGAAACTGTAAAGAGTACATCATATAAAAAAACTATATTTTCTAAACCTAAACCTGTTAAACCCAATTTAAATAAGGGTTATGACTTAGAATTTCATAAACAAATGTTAAAAGATTGTTATGTTCCAAACTCTACAAACGGATGTGCCTTGTCTAATAACGTCGAAAATGAAACTGGAAAAAAATCTTCGGAATCTACAATTGAATCTCTTCTCCTTTTACTTATAGAATTAATTAAAAATAATAGTTTACCGACCAACGTTGAATTTATTTTAAATAATTTACTTTCTTCTTTTACTCATGGCTCAAGCCCAAACAAAAATATTACAATGGAATTGCCAGAGTCTTCAAAATAAGAAGACCGATTTATTATATTTGTGCAATAAATATTGCCCTTCTATTTTGGCTGTCTCGGAGACGTGGTTAAAGCCTCTTTCTCCTTTTGGCTTAAGTGGTTTTAACTGCGTCCGAGATGACAGACAAGATGGTAGGGCCGGCTCAGCTCTTTTTATATCAAACTCTCTCCCTTTTTCATTACTCTCTCTTCCTCATCATTCTGATAATGTTAATGTAGTTGGATGTATCGTTAATAACATTAGTATAATCTCTTTGTATATATCATCGCCTGACTCACAATCATTATTGTTTTTAAAAAGACTTTTTGAATTTTTAAAACCGCCTTTTATAATTTTAGGAGATTTTAATTATCACCACACGTTGTGGGGATCAGCCTTCTGTGATAGTTTTGGGAACAAATTAGTGAACTTTTTAAATGATTTTAATTTATGTATTTTAAACGACGGAAGTCCTACGCGTCGGACCTCTCCACTTCAAAATGTTAGTGCTGTTGATATATCATTATGTTCCAATGATATAGCTAGCTCTTTATTATGGAATATTGAATCAATTTCTTATGGTAGTGACCATTTTCCCATATTAATAAATTCTCCAATTGCAATTTGTAATAATAGTTTGCCACCTTTATTAAAATATAAAATTTCAAATGTTTCTTCTGATGGTTGGGACAATTATGGTTCTAAATTAAATAACAAAATTTCATCTTTGCCGGACGTTACGAATTCTAATTTCATTATGTGCTATGAGCATTTTCTTAAAAGTATAATAAGTGTGGCGGATGATTGTTTTTGTGTTAAATCGTCTCATAATAAGCATTTTTCATCTCCGTGGTGGGATGAAGAATGCTCAAGTATGATAAGACAAAGAAAAAATGCTGAAAAGAAATATTGTCAAAATATGACCATGGAAAATTATATGGAATATAAACATATATTAGCTAAATCTAGACGTTTTTTGAAAAAGAAAAAATTTGATAGTTGGCGTAAATTTTGTGCTTCACTATCTCCTGATACTCCTTCATCTTTGGTGTGGCATAATATAAAAAGATTTAGATCTTCCCAGAATTATAAAATTAGTAATTCAACAGTTTATTCTACCTGGACAGAATCTTTTTATAATAAACTTGCTCCTTGTTATGTTCCAAGTCTTGAAGAAAGTATCACATCTTTAAATTTTCCCTATATTTCATCTCATCCTTTAGATATGCCTTTTATATTAAAAGAATTAAAAATAATTTTATCATCTGTAAAAGATTCTGCTCCTGGAACTGATGGTATTCCATATTCTTTTTTAGTTCATGCAAAAGATTCTAGTTTAGAGTATTTTTTAAAGATTTTAAATTTTATTTTTAATTCTGGAACAATTCCTCAAGATTGGAAAACTCAACTCATCATTCCAATTCTCAAGCCTGGTAAAGATTCATCTTCATCTTCTTCATATAGACCCATCGCGTTATCATCCGTTATGTGTAAACTGTTTGAGCATTTGATTAAAAATCGTTTGGAATGGCAAATTGAAAGAACAAAAGTATTAGGTAATTATCAATTTGGTTTTCGAAAGGGAAAAGGTACAATAGATAATCTAAGCATTTTTTCTACTGACATTAGATTAGCATTTTCCCGTAATGAATATCTTTGTGCTGTTTTTTTGGATATTGAGGCTGCATACGATAATGTTTTAATTCACATTTTAAATAAAAAGCTTTTAGATATTGGTATTTCTTCTAAATTAGCAGATATTATTAGTTGTCTATTTTGTCAGAGACAAGTAAAATTACGGTTACTTAATCAACCAGATGGTAATTTGCCTAGAAGTATCTGGAAAGGTTTGCCACAAGGTTCGGTTTTGAGTCCTATTTTGTTTAATATATATACTTTTGATTTAGATTCCCAGGTAAATTCTATGTGTCGCTCTTTACAATACGCTGATGATGTTATTTTATATACTAATTCTAAAATTCTAAAAGACTGTGAAAATAATTTGAATGAATCTTTGTTCCGATTAAATTACTGGTTAATCAATCATGGTCTTCAATTATCTTCAGCTAAATCTAATGTCGTTGTATTTAGTAGAAAGAGAATAATTCCATTAATCGACATAAAAATTAACAATTCTACAATAGTAACTAAACCATTTGTAAAATTTCTTGGTGTATATTTTGATTCCAAATTAAATGGCAATAAACATATTGAGTACATTGTTTTAAAATGTGAAAGAAATTTAAATATAATGCGGGTTTTATCCGGAACTTGGTGGGGTTCGCATCCATTTAGTCAACGCCTTTTATATAACGCAATAGTTAGGAGCCATTTAGATTATGCCTCTTTTATTTTGGAACCATGTAGTAAATTAGCTATTAGAAAATTTGATAATATCCAATCTAAAGCTTTGCGCATAATTGTTGGGGCGATGAAGTCGTCTCCAATAAATGCCTTGCAGGTTGAATGTGCTGATCCTCCTTTAAAGAAGCGTCGTCAATATTTGTGTGATAAATTCTTTTTTAAATCTTTACAATTTTATAATAATCCCTTAATTCCGAAAGTTAAATTATTATCTGAATATATTTTTAAAAATAAATCTACTAAAAATTTTTGGATAAATAAGAAAGTTCTTCCAAGATTAGTTTATTCTTTTTCCAAATTTAAAAATATTAAATCTCCAATAGTCACAAACTCGTCTCTTCCGGTCTTTTCGAGTTCATTTGAATCACTTATTTTTGATCCGCAAATTATCTTAAGTTTAGGCATTAATAAGGAGTCAAAAAATTGCAATGATATGTTTAATCATATTGTTGATCTTAAGTGGCCTAATTCTGATTTATTTTTTACAGACGCTTCAAAATTATCACCACAAGGTAGTGTAGGTTGGTCCATATTTCATCAAAATTCAGGCTCATCTTTTATTTACAAAAGCCCGAACGAATCATCAGTATTTACTGGTGAATGTTTGGCTATCAAACACTGCATTCTCTTCATTTTAGAACATCAAATTAATGATAGTATTATATTTTCGGATTCATTAAGTTCACTGCAATCTTTAATTAGCAATCCATTTTCATCTAAACTTAGGTCAGAAATAATATTTGAAATTAAAGAGTTATTACATTGTTGTCATGTTAATCATCTTTCAATTGTTTTAGTTTATGTTCCTAGTCACTGTGGTATATATGGTAACGAAAAAGCCGATTATTTTGCTAAACAAGCAGTTGCACATGGAAAATTGGACTACTATAAAAATTATACTTATGATCTTGTGGCTTTAGCCAAAATATATTTAGAAAAATCTTGGAATGATTTGTGGACAAAATCTTCCAAATTCAAGGGTTCTCATTTATTTTCTTTGCAGCCCACTGTTACCTTTAGGCCTTGGTTTGCTAAGTATAAAGTATTAAGCAAATCATCAACTTCATCATTGGCACGTATAAGGATTGGTCATTGTTGTATTCCTGTTCATTTAAATAAAATTAAAGTAAAAGAGTCTATTATGTGTGATTGTGGAGGAGGCATAGGTGATTTAGATCATTTATTTTTCAGTTGTAAACATTATCCATCATCACTTTACTATTTATTACCTTCACATAATATTCCTCTTCCATCTAAAATGAGCCTTTTATTATACATATTTGATTTCAATATAATATCTCTTATTTGTAAATATATTAGTTATAATAATATTAAAGTTTAGTTTTTAGTTAAGATATTTAGTTCCTACCTACCTAGTTATGTATATTCGTATATAATAATATCTACTTAGATCCTATTTTAATTTATTTTTCTATGGATTAATTTATTTCTTTATTAAATTTTTATTTAAACAGCAAATAGTTTTGATTGTTAATTCTGTCCATGGGCTTTCGTCAACATAAGCCCATTAAAGTGGAGTTTCGCTATTCACTACTCCGCGCTATCTAGCTACTTAAGTTGTGTAGCATAAATTTGTCAGTGGCAATATTGTTACCAAAGTGACAGAAGGCCAAAATCAAGATTGAATTGAATTGAATTGAATTACGTGTGACCCCGTTCGTGAAAAAAATCGGAAAATGGCGCTTGTAACTTCTCGTATTTTTTGTTTTCGTAATTCAACTTTTTATTTAGTGTTAAAAATTAAGTAGAATTATAGTTATTTTTGTTAATTAACCCTAAAATATAATAGTTTTTCTGTTATGGAAAATTTTAGTGTTCATTTGAAGTGAAAGTGAGAATAGTGTATTTTGATGAAAATTTTTCTTTGTCATTTTGGTAAGTAAATGCATTTAACATTCTACTTGCCTTTATTAACTGACTTTGCCCGTCATAATTTGTACAAAAAATCCATGATTTAATAGCATTCGTAATTCAATACCAAAAAACCCCTAATTTTAGCTCCCTCTCCAGTCTCACAAATTTACTTTTTTTGCTTAAAAAATAATGTAAATTTTACACATTATTATGCGATATTGGAGTCATTAAAATTATTTAATAAGGGGAAGATAAAAGGGTTTTTTTTTTCACCACTGTGGTATAAAAACCATAATATTTTAATGTATACTCTTTAAATAAAATTAATGCCAAGTGTTTCAATAATTTC
Source organism: Monopis laevigella (assembly GCA_947458855.1). Taxonomy (NCBI): domain Eukaryota; kingdom Metazoa; phylum Arthropoda; class Insecta; order Lepidoptera; family Tineidae; genus Monopis; species Monopis laevigella. The sequence goes on from OX381593.1 coordinate 17,422,893, forward strand.
CTAAATTTCAATAGGGGAATGAAATTTTTATTTTATTGAATAATGAAATTAGTATAGGTACATTTTGTACAATAATTTAATGGACATATATTTTAATATTTGGTGATATTCTATTAGGGAAAGGTGTGGTAGAGCAAAAATAGGTTTTGGTTTATTTTAACAGGAACAATAACAATTTGTATTTTTTGAAATTCTAATAGGTTAGGTGGGGGACAGGAAATAATTAAACTATGTACTGTTTTTGTACAAATGATAAGACGGGCAAAGCCTTTTCAACAAAAGGTTAATAATATTTTTTTTTACATAGAATTTAAAAAAATAAGAAATCGAATTTTAAATAGGCTATACAAAAATAAACATTCATTTTAATAATTAATAACTGTTTGTGTTAGTACACTTAATGTTAAAGTTTTTGTTGAATAAATATTAGTTCTGAGGGTTAAAAACATATTTTAAACCCGGGGAGGTTTCCCTTACAGGCAGCAACTCTGAATCTACCTAAGAGTAAAGGCCTGCAAAGTCCATGACATGACCAAAATAATGTTTTTGTCTGCCATATTGTCTACCCTTGTAACTTTTTTTAATGAAAGATATTAAATATTTTTGTAATTAATTATATTATGCTATGTAACTCTGTATTTAGGTAATGTAGTGTTAAACAGGCTTAGAAAGTCCTTGAATGGTATGACCAAAATGTCTGTCTGCATACTCTGCATATTGAATTAATAGTAATTTATTGAAAGAGTCATTAAAATATGTAACTTTTTTTCAGGACCAACCTCTTCGGGCCCACTATATAAATACCATCATGGGTGCCTATTTGGCTCCTGAGAACCGGCCTTAGGGTACCCAGCGGAGGGATTAACCTGTCCTCATTTCGCCGATTATATTCGAAGGCAAAACCTAACAAGTGGCGAGTTTGTTGCTGTGTTTATGATCAAATAGCCTTGTTGTATAAAGCGGTCTCCCATCCCAGGGCGGCCTTGTTGTGGTCTGCTTAACCTTGTTATCAGTTGCAGTGCAGTGACTTAACCACACAGCTGGGGCCGCTTTTTAATGTGGATTTAAATGGTATGTTTTCTTTTTTTTATCTATATGTATATTATACTGTTTTTGTTCAAATATTACATAGGTGAAGGCAGGTTATTAATATATCTGAATATCCATACAACTCTTCTGTCTGTGTATGTCACTGAACTCCTAATCAGTTGAACTGATTTTGATGATTTTTTTGTGCGTTTATGTGAATTTAAGATTTGCAGTACAATCTGATAGATTTTTTAAATTAATTAACTTTGATATTGATTTTTTAATGGTTTAAGGCCGTTTGGCATTATCTGACAGCTTAACCTTCAGGACAATAATAAAAAAAAGCTGATTGCAAAATAAAATTAATATTTATATTTTTACACATACATTTATAATATTCTAAATTATAATAATTAATTAATTTAAAATAAAACAGTTTAATAAATGACTACTTTAAGGATGTATATTCAAAAAGTTTACTACTTTGTATGGAGTTTTTTTTTAATTTGCGACACATGGTTCCATAGAAAAAGTTGTTCCTATTGATCAGTAGAACCTCATATTAGCCCAAAGTACATCCTTTCAAAGACACCATGAATATATATGTGCAAGTTTTAACATTGTGTGCGTACCCGACTAGTGAAATCGCGCTCATAGGGCTGCAAATTAAATTTTCATATCAATTTTAAAATTTAAGAGGGCGGCCCTGGTCAATGTGTAAAATATCGACATTATACTCATTTTCTACTAACTTTAGGACTTTAAATTCAATTTTCATATTAATTTTGAAATTCAAGATGGTGGCCATGGTCAATGTGTCAAAAATCAACATTATACTCGTTTTCGACTAACTTTAGGGCTGTAAATTCAATTTTCATATTAATTTTGAAATTCAAGATGGCGGCCATGGTCAATGTGTCAATAATCAACATTATACTCGTTTTCGACTAACTTCAGGGCTGTAAATTCAATTTTCATATCAATTTTGAAATACAAGATGGCGGCCATGGTCAATGTGTCAGAAATCAACATTATACTCGTTTTCGACTAACTTTAGGGCTGTAAATTCATTTTTCATATCAATTTTGAAATTCAAGATGGCGGTCATGGTCAATGTGTCAAAAATCGACATTATACTCGTTTTCTACTAACTTTAGGGCTGTAAATTCAATTTTCATATCAATTTTGAAATTCAAGATGGCGGCCATGGTCAATGTGTTAAAAATCGACATTATACTCGTTTTCTACTAACTTTAGGGCTATAATTTCAATTTTCATATTAATTTTGAAATTCAAGATGGCGGCCATGGTCAATGTGTCAAAAATCAACATTATACTCGTTTTCGACTAACTTTATGGCTGTAAATTCAATTTTCATATCAATTTTGAAATACAAGATGGCGGCCATGGTCAATGTGTCAAAAATCGACATTATACTCGTTTTCTACTAACTTTAGGGCTGTAAATTCAATTTTCATATCAATTTTGAAATTCAAGATGGCGGCCATGGTCAATGTGTTAAAAATCGACATTATACTCTTTCTCCACTAACTTTATGGCTGTAAATTCATTTTTCATATCAATTTTGAAATACAAGATGGCGGCCATAGTCAATGTGCATAAAATCGACATTATACTCGTTTAGGGCTGTAAATTCAATTTTCATATCAATTTTGAAATTCAAGATGGCGGTCATGGTCAATGTGTCAAAAATCGACATTATTCTCGTTTTCTACTAACTTTAGGGCTGTAAATTCAATTTTCATATCAATTTTGAAATTCAAGATGGCGGCCATGGTCAATGTATTAAAAATCGACATTATACTCGTTTTCTACTAACTTTAGGGCTGTAAATTCAATTTTCAAATTAATTTTGAAATTCAAGATGGCGGCCATGGTCAATGTATTAAAAATCGACATTATACTCGTTTTCTACTAACTTTAGGACTTTAAATTCAATTTTCAAATTAATTTTGAAATTCAAGATGGCGGTCATGGTCAATGTGTCAAAAATCGACATTATACTCGTTTTCTACTAACTTTAGGACTGTAAATTCAATTTTCATATCAATTTTGAAATTCAAGATGGTGGCCATGGTCAATGTATTAAAAATCGACATTATACTCGTTTTCTATTAACTTTAGGGCTGTAAATTCAATTTTCAAATTAATTTTGAAATTCAAGATGGCGGCCCTTGTCAATGTGTCAAAAATCAACATTATACTCGTTTTAGACTAACTTTATGGCTGTAAATTAAATATTAATATACAAGTAACAAATTAAAATTTGGAGGCCGTAAGTTACTATAAGAACTATATTGAAGAGTTTCTACTGGTATCTCAAAATTATTATAATTGAGGCTTATTAGATCTAGGCATTTAAAGTTTAGATCTTTAAATGCCTAGGTATACATAATAAACTTCTCACAAAATATGTTTTAGGTAAAATATCTGTAATGTTTTTCAAGGGGAATTTAAATGTATATGAAGCATTTTTGCGATACCAATTTAGGTGAAATTTGGTATGAAGATAGTTTGAGACCCTGCGAAGGACATAGGGATTTTTTTATTATATAGCTATGGGGTGTTAGATATATACACCCTCTATAGCTATATATCCCTATGAAAGGTATGGAAATTACGTAATTTTTAATACACATAACCAATGACTAGAGATAGTGAGACCCTGGGAAGGACATAGGGTATATCAATTTTTGATATAGCTATGAGGGGTGCAGATATATACTCCCTATAGCTAGGTTCAGGGTGCAAAAAATCCGATTTTTATAATAAAAATCAAAAAATCGGATTTTTGATATATATCAGATATATATCCAAATAATTATTTTTTATTGTTTGAAAGCCTTTTAACACTATAATAGTTTTAATTTTAATTAGGTACGTATTAGTTATTTATTTTGTTAAAGAATGTAAGTAAGTAAGCAAGTAAACAAGGAACCTTTTTATAAATAGCTGCCTCTTAATCATTTATTAAAATCACAATATTTGACTTAGTTTACTTATTATTTGTATTTATACTATTATAAAATTATAATTCCTTACCTAACTGGTAAACAAAAAATAAAATTGACAAATATAATATAAACACGCGTCTACAGTGTTCGGGCTACCCTCAAAGAATTCCCTATATTATGTTATAAATGAATGATTTTACGAAAAAATCCATTGATATATATCCTCGCACCCTGGCTAGGTTGATATTTTAAGAGGTTCTTAAGAAAAATAAATAAATTCACCAGATATAGAAGTGTTATATGGAGCAAAGATAATCAAAGGGTATATTAAAATATTTTGAAGAATATATATATTTTTGTTTAAAAGTTGATATTATATGTAAACTTTTTACTAAACTTTAAAACTACTTAAGTACCTTTATTTTTTCAAACTTACTAATGCGTGCGAAGCCACGGTCAAAAGCTGGTAGTTGTCCTATATATTATTTTTATTTTCATAAAAATAGTGGGCATGTGTGTATTCTGTTTGTGTACTTGAGGTTTCTATTAACAAAAGTAAAAAGGGGAGAATAGGAGGTATATGGGGAAAGTCTTATTACAGAAATAATTTTGTCCCACTAATCATCATGTTGTATCTGGAGGTTGTGGGTTTTATTCCCACCCATGGCAAACAAATAATAGTACATTTTTTTGTACACTTTGTCATAATCTGGGTGTTTTTAAAATTATATCATTGCTGCTGGTACACATAGTACAAGCCTAGAGCTTAGTTTGTGACAAAGGCAATTTGTGTGTAATGTTAAATATTTATGGTGTAGGTAGTTGGTTAGACTTTAAACATAAAAACACTTAGGTCCCTGGTTCAAATCCCAGTGTGTACCAATGAGTTTTTAATTTTAAAAAAATATGTACATTTGTTTGATAACACCACTATAGTGCCTCGGAGAGCACGTTAAGCTGTCGGACCCAGCTTCACTATACCAACTTAACTGTTTATTGGTGGGTTATTGAGTCTATTCAAAACATCGCGCGAAACATGTAAAATATATATATTTGCACACAACAAATCTATATCTACCTGACCCTACCAAAAATGTCTGATTGCAGGGATAGTACCCTAAATATTAATAATATGAAATTTTACTGAAAGGAAACCTTTTTTTTTTTAAATATGTAAAATAGCATTGAAAGATAGTTAAAATAATTTGTATGGGTACCTATATTTTTTTTTACTTTTGATTTTCTTAGTTTTTCTTTAATTTATGCAAAAACATTTTTTTTTTAATTTAATACTATGTTGTTTAAAATAAATTTTGAAACTTATGAATGACTGTTGATTGGTGCAATAAAAGTACAGGTGTTTAATTTTGGATTTCAGTTGGTTTGATTACCCGGGTATGGCAATTGTATTTTCAAGAAAAAATAATGTGTATATTCTTAAAACTAAAGGATGTTTTCAGTAAAATTTGTCATCATCAATATTTAGGGCCATTTTCTAGTACAGCCTGTATATATTATATTCAGGGTGAATTTTTCAAGGCCAAATCCTAAACTACAAGGAATAGCTAAAAATGCTCAAAGGAGTCTCGGGACCGTTTTTGATAAAAACTAAAACTGCATCATTAGATTAATTTAAAACGTATTCTTCCAGCCGGGAATCGAACCGTTTTATTGTAAAAAAAAACATATGTATTTTGAACCAGCTGTAGTGTCGCTTATAAAGATATAATTCTGGTAAGTAATATCTAGCGGCAATCTATAGGAAAGTGCTCATTTTTAGTTTAAAAAAAAATAATTCAAAAAGTTTTATAACAATTTGTCTACTTTAACTCTTTTATCAACTAATCAATTTTTTTTAAATAAAGTTCTTCTAAACACATCCACATTGAAATTGTAGCGACATAAAAAATCATACAGATGCAAAAACCTTCAAGTGACCTAGTCATGTTTCGGTTTTAGGCTGTGGGTTTACCGGTTTTCGGGAGACAGGCATTGATTTCTTGTCGAGGTGGTAGTCTCCTTTCCTAAAAGTTAGTTGTAGTACTGTGTAGTTGCGAAAAAAACGGGCGGTTAATTTTACGATAAAGCAGCGAGGCTACTAAAGTAGACTCGTAACGCGAACTCGTCTTTATCGCCGCCCGTTTCGTAACCGCATCTTTTAACCGGCATAGTAGAAGCGATCAATGCTGTTAAACAACAATGAATTGATCGACCCCATTCATGGATTATATAGGACCTATTACCATCAGGTAAATACAAAGTCACATAAAAACAACGTCATAATTTTTAAAATAAAAGTAAAAAAAAACAATTCAGCTATGTATTGAAAATAGTTGCTTCTTCTTCATCTTTTCGAAAAATTTATTAGTTAGGCTTAACAACAGTAAACATATTTTCTTTAAAATTAGCACTTTCCTTAGTTTACCGTTTAAAGTTACTTTCCACCAATAAATCATTATAAGCGACACTTTAAGCTGGTGCAATAATACAGGTGAGTTTTTTTTTTCAAAATCAACCAGTTTGATTCCAGACTAGAACAATTTTTTTTTCAAAAATCTAATGATGCAGTTTTAGTTCTTATCAAAATCGGCCCCGAGACTCCTTTGAGCAGTTTTCGCTATTTCTTGTAGTTTAGGATTCGGCCTTGAAGGCACCCTTGAAGAATTCACGCTATTTATAGTTAGTAGTGACTATACTAAAAACTTTTTAGATTAGACTGATAGGTTTCATTAAATAATAGAGGTTTATTTAAAATATAAAGCGATCCTATTGGTTGATTCGTTTCTACTATTGTCGACAGTAGGTACTACTGACAATAGTAGAAACTGTTTGCAAATACTTCTGGTAGAGCTACAGTTTCTTGTCCACTGAGGTTCCCGAGGGCACTGGAGTGGCCGCTCCGTTCGCCCTATGGTAGGGCCTTCTCCATACAAACTAGTAGTGTTTAAAATAACAATTTGTATGGGGAAGCCAAAATTATTTTCATTTGCGACAATGGTTCCATGGAAAAGTTGGTTGATTTGATCAGCAGAACCTCATATTAGCCTATGGGCTAATATACTCATTAGCCTTTGGGCTAATATAAGGTAAAGCATGTACTTTGGTAAACCCTTTCAAATGTACTTATAGTAAATAAACTTACAATGTCCATAAATGAGAATATCTAAAGCAATGTTTTAGGTTGTCTGAAATATTAAATTCCTACTTAATGATGATCCCACCAATGAGTTTTAATTAAAACAATATACATATACATTTGTTTGACAACATCACTATAGGGCCTCAAAGAGCATGTTAAGCTGTCTGTCCCAGTTTCACTATACAAAGTTGTAAAACCGTTTATAAATGGATCATTAAGTCAAAATATCGGACGACTGAACTGTCAAAGACAAATCACGATTCCATAATCAGTTAGCCTAGGGATTTATTTATAAACTTTACTGCAAAAATTTTGTACAAATGCATACTTAAAAGATGGTACAAAACCTAATCTAAACTAATAATATAAATAAATCTAATTATTAATATAATATTAAATAAGTTAATAAGAAGAATCATGTGTTGAAAGAGTGGATCCCTTCTAACACAGTTTTCTTTAAACTTAAAAGAAGGGTTTTGTTACAAAATGTTATGTAAACCTTATATGAATAAAACATTTTTGTATTTTTGGTATAGAGTATAGAAACCTTTGTCTTTTCTATCTGTATTTTGAGATAAGAGTCTGGATTGTTACATACAATAATATTTTAGTTTTTTTTTATGTATAATAATGCATTTTATGACTTACTGTTAAGGTTAACTTAATAATAATAACGTACTCATAGACCAGGTCACAAACTAGTACTATGTGTACCAGTAAGAATGATATATTACATATTACACCCCGACCATAACTGTACAGAAAAACGTACTAATATATTTTTGCCATGGGTGGGAATTGAACTCTTGACCTCCGGATACAACCCCAAAGGCGCAACCACTAGTCTACAGAGGGGTTCCATATTTTATATTATTTAATAAAATTAAAACAACTTAACTTTTCTTTACAGATGGGAAAGGTAGAATCCTACTTGCTGCATTGGTTGATCAAGCTGTTTTGGTGATGAATGCCCAATACTCAGAATGCCCTACCTACTCAGAAAAAGATAGATGAATATTTTTTTACATAATTTAAAAACATAAATAATGAATAACAACTAGTAAATTGTTATTCATTATTTATGTTTTTAGGCCCATTCTTGTTCCTAGTATACATCAATGATCTTCCACATATGGTACAGGAGATAGCGCAGATAGTGCTATTTGCTGATGATACATCCCTACTTTTTAAAGTTAGTAGGAAGGATAATATATAATCGGCAGCAAATGACACTCTGGAAATGGTTTCAAAATGGTTCATGGCAAATAATTTAGTTTTAAATGCAAAGAAGACTAAGTGCCTGAAATTTACGTTGCCTAATGTATCTAATATCAATGCCACAGTGAAGATAGGTGGTACTGATCTGGAATTTGTTGACTCCCACTGTGTTTTTAGGGATCACAGTCGATTCAAAACTTCAATGGAAAGCTCACATTAATACTTTATCCAATAGATTGAGCTCTGCTGCATATGCAGTCAGAAAAATCAGACAATTAACTGATGTTGCAACAGCCAGACTGGTATACTTCGCCTATTTTCACAGTATAATGACATATGGTCTTATAATGTGGGGATCTGCGGCAGATATTGATACTATTTTTATTCTACAGAAGAGGGCCATTCGGGCAATATATAACATGAAAGCTCGTGATTCTCTTCGAGAAATCTTTCCTATGATTGATGTACTGACACTACCATCTCAATATATTTATGAGAATTTATTGTACGTTAGGAAAAACTTAAATATGTTTAGTAAAAATGGCGATAGACATAATTTAAACTTAAGAAACATAGATAAAATCGATATACCAAAGTTTAGACTGCAAAAAACTAATAAATGTTTCGTCATTAACAGTATAAGGTTATTTAATAAATTACCTAAAAGCATTATAGATCTGAGTGAAATGAAGTTTAAAAATTGTATAAAACACATATTAATCAATAAAATATTAAGCTTACTATAGTGTAAAAGACTATCTTAACGATAAAGACGTCTGGAACCGTCCTGATATGCAATTGAGGTCTCGCAACTAGTAAACAAATTGCTTATGTACAATCTACCCTAGTTTAGTTATATAATCTCCGATATTGTAATAATTTTATATTACATTATTTATTTTTATTACATTATGTAAATTTTGTCTTTGGATAAGGTAATCATTGATGATTACCTACCTACTTATTTATACTTAATTTATACTAATAGTATACTGTGTAGTTATGTACATTGTTACAGTAACAAATAATCTGCCATAGGGTGTTCTACGCATGCTGATCAGTGCGGTGCATTTTGAGTATGCTGCTATATATATTATATATATATATATATATATGCTATATAGCATAAGTCAATCTATAGCTGTGCCCCTCTTTTAGTTTGTGTGAAGCACTAGAGTTTTTTACTTGCTGGTTTCTTTTTCTCCGGGGTGTCTCTGAGGGGATCGACTTTACAGTTAGTGTTTATGCCCTTAAAAATACCGATCCTTATACCTTTACTTATATGTGATTGGTTACTTACCTTTTATTTACAATAAATATTTAAGGCATGGATATGATCGGTGAAGTTGGTCGCCTTGGTGGCTCTCTTGTATGGCAGATAATGATTGACAGGTCTATGGAATCAGCTAACCACCTAGTCTTACACTAGTTGGTTATGTAGTGTGTGTTCGGTTCGGTAGTAATTTTCATATTAAGATTTCCATTCCATTGTGTCTAAGTTTAATTAATATTTGTCGTTCTTTTGTTAATGAATAGCTGCCTAACCAAACGCACTCTAAGACCTCATTGTTAAACTTTTTTTCTTTTTTACTATTCATAAATATCTATAAAGATTTACATGAAATAAATGATTTTGACTTTTGATAGTTTTGTCAGAACTTAGGCACCCATGCAGTGTGCAATTATTTTTTTGTGTTACTTTTATAAAATGTTTTTTTTAATTATTTTTTTTGTGCTTTTTTCTTTATATATCAGTCTCTCTATTATTAGTTAAGAAATATAGTAATACTAATTAAAAAATAAACTGAACGACAGCCTTTCTTTAAATCTCCTCTTCTTACAATTAAATAAGAAATCTTTAATAATCAACCTAAAATATATGCAATAGACATTTATTTTATTCAAAATATGAATTCTTATTTGTTGTAACGATTTTGGTTTTTGAAAATTATTGGCTCTACCATAAGTTTTTGCTTCGTATTAACGTAATGTTAATACATGAAGCACAACCAATGGACTCGCTTATTTTTTTAAATAAAGCGATCCTCATGGTGCCGCACATATTAACAATACGTTAATATAAAGCAAAACTTATGGTAGAGCCTACATCACTGACGTATTACGTAAGTAAAGCTTGATACAATACCTATAAATAGAACTATTGGCATAAGCTCGATAATTTACAAATGCTATATTTAAAAAAAAAACGGCGTTTCTGTCAATCCAGTGCTATAAATATAACATTTAAAAAATGTATATGGCAAAATTACATGTCCATCCAATGCTATATTTTTATTTAAAAAAAAGTGAGTCCGATGTCAAAAATGTATCTACAAAAGTTGCGCCTGTTTGGCCACGTTGTCGCTTCAGCTGCAAAAAAGGCTAAGTGCGGCTTCTTACTTATTTGTTCAGTGGTAGAGAGTATTAAGTTTTTTTTTTTTTTTTTTTTCCTTATTAATGGCATTTATTTTACAATATCAGCCAAAGACAAATTAAAACAGCCAACTTGGCTCCTACCAAACTTCCACGCATGGACAATATTATACACATCAGAAGAAAATAATAATAAGATTCTAAACACTTATTAATTAAGTAAGTAACATTGCATTAGAATAGAATACAAGATAACTTTTATCAATATTATATATTATAGACTAAATATCTATTTTATTTACAACTAAAAATTCTAAAATGGTTCTAATCACAGGGATGGACCAACTGAACAAGATAATAGAAATAGAAGTAGGAAGAGCTAATTTATGTGATACTAATGAATTATAAATAAATGTATGGTCAAACCGGTCACATGATAGTATTATATGATTCGCATCAGCTTTATCAAAACCGCATTCGCATAAATCTGTAGTTATAACGTTAATTTTCTTAAGATGGTAAGGTAATGAATTGTGATTAAATCTTAACCGTGAAATTATTGATGACTGACGTCTGTTAAAAATTAAATTTGAGAACCATGGCTTACGAGGAATTTCTGGTTGAATTAAAAAATAATAACCACCTCGTTTTTTAGCAGAACTATTCCAATAACGTAACCAACATTTATGAAGTAAAGGTTTAGCCAAATTTATTAAGTCTAATGCATGATTCCTAAACATTTTTTTCTCTCCATGTACTACAGCATGTTTAGCTGCCTCATCAGCCCTCTCATTCCCAAATATTTCAGAATGACCCGGTATCCATGCTAAAACTATTTCCAGACAATTATGCTTTGCTTTATGTAATAAATCTTTTAATTTAAATAATATATGATTTTTACCATATTTAAATGGATTAGACATGCATAATTCTAAACTACTTTTTGAATCGGAAAAAATTATAGAATATTTTAAATTTTGAGCTAAAATATATTCAACTGCTTCTAAAATCGCTAATAATTCACCAGTTGAGACAGAAGTTTCCGGGGGGGATTTAAATTCTAATACATGGTTAAAGTTTTTATGAAATACACTGTAACCAATACATCCTTGATTGGAAAATTTTGATGCATCAGTAAAAATATAATTCCAGTTCAACCAATTTTGTTCTATTAACATATTAAAAGTATGTTTAACGGAATAATCACCTTTAGAAACACCAAAATTAAGTATAACATTAGGTTTAAACAGAGCTATTTCGAACGATTGACATTCAAAAAGTGGCAGTGATAACGAGTGTATTGTAGGATCTTTTAAGGATAAAAACTTATTAAAGCTCTTAACAGTAGGCGGTTTTGTTTTTTCTTTCCAATAATTACTATTGGAGATTTGATTGGATAAATTTTGCAAAATAGAAAACATTGAATGATCAGAAAAGGCAACAATTTTAAAAATGAATTTATCAGACAGATATTGTCTACGAAACTCTAAAGGAGGATCTAAGCACTCTACTTGTAGAGCATTCGTTGGAGTTGACTTCATCGCTCCAACAATAATACGTAAAGCTTTATATTGTATTTTATCTAAAAGTTGCCAACCTTGTTTATTAGCAGGGTCTAAGAGAAAAGTACCATAATCTATTGTGCTTCGTATAATAGCATTATAGATAAGCCGCAAATAAAACGGAGATGAACCCCACCAGACACCAGCTAAACATTTTAATATATTTAAATTTTTTTCACACTTTATTTTAAGGTAATCAAAATGCTTTTTACTAGTCATTTTTTCATCCAAATAGATACCTAAAAATTTTACATATTTGTTAACAGGAATTTTGATATTATTATGTTTAATTTCAATACTAGGTACTTTATTCTTTCTAGAAAAAATCACAATGGAACTTTTACTTGGAGCTAATTGTAAACCATTATCTTTAAGCCAAAAATCTAAATTATCCAAATTCGTTTGAATATTTGTACTAGCATTCAATATATCTTTACTAATCGAATATAACAGAATATCATCAGCGTATAATAGAATTTTACATGAAGAATTTATATTATTTACAATGTCATAACTATATATATTAAAAAAAAGGGGACTAAGAACAGATCCTTGCGGTAAACCTTTATACACAAAACGATTACTAATTTCTTTAAAGCTATTTCTTACAATAATATTTCTTTCAGTCATAATATTATGTGAAAATATTGCTAATCTTTTAGGGACACCTAATTTAATTAATTTTTGTAATAAAATAGGTAATTGAACATTATCATACGCAGACTTCATGTCCAAAAATGCTCCAACTATCGATTCGTTTTTGCCAAAACTAAGTCTGATATCTGTTATAAAAGTCCCCAAACTATCTATTGTACCTTTCCCTTTGCGGAAACCAAAATGACTATTTGAAAAAAATTGTTTATGTTCCATATGCCATTCTACCCGATTCTTTATTAAATGTTCAACAATTTTTAAAAACACCGATGAAAGAGCTATGGGTCGATACGATAAGGGGTCATTAGAGTCTTTATCTTTTTTTAAAAAAGCTAACACAATTTGTGTTTTCCATGAATTTGGAATTATACAAAATTTAAAAATTATATTAATTAAATTCAAAAAATAAATATGTACCTTTTTATCAGCTTTAGTAACAAATGAATATAAAATACCATCTATTCCTGGAGTTGAGTCTTTCACAGCACTTAATACTAATTCTAATTCTAAAGATGAGAAAGGAATTATTAAAGGATTTAATTCAGCTTGATCAACCTCAGAAACAGGTAAAGCTAACTCATCAATGTTGGGTACATATGACGAAGAAATAATATCCACAAATTTGTCCAATGTATTTTCTGTAGGAAAGTTGGATATGGATTTAGGATTAAAAGAATTTTTAAACTTTCTAATATTATTCCATACTAAGGAAGGAGGTAAATTTGGAGAAATGGATTCGCAGAAACGTTTCCATCCTTCTCGTTTTTTTTCATGAAGAACTTTACGTGATTTAGCTAGACAAATTTTATAATTAATATAGTTTTCCTCTGTCATATCCATATTATATTTTTTTTCAGCAGATTTTCTTAGTTTAATTATATCTAAACAATCATTATCCCACCAAACTGGGGAACATTTTTTTCTTGGAAAAGATTTCTTTAAAGGAAAAGACTCATTTGCAGATGAAATAATTGCCTCTGAAAACTTTTCAGCACATAAATTTATATTTTGTGATGCAGGTAGGGGTAACTCTTCAATTTTATTTGCTAATGACTTACTATAATTTGTCCAATTGTCACGCTGAATATTTTTGAGATTAAATTTCAAAAGTGGTTCAAAGCTTTGTAAATTATGACTATTAGAAATTAAGTATTTAATATGAATTGGATAGTGATCACTACCATGTGTACTAGGTAACACTTCCCAAATAAATAACGATACTAAATCGGACGAACACAATGTTATATCTACCGCGCTTTTATTTTCTTGTGGTCTATTTAATCGAGTTTGTTGACCAGTATTCAATATACAAAGAGATAAATCATCAATAATTTCAAGCAAATGATCACCTAATAAATCTGAATTCTCACAGCCCCATATATTACTGTGACAATTAAGATCCCCCATAATTAAATATGGTTTTTTCAATGTCCTGATAATATTATAAAATTTATTTAAAATGTTAATAGTAGGATTAGCTATATACACAGACAAATATATCACATTATTACACTTAATACCTACAATTTGCAATTCGTCATCTTGTATGAATTGCAATCTTTCAAAACCAAGACTATTTTGTATCATGATCATAGATCCTCCATATCCATCAGATCTATCATCACGAACACAGTTGTAACCTTGAAAGTAAAAATTTCTGTCGGGTCTAAGCCACGACTCTGATATTAAAAAAAAAATATAGGATTATATTTATTAATAATATAAATTAATTCGGTTTTGGCTCTATTCACACTCCGGCAATTCCATTGCACGCAGTCCATGTTTAATGTTTAAAAAGTTAGAATGTATATTTGCATCGTTGGACGGTATATTATTTACATTATGAGAAAAACGAGAAATAAGAGAAATCAAACTATTTACAAAATCTTGAAAAGACATATCTTCCTTAATCGATGTTTTTGGAAGAGCACAACCATTTTCAGGTTCAGGAATAGCATAGTCATTAATAACATTTTTATGGGCTATTACATCATAACCCTTTTCTAAAGGTTTATGCAATTTTGGTTTAATATGTACAGTTTTTTTGTAACTAATATTATTATTTCTAACATAATTAATGCTTGTCTCATTTTTATTACTAATTTCTGGCAGAATATAAGTATTTTTTGTAACTTCTGCGTACGACTTGCTAACTAATGGATGTAACTGACAAGCCTCCATATACGAAATAGAATTCTGTGCCATAGACATTTTAATATTTTTTTGTCTTATAAATTCGGGACATTTTTTATTTGTAGCAAAATGATCCCCCTTGCATGATAAGCAACTTGCATTTTCTTCAGTGATGTCACATGAATCACTAAAATGTTCCTGACCACATTTGAAACACCTGGGTTTTGATCGACATATATTCTTTGTATGTCCGAACCGACAGCAGTTATAACACTGTATAGTTGGGTATTGATATATTTCTACCTTAAAGCTAGTATAGTACAAATATACAAAATCTGGCAGTGATTGACCTTCAAAAGTAACTACCACTGTTTGTGAAGGAAGCCAAGTAGTACTCCCATTTAATACAATTTTGTATTTTAATCTTCTTGCTTTTATAACTTTACAATTGCTGTTAGGGATGATCAAATTACTGACTATTTCTGTTTCATCTATATCAGGCGTAATACGCACAACTCCTAATTTAGTTATGCAAAAAGAAGGTATGAACACTTTATATGAATTATTTATTAACAATTCATTATCAATAAACGAATTAGCGTCAACCATTTTATCGAACATTATTTTAACTCTGTTCCTTCCAATTATTTTTAAAGAACCTGGAATTATACCATTTACCGATTTGTCTCTTAAAAATTTTCCTAGCATTACCGGTCGTAAAATAACACCATTAGAATCATCTGAAGATACCTTTTGAACATGGATAACATAAGGTCCAGCATCTTTAGCATTATAATATTTTCTGTATGATACATCATTGCTATTAAATGTTGATTGAGTATCAATTGGTGTACTAATTATATTTGAATATTGAGATATAGGTAATTGATCAACTATGGGGGGTGTAACATTAATGTGATTTTGACCCAAGGGAATTTGAGTAGAGGACTTGGAAGAAACATCATTTGGCCTTGTTTTTATTGAATTATTGGAAATAAAACTGCTAACGGATTCTGAACGAGAACGTGACCTAGATGTATTACTAGAGCTCACTTTCTTTCTTCGTTTCTTACATTTATGTTTTCTACTAAATTTAGGCGAATCGCTTGATTTTATAAATTCATTTTGAGGAATAGTTATAAATGCAGCTGGAGATGAGCATTCTAATGTACGATCTAATGAAATATCGATGGAAGATGGCGACAGGCAAATACTATTTGATGAAATGTCAGGTGGTTTTGGTGGATGAAAACTATCCATTGTGCTTTAAAAACATTAAATAATCTAACCAGAATATCTTGCTATTCTATTCAGATAATAAAATGATACTTATTTGCAATTTGAGATAAATATTAAATTATTTCCCAATAGGACGTGTATGCAATTCCAAAACGTCAGCGGAAGTCTCGAGTATTAAGTTCCTTGGGTTTGTTTGTAATCAAATGTAAAGAGCATTGGCCCGTAAAATAAAACGAGATATCACATAGTTACACCAATAGGATTTATTTATTATTATCTCTCTCTCTTTATCACTAAAATAACGAATGTCGTTCCGATTAGGCATGTAAGTTAATTATAACATTAATATACAAATCTGTAAAAACTGTACAATAATTTTTACACCATTAATATGATAAAAAATGTATATTGCTTTTAATTTATATTCTCAATTCATTCGTAATATAATTATTATGTGTTATAAAACATCATACTCAAAATTACTCGCGGGTTTTGAATATAATATCGGAACGTCAATAATCGAGCCGAGCGGTCGCCCTCCCTCGTTCGACAGAATGAAAGTTAACGTCAAAAATTGTTCATGGCTACCGATTTCTGTCGATCACTGTCCGTTCTGCGACGCTTGGGCGCAAAAAGCGCCGATGCTCTTGGCTAGGGGGGCAGATGTTTGTATGTTTATTTCAATTTGTCGGTCTATCAATCTATATCTTACCGTCAAATATCTCGAGAACTAAACCTCCGATTGAGTTGAAATTTGGAATAGTTAACCCACATTCATCCAAAATGGTATAAGTCATAGTTACTTATAGGCTCGAGAGAAATGGGGTTAAATAGAAAAATAAATAAATAAATTTGGGACAAATTAGGTCATGTGGGGTGTCAACTGAAAGGTATTTATTTATAAAATATCAATATATTAATGTAGTTAAATTAGGTATAGTCTAGGAGCCTGACCTAAGAACACGATCGCCAATCGAATCGCCGCATCGATCGTTAAAAATGTATAGGAATTTTACTCTATGGGTAAGATAGAGCCTGATTGACGAGAAAAGTCAAATCCCATACATTTGGCTTTCTATGGGTATTTCGATTCGATTATCGATTGGTCTTACCAAGCTCCCGTTAAATGAAAACTATTTGTGTAAGAAAGAGAAGTTTACTCTAATAAAAACTTTTATTTTTATTTACTTTGCAATATCTTATAGCAATATATTAACTTATATAAAAAAAAATATAATATTGGTATAATTGTTGTAAGGAGTTTAAGGTAACTCCAAAAACATCATCTCTAAAACATATATTTTCTTCCTAATTTTATAATTTATCTTAAAAAACTTTTTTAAACTTAAAACAAGTAGGCAGAGTCACATGCTTACGAACAGGTGGGTGCAGAGTCATGACCTGCCCTTTTATATAAGTCGTCTCCATTCATGGACTATTTAGGTGGTCTGCTACCGCCGCTTCATTATAATAGGGTGCCATGTGACTCTACCTACCTTTTAGTAAGCAGGTCTACAGACTCCATGAATGAGGACCACTAAGTAATAGATAATAAGAGCATGTCATGTGACTATGTACCCACCTGGTGGTAAGCATACGTCCATAGTCCATGAATGGGCTTTCACTATGCCGACTAAATGATGCGGTTACGAAATACGCGATGACGAAGACTTTTTTTTTATTACGAGTCTATTTTAATAACCTGTATGACGAAATAAGCGACTGAATTTATTATTATAAAGCAGCGTGAATATTAAAATAGACTCGTAATGTAAACTTCTTTGATTTTTTTTTCTTTCTTTTTGATTCTTTGACATTTTGTAACCGCATCATTTAGCCGGCATAGTGGGAGCGATCAATATTTTAAAGCGACAATGTATTTTTCGATCCATTTATGGACTTTGTAGGTGCTTACCCATCAGGTACATACAAAATTACATGTCGTGTAATAAATAAATAAAAAACATGTGGCGGCACCGCCATTCAATTTTTGTAGTTTGAAGCGGCACAACTTTGTCTTTTTGGACAAATTACCGCGGTGAAACAAGATTAAATGTTATATTTTTTTGTTAGAAATTTCTGTCAGTGTGCGCTCAACCTAATTTGGTACAAGTCCATTCGAGTTGTAAAATTTTGAGAATTTGTTGATCGAAAGCCGACTGGGCATTATTATTTTTATTTGTAATATAATTTTATGAAGTAATAGAAGTCATTTAATAAAATTTCAAACCAAAAAATAAAATATGTATAAAAAGTGAGGTTAAAATAGGGTTATAGTGGGCTCCTGCCTTCAGCAAAGTTATGGAGCTGTTATTTGACGTTTATCACTATTAGAGGTTTATTGAGTGCGTTTATGAATAACGTTTTGAGGTGTTTTGCTATTGAGCTGTTATAAAGCATCAATAAAGGCTTCGTAAGTTTTTATGAATAAGACCGTGAAAATACATACCGATCTTATTAATTTAAGAGCAAACTGGATATAATTTAAAATCTCACTCAAAAACCTAGTGATTATAATAATTAAGTGCTGTGCTACATCATAATTTGTTATCTTGACTGAAATCATCATCTAACAAGTAAGATTTTTTCAGTACGTTTGAGTACTGCTTAAAAGGCTTACAAAGCTAGCTTAATTTACTTGACAGGTGTTTTTTTAGTACTTCGCTTGCTTTGAATTTTTGATGATGTCAGAGAAAAAAAGCAAATTACGTCATCGAATTCGCTGCGAACGCTTGGAAAATACGAGTAGTGCAATCAAAGTAAATTGTCTGTGGTCACAATTATTGGGTATCAATTATATATATAAATACTATTTTTTGTTTATTTTATTGTTCCTCTTTTTCACTTAAGTTTTTGAACTCTATTTGTATTCTCTTATGAATTTTATATGCACATAAAAGTGTTCGAGTACTGCAAACGCTGCGATTACTTTGCTTCGCTTTGTGTACTTTGACGGCTGATTAGATTGGCTTAAAGCCTAAGCGCTTTAAGCGAAAAACAGTAGTAAACTAACACACTGTTTATAGCAATTATATGCAATGCCCTCAAATATATTTTTTTTCAAATTAAAGCTAAATTGTAAAAAATAGTTCATATTCTATATCACAGATTAAAAAATTCTATTGATTGAAATCATCTGTCATTATATTTTTTTGCTGAAATAAATGAAATTTATACTAATTAGTGTTGCCATATATAAAATAAATAAACTTATTTGGTAGTTTCTGAACAGTTTTTAATAAAATAAAAAATACCAACATGAGTATCTTACGCAGCCCTAGCAGACTAAGTGGCTTATTACCAGGGGCCCTAGAGAAAAATCAGGCGAGGCGACATGTCGCGTCGCCTCAGTCAAAAACGTATGGGATTTGACAGTGACAGTAGGCGTGAGGTACGCTGTCACCTGCCAACCTCTATACAGTTTTGATTGATGGCGACACGACCCGTCGCCTCGCCTGATTTTTCTCTAAGGCTCCAGAATTAACGCCTAAAGGAGCGGAGGATAACGTTATGTACGTTACCCAACGAAAACGAAAGATATATATATATGGATGATAAAATGGAGTTAAAGTTGAAATTGGGAAATTTAAAAAAATAGACAATGGAAATATTTCATGCTTTTATTGACACTCAAAATGATAAAATGATGAATGATGGAAGGCATTATTGAAATCAAGGAACAGAACAGTGATATAATTTCAGATCTTAAGCATAAAGTAGAAGTTTTAGAAAAGGAAGTAAATGAGCTAAAGACTTTGAATAATACACTAGCAAATGAGCCTGTTCATGACGTAATCATCAACGGAACGTGCTGATCGTGAAAAAAAATGTCATCAGAAGAACGACGAATCTACGACAAAAGTGAAGTAATGAAAAGCTTTAAAGAGTTGATACCAAATTGTCCTGCTCCTATTCGTACTATAAGATTAGGAAAATATGAACAGGGTAAAATGAGACCACTTAAAGTATGCTATGAGTCAAAAGCCTCAGTCATTGAAGTACTGAAATGTAAATCTAAATTCAATTTTCGGCTTTATTCTGACCAGACGCCACTCCAGCAAAAAATATAAAGTATCTTAGAAATGAATTATCTAATAGAAAAGAGAAAGGAGAAGATAATCTATACTAATATTATAAAGCTGAAGAGTTTGTTTGTTTGTTTGAACGCGCTAATCTCCGAAACTACTGGTTCGAATTGAATAATTCTTTTTGTGTTGGATAGTCCAGTTATCTAGGAAGGCTATAGGCTATATAACATCACGCTACGACCAATAGGAGCAAAGATATAGTGGTAAATGTGTAAAAAACGGGAGAAATTATTTCATCTTTGAAGCCTTCCGTTGCGTGCGCCGTGAAAACGGTTCAAGATACACAAAAAATATGTATTAAAGAATAATCTAAATATATATAACTCAAAGGTGACTGACTGACATAGTGATCTATCAACGCACAGCCCAAACCACTAGACGGATCGGGCTGAAATTTGGCATGCAGGTAGATGTTATGACGTAGGCATCCGCTAAGAAAGGATTTTGATAAATTATACCCCCAAGGGGATAAAATAGGGGATGAAAGTTTATATGATAAAAAAATAACTATTCCACGCGGACGAAGTCGCGAGCACAGCTAGTTTGTTTATAAAATACATTAAAGGTATACTAAGATCATAACAAACCCTACAAAAAACTAACTATTAATAAACATCACAGGGGCCTTACCAAAGAGCCGTTCGATAATCGAATCGAAATACCCATCGAAAGCCAAATGTATGGGATTTGACGTTTCTCAGCGATCGGACTCTACCCATAGAGTAAAATTTCTATACATTTTTATCGATCGATGAGGCGATTCGATTGGCGATCGTGTTCTTTGGTCAGGCCCCTGTACTGATAATGAAACAAACTATAAGATATTTAATAATTTTGCAGAACTAACACCAAACAAATCGTCTATAAACTTTTTAAATATTAACTGTAGAAATCTAGTAAGAACGGGAAAATTGGATGAAATCAAATGCATTATAAAATCTTCAACACATACTTTACATGTGATTCTACTTGCTGAAACTTGGATTAAAAATGACACCGATGTTAAAACTTTGCAGCTCACGAACTTAACCCACTATTATTATAATAATAGGACTGATCGTATCGGGGGCGGAGTGTCCATGTTCGTCAATAACATACTAAAACATCAATATATAGAAAGTACTTACCATGAAGACAATAACTACCTCTGGGTACACATAGACAGGCTGTCATTAGACTTAGCAATAGTATATAAACCAGGTCGAACAAAACTTCTTGAATGCGTTTGAACCACAACTACAGAGTAAGAAACGGGCAATAATATTTGGGGATTTGCTGTTATTCTCCGCGAATTTGTGTTCTTTTTGAAAAAAATTAAGATTATTTAAACTACAAAATTATGCATTATGCCGACTGAATAAACCAATTAATCAGATATTGATTAAATCACGCCACCTGTGGTCTAATAACTGAACCTTTTTAGCAGAGTTTCTAGACAGTTTATATCTACTATTATTATATTAATTTAAATTTAATTACATAGACATAGGATTTAATATTACTGTGTATTTTTGTAACCAAAAAGGACGATACAGTTATAGAATCAACAGCGCTGTACAACGTCACACAATTTGCGTGCGATGTGCATTATTTTATACTTAGTATTACACGGTGTGGTTATCATTTTCAAAGAAGGTAGAGAAAAACGTACGCTAATTTAAATATGAAAAATATTTAAGTAAATAAATAATTTCAGATATTTTTATAATTATATATTCGATTATTCAAATGATTACCAATTACAATGAAAGTTTGGTAACTTATTACGCTTATCACTAGTTGCATTAGTTTGCGTTTATCCTATACTTGTGTTCTATACGTGTTTACCTCGTCCCGCACTAGAAGTGGAAGAAATAAATGCTCGAGAAATAGGACCTTTGCTCCGTCCATTGTTATTTCGTCTGAGCTAATTATAGACTTTACACAAGGAGATCTACTTACCATCAGAGAAAACACAAAAATAAAAATTATTGTTTTATAAAAGGGTAAAAAATATATTTTTGGTACAACTAAACTGAACAAGAAACATTTAAAAAATATTAATTTGTTGATATTATTTTTTGCTTTTTTGTTTCTACGGCTCTACGTGACATCATAGCTAAAAATAATAACATTTTTTTACCTTTTGCGTTATTTTATTAGAAATATACAAAAAAAAATACAAAGAGTAAATGAAATTAATGATGTGAATATTGTAATTTCCCTATTTTTAGGGAAATTGTTATTCCGGTAGTAACATAGTTTGTGTGCTTGTAGGCGTGACCTCGAGCGTAAATACTAGTGGCTTACGCAACATAAATATTTTTATTGTCTCAAAGTTAACAGTTTTTTTGTTTGAGACTATCATTCTATGCGATAGTATTCTAAGGGAGTCGTGGTTAAACATGCCGCGAATTATCGGCAAATTCGCACCGCGAAATCGCGCCGTGAAAGGCGGGATATGTGTAGAACGGGCTTAAATTTGAAACGAAACGAACTTCTGAAGAATATAAGGAAGTGCCGTAAGGCGCAAAGTCACGTACATATGAATGGCCGACGTGACCTTAGACGAAATAACTTTGATAGAAGCACGCGACGGACGGAAAAAGTGAGAACTTTATTCCGAGTTTTGACACTTTCACCGTCGCGCATTTTGCGTAGGTACGGGTATCAATAAATGTAAGTTCTATCCTGTTAATTATAAAGTAGAAATTCTAATGCTCCATACAATTTCAAACTTGCGAAGAATTCGTGTATTTCAAGATGGCGGCATTATAATAGCCAACCTAATACATACTATATAACCATTGGAATAGAGCTTATATTTCCATATTTATAGTTTGCGCTGCTGCGCAACGTCTTGTCGTGATTAGCGGTTGCAAACTAGGAATAAGGCCCCAGGGGCTCTAGAGAAAAAGCAGGCGAGGCGACATGTCGCGTCGCCTCAGTCAAAAACGTATGTATTTTGACAATGACAGTAGGCGTGAGGTACGGGGTCACCTGCCAAAGTCTATACAGTTTTGATTGAAGGCGACACGACACGTCGCCTCGCCTGATTTTTCTCTAGAGCCCCTGGGGCCATATTCTGTTTCTTATAACGTGATCATTAGATTGTCAAAATAACGATTTCCGCTATTAGCGCGCTCTCCTCTAATCAGAGTAGTTTTTTAACCTTCGCTGATTGGAGGAGAGAGCACTAATAACGGAATTCGTTATTTTGACAATCTAACGCTCACGGTATAAGAAACAGAATGTGCCCGCTGGGCCGTTGACTGATGTCAGTCGTTTAAAAGACGATTTTAGGACTTAGGCCACTTCCACATATTCGTACTTTTATAATTATTTGTAGTACCTACCCGCTCAAATCTCCATTTTAGATTTTTAGTTTCGTTATTTTTAATTTGCAAACAATTTATAACGTAAAAATTACGTCGACATAAATAACATAATTAATAAATACGGTACCTACAATCTTATTAAAACACAAAGATAATATAAACATAAACTGTAAGATGGAAATAAAGTTTAACAGACCGTTGAGGTTACGAGCACCAAAAAGCTTTACCTACAGGCAGAGATCATCTCCATATTCAAGAAATACCATTCGTAGCCCGCAAGTTAAAATAAGTTCTCCTACCAAGCTGGGACGAGGAAGCCCGGAGGTGCCGAAGCATTACATGGACAAATGCCCGTGCCACCGTGATAAGGCCATAGTGTACTGCAGAAGTTGTGGCTACCATATAAATAACAGCAGAGTGGCTTTAGCTTGCCCTGTGCATACACGGGTACGAATTTTGTCTATACCTTTTTTTTTTTCATAATAAGGGGGTTGTTTTAAAAGTTTTCACCCTTCTGTAAAAGTTTGTGAGTGATGAATACAATAGAAGAGTTACCTACTTGGCAATGCAAAAGGCCCCCAAGACCAGGGACGGATTTGGGATTTATTTATTTTTCCTTCTGGGGTTTCCTTTTGGGGTGGTACCTTGGTGTTTTTGTCAAGATTTATGTAGTATATTTTGACATAAAACAGAGTACAGTTTAGGAAAATTTCTAGGGTTTTAGGGGGGCGGACTAGCCCCTCATAACCCTCCACCACCACTGCTGCCACTGGCCAAGATTATTGTACAGTGGCCTGGTTCAATAATCTTCATTGATCCCAGACAGTAGATATTCAGTCTCTATGTATTAAACAATAAAACACCCAATGCATTTGGTATTCCAGATCAATCTCATTTATAGTTAGACTAACTTAGTCTAAAGTCATAATAGTTATAATATTAGATTTAAGGAAAATTTGGATTACCATAGTGGAAAATAATTTTTATATATTGCTAATGCACCCAAAAAAATAAATATAACATTTTAGAGGATACTATTTAACAGCTAAATAATGAGAAGTTGCATTGCTCTTTTGGATCTCACACCAAAGTACACCATATTGCTAGTAGGAACAGAGGCCTAATTATAAAACAGCGATAGCAATCTGTTGATAATTTGTTTTGTCATTTCCAATGCAATAAAGGCTATGGTAGTACCAATTACAATCAATTGCAATAGCAATCTGAAAAAAAATTGATTCATAATTAGGGGGCTGATATAAAAAATAATAAAAAAAAAAAAAAAAAATGTTAGTTTTGCTATACTATGCACAGTAAAAATGTTGAAATAGATGCTAATTTTCATGTCTTTCTTAAATGAATAAATACCGTAATTTGTTTTTATTTTCAGGTAAAGTTTCTTCTAGATATACATACCTGTCCAAGATGCTTTTCTGATAAATTTCTGGATGAAATTTAGTAACTTTATCTACTTATATCATGTTTAGTTTTTTTCTCATTTTCATCTAGTTGACATACAATTTTATATATTTGATATATATATTTGTATCATTGTTAAGTTGAAAATGAATATTTTTCAGGGTATTCTGTTTTATTAAATGTTTTTATTTTGTTTCAAATTCTTAATTAGTAGAAATAATTATTTAATTTTATAACCTTAAATATAAACTTTAATTTAAAACATAAAATGATAATTATTTCTTCAAATTGAATTCTAATTAGTTTATTTTGTTTACCTAGGATGGGTGTTTTAGTTATAATTACATGACAAGAATAAGTACTTGGTTTGTTAGAACAAAACAAATACTTATTTTGTGTTATTTCTATATTTTATATCATAAACACTATATTTTCTTAAGAAAATCTTAATTGTTTATGTACTAGTATTACTTAAGAAAGTACTGTTTTTTTTTTAAATATATATGTGAAATGATATATTAGTTTATTTATTTATTGCATATCTGTAAGCAGTGAATATTTTTAATTATACCTACTCTATACTTAACTCTCAAGTTAAATTTACCTATTTTGTACTGCAATTAAAAAAAAAATATCAATACAAAAAAGGCTTAACTTTTGAATGTTTTATGTATAGGCTGATTGATTATGCATATACAATTTTCTGGCATTTATAATTTTTAAATAGTTTAAGCTTAGTGACATAGAGTGACACATCAGAAAACTGACAGCAATAGGCACTGTTCTTAGCTATCCATGGATTCTCCCTGCAGGTTCCTAGTCCATCATGCGGTTGGGAGGAGGGGTGTGAACTGCAATTTCTGTACTTGTCACTGCAAAGTAAGCCTTTCCAAATTCTGTTTCACTGTGTTTACCCTCCTTACTCAAATAAACACTATAAGCTAGCATCTTGAAAATGCATATAGGACCTCCTCTGCAGACTAGTGGTTGTATGGCATTAAGATAGAACCTATAAGAGTTATCAGATAGCAGTTTATTGTACATGATTGTTAATTGGTCTTTAGTGCTTAATAAGTTATTAGTCTTATTGCCTTTCTAATAATGTACCTGTCTCAGAGTAATCTGGGGCCTGAATAAAGAACATGATTGCCAATTGAATTGCTGCATCAATCGATAAAAATGTATAGGAATTTTACTCTATGGGTAGAGCCTGATTGACGAGAAACGTCAAATCCCATACATTTGGCTTTCGATGAGTATTTCAATTTGATTATTGATTGGCTCTTGGGTAAGGCCCCTGGTAATGAAATCTTAATTCACATAATATGGTATAGAACTTTTTTTTTATTGGGGAATCAAATAGTTGTTGTATACAATGATTACCTAAACATATAACATTAAATTAAAACCTTGACTTCAATAAGATTCTGTTATATTTATTCAATGAAAATTTACCAAAATACAATATATCTACAGATTTTTTTTCAATAAAGTACTACTTCACTTCATTTACATATCAAACTGATGTGACATTATGAGGCATTTCAGGGTTGCACTTAATTACAAGTACCTAAGAGGAAAATTAAAATATAAAAACTTGTAAAATTAAGGCCATATGTTTTCAATGGGATGTAAATTGTTATTTAAAAAACAAAATTAAACTTACATAATTCTAATAAATATTTATTACATTAAAACTACCATACATTATGTTTTATATTGAAAACCAACCAGGAAGATTGGCCCTATGTTTATTTTTATTTAGGTATTCTCTATAATTCTTTTTAGTATCATCTAATCCTTTCACCTCATCTCCATCATCGTCACCTTTGGTTCCACACACTTCTGGAAACTCAAATTGTACATCTTTAGGCTGGAATAAATATTTATATTTAAGTGAGCATGCTATGGTACACAAACATTGTCTGGATATGACATTAAAAATAAAAGTCAGTTTACATGTTCAACAGTCAAGTTTCAGTTTGCAACAAGACAATATTTGGAGTTCATTTTACTTGCTGTACCTACATTATTCTCATTTTTTTTGTTAAAACTTATTAAATAAAGGCAAATTACTTACCAATTTCACATAGGCAATCTTCATATCATCATTTTTAGTGATATAACCTTTCATGTAGTCTCTTTTATATCTACCCAAAGCAATTCTTGTTCTCACTTCAGCTACAGGAACATTGTATATTTTTTCTAAATAATTTTTAATATCATATTTTGTCATTTGCATAGAACAATGAAATTGTACAACATTAGGTGGTTGCTTGATGTCAGGTCGCACCAATTTCAACCAAAAATTGGGTAAAAATACTCTTAATTGTGGGTTACCTCTCTGATAAATTGGATACCTGAAACGAAAAATTATTTTTAATCATTTAAAACTTTGTTGTAGGTTATATTAGTAAACTTCGTTTAAACAATAATAATTTATTACCATCTTGTAGACATTTTTTTAAAACTTTACGTATATCAGTAGAATGCAAAATTATGAGGGGGAATTATTTTTGTAATATTTAATTTAGTCTAACCTACACTTCCTTGGCCGCGTTCCGTGCTTAGCATCGCTGCCACTTTCCGTATGTATATATTACTTTATGGCTGCCACTAGTCTTGTGTAGTACATGTACTAGAGTACTAAAGGAATTAATTCCCTATACTGAATGAGAATGAACTATTCATCAACGTAGTGCTCTTCGGTCATTTAGTTAATTTTAAAGTCGAGATCGGTAAGAAATCTGAGGGAATGAAAGAAGACGTGATATAGGAAATCTCGCGAGCGAACGAGACGCCAAAAGAATAATTAAGAAACGAAAGAGAAGACGCGATGCATGATTTCGCGTGAACCAAAGAGATGTAAGATGGATGTACTAGTTCACTGTTCGTCGCGTCCTCCGTGGGCATTCGTACGAGCTCGGGTATCGAAATGTGTCTCGGTCGTGCTCGCGCGTTTTTGCTTATCGCATTTGTTTTCTCTATCTACCGACACGGCTCCTAAGCTCTAGGAGTGTACTAGTTCGTTTCTTTCTTTTTGCTTTGTCTTTAGTCATAAGCTATCTGAATGCACCGAGTACTAGTACTTGTTGTAATGTTTTTATTTTCTGTGGTACTAGTTAGTAATACGGTAAAGTTAACAAGGGGTGCACAGGTTTTCCGGAGAATACTGCATGGTTTTCTTGTCGAGGTGGTAGTGTCGCTTCATCGTGCGGTTACGAAACAAGCAATTTGACGATAAAGCAGCAAGGATATTAAAATAGACTCGTAATCTAAATACGTCTTAGACGCCGTCCATTTCGTAGCTATTTAGCCGGCATAGTGGGAACGATTAAAATTGTTAAATAGTATTGATCGACCTCATTCGTGAACTTTGTAGCTTTGCTTACCATCAGGTAGATACCTACAACAAAATCACATGCTGTACTCATATTAAAACAAAATGTTTTTCGACTCGAATCTACTGTACTAAAGTACTAAAATAATGAACTAGTACATTTTAAAGATTGTACTAGTTTGGAGCGATCTTTTCAAAGACTGAGCAAGCACAAGCCTAGCTGCCACGGATCGCTGGTTTTTTTAGCCAAAATGGCGTTCCGTGCTTAGCATCGCTGCCACGGATCGCTGGTTTTTTTAGCCAAGGTCGTTTCACCGCGCGGAATGTTAGCAATTCAAGTTACCATCAATCGTTCAGTGACCAGGGGCCTTAGAGAAATTTCATTCCATTGGCCTTCAAGCCAACGGTAAGCGTGAGCCAGAATCGCCAATTTGGGTAGAGAATTAAAAGCGAGAGGCACTCTGGCTTAAGCGCTAATTACACGTAACGAGTACAGTGGCGAGACAGTGCCCTCGGCCGAGTGCTCGGTATATGTGAACATTTTGACGAGTGCCTCGGCCGAGCAGAGTGACGAGAGAGTCACTAGAACTACGATTTGTTTGCTAGGCCGAGAGCCCACCCTCCCGCTTCGTTTCTCCGCCTCCGCAGCGACGCGATATCCAACTCGACACGTATGAACATGCACTCGGCCGTTACTCGCCACTTGCTCACCAGTAGTGTACGCAACTAGTTTTTATTTTGTTCAATAGTTAACTAGGTATATATTTAAAAATGGCTAATACGGGTAAATGGAATTTAGACACAACTATAAAATTCATTCAATGTTACAAATTACATGAATGCCTGTGGAAGTTTTCATCTCCCGATTACAAAAACAAACAAAAGCGTGATGCAGCATATATTGCAATGGTAAATGATAATATCGCAGCTATAGATGTTCGATAAAATGCTTGCAGATACCAAGAGCTGATCTCAGTTGCTAAATAAGTTAAAGCTATTTGCAGTTATTGCTTGTCTCATTATTGTGTCTGCTCTTTGAACATGTGGAGTTATGTGCTCCAACAATGTCTCAAAACGTTCTACTGTCATCCTTAAAAGTGCCTTCAATTATTTAGGATCTTCCGTTTTCAATTCATTAAAAATATTATTTGTTGCGCCAAGGGCGTGCCTCCTTAACATCCATTTTCTTATCCAAATACTTCTACACTCATCTTCCATTAAGTCCCATAGTTCTTCAATTATGACTGGTAGGAGCCGGTTGAAAATTCTTTTAAATCTCTTCTTCTGCGATCCATTTTAGTCGGCTACTGCGGCTAACTAAACTGACTCGCTAAGAAGCAAAATACATATAAACATTTACTCGTTCACCCGACTCTCTCGGCCTAGCACCGTTTTACTGTCTCGCCACTGTACTCGTTACGTGTAATTAGCCCATTAGGGCTGG
Organism: Monopis laevigella; assembly: GCA_947458855.1. NCBI lineage: Eukaryota > Metazoa > Arthropoda > Insecta > Lepidoptera > Tineidae > Monopis > Monopis laevigella. The sequence goes on from OX381593.1 coordinate 17,452,823, forward strand.
CGAATGAAACCGGTCATTTCGTTCACTATTTTCCAGACAGCAGCTGTCATTTGTACTTAGCAAAATTTTGGAAATTTCGTATTTCATAAACATTTAACGAAATATTATATTTATGGTGTTTTACTATGTAGTTAATAATAAAATAAGTACACCAAATAATATTACGACGGAAAAAAATACATAGATACGGAAACATGCAGGAAAATTGTTGATTTCTTGATGATGTAAGTATATATTTTTTGTTTATATTTTAAGAACTTTAATCTCGTCTTGTAACTAAATACATTATAATTTCTTCACATCGAATTGTAGCCGACTATTAGCGATGTAATACCTAATCAAATAGTTTGTTGCTACAAAGATTAAGCTGTTTTTGTAACTACTTTAAACGTGTGTGATATGTTATGATTAATAAGTTAGCATTTGTCTAGATTAGCAGCATTTAGATGGTAGGAAATGCATTTTTAGGCAGAACAACATGCTGAGCATTATTTTACAATATTTAAGTACCTATTATATGCTGTAGGTACATGAAAAAATCTTCAATATCTTACAGAATTAGATGAGAGTAGGTATATTCGTGAGTTTGAATCCCACACATGGCCTACATATTGTTATTAATAAATGTATGTATTAAGATACTATTTTTGATTTTAATAAATGTCTTTGTTATAGGTGTGGCCAGACACAAGTGGAAAGTAAAAAAAAAGGAGCCCCTAGCTAGAGTATAAAGCATGAATGGACTAAAGTGTCCTATAAAAAACTAATTTACAAAAAAGGGGTAATTAATAGACCAACTAAAGCAGTAGTTGGCCAACATATTGGAAAAGCTGGCCTTCAGTTTATATTATTGAATTAAAACAATGGATTAGAGAATATCAACTTTTTTTTCATATATATTTCCTATAATATCCCTACCAAACATGGTGCATTACTTGGTTAGACTGTAGACTTTAAAACTACAGTTTTAGGCCACAAGTTTAAACACCGATGTGTACCAGCGCATTTGTTTGTCAACACCTATTTCCTCAAAGTGAATATTGTGAAAGACAACTGTATCATGTACCAAATGTGCTTTTATATTGGGGTAGGTGGGTATCTTGTTAACAGCATTTTAGTATTTATCACAAAAGAGGCTATAAACCCTATATAAAAAATACAATGTATTAGTATAATTTTTTTCTGGTACCTACACTATAAGCTAGAGTATATTAGAACAGCGAGTAAAAATTATAAATTAAAACAATGGATTAGAGAAAATCAACTTTTTTTTCTTTATATTTCCTACAATATCCCTACAGAACATGGTGTCCAACTTGGTTAGACCATAGGACTAACAGTACAGTTTTAGATCTAACTTCAATTGCCGGTGTGTACCAATCAGTTATTGTTTAATTAATGTTCTAAAAAAAAATGTTTGACAACACCACGGAGTCAAAATATTGTGTCTATACAAATACCACTATGAGTTTGCCACTTGATTGGTAGACTGAGAATACCATTGGTCATGATAACTGATTGACACTAAACCATCCGCAATGTACCCAGAGACCATCTAAACTAACATACTTAAGTATGATTATTGGTGTTTTACCAATGAAAATATTTTTTGATAAAAAAGATATAAAACATTACTCCAGCCTAAACACTCAACCAAGTTTTCTTAAATAAGAGAATTCCAGTTTCTGTTATTTTACATATAATTTCATTTTCAAAATATTAATTTATTCTATAAACTTAACAATTAACTTTTAAGTTGGTCTGTAGATTAAAGAAATTTCAAATCATTATTGATACACTCGGGTAACTTATAAAATATAATTAACTGCCATATAGTATGGGCTACAGTTTAAAATTTTAATCCTGGATATGGTAAGTCTATATTTATGGAGTGTATTAATATTGTGTAGATATCTAAAAATATACACATGTCATATTTTTTTGTTAAATAAACTACTTATATATGGTTTAATATTATAAGCATCAAGACTGTGTTCCTGAAGCCATTTATTTATTACCTATGTTTAAAGTGTTTTCTATTTGAGTGTCAATATTCTCATATAACTTTCATTTTTAATTAAAATTGATATACTTATGATCAGCAAATAGGTTACATTGGAATGGTAGTACCCTTCAAGTTGCTTTTTGGTAGGTTGTTGATGTAAATTAATAATAATAGGTACACTACTTTGTGGGATGGAACATGTTATATTTGTTATCTGTACCTTGTACCATGTGTTAGTTAGGTACCTCAGCTTTAGAAGATTAATGGAACATATCCAAGGCACCTTTATTATATTTCACAAAGGGACTATAAACTTACCTACATACTTATAAAATATAATAATGTATTAGGATCATTGTTTTTGGTACCTACATACAGAATAATCTTTAATATAAATGTGTATGTTTGTTCTAGAGAATAAAAAAATTGCATGTAGCTTTTCGCTAATAAACTTTAATTTTATAATTAATTTGTTTATTAAAAAAAATACTAGATTCCGAAATATTGCACTTAAAACTGATTACAACGGAGATTTGAATTTATAATGAAAATTTTAATCACGCAAATGGTATTTAAGTTATTTTACTGCGTATATTGATGGAATATTTCAATAGTTATTGTACAAAAGTGGCATATACAGTTTTTTACCATGGACAATAATAACATAATATTACTTAACTGCCCCATAAGTAACTCTTGTTTGTAATTTAATTGTCATGAATTATAGATGCGAACTATTTATAAGATAATGAACTATTTATAAGATATCTACATTATCATAAAAATAGTTATAGATATAGATATTTAATAAAATAAAAAATTATATCCTTTATTATTATTTTCTTATCATATTTTTGGGGCTGACATCAGTCAAAACACTTCGACCCTTTGGGTCCTTTTGTATATTTCCCCGTTCTTTCTTCTCACCTCAATCCTATTCTCAAATATGTTTGTGACATAGTTGAGGATGTCGTTTAGGTTGAGGAGTCTGTAGCTTATTTCTCTGGATGACCATCACAATCACATAGTAGGTGCTGTACTGCATGGGCTCGGGCTCATTGCCACAGAATCTGCATGGAGGGTCGTTTCTTATTCCCATAGTAAGAAGATGTTTGTTGGTTGTGTAATGTACTGAGAACACTCCCACCAGTGTGGCCTTATTTGTGTTCTATTGAATCTCCAGATATTGTCCTTGCCTTGCCTTGCCCACAGCCTTCGTACCAATTAATTTCTTGGAGTTTGTTAGGCCCTGCTGGATTGACCACCATGTTGTATGCCTTCAGCAAACTCCTTTAATGCATTGTTTTGTTAGGTATACCTATAAATGGGTCAGGTCCAATGAAAAAAGTTTCAGATCCCTTTCTAGCCATAATTCATTTGTAAGGACGCCGTAGTTTTTTAATTGAGTATTGGAAATTAAAAAAATAGATGAATCATTAGTAGGTCTATTTTATTAATAAGTACTAAATTTATAAGTATTGCATTTTAAAAATTTGAAAACTTGATTTTATCTAATTTAGCGTTTTTATATTAAATAACATATTTGTAATAATAATATATTATTTAATATACCATTAATTTAATCAAAAGCAAAATTATATAAAATCAAGTTTTCAAATTATATATAAGGAAACGATTAGAGAAAGTAATAATGAATGAAACCTATCGTTAATTTTACCAGTATTGTGTAGGAGATGTAGATGTGGATAACAAGTCAGATTAAAAGAGTTTATTATTATTAAAATAATGTTTATTCATTCAAAAAATAAAAAGTTATGAAAAGGTACGGCGTAGCTATTTTTGTCCAATATAATTATAATAAAAATATTATATAATTATAATAAAAATAAATTTTGCTTGAATTTAAATAATTGAGTGATAATTTAGATCGGGGATAGTTCACTATCCCTTTGTCAACAGAAACAGTTAGCGTGATTCAAGAATCAATTTCTTTTAGCTGTTTACATAAGACTTGTCCAACTCTGATATTGAAGAGACATCACCAGGAAGAAAAAGAAAGAAAATGCTTAAAAGACGAGATAGGGGAAGAGTTAGTGCAATACACAAGTCTGAATGGATAAATGTAATCGCTTTACATCTATCCATTCAGCTGAAGAATTCAGGGAAAGCTTATACAAGCAGAAACGAAATGGGAAGGCCTGAAAAAGTTAGTGGCATCACTTGTGATTGCAGATTAAAATGCAAGGATAAAATTAATCTTAAAATATTTGTTCCAGCAGTTCTAGTCTATGGGAAATAGAGAACGGCAGTGGGACTTTCTGAGAATGTGGTGTGAATAAATAACCAAGCGCTGAATAACCACTGAAGGGCCTTAAATTAAGGTTACCATCTAGATATAATTTTGTAGTATTTTTTCTACAATAATGAGACTCAACAGCACTATTTACGTGATCCCATACATTGCTAATATTTTTTCGTGGTGTTTCTCAAGTCTCCGCCGAAAATTCCCTCATTGTTGTATTTTTTTATATATTCTCTGTATTATTGTTGTTCTCATCTCCAATAAAAAAATAATTCAAAAATATGGTTTTACACACCATTGTTGATTGTTATTTTCTATTAAATCTTCATAACTACATGGTAAATAGTAGCGCAATGTGAAATTTATTTTTGAAAGCCCTTCAGTGGTTATTTTGCGCTTGTTTATTTGTTCATACCACATTCTCAGAAATTCCCATTGACGTTCTCTATTTCCCATAGACCAGAATTGCCTGATAATAGGATTAATTTTATCCTTGCATTTTAATCTGCAATGATAAGTGTTGCCATTCAGACTTGTGTATTGCCCTCTTCCAACTGCAACTCTTCCTCTACCTCGTCTTTTAAGTATTTTCTATCTTTTTATTCCTGGTGGTATCTCTTCAATTTCAGAGTTGGATAAGTCTTGTGTCACGTCAGTCAGCTTGATTCTTGAATCACGCTAACTGTTCAGAACGTTAACTATAGACAAAGGGCTATTTAGAGCTTGGTTCCAATACTCTTGGTAATAGAAGATTTGATGACTAATTTGTTGTTGATATCACAATTTCAAATGCTGGCTATGGTATGTCTAGGGTACTAGTTTTATTATGTAAACGAGAAACCATGGCCGTTAAAAAAAATCTTTTGGCGAAATTACAGCTTCAGAAGCAAGTGAGGGTAAGTCATTAAGAGTATGTGCGCTGTGCTAGAATTTTTTTGGCTGGTGGCTCTTGTGGGACATCTGAAAAAAGGAATAGTCTTAATTAATTTTGTAGTTATTATTTAAGTAAAATTTTTTTGTATTTGTTTGACAACGCCACTTAAGCTGCTGGCCCCAGTTTCATTCCAAATTTTGAAACTGTTGATAAATAGTTAATTGCAATTTTTACAAAACACCTTGACGAACTTGCCACTTGTTCAGTGTATACTCAGAATATGCGAGGCTAGGCTACGTGAGGTGGAAATTAAACCTTCGCTGGGTACCCTGAGGCCGTCTAGGCGATCTTAGGCGCTGTAAGGCGCCCGTGAACTTACATATATAAGTAAATAATTCAACAAGTACAACTTTAATGTAATACACAAGGCACCGTTTGCTAGGCAAGTGTGCTGCAGCAAATATCAGCTCCCAGCGCTGTGCCTACATCGTATTGGGTGGAACTAACCCTTCGTTCCGTGAGCTAACGCGGGCAGTTTCTCGTGCTGACTTCAAAAACCAGCGCGACCGCCCGTTTCAACACAGCCATGTCATTTTTTTTAGCGATGCTAAAATGCAGCTCGGAAACGATCGGTGTTGATTTTTGATGCCACTTTTTGACAAGAAGCACTATTTTGAATTAAATAATTGAAATTAAAAATATTACTACCTTATCATTATATAATAAATCAATATTTTTTAATTAACTATTATTTAAATACAATAATTTTATAATATCACAATATTAATTTAATTAACAACCTCAAACTAAACATACCAAAGCTGAATTTAGTTACACGATATTTATTTTTTAGGTTTAATCGAACTTTTAAAACTAAAACAGATATGAATATATAAAATAATTAATTAAATTCCAATTTGTAGTTAGATATTCACATGTAAACAAACATCTGTCAAAAAGTAGCCGTGCTAACTTTTCGTGTTAAAATTTCTGTTCGCGGAACGATTGATGGTAACTTGAATGAGGAGTTTTCCAGTAGTTATTATTTAACCCAACAGATGGCGTTTAGTCGCTATCTACAAAAACTGTCAAAATAGATAGCGGTAATATATAAAATACACCCAAAATTTAGGGTAAATAGGAAAACAAATACCTTTATAAGAATAATTTATAAAATTTACTTAACTTTGTTTAACATATACACTAATATTCTGAGTACTTTGCCTTACGGCACCAACTTAAGCAATATTTTTTCTTTTAAATATCATCATATTAGTAATTAAATTTGAATTTCTAAGGTACCATATTCTTTTTTACGACGTTTTTTCTTGACAGGTTATCTACTAAAGATTATAGAGAGCAAGAATAACGAGTAAGTAGATACATATAAAAGTGACAAAATATGGTAAAAATATAACACGTCTTGCAATACCAAAATTTAGTTTTAATTCATAGAGAATTTAGAGTCTATATTTGAGTAGTCTATATAGAAATATAGACTACTCAAGTATAGAAACAGCCTTTTTTGACAGTTTTTGTGGATATCTCTCCTGCTGCCATCTAGTGAAATATTTTGGAACCAGCAAAAAGAAAACTCCTCATTGCTAACATTTCCGAGCGGTGAAACGACCTTGGGCTAAAAAAACCAGCGATCCGTGGCAGCGATGCTAAGCACGCGTTCCGTGACCAAAATTAGCAAATTACTTAAGTGGTAGATACGAGTTTATACTTAGGAGCGATCGATATTATATACCTCCATGCTATCGACCGAGCGATTTTTACAATTTTATTTATTATTATTTATTTAGTTAATGGCCTCTACGCCTACGCATAATTTTGCCAATGTCGAGTGGGTAGATGCGCTGAGATGTAATTTCATAATATATGAGGGTTTTGGGGCCTTACCAACAGTGTGTTCATTTACTACTACTATTTGTCGCTTAAAGCGCTTAGGCTTTAAGCCAATCAAATCAGCTGTAAAAGTACACAAAGCGAAGCAAAGTAATCGCAGCGATCACTCGAACAGTTTCATGTGTATAAATAAAAATCATATAAAATTAATAAAGAATACAAAATAGAGTTCAGATACTGTTAAATAAAATAATAATAAAAATAAACAAAAAAATAAAAGGAGTTCGGTCATTCTGGACCCAACCGTAAATGCTTAGCTTTCACAAACAAAGATATGCTTAATAACAGATAATTAAAGCATTATTTTCCAGTATTTAAAAAAAAGTTCTGACCACTTTTGTTACGTGCTGATTTTTCTGCCTTTTCAGTATATTTGTCCACATTATGCAGAAATAAAATGCTTTATACATTAAAAAATATTATTTTTGCTTATCTGGATAGAGATTTAACAAAATAAAGAGACATTATTTTGAAAGAAAAAGCCGTATTTTATTGAATGCCCTTTGTCCATTTATCGCATGAACAGAATAAAAATAAAAAAAATATATAGCGACGATAGGCCGATGGACTTGCATCATGAAACTAGTAATAATAGGGAACTGTTACAAATTGTCTTATAAAGTAAAAAGTCACGTACATGTATTTGTCTCGCTCGCACTCATTTAAATCTACATATAGCAAAGAGATAAATAGCTATTTTTTGTTTCTTAAAATTTTTATTGAAATGTCAAAACTGTTCGCTGGCGCCATATTCTGTTCTCACGTTTTTTTTTAAATGTGGTTGTTCTCAGCATGGAGCATAAAATCATGGACCATGTTCTCATTTTAATAATTGGTTTAGTAATGTACCTACCATTCATATTTTTTTAACGAATGCCCATTTATATATTTTTAGGCATTAGGGCGGTTCCATATATTATTCTTAGTTTCATTGGAAATTTAAATTCTCATCGCTCTTAATGCCAATGCAATAAATGCTATGATAGAGATCTATCCAAGAAATCGTTTTATAATTATACCATTGGGTGGTAATTGGCAAATAAAGAATTTATTATTATAATAAATATAAGTTATTATTGTGTTTGGTGGTGGTTACAAATTTGTAATAAAAAAGTAGAAGAATTTCATCTCATAGAGAATTTCATATTACAATTATATTTTAAAGTTTATATTCCCAAATTTCTAATATGCCAAAGAATACGTGTAATAAAAACTTTGTAATTTTACAAATAGTCTGATGATCGCAATAGACATGATATTCCTAAGGCTGTGATGCATGGAGATATATATAGAGAGAGAACCGCCCTAATGGCTAAATTGCCTTTCCAAATATGAGACTGAAGATATAATATATTTTTGTTGTCACTTTTTGTTTTGAATGTTTAACCAATCATTGAGCGTTGATTTGTTGAAGTGAGCACACAATTGTTTTGTTTGACATTTCGTTGTAAAGGCTTTTTTATGCATTTATTGGAACCGCCTTGGTTCCATATGTTTCATGCTATATAGTAAGAGCCCAATAATACAAACTGCCGCGCCGTCTCGCAATGAAAACAAAATTTCCGCTGAAAACATACCAAATTAATTTTAAAAACCTACCAAGTATATTTATCTATATATTCTCATAACGACACGAATTTGCGTGGATCATCGTCACGAAAAATTTACATTGAAATAATAAATAAATTTATTAAAATATTATATATTTTCACAATGAAACCTAGGTATATATGTAACAACTTATAAAGGTTTACTTCGTTTACACCAGATAGATATTAGGTTACTAATACGGGTCAACCTACAATACATGGAGTGTAGGTTGACCCGTAATAGTTTCCCTCCCAACAATAATTACAAAATGCTAATAAACTTTTTCAACTAACGACGATGATCGCTTACATTTTGTAATGACGCTTTATTTTAATTTTCTCGAGACAACGTTGAAAACGACCTCAAAATAAGATGAAGTTCAAAAGTGATTTTTTACTTTAGAACTTAAACTGTTAATATTGTTTTATTTTAATAAAATAGTAATAAAATTAAAACTATACCTAAATTAAAAGTTAATAATAATAATTAAAAAAAAACCCAATATAACAAAGATCCTATAAAAAAATATAAAAAATCTGTCAATATAATATTATTTTAAAGTTGTAATTTCCATACATTGGACACGTTCACACAAAGATGAAGAATTCCTGTTTTCAAGTTGACGGCATTTTTATAGTATGAGAATTTCAATTAAAAAGTTTAAATCTTTCTGTAAGTAATGCTTCTAAAATATAATTTAATATTAATATTAGCAAAAGAAAAAATCCAAAAAATAATCGATTATTGAAAGTTAAATTAGGTAAAAATATTATCAACAAGTGTCCCACCTCTAGTTGTGTGGCCGCCATCTTCTGTTCTCACTGGAGAGGCTATTTAAAGCCAAAGGGCGCCTCCCTATTATATTATATACCTCCATGACTTGCATCCAGGGGCCTTATTCCGAGTTTTGACACGTTCACCGTCCGAATTTTGCGTACGTTTTTTCCGTTTTCGACGATCACCTTTGTATGGGATGACAGCTGTCATTTTTTAAATGGTATTACGAGTAATTGGCGGTATTTCCGTCACGCACGGTCGCGCATTTATTGTTTTGTCTATGAATTTTAGTATGGATTTCTTGTAATTTTGTATTACGAGTTGCATGCATTCAAACAAACGAAAAAAATGTTTTCTGCGACTGCCATAGAGTATAATTAATATCTAAAGAAAGCGGCATCTTGTTCGTATACGTAGATTTGTGGTCGTCATTTTCGATATTCTTTATTTTTGTTAAAAAGAGTGGATTTTTTTTGTAATTTATTTATTAGTTAAATCTGACTATTATTATTATAGATAATTGTGGAATTGTGTGTTATTTTTTGTTCCTTTTATGTTTTTTATATTTATTGTGTTTTTTAGCCTATTATTATTATAAATAATTTTGTTCCTTTTGTAAATTTTATAATTTGTGTGACTGTATTGTGTTTTAATAATATGATATAAAACCTGTTTATTTTATATCATATTTTTAACATTTATCTAATAAACTATTCTCCTTGCGGAAGAAAAAACAACAAATAATTTATAATAACATATAATTAAATACTGGAACCCTTTGTGAATAAAATTTATACTGGATTGTAGGGTAGGCAGAAAAAAACACTCTTTTGAATTGTTATATTTTTAATTAATTATTATATTAAATATTAAAGCATTGAAAGATAAATGAAAGTGTAAATTACTTTAAGCACATCCCTGCCTTTTTGTTTTTCAATATTATTTACTCCAAAACAATTAACATTATGGATGTTGAGCCAATCTCAAAACTTTTAGGCCTGGAGGACAAATTTGAGAGAACACTGTCACTGCTCCGTGCCCAAATTAATAGTGTCGCTATTATGGCCAAAGATATTGAGAAGCCGGCGTAAGTTTATTATATTCCAGGGTATAAAAGAAAAAGTTGGTAAAAGCACTCCCAATATTATTTGTAATGTGGTGTCCAACAGGTTACATCAGCATTGTACACCAAGTAACATAAGTTTTAGCTATCGGCTTGGAAAACAAATTGAGCCGGACAAACCCCGTCCAATTCTGGTAAAATTTCAAGGTGAGGATATCCGAGTCAGTATTTAGCAGGCCAAAAAGAGTCTTAAGGGCTCTTGTTTATCACTAGCTGACTTCATGACACCAACTCGGAGGCAGATTTTCATTGAAGGCCGACAATTATATGGTCTTTATAACTGTTGGTCCCAAGATGGCAAAGACTACTTAAAATTGCCAAATGTTCAAAAACATTGCCTGCCTTCTGCTGCCCACCTAAGTGAATTGGCTGCCAAATATTCACCGGTTCAGCCTGAAACACAAATCAATAGGAAAATCCGTGCTGCAAAAACTTCTAAAACAAAATAATTCAAGAAATGTTGTTAATTATGTATATTTACCCAGGTCTATAATTTTCTGTATATTAACATCAATAACTTATTAGTAGTTTTAGTTTTATTCCCAGAAATGGTTATTACAAGTTAAATTCATATTTCCTGTTTGTAAGTGTATTTCTCTATATGTTAAGTGTATATCCAATATTTCTTTCCTACAAATGTTGTAATTGTAACCATGCTTGCAACTAAAAAGGCTCTTACCATAAAAATTAAAATTACCAAATGTTTTCTTTCACAAATATTCACAATGTTTGTTTACATTTCTGTTTTTTTTAATAATTTTTTTCTTTTATTTGTATGAGCTTTGACAAAGGTACTGGAAAAGGCTAAGATCAATGTACCATGGAGTTCTGTGTTATCCATAAATTCCATAATACTTATTACTATTACTATTGCCTATCTAAATATATAATGTTTAATTATATATAGTATTTAATTTAATTACTGCCTTACTTTATCGATGTTGAGTAACGTATTGTTTTCATTTGGTGATTTCTTTTCAATTGTGAACCAGCTAACTGGCGGTTGATGTGGCACTTCAAAATATTGGCAAATTATTGCTGTTTTAATGACTTTATACATATATATATTGTTTATATATTTATTATTAATTATAGTTATTTTTATATATTATACCATATTACCTATATATTATGCCTAACTCATCTTCAGAAGATGAATCTATTGAATTTTATTCGTGTAATACATCCACTTCTGATGAGTTTAAAGTCAGCAGAAGCGATATTTTTCTTGGTAAAGCATTACTTAACACTTTTTCAACTTTTTATAAAAATTTTAACCTTTTTCATATAAATGCCCAAAGTATTCCAAGTCACTACTCTGATTTGCTAACCGTTTTAATCTCGATTATAAAATCACAGCCCAAATTCCTGCTGCCTATTCTTATTTTAATGGGGAAAATTCTTATGTATTGAAAAATTGGGACTTTTTCCCGATTTCATTAGGTGGGAATTTTTCCTATTTTTCTTAAAATTAGATTTTAATCCCACTAAAAAATCATTTTTTAGTCAAGTGGGTTTTTTTCCTACTTTTAAAAAAAGTGGGACTATAAAAAAAAATCCCTCCAAAAATATTTTTCGTCAAGTGGAACTTTTTCCTACTTTAAAAAAAAAATGTTTTTCGTCAACTAGGACTTTTTTCCTATTTTAAAAAAAGTGGGACTTTTTAAAAACATCCCACTAAAAAAATATTTTTCCGTCAAGTCGGACTTTTTCAGGATTATTCGCAGTAGTTACATTGCGTTGTTCCATGATGGAACTAGTGCGAATTTTTTTTCGCACACATTTTTTAAGAGTAATGGTAATAATGGAACTACTGCGAATAATAAAATAATTAATAATTCGCACTAGATCCATTATGGCACTATTAGTTTTTTTATGCAATAGTTTCATTTCTATACAATAATGTTGCTGCGAATAATAAAACTAAGTTCGTCACTTGTAATGACGATTATGCTTTAAAACAAATATTCCGCAATGCACCAAAAAAACAGATCCAGGAACTCTTGATATGAGGGGGGGGCTCGGGTCTTTTGACAAGATTTTTAAATTATTTTTTTTGCCGTAATAATATACGTAATGAGCCTAAGCAACGAAATTTATGAAAGGGAAGAAGAATTGGTTACAAACGTTCATGTAATGGGTGAAGCGTTAGTGATTACGAGACCGATGACACATAATTCTGTAGGTCATTATTGTAACATTAAAGCTACGTTCGCACGAGTGTTTAATAAAGCGTTAGGAGTTCGGCGTTGGTAGTTTTTTTTACTAGTTTTATGCGAGAATACATTACAAGATAGCAACATCGGTAGCGGCTTCTTTAGGTGTAGTTTTTGTTATGGAAATCAATTATTAATCCTTAAGTTATCTGAAAACGACAACAAACTTTCCATTACACCATTAGTTTTGGCACAATAGCGCTCACAGTGTTAAACTCCCCCCCCCCCAGCCCCCGTCGTCCTTCCACTCGATACCGCGCAGTGGCTAGCTATGGCTACCGGGCGCAGCAAAGTCAAACCAACATTTTTTTTGGTCTTTCTTTTGGCACGAAAATAGTTTATCTGGAGTTTTGACAGACGTATTAATACATTTCGGCACCATACAATCTGTATACATAGTAAATAAGTTATACCAGACACACAACCGACACTTAATTAGTTTTAAACACAATCAGCCAAGCCGAAACACAGCGCGCCTCACAACTGCCTACGGCTAACTGGCGGCGACCGTCACAGTGACGTCACACACTCAGAGCCGCGACAACTTGAAGATCGGCACATTCATTTGATTGCTACTAGCTAATTTTTAGTCGTATGACAAAAATAATTACACCAATCTTTTGGATTTTTTATATACTTAAATATTACATTCAACACTAAAATCCTCGTTGATCCTCATTCACACGTTCCCAAAATTCCCTCTTTATGATAATTTTCCCGTAATTCCCCCTTTTCTTTACTAGAATTTTAAAGATTCAAAAAAGTTAAACATTGTCACGGGCGGCCCGAGAGATTTATTATACCCTATATATACAAGACATGAGTCTTGTCTTGAAGTAGCCGTGCAGCTATGTTTATAAATTTCTTGTTTTCTCTAGGTACAGTTTAAAAAACTGCTACTTTATTTTTCTTCTTATGCAACTCGTTCAACTTGCACATTTCTGCAGTGTCACGTCAGTGTATAATTTAACCAGATAACTAACAGATTTATTTAAATTAAATTTATTCTATATTCATATTCTAATGTTCAATAGGATGAAAATTAAAAATAACAAACAATTTTATTTCAATTATTTATTACAAAATCTCAAAAACAAAATATCACCTTTTTACCTACAAAAATAATGGAATATTTTAACTTAATAGCCAAATATATATATTATATCATTACTAACATTGTATTATCCCTTACATTATAATATACATTAGAATATTTAAAAAAAACATAAAAAAGGTTTTTCTGTCCATTGTTCTAGGACAAATACAAATTTGAATCTGTGAGCACGAATTGGGCACTCTGATTTCGTTTCTTCGACAATTTTTCTAAGATAACGAATATTTTTTTGGCGTTTTTCCTAAGTTTCTTAGAGCTTATTGCCATATTATACATTATCTATAGACTTTTTTTCAAACTTTTAAATTCATTTTATATTTCTAGTAAGCATGTCGTCAAATTGTAAATTACTTACTAAGAAAACAACATGATAATATGAAATGCTTCTATGCCTGTTCCATTAGAGTCCCACAAGTAGTTCTTTGTCGTATAGCAATCAACCAAGAAGTTCTTCGAGCAAAGAGTTTATTGCTTTAGACATTATCTACGGATGTTTTTTTTCAAACTTCCAAATTCATGTTATATTTCTAGTAAACATGTCGTTAAATTGTAAATTACGTACTAAGAAAACGACATAATAATATGAAATACTTCTATGCATCAGAGACCCACAAGTAGGTAGTTCTTTGTCGTATACTAATAAACCAAGAAGTTCTACGAGCCAAGAGCTTATTGTTTTAGAAGACAGTATCTACAGAGTTTTTTTTTCTAACTTCCAAATTCATGTTATATTTCTAGTAAGCATCTCGTCAATTTACAAATAACTTACTAATAAAAGGACATGATAATATGAAATGCTGCTATGCCTGTTCTATCAGAGGCCCACAAGTAGTTCTTTGTCGTATCGTATACCAATAAACCAAGAAGTTTTTAGAGCCAAGAGCTTAGACATTATCCACAGGGTTTTTTTTTTCAAATTTACAAATTCATGGTATATTTCTAGTAAGCATGTCGTCAAATTGTAAATTACTTACTAAGAAAACGACATAATAAAATGCTTCTATGCCTGTTCCATCAGAGGCCCACAAGTAGTCTTTGTCGTATACAAATTAACCAAGGAGTTCTTCGAGCTCTGTTATTATAATTTCTATACTAGTAGGGCCTGTCCTGGTTTCAATGAAGCAAAACTGTATTTGTTTTTGTAATTGCTTTCAATAAAAAAACGCTTTGGGTAATGGCTGTTTCCAGCAGCGGACTGCTACAGGCTCAAGATACAATAATTTAAAATATAATACAAAAAACAATGAAAAGCCCTGTAAATACAAAAAAAAACGCACTTACATTTTAGCTGCGTGCAATACAACGTGGGGTCTCACAGACCCCAGAGGCGTTCACTGAGGTTAGGGCACGATTTAGACAAAATAAATCTAATCAGTCTATTTGGCATATTCATTCATTCATATCTTTATTTCCACCATAGGTACAATACAGAACACTTGGTTATCGTCATACATAACAAAATAACTAATCAAATGAAATACAAACAAATATGAAAAATAATAACAATGATACAGCTAGTAACCAAAAAGTACATATAAAATACAAAAGCTATATAACAGAAAATCAAATGTACAAACAACAAGAAATAAAATAAAAATTTAGATGCTATTTATGTATTTCAATATAAAATTTATAGTAAAATTGCAGCTGTTAATGGGCTTTGTCGGAGAGGTAAATCAAATAAAAAATAGTACAAATATGTTAGCAGCTGTATAGGGGCTTTGTCCTAAATACATCAATGTCTTTAAACACTATAAATATATATATATATATATATTATATAAAAAAATATGATAGTATGTAATAAATAACTAAGCGTCCGTTAATGGCCTCTGTCAGAAATATTTTATATAGATATAATTAATAATGGGTCAGTATAATAAAACGTAATGTCACAACACAACTTAGGGGTAATTAAATATCAATACAAAACAAGTAATACAAACAATAGACCAAAGTCAAATGCTATGTGAAGTCTTTTATA
This sequence comes from Monopis laevigella, assembly GCA_947458855.1. NCBI lineage: Eukaryota > Metazoa > Arthropoda > Insecta > Lepidoptera > Tineidae > Monopis > Monopis laevigella. Next base: position 17,468,680 of record OX381593.1, read on the forward strand.
TCATATAGTTTAAGGTCCCGGAGCCAATCCTGACATTTTCTTTTAAATACTTTTGAATTTAGTTTCTTCCAATCATCGTCTATTTTATTATAAAATTTTACACTATTTATAACATAACTTTTATACTTTGTATTTAATCTACATTTAATATTAGAAATTTTATTTTTGTTTCTTGTTGAGAACGAGTGTTTATCAGAGTTCAATGGAGTATTATGAATACGCCTGGGGTATTAAACCCCACGTTGTACGTGGAAGGTTAAAACTCAAAATCACTTTACCGCGATACTTCGAAAAGGTTTCTTGTTTCACCAAAACTAACTTTTTTAACTACTTCTCAGAACTAACTAAGATGAAACAACAACAAAAAATATATAAACTTTACTATTAAGTGATATAAATCACCAAATTTACAAACTAATTATTACTTGTTACCAATAAACTTAATCTAATATACTAAATTAAATTCCTCCATTATCAAACTTTAACTTAATATTATTTTCTCTTTAAAAACACATTAAATTATAAAGTAATTCATATGACATTATACTAAGTACTAATGCTTTGGATTTAATTTTCAAGGTTTGAATAGTCTGTGCAATGAAATAAAAATATATTAAAAAAACTTTACGCAAAAACTGTTTTGTCTATGGTGCTTGCGACAACGCGAACGCACGAAGTTTAGTGACTCGTAATACGAATCGACGTCATCGCAACTCACGAAAAAATTGTAACGCGCGAACTTGTCGTGTTTAACGTTTGCAAACTCGGAATAAGGCCCCAGTGGTATGTTAAAATAAATAATATAAAAAAAAGAGCGACGATATATCATCCACAGATTATATAATATTATTATGTTAGTGCAGCACAAGGAAACACTACTAATAATTTTGCGGATTAATAATTCGCGGACTGAATTGTTCGCTATACATAATCTAATAACTAGTTATAACATAACCTCAAATTGAAATTCAAATGAGAATAACTTTTTTCTCCCAACTCTCGAACTTCGATGTAATTAACAATTTTATTATATGTATTTTCCTCTATCGAACTGGATAGGTTTCATTTTTGAAAGCGGCTTCGCAACATGTCGCCTCGCCTGCCCCCCTAGCCAAGAGCATGAGCGCTAAAAGCGCGCACGAAAGTTTTGTATGAAGATGACATTTGGTGATGACGTCACGTTCGTTAAATGCGTTGACAGAACAAATTGCCAGCCAAGAACACGGACGGTGAGCGTTGAGCATTCGTTTTCGTTAAAGCGCTCGCGAGAGGCCAATCTCCCCATACATTTTGACAGAAACCGCTACATACTCGGAGGGAATTGCCAGCCAAGAACACATTTTTGTTCGTTTTTTGCGAATGCTAGACGCTAAATTCGACTGTTTACGGGCGGGTGGTCGGGGTCTCCCTTTCGAGCTATATTCTATCAAAACGACGCCATTGTTTTAATTTAAATTAACTTAAAGTATTGTTTTTTGTTGTTTTAGAAGTTTTTTATTGCCTTGTGTAAATTAAAATGCATAAATAAAATTTATTAGTAAGTGCAAATAACGAGCGGCGTCTTCATCGACGCCAAATATAGATTAGTACCATCAATATTTAACAAAAAGTTCTCTCTATTTCATACTTACAAAGCATCTCAAAACACAGAGTGTGATCAAACTAAATATTCAAGAATCATAAGGACTAAGGAGTAATATAACAATTTTGAAACTATACCTACAGCAAAAGTACGACTAGGAAAAATTGGAGAAGAATTACGAATAAAAGGAGTCCGACAAGGAAACCTATTATCAATCAAACTCTGCTCGGCTGTATTGGAGGAAATTTTTCGTCAATTACATTGATTGGAATTATTTGGAATAGCTATGAGCTTAACATAAATGGAAGTAAAATATCTCAACTGAGATTTGCTGATGACCTAGTTCCAGTTATTATGCAAACAACTAGCAAGAGAAGTGGAAAAGCGGGGCTTAAAAGAACCATGTGTGAAAACCAAAGCTATGACAAACAGACATAAACAAACCCTGAAAGTAAATTATCAAGAAATTGAATAGGTGCTTTTATTTAGGTCAAACAATTGCTCCAAAACTTTAAATGGAGAAAGAAATACATAGAATAGTATGTATGTTCTCAAGTCTCTGAAAGAAGTATAAAAAAATCAAGACATCCCAATGCCGAGTAGTTGGAGACCGCTGCCAATGGTATTTGCTGAAGGAGGCCTATGTCCGAGGATAACCTGAACAAATATCTGATCTTGATTGATAATATTGGATAGAAGTGTTACAACATTAAATCAAACAAACCAATATTAGGCAAAAAGTTAAGAAAACATGTATAAATTCTTGTAAAATATCAACAAATAAAGTTTATTTTTATTTATTTCTTTATTTTTAATGAAAAGTTCACATTTTCAAAAAAATAGGGGATACCGGGGAGAGTTTAGGTATCATTTTAGGCTTAACAAAGGATTTTTCAGAGCCTTTGTGAAGACCTAGAATGTTTCACAAGCCGCAAAAACTTATGGTTTAATATATATTGCTATATTCTTCTTTAATAATATAATTGTATATAAGAATATGATTTTCCTTGACCATTACTAATAAAGTTACAACTTTTGGTATTTCAGGGACTGATGATGGTCTTTGTGGTTGTACAGAGTGACTTTTCACCTTGAGTTTTAGATTTAAAAGAATCCTTTTATACTGGTATATTATTATTTAAAAAAAAAATCCTAGCCTTAGTAATAATAATACAATTTATACTCAGCCACATTAGATATTTACAATATAAGGTATTTTATTATATACACTATATGACCCATACATGCACACACATCCACACAAATATTCACTTAACGCTGTAATATATATGTATAATATTGTTAAGTGAAAACTACTTAGTACTATTATATAAATGGTATTATATAAAGTAGGGTATGTGTAGTATGTACTATTAGACCTATATTGTTTATACAAGCTCTTTTATTTATAGGAATTTTAATTCCCATGCAAGCACTATAAATAGTTAGGATAGTACCTAGAGTAACGTTTCATTATTTTATATGAATACTATTAGGGAATTACATGTATCTAATGTGGGCATTTGTAGATATACTTACCATAATGATAAGCTTATCATTTGTAGATATACTTACCATAATGGTAAGCATATCTTAATATTAAACACACTGGTATTCATAAAAAAACTTTTTGAGTCCTTGAAGAATACTTGTATATAGTAGGTTATGTCTCTTTTTTTACCAAACAAAAATAAATAAGTAAAAAAGAAACAAAACTTATTTTAACTAAAGTGTTCTTCAAGGACTTTATTATATTTTTATCATTAAGACTGTTATTAATTAAAATTCATAATAAAAATATTAATCTTTATTAATCTGACCCATTTAAATGATACAAGTAATAAGAAATGTTAAAATGATACCAGCATTTCTTATTCAATACTGTTGTAATGGGTCCATCCGACAGACCTTAAACTTGTCCACCTATATGGCTGTGCCACCTATATTGATTCTGTTAATGTATATTTAATTAAATATTTCCCAGAATATTGATTTCTTAAAATTGGATAATATTCACAATAAAACATAAACAAATTAGAAGTAAATATTTATTTAATAATTTTGTTTGGCTTGGGCCACTCTAAAACTTTGAGCACCATAGTTTGTGACCTCTCTTGATGGGGAAGGGGGTAGCTGTCCTTGAAACTCTGCAAAGTATAAATACCTGAAATTAAAAAAATACAAAATTGTACTTAGTTTAATAAAAAAATAAAAAGACCATTTTTTTTTAAATAACAAAAATCACAATTGCAACATAACTGGGTTGGAGACAGGTTTTACTATCTGTGTCAGTTGACTCCACGCTTCTAAATATAGTAGGAGAGTGAATTTGAGACAATGTTCTTAGCAAACCATGGATTCACAGTGCGGGTGCCGGGTCCATCTCGTGGTTGAAAGGCAGGGGAATGAACTGCAGCATTCCCGGACTTGAGACCGTGAGGTAGGTTTAAAGGCCTTTTAAACTCTCACCTGCACTGTGTTCACTACCCTCTCTACTAAATACTATTAATTTAATTTTAAAAAAAGTAAGCGGACAATTTGTAATTTATTTTTCTTAACTCACCTATAGTGTAACATCATATTGGTTATTACGCTGCACAAGCCATTACAATTTGGGAAGACTCTTCAGATTCATAGTGCAGAACTCTGTCTATTCCAAGGTATTTTAATGACCCCCTGAGATAACCATTTGCCTGCTTCACACTTATCCTGACTTGGCAGTGTATTGGTCCGCTGAGGTATTAATATATACGTACGGAATCCATGACAGGGGTAATCAATCATGGTTCCAAGGCATATCCGAAATCACCTGAAATAACATTTATTTGTATGAGAAACAAAGGTAAATAGATGGGTGTTGTAAACACAAAGGTACGTTTTGTTTCGCCTATTCAGCATACAAATGTTTTAACAACGTGTCTAATCAATTATTAAATATATAACCTTAGAAGCACTTATTTATTTTGATTCTTACCTATTCAAAAAGTAAGTTTCCAATGCGGGAACGATATAACTGCAATATTTCTTCCTTGATCAGAGAATTGGTAAAAAATAAATTGGTCGTGGGCCGCCCCGGATGCCTCGAATTTATATTTAGAATTCTTCAGTTTATATTTACAACTTAAAAGTGCCATATTAATAATGCCGAAGAGTTTTTCTGCAATGTTTCTATTAGGTTTGTTCGTAGAGAGTATTAAGTTCCTTGGTTTTGTTTGTAATCAAATGTAAAGAGCATTGGCCCGTAAAATAAAACGAGATATCACATAGTTACACCAATAGGATTTATTTATTATTATCTCTCTCTCTTTATCACTAAAATAACGAATATCGTTCCGATTAGGCATGTAAGTTAATTATAACATTAATATACAAATCTGTAAAAACTGTACAATAATTTTTACACCATTAATATGATAAAAAATGTATATTGCTTTTAATTTATATTCTCAATTCATTCGTAATATAATTATTATTTGTTATAAAACATCATACTCAAAATTACTCGCGGGTTTTGAATATAATATCGGAACGTAAATAATCGAGCCGAGCGGTCGCCCTCCCTCGTTCGACAGAATGAAAGTTAACGTCAAAAATTGTTCATGGCTACCGATTTCTTTCGATCACTGTCCGTTCTGCGACGCTTGGGCGCATAAAGCGCCGATGCTCTTGGCTAGGGGGGCTGCTTTTTCTCTAGAGTCCCAGCCCCCCTAGCCAAGAGCATGAGCGCTAAAAGCGCGCACGAAAGTTTTGTATGAAGATGACATTTGGTGATGACGTCACGTTCGTTAAATGCGTTGACAGAACAAATTGCCAGCCAAGAACACGGACGGTGAGCGTTGAGCATTCGTTTTCGTTAAAGCGCTCGCGAGAGGCCAATTTCCCCATACATTTTGACAGAAACCGCTACATACTCGGAGGGAATTGCCAGCCAAGAACACCTTTTTGTTCGTTTTTTGCGAATGCTAGACGCTAAATTCGACTGTTTACGGGCGGGTGGTCGGGGTCTCCCTTTCGAGCTATATTCTATCAAAACGACGCCATTGTTTTAGTTTAAATTAACTTAAAGTATTGTTTTTTGTTGTTTTAGAAGTTTTTTATTGCGTTGTGTAAATTAAAATGCATAAATAAAATTTATTAGTAAGTACAAATAACGAGTGGCGTCTTCATCGACGCCAAATATAGATTAGAGCAACAAAAAGTTCTCTCTATTTCATACTTACAAGCATCTCAAAACACAGTGTGATCAAACTAAATATTCAAGAATCATAAGGACTAAGGAGTAATATAACAATTTTGAAACTATACCTACAGCAAAAGTACGACTAGGAAAAATTGGAGAAGAATTACGAATAAAAGGAGTCCGACAAGGAAACCTATTATCCCTCAAACTCTGCTCGGCTGTATTGGAGGAAATTTTTCGTCAATTACATTGATTGGAATTATTTGGAATAGCTATGAGCTTAACATAAATGGAAGTAAAATATCTCAACTGAGATTGGCTGATGACCTAGTTCCAGTTATTATGTAAACAACTAGCAAGAGAAGTGGAAAAGCGGGGCTTAAAAGAACCATGTGTGAAAACCAAAGCTATGACAAACAGACATAAACAAACCCTGAAAGTAAATTATCAAGAAATCGAATAGGTACTTTTATTTAGGTCAAACAATTGCTCCAAAACTTTAAATGGAGAAAGAAATACATAGAATAGTATGTATGTTCTCAGGTCTCTGAAAGAAGTATAAAAAAATCAAGACATCTCAATGCCGAGTAGTTGGAGACCGCTGCCAATGGTATTTGCTGAAGGCCTATGTCCGAGGATAACCTGAACAAATATCTGATCTTGATTGATAATTTTGGATAGAAGTGTTACAACATTAAATCAAACAAACCAATATTAGGCAAAAAGTTAAGAAAACATGTATAAATTCTTGTAAAATATCAACAAATAAAGTTTATTTTTATTTATTTCTTTATTTTTAATGAAAAGTTCACATTTTCAAAGAAATAGGGGATACCAAAGGCTTAACAAAGGATTTTTCAGAGCCTTTGTGAAGACCTAGAATGTTTCACAAGCCGCAAAAACTTATGGTTTAATATATATTGTTATATTCTTCTTTAATAATATAATTGTATATAAGAATATGATTTTCCTTGACCATTACTAATAAAGTTACAACTTTTGGTATTTCAGGGACTGATGATGGTCTTTGTGGTTGTACAGAGTGACTTTTCACCTTGAGTTTTAAATTTAAAAGAATCCTTTTATACTGGTATATTATTATTTAAAAAAAAAAATCCTAGCCTTAGTAATAATAATACAATTTATACTCAGCCACATTAGATATTTACAATATTAGGTATTTTATTATATACACTATATGACCCATACATGCACACACATCCACACAAATATTCACTTAACGCTGTAATATATATGTATAATATTGTTTAAGTAAAAACTACTTAGTACTATTATATAAAGTAGGGTATGTGTAGTATGTACTATTAGACCTATATTGTTTATACAAGCTCTTTTATTTATAGGAATTTTAATTCCCATGCAAGCACTATAAATAGTTAGGATAGTACCTAGAGTAACGTTTCATTATTTTATATGAATTCTATTAGGGAATTACATGTATCTAATGTGGGCATTTGTAGATATACTTACCATAATGATAAGCTTATCATTTGTAGATATACTTACCATAATGGTAAGCATATCTTAATATTAAACACACTGGTATTCATAAAAAAACTTTTTGAGTCCTTGAAGAACACACTTGTATATAGTAGGTTATGTCTCTTTTTTTACCAAACAAAAATAAATAAGTAAAAAAGAAACAAAACTTATTTTAACTAAAGTGTTCTTCAAGGACTTTATTATATTTTTATCATTAAGACTGTTATTAATTAAAATTCATAATAAAAATATTAATCTTCATTAATCTGACCCATTTAAATAATACACGTAATAAGAAATGTTAATAATGATACCAGCATTTCTTATTCAATACTCTATGTTTAAATGGGTCCATCCGACAGACCTAGACACCTATATGACTGTGCCACCTATATTGATTCTGTTAATGTATATTTAATTAAATATTTCCCAGAATATTGATTTCTTAAAATTGGATAATATTCACAATAAAACATAAACAAATTAGAAGTAAATATTTATTTAATAATTTTGTTTGGCTTGGGCCACTTTAAAACTTTGAGCACCATAGTTTGTGACCTCTCTTGATGGGGAAGGGGGTAGCTGTCCTTGAAACTCTGCAAAGTATAAATACCTGAAATAAAAAAAATACAAAATTGTACTTAGTTTAATAAAAAAATAAAAAGACCAATTTTTTTTAAATAACAAAAATCACAATTGCAACATAACTGGGTTGGAGTCAGGTTTTACTATCTGTGTCAGTTGACTCCACGCTTCTAAATATAGTAGGAGAGTGAATTTGAGACAATGTTCTTAGCAAACCATGGATTCACCGTGCGGGTGCCGGGTCCATGTCGTGGTTGAAAGGCAGGGGAATGAACTGCAGCGTTCCCGGACTTGAGACCGTGAGGTAGGTTTAAAGGCCTTTTAAACTCTCACCTGCACTGTGTTCACTACCCTCTCTACTCAACCAAATACTATTAATTTAATTTTTAAAAAAGTAAGTGGACAATTTGTAATTTATTTTTCTTAACTCACCTATAGTGTAACATCATATTGGTTATTATGCTGCACAAGCCATTACAATTTGGGAAGACTCTTCAGATTCATAGTGCAGAACTCTGTCTATTCCAAGGCATTTTAATGACCCCCTGAGATAACCATTTGCCTGCTTCACACTTATCCTGACTTGGCAGTGTATTGGTCCACTGAGGTATTAATATATACGTACGGAATCCATGACAGGGGTAATCAATCATGGTTCCAAGGCATATCCGAAATCACCTGAAATAACATTTATTTGTATGAGAAACAAAGGTAAATAGATGGGTGTTGTAAACACAAAGGTACGTTTTGTTTCGCCTATTCGGCATACAAATGTTTTAACAACGTGTCTAATCAATTATTAAATATATAACCTTAGAAGCACTTATTTATTTTGATTCTTACCTATTCAAAAAGTAAGTTTCCAATCCGAGAACGATATAACTGCAATATTTCTTCCTTGATCAGAGAATTGTTAAAAATAAATTGGGGCCTTATTCCGAGTTTGCAAACGTTAAACACGACAAGTTCGCGCGTTACAATTTTTTCGTGAGTTGCGATGACGTCGATTCGTATTACGAGTTACTAAACTTCGTGCGTTCGCGTTGTCGCAAGCACCATAGACAAAACAGTTTTTGCGTAAAGTTTTTTTTTATATATTTATATTTCATTGCACAGACTATTCAAACCTTGAAAATTAAATCCAAAGCATTAGTACTTAGTATAATGTCATATGAAGTATTTTATAATTTAATGTGTTTTTAAAGAGAGAATAATATTAAGTTAAAGTTTGATAATGTAGGATTTTAATTAAGTATATTAGATTAAGTTTATTGTTAATAAGTAATAATTAGTTTGTATTTTTGGTGATTTATATCACTTAATAGTAAAGTATATATATTTTTTGTTGTTGTTTCATCTTAGTTAGTTCTAAGAAGTAGTTAAAAAAGTTAGTTTTGGTAAAACAAGTTATAAAATACTGTACAAAATACTGTCTTCTAAAACAATAAGCTCTTGGCTCGTACAACTTCTTGGTTTATTGGTATACGACAAAGAACTACCTACTTGTGGGCCTCTGATAGAACAGGCATAGAAGCATGATGAAACATGCATAAAAGTATTTCATATTATTATGTCGTTTTCTTAGTACGTAATTTACAATTTAACGACATGCTTACTAGAACATGAAATGAAAAACGCCAAAAAAATATTCGTTATCTTAGAAAAAATTTCGAAGAAACGAAATCAGAGTGCCCAATTCGTGCTCATAGATTTGTATTTGTCCTAGAACAATGGACAGAAAAACCTTTTTTATGTTTTTTTTAATATTCTATTGTACAAAGCATTAGTACTTAGTATAATGTCATATGAAGTAGTTTATAATTTAATGTGTTTTTAAAGAGAAAATAATATTAAGTTAAAGTTTGATAATGGAGGAATATTTATGCATTTTTATAAATTCCTTTATAGGATAATCTTATATTAAATTTTTTAAAGATAAAAATGCAATGAAAAAAATCCTGGTGGCGGGACTCGAACCCACGAACCTCGCTATCGCGGCAAGGCGCTCAACCGCTGAGCCAACCAGGCTCCAGTCAGCCCTCACGAATTTTGTCATTGCTTGTTATCTACTTATACACAGACGCCCTCTATTAGCTTTCTTCTAATAACTCTTATACGAGTGAAGTCAGAAGTCCTAGTTTCTAATACTAGATGGCAGAGGAGTCTGTTTTTTGTTTTTACTTTTTTCAGTATTTTATATTTATGCTTTTTTATAAATTCCTTTATAGGAAAATCTCCTTGCCGCGATAGCGAGGTTCGTGGGTTCGAGTCCCGCCACCATGATTTTTTTCATTGCATTTTTATCTTTAAAAAATTGAATATAATGGAGGAATTTAATTTAGTATATTAGATTAAGTTTATTGGTAATAAGTAATAATTAGTTTGTAAATTTGGTGATTTATATCACTTAATTGACTTTTAACACTTTTTATGTTGTTGTTTCATCTTAGTTAGTTCTGAGAAGTAGTTAAAAAAGTTAGTTTTGGTAACACAAGAAACCTTTTCGATGTATCGCGGTAAAGTGATTTTGAGTTTTAACCTTCCGCGTACAACGTGGGGTTTAATACCCCAGGTGTAATATTTTATGGATATCTCTTTTAATTTTAGTGCTATTAATTTGTACCTCCAGATAATCTCGAGTGCGACATTGCCATTTTAACATTACCATCTATGTATGTATTAAATAATATTATATATGCAAATAAAAATATTCATAATACTCCATTGAACTCTGATAAGCACTCGTTCTCAACAAGAAACAAAAATAAAATTTCTAATATTAAATGTAGATTAAATACAAAAGTATAAAAGTTATGTTATAAATAGTGTAAAATTTTATAATAAAATAGACGATGATTGGAAGAAACTAAATTCAAAAGTATTTAAAAGAAAATGTCAGAATTGGCTCCGGGACCTTAAACTATATGATATAAAATACTTCACATAGCATTTGACTTTGGTCTATTATTTGTATTACTTGTTTTGTATTGATATTTAATTACTCCTAAGTTGTGTTGTGACATTACCTATGGTGGAAATAAAATATGAATGAATGAATATGCCAAATAGACTGATTAGATTTATTTTGTCTAAATCGTGCCCTAACCTCAGTGAACGCCTCTGGGGTCTGTGAGACCCCACGTTGTATTGCACGCAGCTAAAACGTAAGTGCTTTTTTTTTTGTATTTACAGGGCTTTTCATTGTTTTTTGTGTTATATTTTAAATTATTGTATCTTGAGCCTGTAGCAGTCCGCTGCTGGACACGGCCATTACCCAAAGCGTTTTTTTATTAGAAAATAAATTACAAAAACTAATACAGTTTTGCTTCATTGAAACCAGGACAGGCCCTACTAGTATAGAAATTATAATAACAGAGCTCGAAGAACTTCTTGGTTTATTTGTATACGACAAAGACTACTTGTGGGCCTCTTATGGAACAGGCATAGAAGCATTTTATTATGTCATTTTCTTAGTAAGTAATTTACAATTTGACGACATGCTTACTAGAAATATACCATGAATTTGTAAATTTGAAAAAAAAAACCATGTGGATAATGTCTAAGCTCTTGGCTCTAAAAACTTCTTGGTTTATTGGAATACGACAAAGAACTACCTACTTGTGGGCCTCTGATAGAACAGGCATAGAAGCATTTAATTTTTTTCTTAGTACGTAATTTACAATTTAACGACATGCTTACTAGAAATATAACATGAATTTGGAAGTTTGAAAAAAAAACATCCGTAGATAATGTCTAAAGCAATAAACTCTTGGCTCGAAGAACTTCTTGGTTTATTGCTATACGACAAAGAACTACTTGTGGGTCTCTAATGGAACAGGCATAGAAGCATTTCATATTATCATGTTGTTTTCTTAGTAAGTAATTTACAATTTGACGACATGCTTACTAGAAATATAAAATGAATTTAGAAGTTTGAAAAAAAAGTCTATAGATAATGTATAATATGGCAATAAGCTTTAAGAAACTTAGGATTAAGACTCAAAGAGAATTATTTGAAGAATATAAAACAGAAATGAAAAACGCCAAAAAAATATTCGTTATCTTAGAAAAATTGTCGAAGAAACGAAATCAGAGTGCCCAATTCGTGCTCACAGATTCAAATTTGTATTTGTCCTAGAATAGACAGAAAAACCTTTTTTATGTTTTTTTTAAATATTCTATTGTATATTATAATGTAATGTTAGTAATGATATAATATATATATTTGGCTATTAGGTTAAAATATTCCATTATTTTTGTAGGTAAAAAGGTGATATTTTGTTTTTGAGATTTTGTAATAAATGATTGAAATAAAATTGTTTATTATTTTTAATTTTCATCCTATTAAACATTAGAATATGAATATATAATAAATTTAATTTAAATAAATCTGTTAGTTATCTGAAGGTTAAATTATACACTGACGTGACACTGGCAGAAATGTACAAGTTGCACGAGTTGCCATAATAAGAAGAAAAATAAAATAGCAGTTTTTAAACTGTACCTAGAGAAAACAAGAAATTTATAAACATAGCTGCACGGCCACTTCAAGACAAGACTCATGTCTTGTATATATAGGGTATAATAAATCTCTCGGGCCGCCCGTGACAATGTTTAACTTTTTTTAATCTTTTAAATTCTAGTAAAAAAAAGTGGGAATTACCGGAAAATTATCATAAAGAGGGAATTTTGGGAACGTGTGAATGAGGATCAACGAGGATTTTAGTTTTGAATGTAATATTAAAGTATATAAAAAATCCAAAAGATTGGTGTAATTATTTTTGTCATACGACTAAAAATTGGCTAGTAGCAATTAAATGAATGTGCCGATCTTCAAGTTGTCGCGGCTCTGAGTGTGTGACGTCACTGTGATGGTCGCCGCCAGTTAACCGTAGGCAGTTGTGAGGCGCGCTGTGTTTCGGCTTGGCTGATTGTGTTTAAAACTAATTAAATGTCGGTTGTGTGTCTGGTAAAACTTATTTACTATGTATACATATTGTATGGTGCCGAAATGTATTAATACGTCTGTCAAAACTCCAGATAAACTATTTTCGTGCCAAAAAAAAGACCAAAAAAAATGTTGGTTTGACTTGGCTGCGCCCGGTAGCCATAGCTAGCCACTGCGCGGTATCGAGCGGAAGGTGGAGGTAGTGGGGGAGTTTAACACTGTGAGCGCTATTGTGCCAAAACTAATCGTGTAATGGAAAGTTTGTTGTCATTTTCAGATAACTTAAGGATTAATAATTAATTTCCATTACAAAAACTACACCTAAAGAAGCCGCTACCGCTGTTGCTATCTTGTAATGTGTTCTCGCTGCGCTAAATACAGCTAGCGCACGAAATTGTCAGCCACAGTGACGTCACGCGTGCTTGGCACACTGGCTTTTAGCGGCAGGAACGGTCTATGTTTATTATTTAATATCTCCGTAACTAATGGTCCGATTTGGATAATTCAAAAAGATATTCCTATTTCATAAAGAACAATGTGGATACTAGTTAAAAATAAAACTAGTAAAAAAAACTACCAACGCCGAACTCCTAACGCTTTATTAAACACTCGTGCGAACGTAGCTTTAATGTTACAGTAATGACCTACAGAAATTATGTGTCATCGGTCACGTAATCACTAACGTTTGTAACCAATTCTTCATCCCTTTCATAAATTTCGTTGCTTTCGCCCCCACCCGCCTGGATCCGCCACTGAGGCTCATTACGTATATTATTACGGCAAAAAAAAAATTTAAAAATATTGTCAAAAGGCCCGAGCCCCCCCTCAAATCAAGAGTTCCTGGATCTGTTCCTTGGTGCATTGCGGAATATTTGTTTTAAAGCATAATCGTCATTACAAGTGACGAACTTAGTTTTATTATTCGCAGCAACATTATTGTATAGAAATGAAACTATTGCATAAAAAAACTAATAGTGCCATAATGGATCTAGTGCGAATTATTAATTATTTTATTATTCGCAGTAGTTCCATTATTACCATTACTCTTAAAAAATGTGTGCGAAAAAAAATTCGCACTAGTTCCATCATGGAACAACGCAATGGAACTACTGCGAACAATCCTGAAAAAGTCCGACTTGACGGAAAAATGTTTTTTTAGTGGGATTTTTTTTAAAAGTCCCACTTTTTTAAAAAGTAGGAAAAATGTTCTAGTTGACGAAAAACATTTTTTTTTAAGTAGGAAAAAGTCCCACTTGACGAAAAAAATATTTTTGGAGAGATTTTTTTTTAAAGTCCCACTTTTTTTAAAAGTAGGAAAAAGAACCCACTTGACGAAAAAATAATTTTTTAGTGGGAAAAAAATCTAATTTTAAGAAAAGTAGGAAAAATTCCCACCTAATGAAAAATCGGGAAAAAGTCCCAATTTTTCAATACATAAGAATTTTCCCCATTAAAATAAGAATAAGCAGCAGGAATTTGGGCTTTGATTTTATAATCGAGATTAAAACGGTTAGCAAATCAGAGTGACTTGGAATACTTTGGGCATTTATATGAAAAAGGTTAAAAATTTTATAAAACGTTGAAAAAGTGTTATGTAATGCTTTACCAAGAAGAATATCGCTTTTGCTGACTTCAAACTCATCAGAAGTGGATGAGTTACACGAATAAAATTCTATAGATTCATCTTCTGAAGATGAGTTAGGCATAATATATAGGTAATATGGTATAATGTATAAAAATAAGTATAATTAATAATAAATATATAAACAATATATATATGTATAAAGTCATTAAAACAGCAATAATTTGCCAATATTTTGAAGTGCCACATCAACCGCCAGTTAGCTGGTTCACAATTGAAGAGAAATCACCAAAAGAAAACAATACGTAACTCAACATCAATAAAGTAAGGCAGTAATTATATTAAATATTATATATAATTAAACATTATATATTTAGATAGGCAATAGTAATGTTAATAAGTATTATGGAATTTATGGATAACACAGAACTCCATGGTATATAGATCTTAGCCTTTTCCAGTACCTTTGCCAAATTTTAAGAGAAAAAAAAAAAAAAACAGAAATGTAAACAAACATTGTGAATATTTGTGAAAGAAAACATTTGGGATTCTTTGAGGGTAGCCCGAACACTGTAGACGCGTGTTTATATTATATTTTTCAAATTTAATTTTATTGAATATTATTGTGCAAAAGTGTACTAATTTTGTAGAATAATCATTCGTATAGTAATATTAAGTGTGAGAAGTGTAGCATTTACGCAGTGATCTCAGTGTTTGTGTTATCTCAAATAATCCCACAATCTTCAGTAAAGTGGCGGTACCCATTTTACTGTCGATTTCTTTTTCCTCCTTCACTTGATATTGGCAAGACTATACCGTATGCTTTCATACGGTCATGTCGCCATTCCTTTTTCTACCCTAGTCCTTTCCCGGTTCCTTTCTCTCCTATTATCCCACTTTTACTTTGTAAATCTTTATAAATCTACCCGCAAGCACTGCACTTGATATTGGCAAAATTACGCCTACACGGCGTAGAGGCCACGAATAAAAGAAGAAGAAAACATTTGGTAATTTTAATTTTTATGGTAAGAGCCTTTTTAGTTGCAAGCATGGTTACAATTACAACATTTGTAGGAAAGAAATATTGGGTATTCACTTAACATATAGAGAAATACACTTACAAACAGGAAATATGAATTTAACTTGTAAGGGAATAAAATTTCTGGGAATAAAACTAAAACTACTAATAAGATATTGATGTTAATATACAGAAAATTATAGACCTGGGTAAATATACATAATTAACAATATTTCTTAAATTATTTTGTTTTAGAAGTTTTTGCAGCACGGATTTTCATATTGATTTGTGTTTCAGGCTGAACCGGTGGATGTTTGGCAGCCAATTCACTTAGGTGGGCAGCAGAAGGCAGGCAATGTTTTTGAACATTTGGCAATTTTAAGTAATCTTTGGACCAACAGTTATTAAGTATATGGTCTTTTTGTCGGCCTTCAATGAAAATCTGCCTCCGAGTTGGTGTCATGAAGTCAGCTAGTGATAAACCAGAGCCCTTAAGACTCTTTTTGGCCTGCTAAATACTGACTCGGATATCCTCACCTTGAAATTTTACCAGAATTGGACGGGGTTTCTCCGGCTCAATTTGTTATCCAAGCCGATAGCTAAAACTTATGTTACTTGGTGTACAATGCTGTTGTAACCTGTTGGACACCACATTACAAATAGTATTGGGAGTGCTTTCACCAACTTCTTCTTTTATACCCTGGAATATAATAAACTTACGCCGGCTTCTGTTCCCAATATCTTTAGCCATAATAGCGACACTATTGATTTGGGCAGTGTTTCCCGTACAAAGTCCTTAAAAGTATTGAAATTCTTAGCCAATTGCGCCCTTGAAATTGAGGAGAGAGATGCAGATGAAAAGTGGGCTTCAAAGGTCTTCATGGTCTTCTCAAATTTGTCCTCCAGGCCCAAAAGTTTTGACATTGGCTCAACTTCCATAATGTTGATTGTTTTGGAGTAAATAATGTTGAAAAACAAAAAGGCAGGGATGTGCTTAAAGTAATTTACACTTTCATTTATCTTTCAATGCTTTAATATTAATATAATAATTAATTAAAAATATAACAATTCAAAAGAGTGGTTTTTTTTGCCTACCCTACAATCCATTATTAATTTTATTCACAAAGGGTTCCAGTATTTAATTATATGTTATTATAAATTATTTGTTGTTTTTTCTTCCGCAAGGAGAATAGTTTATTAGATAAATGTTAAAAATATGATATAAAATAAACAGGTTTTTATATCATATTATTAAAACACAATACTGTCACACAAATTATAATATTTACAAAAGGAACAAAATTATTTATAATAATAATAGGCTAAAAAACACAATAAATATAAAAAACAAAAAATAACACAACAATAATCTATAATAATAATAGTCAGATTTAACTAATAAATAAATTACAAAAAAATCCAATCTTTTTAACAAAAATAAAGAATATCAAAAATGACGACCACAAATCTACGTATAGAACAAGCTGCCGCTTTCTGTAGATATTAATTATACTCTATGGCAGTCGCAGAAAACATTTTTTTCGTTTGTTTGAATGCATGCAACTCGTAATACAAAATTGCAAGAAATCCATGCTAAAATTCATAGACAAAACAATAAATGCGCGACCGTGCGTGACGGAAATTTCGCCAATTACTCGTAATACCATTTAAAAAATGACAGCTGTCATCCCATACAAAGGTGATCGTCGAAAACGGAAAAAACGTACGCAAAATTCGGACGGTGAACGTGTCAAAACTCGGAATAAGGCCCTTGGTCGTGGGCCGCCCCGGATGCCTCGAATTTATATTTAGAATTCTTCAGTTTATATTTACAACTTAAAAGTGCCATATTAATAATGCCGAAGAGTTTTTCTGCAATGTTTCTATTTTCTATTAGGTTTGTTCGTAGAGAGTATTAAGTTCCTTGGGTTTGTTTGTAATCAAATGTAAAGAGCATTGGCCCGTAAAATAAAACGAGATATCACATAGTTACACCAATAGGATTTATTTATTATTATCTCTCTCTCTTTGTCACTAAAATAACGAATATCGTTCCGATTAGGCATGTAAGTTAATTATAACATTAATATACAAATCTGTAAAAACTGTACAATAATTTTTACACCATTAATATGATAAAAAATGTATATTGTTTTAATTTATATTCTCAATTCATTCGTAATATAAATATTATGTGTTATAAAACATCATACTCAAGACTACTCGCGGGTTTTGAATATAATATCGGAACGTAAATAATCGAGCCGAGCGGTCGCCCTCCCTCGTTCGACAGAATGAAAGTTAACGTCAAAAATTGTTCATGGCTACCGATTTATTTCGATCACTGTCCGTTCTGTGACGCTTGGGCGCATAAAGCGCCGATGCTCTTGGCTAGGGGGGCAGGCCCCTGATCATATACGATCGCTGTACCCATAGAGTAAATTTTCTATACATTTTTATCGATTGAAGCGGCGATTCGATTGGTGATCGTGTTCTCTGTCTAGGTCCTTACCAAAGAGCCAAACGATAATCGCATTGAAATACCCTTCGAAAGCAAAATGTATAGGATTTGACGTTTCTCGTCGATCAGGCTCTACCCATAGAGTAAAATTCCTATACATTTTTATCGATCGATGCGGCGATTCGATTGGCGTGTTCTTTGCAGTGTGTTTGTTTACTACTGTTTTTCACTTAAAGCGCATAGGCATTAAGCCAATCTAATCAGCCGTCAAAGTACACAAAGCGAAGCAAAGCATCGCAGCAGCGTACTCAAACAGTTTTATGCATAAATAAAAATCACATAAAATTCATAAGAGATTACAAAATAGAGTTCAAAAACTGTTAAGTGAAAGAGAGGGAACAATAAAAAAAAAAAAAGAGTATCAATTTACATTGATTGCACTACTCGTATTTTTAAAGCGTTCGCAGCGAATTCGATGACGTAATTAGCTTTTTTCTGTGACGTCATTAAAAATCCAAAGAAAAGCGAAGTACTAAAAAAACACCTGTCAAGTAAATTAAGCTAGCTTTGTAAGCCTTTTAAGCAGTACTCAAACGTACCATTTATCAATGACCATCAACATAGAAATAGAAGGAAACCATCAACCTTTTGTTTTTTTCTCACAGAAAAAAAGCGAATTTTTAATGACGTCACAGAAAAAAGCTAATTCGATGACGTAATTTGCTTTTTTCTGTGACGTCATTAAAAATCCAAAGAAAAGCGAAGTACTAAAAAAACACCTGTCAAGTAAATTAAGCTAGCTTTGTAAGCCTTTTAAGCAGTACTCAAACGTACCATTTATCAATGACCATCAACATAGAAATAGAAGGAAACCATCAACCTTTTGTTTTTTTCCTGGCCTGGGGCCTTAGAGAAAATTCAGGCGAGGCGACATACAAAAAAATTATATCGTGTCCCATGGTAGATTTGTTTGTGTGGACCGGAGCTTAGAAAAAAAACTAGAGTTACTTACTCAGTAGTTGCAGTCACTTCTGGTTGTATAGGACTCAACGTAATAATATTGGATTGCTGCTCCATTGTACTTCTAAAACAAAAAAAAAAGTGTATGAATGTCATGAATATTATCCGGACTCCCGTTAAATTTATTATTATAAGAATATATTAATTTTAAGTTATAGAGCATATATTAAACAGACCTAAAAGTCAACGAATGAATTTTATTAAGTGACCTAGTTTCGTCCATTTTGTCCTACTATTTGAATTAAGTGGAACTAGTAGGGAAAAACAGTCGTAACAAAGGTCGTGGCTTATACGGTTTTGACATTGACACGGTTTATAACCCAGCAGTATTATTATTTACCCAGCGGAAGGAAGAAATCCCAACCACGTTTTGCTCAATTTTTTAACTAGTTCAGTTGGCTGAACTATCTGTGAACTATCCGTATTTCTAGGTTAACAACCTCCGTAGACTAGTGGTTGCGCCTTTGAAGTTGTATCCGGAGGTCGTTGGTTCAATTCCCACGCATGGCAAAAAATATTGGTACATTTCTTTCTGTACAGTTTGTCATGGTCTGGTCAATAGAATCGCCGCATCGATCAATAAAAATGTATAGGAATTTTACTCTATGGATAGAGAGAGCCTGATCGACGAGAAACGTCAAATCCCATACATTTGGCTTTCGATGGATATTTCGATTCGATTATGTATTGGCTCTTTGGTAAGGCCCCTGATTTCTAAATCATTCAGGAGAACTAATACAATCAACAAAAATATCCCATCTTTAAGGTACCTAATGAATTTTACTAAAAACATTTACTAAAAGCGAGTTTTTTATTACCTTAGAGAAAAATCATTTATAAAAATCTGTGTCATAATTATATATACATATATTGGTGGGAGGAAGGCATCTATAACTTAGCTAGGCCGACCGACCAGACTCGTTACCACCTGTACAGATGCAAAAACCGTCAAGTGACCTTAGTATGTTTTAGTCTGCAACGATTTCTTATCGAGGGAGGTATCCTTTCATGGTAACGTACGGTTAGACATGGGCGATAGTGAAAATGATCAATATTGTTAGTAACAATTTATTGATCGACCCTATTCATGGACTTTGTAGATCTGCTAACTTAAATCTGGTGGATACAAAATTCCATACCAAAAAGATCTATGAACTATGCCAAATTTGACACAATATTTGACAAATTCTAATAGGTATATCTCCCTGTAACTAAAATAAAAAAAATAGGTACTCACATAATACCTAAGTGTGGTTTCGCTGATAAGCTTTGTTCACGAATGCGAGCATCTCTCATTGAGGATCTAAAATAAGTCAAAGTTTTATTAGCTTATTTGTATTAGTTTGGTTACATAAGTAGGTACTACTACTAAACAACAATACCAAAGGGGTGTAGGAAGCACGCTACCGCGCCGATCTAAAAGACCGCTACATAAAGAAAGTAGGTACCTATAGCAGGGACCACAGATGATATAGGAGGGACTGGCTATCTTAGAGTGCGTTCGAGTTGGCTATCATTTTCGCCCAAAACACCACCAAACGTAATACATTGCTTGTTTTTATTACAATACCAAGATAATGAGATTGTGGCGAAACGCTAGTTAATAAGATGGTAACACCGTCGCACATGCGCGGGGTGATATTACGTGTTGGTGTTGGCTCCGTTGCCATGGAGATGGGGAGACAACAAGACGAGAGTGTTTTATATAGCAGATTGAGAGATTACATGATAATAAAATACCGAGGAGTTTCCTTTGTGCTCCTCCATGGAGATTGGTGTGTACCGGCCAACTTCTCCAAAAGATAATAGAAACATTCAATGTACGACATTTAGTTCGTTTTCGGCAAAAATAACAACCTACTAGAACGTCGCAGTGGGGGGCAAAATGTCAAGCTCGTCTTGAATGAGAATCGAACCTACGACCTCCGGATATGCCAACAGGGCAACTAGACTATGAAGGCAGCCAAATGTAGTCGTTGTTCGAGTCCCGACGGCGAATGTAAACATATTATTAGCATAAAGTACAAATTTCTCAACAAATGTTGTGATAAGTAATTGCAACTATTGAAGGAATATATTATTGTGTAATACTTATCTATAATTGTAAATTATAAAAAAATAAACTTACCATTGAGCTTTTTTGAGCATGCGATATTTCATTTTGGTTAATTGTTTTGTCTTATTTTTTTTGTTGCCCATTTTTTCTTATATGTACTATAGTTTTTTTACACAAAATAAAACACTTATATAACTAAAAAATATACAATATTTAACACTATAAACAAATAATATAAAACACTAAATTAACTTTTTAATGCACGATACGTAAAATGCACAGGGAGATTGGCAGGCGGAGAAATATGTACACGTCCAACCTCAAGAAGCCCTCGCTGGGTACTGAATGAAATTAAAGAAGCCGCTTTAGCTCGAAATTTGACTATTATTATAATTAAAAATATGTAAAGCTTATAATTAAAAAATATAATGTGACAATTCCTTAATACAATACTTCTATATATATTCTGTATAATTAGATTTTAATTTAGTTGGCTAAGTTTTATATGAAACTAAAACAAAAAATTACAAAAATCACTGTTTTCGACTTTTTTTTCTATCGAGCATAATAATAGTAATTACGTTTCAGCTTTCACATTTCCATCAATAAAATGTTCCTCTATAACATATATTTTTTTTAGTATTCAAAAGTTGCCATTTTCATAGTATAAAATTAAATAAAAAAATCAGCTAAATGGGAAAACCTGGGGCCTTATTCCGAGTTTGCAACCGCTAATCACGACAAGACGTTGCGCAAACTATAAATATGGAAATATAAGCTCTATTCCAATGGTTATATAGTATGTATTAGGTTGGCTATTATAATGCCGCCATCTTGAAATACACGAATTCTTCGCAAGTTTGAACATGAATGGAGCATTGGAATTTCAACTTTATAATTAACAGGATAGAACTTACATTTCAATACCCGTACATTACGCAAAATGCGCGACGGTGAACGTGTCAAAACTCGGAATAAAGCCCCTGGTCTTAAAGCGTAGAAGGCCATTTACATAAAAGAAGAAGAAGACTGAGGCGACACGACATGTTTAAAAGTATATTTACTGATCGAAGGTATACCCAGTGTATAATAATCTCACAATCACAGAGTTATAGGAAGTAACTCTGTGCTCACAATATACTGTTGATATTATTATGTTCTTTGAGTTTTTATCGAATTACTTAAAACTTATCACCGGTATTCATATAAAATATTGAGTCAATGAGAACACTTATAAAAAGTTTTGTCACATTTTCTTAGCAACAAAAATGAAAACGATTAGAAGAGACAAAACAATAACAAAAATATATTACAATTATTAATTTTATTAATAGATCTCGGTGTTTGTATTATCTTAAATATTCATCCTACAATAGGGAATATGCATGTAACTCTAAAATATGTATATTTCATATACCTAGGTTGTGCCTTTTTTATCTAGAAACATCTGACAAAATATTTTTTATTTAAATTGGTCCATTATTTTCTAATTTTAAAACAAAAATGTTTTACTTTTGCAAAAACGGAATCCGCCCTGAAAAGGCGAGCAGCCGAAACAATCAAATTTTACTGTTGTAATATACTTCTAACCGTGCAAAAGGAGTGATAGAACCATGTTTGCTGTGACATCACAGCAATGGGCGCCGTTTTCGGATATATTTAATATATCCGAAAACGAATGAAAAACCTTTTTTTAATGATTATCACATTTATTTTGGAGTATTATATTTTTTTTAGGGTTTAATAAAGTAAATACTATCAAATACAGCAATAAACAAAAATCATGCATATTCTCTATACGGTAAATTAGCTGTTGATTATTTTTCCTCCTTCACTAGCCATTGGCACTTAGCAGAAACACCGTATGATTGCTTGCATAAGGTTATGTTGCCATTCCATTCTCTCCTAATCCTTTTATTTTTCCAGTCCCTTTTCACTTTATTATCCCTCTTTTACTTACCCTCAAAATAAAATTTAAACATCTACCACAGAGACATCTACCCACTTAACTTTAGTAAACAGTATACCAAATGCGTAGAGGCCATTATCTAAAATAATAATAATAAAAATAAAAATATTTTTGCTATGTAAATTATTAATCTAGTAACACAGTTTAGTAGTGTCATAAAACATGGCGGTGGCACTGTCACCGGAGCAAGAATTGGTGAGTAAAAATACGAAAATTATTAGAATGGTATTCTTTAGGTAATATTTTTTATCATTCACCACATATTTTAAAAGTATACTATTCTTTGGATTTATTATTTTTTAAATAAAAGGTTTATTTTACTTTATAATTACAATAATTTGTTCCTGCGTCGTGGACTTGTTTGTTTTGATTAGGAGTTTTTTTCATGTTTTATGCTACTATTGTAAAGGAATCTTAATTATTACGTGGACATTAGGTACGGAATACGTACATTAGTCTCGTGTATATTTAATGTCATCGTACAGTTTTGATTAAGTGCTTATAGGTCATATATTTCCGGTCTAATCCCAATCATGTTTTGTATCTAAACTCTACTGTCTAACAATAACTGTAATCTTCCATCTGTACCAGAATAATTTAATAAATCTGTATATTATCATTTATCAGCTTAGTAGTCGCTCGAAATTTAGATTATAGTCACTTTGGAATTTAAACCCATTGCAATGGTTCATCAAAATAAAACAAAGTTAATAATATATAGTGTTGTTAAATTTTCCTAGCAATCTATGATTTTAGTACTTGGGTCAATTTGAGGAAAATACCTAGAAATAATATTACTTAACCCTTGTTTATGACAAGTAGTGTACTTACCAGGTAAAAATTCTACAGAATATAAATAAATAATATGTAGGACAATTTTACACATATTGCTTTGATCACCTAGGCTTGTACTATGTGTACCAGAAACAACAATATAATGCTTATTATATTTTAAAGAAACCCAGACCACAAGAAACTGTACAGAAAATATACTAATATATTTTTGCTATGGGTGGGAATCGAACCCACAACCTCTGGGTATGACGGCAAATGTGTAACCACTAGTCTACAGAGGCTGTCAAATATGAAGACACTTATATAAAACAAGGTCTAGAAATTATGATTTTAAAATCACAATTTTATATGAAGCTCCTAGTAGTTTTCAGAGTGAGTGAACACCTCATTCACACAGATTCTTGAGTCTTTGGCTATTTTGTAGGCATTTGTAGTAGAGCCTCATATTAGCCCTTGAGAGAGACAATGTTCTTAGCAAACCATGGCTTAACCGTGCGGGCGCTGGGACCATTGTGTGGTTGAAAGGCAGGGGAATGACATGCAGAGTTCCCGGACTTGAGACCGCGAAGTAGGTTTAAAGGCCTTTTGAACTTTCACCTGCACTGTGTTCACTACCCTCTCTACTCAACCAAATACTATATGTTCCTGTTAGGGTCATCCTGGAAACACGCTCCATAAAAGTTCCGACGGCTGTTCTCGGAAGGCCAAGACCCTTCAATAGATGGTGCAAAGACTTTGCTGGAATTCCTCTTGCACCAACTTTCACTGCCTAAAGTTGAGTTTTAATCCGTTTCTAGTAATTTCGTTTGTGAGATCAAAATATTTGTTTGACTTGATGTTGTGGTCCTTAGGTATGTTTTTTTCCCACGGAATGATGAGTTCTATAAGTATTACTTTCTTCAAACACCAATAGTACACCAGTATGTCTGGTATATAGGCTGAAACTGCTAGTTCGTCTGGAATCTTGTAATGTATTTTGAATGTATCCATGAATATTTTCCAGTCTTGTGCTTTGTCCAGGATTGAGAAAGGTTTACTTTGATTTTTCTTGAGTTGTCCCTCCTTTACAAAAGTAGTTAGTTTTTCATTTGTTGATAATCCTTTTCTGGCTCTAGCAATACTGAGACTTACAGCTTCACGAATAAGTTCTAGAACTTTATCATGTCGGTGCAAATAATGATTTTTTTCAAGTTTTGCACCCAGCAAGTATATGTCTGGCAGTCCCTACAGCAACACCGCACAATGTACATGTCTTATCTAACCTTTTAAATTCACCCCGTATATTCATCATTGTTGCCACCCATTTTGTAACTGCATCTATCTGCATAGTTAGTATGAGCAATCAATGTTGTTGAACAACAATGTATTCGCTGACTGATATTACAATATTATAATAACAATAATACAGTAAAAATGAAAATATTTTATATGCATTTATTACTAATGATAGTTATTGTATAAAATTTTAATGTCACATAAATAATCACTTCACTACATAGTATAAAACAAAGTCGCTTTCTCTGTCCCTATGTCCCTTTGTATGCTTAAATCTTTGAAACTACGCAACGGATTATGATGCGGTTTTTTTTAATAGATAGAGTGATTCAAGAGGAAGGTTTATATGTATAATAACATCCATTAAATAGTGGAGAAGTACTGTTATTTTTGAGGTTTCTAATGTGATGTCGTAAATAATTACATTTTTTCCGCTTACATTGCAAACGCAGGCTGAACCCTACGAGTTTTATCAAAATAATGTACTAAGTATTGTACACATTGAAAAGGTCTACAGAAAAGTCCGTGATGGTATATGTCTATCTCTTATGGATAACCCAAAATAACTTTTTTTTGTCATTTACTTTTTACGACAAATAATGGCTAATTTTCGAAGCGATTTTAACCAATACAGCATTAATCCTTAACCAATTAAATACCTTGAATACACCGTATGATTTAAGTGAATATTTTCGAAGATATTACAGATTTAAAAATTGCGGGACGTAGCGTTCGCGGCGGTACCGGCCGGCCGCCCGGTGCGGCAAGAGCGTGCCTATAAATAGCGTGCGAAGCCGGAGCGGGCCGCTATGTTTTTATATACAACGTTCACAGTTTTTCTGTAGTATATTTAGTATCAGCAATGCACCCGTGCGAAGCCGGGGCGGGTCGCTAGTTATATTATAAATTATGAAACTATGTCCAAACTTTTTCTCTAAATCTACAGCTTTCAGCTTCCACGCTTGTTTTGCAGAATGTTCTTATGAGCATTATTATTCAACCTTATTATTAAACCTGTATGTTAAATTATTGTCCATCAAACTTGCCAATGGGCTTCCATCGAAAATAAAAAATGATTTAAAAAAATAAAAAAAATTAAACAAACCACCATCATGGGTGCCTTACGCCGCCCGAGTCCGCCAATCATATAAATTTGCACCAAACAAGTGTCTAGCTCATTGCGATGTTTGGAAAGACTTAATAATCAATCTATATACAGTTTCACAAGTTGATATATTGAAACTGGGACCGACAGCATAACATGCTCTCCCAGGCACTATAGTGGTGTTGTTAAACAAAGTTAATATTTGAAATCACAAAAAAAATGCATGTTGTCACAAGCATCCTTTAATACACTAATAGACATTGAAAACAGTATTATAGGATGAAAGTGGTGCAATATGCACCTTTATAAAATAACTCTAATATAATCTAATATTTTGTTATGTATCTTGCAGCATGGTAATAAGAATAAAAGTATTATTTATTTTTTTATTGCTAATGAGAAAAAAGCTTCACAAGATTTATTGTAGAGAAGATGAGTTTCATAAAACAGGTATACCTAATAATACTCTATGGTTTATGAGTATAAACCATAGAGTATTATTGTACCCAAATTTTCATTTTGCTTCGCGGTAACCCGTAGAATCAAAAGAAACGCTTGTGAAATTGATGTCAACTTCCCATTATATATATATTTATATGTAACATATTCTTTGCACATTGTGATAGTGACATATCACAAAAATAATAGGCTAAATTTTCAAGCATGATTATCTTAAAAACCAGTTTTATTTAATTGATAAAAACGAAATTTCTTATTTTTGGCTATATTTACAAAATTAAAAATAAAATTTACTTTCTTAAATTTTCTTAGTAGCCCACGGATTCAGTCATTTGCAGGTTTAAAAAAAATAATGGAACCCATAATGGTCAACCTCAGGTGTCTTATCTATCTGCTTGAAGAACTATATTTTTTATGTTTACTTTATACCTATAACAAAAAATAAAAATACCAACAATTACACGGTTAGAAAGTTCGCCTATGTACAATTTTATCTTGTAATTTTGTGCAATAAAAATACTTGTTCGGTGTAGACTCATACCATCGGCTACGACGAGGTGGGATAAATAGCCCTTCTGCTGGGTACCCTGGGGCCGTCTAGGCGGTCTCGGGTGCCGTAAGGCACTTGTGATGATATTTGTGCAATAAAGTATTTTAAATAAATAAAATTGGTATTTGGTTTTAGTAAAATAATATGAATAATGGACAGGTTATTTAAGGTATTATTAATAGTTATTGAAGAAAGAGTTTTTTTTAGAATAGTAAATTTAAAGAAAACCCTAAAAAGTTAAACTAACAAAGTTTAAGTAGTATTTTCCAGGCCTATATTATGAAGGTTTACTATTTATTTTACTTTATTAAGAATAACAAACAATTGCACAATAAAATAGAATCATCAAATTATATCAATAAGACACAGTTATTTTGCTCAATTCACATCGTTATCCACTGATACATTATACAGAATTGTGACTGAGCTACTAATTACAAAATATGTTAAAACAATATTATATTAAAACAACATTAATAAATACAATTAAAAATTAAAAGATTATTTTTATTTATACAAAATCTCACAAAAACATCTAAAACTTGATAAATAGGTACAAACATTTCTTTTTTTAAATATACCAAGAAGCTACACAAATATACATTACATAAATAAGAACAATAATATGGTTACTTAAGAGGTGAATAAATAAATAAAGTAAGTATATAGCTATATACATGGTGAATTTGAATGGGTGTACTTTGGGCTAATATCATGTTTTACTGATCAATACGAATAACTTTTCCCATGGAACCATGTGTCGCAAATGAAAAAAAAAATTGCCTTCTCCATACAAACTAGTAAAGTTAAAATGACCAATTTGTATGGGGAAGCCATATTTTTTTTTCATTTGCGACACATGGTTCCATGGGAAAAGTTGTTCGTATTGACCAGTAGAACATCATATTAGCCCAAAGTACACCCATTCAAATTCACCCTGTATAATATAATAAAAGGAATACTAGAAACGGTAATTTAAAAGTACTAGTGGGAATAAGCATACATGCTATAGGTACTGAGTAATAAAATTATATATTATTACGGGAGCTTTGACTTTTGAGCCTTACGACGCCCGAGACGGCCTCAGGGTACGCAATGGAGGGTATTTTAATCCCACCTCGTCGTAGCTGATGGTATGAGTTTACATTATATACAGTTTCACAAGGTGGTATAGTGAAACTGAGACCGACAGCTTAATGTGCTCTCCGAGGCACTACAGTGGTTTTGTGAACAAGTATACATAATTTTTAGATTAAACACTCATTGGTACACACCGGGGTTTGAACCGGGTTTGTGTTTTCAAGTCTAACGAACTCGGTCACCTACTAAGTAATTAATTTTGATAATCATATTATGTTTTATATATAATATCTCCAACATTAGTTCGGCAACAAGTTGTTATCCCGCATGAATTGCGTTATGCAAAACGCCGCCTAGCGGAGACAATCAGTCGGTAGGCCAAGTGAGATCGGCAGAGGGCGGACGGCCGGTCATTGTACCTCGGTAATATGATTGAGTGCCACTCTTTCCGCTTCGACCGTTCTATATTTTGTTCTCGTTTCCATTCCCATACCACTCGAATACCGACAATTGGACTTAATTAAATGTCGTCAGGTTCATGTTTGTTTATAGGATTACCTACGATACTGCAGTCTTTCGTGGTTTTTCATTATTTTTAGGCTTTTAATAAAATATTACTATTAAGTACTAATAAATAACAAGTGATAGTAACGGCTAAAATAAAGCATAATTGGTAGTAACCGTCTGAACATAGATTAGCACACAGAATAGTTAGCTGGTAGAAAATGCCTTTACTACCGGCTAATCTCGCCTATATATCTACAAACTGTGCAATAAAGAATATAAAATAAATAGCCGAGGTTGTTGTAAACGGTACCTAGTAGCTATTTTCATCATTGTCCTACTCTAGAGACGAGGAGTAGAGAAAAACAAAGTAAAATGTAGTTAAGCCTACTGAAAATAAAATGAGACAGGTAGACATAACTGAATCATATTGTCCAAAAATGAGACAGGTAGACATAACTGAATCATATTGTCCAAAAATGAGACAGGTAGACATAACTGAATCATATTGTCCAAAAATGAGACAGGTAGACATAACTGAATCATATTGTCCAAAAATGAGACAGGTAGACATAACTGAATCATATTGTCCAAAAATGAGACAGGTAGACATAACTGAATCATATTGTCCAAAAATGAGACAGGTAGACATAACTGAATCATATTGTCCAAAAATGAGACAGGTAGACATAACTGAATCATATTGTCCAAAAATGAGACAGGTAGACATAACTGAATCATGTTGTCCAAAAATGAGACAGGTAGACATAACTGAATCATATTGTCCAAAAATGAGTTGCAGGCTGCTAGTCTCATTAGGCGTTGAATCCCAATTATTTCTCACAAAATGTACGTAAACGTTATATTTAGCCACCACTTCCTGTAATCGCGGATTCTCGGAACAACCGGTATAGATCGTGGCGTTGCCAATTCTTGATAATAGCTTGTATGTATGTAAACGGGTCAGTTTTTTTTTAATTATCAAATATTTTAGAAGTTTAAAACTAATTCCTTTTAACAGGTTAAGAGATGTATTGTGAGTTTGATTATTCAGTCAACTGAAGACAAACGTCAGTGTAAGGCCTACGTACTACTAACTTGGTGCCGACTTAAAAATAGTAGAATAGTATCTGTTTATGTATTTAACGACCCAATTAAACCGTTACCAGAATTTGTCCGGTAGAGCGAGGGCAGCTAGTTACTAATAATTACGAAGTCAAAAAATGTACCTACGTATATTCCACCATACACGTATAAACTACCGCTGGAAATCCGCTTATCCAATCAAAATCGGTCAATGTATTTATTTATTTAAACACTATATTGTACAGTTATGTACAAAGGCGAACTTAATGCCTTAGGCACTATCCTACCAGCTAACCTTTAAGTTTGTGTTCGAAGTCGGGTAAATATGTATGTATGTATGTAAATGTTATACCTAAAGAAACGCATAAACTTGCCTAAAGTCGGTTAAAACATTATCCACTCTCAGCCCAGGTTTATAATTTTGATGATAAAGAGGTTGAATTGGGTTCATTTTGAGGGCAAAAATATAAAGAATATATTATTTGAAAGCTTACATAAATTTATTTTATGATATTTAAAATGTATTAAGATAATGTATAGGTCAAAGGAAATACATTGAATCGTAAAAATACTTTTAAGAGGTTATTCATTTACAAAGCCCTCTCGGACTTTAGTACCTCCTCTAGTACTCTAATTATGTGCGTAAGGTATGTGCACATCTATATTTTCACACATGAGTATTTTATGTTGTAAGTATACCATTTTGTCTTAAAATAAGTTAGCACTATTTACGCAATTGAGTATCGCCTTATCTCGTTAGTGCACAGTGCATTAGTAGTGTTTGGTACGTGCCCATGCACACTAACTCATAAGTCTGGACAGTGCCTGCTCGCTTGCCACCAGGATGTGAGACCGCTCTCATATCATAATAATCACGCTTAGGTTTATATTAAGCGTGAATCCGTTGAGTTCGGTCAAATGCTTGAGTTGTTAAGCGTAAAAATTGTAATTTCAGATCCAGCTAAACTTTCCGTGGTTATTGGAAAAGTGTGTCGAAACAGTCGAATAATCGAAGTGCATAACGATTGTGGATTAGTGGTTTAGTGGACGATTATGAATCCATTCGTACAGATCTTTTCGATTGTTTCTCGCGTTGTGAAGGTTGCAGCAGAGTGTATTCGTAATGTAGTGCATTTTTTCTTTGGTCTAATGGTTTGCCTAAATGTTTTAAGCTGTGAAGTACAAAATATTGTAATTATTTAAAAGCACATTACATGGTTTCGAGACAGTGCCGGATACAGGGAGGCAGGGGGGTTTCCCCTCTCAAACAGATAAGTTGGACCTGCTGCACGCCGAACTGATTTAAAACTGTTACAATTTAGAACATTATCAGGAATAGTTCTAACAAAAACTCTTTACAAACCCCCCCGGTCCTTGTAATAAAAAAAAACTGGATCCGATGTATCTACGAAAGAGAGAAATCAGCTTTTATAGTTATTTGCATATAAATATCTTTAAAAAATTTGGTTATGAGGGTAAACCGTGCTACCAAAGCGGTGGTTTACGGATAAGGCAGCAATGTGTGGTGAACAGACAATTGGAGTTTGATATATTTATTGGTTATTTACGACACATATTCTTCTCTGTATATATCTTTTCTATGTGCATGACGGCTTTATACCCTATCCCTTCTTTGAAGAGTGTTACATTGCAATATTTGAGAAACTGTAAAACAGCGTTATGATACATACTTAACGTCAAAACCCTTCGATGTACTTTTAATACAACCCTTGCCTTCCCCTCCCATCATACCACCTTTGTTTCTAAATCGTTTGCAGTTGTCGCTGCAAGACTTTGGAATAATTTACCAGTCAAAATAAGACAATCACCAAATAGAGTCATATTTAAAAAAAGAGTATATGATTACTATCTAAATTCATGGGTAGATTTTATTTATCTTTCATTATTCTATTCGTTTCCACTTTGTTACTTTTTCTTTCTCATTTTGTAGTTGGTAGTATAGTGTATATGTAGTTTATATAAGACATATTTAAGTAGTGTATATTAGATTGTAAGTATTTTATATAATATTCACTGCATTATATATTCAGTTACTGTATTGCACCTACCTCACTTATTAACTGCTTTGATTGTCCCGAAGGTTTGACTGGTAGAGAATTCCTAGCGGAAATAAGTCCGCCTTTGTGTTTTGTATGCAATAAAGAAAAAAAAAAGAAAAAATATAAATAAATACGTCATGACAAGTCAAACATAATTTTTGTAACGTTTTACTAACCCAAAAAAAAAGGAGAAGACACATTCAGAAAATATTTATACACTAGTCTCTTAAAGATGCCCCTGTTTGGGGCTTAAATCATTCCAGAGTCTTGCAGCGGCAACTGTAAAAGATTGAAGGTGGAATGATGAGAAGGAATAGAAAGAGTGGAGATATTATATGTATTGATTATAAATAACTAAAGATTGTTGTTTTCAGGCGACGAAAGCATTTCTGGATGTGTTGGGAGAAACTTGTGCAGCATGCGTGTGCCGCGACACGGCCGTGAAGTTCCTGCTGGCACGAAAGTTCGACGTGTCGCGTGCGCACACCCTGTGGATACAGCACGAAGCGACACGTCGACGAGAGGGACTCAACAAATTTGAACCCTTTGTAGATCCTTTGAAAAGTGAACTGGAAACTGGGAAATTTACAATTTTGGTTAGTATAAGAATTTTTTTTTTAAAGATAAAATGCAATAAAAAAAAAATCGGGTCTCGAGTACTCAACCACTGAGCAAACCAGGTTCCAGTCACCCCTCACAAAATTTGTCATTGCTTGCTATGTATCTATTTATGTATACACGCCCTCTATGTGCTTTTTTCTAAAAATTATATATTAGAGTGAAGTTAGAAGTCCTAGTTTCTAATAATACATGGCAGAGGTCTGTTTATTGTTTTTACTTTTTTCAATATATTACATTTTTATAAATTTAAATTAGTATAAGAAAACAATTATATAAAGTCTTACTAGGACCATATGATTAAGACACTTAGGTTTATATACGCGTTAAATTTGTAGGGATCCGTAGAAAAGAGGAACCCTAAAAGACTCTGGTCCCTCCGTCTATGTTATCAAAGTCATTCAAAGTGTGAAAACAGATTTTTGTATGATGGGGCCCGTCCGTCATAACAAGACAACTTTAACGTTCGAGCATATGTTTGAATTGTAATTTATTTTAAACTCCAAAGTGAGCAGTTTTGTTTTATTTAAGCGGAATATTGAGAAATATGGCTTCGTGTAATTATAAAGCCTGAAAAACAACAACGCTTAGTGCTCTCTATCACTCTGTAAATATAATTTTAATTAACCGGAATATTGAGAAATATGGCATCGTGTTATTATAACGCCTGATTTTTTACCGATTCAAAGTCAAATTGCACGTTATTTTAAATAATTTAGAATTCCGGTTACTTTGACTCTTTGTAGTTTCTAATCAGGACATCACATTTTTTAAACTATATTTCATCAACATACGTAAAAAAATTAGGAACCCAAAAAAATAGTCCCCTTTTCTGTGGGAAATATATACCTTGATATCCAATTCATTTATGAGAAGTGTCATCATAAAAAAAAAATAGATTAGTTATTTACACAGCTCCTCTCTTTCCATCTTTGCCATTTTCGATTTGGACTTTTAAAGTACTATAAATCAATCGATAATATTAGTGATGTTGTGGTTTTTCTTATTCCAGTCTACGCGGGACTCTACGGGCGCGGCCATCGCTGTCTTCACAGCCAATAAGCACTTTCCTTCACAAACGTCCCATCAGACTACGTTACAGGTAACTATACAGCTTTCAAGGTCCTACTATACTATAGATAGTAATAATTTTCTGTAGTTTGCCTCAATCTGGGTGTCAATATCATAAAAAAGTAAAATACTATCGGCGAAATGAGGACGGGTTAATCCCTCCGCTGGGTACCCTGAGGCCGTTTAACGGGTTCTCTGGAGCCAAATAGGCACCCTTGATGGTATTTATTTATTATTTAATTAGTATCGTTGTCTGGTATATAAATATTAGTACGTTTTTCTGTACAATTTATTATGGCATGAGTGTTTATAAAATCTAATATTTATTATATTTTACAGTACCTACAAGCCTAGAGCTCAGTTTGTCACCAGAGCAATATATGTAAATTGTCCTACATAAAAAAAAAACTGACGCCCGAAGCAGAGTTTTATCCCTAACTGATCCCGCGGATGGTAATTTGTATCAATATCGAACTAGTGGCGAACTCGTGGTGTTACACATATACTAATACCGAAACATGGCGTACGCGCTACTTGTTTGGGGTGCGAGGCTCCGACGGCTATGACGGGGTGGTAAACCTCACCGCCGCGCTGGGTACCCTGATGTCGTCTACGCGGTCTTAGGCGCCATTAGGCATTCGCGTAGTACAATAAATAAAATATTATTTACTAGAACAATTATGGTCGGATTAATAGTCGTTGCTAAGCAATTACTAATGCTTAGCCGATGCTTCGGACTGTCAAACTGCATATTAAAAAAAACAAATGTTTGACAGTTCCAAGCAACGGTTCAGGCTAAGCAACGACTATACAAATCAGGTTGTGATATTGTAAAATTTGGAGTCCCACAGGGGAGTTTTCTTGGTCCATTACTATTTATACTATATATTAATGATTTAATTGACATAACTAGTCATAAAATTATTTTATTTGCTGATGACATTTCAATTTTAGTGACATGTAAGAATATAGAGGATTATGAGAATGACATAAATAATGCTATTAATTCAATAGTGACATGGCTGAATATTAATAATTTACAAGTAAATCTATCAAAAACTAAATATTTGCAATTTTATAATAAGGGAGGTAAAAAAATATATTTGGATATAAAATATAATAATAACAATATTAGCGAATATAAATCTTCTCTATTTCTGGGACTTACAATAGATAGCCACTGTGATTGGTATAAGCATGTAGATAACGTCTGTGCTAAAATAAATAGATTCATTTACCCGCTCCGAAGATTAAGGCTTACAACCACTCAGCAGATAGCTGTTACAGCATATTACGGCTACGTTGCATCGGTCATAAGATACAGCTTATTGCTGTGGGAAAACTCGGTACAAATAAATAGGGTCTTATTAATGCAAAAAAATGTGTCAGAGCAATTTGTGGTATAGCGCCAACCGATTCATGCAGACCATTTTTTAAACAACTAAAGCTGCTAACAGTTTCTGGAATGTATATTCAGGAAGTAGTTATATTTGTTAAATCGCACGAGGAGCTCTTTGTTAAACATGGGGATGTTTATCTCAAATCAAGTACACCTTTTATGGTAGTCCATAGTATACTGCCAAAAAGCCGTGTGTTTGAAAAAAACTCATACTCAATGTGTGTCAGGTTTTTAATCATTTGCCCAAATATCTTAGCGCGCTTCCACTAACACTACTTAAACCGAAACTGTATACATGGCTATTAGACAAATGTTTCTATTCGCTTAAAGAATATTTTGATAATAAAAATAAATAGAACGATAGGTACCCCAAATATTAGCAATTGTACTGCTGTAATTATAATATAGTTTAGGTATGTAAAATAACATTAGTTTGTAAATATTTGCACGCTATTAATTGTGGCAGCTTCTGATGATACTAATAATTAAATCATTTCATTTCATATTAATCCGACCCTTAGGCTGAGTTGCACAAAAATAAACTCTCTGTAAATGTAACGATTAAAGTTAAAAATCGCGTCGAATGTACCAGTTTTATTTTGAAACCGAATGACAGCTGCTACATTCGACGCCATTTTTAACTCTAATTGTTTAAATTACTTTTACGGAACGGACTCTTTGGTGCACATTATAGCCTTAATATCACACAAGTACAACAATTGTTTATAGGTATTTTTTTATATACAGTAATAATAAAAAGTAATATGCAGGAATTTTCACACATATGTTCTATGTGTACTAGTAACTATGAAACTAATATTATATTTTATAAACTTTCAGACCATGGCAAACTGTACAGAAAAACATACTAATATTTTATTGCTATGAGTCGGAATCGAACCCACAACTTCCGGATAGAACACCAAAGTCGCAACCACTTACCATAAAATTAATAATAATACATGGAACCGCCCTATTGCCAAAAACGCCTATAAAACGAATGCCAAACGTGTTTGTTTCCGCTATATTGCTGTGTTTTTTCTTCAACCAATCACCACTCAGTGATTGCTTATAATATTTTTTGTACTCACTTTTTGTTTTTAGTTTGTATGACAACGGCCATCTTGTGTTATCATGTTTGGAAAGGCGATTTTAGGCTAAGGGCGGCTCCCTTTATACCGGGTGAACTTGAAAGGTTTGGACTAATATACGAGGCTCTACTGATCAATCGAACAACTTTTTTATGACAAAAAAAAAATTTCATTTGCCACACATGGATCTGTCGCAATTAAAAAAAAATGGCTTTACCATACAAATGGGTCATTTTAACATTACTAGTTTGTATAAATAGTGCATTTTTTTTTATTTGCGACACATGGTTCCATAGGAAAAGTTGTACATACATACATATCATCACGGGTGACTTACGGCGCCCAAGACCGCCTAGACGACCCCAGGGTACCCAGCGGAGGGGTTTTAATCCCACATCGTCGTAGCCGATGGTATCAGTCTACACCGAACAAGTGCTTAGCTCGTCGCGATGTTTTGAATAGACTCTAGCCCATCTATAAACAGTTTCACAGGTTGGTAGTCATACCGGGACCGACAGCTTAACGTGCTCTCCGAGGCACTATAGTGGTGTTGTCAAACAAATATCCTACATTTTTTTTTAATTAAAAACTCATTGGTAACCGGGATCAGGGACCAGGAATCAGGGACCTAAGTCTTTGATTTAGTATTTATTTGCATCTTGTTACCATTAGAAAATATAAATACTACACAAGACACTGCAAGGGCAGAATTTAATTAGTAGAACCTCATATTAGCCAAAGTACCTACAACTTTTCAAAGTCACCATGTATCTCCATACTAGACCGCGTAGATGGCCGATAACAATAACATTGTGATCATATACTTCTTGCCTAATTCATGGTTTTAATTTCAGGGTGTAGTATACCAACTGGACGTGGCGTTGCAATCCGTAGAGACACAACGAGCCGGCCTGGTGTTCATATACGACATGTCTGACTCCAAATACACTAACTTCGACTATGAGCTGTCCCAGAAGATACTCACCATGCTAAAGGTTAGTCCAAATGTTTTTTTTCACAACCCTTTCCCCTATAATCCGCCCCGCTATTTGTGGTCGATGCAAACGGGTTCTGTATCACTACATAACCCCAATTATCATGCGCCATCCATGCGTTCAATTCTACTTCATTTACGTGCCATTGCTTTAAGGCCGTTCCTTCCAATTATACCGCTTTTCGGTGTTTTAAAGCTCTATCTAATCCTATTTCAACCATAGGGAAAAAATAAATAAATACAGTGATATAAGTTGGTAGCTCAATTTTTTTTTTCTTATTATTACTTAAGTTAAAAAAAATATAAACAATGCTAAAAAATAACAAAAATATTAGGATTCTGCATCTTCTTTTATACTAAACTATTTATCAATACAAAACTTACACCGATAGGAAGAGAATTAAAAAAACGAATCAATCCGTTGTTTATTTTTTTTTTGGATAGGTTTTCATCGTGTTTAATATAATTTTGCTGATTTTTCGTGCGACAGCGGTCGGAATCAGTCCTCTGTTATGCGCTTCGATAGTCGGCTCTAGGGGCAGATTCATGAAGTTCAATTTTGTTTGATTTAAATACATAAACTGGCCGGTCAGTCGGGAATGGCCTTACTGTTAATGATCATTTCAGGCATTTCTAGTGTATTTGTAAGTACAGATTATTTTAATTATAATATTAGGTATATGCAAAATTAAAGCAAAATTATGCACAATAAGGTAAATTGTGCACAATAAGGTAAATTGTATTTACTTTATGTCTATAGGAAAACTTATTGTACCTAAATTATGCACAATAAGGTAAATTGTATTTACTTTATGTCTATAGGAAAACTTATTGTACCTAAATTATGCACAATAAGGTAAATTGTGCACAATAAGGTAAATTGTATTTACTTTATGTCTATAGGAAAACTTATTGTACCTAAATTTTCCAAAAATAAACAAAGATGACTTGTTTTGAAGATTAGTTCCGTCTTCACATAAAATTTGGTTTAATTATGTTTGCCATAGTTACGAAATTTTCTCTTTGAATATCATTATCTACGCATTTTTACCCCTACGTATTTTTCTTGGTTTCCAAATCTTTCCTTACATTTTGTTTAAATTTATTATTATTGGGTTATACTAAATGTATGGCAGAGTTAGACACTGTCTTTATACCTTAAACAATCAAATATTTATGATAAACTTGAATTTGATATGAACAGGAGGTCTACTCCGAATGCACGAAAAACGAAACTTCGGGCGTTGTAACGAACCTTGTTTTCTAAACAAAAAAATTAGATGAAGATGATTAATTTTTTTATTGAATTATTATCTATTTTTTTTTGTTTTAAAAAATGTTCAAAGTTCTTGTTGAAAAACCCTTTAACAAAATGTGTAGAGATAATCCAACATATTTGTTTACTGATCTATTTAATTAGTTTTATGTTTCAGTGAAAAATGTCAAGATTTTATTTATTTTTACAGTACTAACTTACTAATTTAAGTTATAAATTTTTCTGTCACTACTAACACACATTTCATCGTTTTAAAATTTCTTGAATAGTATGTTGTAAATATTTTCGTCCATCGTCTACGTATCGGCCTGACCGAAGCCCGAAACTTCGGTACTTCGGAGTAGACCTCCAGGAACGCAGAAACTGTAGGTGTAGGAATAGAATTAAAGAAAGGCAAAATGTAATCCAACATATTTGTTTACTGATCTATTTAATTAGTTTGGTTGCAAACATTAGGATTCACAAATAATACGGAGTGAATAGTACCTAAAAAATACGGAGTGAATAGTACCTAAAATTTTATTACCAATTTTCCTGGGGTAGGCAGTGCCTTTGTGCTTATATGATGCACTGCCTAACACCCAAACACTTAGCGGAGGGGACGTCCAGTTTTAGATTAGATGATCTTTACCTATACCTACTATGCAGGGTGCGAATAAATCCGATTTTTATAATAAAAATCAAAAAATGGGATTTTTGATATATATCGGATATATATCAGATATATATCCGAATTTTTTTTTTTATTGTTTGAAAGCCTTTTATCACTATAATAGTTTTAATTAGGTACATATTATTATTTATTTTGTTAAAGAAGGTAAGTAAGTAAGCAAGTAAATAAGGAACCTTTTAATAAAAACATTTAATTGCCTCTTAATCATTTATTAAAATCACAATATATGACTTGGTTTACTTATTATTTGTATTTATCCTATTATACAATTATAATTCCTTACCTAACTGGTAAACAAAAAATAAATTTGAAAAAAAAATATAATATAAACACGCGTCTACAGTGTTCGGGCTACCCTCAAAGAATTCCTATATTATGTAACAAATCAACTGACAGATTATTGTTTTTTTTAAATTTAGGTTTAAGCCAAAGGAATCTAGCCCATACAGCCTTGATTTATGAAAATATATTAGTTTTCTAAACCTTAAAAAAATGGATATATATAATTGATTTTTACGAAAAAATCCATTGATATATATCATGATAAAAATCCATTGATATATATCATGATAAATATCCATTGATATATATCCTCGCACCCTGCTACTATGAGTGTTTCCATTGGTTTATTTTCTATTTACAAACGTAATCAAAGATAAAAAATATAAGCGGTAGATTTAGGTTTAAGAGTGTAATGCCCAATTTCACCAACTCTAAGGGAGCCCTAACTATCTGGTCTGTGACCAATCATATATTTATTGACTGCAATGTAGTCATTTAATAAGTGAAAAAATCGGTTTTAACGATTGAACTCGAATATAGAGTGAATTTAATATTTATGTTTCTTCTGTGAATAGAAAAAAATAAACTATGGAATTGGTATTTAATAAATAGAATAATTTGGACGCTTATCAAGTTTTATATTTCGTAGTAGTAAATTTACATAAAACAAATAAATATGCCTTGATGTTGCAGGAGCCGAAATATTGACGTTATATACAAAATAAAGGTCAATTATTATAAAAAAGGGAAGGAAATTACTATTTTTTTATTTATGTAAATCTATTGCATAAAATACAAAGAACTTAATGCCTTTAATTGCCTAGGCATAATCTGATTGTCCCAAACGTTAATAAGGTTGGTGCAAAATAAGCATTTATACTACACCTGCTCGGAAAGTAGGTTCTTAATTGCGTAAGAATAGGTCAGAAAGTACGTCTTTGTAGTCGTACAAATATGCGGGAGAAAAAAGTGTATGAAAATCCATTGTTAACGTGCTTAAGCGGGAGGAAAAAGTATATGAAAATTCATTGTTAACGTGCTAGTTTTTTTAAAATTTTTTTTCTTCAATTCTTCCAAATTAGGAAAGGCAAGGGTTCAAAGCCATACAGCCTAGTTTTTTTTTACAAGTTCGAAATTTTAATCAAAATAAAATAAAATAAAAGTATTGGTTTATTGGCTGTTTACTTTCTTTGCATTTTTGATTTATTAAGTTTTAACAACTGTAATAATTTTAATATAAACTTTAATTAATAGAGATTTTATTTTTTATTTTCCTCGTAGGTGTAGTATAAAGCACTATGTATCACTCGGCGAGAAAGTGCGATTCCTAACTCGAGCGAATTAAGGCCCTCCGCTTCGCGTCGGGCCTCAAACTTCGCCCTCGTTAGTAATCGGTGACTTTCTCCCCTCGGTGAACAATGTACTATTTTTTATTCGTGACTTTTAAGTTACCTATTGTGTAAGGTCTATAATTAAAACTTACCTAAGACGTCCTCAACTCTCTTCCAGCAAAGTAAGTCAAGCTTGCTCTTGTTTACCTATAAATAGAAAGATAATGTCAGATAAAACTTTGATGTATTTAAAAAGACTTATTTTCGGTCGAAAAGTTGCGCGGGCGTAAGGAAATTGTTGACGGATCGCGTCTCTCCAGAAATATCTACAAAATTTAATAACCTTTATAAATCTAGCTGGTTCTATTTTAAAGCAATAAAATTCTATGGCTTTTTAATAAGTCCCTATTATTGATAAGCTAAGATAAACAGCTTGAGCACAGTTTCCATGCCTTGCTTACCATCGTATCACTGTCATGTATTATGACAGTGATACGATGGTAAGCAAGCTCCATAATGGATTTAAAACACCGATATATGGATACAATTTTTTGATTTTAGTAAGCACTTACTTAGTTCCAATTACCTTACTACCAAGTTTCGGATCAGTCAGTTTTGCCCAGCATTGCCAGATTTTTTTCGAGCAAAGCGGACTTTGAAACCTTTTCGAATAAAAAAAGAAAGATTCTTTCGTCGAAAGTGGGACAAAAAAAAATTTCGTATAAGTTTATTCAGTTTATTTGAATTTTCAATTAATTAAGTTTACATGATAATAGATAGGTAAAATATTTTTATTATTTTTGGACGCAATTTTTTACCAATTAAAATAATGTGTTTGTTGTTTTATTTTTTATCTTAATTTTCATTATTTTCGCGTTCAAACAATCTTTGTTTATTTGTTTTGCTGCCAGTTTCAGTATTACGTATATCATAAAAAATCTACTGACTTAAACAAAGATAGTCCGATTATTGAGACTCGTTATTTATTACAAATACTTTTATTGCGACTTATATTTTATTATAATTGAGGTATAATTATTTATTTAAAAACTTCATTGTACAAGAAGAGTAAAAGCGGACTTAATGCCGCTATGCATTCTCTACCAGTCAAATTTTCAGGACAAATAAACAGCAAGTAGATAGGTAATAAAAAGAAACAATAAAAAAACTTCATCTATGCAAGCAGCCATATCGATGATGGATGAGCTAGAAAAAGAGAGACAACATTTACAATACTAGGAAATGGTTATACACCAAACTTTTAAAGAAAAAACTAAATAAAAAAATGATTGAGCTAATAATATTTATTACAAGTGTTAATAAAAGTTTATTAAAAGACTTATAATTGATATAACATATCATGATTTATTGGTCTTTCCAAATCAACAAAAAATAAAAAAAGGCCAAAAACGGTATTACGTTTTCAGTATCAAAAATTAGTCCCGGGACTGAAAACATTCCGATATTGCATATCAGCTAGCAGTACCAACTTTTCAGGGATTAGTCTGAAAAGCGGGACTAAGCCTGTTTCGTGCGGGACATTTAATTTTGGACTAAAAATCTGGTATTCTGGCAACGCTGATTTTGCCATATAATTGAAACACAGATAGAAAGATAAAAAGTTATACCTACATAATCACATTACATATTAAATTGAATTAGAATGGATTAGATGTAAACTCAATAATTTATTAGTTCACGCGCGCCGGGAAAACGGCAATAAAGGCTTATCGTTATTTATGAAATTGTTTATTAGACTTTGTATTTTAGTCGAGCTAATAATATTAAACCTATAAATTAATTTAATAAGTATAAAAATATCTTTCCTAATATTTTTTTCTTAAGTAGCTAAAAATACCAACAAATATCACATGCGCGTTAATTATCTTTATGAATATAAGAATCATAATATAAAACGTAAATTTAATCCTCAAGTTCTGAATATTAAATGTTTTGGAAGTTGCACCACCTAATTGGGGATGCTGAAAATGGTGACGTAGAGGACAGCTCGATGCTCCGACTTGCTTCGTAGCTTCCACGACTAGGGTATGCGCTACGAGGCGTAGCAGTTACCCCCACCTCCCTCACTCACACTAAGCCGCTCAGTATAGCGCCAAAATTCGCGCCGAACGCACGCGTGCTGAAAATAATCGAATTACGCGCATAATTTACGTTATCCTATAAAATACTGTAATCCTTTCATTTATTTTAAACATTAAAAATCTTTATTCAACCAGGTATAGCAAATATAAATAAAAGTGAAGTTCAGTGTTTATTATATATATAGAGCAAACAGGTGGAAATTGATTGTTTGTATCGCTGATTGCTAGTGAAGTGACCAAAATAGTGTTTCAGTGAATCTTTTAAATTGACAGTGAAGTTCTGGCTGAATAGCCGATCATCACTGGTCGTCGATCAATACCATACATACAGCTGAGCCGACGTCACTACTGGCTAATATAACAAGTAAATTGCTTTTTTATACATGTATAGGTATGACAGTTGACTGGGCTTTAGTAAGACTGGTTAATTTAGTAAATAAACATTGTTGTATTATGCTATAGTTATTACACATGCTGTTATTATATTACTTGAAGTAGCAATTAAGCCAAGGTCACTAATGACCATGACATAATGTTTATAAGAAACATGACTATGAGCTATATACCTCTACATGCGTATTATGATAATGAACTAGCTAATTTATAGTTTAAATTGCTTGCTCGTGTTGAGTGCTACCTATTTGTAGGGTTCCGATTTTATAGTAAAACCTGTTCAAATTTGAGATAAATATTTAAACAATATTCTCCCCAAAGGTATGTTTGTGGAAAATATTTGGTACCAAATTTATTTCCCTTTTTGAATTAAAATTATAAAACAAAATTTTTCTTTTATATTTTAGGTTCAGTAAATTTTGTTTACTATCAGGTAGATACAAAATCACTTGCCGTACATACATAGTTTATAATGTTATGAGCATGACGTGTCCAATATATATAGGATATTATAGACTTTTGACGATCATGGTTTAGATTGTCGATAATCAGGTTAAAATGTCATTACTTAAGCTTAAGTACTTAACCTAATTAGATTTTGCTGAGGTTTGACTTTCGTCTATCATAAAAGTACAATATTCGCAAGTGCTGTTTCGCACTTTGTAAAGTACTTTTAATTTCTTTTCATTTTTGAACGAAATGTCAACACCATGTATAGTAAAAGCGCATTACAGTTTAAGTCTATACTGTACAGAAAAACGTACTAATTGTTTTGTCATGAATAATAATAATAATAATATGTAGGACCATTTACACATATTGATCTGGTCACTAAGCTTTAGGCTTGTACTATGTGTACAAGAAGCAATGATATAATACATCTTAA
Source organism: Monopis laevigella (assembly GCA_947458855.1). NCBI lineage: Eukaryota > Metazoa > Arthropoda > Insecta > Lepidoptera > Tineidae > Monopis > Monopis laevigella. Next base: position 17,512,614 of record OX381593.1, read on the forward strand.
TTTAATTGAATAGAAAATAAAATCTTATTAATTAAACTTTTTACACGCTGCCATATCGTCAATTCAACCACCCATTTCGTAACCGCACCTTGAAAGGAGACTACCACCTCGACAAGAAATCGATGAAGTAATCTCCTAAAAACAGGTGAACCCACAGACTAAAACCGAAACATGACTAAGGTCACTTGACGGTTATTGCATCTGTATAGGCGATGGTAACGAGACCGGTCGGTCGGTCTAACGAAGGGCTCTACCTTAAAAAAAATCCCTATAAATAAAATAAACTAGTTAACCCATGAAAAATAATTCCGTCCCTTCAGATTCTATAAAAAGAGTTTTGAAAGAAAAGAGCAGTGTGAGAAAAATTTTTCCTTTGAAAAGGTGAGTTTGCGTCATTCTGAGAGCTAATTAAAGCATTGAGCGTGTCGACCTCACCTTTCTGAGGGATGACTTGCAAATGCTAATTTAATTGAACGAATGACTGCGGGATATCTTGAGGTGGATTAGTGGACGTAGTAAATGCCGAACCTATAGTAGATATTTTTTTTCATTTTAGTTTGTTGTTTTTGGCTTGTTGATTTTAAATCAATAATACACATAGATACGTTGCTTCTGGTACACATAGTATAAGCCTAGAGCTTAGTTTGTGACCAGAGCATTATGTGGAAATTGTCTTATGAATTAAACTTCGATTTTGTTATTATTATTTTTTTTATAGATATTTTTTGGAGTTTTAGGGTTCTGTAACTGTTGTATCGTGGACCGGGAATACTCTTCTGCTAGTTGTACATAAAATTGTACTGTAAGTGAATACAGAGAGGTTACATTTTACCATCTAACCGAAAATGCGTTTATGAATATGTTTTCGTACGCGGGGTTGCATACAAAGAGGAAAAGAAAAGAGAAATAGAAGTTTATTTGTAGAAAGAATGTATTATTTTAGCTATACTACTAACTATTTTTGGAACGGCAACTTGTGCACTGTATGAAAAAAAACATCACACATCCAACTAGGTCGGTGGCTAGGTTATACAATAATAAATAAATATTATCACGGGTGCCTTTTTTGGCTCCCGGGAACCGTTTAAACGGCCTCAGGGTACCCAGCGGAGGGATTAACCCGTCCTCATTTCGCCGATGTGGTAGGTTATACAGGGTCCATGAATTACCACGAAAATGCGGCATGAAATAGCAAACCGAATTTGCAGTGTTCACTTATTCGTCATCAAGCAGGAGTGAATGAAAGTTTTGTTATGAAAATGAGGAAAACTGTTGGTTTTTGCATATGTTTAAAGAGTGGATTATGGCGAAATAACAGACTAGATAAAAGTAAGGGAGGGGTTAATGTGACCGCCTGAAATCATGAGAGTAACACCGAAAGGCATTGATAAGATAAAAAAAATCGTTTCACGCACTTGGGTCAGGAAGAATGACTCTATCATCCTAATTACAAGGAGTATGGATCGATAAAAAAAAGGGAATTGTAGGTCCAAATCTGAAACAAGAAAAAAAAATTGCCAAAAAGAGTCAGTTTTTTTTTGGAACAATTGAAAAGAACAAATCTAAATTATCTGCTGTAGAATTTATTTTACGAATAAATCTGAAGCAAGAAGAAAAAAATAATTGCCAAAAAGAGTCAGTTTTTTTTGGAACAATTGAAAAGAACAAATCTAAATTATCTGCTGTAGAATTTATTTTACGAATCATAAATACATATAAATATTTTCTTGCATAAAATGTTCTCGTAATTATGTTCGCTTTGCTCACACATATATTGTTCTGTACAGAATTTGGTCGTAATTTTGCAATCCAATAAAAATTGTCCACATAGATACCAATGTGTAATGCCATGCCATGTGCTTTATCAATATCCTAGCCAGGTCATTGTACGAGGAAAGGCATAAAGGTAGAAGGTCGTCGTACTATGTAAATAAATATTTGTAATGACCAAGTCATAGGCGGTGTAGGACATTATTAATTCATTGGGCCATTCTTTCTGTGGGAACTTTTGTACATTACCAAACTATTGTCTTTTAGTTGCTAAAAAAACCTACTAGTGAATAACTTGCCCGTGGAGGGTTTCCAATTTATTTTTTACTTTTCTGTAGGTAATCATATTGTTTATCGTTCCAAACTTGGTTTTTTATCTATCGTTTTTTTAAACAAATATGCGCAAACTTTGTAAAAAATTGATTCTGGTTTTGTTTATTTGTACCTATTTTACTTTTGTTAACTATAATTATGTTCATTTTATCCATTTTATTTAATAACTAGCTGTGCTCGCGTTCAGTTCGTTTCGCGGACTGTTTTTTAGATCATTAAAAGAGCTATTATTCTTTAATACATATTTTTTGTGTATCTTGAACCGTTTTCACGGCGCACGCAACGGAAGGCTTCAAAGATGAAATAATTTCTCCCGTTTTTTACACATTTACCACTATATCTTTGCTCCTATTGGTCGTAGCGTGATGTTATATAGCCTATAGCCTTCCTCGATAACTGGACTATCCAACACCAAAAGAATTATTCAATTCGAACAGTAGTTTCGGAGATTAGCGCGTTCAAACAAACAAACAAACAAACAAACAAACTCTTCAGCTTTATAATATTAGTATAGATATTGTTTTGTTTACATACCATAATATACTAAGAAAATAATTTTACCACACTCGTGAATAAATTCATTTCATTTCAAAAAAATATTTTATTAGATCCATTCATTTTCTATTTCTAGATATAATTCCTAGCTCTTTTATTATTTTTTTATTTAAACCCTTTTGTATATTATGGTGGTTGGTCCACAAGATCTATAATCGAAATTTCAAGTAACATCAACTAGGTGTGTGCAATGTTCAAGTTATTTGCCGATAATTAGATATACATGCTATGTTCCCCAATTTCTGGCCATGTATATCTTTACCATTATGCTTTGTTTCAGTATTTTCATACGGTTATAAAAGTTCTCCCTTGTTTATGTATTTTTAACACATAATTTTATTATTATATCTACTATATGTATTTCACTACTAAATCCTGAAAAGCCTTCTACGTGGTACCTTTATAAAAAAGTGGCTTTGTACCGCAATCGGATTTATTGCCAGCGAATATAGCGAGCGGTACAAAGGCTTTCGAAGAATAAAAACAAAATAGGTTTTGTTAGTGTTGATGTGAATTCATGATGAACATTTGCAAGGCTTTCCCCGAACTTTTTTATGGATTACTTCCATTGAAAAAAATATTTGGCAAGAATATGAATACATGACTAGTATATAACGCTAAGTGGCGTTTTTATTATTATTTATGTACACCACTGTGCAATTAGGTTAAAAATATATAAATAATTACTTATTTATTTATTTGAACACCTAATTGCACAGTAAACAAAAGTTATGTACAAAGGCGAACTTAATGCCTTAGGCATTATCTAACAGCTAACATTTAAGATTGTGTTCGAAGTCGGGTGCTTAATTAATAAGTTTATTACTTATATTAAATATAAACTAATAATATAATATAAATTACTTCGCTGAAAAAAATGTAGGTAAATGTTTCAATTCTTTTTGCACATAAAAATAAACGATATAAGAGAGCTTAATGCCCTAGCCATTATTTATACCCATAGCTAAACTTTGAGAGAGTAAATAGTATTATATTTACAGTATACGAGTAGTAAAAGGAGAAATGCATAAAAGTGTTGATTTTAAAGTTTAATTGTAATTAATAATTAAACACATATGCAACACTAGCTGTGCTCGCGACTTCGTCCGCGTGGAATAGTTTTTTTTTATCATACAAAGTTTCATCCCCAATTTTATTCCCTTGGGGTTAGAATTTATCAAAATATTCTTAGCGGATGCCTACGTCGTAACATCTACCTGCATGCCTAATTTCACCCCGATCCGTCCAGTGGTTTGGGCTGTGCGTTGATAGATCACTATGTCAGTCAGTCAGTAACCTTTGAGTTATATATATTTAGACGTATGTTGTTTCTGGTACACATACGAATAGTAAAAGCATAGAGCTTAGTTATATTTTTTATAGTTTAGAATTATTTTATATATGAGATTGAGATATTTGTTGAAAACTGTGGTTCTGAAACAATAATGATTATTCTTCCTACCTAGATGACTGGTTTTCAAATGACGTCCTTGGGGTTCACAAACAGGAATTCATATTCTTCGTAGATAACCCAGTTATCAAAAAAGAATGAAAATTTATTCTTAGATAACCGGGTTATCAAACAAGAATTATTTTCCTGATTCAATACTGGTTATCGCGGAATAAGCGGACTCTTTATACTGTTTTCACCCCTCTGTTCAGTAGCCGTAGTGCGAGTTTTTTTAAACTTTAACATCACAGTAATTAAGCACTCTGCCAATCAAATTAGCTTATTTTGACAGGCTTAAAAAATTAAGCGATCCTGTCGGTGGAGAGTACTCACTTAACGCAGTAAGAGCGTTGAAACAAACTCACACTAGGCCTCTGGTAATTTCAAATGTACTTTCCAAGTATGAACATTGAAAAAGTGTTTCATACCTTTCTTCATTTGTTGTTTCATAGAAGAGACTTTCATTGAGGTGGTGTTTGGAAGTCAAGGTGTGACGCAACTACTCCTGTACTTTGTGCGCTTTAACAGTTTGTACCTACATCCCTGACCTAGATATGAATGCAGCTCAGGCATTGCTTGAATGCGTCTTCTATTACTTTGTTTTCCAATATTTTTTTTTATATCTAACTATATTTTATACTAGCCGTTACTATAACTTCGTGTGTGTTATTTATGTTTTTTTTTAAATCTCGCCAGAAACGTACCGCGTGCTTTCTACGCGGTACGTGGGCTATGAGGTTTTTAACTAAAAAAATAATTAAGTCGATTTTGATCATATAAATTAATTTAAATCTAATAAGTAGTATGTGCGCAATGCGCACAAACATTTTAAATTTATTGATTTAATCAGAGATCTGTATGGACCGTGGTAACGATACCGGTCGGTCAACCTAGTAAAGTTGCGAAATTAAATAATTCCCTTTAGATTTATTTGGGCATAAAATTTGTAGTGCTCTAAAAATAAATCATTAATCCAATCAATATATAAATACCATCACGGGTGCCTATTTGGCTCCCGAGAACCGTTTAAACGGCCTCAGGGTACCCAGCGGAGGGATTAACCCGTCCTCATTTCGTAGATGGTATTACCGATCGTATGTATATCATCGATGGTATTATTAATCCATTTACTATACCATCACGGGTGCCATTTTAGTCTCCCGAGGCCTTACCCAGCGGATTAAACCGTAAACCGGCGATGGTATTTGGAGGCAACATAATCAATTTAATTTGGCTTGAAATATAAAATACAATGTAAAATAAAAGTAATTCTATGTAAAAAAATAAAGCATTAAAAGACCTACTTGTTAATGAAACGTAACAAATGGAATATTGTATAATACATACTGTACATTTACATTTCTTTCGTTTACAAAGTTCATTTGCCATTCTCGGCAACTTTCAAGGGAATACCTACTTTCGCGAGAGAGGTAGATTTTTCATTTACTTTTTCAGTTATATCTTTTTATCTTTTGAATTCCATTTAAAATGATATTCTGTTTTATTTATTATTTACTTAAATTAGTGTAGTTCAGTATTATTACAATCTAATTAAATGCAGTAAATAATACAATTCATAAACATCTTCGGGATCTTTTCAAGTTTTAATTTCTTCTGGCTTATTCTGATGCAACCGGTGTGAACTTAGCAGCCAAAATATAGCAGCTATTATAACTCGACTAATTTAAAAAGTCAATATTTCTAAGCTTATTAATTGCAATACAAACAACGGAAATCCTATGAATTATGAAAATTCTTTCAGGAAAATTAAAAATTAACCAGATGGCAATATTATTTCTGATGAAAAATAACATTTATCAAATATTTTCTCTGATATTAAAATATAACTTTACAGGTGGCCCACTTCAACGAAATATACAAAAATGATTTCCCATCCCCCTTACAGTGGAACCTTGATTATGAAAATTGAGTGAAAACAATCTCGTAGCAAAATAATTTTGACATTTTAACTTAGCATAAGGTTTATTGTTTTTGAACATCATTATAACTTGTTAGACAAAAAATAACTTAGAGAATGAAAAGTAACTAAAATTGTATGAAAAATACTGATTTTCTTGTTGCTACGACAAAATAAAGTTTTTTAATATAATAATTAGGCGTCTTAGAAATCTTTCTTCACCTTACAACTTATACAGTAAATAAAGCTTTGCCTTATCTATCGAAAAATGTGTTTCAAAATTCCTTACAGAGGGGACTTGACTGAAAAAATTGAGTGCGACTACAATTTCGTATTAAAAAATTTTATGTCATAATCAAGTATCTTAGAAATGATCCTTCACCTTAAAACTTTTATAGTAAATAAAGCTTTGCCTTATCTTTTGAAAAATATGTTCCAAAATTTCTTACAGTGGGGCTTTGACTGAAAAAAATGAAGGAAACTACAGTTTCATAGTAAAAAATTTCATGTCATAATTAGGCATCTTAGAAATCTTTCTTCACCTTACAACTTATACAGTTAATAAAGCTTTGCCTTATCTATCGAAAAATGTGTTTCGAAATTCCTTACAGAGGGGACTTGACTGAAAAAATTGAATGAGACTACAATTTCGTAGGAAAAAATTTTATGTCATAATCAAGTATCTTAGAAATGATCCTTCACCTTAAAACTTTTATAGTGAATAAAGCTTTGCCTTATCTTTTGAAAAATAAGTTCCAAAATTTCTTACAGTGGGGCCTTGACTGAAAAAAATGAAGGAAACTACAGTTTCATAGTAAAAAATTTCATGTCATAATTAGGCATCTTAGAAATCTTTCTTCACCTTACAACTTATACAGTTAATAAAGCTTTGCCTTATCTATCTAAAAATGTTTTTCAAAATTCCTTACAGAGGGGACTTGACTGAAAAAATTGAGTGCGACTACAATTTCGTAGTAAAATTTTTTATGTCATAATCAACTAACTTAGAAATGATCCTTCACCTTAAAACTTATATAGTGAATAAAGCTTTGCCTTATCTATCAAAAAATATGTTCCAAAATTCCTTACAGTGGGGCCTTGACTGAAAAAATTTAGTGAAACTACAATTTCGTAGTAAAAAATATCATATCATAATTAAGCATCTTAGAAATCTTTCTTCACCTTACAACTTATACAGTAAATAAAGCTTTGCCTTATCTATCGAAAAATGTGTTTCGAAATTCCTTACAGAGGGGACTTGACTGAAAAAATTGAATGTGACTACAATTTCGTAGGAATAAATTTTAAAAAAATTTATGTCATAATCAAGTATCTTAGAAATGATCCTTCACCTTAAAACTTTTATAGTGAATAAAGCTTTGCCTTATCTTTTGAAAAATATGTTCCAAAATTTCTTACAGTGGGGCCTTGACTGAAAAAAATGAAGGAAACTACAGTTTCATAGTAAAAAATTTCATGTCATAATTAGGCATCTTAGAAATCTTTCTTCAGCTTACAACTTATACAGTTAATAAAGCTTTGCCTTATCTATCTAAAAATGTTTTTCAAAATTCCTTACAGAGGGGACTTGACTGAAAAAATTGAGTGCGACTACAATTTCGTAGTAAAAAATATCATGTCATCATAATTAAGCATCTTAGAAATCTCTCTTCACCTTACAACTTATATAGTGAATATAGCTTTGCCTTATCTTTTGAAAAATATATTCCAAAATTTCATACAGTGGGGCCTTGACTGAAAAAATTGATTGAAACTACAGTTTCATAGTAAAAAATTTCATGTCATAATTAGGCATCTTAGAAATCTTTCTTCACCTTACAACTTATACAGTTAATAAAGCTTTGCCTCATCTATCGAAAAATATGTTCCAAAATTTCTTACAGTGGGGCCTTGACTGAAAAAATTTAGTGAAACTACAATTTCGTAGTAAAAAATATCATATCATAATTAAGCATCTTAGAAATCTTTCTTCACCTTACAACTTATACAGTTAATAAAGCTTTGCCTTATCTATCGAAAAATGTGTTTCAAAATTCCTTACAGAGGGGACTTGACTGAAAAAATTGAGTGCGACTTCAATTTCGTAGTAAAAAAAATTATGTCATAATCAAGTATCTTAGAATGATCCTTAACCTTAAAACTTTTATATTTCAGTCACTATTTTTTTTCAGTCAAGGCCCCACGGTAGGGAATTTTGAAAAACATTTTTCGATAGATAAGGCAAAGCTTTATTTACTGCATAAGTTGTAAGGTGAAGAAAGATTTCTAAGATGCTTAAATATGATATAATATTTTTTACTACGAAATTGTAGTTTCACTAATTTTTTTCAGTCAAGGCCCCACTGTAAGGAATTTTGGAACATATTTTTCGATAGATAAGGCAAAGCTTTATTCACTATATAAGTTTTAAGGTGAAGGATCATTTCTAAGTTACTTGATTATGACATAAAAATGTTTACTACGAAATTGTAGTCGCACTCAATTTTTTCAGTCAAGTCCCCTCTGTAAGGAATTTTGAAAAACATTTTTCGATAGATAAGGCAAAGCTTTATTAACTGTATAAGTTGTAAGGTGAAGAAAGATTTCTAAGATGCCTAATTATGACATAAATTTTTTTACTATGAAACTGTAGTTTCCTTCATTTTTTTCAGTCAAGGCCCCACTGTAAGAAATTTTGGAACATATTTTTCGATAGATAAGGCAAAGCTTTATTCACTATATAAGTTTTAAGGTGAAGGATCATTTCTAAGTTACTTGATTATGACATAAAAATGTTTACTACGAAATTGTAGTCGCACTCAATTTTTTCAGTCAAGTCCCCTCTGTAAGGAATTTTGAAAAACATTTTTCGATAGATAAGGCAAAGCTTTATTAACTGTAGAAGTTGTAAGGTGAAGAAAGATTTCTAAGATGCCTAATTATGACATGAAATTTTTTACTACGAAAATGTAGTTTCACTCAATTTTTTCAGTCAAGGCCCCACTGTAAGGAATTTTGAAACATATGTTTCGATAGATGAGGCAAAGCTTTATTTACTGTATAAGTTGTAAGGTGAAGAAAGATTTCTAAGATGCTTAATTATGACATGAAATTTTTTACTATGAAATTGTAGTTTCCTTCATTTTTTTCAGTCAAGGCCCCACTGTAAGGAATTTTGGAACATATGTATCGATAGATAAGGCAAAGCTTTATTCACTACATAAGTTTTAAAGTGAAGGATCATTTCTAAGTTACTTGATTATGACATAAAAATTTGCTGTATGAAATTTTGGAACATATTTTTCAAAAGATAAGGCAAAGCTTTATTCACTATAAAAGTTTTAAGATGAAGGATCATCTCTAAGATACTTGAATATGACTTAAAATTTTTTACTACGAAATTGTAGTTGTAATCAATTTTTTCAGTCAAGGCCCCACTGTAAGGAATTTTGGAACATATGTATCGATAGATAAGGCAAAGCTTTATTCACTACATAAGTTTTAATGTGAAGGATCATTTCTAAGTTACTTGATTATGACATAAAAATTTGCTGTATGAAATTTTGGAACATATTTTTCAAAAGGTAAGGCAAAGCTATATTCACTTTATAAGTTGTAAGGTGAAGAGAGATTTCTAAGATGCTTTGAAGGATCATTCTAAGATACTTGATTATGACATAAAATTTTTTACTACGAAATTGTAGTCGCACTCAATTTTTTCAGTCAAGTTCCCTTCTGTAACGAATTTTGAAACACATTTTTCGATAGATAAGGCAAAGCTTTATTAACTGTATAAGTTGTAAGGTGAAGAGAGATTTCTAAGATGCTTAATTATGATGACATGATATTTTTTACTACGAAATTGTAGTCGCACTTTTTTTTTTCAGTCAAGGCCCCACTGTAAGAAATTTTGGAACATATTTTTCAAAAGATAAGGCAAAGCTTTATTCACTATAAAAGTTTTAAGGTGAAGGATCATTTCTAAGATAATTGATTATGACATAAAAATTTTTCCTACGAAATTGTAGTCGCATTCAATTTTTTCAGTCAAGTCCCCTCTGTAAGGAATTTTGAAACACATTTTTCGATAGATAAGGCAAAGCTTTATTAACTGTATAAGTTTTAAGGTGAAGAAAGATTTCTAAGATGCCTAATTATGACATGAAATTTTTTACTATGAAACTGTAGTTTCCTTCATTTTTTTCAGTCAAGGCCCCACTGTAAGAAATTTTGGAACATATTTTTCAAAAGATAAGGCAAAGCTTTATTCACTATAAAAGTTTTAAGGTGAAGGATCATTTCTAAGATACTTGATTATGACATAAAAATTTTTCCTACGAAATTGTAGTCGCATTCAATTTTTTCAGTCAAGTCCCCTCTGTAAGGAATTTTGAAACACATTTTTCGATAGATAAGGCAAAGCTTCATTAACTGTATAAGTTGTAAGGTGAAGAAAGATTTCTAAGATGCTTAATTATGATATGATATTTTTTACTACGAAATTGTAGTTTCACTAAATTTTTTCAGTCAAGGCCCCACTGTAAGAAATTTTGGAACATATTTTTCGATAGATGAGTTAAAGCTTTATTTACTGTATAAGTTGTAAGGTGAAGAAAGATTTCTAAGATGCTTAATTTTGACATGAAAGTTTTTACTACAAAATTGTAGTTTCACTCAATTTTTTCAGTCAAGGCCCCACTGTAAGGAATTTTGGAACATATGTATCGATAGATAAGGCAAAGTTTTATTTACTGTATAAGTTGTAAGGTGAAGAAAGATTTCTAAGATGCTTAATTAAGATATGATATTTTTTACTACGAAATTGTAGTTTCACTAAATTTTTTCAGTCAAGGCTCCACTGTAAGGAATTTTGGAACATATTTTTCGATAGATAAGGCAAAGCTTTATTCACTATATAAGTTTTAAGGTGAAGGATCATTTCTAAGTTACTTGATTATGATATAAAAATGTTTACTACGAAATTGTAGTCGCACTCAATTTTTTCAGTCAAGTCCCCTCTGTAAGGAATTTTGAAAAACATTTTTCGATAGATAAGGCAAAGCTTTATTAACTGTATAAGTTGTAAGGTGAAGAAAGATTTCTAAGATGCCTAATTATGACATGAATTTTTTTACTATGAAACTGTAGTTTCCTTCATTTTTTTCAGTCAAGGCCCCACTGTAAGAAATTTTGGAACATATTTTTCAAAAGATAAGGCAAAGCTTTATTCACTATAAAAGTTTTAAGGTGAAGGATCATTTCTAAGATACTTGAATATGACTTGAAATTTTTTACTACGAAATTGTAGTTTCACTATTTTTTTTCAGTCAAGGCCCCACTGTAAGGAATTTTGAAACATATGTTTCGATAGATGAGGCAAAGCTTTATTCACTATATAAGTTTTAAGGTGAAGGATCATTTCTAAGTTACTTGATTATGACATAAAGATTTTTACTACGAAATTGTAGTCGCACTCAATTTTTTCAGTCAAGTCCCCTCTGTAAGGAATTTTGAAACACATTTTTCGATAGATAAGGCAAAGCTTCATTAACTGTATAAGTTGTAAGGTGAAGAAAGATTTCTAAGATGCTTAATTATGATATGATATTTTTTACTACGAAATTGTAGTTTCACTAAATTTTTTCAGTCAAGGCCCCACTGTAAGAAATTTTGGAACATATTTTTCGATAGATGAGGTAAAGCTTTATTTACTGTATAAGTTGTAAGGTGAAGAAAGATTTCTAAGATGCTTAATTTTGACATGAAAGTTTTTACTACAAAATTGTAGTTTTACTCAATTTTTTCAGTCAAGGCCCCACTGTAAGGAATTTTGGAACATATGTATCAATAGATAAGGCAAAGTTTTATTTACTGTATAAGTTGTAAGGTGAAGAAAGATTTCTAAGATGCTTAATTAAGATATGATATTTTTTACTACGAAATTGTAGTTTCACTAATTTTTTTCAGTCAAGGCTCCACTGTAAGGAATTTTGGAACATATTTTTCGATAGATAAGGCAAAGCTTTATTCACTATATAAGTTTTAAGGTGAAGGATCATTTCTAAGTTACTTGATTATGACATAAAAATGTTTACTACGAAATTGTAGTCGCACTCAATTTTTTCAGTCAAGTCCCCTCTGTAAGGAATTTTGAAAAACATTTTTCGATAGATAAGGCTTTATTAACTGTATAAGTTGTAAGGTGAAGAAAGATTTCTAAGATGCCTAATTATGACATGAATTTTTTTACTATGAAACTGTAGTTTCCTTCATTTTTTTCAGTCAAGGCCCCACTGTAAGAAATTTTGGAACATATTTTTCAAAAGATAAGGCAAAGCTTAATTCACTATAAAAGTTTTAAGGTGAAGGATCATTTCTAAGATACTTGAATATGACTTGAAATTTTTTACTACGAAATTGTAGTTTCACTATTTTTTTTCAGTCAAGGCCCCACTGTAAGGAATTTTGAAACATATGTTTCGATAGATGAGGCAAAGCTTTATTCACTATATAAGTTTTAAGGTGAAGGATCATTTCTAAGTTACTTGATTATGACATAAAAATTTTTACTACGAAATTGTAGTCGCACTCAATTTTTTCAGTCAAGTCCCCTCTGTAAGGAATTTTGAAACACATTTTTCGATAGATAAGGCAAAGCTTTATTAACTGTATAAGTTGTAAGGTGAAGAAAGATTTCTAAGATGCCTAATTATGACATGAAATTTTTTACTATGAAACTGTAGTTTCCTTCATTTTTTTCAGTCAAGGCCCCACTGTAAGAAATTTTGGAACATATTTTTCAAAAGATAAGGCAAAGCTTTATTCACTATAAAAGTTTTAAGGTGAAGGATCATTTCTAAGATACTTGATTATGACATAAAAATTTTTCCTACGAAATTGTAGTCGCATTCAATTTTTTCAGTCAAGTCCCCTCTGTAAGGAATTTTGAAACACATTTTTTGATAGATAAGGCAAAGCTTTATTAACTGTAGAAGTTGTAAGGTGAAGAAAGATTTCTAAGATGCCTAATTATGACATGAAATTTTTTACTACGAAAATGTAGTTTCACTCAATTTTTTCAGTCAAGGCCCCACTGTAAGGAATTTTGAAACATATGTTTCGATAGATGAGGCAAAGCTTTATTTACTGTATAAGTTGTAAGGTGAAGAAAGATTTCTAAGATGCTTAATTATGACATGAAATTTTTTACTATGAAATTGTAGTTTCCTTCATTTTTTTCAGTCAAGGCCCCACTGTAAGGAATTTTGGAACATATGTATCGATAGATAAGGCAAAGCTTTATTCACTACATAAGTTTTAAGGTGAAGGATCATTTCTAAGTTACTTGATTATGACATAAAAATTTGCTGTATGAAATTTTGGAACATATTTTTCAAAAGATAAGGCAAAGCTTTATTCACTATAAAAGTTTTAAGATGAAGGATCATCTCTAAGATACTTGAATATGACTTGAAATTTTTTACTACGAAATTGTAGTTGTAATCAATTTTTTCAGTCAAGGCCCCACTGTAAGGAATTTTGGAACATATGTATCGATAGATAAGGCAAAGCTTTATTCACTACATAAGTTTTAAGGTGAAGGATCATTTCTAAGTTACTTGATTATGACATAAAAATTTGCTGTATGAAATTTTGGAACATATTTTTCAAAAGATAAGGCAAAGCTATATTCACTTTATAAGTTGTAAGGTGAAGAGAGATTTCTAAGATGCTTTGAAGGATCATTCTAAGATACTTGATTATGACATAAAATTTTTTACTACGAAATTGTAGTCGCACTCAATTTTTTCAGTCAAGTCCCCTCTGTAAGGAATTTTGAAACACATTTTTCGATAGATAAAGCAAAGCTTTATTAACTGTATAAGTTGTAAGGTGAAGAGAGATTTCTAAGATGCTTAATTATGATGACATGATATTTTTTACTACGAAATTGTAGTCGCACTTTTTTTTTCAGTCAAGGCCCCACTGTAAGAAATTTTGGAACATATTTTTTGATAGATAAGGCAAAGCTTTATTCACTATATAAGTTTTAATGTGAAGGATCATTTCTAAGTTACTCGATTATGACATAAAAATTTTTACTACGAAATTGTAGTCGCATTCAATTTTTTCAGTCAAGTCCCCTCTGTAAGGAATTTTGAAACACATTTTTCGATAGATAAGGCAAAGCTTTATTAACTGTATAAGTTGTAAGGTGAAGAAAGATTTCTAAGATGCCTAATTATGACATGAAATTTTTTACTATGAAACTGTAGTTTCCTTCATTTTTTTCAGTCAAGGCCCCACTGTAAGAAATTTTGGAACATATTTTTCAAAAGATAAGGCAAAGCTTTATTCACTATAAAAGTTTTAAGGTGAAGGATCATTTCTAAGATACTTGATTATGACATAAAAATTTTTCCTACGAAATTGTAGTCGCATTCAATTTTTTCAGTCAAGTCCCCTCTGTAAGGAATTTTGAAACACATTTTTCGATAGATAAGGCAAAGCTTCATTAACTGTATAAGTTGTAAGGTGAAGAAAGATTTCTAAGATGCTTAATTATGATATGATATTTTTTACTACGAAATTGTAGTTTCACTAAATTTTTTCAGTCAAGGCCCCACTGTAAGAAATTTTGGAACATATTTTTCGATAGATGAGGTAAAGCTTTATTTACTGTATAAGTTGTAAGGTGAAGAAAGATTTCTAAGATGCTTTATTTTGACATGAAAGTTTTTACTACAAAATTGTAGTTTTACTCAATTTTTTCAGTCAAGGCCCCACTGTAAGGAATTTTGGAACATATGTATCGATAGATAAGGCAAAGTTTTATTTACTGTATAAGTTGTAAGGTGAAGAAAGATTTCTAAGATGCTTAATTAAGATATGATATTTTTTACTACGAAATTGTAGTTTCACTAAATTTTTTCAGTCAAGGCTCCACTGTAAGGAATTTTGGAACATATTTTTCGATAGATAAGGCAAAGCTTTATTCACTATATAAGTTTTAAGGTGAAGGATCATTTCTAAGTTACTTGATTATGACATAAAAATGTTTACTACGAAATTGTAGTCGCACTCAATTTTTTCAGTCAAGTCCCCTCTGTAAGGAATTTTGAAAAACATTTTTCGATAGATAAGGCAAAGCTTTATTAACTGTATAAGTTGTAAGGTGAAGAAAGATTTCTAAGATGCCTAATTATGACATGAATATTTTCACTATGAAACTGTAGTTTCCTTCATTTTTTTCAGTCAAGGCCCCAATGTAAGAAATTTTGGAACATATTTTTCAAAAGATAAGGCAAAGCTTTATTCACTATAAAAGTTTTAAGGTGAAGGATCATTTCTAAGATACTTGAATATGACTTGAAATTTTTTACTACGAAATTGTAGTTTCACTATTTTTTTTCAGTCAAGGCCCCACTGTAAGGAATATTGAAACATATGTTTCGATAGATGAGGCAAAGCTTTATTCACTATATAAGTTTTAAGGTGAAGGATCATTTCTAAGTTACTTGATTATGACATAAAAATTTTTACTACGAAATTGTAGTCGCACTCAATTTTTTCAGTCAAGTCCCCTCTGTAAGGAATTTTGAAACACATTTTTCGATAGATAAGGCAAAGCTTTATTAACTGTATAAGTTGTAAGGTGAAGAAAGATTTCTAAGATGCCTAATTATGACATGAATTTTTTTACTATGAAACTGTAGTTTCCTTCATTTTTTTCAGTCAAGGCCCCACTGTAAGAAATTTTGGAACATATTTTTCAAAAGATAAGGCAAAGCTTTATTCACTATAAAAGTTTTAAGGTGAAGGATCATTTCTAAGATACTTGAATATGACTTGAAATTTTTTACTACGAAATTGTAGTTTCACTATTTTTTTTCAGTCAAGGCCCCACTGTAAGGAATTTTGAAACATATGTTTCGATAGATGAGGCAAAGCTTTATTCACTATATAAGTTTTAAGGTGAAGGATCATTTCTAAGTTACTTGATTATGACATAAAAAATTTTACTACGAAATTGTAGTCGCACTCAATTTTTTCAGTCAAGTCCCCTCTGTAAGGAATTTTGAAACACATTTTTCGATAGATAAGGCAAAGCTTCATTAACTGTATAAGGTGAAGAAAGATTTCTAAGATGCTTAATTATTATATGATATTTTTTACTACGAAATTGTAGTCTCGCTATTTTTTTTCAGTCAAGGCCCCACTGTAAGGAATTTTGGAACATATTTTTCGATAGATAAGGCAAAGCTTTATTAACTGTATAAGTTGTAAGGTGAAGAAAGATTTCTAAGATGCTTAATTTTGACATGAAAGTTTTTACTACAAAATTGTAGTTTCACTCAATTTTTTCAGTCAAGGCCCCACTGTAAGGAATTTTGGAACATATGTAACGATAGATAAGGCAAAGCTTTATTTACTGTATAAGTTGTAAGGTGAAGAAAGATTTCTAAGACGCTTAATTATTATATTAAAAAACTTTATTTATCGTAGCAACAAGAAAATCAGTATTTTTCATACAATTTCAGTTGCTTTTCATTCCCTAAGTTATTTTTTGTCTAACAAGTTATAATGATGTTCAAAAATAATAAACCTTATGCTAAGTTAAAATGTCAAAATTATTTTGCTACGAGATTGTTTTCACTCAATTTTCATAATCAAGGTTCCACTGTAAGGGGGGTGGGAAATCATTTTTGTATATTTCGTTGAAGTGGGCCACCTGTAAAGTTATATTTTAATATCAGAGAAAATATTTGATAAATGTTATTTTTCATCAGAAATAATATTGCCATCTGGTTAATTTTTAATTTTCCTGAAAGAATTTTCATAATTCATAGGATTTCCATTGTTTGTATTGCAATTAATAAGCTTAGAAATATTGACTTTTTAAATTAGTCGAGTTATAATAGCTGCTATATTTTGGCTGCTAAGTTCACACTGGTTCTGATGCAATAATGCATCCAGTAACAAATTATTCCTAATCTGGATGTTGCTCACAGATTCACAGTAGGTACTACAATTATCTTCTTGGCTTCTTTGGGGCTTGTTGTATTTATTGAGATTTGTTATTGATTTACTACTAAGTTATTCGTACATACATACCATCACGCCTGTATCCCAGTTATGGGGTAAGCAGAGTGCAATGTACGCCACTTCTTACGATCCCTACATACTTCACTAGCTTCCTCAACATTCATACATCTTCTCATACAGGCGCGTCTATTTCGGAGACTGCGAATTTGTCTCCTTCTCAGAATATCACCTATTTGATCGAAATAAACGCGCCTTGGTCGACCACGTAATCCACTAACATTCTCGATTTTTGTTTTTATAAATTATTTTAGTTATTCGTTCATCACTTATACGTTCAACTTGGCCAAACCACCTTAGTATACCTCTTTCAATCTTCGATACAACATCGTCTTCTGTTCCACTTCTCTCTCTCAATATTCCATTTCTAATCCGGTCTCTGAGGGTCACACCACACATTTTTCTTACAGACCACATTTCAATTGCATTTATCTTACTCGCATGCTTCTTCTGACATATCCATGCTTCACTTCCATACATAAGTGTCGGTAGGAGAATACTATTATGCACAGTTTTTCTAGCAGTTTTGGAGATATTTTTACTGCTCCTAATAGTATTTAAAGCTCCGTTAATTTTGTTTCCCGCGTTCACTCTCCTCTTAATATCCATCTCAATCTTACCTTCCCTAGTAAACATACTTCCAAGATATACAAATTCTCAAAATAAGTTATTTCGTAGGTATATCAAATTAGAAAATTCATAACCAGTAGTCAGAATAGCAGTAAGGAGTGTGTTTATGTTTGTATTAGGTCACGTTTGGTCGACTGCAAGGCGGATGTTTGGCGGAACGTGCCCAAACAATATTGCAAATAAACTCACTTCGTTTGATACAGAGACATATTTACTTCTTGAAAATAAACTGATACTAAGAACTAGGCATTCAGAAATAATAATTTAATCCATCAAAACAAAAGGAAATGAATTAAAAGACAAAACCCTTGTACCTAAGTAACTATTGAAAGTTCCCATTCTTTGATAATACCCATGTGTATCAATGACCGGTTTTAGACAGACTCAATGACCTAGACGCCCCCAGGGTACCCAGCGGAGGGGTTTTAATCCCACCTCGTCGTAGCCGATGGTATGAGTCTACACCGAACAAGTGGCTAGCTCCTCGCGATGTTTTGAATAGACTCAATAACCCATCTATAAACAGTTTTATCAGTTGGTATAGTGAAACCGGGACTGACTGCTTAACGTGCTCTCCGATGCACTATAGTGGTGTTGTCAAACAAATGTACATATTTTTTTTAATTAAAAACTCATTGGTACACACCGGGTTTCGAACCAGGGACCTAAGTGTTTTTAAGTCCAAGGTCTAACCAACTCGGCCACCACGTATACCACGTATGTACGGTTTTTTATCCTTCATATATTTCCATGTATTTCTTATATCTTTTTTTAACCTAATCATGACTTCGGTATTAAATTCTTCATCTTTGTCTATTCATAATTTTCTAATAAAATTTTCTTATGACATGTATGTATATTATTGTCAAAAGTGATTTCTGTTCGTTAATAGTTTATCAGGTTTTTTTGAACCGGATTCGTTCATCGTCATACATTTCAATAACATTTAATGTAAAAAAAAATATATTTTCAAATAAGAGTATTATGGCAATTTCAAGTTTGTACAATCGGAATATGTATTAACTTTCCTAAAACTCGTTGATTCCCTTACCCTTGGGATATGAATTTTAAAAAAATCCCTAAGTGGTTCCCAACACAAAAGCTCTATTATATAGATTTAGTTGTTTTTGTTTATTTGGTTTTTTTTCAACCCTAAGTGAACAAATTTAGTTTAAAAATTATTCATATTCCTTTATTCATTCTTCATTATTATGCAAGCGCATTATGACACAGTAGACTTAGCGTGAGAATACTTGAACCGATCCCCGTTATAGTTTTCACGAACCATTGCTCCATTGGTTTACCAGAGCAACCCACTTTGCACTATATATGTATCACGGGTGCCTATAATCCCCCTTTTATCCTTTATCCTGTGTGTTTACAGGAAATGTTTTAATATTTTGTGTCTATTATTTTCTTCAAATAAGGCATACATATAAATAAAAACACAATGTGTACAAATTTTGCTTTGATTAATAATATATAATAATATGACAAATTACACATATTGCTCTGGTCACAAACTAAGCTCTAGGCTTGTACTATGTGTACCAGAAGCAACGATATAATACATATTATATTTTATAAACACCCAGACCATGATAAACTGTACAGAAAAAACGTACTAATATTTTTTACCATGGGTGGGAATCGAACCCACGACCTCCGGATACAACGCCAAAGACGCAATTAATATTCTGAACAAAGGAGTGGAGCAACATTCCAGAAGTTAATAAGGTTCTAAATTCAACAAGATTTTGATGAATGAACTAACGTTAGTATATAGTAGGGACTAAAACAAATTCTTGCAATAACAAACATTACAATTACTGATAAGGTTTGTATGTCAGTTGGGGCCGCTTTCTAAAAAAAAAATGGAATATGAATTCGTGTAAAATCGTTCGGTAATAAAGGCTTATTATATAAGACTTTAAAAAAGTTAAATAACGACAATGTTAGGACTAGTTAGGAGTAATATAATAAAGGATGTAATTTCTTATTTTTGTGTCGATTTTATTAGTCATAAATCTGATTGAACGATATAATTCTTTAATGATTATGTGTTTATATTTTCACACAAATAACAACTACCTAATCAAGATTATAAAACAAAGATATCAATTAACGTTGTTGAGATTGGTATCGATATAATTATCTGATCAAAGATTCATTGAATAACGTTCGCATGCGTGGGCGCGAGGTCGAGTTCGGTCTAA
This sequence comes from Monopis laevigella, assembly GCA_947458855.1. NCBI lineage: Eukaryota > Metazoa > Arthropoda > Insecta > Lepidoptera > Tineidae > Monopis > Monopis laevigella. The sequence continues at coordinate 17,532,589 of OX381593.1, forward strand.
AGTGGTTCCCCAAGGGCAAGGTTGTGCCGCGACTCCACTCCACATGGTGCCTCCGACATTGTCCGCCAAATATTTTTCACCCAAATTAACATTACTACGCCGGTGAACTCTTCTAAAGCAAAATCCATTGATTCAAACGTGGATTGAGGAAAAACTACTACAAAATATTAGTAGATAACAGCGGTAATTGTTGATGCGCAGTAACTATAGGTAGGTAGACTTGTTTACTTACAATCATTAAATATTTGTCGTCTCCACTTGTACTACTGTTTATTTTTATCGATCAAGGATTCCTAGGAAATTACGACCTACTTTATTATTAGTTTTTGTGAATAATATATTATATTAATGATCAGGCTTACAATCGGTTAAAAAAAATTATCAACGCAACGAAGGCCAGAAAGGATTAACCAATTTAGCTTTAAGGCAAGGACTGAAAGAAAAACGTTAAATAAATGGACCTGGGGCCTTATTCCGAGTTTGCAAACGTTAAACACGACAAGACGTTGCGTAAACTACAAATATTGAAATATAAGTTATATCCGGTTAATTATAGAGTTGAAATTCCAATACTCCACACATGTTCAAACTTGCGAAGAATTCGTGTATTTCAAGATGGCGGCATTATTATAGCCAACCTAATACAGACTATATAACCATAGGAATAGAATTTATATTTCCATATTTATAGTTTACGCAACGTCTTGTCGTGTTTAGCGGTTGCAAACTCGGAATAAGGCCCCTGTTACAAGTTTGACATTAATATTTAGATAGTCTTTTGAAATTATGATTTAACAAATGGAAACAAAATAACGTAATTAGATAGAGATCAAAAATAACGATTCAACATATTTTTAACACAAGGCCCGGTTTTTCTTACCATTTTTTTTAGAATATTTAATTAAAGATCATATAAATTTGAGGGTTTATGATTTTTGATAAAGCTGATTATATAGGCGCAATATCTACGTCTCTTACTTCGTCTAAAGGAAATAAATTATATTTATCTGCCACACCCCTTTTAGCAAATGTGTTATTTTCATATAGCGCCTTAATAAGCATAGACTCATTCAAGACGGAATTGAATGAGTCTATGTTATCAATATTTGTTTCTCACTTATAAGACCGTTTACACCAATTGTAAACAATGGAAACTTTAATAGAAATATAATACCGATGGAGTTTGCTTCCGAAGGCATCGGTTACACAATCACCGTGTTTTTTTATGGGTATGTTATAAATTCATACGTAATGTAAGATCTTGTTTCGCTCCGGACCTTGAAGCCGCGGCTTGGGTGGAGGTGACTCACTAATGCGATGCGCAGTATTGACTACGTACGGACGAAGTATCTACCATAGAAAATAGGTGACCTTATTTTAGTACGGAAAATAAGAACACTTTTAGAACTCGTTTCAAGTGGTTTTGGCTTTTATTGATGAAATTATTATATACTGACTGCCTTCAATGCTTGTTCCTGCACTAATTGAAATTGAAATATATTTATTCATACAATAAAACAATATAAAGGTCACAATTAAAAATTACAATTACATGATATTAAAGGTAACATAGATCTTAAGTAAACATAATTATTATTCTATTGACGAAAAGGAAACACCCTCAGCTTATGCAAGTTAATGTATGGAAGTGAATGCTGGGTTGGGCAGAAGAAGCATGGAAGTAGTAGAAATCTAGTGACAAGGATTGAGAAAGGAATGTTACGGTGGTTTTAGCACATTGAGAGGATGAATAAAAAGAGATTGACGAAAGAGATTTATAAATCAAAGGATGTTCTAATGCCGAATCGGGGGCATTCTCAAAAAAAGATGGGCTACGTAGTGCCGTAACCGTAGAGCTTGTATGAAGAGGGTTGTGGATCGAGATAGTTATGCCAGGATCGTTGTAGGTGGCATTCCCTTGTCTCTGCCTATCTCTGTTGGAAAAGGGCGTTACAATTTTAGTTACCTTAGCCGTCTCAGTAGATAATTGTTATTACTTCCTTTTTCAACGGACCCGGACTTAAATTTATGTTTGTTTACTACAAAAATACACGGTCTCTACCTATTAATTTTAACTTATCACAATTACATCGCAATAAAATTATACACCCACATAATTTTGCGCATGAAATATCAAAGTGGAAAATTGAGTTTCGAACACGGTGGCAAAATTTTTCAATTAGCTGAGCATCGTACGTTTGATTAACATCCGGCGGTGTAAGGTCGGCCGGGACGCTGCGAGGAAGTGACGTCATCTCCGCACCTCCCACCGTACCTATGTGACACGTCATTATTATGCGGCTGGTGTGCCGACCTCCAGCGTGTCGCCGCTTGCTGACCGCGGCCGATTTAGCGGAATTGTTTCAATTAGCATGAAATCATTGTTTATTATAATAACTATTAATAAACAATGTACCCATATTCTGGCATATTAATGCAGTTCATTGTTGTTATTATAAGAAGAGGGAGAATTGATAGCATTGTTGTTAATTGTGTTTGAACTATGATCTCATTTAACTGAGCCGTATAACACTAGTTCATAGCGAAATTCATAGTTATTTTTAAATTATAATATTTATTACCCACATCAGAAAGATTTTCACCAACATAAAAATAATAATTGAACTTTAATAATTAATCTATATGTTCCTTTATATTTATAGCATGTGTTTTCGTTGCATAAATGTTCTATTGTTATATTTTTGCTATAACTTATGTCGTCTACACGGTACCGAACCAATGAGGCGTTGCGTGACCCACCTCCAATTTCTGAAAGAACTTCAATCTGTATTCAAAATGAAATATTCTCCACGGTTTCTTTATTTTATTTAAAATCCTGTATTGCACAAAAATGTACATAGGCGAGCTTAATGCCTTAGGCATTTTCTACCAGCTAACCTTTGAGTGCCTTTCATCACCCTTAATTTGTGATTTGATTCATTTTTTTGATGTAAACTTTTCAAACTTCGCATGGAATTTGAATTACTTATAGTAAGAAGCAATAATAGTTAAGTATATGAATTGCTTTAAAATATTAAGAATATAAAGGTAGACCCAAGGTCTATCCTAATATTTATTAGCACTAATTAACTACTTATTTATTATGCAATATCATCGGTGGATATACAGGGTGAATTTGAATGGGTGTACTTTGGGCTAATATGATGTTCTACTGATCAAATCGAACAACTTTTCCCATGGAACCATGTGTCGCAAATGAAAAAAAAATTTGGCTTCCCCATACAAATTGATTATTTTAACATTACTAGTTTGTATGGAGAAGGCAATTTTTTTTTTCATTTGCGACACATGGTTCCATGGAAAAAGTTGTTCGATTTGATCAGCTAAACCTCATATTAGCCCAAAGTACATCTTTTCAAAGTCACCCTGTATATACAGGGTGAATTTGAATGGGTGTACTTTGGGCTAATATGATGTTCTACTGATCAATACGAACAACTTTTCCCATGGAACCATGTGTCGCAAATGAAAAAAAAAAATGCCTTCTCCATACAAACTAGTAAAGTTAAAATTACCAATTTGTATGGAGAAGCAATATTTTTTTTTCATTTGCGACACATGGTTCCATGGGAAAAGTTGTTCGTATTGATCAGTAGAACATCATATTAGCCCAAAGTACACCCATTCAAATTCACCATGTATATTGATAATTCTTTACATTATACCCTTTATTATAATATAAAATGGACCGAGGTATTATTAAAATGGTACCATATGATATCTATTATCGGCCATAGCAAACAAAAGCCTGTCCCAGATATCGGGAGCGCGCACTTCTCACTTTTCATGCTGTAATGCCATAATAGGATCCGCATATTCAACGCTCGTCGCTGCGTTATGCAAGCAGCCATTGTGTGGTTTGTGATCAATATAATAACCACATGGACTTGGCTAATAAGCTTTTATTAAAATGTTTTTAATTTCTTTTATATTACTTACGCTTTGCACGGGTGCAATGTAGGCACTAACTCCGCCGATTTTTTTTTGTAAATCTTCTTAGATAATACTAAAATTAAATTCCCTAGTACCTAAATAATTTTGATATATTAGTAAAATTTGATCTGTGCTAGCAATAAATTCACACGAAATAATATTTTTATGAAATCACTTTTCTATATTTTTATATAAATATCAAATGCATGTGTTATACAATTAGACCATTCTAAAGAAATTCTCTAAATGGAAAGCTTCATCAAAATTGTGTAGTTTAAAAAATCTACGCGTAAGCAGACACTGAAAACAACTTTGATTTATACTATGTACCTAGTTATGTTTAATTCTTTTGATTTATTTAGTGAGAGCTATTTTTAAAATAACTTGTTTATTTGTAGCAGTTTTATTATTAGATCCAAGATTAATATAGATTATTTGATTATGTTTATTTTATTTTATTGGAGCAAGACATGTGAATTTGTAACTACCTAATGGTAAGAGTAGACCTACAATGTCCACTAATGGGATCGACCAGTACATCGTTGTACTACTTTAAAGCCCTGATGTTTTATAGGACACTTGACACTTATAAAGGCTTCTTAGTACTTAATAAGTGAGTCGATTAAATTAATAGATGAATATTCTATATAAAGTCTTAAAGTTTTTTCACAATCTTAAAAATAACTGCTTTATAACCCTTATTTTTCTTAGTTATTAAATATGTTTCATAACCACTCATTGTTGTTAAAAGCTTGGGGTGGTTTGTAAAGTGCATTAAATAACAGAAAGCATTACGACAAATGGCATCGCTGTAACACCTGGCAGACAGAGTGGCAGCTGCGCATGCGCCGGCTTTTTGTCGACGATGTGTAATGCATTCGTTGTACATCTATACCCATCTGTAGTTTTTGGTTTAATAAATTTACATATAATTCACACTTAGATTAGATTATTATTGAAAGATTTTTTTGTTGTTGAATTGATGATAGATAATCGCAGAGTAGCAAATATTAATATTAGATACTAAAAACAGTACCACCGTATACCTATTATATTATGTATTCCCGAGAAATTATTTGGCCGTGAGTCTCTTGTTATTTTAACAATAAGATTCCCTGGAAAATAATTTCTACTGAAATTTCTATAATTATAAAGTAGATACAAAATTCTTAGATTTACGAAGAAATAAATATCTATAAAAGATTGTTGAATGCCTAGCGGCAATAAGTCCGCCTTTGTACTTAATTTGTGCAATAAAGTTTTAAAATTAATAAATAAATACTTACTATCATTTGTTAGTCTACATACATACATACATACCATCACGGGTGCCTTAAGGCGCCCGAGACCGCCTAAACGGTCCCAGGGTACCCAACGGAGGGGTTTTAATCCCACCTCACCGTAGTCGATGGTATTAGTAAGTCTAGTTAAAAAAAAATGTACTATTGTTTAATATTAAACTATCACCATCACAAATCTTGGGGCAGGCAATATTAAAAGGCTTTGTATTTGACGACGTTAACTAAACAGAAATACCGAGATTAATACCAAAACCCAAGTGCACTTTGTCGTAAACTAAACAATTATATACCCAGGGTGTGGTTTGTTAACCCTAATTTCACCAGCCACCAGAATAGGGTGATCACAATCATTCTGGGTTGCATATAAATATTGATTTGATCAAGACTGGTGAAGTAGAAAATTAAGTGAGTTAGAGTGTAACTTATTATTTACCACCACTTTCTCATATTTAGGTAATGTTTAAGATTAATAGTGTTTGGACTCATTTTTCTTATACAAAACTAATGAGAGAGAAAGTGCTTTGTCTGAAACATCATTATATTAATAAATCTCAAATATTTTCGTTTACGACATTTTGTTTAAACATTGCTATAATGTTTTAACGCCATTTTTATTAGAAGATACATGCTTTTTCTTAGCTAAATATTACAAATTATAATTAGATTTAATTTTAGAATTCTACAACAGCCAGTTAACAATATGCTTTTTTCCCTAAACTAGCACAGAATTACTTTAGTATAATATTGAAAATGTTATACTTGTTGTTAAAAAAGGTAAGTTATAAATTGGGTAAATCAGGATGAGCAACCCTAGTTTAGATATACCTCTGCGTTCCTGACCTATATATGACGTCCAGGGTGGTTTGGGACTCGGCCAACTTTTCATCTCCACCTCTTCAGATTAACCTCTCTAACCCACTTTCTTTTCCTTGTTATTTTTAGTGTCGTAGACAAATTTTGTCTCTTCACTAATTTTGAATGTCTACTTGGAAATTCGCCAACTATTTGCTTTATTGTTTTACAATGACATCTAGACTTCTGTACTTACAAGATGTTACATCAATTATCTTATTTCTCTCTAACTAGCTGTTAGATGTTCGCGGCTTTGCGCGCGTTATACCTATTAGAGATTTGTTAAAAAGTGCGTCATTAAATAGCCTTTGTGATATTAAATCCACACGTTATATATGTTTTAACTTTTTATTTTTATTGTAAACAGAGTCTGCGTCTGACCTCAATCTTGCCTGATAGAGAGCAACGATGAGGTCGAAGAGATAGCAGATTTACTCTGTAAAAATAAGAGGTAGTCTTCTTTTTACAGAGTAAGTCTGATATCTCTCCGACTCTCGATAAGAAATCGATGCAGTAATTATTTATTTATTTAAAATTCATTATTGCACAAAATTGTACATATGCGAGCTTAATGCCCTAGGCATTTTCTACCAGCTAAACTAATAGTAATCCCCCGAAAACCGGTAAACCTACAGACTAATACAACTTTTTCACAAAACAACAGTTTTTGGGCAAAAAAAAGTGCATTCTTCCTTTTTTTAGTATAGTCTGTCCTATAATTTAGTATAGTTATAAGTTAATCCTTATTATTAGTAAATTCGTCTCCTGTGATTCTATTGATTTCGTAAAGACGTTTCTACTCGTTTAGTATGCCCACGGAAACCACAACGCCATTGTCAAACGCAACGCTTCTACCAATTTCATAACAACTCTTATCATTTACATCTATGTCCAAAACGTATGACGAGCAATTGGGCCAACTTAAATAAACAGTCGTACCTAATATTTAACCATTAGCTTTAGCTAAAATTCTAATAAGGCTATGTAGTCAATTAATCATAAGAGTTCGCAATTTTATTGACTTAGATGACGCAACCTTAAAATTTAAAGTGTCATCAAATGTGCTAATATTTATAAGCAAATATAGCGAGCCGAAAACGCCTCCGCGATGTAGCCTCTTATATTATAATAATAATTCATATACACGGAACGAATAATATTTTGGATGTAGATTTAATTCAAGAATTTGTATTACACGGATTGTCAAGTATTTTAACGACGGAGGTACGTTTTTAATTAATTATGCTTTTGTAGCGTATGGTATGAACAAACTGACGTGATTATGAGGAAAAACTGAACCGAACGCTCGGTTTTATTGCGTGCACATTAACGAATTGACTACACTTTACACACGGCTGGATGCGTGCGGACGATTTCGTATACGTCAACATGTCGTCATCAACAACCCTGAGGCTCTACCATGGGTTTGCGCATTGTAGCAACGTAACGTATTTACGTTGTATACGTACCTATACGTGAGCAGCAACCAATAGGATCGCTATTCAATCCTGTTACCAAAAATAAAGCGAAGTCTTATTGGTTGTTGCTCACGTATACATATACAAATACGTTAAGTTGCTACAATGCGCAAACCCAGGGTAGAGCCTCTGGTACGTTAGTGCTAACTAAAATCATAATTTTTGGTATAATATAATTTTTTGGATTTTTATAATCTTTAAGATATCGGTAAAATACATTTCTAAATATTTATTGTTTAGGCACTTACTAAGGTAAGTAAGTACTTCATTTCTTCCTCCTTAAAAATGTCGCATTGTACATATTATAGGATTCAGGGATCCTTTAAATTTCCGGCTATCCTGATCCTTATCCTCAAGCTACAAGCTGAAATTAAAAGGTACTGTGAGCGTATGCCTAGATATAATAATAATAATATGTAGGAAAATATTCACATATTGCTCTGGTCACAACATAGCTCTAGGCTTGTACTGTGTGTACCAGAAACAACGATATAATACATATTATATTTTATAAACACCCAGACCATGACAAACTGTACAGAAAAATCGTACTAATATTTTTTTGCCATGGGTGTTATTTTTAATATTTTTGGGTATTTTTTTATATATTCAAATAGTTTTATTTATATATATCTTATTGTTAATATTTAACCTAATATTAATAATACTCAATAAAACATACAGTTTGACGTAGTGACAGATAAATTATATAGAATATGTAATAATTTGTGAACTTTCGTACATGTATAGAACTTTTATATTCTATTTGAAATTCAAATGTATTATAATAACATGATCTTAACGTTGTGTTTGCCATCTTCAGAACATGTTGGCTATAATGTAATTATGATTAAAGTTTATTAAAATACACACTCCCAAAGCACAGGTACTTCTAGATTGGGAGCTATATATTAATTACTAGCTGTGCTCGCGACTTCGTCCGCGTGGAATAGTTATTTTTTTATCATATAAACTTTCATCCCCTATTTTATCCCCTTGGGGGTAGAATTTATCAAAATCCTTTCTTAGCGGATGCCTACGTCATAACATCTACCTGCATGCCAAATTTCAGCCCGATCCGTCTAGTGGTTTGGGCTGTGCGTTGATAGATCACTATGTCAGTCAGTCACCTTTGAGTTATATATATTTAGATTATTCTTTAATACATATTTTTTGTGTATCTTGAACCGTTTTCACGGCGCACGCAACGGAAGGCTTCAAACATGAAATAAATTCTCCCGTTTTTTACACATTTACCACTATATCTTTGCTCCTATTGGTCGTAGCGTGATGTTATATAGCCTATAGCCTTCCTCGATAACTGGACTATCCAACACAAAAAAAAATATTCAATTCGAACCAGTAGTTTCGGAGATTAGCGCGTTCAAACAAACAAACAAACTCTTCAGCTTTATAATATTAGTATTAATTATAATAGGTATAAATACATGGTGACTTTCGAAGCTTGTACTTTGGGTTAAAATAAAGCTCTACCTACTAATCAAATCAAAAAACTTTTCCCATTTAACAATGTGTCGCAAATGAAAAAAAAATGCATCTCCAGACCAACTTTGTTTTGTATGGAGAAGCCAATTATTTTTTTATTTACGACACATGGGTTCCGTGGGAAAAGTTTTTTGATTTGATCAGTAGAGCCTCATATTAGCCCATGTATAATTTCGAGCTATGTTTTAATCAAAATCGATTAACTAAAGTTACACCTAAACATATTTTTTTTTTTTTTTTTTTATTTTTTATTGGAGCACGACATGTGACTTTGTATCTACCTGGTGGTGAGCAGACCTACAAAGTCCATGAATGGGGTCAATCAATAATTGTTCTTAAACAATATTGATCGCTCCCACTATGCCGGCTAAATGATGCGATTACGAAATGGGGGGCGACAATGACGAATTGCATTACGAGTATATACTCGCTGCCTTATCGTCAATTCAACCACCCATTTTGTAACCGCACCCTGAAAGGAGACTACCACCTTGACAAGAAATCGATGCAGTAGTCTCCAGAAAACCGATGAACCCACAGACTAAAACCGAAACATGACTAGGTCACTTGACGGTAAATCCGCATCGACTTAAATAAACTCGACCCAAAAACGGTTTAAAATTATAAGTATCTTAGTATTGAAATATTTAGCTAAACTAGCAACTATTTTATTATATAGGAGCAGAGCATGTGATATTTTATCCACCTGACGTTAAACAGACATACAAAGTTCATGAATGTGGTCAATCAATAAATTTGGGGCGGTAACAAAGACGAATTTGCATTACGAGTATATTTTAATAATATCCTCGCTTCTTTGTCATCAAATCAGCCGTCCGTTTCGTAACCGAATCCTGAAAGGAGACTACCACAAAAAATGCAGTAGTCTCCTAAAAACTATTAATAGCAGTAAGCTAGTTTAGAAACAATTGTTTTGGAAAACATTTATTTTAGAATTTCGTTGAAACCCCAATGGAATTGTTTATGAATTTCGTAATATGTTTGTACAAAGTACACGGGTTTAGATATAACAGGAATTCTGTATTCTGGTTAAATTTCTTGAATTCCATATATCATAGTTGTCAGTCCATACGTCGCGGGAGGTATGTGGACCACAGCCTCTTACTAGCTAAGAAAATAGAATAATACTATAGCTTCGTATTATAGCTCCAAAATTACAATGTTTACTTTTGACGCTATTAAAGTTATCTACATATTTTGTATGAAAAATTTCATATAAATTTGTTACAACCCCACTATACTCGTAGTGCCTCGGAGAGCTCGTCAGCTGTCGATCTCTGGTTTACTATACGTTTCATTTCCAATTTCCGATACAACTGTTTTTTTTATTTGCGTATATGTATTCTAACTTCTAAGAGACTTATGCCCGATTTCACCAACAATCCCTAACTCTAAATAAGAATTTTGACATATTTGCTATGAAACAACTGTCATTAACTGTTCCTTAACTTAGTTACGGGCTCCCTAAGAGTTGGTGAAATCGGGCATTAATGCCCATGTTACCCGCTGTTAATAGAGCTGTCCATTGCTAAAAGAATTTTAAAAATTGGTTAAATATTTTTTAAGTATATGCGGAACTTGACAAACATACCATAATTTTTCTTCTCTTTATTAGTTTAAACAAAAATTGGTTAAATATTTTTTAAGTATATGCGGAACTTGACAAACATACCATAATTTTTCTTCTCTTTATTAGTTTAAACAAAAATTGGTTAAATATTTTTTAAGTATATGCGGAACTTGACAAACATACCATAATTTTTCTTCTCTTTATTAGTTTTTAAACAAAATAATAACTCCGGAACGGCTGGACACATTTGTATGAAATTTTGAACACAGTTAGGGTAATGTCTGGTACGATATTTTGTCTATTTACCTATATACCCCATCACTGAGTTCCCATTGAATTACCGGGACATAAATATAACCAGTCCGCGCACAATTACTATAGATAAAATTAAACATTAAAAGCAGACGAAGTTACGGGAAGAAGCTAGTTTTAAATAAATATTAAAAAACGGGTATCATATTAGGTTTGTCTCATAAAATAGAGATGTTTAAGAATAAGCCGCATTACACAATCATAGTTCATTCCCTTTTAGTCTTAGCGTCTTTGTATAAAAACAGTCTACAGGCGTAACAAGGTCACAGACCTATATAAGCAGCTAGAGTGATCCAGCACTCAACATGTATTAGCTATAGTAGGGACCGACACAGTTGCAATAAACACAGCCTCCGTAGACTAGTGGTTTTGCCTTTGGCGTTGTATCCGGGGGTCGTGGGTTTTATTTCCACCCATGGCAAAAAATATTAGTACGTTTTTCTGTACTGTTTGTCATGGTCTGGGTGTTTATAAAATATAATATGTATTATATCGTTGCACATATAGTACAAGTCTAGAGCTTAGTTTGTGACCCGAGCAATGTGTAAATTGTCCTTTATTTCTTTATATATTTTTATTTATTCTAAAATACTCAAAATATATATCATATATATCGTATACTCACAATAGTAAGATATAGTCCAAATGTTAGCTCAATTTGTGAACCTTAACCCTATTACAACAATGTAATGGCTACAGGTTGTCGTGAGTATCCTACTTTAAACAAATCCCATACAAAGCTATCATTAGCCAGTGTCAAAGTAGAAAATTATTTTGTTTTAAAAATGTGGTCCACATTTCTCTGGTAACGAATATAAGTTACTAGCTGTGCTCGCGACTTCGTCCGCGTGGAATAGTTATTTTTTTATCGAACAAACTTTCATCCCCTATTTTATCCCCTTGGGGGTAGAATTTATCAAAATATTCTTAGCGGATGCCTACGTCATAACATCTACCTGCAAGCCAAATTTCACCCCGATCCGTCCAGTGGTTTGGGCTGTGCGTTGATAGATCACTATGTCAGTCAGTCAGTCACCTTTAAGTTATATATATTTAGATGTTTATCTATCTATATCAATATGCAGTCTACTGAACATCATGTTTGACCCATTTATCTGATGCAGTGAAATGGCAGTTCATATTTAGTGAGCCGCTAGCTTGTCTATGAAAAATTTTCGACTTATAATTATTTTAATTTTAAGATCTATTATATATAGCTATGCATTTTTTTATAAATTCCTTTTATAGGATAATCTTATATTAAATTTTTAAAGATAATAATTCAATGAAAAAAATCCTGGTGGCGGGACTCGAACCCACGAACCTCGAGCCAACCGGTTGGCTCAGCGGTTGAGCGCCTTGCCGCGATAGCGAGTTTTTTCCCGCCACCAGGATTATATATAGCTATAAATTTAAAGGCATGAATTTTAACACCATTATTTAGTCATTTGGATTATGAATCTGGCATCTCGTTCAATGTGCTTATTGGTATTTATTTAGTAGTCATTTATTTTTGTACTATCACGGCTGCCTTACGTTGCCCGAGACCGCCTATACGGCCTCAGGTTACCCGGTGGTGGGGTTTTATTCTCACCTCGTCGTATCCAATGGTATTCTGTGTCTACACCGAACTAGTCGTCAGCTTCTCGCGTTGTTTAGATAGACTCATCTATAAACTGTTTAAAAGTTGAAGTTGGAAATCATGTCCTTTTTTAAACTCAACAAATTTTGTTATTTATTAGTTAATGTTAATAAACTTGATACGCATGATCTTATTTATCATGCATTAGTTTCTATGTTTAGTTCCAGTTCTCTCTTTTTATGTTCATAGCCAAGTATAGAGCCATAATAAGTGCTCAGTTGGTGTGATGGTGAACACAAGTCTGGTATAAAACTGTCACCAACACAATATACCACAGCACATTATTGTCATAGGGATAAGGCTCAAATTACAACAGAAACCGTGTAATCGTTTACGGACTGCATAGCTGTCGTTAACATCGATTTCGCATTAGCTGCGTATGGAATACAGATGTAGTGATCATTTCGAATCGGTTAAACTATTTCTTAATCATTTCCTTCACTTGCCGCTATAATTATGCCATTGTTTTGGAGTAGACCAGACTTGACTGCACCATTAAGCCTGTGAATATAATTGCTGTTTTAAATTTCCTTTTCCAAGGTTTAAAATACTTCTCTAATTATTGGAGTATTATGATTTATGATAATAGATATAGCTGGACGCTTGGGGTGCTATTATTAAAACTATTGTTTATCTTTAGTTTATACGCGATGGTCGAGCTTGTTAGACTTAAAAACACTACAGTAGTTAAATCCCCGTTTCAAACCTTGGTATGTACCTATGAGTTCTTAATTAAAAAAATGATGTACGGATTTGTTTGACAAATCCTTACATTGGTTCGGAGAGCACGTTAAAAGGTAGCGTTTCTTGAGTAAACATCGATCGATAAATACGTACCTTAACCAAGAACACTTTGCTACCCCTTTAATATCTTGGTATATATTTCAGTTTTGAATTCAAAAAGTTTATTCGAAACTTTAGTAAAAAGTGTATATATGGATTTGATGTTACATAATAATGAAGTTACTATATAATTGAAATGTCATTCCCATGTTGTTATCACAGAAACACTACAACAACTACAAAGTAATAATGTATGGTACGACCTTTGTAACAGGAATATCACAATATTATTGTCATTCCCTACTTAGCAAAACAAACAACAAACAACGAGCGCCTCGCGTATCACAGAATACTTGTAATAGGGCCTCAGGATTCAACAACACTTCACAATTGCGCTGTTGGTTTATTAGCATCAAATATTATATCTATTGGCATTGGGACTACTTAACACCAATCTCTGATTTGATTCATCGTTAAGCAAATCTACGATTCCTTCATGTTAACAATGTTACATTTATTATTTTGCGAAATGTCTTTCAGTAATGTGAAACAGTTTCTTTCAATTTTAGTTTATAAGACCATTTTATATTGATAACCAACTCTTGATATGAAGTTTATGTATGAATCCTAACAGGTGCCTACACGGTCACAGGGTGTACCTAGTCTAGGCCTTTGTTGCCGATGGTAATTTTAGATTTACACTGAACATGTGGCAAAGTGTTGCCACTTTAAAAAATGCTAATCAAGTTATTCTGTCATGAAAATTATTTAACAAGGCAGATGATTGGTGGAATTTTACGTCACGTAATTTTTTAGCCAATCATGTCATTTTATTAATTTTATACTAATGTATAAAATTAATAAAAGGCACCAGAATACAGAATAATTTGTTTTACATACGTTCTCGACCCTAGACGTTTCATTATCATACAATCAACGCAAAAGGCTCGTATAGCTTTTATCTCTTTTCTCCAAAACGACCCAGCTAAGGACTGCTAAACTGCTAATGCCTAATTCCATTTTTTTGTAGCAATTTTCTAGATATCCGGATAATTTTTTCACCATCCAAATATTAAATCGACTATAAATTGCATGACCTAGCTACGATGTTTTATTTAGTTAATTGAGGAGTGAAATCTATAACTAATTAATACAAGCTGAATAATTTAGTTTGAATTACATAATTGATGTCTAAAGTAGGTAATTAGTTCACTAATGCATCTATTAAAAATTGCATAGTTACTTTAAATATATAATTATTTTGTAGTAGGTACACACTTATTACTTGTGTTTTTAGTCGGTACATTCCTCAAGTTTTATCTATTGTATTTTCCAATTTATATTTATTTTTTGATGATGGCACCATTTATAAATACATTATATGGTTTGGGCATTTTCTACCAGAATAATATAAAGAATGTCATCCAATATATAAGAAAATTTTTGGAAAGATAGACTAACACATTATAATACACTAGCGTGCCATTCTACGCAGCGATAAGGGTTAAATTATGCAACGGGAACAGTGACACATGGTTGATATCACACAAATTGGATCATGATAAACGGTCCGAGTGCACGCGCATGGTATGCGTGGATGTACTACGATATATAAATCAGGGATTTCTATTCAATTAAATACATCGATTCGTAGCTTTAACATGAATATTGCTTTGCTATAGCATCGACAGTAAGGATCCTTTGACGATGTTGACTTAAATTTGCACTTGGACACGGTCACTTTTATTTATATTTACAATGCAGTTTAAAAACTAAAGCAACCATGACAATAAATGATCAGTTTTTTTACCTATAATATATAAATGCGTAAACTCGCACAACTGTTAACTGCGTTCTTCGATTAACAATCAGCTTAAAATCCCGTCTCATACTTCTTTAAGATATTCAGGCTCTTACACTGTATCTGCAGCTCGCCAGTGGTATAATAATAATATGCCTTTCTCGATATATTTTGAGTGGTGTTTTAATATCTATTTCCACTTTATTTGTGTATAGTATACCGATATGTATGTTTGTATATGGCATATATGTATTATTTTTTATGTATATATTGTATAATATATATGTTATTGTATTACTATGTCCTAACTTATATAAGTTTATTAAAATTTAAATGAAGCACCCGACTTCGAACACAATCTTAAAGGTTAGCTGGTAGATAATGCCTAAGGCATTAAGTTCGCCTTTGTACATAACATTTGTTTACTGTGCAATAAAGTGTTAAAATAAATAAACCTAGCGCCCATGTTTGTTCTGTTAATTTAACTTTACTTTAATCTAATCGTAATCGGATAGGTAGTAAACGTTCGATTGAAGTATTTCCAACTAATCTAGCATATAACTATTCTATTTAAGCGACTATGACTATAACGATTCCATGAACTTAATTAAGACCCTGTAACATGGCACCCAAGATGGACTGATTTCAATTCAAAATTTACACTAAGCCACAAATTTACATTAAGTCTTATTGTTATGTCAACTAACATGACATATTTTGAATTTAAAAACGTTATATTTTGACAAACATAACTACACTTTAACACTTAACTTGACGATAAGGAAACGAGACTTTAAACGTAAAGTAACAGAGTACAATATTGATAAACAACAATTTATTGATAGACTTTGTAGGTCTGCTTAACATTAGGTTACGAGATGAGAAGAGGTCACATGCCTTGTTGCTATATAAAAAAAATATACATGAGACGATACAGTTCATCAGTCTACTGCTGATTGATAAGTCTGTGGCTGACATTTACATATCCCAAGTAACTTCTTTACATCATGTAAATCTATACAAGAGTGTAGCGTTTCAAACATAATGTATGTTGAAGTATTAATTTCGTTAGATTATGTATGTTGTAGTCCGATCGTATATACAACTATATGTACTTAAGGTACTAAGCCGATCGCTTAATATAAATCGTTTGTCGATATGTCCAGTGCTACTGCATGATTTGATTAATGGGTATAATTAGTAGATACTTATAACAACACTATTAACCACAGCTAAAGGCGCTAACAGCTTGTTTTTTTTTAATTTATTTTATTTTCATAGAAGCACGGCATGTGACTGATACAAAGTCACATACACGGTGGTGAGCAGACCTACAAAGTCCATGAATTGGGTCGATCAATAATTGTTCTTAAATAAAATTGATCGCTCCCACTATGCCGGCTAAATGATGCCATTACGAAATGGGTTGCGACAGATTGCATTACGTATTAGTATATTTTAATATACTCGTTGCCTTATCGTCAATTCAACCCATTTTGTAACCTCACCCTGAAAGGAGACTACTTTGACAAGAAATCCATGCAGTAATCTCCTGAAAACAGAAAGCTTTTTGTTTGCTGAAAAAACTCTTTACTCTTAAAGTTGGATAGATAAATCAACAAATGTTAAAGATTAAAATTGAATCGCAACTGGGCATAATATTTATATTATGTCTAGTAAGTTGCGGTCACCAGCTAATATAATAAACCATTAATTAGTAAAATATTTAGATATTAAACATTTGTTTGACGTAAAAATCTGTCGAAGCTGGCATCGAATTAAAAGTTTAACGTTAGGAGGAAAGGTCCCATTAACTCCCATTTATTCACGAGTTACGTCAATGCAGATTCGGTCTGTTACCTTAAAACCGCACATACTCATTTTTACACATCCTTAGGATTTCAATATTATTTAAATGTTATTTATTTGACCTTTCATACTTCTCCTGACACCTACATATATATGGCACTTTTCAAAATACTCGGGAAAACGCGTCATAGCGAGCGATCAGCGCGCGAGCTAACTTTGGTGCGCGTAATCACCCTGCGGTAGAGGTAAGTTGAAATTTGGAATAGAAGTAAATCTTATTTGTCTTCTTGTAGCTTGAACTGTAATATTTACAATATTTATATATAGGGAAAGTTTAATTTTAGGTAGATTTCTTATTTGGCATTTTTTCCTTTTTTCAAAAATTCATCTGCATTATATATAATGGATATATATACATCCATTTCATAAATGGAATCGACAAATAGGTTATGTGAAATATATAAAGGAAGCTATAACTTGCTCATTTCAAAACTTTTTTAATTAGATTTTCTTCTCCCATTCAATGACCTTTTCTTTTGTTGTACAGAACCCTAACTGGGCAGACAGCATTTGTACTGGCTTTTCTCTATTAGCTTTTAATCAACCATTTCAATGTAAATTACGTAACAATCCAATTATCCATTGATGAAATTGTCAATTTTCATCAGCTTCTTCCTCGTTTTGTGGAGTTGAAACAGTTGGTTATCACGTCATTGCGATAAGATTCCCCAATCAATTTGGAAGGTTTTCTCACAGTAATTTAGGAAAGCGTTTTTGAAGTACCATTGGCGATGTCGAGAAGCTATCTCTTGATATTTAGGCCTGGCACTTCGCCAACCCAACGGTTTATAATACACACGCGGCCGTAGGAAAGATTTTTTACGTTACAACAACTCTCTTAAAATTACTATAACAGATTGTAATTATTTTCCACGTAGGTATCCCAAACGCAAAATTGCAATGTCTTCATTTATGAATACCTTCACAGTACTCGTAATACGTAAAAAGTTAATTAGAATATAATTAATCTTGACGCCGGGCGGTTTTAGTTGTTTTATTTTATTAATTTTTTGACAACACCACTATAGTGCCTCGGAGAGCACGTTAAGCTGTCGGTCCCGGTTTCACTATACCAACTTGTGAAACTGTTTATAGATGGCTTATTGAGTCTATTCAAAACATCGCGACGAGCCACTTGTTCGGTGTAGACTCATACCATCGGCTACGACGAGGTGGGATTAAAACCCCTCCGCTGGGTACCCTGGGGCCGTCTAGGCGGTCTCGGGCACCGTGATGATATGTATGTATATATTTTATTTATTACATTTCAGGTAAACTTACGGCTAACAAATTTATAGTTAGTTATAGTAGTTTAATATAAGGCCATTAATAAGTTCACACATATAGATGTAATGTGATGCATAATAATAGTCTTATACCAAACAAAAATATAAACAAAAAAAATACAAAGAAAATAAAAAAAGTGCAAACAAAATTACCAATTATCCTTAAAACTAAATTCTCTCACAGAATGATCTGGCTAGGGTTCCGCGCAAAAGACGGCTTTATACAGAATAGGTCTAAGTCAGAACAATTACTATTAAAGAAACTGCACGTCCTCCAAATATATGCATTTTGCCTAAAATTTGTATAAGCAATAGGCAGAATGAATGTTATGGTCAAAATGTAAGTGTGTTTTATTGGGGGAAAAACTAAAACAACTACGTTTTAGATGCTTATCACTGCGATTCATGATGCTAGAGAACTAATCTAGATTTTTGTGTCGGTGTTTACATGGGACAAATATTCTTGATTATTTTCC
Source organism: Monopis laevigella (assembly GCA_947458855.1). Lineage (NCBI taxonomy): Eukaryota > Metazoa > Arthropoda > Insecta > Lepidoptera > Tineidae > Monopis > Monopis laevigella. The sequence continues at coordinate 17,551,440 of OX381593.1, forward strand.
TATAAACAATATCTCACTGATGAACCTTCTGATCAATAATCGTTTAAGCCAGGAAAAATAGTTGTCTATAATTTTTAGACATTATTTCATTAAAATCCTACAATCGTTATTGGATACTATCTATATTATTTACCATATCGAAATAGACTGCGAATAAGAAGTGATTGTAAAAAAATATACCTTGTGCACACTTTTTAACAGTTTCACTGTCTAGCTTCAAAAGTATTTATCAGACTTATGGCAACAATCTGGTGATACATCCTTTAAAACAAAAAAAAACGTCTTCTTCATCTTATAAATAGTTTCTCTGCTGCACCTTTCATTATAACATTTTAACCAAATTTTAATAGGACCAACTATGTGTAGAAAATAAATAATTTCAAAATATATAATACTAACATAAAATACCGGTAAAAGGGCAACTAACAAGTGAATGAATGTATTTATAACTACAGGAAAATTTTATTAATTCACGAAATATTAGTTTGTGAGTAATTTCATTAACGGTACAGCGTTCAAAGAGACATTCTCGACCACAAATGAATGTTTCATTTGGAATTTCCAATCTATTTATATTTGGGTGTTTGCGCTCACTGAAATGCGGTCACATTATTCAATACTATATTCGTGTTATCTCCAATTAAGGCGATATTAGTAGCCGGCGACCTTGATCGTACAAAGTATTAAAAATTGTACTACTTACTATTTTTTTTACGTACGGGATATGTCGTCGTCATCCGGGGCGGAGGGGTTTTATGCCCACATCCACGAAGTCTATATATGGTGAGTTTGCAAGGTTGTACTTTGGGCCAATATGAGGTTCTACTGATCAAATCGAGCAACTTTTCCCATAGAACCAAGTGTGGAAATAAAAAAAAAATGCCTTCTCCATACAAACTAGTAATGTTAGAAGCCAATTTATTTTTTCATTTGCGACACATGGTTTTATGGGAAAACTTTTCGATTTTATCAGTAGGGCCTCATATTAGCCCAAAGTATAACCTTTCAAATTCATCCTGAGTCTGACCTAGAGTTATGACATCGTTGTGATATTTGTATTTTAATAACAAATTTCTTAAAACTTTCATAATCTTTCTTGATTTAATATTTGGCGGAAAGAGACAGACGTTCCTTGAGTGAAAGTGGAGTGGATAACACGACTTAGAATACGGGGGTAAGTGTGCGCTTGGTTATGCAGTAGGCTGCCATTCCTCTCACACAAACCTACACCAAATAGGAACTTAGCCTAAATATGTTTTATATTATCACTTTTATATAGTTTTATATCAATGTGACAGGGATATAGCTAGTCTAGGTTTAACGAAACGTTTTTAATAGTTTTAGGGTCGATTCAACCAAAAGAGGGTATAACTTATATTAGGGATATTTATGTCAAATTCCATACAAACATTTATCCGTAGATTAAATTATTAATACTCAGAATAATTATTTGTATGTGATTTGACATTACTAATCTCGGTATAAGTTATACCCACTTTTCGCGTTCTTGAACGGCTAAAAACGTGTAAATGTTGTTTTCAGTGATATCAAAGTATTTTTTTAGTGAAAAAATAACGTAAGAGGTAAGTAAATACTTACTCGATCCTAATTTTTTTTTTTACTTTAGTTGTCATTTGAAAACTGCAGATATTTTTAAGAAAGAATTATGTAATTAGGATGTTCGTTTTTTCCAAAAAATAACTTTATCACTGAAAACAATATTTTGATGTTTTTTGATGCACGAGTTCGTGAATCCTTTTCCTGTGCACTCAAGTCTATGTTGTAACTAACTGCCACCACTTACTAAACAAATCTTAAGTCTTTTAGTTTAAAATCAATTATCATTTGGCTTATTGAAACGTACTAAGTATATACTTGTACTATTGAATATATTTAAGCATTATTTAGGAACGACGAAAATAATTTGAGGAGTCTGACGGGCGTCATTACTTCCGTTACGTTTCACTCGTTATTCACGAGACATTACGTTAAGGGGATAACAAATCCTATCTTTCCGAGTTTTGAAACTATTTCAGATTTACTACAAAGAGAGGTGCCCAAATCGGTTGTCTAATGCTGGCTGCTCACGACCCTGTCGAGGTGCATATTTCTATATTGTATTAGAGTAGGGGTGGACGTACATTGACTCCTTAATTTTGACGTTAATATAGGGTTAATTTCGTGAAGACCTTTAAGTTTTAATTTCATAAATATCTTAAAATATATAACCTAACAATAATATATTTAAAATGAAAAGCGAATATAAATAAAAACTAAATAATAGAGAGACAATGTTCTTAGCGTTCCCGGATTATAGACCGCGAAGTAGGTTTAAAGGCCTTTTAACTTACCTGCACTGTGTTCACTACCCTCTCTACTCAACCAAATACTATATGACCCTGTTAGCGCCATCTTGGAAACACGTTCCATAAGCTTATTTATAAAAAACTTTTGTTCTAAGGCTTTCGAAAAAAAAATCTTAGAAAAAACGATAACAAACTTGTCTCTTATTTCAATAACTTTTACATTTTATTATTTGGAGCATGTAAATAAATATGAAACGTTTATTTAGCCTGAATACCTTCGTCCTTCGCTCTTTTGAGTAAAAATGACACATAAACCGCCATATGAAAAAAATCCTTGTTGTGTATTCGCCACTTTCCTACATCATATGAGACATGTAAAGCCTTTGCTGTCGCTTTGATTTTATTTCCTTTATTGATTTTAAAGCGCTCTAGTTGCTTATTTTACTGAAAGTTTTCGAGGCGAGTCTTCGTTAAAGGTGACGACAGTTTTAAAACTACCCTCACAACACAACTTTAGGCGGAATCTTTATAACTTCTCGGTTAGACAGACCGGTTTCGTTACTACTGCTCATCCAGATGCAAAAACCGTCAAAAGCTCTAGATAAAGCATACCTATTCCTAATGCAAAATTAGTCTTTGTTTCCGTCCATTTTGCAACCCACATCCCGCATACTGGGAGCAATCATTGCAGTTAAACAACAATTTTGTTTACAATCAGGTATATATAAAATTACATTCCGTGCTCCAATAAAAAATATAAAAAAACAACCAGTCATTTATATTAAAATGACACCATAGAACACTCACAAGATCCTCATTTCCTGTATGAATACCTTCATGGTGTTTTGTTCTTTCTTTAAAAGCTTGCCTTTGATGCTCAAGCTAAGCCTAGGTCCTGCTTGACAAGTTCTATTCATAAAACGGAACGTGTCTTATAGAGAACGTGCTTCAAGATGTTTCTATTGCTAATGGAGTTTTAGGGTTAGGCGTAACTCTAAAGAAAAAAAAGTCTACAGCATTTTATCAGTCCAGACCCATGTTAGAAAACCTTTTGGTGTCGTGAATAGGGACTTAATAGTTTAAATATCAAATCATCGTTTTTGTAATGAATTTTAAAAACTTAAACAAAACACTTATTTATAGAGCGTAATTCTACTTCATTAACTTTTCATTTGTCATCTTATTGTGTCAACTTATTATTTCAAGTGCACTTGAAATATCCACCTCTTATTTCCATACAATAGTGTTTGGAAAAGTTCCACAATACAGAGGCTAGCCTTGCTTTTTTCAGTAATATTTTAATAGCGTATCAAAGATGTTAGTGCGCTTGTCTGTATTCGCCTTTCTTTCATGTCAACCATAATTGCCGCATTACTTATCTCATTTCTTTCAAACATCAACATCTAGATTTTTTATTTAATATTTACTTTTTGAGACCTAAAATATTTGTTCTCATGGGTTGTACTTCTATAAGTTTGGCTTCGTAACTTTAAACATGCACGAGGGTGCCTGCGTGTTGATCAACGACGCCCTCACCGAACCTAACTTTGTTAACAAATCCACTTAGTCAGTATATCCACTTGAAGTCACTTGAAATTCACAAATTCGACTGAAACTTTGTGGACATTGACCAAAGTTGAATTTTCGTGACATACTAGAATATGTATGAGTGAACTAGCCTTTGACCAATATTTTGTACATATTGACTTTAATGTAACAACGATGTTACATGTAATAATAAAGGAAAATAATATAAATTAATCTTCGTCAGAAGAATAAGCGCATAGAATGTATCTAATGCATTACCGTGATGTTTAACGACACGGAATCAGCGTGATGGAAAAATCAGGACCGGTACGATCAAAAGAAAACAACTTTTATCAAGACGTGAAATCACATAAAAATAAATATTTTAAGTATTAATAATTTAGTCTATAAGTAAATATTTGTATGGAATTTGGCTATTTGTAGTATAAATTATGCCTTCTCTTGGTCGAACTGGCCCTTAGTGGCTTAAAGTGGCGTATGTGGTAAACACCCTGGAATGAAAATGTCGATATAATTTGATAGTCGACAGAATGAAGTTTAAGAATGGACATTCATTCATAAATCGATATAAGATACATTTAGTCGATCCGTAAAGGCTAGATGTTGTTCTGCTAATGCTCCGAGACTGGTGGGTTTGATAAATCGGTTGATTTTGTATTTTAACGATAAAGTTTTTTTTTGCGATCTGTTAGAATCTGTAGGTTATAGTGGGTTATTAACTATTTGTATCATTTAGTAAAATAATGTCCTGTGGAAACTGGTATTATTTCAGAAAGATCTCGTCTGTATTTTTAATTTCAGTTTTGACATTGATAAAAAGGCCAACATCTTCTGGAAGTCTTACATTATCTTCAATCTATTTATAAATGGCTAAAAGATTAAATGTACTTAAAGTATTTGCTAACTTGATGTAATTAATTGTATATGTTCAATTAATGGAAAGTCAGTATACCGTCTTGTAGTTTGGCTTTAATATTTCCACAAGACATTATTAGTTTGTCCACAGGGTTAGGGGCCGCTTATCTTGGGCCCACACGATGCTGCTACTAAAGTCGATACCAAGTTCTAAACTCTGCTACCAAAAATTTAAATAATATTCGTTTTAAGTCTTCAGTAAACTCATTTCGACTTCTAGAAACATAAGAGTTACTCATTTACTATTCATTTATTCTGAATATTATTGGGAAATGAGGATAAGTAAGGCCCCACACTCCTTATAGATGTTTAATTTTAAAACAATATTATGTTTTTGGTGTTTTACTAACTTTTTTTCGGGAGAATTTCAATAAATTGTCTTACCTTTGTAATGTTATTCACATTATATTTAAACTAGCTGTGCTCGCGACTTTGTCCGCGTGGAATAGTTATTTTTTACCATACAAACTTTCATCCCCTATTTTATCCCCTTGGGGGTAGAATTTAACAAAATTCTTTCTTCATCTACCTGCATGTCAAATTGCAGCCCGATCCGTCCAGTGGTTTGGGCTGTGCGTTGATAGATCACTATGTCAGTCAGTCAGTCACCTTTGAGTTATATATATTTAGATAAATATTTTGACATGAGCATATTTGCAACTTTTCCTTTTGTTTTTATGTTGACATTTCATGTATTAATTTAAATGTTGACAGGTTGTTGTTTTCCAAAAGAAAAGTGTGTTTGTAAAATTGTATTTCGCGTGGGCGTAGGTTCGAACTTGGTTGACGTCATTACTTTGAATTAATGGATTAATTGAATATTATTGGCTAAGGTATATTTAGTCGTATTCGAGACAAATAAAATTGCTCTTTTGTTTTTCAAAATTCTGTAAATACTTTTTATTTAAAAGCACTTCTTTTGGGGGCTGACTATTTTTAGCAAGTAAGATTTTTGACTTAAAGCCAGAGAAAAATACTTAATTTCATAAAAAATAATATATGTATGTATGTATATGTATCATCACGGATGCCTTACGGCGCCCGAGACCGCCTAGACGGCCCCAGGGTACCCAGCGGAGGGGTTTTTAATCCCACGTCGTCGTAGCCGATGGTATGAGCCTACACCAAACAAGTATTAGAAATAAATTTAATAATATTAAAATTCTGAACCCAGAGCAAATAAAACTTCACCAACATCTAATCATTTTTAAAACTATGTACACACATATGGCCTTATTCATAGAGACACTTAGGTTTGGAAAAACAGACAGATGGGCCGAGTGTTTCCATTTGCATTACCTTAGTTAGGTAAATGTTTTATATGTAAAATAATATACTTGATTTTTGTTCGATACGTTGTAATTACACTAGTAGTTAGTGAGTAAATTCAAAAACTAAGTAAGGAACACAAAGTTTTATGACTAAATTTCGACTGACTAAACCCTTTTCATACAAAATTAACCAAAGCTAAACAGTGTGGGAAAGTTGAGCGGAGTTTTGACTGAACATTCATATTAGGCGCGTTTGCCAAACCACCATGTTTACCGTCTGTAGTACAAATACCTACGAATAGTTCGCTATATTTTATTATTTGTATAGACCTACTCTAGTAAACCTACAATAGTCCATAAATACATGTTGTTTCATTGATCGCTTCCATTGTACCGCCTAAATGATGCGGTTACGAAATAGGTGGCGACAAAGATGAATTTGCATTAAGAGCCTATTTTAATATCCTCGTCGCTTTATAGTCATTTCAACTGACGATTTGATCTTTGTGTTGAATTGACGATAAGGCAGCGGAAATATTAAAATGCAATTCGGCTTGTCGCCGCCCATTTCGTAATCGCATCATTTAGCCAGGCAGTGCGATTAATGTTGTTTAAGGGTAACTCCGCGTTCTCCATACAAAATTAGCTTTCGCACTTCCAATAATACTCTATTACCTACTGTTACTACTGTCGAAGTATAAAAATAATATTTTTGTCGGTCATTGTATTTATTAATCTTTTTGTGTTGGGTCATATTTTTTTTTGTTTTTTAATATTAAAAAACAAAAAAAAACAGAAAGATTTTAGCGTACAAGAACGAACATAAAAAAACTTTGACCAATAGCCAATTTCTAATATTGAAAGTACGTTTGTATGGGCGTCAAGTCGACTGCAGCATGGTGATTACGCGTCTTAAGTTCGCTCGCACGCCAATCGTTATGACGTCATTCTGACGTAGATCAAGCTTGGCTTCTAAACAATGGCTCCAAAAAATATTAGAAAATTTCGTCATAACGATTGGCGTGCGAGCGAACATAAGACGCGTAATCACCCTGCAGGGCCCTTAACAACAATTATTGATCAACCCCATTCATGAACATTGTAGGTCTGCATCACCAGGCAGATATTAAGTCCCATGCCGTGCTCCAAAAAAAAAAATAGTAGAGTTTTTCACAATTATATCTTAAACAGTCAGCTATGGCAAATATAACTGAAACTCTTCAGGCTACCCTCATAGAAACCCCCACTGCGTTCCACTTGAATTCAGAATTTATTAATACAATATTCGCCGTAAAGCTTCTTGTTTACAGGTAACCTCCCACTTTATACTAAAAATAATTTATTATTTATAAAATGTATTAATATTTAAAATTAAAAGTGTAGGTTTTATATGTAATTTGCAGCATTGACGTCAGCAGGGGTCCTGTCTAGACAACCATTCTGCTCTCCCGGACAATGCACTTAGGTCTTTGTTCTTTTGGGATATATATATATATTTGTAATGTTTGTAGTTCCTTCGTAAGTTCGATTCCGACTCATGGCACATCATTAGTTCTCTTTTCTGTACAGTTTGCCATGGTCTAGGTGTTAAAATACCAGCCCACAACTTAGTATGTTATAATAAATTTAAAGCCCCGATTTATTGGTATCATTTTAGGTTTTATTAAGTACTTTACTACCATTCGCTATAGTTGTCAAAAATATTACATAAAATGTAAACCCTATACAAAAAAAAATTGTTTTCTCAAAAATTAAATATAATGAAAATATTTTAATGCAGTTTTATGTCATATACATATATACATGGTGACTGAGTTGGTTAGAACTTGGACTTAAAAACACTTAGGTCCCTGGTTCGAATCCCGGTGTGTACCAATGAGTTTTTAATTAAAAAAAATATGTACATTTGTTTGACGACACCACTATAGTGCCTCGGAGAGCACGTTAAGCTGTCGGTCCCGGTTTCACTATACCAACTTGTGAAACTGTTTATAGATGGGTTATTGAGTCTATTAAACAACACGACGAGCTAGCCACTTGTTCGGTGTAGACTCATACCATCGGCTACGACGATGTGGGATTAAAACCCCTCCGCTGGGGCCATCTAGGCGGTCTCGGGCGCCTTAAGGCACCCGTGATGATATGTATGTATGATATGTTTTATGTCGTTTTAATATACCATCGTTTCGTCATAGAACTTTTCTATCTGGTGTATCTGAAAAAAAATCCCATGCGACTATTAAAAAAACCTACTTGTTTAAAATTGCTACAAGAGTTGAGGTGGCTATAAAACCGTAGGTCCTTTGAATAATTATACACGGTGACTTTGAAAGGTACTTTGGGCTTGATAAGGTTCTACTGATGAAATAGAACAACTTTTCCCATTAACCATGTGTTGCAAATAAAAAAAAATTGGCTTCCCTATACACATTAGTCATTTTACTACATTACTTCTTTGTATGGTGAAGGCATTTTTTTTATCAGTCATATTGGGCCAAAGTACAATCTTTCAAATTCACGCTGTACCTGTATTAAACGATTTAACTTTTTCTTTGAAAAGGATCTTAATATGTATGAAATGTGACCCTGGCTAGGTACGAGTACTTCTCACAAAAGCTCCCCAAATTTCTCAAAAGCAATGAGAACATTGACCTTTGCTACCCCAAGCTTATAGAATAGAACCCTTACATTGTAGAACATACCTTTCCGAGAATATACTTTACTTGAAATGAAAAATACCTCTACTGAAAAATAAATAAAGTTGAAAGATTTTTTTACCTTTTTTGATAATTTTTTTTATGAACGTTTTATATCTAATACATATAAAATGCAACCACTCTGCCTGTCTGTCTGTTTGTGTATTTTTTATAGAATTCTAGGGCAACGTACCCGATTTTTTTATGTTTTTTTAAATTTGTTAGATTTTTTTAGATTATGGACAGGTTTATAAATTATAAATTGTTAGGTTAGGTATCGTATCGGCGGATCCCATAAAAAAAGATTAATTACAAGTATTAGGAATACTCTCAACTAGTGTTGCAATAGGATAAAAATACAGGACTTCAGATTTTTATCCGGGACCTTATAAAAATGTATATTATATATGAGATTTTTGATGAACGGGCAATAAAACATATTTTTGTTGGATTTAACATATTTAAGAAAAAAAAACCTAATATAAAACAAACATTAACTTTTTGAAAAAAGATTCTTACTGATCGTTTTAAATTATCATCACGGGTGCCTTACGGCGCCCGAGACCGCCTATACGGCCCCAGGGTACCCAGCGGAGGGGTTTTAATCCCACCTCGTCGTAGCCGATGGTATGAGTCTACACCGAACAAGTGGCTAGCTCGTTGCGATGTTTTGAATAGACTCAATAACCCATCTATAAACAGTTTCACAAGTTGGTATAGTGAAACCGGGACCGACAGCTTAACGTGCTCTCCGAGGCACTATAGTGGTGTTGTCAAACAAATGTACATAATTTTTTAATTTAAAAACTCATTGGTACACACCTGGATTCGAACCAGGGACCTAAGTGTTTTTAAGTCCAAGGTCTAACCAACTAGGACACCACGTATACCTTCTTAAAAATGTTAAATATTATAAATCGTAAAAATATTAAGCAAGGGGTAGGTAAGGTACATTTATTTCGTACGAACGTTGCGTATGAGTACTTGTCAGCCGTAGCACGATTGACTTGGTAATAATACTCTCAACAGCTTTATCGTGGGTCCGGGACGCTAGTGATTATTTATTAAACATAATAATAAATATATCTTATAAATCTATATTTCTTACAAAAACTGTTTTTGCTACAACTTGTACGTTGCAGCAAAAACACTTACATGTTTCACTCATATCAACTTGTAGAATTATTTATTGATTGGTCATTTAATCTATAAAAACACCGGGACGAGCTTACCACCCGTTCGTTGTAGACTCATACTATCATGGCTACGACAAGGTGGAAATAAACCTCACCTTAAACCAGTAAAAACTTGACAAAAATGATTTCGCCTACACAAGTCGCATAATAGTGTCCTACGCTAATAGGTATCCTATTGTAGAAAATATCAACCGATCGAGAAGTATTTTTATGACTTTACGGCTGCTAAGGTCAGAATTGATGTCATTTGTGATATCTTTCATATACAACTCAAATATATTCACATTCATAGATGTATGCTAATAAGCTCGATGCCAAGAATGTTGTTGTTTTTACCTGTTAAATTGTATTATAGTCGAGACATTACATAAATAGAGATACAGAATACAAAAGAAATAATTTTGGAATTATTTGTATGCTTTTTTTTAATCATGTTGCCTACTTGCGTCGCTCTAATATTTGTTAATACTATAGTTATATGCACGTTTGGTAACTTTTTACTTTTTTGCATGCTTGGTTTAGATTGGAAATATTAATAATTATATGTATCACCAATTACACATATTGCTCTGGTCAAAAACTAAGCTCTAGACTTGTACTATGTGTACCAGAAGCAACGATATAATAGATATTATATTTTATAAACACCCAGACCATGACAAACTGTACAGAAAAAACGTACTAATATTTTTTGCCATGGGTGGGAATCGAACCACTAGTTTATCTAGTGGTTTAAAATGTTTGATTACTATTATGTCAAAATGTTTGATCAAAGTGGTAAGTATAGTGTACAGACCGTTTACACATCACCGTCTATTTCCCTCATACTAACACAAAAACATTTTTGCAACTAGTATAAACAATAGGTTGAAATAATTAAAATTTGCATTAATATGTTTTGGTAGAAAGTTTTGGCATATAATTCTAATTCACACACACAGTTTTGTTACTAATCTGATTATTATGTGGGTAAGTGTAAAACGGATTATATACACTTCTCCTTGTCATAAATGTTGTATGTAATGTCTAAAAAGAAAAATAATCGTCTTCGCAAGTGTTTCCACCTGGTTTCACTTAGGGTGCACAAATGGGTACCAAAAAGCATTAGGAAAGTATTAAAACTGTCATAGTCGTAAATAGTTAGGCTCGAGCTACGTGGGATACGTGTGTACCTCTCGCATACGAATGGGCTACAATTGGCCCCTTTCCCAATTTAGGTAAGCTGCCTCGTTCGTGCATGTCTTGCTCTATATGTTTAGGCCATTCCGAGAATATAGGATTTTGCTTTTATTACATACAAGTATCTAGCTACTAATAAAATTATACTTTTGGAATAATATCATTTATATTTTATTATTTCTAATGTACATACATAACCTTTGTTTACGTGTCTCTTTGTAAAATGTGATGGGCAAAGTACATATCATGTCACTTTACAACTTTATGACTGGACTTAGTGGAGTGTAGGTATGTTTGTTCGTTATGTTTTCACGCCTAAACCGCTGCACCGATTTAGATGAAATTTAGTATGGAGATAGTTTGAGACCCTGGGAAGGATATATATAGGGCATATAACTTTTCGACATAGCTATAGGGAGTGCATATATCAACGTGTTTGTTTTTTAATAGTCTCTTAGGAAAAGTTTAATAAAAAAGTGTTCTATGAAGGGATGTTTAGTACATTACAATGACATAAAATTGCATTTAAATATTTTTGAATTTACAATTTAAGGAATATTTTTGTTGTTGTTTAAAAGTTGATATTTATTGTCATCTTTTTGGCTACTTAAATAATTTGGTAGGTTACTTACTAAAACTAAAATTACTTATTTTCTTAAAATTACTGGTTAATTGGTCAAGTGCTAATTTGCGCACTTAGGGTTCCGTATAACAAAAGAAGAAAGGAGAGAATAGGGGGTATATGGAAAAATCTTTTTATAGTAATAATTTAGTTTCAGCAAACATTTTAGATAGATACTAGAAATTTAACACTTATTTTAACTTATAATAATAGTGCTTGCTCAACTATAGTTTTTGTTCATACATATAAAAGTTAACACGGGTCGCCAGTATTTAGGTACATTCGTTTTGATATTCATAGATTTTACATTTAAAAACGTTAAATGTTTGCACGAAAATAATAATACTATCATACAGTACAATGGATATAAATCATTTTAATATAAGTAATAAATTCTTATTTAATTATTCATGGTATTAATTTCCATTTATTTATTACAAGTTATACAATAGATGGTAATTAGTTTCCTATTCGTTAGGAATAAGTTACGAGTTTCTATTTCGTTTATCCGTTATCTACATATTATTTCTTATGCTATGAGAGACTTTTATATTTTGGTACAAAGTTAATTATTTTACAACAGTGATTTTAGTGGGAAAAACGCCTCTATAACTTCGCTAGGTCGATCTACCGTACTCGCTACCTCCGCCTATATAGATACAAAAATCGTCAAGTGACCTAGTAGTAGTCATGTTTCGGTTTTAGTCTGTGGCTTCACCGGTTTTCCAAAGACTACTGCATCTATTTCTTGTCGAGGGGTAGTCTCCTTTCATGGTACGGAAATACGTCCATGTCGCCGCTCATTTCGTAACCGCATCATTTAGCCGGCATAGTGGGAGTGATCAATATTGTTTAACACCAATGTATTAATCGACTCCATTCTTGGACTGTGTTGGTCTGCTTAACAACAGGTAGATACAAAGTCACATGCCTTGCTTCATAAAAAAAAAGAACATTTAGGTTTACAAACACTATGATTTTTCAATTCGAGCCAGTAGTTCCTGAGGTTATTGCGTTCAACCAAATAAACTCTGCGGCTTTATATTAGTATAAATAAATAAATGTTTACTGGAAATCTTTAAGTAACCCATACTTCCTAAGTTCAAAATAATCGTAATTTCGCAATTAAGGGCAAACCCGTCACAGCGGTCGTGTCGTGGTTCATTTCACTGTTGAGCGCTCTCGGAACATCCGCCGTCTGAATATTTATAAGTAGTCCCTGGACTCAATCCCACCCTAATACAGATTTATTACCAAGACTTTTTAGCCGGCTTTCCAACAAAATAACTTTTAATACTTCAATGACACTTTCGTCCATTCATTGTCGATCTGTCATGCCTTTACCTCAATGACTATTGTTTATTATACCAAGACATGATTGGCGCAAATGTTCAATGGAGTCGAAATCGTTTCCTCACTGCTGACTGTGGATGACCCACTTCGAGTCATCGGCTTGGTTAACTAAGTCTTACTTAATGTAATATTGTGTTGAGTGTCGTCGCTAATAGAGTTTCATTCGGTACATAATATTTTGCACAATTTTCTCTGACATTTTGTGAACAAAATATAAATTGTAAAATCCAATTATTAACTTTAGTTATATAATATAATTTAAGACGTAGATTTAAATTGCTATACTCAATATATAACGTTTTGTTTCAGGGAGGTTATCCAGCCAAATTAAAAAAAGTGCTAATAGTGACGGCACCTCTGTGGTTTAAAGCGCCTTTCCGAATTCTTCGGTTATTTGTTCGGGAAAAGTTACGTGAACGAGTGCACACAGTGAGCACGCCGCAGCTAGGCGCGCACGTGCCGAGAGACGCTCTGCCGCGCAAGCTCGGCGGCTTGTTGGATACTGATCACGCCGCATGGTTAGTACTTGGTTACTGGATACATTATCAACGAGTATACACACGTAGATCACGCCTAACAAGTACACACACGGTGATAACGCCGCATGGTTAGTACTTAGTTACTGGATACATTACTAACGAGTACACACGGTGATCACGCTGCATGGTTAGTACTTAGTTACCGGATGCTATACTAACGAGTACACACACGGTGATCACGCCGCATGGCTAGTACTTAGTTACTGGACACATTACTAACAAGTACACACGGTGATCGCGCCGCATGGTTAGTACTTATTTACTGGATACATTACTAACGAGTACACACGGTCATCACGCTACATGGTTAGTACTTAGTTACTGGATACATTACTAACAAGTACACACGGTTATCACGCCGCATGGTTAGTACTTAGTTACTGGATACATTTTTAACGAGTACACACACGGTGATCACGCTGCATGGATAGTACTTAGTGCTGGATACATTACTAGCAAGTACACACACGGTGATCACGCTGCATGGTTAGTACTTAGTTACTGGATACATTACTAGCGAGTACACACACGGTGATCACGCTGCATGGTTAGTACTTAGTTACTGGAAACATTACTAACGAGTACACACGGTGATCACGCTGCATGGTTAGTACTTAGTTACTGGATACACTACTAGCGAGTACACACACGGTGATCACGCCGCATGGTTAGTACTTAGTTACTGGATACATTACTAACGAGTACATACACGGTAATCACGCCGCATAGTTAGTACTTAGTTGCTGGATACATTTTTAACGAGTACACACGGGGATAGCACGCCGCATGGTTAGTACTTAGTTGCTGGATACATTTTTAACGAGTACACACGGGGATAGCACGCCGCATGGTTAGTACTTAGTTGCTGGATACATTTTTAACGAGTACACACGGGGATAGCACGCCGCATGGTTAGTACTTAGTCGCTGGATACATTACTAGCGAGTACACACACGGTGATCACGCTGCATGGTTAGTACTTAGTTACTGGAAACATTACTAACGAGTACACACGGTGATCACGCTGCATGGTTAGTACTTAGTTACTGGATACACTACTAGCGAGTACACACACGGTGATCACGCCGCATGGTTAGTACTTAGTTACTGGATACATTACTAACGAGTACATACACGGTAATCACGCCGCATAGTTAGTACTTAGTTGCTGGATACATTTTTAACGAGTACACACGGGGATAGCACGCCGCATGGTTAGTACTTAGTTGCTGGATACATTTTTAACGGGTACACACGGGGATAGCACGCCGCATGGTTAGTACTTAGTTGCTGGATACATTTTTAACGAGTACACACGGGGATAGCACGCCGCATGGTTAGTACTTAGTCGCTGGATACATTGTGAGGCGTGCCCGTTGTGAGATGCGATAAAGATTATTAAAGTTATTTGACCGAACGATTATTAAGAGTTTAATTATCATATATATATATAATTTTAGTCATACAAAAAAAACTCATCACGGATGTCTTTTTGGATCCTGAGAACCATTTGAACGGCCTCGTACCCAGCGGACGGTACTTAGTTATTCATACAACATTTTAATTATCAAATATTTTATTAATACTGGATGTTTGATCCTGTAATTGATTCTTGTCTAAAAACTGATAACGTGTTTAAAGATAACTCTATTAGATGTAGTTTAGGGTTACGTCAATTATGTTTACAATAATATTCAACGAGGGACGGACGAAGATACCGACACACGATCGCGTGCTTTGTTATACCGAAACCCCTGTGGCTACGTTTATTAATAAACATATTTCAAAGTAACACCTACGTGCTTTCTGTACTCATTAAGCTTTTATACAATAACTAGTGAGTTTTTAATTAAAAAAAATATGTACATTTGTTTGACAACACCACTATAGTGCCTCGGAGAGTACGTTAAGCTGTCGGTCCCGGTTTTACTATACCAACTTGTGTTTATAGATGGGTCTAATAAAAACATCGCGACGAGTTAGCCACTTGTTCGGTGTAAACTCATACTATCGGCTACGACGAGGTGGGATTAAAAACCCCTCCGCTGGGTACCCTAAGGCCGTCTTGGCGGTTTCGGGCGCCGTAAGGCACCCGTGATGATATGTATGTACAATAACTAATATACAGTTGAATGTTGGGGAATTTGGGTAAAAACTGGCAGACAGGGGCCTATTTCATAAACGTGACAATTGTAATTTACCATGACAATTTATAATACATAGCTTGTTTTAGATAGTTCTTAGTAAATAATTCCAACTAAACTAAGCAATGTATTATGAATTGTCATGGTAAATTACAATTATCACGTTTATGAAATAGGCCCCTATTGGTATCCGACTATACGTACAGCTGTACATTAATTGTTGCAAGTAAAGTAGTGAAAGACGCTAGAAATATGTAATAGAACGTACAAATTTTTTTTTTCTTGTTTGTTTGTGCGCGCATGGAATTTAAAATCCAATTACTTACACATAAGAAGCTTTATTAAGAGTAACCATAGAGCGTTTATTTTATTAAAATCAACCTACGAAATCAATTACAAAAAAAAAACTTCGAAACCTCATAGCGCCACGTGACGGTTCGGTTTTTATTGTTTACTAGCTGACACGCGCAACTTGGTCTGCGCAACTTTAACCGTTTACGCAGCGCACGCAACGGAAGCCCTCAAAAGGAACAAATTTTCCCAGTTTTCCCAACATTTTTCATTGATGCTCCGCTCCTGTTGGACGTAGCGTGATGTATAGTCTTTCGAGATAAATGGGCTATCCAAGACTAAAAGAATTTTCAAAATCGGTTCAGTGTTATATCCAGAGATTACCCCCTACAGCTCACAAACTCTACCTCTTTTTTTATTAGTAGGTAAATAACACGCTCATGAAGTAATGGGCACTGAAACTCTGTTTGAGGTTTTCACGCCGAAACGGTCGATTTAGATGAAATTATTGGTATGGAGATAGTTTGAGACATTAGGAAGGACATAGCGTAAATCATTTTTCGACATAGCTATAGGGAGTTCAAATATACAGGGTGTTTGTGCTTTAAAAGTATCTTAGGAAAAGTTTTTAAATATACCAGATAGAGAAAACTGTTCTATGAAAAAAAATTGTGTTCGTTCCGTATAACAAAAGAAAACAGATAAAAATAAGAGGTATATTTATGGGAAAATTTTCCTACAGAAATAAAGTCTCAGAAACCATTTGAAATTATAAAGCATTTTTTTTTAACTGATTAATACGTGTAAAATCGCGGGAAATAGCTAGTGCCTAATATACGACGTTGTTAGAAAATTTGGGTATTTTATTCCTTTTCTCCGCTAAAATATTAGATTATTCCAACGTAATTTTAACTATCTTCTAACATATATATTAAAATTTGTAAAGCGTGTGGAGCGACCTGGTGGATTAAAATAAGTATAACAAAAACAAACTACATAAAAGCAAAACTTTGCTAGTCCCAAACAGCTATGATTATAAAGTAATCCTTGTTTCCAGGTTGGAGTACTGCAGAAACTGTTACGCCTCACCTCTGCAGAATAAGTTAGATGCGCTCGACAACTATGTAATCAGCAACCACATACCCCCTGCTAAACAACAAAATGGTAAGTTATCTTCAAAAGCAATAATATGTATAATCCAGAAAACCTGACATATGAAGTGTGGACAGTAACAGCTATCAAATACAGAGATCCTTACATATGGAAGATAGGCGTTTTGACAGTAACAGCTTTTAAATACAGAGATCTTTACATATGACAGATAAGCGTGTGGGCAGTAAAAGTTATCAAATACAGAGATCCTGACGTATAAATAATAGGCGTTTGGACAGTAACAGCTATCAAATACAGAGAACCTGAGATATGAAAGATAGGCGTGTGGGCAGTAACAGCTATCAAAGACAGACAACCTGACATATAAAAGATAGGCGTGCGGTCAGTAATAGCTATCAAATAACAGAGATCCTGACATATAAAAGATAAGCGTGCGGACAGTAATAGCTATCAAATAACAGAGATCCTGACATATAAAAAATAGGCGTTTGGACAGTAACAGCTATTAATATAGAGAGCCTGACATATGAAAGATAAGTCTGTGGGCAGGAACAGGTATCAAATACACAGATCCTGACATATCAAAGATAGGCGTGTGGACAGTAAAAAAAATACAGAAATAAAAGATGATGTATGAAAACAAACTAAGGACAAAGGTTAGCTGGTAGAAAATGCAAGGCATTAAGTTCGCCTATGTACAATTTTTGTAATTAGGTGCCAATAAAGTATTTTAAGTAAATAAAAATAAATAAGAAAAACTTACTACTATAATTTGAACAAAGTGGGGATCGAACCCACACGCACCTACGCACGGTTATATCGCCTATTTTGTTGACCTAATAGACTACGGTGCTGTCGAAGTATTTTAATCTTATAATCTTGAATTTCATGTCATTGAGGTTGATTTTTATGCAATAGAGCATACCCTACATACACCTGATGGTACTCGGTAAGTCCAAGAATTAAAACAACAATTAAATTAAAAATGCGATTGAGAAGTATCAATATGCTCGGACGATGCCCGACTCCATGGTGCCAGGTGATCATAATACAAGTTAAAAATATGTTTATATATAAAGTCAAATATTTACCTGAGTTTCATAGTTGAAATACTTGCACGTGTTCTGTTTATTTAATCGCATTACAATGAGGTTACCTGTTCAATAATTCAGTGGGTCAAAGGTTGTTTATTCGAATGGTTATTTATTGAGCGTCGAGTATTTACTACTGAAAATTGTCGCCTTCAAGCGTATGTCTATTATAGTCTATTTTAGGTTTAAAGAATCTTTATTTTCCATAAGAACATACATACATTCACTTACATGGAAAATACATACTTTCATTATATCACATTGCTGGCAAAAACATTTTAGTTTTAGTTTAGTTGGAATTATTTAGTTAGTACAAACTAAATCAAGCAATCGTCGTGACAGCCTCCGTAGACTAGGGGTTGCGCCTTTGACGTTAAATCTGAAGGTCGTGGGTTCGATTCCCACCCATGGCAAATAAATATTAGTACGTTTTCTGTACAGTTTGTCATGGTCTGGGTGTTTATAAAATATAGTATGTATTATACTACTTGACGAACAGGGTTCAACAAGTAAAATTGGGAATTCACTGTAGTACTAGTGCTGAGTGCATGTTTCGTGTACCACAGGGTTCGACACTTGGTCCAACACTCTTCCTTCTCTATATTAATAGTCTCTGTAACCTTAAAATAACTGGTGCGGAAATCATAATGTTTGCCGATGACACTGTGGTCCTATTTAGAGCCAAAACTTGGGCTAAAGTTAAAGAATTAACAGAAAGAGGTCTCTGTAGAATCACTGCGTGGCTTGAGGATAGTCTTCTTAATTTAAATACTCAGAAAACCCAATGCATGTGTTTTAGTAAAACTAAGGCTGGTAAAGCTTACTATTACTATCCATACATTTCCTTGCAACCGAAACTCGGTCCTTACTAATTCTCAGTGCGACTGCTCTCTACTACACTATGTTTCCACTGTACGTTATCTAGGTGTCATTCTGGACGATAAATTGCAATGGTGCCAACATATATCCACTCTATCGACTAGAGCCAGAAAACTCATGTTTATTTTTAAAAAGCTACGAGATGTCACTGACCATAAACTTTTGATTGCGACTTACAAAGCATTGTGTCACTGCATACTAAATTATTGCATTTGTACGTGGGGTAATGCCGCTAAAACCCACCTCATAGAGCTAGAAAGAGCCCAGAGGGCTCTCTTAAAAGTCACTTTCAAGCTCCCCTACCGCTTCCCTACAACGGAGCTTTACGATAAAGTAAAAGTCCTTTCTGTTCGCAAACTATTTATTCTCCAGGCACTGCGAAGGTTCCATAGCAAAGTTGCACCTCATCTAACCATCATTACCAAAAGAACAGAACGGTATCCAATTCCGTCAGTTCAATCAACTTTTGCTAGTAGACACTTTAACTTTGTATCACCCAAATTATATAACAAGATGCTCATTGACAACAAAGCTCTCAAAGGCTACAACAATTATACTTTTAAGAAAGCTGTCATCAATTGGCTTAACCAATTTGACTACGAGGCAACTGAAAATTTATTTGTCACACTGGCTTAACAGATATATTGCAATATTAATATCACACCAACCACTCGACACAAATACACTATATGTACGACTTTACAACAGTAGTTATTACATAACTCACATTTAAACATCAGTTCGCTCATATTCACTCGGAACACTGCCACACACAAGTAGACACACTGACTTATACACATGCACATTTATCCACACGTAAAACACACACTAACATATTCACACACATTCACACTCATTTACACACATTCACAATTCACTCTCACACATTCACAAATACGTAACTAGAAGTACTTTTCTTTTTAATTTTAAGGATACTGTTTTTAGTAATAAGTAAACATTTCACTGTTATGTATAAGAGCCGGATTCCCACAACACAGGGAAACCTAAAGTGGGAACAGTGTTCAACGCAATTGTATCAATTACCTAATAAAGATTTATTATTATTATTATTATATCGTTGTTTCCTGTACACATAGTACAAGCCAAGAGCTTAGTTTGTGACCATAGCAATTTGTGTAAATAGTACACAAAAAAAAATCGGAAATCGTAAAAAAAAACGTAAAAATCGTAACCTTCTATATATATATAACTCAAAGGTGACTGACTGACTGACATAGTGATCAACGCACAGCCCAAACCACTGGACGGATCGGGCTGAAATTCGGCATGCAGGTAGATGTTATGACGTAGGCATCCGCTAAGAAAGGATTTTGATAAATTCTACCCCCAAGGGAATAAAATAGGGGATGAAAGTTTGTATTATAAAAAAATAACTATTCCACGCGGACCAAGTCGCGAGCACAGCTAGTGTATTATAAATTGTCATGGTAAATTATAATTGCCACGTTTATGAAATAGTACCCTGGATGGCTTTAAGACTGAGAATAGTCACTTAACGAGTAAGCATACTCTCTCTGGAGACTCGACTCCATCGTTGCTTTCCATTAGGCAAGATTGAATTCAAATGCAGTCTCTACGTATAACAAATCACACAAATAAAGTTTTTTAAGTCCTTATCAGCGGGGTGATTACGAGCACCACGCTCGGCTAAACTTTAATCGATATGATGCAATTCTGACGTAATGCAAATCTAATGAAATTCAGAATTGACAGACAACTACGTCATTTTGTTTAAAGTTTAGTTTAACTTTGTACGGCATAATAGGCCTACTGAACTGAATAATAACAATACATTTTTGACAGTTGCAAAGTTGGAATGGTTATGAATCTTGCTGACTCTAATGTAAAGGTTAAAAGTTAAAAATAAAATTCAGATGAAGAAGAGTAATTTTTTTTTGCTGTTTATTCATATTTTTTTGACCTGTTGCATTTTTATGATTGCTAAACGTTTTATCACACATCAGCCAATAATTAGAGAGTAACGAACGAGAGATAATTTAGTTGGCCTTTGCATGCGGGCTCGTGCCAATGATTCATGAGGTTGGGCCTTATTCAATTATTACCGATACTTTACGAATAATTGGTTTAAAACTGCCAAAGACAGACATAAATGGGGACAGGAAAGAGTCCTTTGCCAAACAACGAGACGATAATATAAAACCCAACAAGTACGAAATCACGCCCTCTCGGTTCAGATATTGTATTATTTTTCTCAAATTTAAATTTTTTAGGAAATCATATCGAAATTATCACAAACTTTCAAGATAAGTTATGACATTTTTTATTGTAATTAAACACCCTAATACCTATATTTTTTTTATGTTTTAAGCGCAGCAATAAGCGCAGTGTGCTCTTTCTTTCGATATACCGGGTCTATTTCTCAACTTTTATTTCGCATCAGCATCATTTATCCGGCATAGTGGGAGCGACCAATGCTGTTAAACAACAGTGTATTGATCGACCCCATTCATAGACAGTGTAGGTCTACTTGCAGATATATAAGTCACATGCCGTGCTCATAAAGAAAAAAATCTTACAATATTTACACATACATACATACATATCATCACGGGTGCCTTACGGCGCCCGAGACCGCCTAGACGGCCCCGGGGTATCCAGCGGAGGGGTTTTAATCCCGCCTCGTCGTAGCCGAGCCGCCTCGTCGTAGTCGTGGTATGAGTCTACACCAAACAAGTGGCTAGCTCCTCACGATGTTTTGAATAGACTCAATAACCCATTTATAATCACTTTCATAAGTTGGTATAGTGAAACCGGGACCGACAGCTTAACGTGCTCTCCGAGGCACTATAGTGGTGTTGTCAAACAAATGTACATATTGTTTTTTATTAAAAACTCATTGGTACACACCGGAATTCGAACCAGGGACAAGCGTTTTTAAGTCCAAGGTCTAACCAACCCGGCCACCACGTATATAATACACTTTTAAGTAATAATAACCTTTGTTGCAGGTGTAATAAAGCACGTACAATCGGATATGACCAGCGACCGGTCCGACAGACTGTCGGAGAACGGGTCGGACATGCACATCTCTGCGGACCGCGAGCCCAGCTACACCCGCGACGGTAGTCCGCTCAGGTAATCATCGTAACCCCTGCCTATATAAGTAGCAAACAGTCTGACAATCTTTCTGATATAAATAACATAAGCCGCCTTCCGTTGAGAAAGCATTATCATCAAATAGGATAATAATCACCCTGTGAGGCAAAACATAAAAAAAAAATTGAAATATTGAATAATAGAAAGAAATTAATTACCTACAACATATATCTCCTTCTTTTTATCTGTCTGTGTAATATAAATTCTTCTTGGAATAGCCCTAGTTGGCACGCAGATATCTGTCAAACTCATAGAATATGGGTGAATATGTATATTAGGATCTTAGAATAATATAGGAGAAAGGTATGTATGACTTCGTTAGGCCGACCGACCGGTCTCGTACCACCATACAGATGCAAAAACCATCAAGTGACCTAGTCATGTTTTAGTCTGTGGGCTCACCGTTTTTCAGGAGATTACTGAATCGGTTTATTTTAGAAATGGGTGGTTAAATTGACGATAAGACAGCGAGTATATTAAAATATACTCGTAATGCAATTTGTCGCCACCCACTTCGTAATCGCATGATTTAGCCGGCAAAGTGGGAGCGATTAATTTTGTTTAAACACAATTAATGATCGACCCCATTCATGGATTTGTAGGTCTGCTCACCACCAGGTAGATACAAAGTCACATGCCGTGCTCCAATAAAAAAAGAAACAGTTTGGTCCGAAAAAAGAAAATATGTATTTTGATACTAATGTCTTAGGCCGCCCGAATCTATCATTATTAAATTATATTAGGATAACAATAATTTAGGCTATGGTATTTTGCCAAATATGTTTTTTTTTTAATGTCTAGATCTTCATACTAATAGTGAAAGCCTGGCTATTTGCTGGTTAACGTTAGCCAGCAAACAGCCAGGCTACTACCTCGCATATTATACAACTTCGTAAGGGAGGTAAATACACTTTGATTACACATTTGTCTTTGCCATGTGACGTCATCACATGGCAAAGACAAATGTGTAATTAAAGTGTACCCCACCGTCTGCCCCATTCAAGGCATAATCGCTTTTAGTGCTGTCAGAATGTTTTGTAAAATTGATTATGTTTTTTATCTGGTGCTATAATCGAAGCCGCAGCACATAACGGAATACATACCCGCGGACATTTTTTTTTTAAACACTTTATTGCACAGTAAACAAAAATTGTGTACAAAGACGAACTTAATGCCTTAGGCATTATCTACCAGTTAACCTTTAAGATTGTGTACGAAGATGAGTCGATGAGATAATATATATTTTTATTTTATAAAAATGTTTCAGTAGTTTAGTACGCTGTTAGCACTTTAGCACCTACTAACTTATCATTTAAAGTTACGCAGACGAAGTTGAGCTTGTCAGCTAGACAAGCGCAACTTTGCCTGCGTAACTTTAACCGTTTACGCAGCGCACGCAACGGAAGCCCTCAAAAGGATCAAATTATCCCCGTTTTTCCAACATTTTTCATTGATGCTCCATTCCTATTGGTCGTAGTGTGATGTTTTATAGTCTATAGCACTCCTTGATAAATGGGCTGTCCAACATTAAAGGAATTTTTAAAATCGGTTCAATAGACCCAGAGATTACTCCCTACAACCTTTCAAACTTTCACACTTTACCTATTTATAATGAGAGACAATGTTCTTAGCAATCCATGGCTTCACCGTGCGGGTGCCGGGTCCATCGCGGGATTGAAAGGCAGGGGAATAAACTGCAGCGTTCCCGAACTTGAGACCGCGAAGTAGGTTTAAAGGCCTTTTGAACTCTCACCTGCACTGTGTTCACTACCCTCTCTACTCAACCAAATACTATATGATCCAGTTAGCGCCATCCTGGAAACACGCTCCATAAAAGTTCCGACGGCTGTTCTCGAAAGGCCAAGATCCTTCAAGTATAGATTACGAACTGTCCTAATAAATTACGAAACGGAAAATTAAAAACAAAAAATACTATAAATAACAACAACAAAAAAAAATGCAACGCTACTGCATCAGGTAATTATTAGGAATTAAATTTTATTTAGTTTGTGATGGTACGTGGTCATTGTCCGTTAATTGCAGACATTGCATATAATTAACTCAGCCCCGGTTGCTCGTATATAACGTTAAATTAACCGTAAAGGGCAAAAAAAGACAATATAGTTTTAGCTAGCCTTGTTTTTTTATTTAAAATAAAAAAAACATGTTTTAAATAATATTTTTCTTTCTTTTATTTTACTGACTCCTTTAAAAACACCGCAGCGAGTTCACCACTTTTGATCAACTCGATATTAATTCTATTTTCTGCATTGTACTTTGAATTTGATCCATATTTATAGTACAAGGACTGAATATATACTCGTATTTATGTTACTTATATCTCGGCATAAAGAAAACTTGCAAACATGTAAAATTTCATATTTATAGTATTATTATTAAGCTGCATTATTAATCTGTGATTAATACTGATATGTTTAGAACAAATGCAAATCTAATTTGTTTATTTCACGTCTGTACAAACATTAATGAATAGGCAAAAAAAATCTTTTTAACCAATGAAAATTTCTTAGACAGGAAAAGCTGAAGTATCATTTTAATTAAAATAGCCTTTAATGTTTTTTTATGAATAAGGGTAAATATCTTTACAAAGTTTCAGTGACCTAAAAATAATTAGTGGTTCTGGTTAAAATACAAAATTGTAAAAGTGGGCTTTTGTTTAGCTCTTACAAGAGCTGTAAAGTCACAACAAAGCCTTTGAGAGCGTAAATAATAGCGTTTATATTACCGCCCGGCGCCACAGTGCAGTCAACTGGCTTCTTATTAATTACTTTAAAGTTTAAAACAACTGTATTTTTTTTAGTGTAGCGCAATTGTATGGGGACAAATTTATGCGATTTCTGACTTTTTTAGTACTACAACCTGGGTTGGTCCCATAGAAGTTTTTGATCGGTATTAGAAACAGGATCGAATGGCACCATTTTTTTTTAATAGTAATTTTCTTGCTGTTTTTACATGGATAATCTCCTAAAATCGTTTTGGTGTAACTGCAATGGTTAAGGTACTTCCTCTTATCGCCCTGCTAAAAGTTTCCACCTTGTATATCCTAGCTGCTTTAACGTCAAATCAACCGGCGGCGTTCCGTAAACGCACCCTTTCAGGGTGCGTTTACGGAACGCCGCCAGACTACCACCTCGACAATAAATCGATGCAGTAGTCTCCTGAAAACTAGTATACCGAACATGACTTGGTCACTTGACGGTTTTTGCATCTGTATGTGAGATGGTAACGAGACCGTTTGGTCGGCTTGATAAAGTTATAGAAACTTTCCTGTCACCTATTTAAAGTGCGAATGAGATAGCAATAGTATGAATTATGATATTACTGCGTTTGCGAATACTGACTGCGTTTGGGATAATAATCTGTGTAAACTAAAATGAAAGCATGTGAAACTGCGTGGCCTGGCTAGTGTTATTAAAAAAGTAACAAATGAATTTGTTGTTTTCAGGCATACAAATAACTACAACGGAGATAGTAATCGCATTAAGGGCAGACACATAAATTCCGGAGACGAAGATGATTTAGATATAAGCAGTAAGTACATTAGTTTATTAAGCTACAAAATCAGATACAATTTATTACCAAGATATAAACGTTACAGCAATCACCTCGAGACTATATTTTGTATATTATACCAATTTATTTGAATTCGCCCTAATATAAAGTTTGTTATGGTTTTCAATTCAATTCAATTTCTTATTTATATGCTTATTATTATTATTATATAAAGAATTTAAAACTTTTTGGTTTTATCGGGCATATAAAAGTTGTTGTTTTGAATAATATACAAGTATAAATCAAATAATGGGAGCAAATAAATTATTTGCACCTTTAGTCGTTTCCGCGAGGTGAACTTCATTCTTTAAACTGAATGTGAAGTGGCTTTACCTTAATTATAACAGGTCACCTACCGTACTTATTGATATTAAAAGTATGAATAACTACGGTGGCCTAGGGCTTAAAAATCCCTTTGTAATGAAATGTTAAAAATATTTGTTGTCGCCATATTTTGTTCTCACTTCCTGAACATTAGTTGCTTATGATAATTTTTGTTTTGTTTTATATGGTGGTTGGCCATCTTCTGTTTTCGTGTTTGGAAAGGCGATTAAGACCTTAGAGCACCTCCCTATAATTGTATACTTTAGTGGGCTTTCATTGTAATTGGCTTTTTTTTAACTATGGCTAAAATAATAATTTTAATTGTTTAATTAAAAACATAATGTCAACATTTTTGGTAAACATGTCAAATTAATTGTTATTTTTAAATTTATGTGAATATTAATGTTATTTTTTCTCTAATTAATGTCAAACTCCATATATATTAAACATAAGTATAAAATTGAATGGAGATTGAATTGATATTGTGGATGTCTAGTGTTGCAAAACCATTCCACCCACTGACCATAATGTGTGAATACCATTTATTTTTTAAGCACGGAATGTTTACTTGTCTATCTGAGGGTAAGCAGTAGTACTGCTTATAAGGCAATAAATGGAGTCGATCTATACATATTATTAAGCTTCCTCCAGAGGTGCTGCAGACAATCATACTTCTCATATTATGAATCCAAATATAACTTTGCTAGCTTGACCGACTGTTTACGTTATAATTAACTTTTAGAATAAGTATAATAATTTGGAAAAATAGAATTAGAATAGATATAAAAGATTACCAGAAGGCTAGGAAAGATAGCATTCATGAAGGAGGTCTATGCCAAGGAATAGACTATAACAGGCTGGGGAAGATAACGATGAGCATAATTTCCAGCACGAACCTGGTCATCGTCCCCCACGCCCAGTGACGAGGAGTGCGGCGGCGGCGGGTGTGGTCTGACGGCGCCGCAGCTGCTGGCGCGCGTGCGGGCGCTGGGCCGCCGCGGACTGGTCGCCGAGTACGACGCCATACGCGAGCGGGCGCCGGAGGGGACCTTTACGTGTGCCAGGTCAGTCTTGTCTATACACCCACAAAGGGGAATACTCCACGCTCGCGAAGTTAACAACATCCGCACAATCGGAGTCTCTAGTAGTCCGGCATCGACCTTTACAACTATACCCAGCTTATCGTCCCCCAAGACCTGGAACGGATTCTCGAAAGGAAACACCCACTCTGGTGCTCGAGGACTTCAACTCTTGATTATCCTACAACTGATTATATTATTTAATGCTAACTAAGATTTTAAAACCGGTGTGATAAAGCAGATTGTTACTTGCGCAGGTTACCGAGCAATTTGCCCAAGAACCGGTACACGGACGTGCTGTGCTTCGACCACTCGCGCGTGGTGCTCTCGCAGACTGATCCCGATGACCCCACCACAGACTATATCAACGCCAACTACGTTGATGGATATAAACAGAAAAATGCTTTTATTTGTACGCAAGGTAAGCTTTTAAGGATTCTGAACAGAATGAATGAGTGATTGATTACAGAATGACTAACAAGTGGATACAGTATTTTTCTTTTATTTATTTAAAAAAACTTTATTGCACAAATTTATTACAAAGGCGGACTTAATGCCGCTAGGCATTCTCTACCAGACAAACCTTTGGGACAAATTAAGCAGTAAGTAGGTAAAATAGGTGCAGTAAAATATATTTAAAAAATATAGTATACAAATATTATACATACACACTAATGCTGACTACATATACATACATATCATAAACTATATTAATAATATACACATACATAATAATAAAATAGCAAATATTACAGCAACAGCACATATAGCACTACTCACAGCACAATAATTATTTAAAGCAGAAACACAGGATGAGATGAGAGAGAGAGCGAGCCCAAACGAATCATAAAAAGGAGACACATTCACACATTCAGAAAGTGTTTATACACTAGTCTCTTAAAGATACCCCTGTAAGGAGCTTGTCTTATGTCCACCGGTAGATCATGCATCCCTGCTGTTTCTCATACTTCGAATCCTCAACCATTTTAGCTTATCTCGATAAGGTGTGACGTGATCATATTTGCGCAGACAGAAAATGAATCTGATGCAAGCATTGTGTAGTCGTTTCATTTTGTTTAGTAATTCTTCCGTAAGATCTACACAACACACGTCACCATAATCAATCAAAGGAAGAAGTAAAGACTGAACAAGGGTAACTTTAGCTTTTATAGGCAGAAAATGTTTAAGTTTATTGAGAGAGTGCAGCGAAGAAAAAAATTTACGACTAGTATTAGTTACTTGCGATTTCCATCTCAGATGAGAATCCAGATATAAACCCAAGTTCTTAACCTCGCTACAAAACGCAATCGGTTTACTGTCCTACCGAACAAAGTCAATCTTGGCCATATCAACTTTTGATAAGAGGCGGGAACTCCCAATAATGATAGATTGACATTTGGCCGGGTTGACAGCAACACCGAATCTAGTAGACCAAGCCAATATATTTGAAAGATCAGAGTTAAGCCAAGCTATTGCACTATTCAGTGAGTTGATGTCTGTCTGCACATAAAGCTGCAAGTCATCGGCGTACAAGTGATAGTGACAGTGAAGCTTTACATTTTGAGGTTCGGGCTTTTTGTTATGATTATTAGAAGATTCTTCAGAATTATCACTGATAATTCTAAATTATAAGCTTTTGAATTCGTTATTATCATATACAGACAATATAAAATTTCAGGACCCCTACCAAAAACCTTCAATGACTTTTGGCGAATGGTCTGGGAGCAAGGGTCCATGGTGATCGTGATGACCACCAGAGCTCTGGAGCGTGGCCGCGTTAAGTGCGGCCAGTACTGGCCGGCCAGCGAGGGGGGCGCCGAGACCTACCGCGACCTGCGCGTGCTCACCCAGCACGTGAGCGAGCACGAGGACTATGTCGTGTCCAGACTGCTGCTCACCCATCTGCCGGTGAGTATATAGCACTGGTAGTTGGCCAGGGGCGTATTTAGGTTCAGTTTCGCCCCGGGCTACTTACATCTGCCGCCCCAAATCGACTGCCATAGTACTTATTTTTTCAAATCTCATTAATATATTACTCAAAAACGCGAAATCGACTTAGCGGATTTGGATGAAATTTGGCGCAAAGATAGACAAAGGCCTGGAATAGGACATAGACGACTTTTTCGTTATGTTTTCATTCATTTGTAAAAACTAGTGCGTATTGCATTTATTTAACAACGAGCGAGATTTTAGACCCCGGTCGCGCCGCACCTAAAATTGCCCACCCTGGGCAACGGCCCAATTGGCCCATACGTAAATATGGCTAACATTCGTAGTGGAAAATACTGGAAGTGCGAAAACTTATTTTGTATGGGGAACGCAGGTTTTCCTATTGCGAGTTCATAAGGATACTGCATTCGCAATTGCGAAATTTTCGTTCTCCATACAAAATGCATTTAATATTGTTAATAATACAAATATATGTATTATGACAGAAAGATTATTACGTATAATTACCAACATAAAAATAATAATGGAACTTCGATTAACAGCCAAGTTGTACTATTATAAGTGCGTTTGCATGGGCGTTAACACGACTGCAGAGTCCTTAATTAATATCGTTTGTTTGCAGTCCGAGGAGTCGCGCTGGGTGTGGCACGGGCAGTACACCCGGTGGCCGGACTACGGCGTGCCGGGCGGCGGCCGGGCGGCTCCCGTCTTACACTTCCTGCAAGCCGTACGACAAGCTCAGAAAGAGGGCAGATCCATGTATGTAGCACTATTTTGTTGCCGAAACACTCGTAAACGTAGTAGTAGTACTTAAGGTTTCTTCGCCACAGAGA
Source organism: Monopis laevigella (assembly GCA_947458855.1). NCBI lineage: Eukaryota > Metazoa > Arthropoda > Insecta > Lepidoptera > Tineidae > Monopis > Monopis laevigella. Next base: position 17,581,480 of record OX381593.1, read on the forward strand.
CATAATAATATGCCCGATTTTACCAACGATCCCTAACTCTAAAGGAGCCCCTAAATAAGAATTTTGACATATTTACTATGTATACTATGTATAATACTAATTATCCCTTAACTACAGGACCTTATATATACTTTTTTTTTTTTTTTGACTTTTCATAAATGCCTGTAAAGGTTTACATGAAATAAATATTTTTGACTTTTGAACTATGTTACGGGCTCTTTTAGAGTTGGTGAAATCGGGCATTACCCCCGTATTCTAAGTCGTGTTTTCCGCTTCATTTTCATTGAAGGATCGTCTTGTCTCATTTTATCTTTATTAATTTGATATTTGGTGGGAAAGAGACATACGTTCCTTAAGTGAAAGTGGAGTAAAAAACTCGACTTAAAATACTACGGGGGTTAGGCTTTAAAAACTATATGGTGTTAAATAAGATATTACTTGCAATGATTTGTGCATTTTTTTTTAACTTTCGAATATTATATAAGAATAAGATTAATAATATGAAAAGTACGATTGTACAGCAATACTGTCGATTGGAGGAGCTTTAACAATTTTTTCGTATATTTTTTATCATGAAGATTTTTTTTTTCTTAAAAAAATAAATGTATGTAAATCATATTGATTCTGTAAATCATACTTTTTTTTTTTGCATTATTTTATAATCGTATTACCAAAAAGCCAACAAATCTTATTTTGGAAACAATAAATATCTTCGTTTATCTAGGGTCTTTGTTCTTTCCAAATAATATTAACGCCATTTTGTTTTTGAAACTGGCTGTTTTGTTAGACGAACAAACAAATTGGAATGGAACGTTAATGGAGATAAAACTATAAGAAAATTTCATAATATTTTCACAAACATGTAATTGTGGCTTTCACTGTATCTTTCAAAGCCGCCATCTTATGTTCAATTAGTTGGGAGATAATAGGGAGGTGCCCTAAGGCTAAACATGAGAACAGAAGATGGCCGCTTGCTATACAAATCTAAAACAAAAAGGAACAAAAATAATTCTTACCAATAATTTGATTGAAAATGTTTGAAATTTAGTTTAACATGCGATTCTAGGCTTTAGGGCAGTTCCTTATATTATTCTTAATTTAACGAGTTTTATAATTGTTTAAATTTACTATTTTCAATTGACAATATGATTTAATTTACATTTTGCTTGGAGATATTTTAAAATGTTGATATAATATATTTTGTAATAATTTCAGGTTAGGCGATGCGTGGGCCGGCCACAGTCGAGGGCCTCCCATCATCGTGCATTGCTCCGCGGGTATTGGACGGACTGGTAACGATTTTTATTTATAATGAAATATTGATTTTTATTTAACATTACATTAATATTATTTATTTACACAAATATTTATTTATTTATTTAAGGACAACCAGTGGTCGGATACATTAATACTTCTTTAAAACATAAGTACAATTTTTAGCTAAATGTTCCACCTTTAGGAGCCACAACATGTACAATTCGTGTGGATAACAAAATATAACTTAAAATAATATTTAAAAAAAAACAATTATAATATACTCAAGATCAAGGTACAGTCAACAAAAATGTAAAGCTAAAACAAATATATATATATATATATATAAAATGAAATGATCTTTATTTGTGAATAAAGATAATACATACAGTAGTAGTTATAGTTATGATTTATAGGTCGCTATGTTTTGCCTTTCGGCATACAAATATATTTCTATATGGTGCTTGTGACGACACGCAGATTTTATACATTTAAGATTTCAAAAATTAATATTTCATAAACCAGTTTTTTATTTAAAAATAAACTCAATTAGTTTTTATTTTTTTATTATCATCGGAAGCCCAATTTGGAACAGTATTTATATTTTTATAGAAAGTATATAGAAACGATTATAATAAACTGTGCACCTTATACTTTCTATAATTTGTAATTTATTAGGGTAGAATGTATATGATAGATAATAAACCGAGCATAATGCTATTTACAAAACTTGTAGTAAGTCATAATTTGTAATGCATTTTTGGTGTAGCTAGTTAAAAGTAACTAAGCAATGTATTGTAATTTGTCGTTGTACACTACATTGTCACGTTTATGTAATATGCTCCTGTAAATGCATTTTCAGCGAGGTGAGGTACTTTATTTAACACTTTCGCTTTCGTCAGATTGATCGTTTTCGTCTTGTCTATGGTCAGAACCTGTATGAATAATATACGGAAGTGCTGTAACAGATCATGTAAATTATTAAAACTGTACCATTATTGTTTCGATTCAACTTATAGAAAAGAGATAAATATAAATTATTCGTTTCTTTGAAGAATTCAATCGAAAAATCATCAACCTAATATTTTTGAAGATGCATTCCAGCACTTCCGTATATTATTCATATAAGTTCTGACCATAGACAAGACGAAAACGATTCCACTGACGAAGGCCAAAGTGTTTAATCACAAATATAATTAGATGCCCTAATGCCTAAAATCTTTTTTCCAAACGTGAGAACAAAATGGTCGCCGCCATACAAACTCAAAACAAAAAGTCCGAACAAAAAATATTAATACCGATCATTGAGCGTTGATTGATTAAAGTGAGAACATAATATAGCGACAACGTACACGTTTGACATTTGGGTTTATAGGCGATTTTAGGCCATAGGGTGGTTCCATATATTATTCTTAGTTTCATGGGTTTGACACAGGTGTGCTACAGAATCGGACTTAAGTGCACAGGTAATGGATTCGCAAACTCGAACTTCTTAAGTGGTGGTTCGGACTGTAGATTGGCTTTTGTTACAATAGGTTGTGTGTTGCAGGAACGTTCATAACGCTGGACGTGTGCACGTCGCGGCTGACGGCGGAGGGCGCGGCGGACGTGCGCGGCACGGTGGAGCGCGTGCGCGGGCAGCGAGCGCACTCCATACAGATGCCCGACCAGTACGTGTTCTGTCACGTGGCGCTCGTGCACTACGCGGTACGTGCCCTGCAGTCCGCCTCAAATGTGGTCTACCACATTATGGTTTAAGTTAATTTGCATGTAATAAAACAATAAGGTTCCCTTGCAGAATATTTTGACACTTTACTTAATCTTAACGATAATGATGACACGGGAAGTTTATACTTCACTCAACCTTAACGATAATAATGACACAGGAAGTTGATACTTCACTCAACCCCAACGATAATGATGACACGAGAAGTTGATACTTCACTCAACCTTAACGATAATGATGACACGGGAAGTTGATACTTCACTCAACCTTAACGATAATGATGGCACGGGAAGTTGATATTTCACTCAAACTTAACGATAATGATGACACGGGAAGTTGTTTCAAATTTAATAGACCACCACGAATTTTAGCAAACAGTTTTACTATAACTATATATAGGAATCCACCAATGAGAGAGTTTTTTTGAAAACTAAAGCGATCCTATTGATTTGTCTCCATCTATAGTTACTTGTGGTAGAGCTACTGATACCAACTTACTAACTCAGCCGAGCAACTTCGTCTGCGTCACTTAAAACATTTACGCTCGGAGAGCACGTTTAGCTATCGGGCCCAGTTTCACTATACCAACTTGTGAAACTGTATGTAGGTGGGTTATTGAGCGCGCCGTAAGGCACCCGTGATGATACATATATATACACGTTTATATATAACACATTTTTATAATTTTCAGATAATGCAAGGATACCTAGAGTCGGCTGACTGGACGGGCTTCGACGATATGAATGACGACGAGTCCGACTGAACCCACTCGTCCGCTGACCGACTGACACCACCGCTCTCATTCACGACTGATCAATCAAGTCAGCCAACGGATTGATTTGAAGATTTAATTGTAATCATTCACGTCAGTCAACTGATTGATTGGGAGATTTATATTGTATCGGGCAAGCATTCAAATTAAAGGAGTTCTTATTTTTGTAAATCAATATGTAAAAATGTTATTAATTTTTGATGCGTTAATTTTTTAACAATCATTACTTAATTGATGCCCAATTAAATGTTACATTGTATATAATTCATATTAAAAAATAAGGAATAAGTTGAATATAAAAAATAAGGCATCGTTTTGTTCATTTGTATATTTTCAGTAGCCCACTTTTCTTTTAATAACGAAATACGATTTGGCAGAAGTAAAATTTACAATAATTTGAATGTTTGCTCCGATATAATTTTAGTATCTTTCCTAGGACCTTATTTTAGAATGAAAATGTTATGTTTTAATAAATTTATATTATATGAGAACTTTGCCAATTTGTTATCTAATCTAAAAATGCACTTTGCACTTATTTCTTGTGGCCAAGTAAAGGCTGAGATCTGTAGGCCTTGCTAAGTCCATAAACATGAATTATAACATAATTTGTTTTTTATTGTATTTAAAATAATATAAATTGTAAATAAAGACTGAGATTGGTTTATATTTACAGTAAGCTAGTCTGGGTTAAGTTTACAAAGACCTATAGATCTCAGTTTTAAGTTTTTTTGGTATTTCTTATTTTAGGTTAAAATTAAATAAACATTGGTTTAAATCTCATTAATTAAAATAACTTATTTGTATTGTATTGAATTATTTAATAATCACAAAATTAAAGTTGACAAATATTTATATTAGTGAAAAAAATATTGAATCCAAAGAATATTGGTCGTATTAAGTTCGGATTTACTTTACACGATACGTACTTTAATTATTTTTCAATAAATTACCTAGTTGTTTACATTTTTTTTTCACTTTTTATAACAATATTTTTCCACCCCATAAAATAGTTAAGAATTATATTTTATACATTTTTGTGATCTAAATTTAGATAATATAGCAGCAAATAAATATTTATAAATCTATCATTCACTAATTTAACCTTTTTTACTAACATTTTGTAACCAATTTTAAAGATATTCATAAAAAAAAAAATTTATCAATCAATCAAACTAAAATTATGAAATGCATAATATTAATAATATTTTTTCGTTAAGATATTATATTGTTATTGTTAAAGATATACTGCTCCGTTTTCTAAACCTGGCTTTGCTAAATCTGGTAAGAAATGTGTTTTGTCACTTTTGTTCCTTATCAATGATACCACACGGATAAAAATAAATTCTTCAGCGATATTATTTCTATACAAGTTTTTTTAACTAAATTAAATGTTCTTAACCCAAGTTAACTAAATTTTTTTTTTTTAAAGATTATAATTGTTTCCACCATAATATGAAACATTAATTATTTTAGTATTATTATTTTATTCTTTAATAGTTTTGATCCAAACATTTATGTTTATTCGTGCAGAGAACAGCGGGGCTAGATTAACAGCCTTCGCTTTTCCCTTCGCACACGATTGCGTTCAAGCGATTGCGTTTTTCCTTCGCTTTTATTTCGTAGGTTGTACACTGAAACGCAGGCTGTCGTTTGAGCGATTAGAGATGTGATTTTACCGGTGTTTCATAGACAATTTTATTATTTATAAACGGGAGCGCTGTCATTTTTACATCACTTGCAAAAAGTAAACAAACTCCTCGATTTTACAAAATATAAATAATTCGCGTATTATTTTATTTTTTTAGTACTAGGAAGCTAGTAATATAACAAAAAACATAATGCAGAAGTATAATATTCTAATCTTGTGATGAATTTGTTCATAAATACGTAAGTGCAGTTATGAATGAACTTTATTAGTAACTACTTTTAACCAATCTTTGATTTCAGCATTACGTTTTATTCATATTTATTGCCCTTGTAATGCTCTAGGCTCTGAATAATTGGAGTATTTCATAATATAAATTAAATAATTAAAGTGACATAGCTAAATATAACTATTAAGTTTGTGGTTTTTATTTTGGACAAAAGAAACCTTTATAAAGTTTTATGTGGGTGTTAAGGTCTCTATTTATTAGTCAAAAGGTATTTTATAATATTTATAGATATATTAATAATATGTACCTATATTTGTTTTCAGAAACCCTATAATAAAGATAAGTGGACCTAACTAAGCTAACATTGTTAGCTTAGGGTATCTTTGGACTACTTTAAACCCAACTTAACCTGATGCAGGTCCTGCAGGCTATAAAATTATACTCCCTGTTTATAGACTAGAATTCTTGGTACACTAGTCATGGCACTTGAAGAACGGAAAACTTATTGAACTTATGATGCAGATAAATAAACATTCAAAAGGATCACAACATGAAACCAAAAATAATAAATTGTACAACCTCACAAATAATATTTAATAAATAAAATAGTCCACAATTGCCCAGTGATATTAATTTTGCTCAAGGTGCAAAAATATTTAAAGATTAAAAACTCAACTAATAAATCAGACAGTGTGGAGTCCACTGTTTTGTGGTATAGCATACATACATACATATCATCACTGGTGCCTTACGGCGCCCGAGACCGTCTAGACAGCCCCAGGGTACCCAGCGGAGGGGTTTTAATTCCACCTCGTCGTAGCCGATGGTATGAGTCTACACCGAACAAGTGGCTAGCTCATCGCGATGTTTTGAATAGACTCAATAACCCATTTATAAACAGTTTCACAAGTTGGTATAGTGAAACCGGGACTAACAGCTTAACATGCTCTCCGAGGCACTATAGTGGTGTTGTCAAACAAATGTACATAAATATTTAGGTAATTAAAAACTCATTGGTACACACCGGGATTTGAACCAGGGACCTAAGTGTTTTTAAGTCCAAGGTCTAACCAACTCGGCCACCACGTAATGGTACAGCAAGTACATCAATATAACAATTTTGTCTTAAACAGAACTGCACTACTATGAAACTTCATTTATGTTGGAATAGATTAACATTTAATATGTATATTAAAAAATAATTGAGAAAATTAAATTATATAGATCATTTATATTTTATTTATGTAATGTAACATTATAAACTATCCTATCTATTGATGAAACACCTGAATAAATATATTTTTAAATATTGATTCTTTTTGATTTACATATCACACAGTAACATAAATGAAAGCATGCTGCTTTCATGTTTCATGTTATTTTTTACATTTATGCCTTGTTTGTACAATGGCAATTGTTTTCCTAGTTTGTACAATTGCTTATTCATGCAATCACTAATTCATACAAAATGTTAAAAGATGAGAAGCCCTAAACAGAGGGACATATTATTACCTATAAATTCATGTACTCTGTAGGTCTGTTTACTAGCAGGTGGGTACAGATTCACATGACCTGCTCTCATAAGACTAAGATCAGACTGTAGGTATTCTTAACAACAGGTAGGTACAGAGTCACATGACCTGCTCTAATAAGAATCAGTCGTCCTTATTCATTGACTACTTAAGCAGACCTTAGAGTCCTTGATGAGAATGACTGATACATTATAATATGAGACATGCTCTTTTAATGTCATCAGTCGTCCTCATTTATGGACTGAAAGTCTGCTTACCACCAGATAGGTACATATTCACTCGTGCTCTCATAGAAGTGGAGTGTGTCCTCATAGATACAAAAATTGCTGTGCTCCTATTTATATTAAAAAAAAAGTAATAGATGAACTTCATAGTTCTCAGGACAAATTGCACAAATAAAAGACAAAATTGTTCCTTCTAGGAAATGTAGAAACTAGGCATGAACAATGTTTTACTTATGCTCAAGCTCTGTTAGAACAAAAAAAAAAAATCTTTAAAAGTGTTATTCTAGTATTATAGGGTTTTTGTTTTATAACTTTATGAAGGAGGCTTTGTCTTTGTCTCAGGATAATTTATGCAACTTCATATCTAGGATTCTGTTTTTTTTTTTTAATAATTTGAATTTATTTAACAAATAATAACAAATCATATTGATTTCAATATATAATAGATACTTTGAAATGATTTGCAGTTATAATGTTAGGGATTGAACCCATTAATAAAATTAAACTGGAAAAGGTGAAATTCCAGTGTCTAAAAGCACCTCTAGTATCATTATTTTATCTTTTGTTATTAACCTTTTATCACCACATTGTTATTTTTTATTTTAACGGTTAATAACAAAAGTATACCCTAGAACTACATTGGAGGCTATGCAGGGATGCAGGTTTGGTTCCAGTGTCATCCATCCCCAAGCTTGTAAAATGATATGTTAATAGTTGATTACAAAAGTATGCACCTTACACTGGTTCAGAGCATGGAAGTAGGTTTTGTTTTCTAGTGAATAATGTCAACAACAATGGTAGGTACCAATTAAGAGATCATTGATATGAGTGTGCACTATTTATATGTGGTTAGTCAGATATATAGCATGTGTATGGATGGTTGTGCATGAATACTCATACTGACTATATATATAAGTATAGAGGAATGGTACAAAAGGCAAACATACAGGGTTTTTGGTTTATAATTTTATTGAAGAGGCTACTCAAAGTATAATGCAATAATGCCTCATAGAAAATTTTTATTCTTCATATCTAGGATTCTGAATATGCCCCATACACTAGGTCGGAGGCTATGCAAGGATGCAGATTTGGTTCCGAGCTTGTAATGATATTAATAGGTGATTTGAAAAGTATGCACCATACACTGGTTCAGAGGCTGCAAGGAGCTGTGTAGGTTTTTTTGTTCGATTCATTGTCCAGTGAAGAATATAAACAACAATGATAGGTACCTACTAATTAAGAAATCATTGATAAGAGTGGGCACTGTGTTTATGCAATGCTAAGCATATATATCCATAACTGCACAAGTTAGTCAAATATATAGGATGTCTATGGTTAGCATTGCATGAACAATCATACTGACTATAACATAGGTGCAATGCTACAAAATGTATTGTGAAATAAAAGTCCCATACCTAAATGTCTGTGGATGAAATATTTTTTTCACAAGCATTAATGTGTTTTTAATTTACATGATAATATAAATAAAAAAAAGTTACTTGTTGATGAGTACAACAATTATTCCCTTTTAATTAAATATTTGCAACTTTAAAGTATTATTATTGCTAAATACACTACTATTAAATGTTTGTCTAGTCTATTCTTAAAGGAGTTCACTGAGTCAACACTTTCCGGTACCATGTATCCATAACTTGATTAAATATACATGTTTCCTAGGGTTACTATGGCTTGGTGTTTTTATCATCTTCTGTGAATGTCCTCTAAGGCCTGTGTTGATGTCGAGTGTGATTTTAATATGTACAAATTGTTGTAACTATTGAATTACCTACTCACATCACTAACACTATCACAAATCATTTATTGCACTTTTTTTTGTTACTTAAAAAGCCACTTGTGCAATATTTTTTTAACAATAAAAGAGTTCATCGTGTCCTTTTTACTAGGCCAATATATACTATACACAGAATTATCACGAAATGTTAGTCTATGTTGATCACTGTTGAGCATCATGTTCATGGCGGACTCGCTGTTTGCAATTAGCCATGAGGTTAGGCCTTTTTGTCTGCGTCGGCTGAGTACTCCAGCCAAGCTCATTCCAGAAGGCGACGAGAAGTCCGGGGCTTCCACAGGCCTCAAGGAGCGTCCTTAGTGTTCCTAGGATTTTCGCCATTGTGGAAGCACTCCGGTGCAATAAAGCAGCACATGGGTGTTTCATCAGTTTCAATGCAACCTCTTTATAAAGGAAGCTCACTATTAAACATAGGCTAATGCTTGAAAAGGGTCCTTCTTCGTCTGGGTCTGCTAGTCCGTCTGGCTGGATGCCTTGATAGTTTGTGCTTTGTGGGAAAGTCTGTCGCTTTCGGTGACTATTTTCAGAAATTTTATTTTGGTTTTGTTAAATTACAATGCCGTAAATATAAAATTATTTAATGTTTTTTAAAGAAAGCACGAAAAATTTGGTGTCGTTTCAGAAACGAACGTACGTCTTCGTTTTCTTTAATGTCAAACTGTCAAAATGGCTCTATAATCTACCGATTTTAGGCTTTACCGACGTTTTACCGTTCGTTAACGCACTCAAAAAACGAAAGCCGCAAGGTGTGCCACGTGACCATCGTTTTTGATGCCGCTAATCTACCGATTTTTAAAAACGCAGTCGTTAGCGTTAAACGAAGCTTCGTTTTATGGCTGCACTCTAACCCCGCAGGTTTAGCAAATCTTGGATTATTAAAACGTTTGTGATGAGAGTCGTTGAAGTATTATTTCGCCATATTTATAAATATGATCCGCCAATTATAAGTGTCATAGATCTCTAAACATGAACAATATCCCTATGATTTTTTTTAAGCAATTCTCAAAATATTTCCTTTTAAAAAATTATTCTAATAACGTTCGGTTTCTCAAAAAAGTTGAGTATTACTTTTAAATAATTAAAGATGGCGGATTTATTTGGTATTTTGTACGCAATAATCGTGACTAACGTTTTTAGTCACGGTTATTGCGTTGTGCTATTTTCGATTGGTGACGTAAATGTTATAAAATCTAAAACTACTAAAGAAAAATCTGCCAATTTTTACTATTTGAGAGTTAGCAATAGTTAAAATTTTCGAGAAACCAGCGTTTTATTTGTCTCTTTCATACTCAGAACTTTTGTAAAATTAATAGAAGAGAGATATCGTTATTGCATTTAAGAGTACTAAAAATTTTTTTTTAAAAACGAACCCCTATGATGTCTATATTCTGTCTGTCCGCATGAGTATCTTGAGAAATACTGGTCCCATTTATCTAAAATAGACATATTTCGTCCGAGCTCGTAGCAAAAGGGTATAAGTTATAAATTACAAAAAATGTCCAGAAAATAACTTTATATGTACGAGTATGTTTATAACTTTGTGATTACAGAACTTTTAACTTGATTATTTTCAGTTGTTATTAGTGATAATTAAAAATGAAGAAAAACATATATTACCCCTTATATCAGATACGTTGACAGTCCGATTTTTTCGGAAGTAGGGAAATATTTTAACATAATTATATATAGTATAGTTAGTTATCATAAAAGAGAAATGGGCCTTTAATGTAAAAACAGTTTTGTAAATTACATAGGTTACTTTATTTATTTGTAAAAGTTTAAAATGCAGAATATACTATTGCTAAACTAAATTAACGAATCAAATGTGTTCATTGTTTTTTTTTTTATAAATTATAAAATAATAATCCCCCTTATACGTGTTATATATATACGTGGTGGCCGAGTTGGTTAGACCTTGGACTTAAAAACACTTAGGTCCCTGGTTCGAATCCCGGTGTGTACCAATGAGTTTTTAATTTAAAAAAATATGTACATTTGTTTGACAACTCCACTATAGTGCCTCGGAAAGCACGTTAAGCTGTCGGTCCCGGTTTCACTATACCAACTTGTGAAACTGTTTATAAATGGGTTATTGAGTCTATTCAAAACATCGCGACGAGCTAGCCACTTGTTCGGTGTAGACTCATACCATCGGCTACGACGAGGTGGGATTAAAAACCCTTCCGCTGGGTACCCTGGGGCCGTCTAGGCGGTCTCGGGCGCCGTAAGACACCCGTGATGATATATATATATATAATCCCCCTTATAAAATAACAGTGCAATCATGCAGCAAAATAGTACAATATTTGACCGCTCGCACATTTCTCTACACGTAAAAGGTTCTGGTGGGCGATTCTCGCGCTTTCGAGATTCATCTCGATTCGAGATTTTTAAACGAAAAATGACTAAATATGCCATTTTTCGTTTAAAAATATCGAACATTAAACGAAATAAATAATAAATAAGAATTATATATATATTGAACAAAAAAAGACATATTTAGTCATTTTTTGTTTAAAAATCTCGAATCGAGATGAATCTCGAAAGCGCGAGAATCGCCCACCTGTACGCAGTTTGTTCAACCTGCGAAGAATTTTGAATTTATCTCAAAAATATTTTTTTTAGTACTCATGTTATTTTTCGTTGCAATATTGTTTAATTTTGTTCTAGTATTCAAAAAAATCAAAAAGGTAAACAAAATTAAAAAAAAAAGTTTTTTACCTTTTCACTAGAATAATTTACACCCTTTTGCATTGGTACCTTTTTCATTAATAAAGCACAGTATTTTATTTTTTATCTACCTGATGGTAAGCATACCTACAAAGCCCATGAATGGAGCCGATTATTACATCGTTGTTTAACGGCTTTCATTGGTTGCTTCCACTATGCCGGCTTAATGATCCGTTTTGCTATTCGTCGTATTTTTGAAATTTGAGGGCCTAATTTAAAAAATCTACCTGTATAACAGTAGTAGACCAATGAGTTTTTAAGCATTATGCATTATATTCGTATACTGGACATTGTGAGTTTTGAACCTTTACGCAAGTTGAATAATTTTGAGCAATCTACGTATTTAACGTTTTGCGTGTTGAACAGTATGCCTGCAGACCATATAAGCACTTCTCATCTTGATTATTATTAGGGTTCCGTACATATTTAAAAAAAACGAAACCTTTCTGGGCTCCAGACCGATATCTCAAAACTGTTTGAGGTGGAAATTTAACTACTTATATACCTATACAGTAGTAGATTTCAGTGTCTTTAAAAAACCCAAGGGACTATAGTGTATTTAGGTGGGAGCAAGGTCTCTATAACTTCGCTAGGCCGACCGATCGGTCTCCTTACCACCGCCCATACAGATGCAAAAGCTGCCAAGTTACCTAGTCATCTTACGGTTTTCAGGAGACTACTGCATCAATTTCTTATCGAGGTGGTAGTTTCCTTTCAGGGTGCGGTTACGAAATGGGTTGAATTGACGATAAAGCAGCGACTATATTAAAATATACAATTGCGTAATGCAAGTTGTCGCCACCCATTTCGTAATCACATCATTTAGCCGGCATAGTGTAAGCGACCAATGCTTTTAAACAATATAGGTACTTATTTCCTTATTTCTAATCAATTTTATTTAAGAACAATTATTGATCGACCCTTTTCATGGACTTTGTAGGTCTGCTCACATGTACCGTATCATCAGAGGAGCATGGTGATTTAATCACACATGTACTTATATACATTAGTCGACTTGGCTCGCAGATCCAGTTTTCCGGGCCTAACGACCGTTTGAGCCTTGTTAAATATTTTAGTCATTTGGACCCGTGGGCCCAATATAATAATTATTATAATTGTTATTATTTTTTTCACATCAGTCGACTCAGCCCGTAGGATAATTTTTTTCGGGACCAAATGACCAACAACCCACAAAGCCACATGCTGTACGCCAATAAAAAGATTTAAAAAATTTTGGTTGTGTGATACTTGTACTTAATAATATAAATATGTCCATAATACGTATGTTATTGGACATAACTTGAAAAAAATAGTACTATAGGCTTTTGAGAAATTAAACAAAAACAGTTGGCGGTGCCAGAGAGTATGCTTCATAGCCCCGATTGTTAAAAACAATACGTTTATTGTTTATTTTAAAAATAATAAACTATGTACTAAAAAATCAATACCTACCTACATGATAAATACCAAAAATAAAGTAAAGGTGACTATGACTAAACTATCAGGCGTCCAGCCAAAATCCAGGATAACGCGTTCGTGCGAAGACACTGCCAAAAAGGAACCAGCGGAGAGTAATAAATAACTCTGTGTATATGTGGGAGGAATGGCGACCTAGCCTAGTTCACATGAAATAAATATTTTTGACTTTGAATGAAATAACATTCTTAACGAATACTTCTTGTACTATTATTTCTTCTGTGACGAAATTATCAGGCTTTACTGATACATTGCAAGGATATTAAAGTAGCCCACACACACATATTTATTGTTGTTGAAGCCCATTGAATGTGTGCGCGTGTCTATGAAGTGTATTGTTTTTTTATTATAAAAAGCTAAATATTAAATTGCATACTTAATAGTTTTGATAGTGTTGCCACCGACAACAAATATTATAACTTATCGATATAAACCAAATATTTTGGGATTTAAAGAGGTCATCAAAGATTAATAATTAATCAAATCAAACAACTTTTCCATGGAACCATGTATCGTGAAAATGACTATATATGGGGAAGTCAATTTTTATTTTCATTTGAGTACATATGGTTCCATAGAAAAAGTTGTTAGATTTTATCAGCAGAACCTCATAATTAGCCCAAAGTACATCCTTTCAAATTCAACCTGATAGACACTTTCGCATTTATAATTCTAGTGGATTTAAAATATGTAGGTATATATAACAATAAATTAAAATACCTACTTTATTAAATTAAATTATTTATTAACTTAAAACACATGCACAACTAACTACATGTTACCTACTAAACGCAATCTCAACATTTTTGACCGACCTCCAAGAGGAAGTTATAAAAGTCGATGCTAACTACAAAAGGCGAAAAACAATTAAACCGTAGCTTGATTCCTCAAAATGTACTGAACATACACGGGTATGATTGTTGGTAACCAATTTTCTTCTCTTTTAATTGCTTCTACCCATTTACGTTTTAATGCCGGATCTTTCGGGAAACTGTATGTATAGAACATATAATTAGTATTATATAAAAAAAATAAAAAAATGTATAATATCTCTTAACCATGAAAGTATTTACAAAAATCGAGTTTATAAACTATAAAATCAAATCACTAAATTGTAACTGACAAACCTCGTTGGACGATTCTGTTGTCGCCATTACTTTTGATTAATTTAAATGATTATAAATTATTTTAACATACATACATACATATCATCACGGGTGCCTTACGGCGCCCGAGACCGCCTAGACTTTAATTAAAAACTCATTGGTACACACCGGGTTTCGAACCAGGGACCTAAGCGTTTTTAAGTCCAAGGTCTAACCAACTCGGCCACCACGTAAATTATTTTAAAGTATCGAAATTCTCATTAAAAATAAAAATACATCACTAGTTCTTCAACTTCTAAAGGTACGCACAGACCAACGCGATCAATCTGCGGCCGCGGTGGCGGTGGCGGTGGCGGCCGCGGTGGCGATCTCAGCCGTTCACACCAACGCGTTCAGGATTTCTGCGTTCGGGCGGAGTGAACCAGTGTTGCCAACAACATTATTTTTTAAGGGATCGTACCAAATACTAGGAAAAGTCGAATTTTGGGTATAAATCTACAAAAAAAAAATAGTACGCATTGAAATTTCAATAAAACAATTTTAATCTAACTTTTTTTTATATTAAATTTTTAAAGATAATAAAACATAGAAAAAAATCCTGGTGGGTGGGACTCGAACCCACGAACTACACACTCTATACGAGTGAAGTTAGAAGTCCTAGTTTCTATACTAGATGGGAGTTTTTATTTTCACTTTTTTCAGTATTTTATATTTATGCATTTTTATAAATTCCTTATTAGGATACATAACAACTAAGAAATCCCCGTTGAAAGACTGGTCTAATCAACCAGTTTTAGTGGAAAATCCACTAAGTTGGCAACACTGGCGGCCGCAAGTGATCGCGCGTGCAGACTCTGTACGGATCGCGCGGGCGGCCGCAGATCGCGTTTGGTTTGAACCCGTCGATACAAGTACTACTGCAGTAACTGATCGCCACCGCGGCCACCACCGCCACCGCCACCACCACCGCCACCGCCACCGCGTTGGTTTGGCCGTACCTTTAACTGATGCACATAGTTTGACAGATATCGTCAGATTTTGATATTTTAATTATGGGTTTTATTATTATCTTTTATTAAGGTTTAATACAAGAAAAACATGTTAAATACATACTTGAAAAACGTGACACTAGGTACTTTTTTAAAGAGTTGTTTCTACACAGCTTTAACGCACAATTAACCATTTTTCCGACAATAAAAGTGGAGCTCTTTTCCACTTTCTCCACCGAACGCACAAATCAGACTGAGGATGTTAAAAATGTGAAAGTGTGTGTGAGTGACAAATTTGTCACTCGCGCGGCATCCTGCAAATTAAATAATGCTTACTTCAGTAGCGGCGCGCGGACGGGCACGGTTTTTACCTTCATGTTAAAGCCCATTTTATAACCGCATAATTAGCCGTCATGGTGCTAGCGACCAATGCTTTTAAACAATATACTTATTTCTTGCCATATTCATGGACTTTGCAGTATCTGCTTACTACATATCAGATAGATACAGTCACATGCCGTGCTCCAACAAAATAAATAAACCGCTTGGACTCTATATACCGCTTGCCATCAGAAAGCGGTATATAGAGTCCTCTGATGAATATGTGGTACTTACATTGATAGTACCTATTCGCCTTGTCTGTGTAGAACCTGATAAAGTAATTATTGTTTGGCAAAATCCACGCCCATCATCCCCGCAATACTGTCGACCAATTAGGCTTCAGATGGCTCATAAAACTGCAGAGTTTTCAAAGCAAGAATTTATTAATGTGCAACATCAGATAGACCATCTTGTTCCGACTTTGACTGATGGATGTTCGGTAAAGCATGATTTTAAAATGACAATAATAATAATAATAATAATTTATTTATTTGCTTAAGAATGTAGGTACAATAAGATGGAATAATTTACAGTTAGTTTCCTATTACATTCTGCCAAATAGGCGTACAAATATTTACATTCAATTTATTTTTACTATTTTACAATTATATTTACTTATAACAATATATTATATATATACGACATTACAATTAACATTATTTATCTATTACATAGAAATTTAATAACAATTTTCTTCATGTTTATTATTCATATAAATATTTTATAATCTAATTACTTAAGCTACAGTTCATATTACTAAATACATCCTTTATAATTATAAAAAATAATGGTAATTGAGATAATATTAATTCATCATTTATATACAAATTTAAATGGATTAATTTAATTATTATAATTAATTTTGATACACACACACACACTCCTTTACCTACACCTACATTTCTGTTCACACACACACACACATATAATCATCTTCCTGAAACATAACTATTTAAATAATATAACCACAAAAATGCTATCATAAATCTGTTAAAATTATAAAATCTAAATTAACTTCAACAAATAGTAGTCTGTAAAAGTGAACAAAACAGTTGAAACATTTCCAGTTTTGTTTACTTTTGCATACTTTTGATATTTGTTATTATTGTTTAAAATTAATAAAAAATGGCATAATAGACCATTACTCTTACTCACTTAAAAAACATTGTGTTTTAGGGTTTATTTAGATATAATTGTCTTTCTTTATTTACTGTATAAGTGAAAACCTAATATTTATAAAGAGCGGGCCACCTAACACAGGTGCTTATGTACCTAAAAGGTGTACCCCACCCTAAGAAATGTTTTAATTTTAAGTTAAAGGAAATAAATCATTTTTATTTTATTTATTTAAATAATTATTATGGCATCAAAATTTGTTTGTCCATTAAGTATTCATTAACATTATAATAGCATTTATACTTAAGCATTTTAAATAATTTACCCCTAAATAAAGAATTATTATTCAGTGTCTTAAATGTGTCAGGCAAATGGTTATAAATAGTAACTGCCATGCAGTATGAATTATTATTATACAGTTGCAACCTACGTGGAGGCATTAATAATTTGTGTTTATACATACTTTTTAAACAATTTCTACTATTATTCTTCGTAAATAATTGAGAATTTTTCACTACAAATAGCAGCATTTCATAGATGTATAGACAAGGAAGAGATAAAATATTGCTGTCCCTAAATAAAGGTTTGCAACTGTCTAGGTAATTAGCACCAAATATAGCTCTAACACATCTCTTTTGTGCTATGAATGCTCTATTAATATCTACTGAGTTACCCCATAGGATTAGGCCATATCTTAAATTTGATGCTAAATAGCCATGATAAGCTAGCAGCGCCGCCTTTTTGCTGGTACCTTGGCTCAGATTTTTTAAAACATAGACAAAACTGTCTAGTTTGCTACATATTTTATCTACATGTGACTTCCAATTACAAAATTTATCTATATGTATTCCCAGAAATTTAGTAGTGCCTAACTCTTCTATTAATGAGTTTTGATAATTAACATTAAGATTTAGATGTTTTGCTTTATAAGTTTGAAACTGAATAAAATTTGTTTTACTTAAGTTAATTTTAAGATTATTATAATCAAGCCATTGTATTATTTTAGCTAATGTTAAATTAATTTCATTTTCAAAATCATTTACTTTATTGCCTTTGATAACAAGCGTTGTATCATCAGCAAAAAGGATACTATCGTGTTCAATGATATCTGGCAAATCATTTATATATAATATGAACAATAAGGGGCCAAGCACACTACCTTGCGGGACTCCGTAGCTATTCTGAGTATGATATTTGGAACGGTACTTTATATTCTGACGACCTTGAACTTGACTTATTTCCACACATTGCTTTCTATTACTTAAATAGCTATTTACCCATTCCAGAGCTTTACCCCGAATCCCGTATAAATTTAATTTATTGAACAAAGTTTTATGACATATTAAGTCAAAGGCTTTTGTCATATCTAAAAAAAATGATACCGTTGGATAACCAGCATTTAAACTTTCTGTAATTATTTTTATTAATGAAAAACAAGCTAATGTTGTGTTACAACCTTTTCTAAACCCGTATTGTTGCTTTTTTAGTATATCAAATTTTGTGACAAAGTTATAGATTTCATAGTACACAAAATTCTCAAATATTTTTGAAATTATAGGTATAAGTGTTATAGGTCGGTAATTGTTGATATCACATTTATCCCCCTTTTTATGCAACGGTTTAACAATAGAATATTTTAATAGGTCTGGAAAAATACCACTTTGGAGAGATGAGTTTATTATATGGCTTAAGGGTAGTGATAACAGAAAAGAACATTTTTTTTAAAACTTTGGTACTTATATTATCATATCCTGTAGAATTCGTGTTTTTAAGACGTTTGATTATTTTACAGACATCCTCTGCAGTAACTGGAATTAAGAATATACTATGAGTGTTACTGTTAATGTTTTTTTGTTCTTTACACCAAGATGAATCATTATTTACACTAATACTAATGAAATTCTTATTAAATTCATTTGCTATTTCTAATGGGTTTTTAGTTATTATTTTATTAATATTTAAAGACTTAATCATGTGTGCTTCATTTGTTCTACCTATTTTAGAGTTAATAATGTCCCAAGAAGCTTTACATTTATTTTTAGACTTATATAGCTATGTAGTTATTATTAGCCATGGCTTGAGATGTCTTTATAAATTTTTTTAATAATTTACTGTATTTTGTGTATTGTGCTTTGTTATGTTTTTTGTTAGTAGTTGATAGTCTAAGTTTGAAATACAAACGTCTTTTATTTACGCAGCATCTTTTTAACCCTTTTGTTATCCACTTATTTTTAATTTTTTTATTTCGCATTTTTACTGTAATATATGAGAAACACAGGTTATAAAATAGGCAGATGCATTCGTGAAATTTATTAAATGCAAGATTTGTATCATTCTCTTGAAGAATATCACTAAATGATAGGGAAGCCATACAGTTTACAAAAATATCAATATTGCATTCAGACAAATCTTTTTCAAATAAAATTGGAGGCTTTATATACATTTTGTTACTCATAGAGGTTTTGAAAGTTATCGTTTGTGCTGTTTCATGATCAGATAATCCAAGATAGTGAATATTTGACTGAGAACACCTAATATTACTAACAATTAAGTCTATGCAAGAACTTTTTCTTGTAGGTTTTATAATGTGATTGAATAGATTATGGTTTGCAAGAATAACAGATAATTATTTTGAATGTTTATTGCATTTTAACATATCTATATTCCAATCTCCGCAAACAATAACGTTTTTATTAGGTTTTATATTGATTTTATAAAGGAGAGTATCTAATTTATTATAAAATATGTTTATGTCGGAAGATGGTGTTCTATATATACAGATGACAGTTAAATTAATTGATACGATTTTAATGCCACAATATTCAAAATCATTTTGTACAGGTTCAATATATTTGTACAAATCAGTTAATGATTCATAATCCAAGTTTTTACTTACTAAAATACTAGTGCCTCCTCTGCGTTGGCCAAGTCTAGTAAACCATGATGCATGATGATAGTTATTAAGGTTTAAATTAAATTCAGAACCCCGTTTAATAAATGTTTCTGACAAGCATATTATATCAATTATCTTTACATTTTGTCGACTTAAATCACACAATGCTAATTCAAACACATCAATTTTATTTAGTATACCCGCTATATTTTGATGAAAAAGAGTAAAATGGTTGATTAAAAATGATAAATGCAATAACCGACACAAGCTCTGCAATGCGTTGCAAGCTTGCGGTGCCACTTCCAAGGATTTTAACATGCATACATATCATCACGGGTGCCTTACGGCGCGGCGCCCGAGATTGTCTAGACGGCCCCAGGGTACCCAGCGGAGGGGTTTTAATCCCACCTCGTCGTAGCCGATGGTATGAGTCTACACCGAACAAGTGGCTAGCTCTTCGCGATGTTTTTAAATAGACTCAATAACCCATCTATAAACAGTTTGACAAGTTGGTATAGCGAAACAGGGACCGACAGCTTAAGAAGGCAGGAAAAATTTTACTCCATACAAAACGGACTATTGTTTTTATTTTAGAAGTTAAAAGAATATAAAATATAAATCTATACATTTAGGATCGGATAAGTAAAATGTACACCTCTACATTAAAAAAAAAAAAGAATGTATAATACTAAAAATAACGTCTAAACTTTTTATTTTTTTACAAAAAAATCGTAGACAGAGACAATGCAGGAAAATGGAGTCATTTTTAACAGCTTTATTAACTGGCTTCTATATATTATTTTAAAAA
Source organism: Monopis laevigella (assembly GCA_947458855.1). Classification (NCBI taxonomy): domain Eukaryota; kingdom Metazoa; phylum Arthropoda; class Insecta; order Lepidoptera; family Tineidae; genus Monopis; species Monopis laevigella. The sequence continues at coordinate 17,602,171 of OX381593.1, forward strand.
AAACTATGTAGAGGTCTTGCATATATCCTGAATTTTCGTAATAAACAATAAAAAAATCTCCTTATTTGCAACATTATGACCAAAGTACCAAAATCTTCGTTATTTTACGCTTATGAACCAAAGTTGTTTCCATGAGGGAACATGAGAAACAGCCAGTGCGGAGGCGGAGCTAAGCATCGCACGGCAGAGCCAATGGAATAACGATTTCTCCAATAGTTAGTCGTCTCAGAGTCAGTACTCTCACTTCTCACAGTCAGCCGCCGAACCACGTCGAACGCCGGCCAATGTGGATGTACCTATGTGGTTTGATGATAATTTATTTGCGAGCTTATAATCGAAATATTTTAACTAATTTACTTATAATAAATCTATTTATTTCGTGTTAGGTATACGTAATTGTAGCTACATATTTAGTTAGTATACCATCAGTAAAAAAGTGGGTAACTAACTAGAAGTATATATGTATACTTACATAGGTTTTTATAGGAAAACAATTTTGTATAAGTAAACTGACAAGTATGAAGTAAGACTGTTTTAATAAAGACTGTAAAGTTGTTGGAAGTTTTGGAGTTTTTAACAAATCTTTGCATTTAGCAATGAAAAGAAGTCTTTGAAGTAAAAACTTTGGGCATTCCAAAAATAAATGATCGAGATCACAATATTTACAATTACTTATTGTTTCTAAGTTTATTCTATTAAGATGTGCAGCGGCCACATTCTGTTTCTTATAACGTAATCGCTAGATTGTCAAAATAACAATAACGGAATTCGTTATTTTGACAATCTAACGCTCACGTTATAAGAAACAGAATGTGGCCGCTGGAAAGGAAACATAATATGTTTTGTAGTTTTAGTTGCCCATACTTGACAAAAAAGATATATTTACGTGAAGATATGATTACGTGAAGTACCAAAGAGGTCTCCATATAGCTTCAACTCAACTTTACACACCCAGAACGTAGCAGACAGCAGACAATAAAAGGGCTGTTTGAAAAGCTTTTTAGAAGATTTTTGTAATAACTGACCGCCTCCGTAGACTAGTGGTTGCGCCTTTGGCGTTGTATCCGGAGGTCGTAGGTTCGATTCCCAACCATGTCAAAAACATATTTGTACGTTTTTCTGTACAGTTTATCATGGTCTGGGTGTTTATAAAATATAATATTTATTATATGATGTTTCTAATACAGATAGGTAAAAGCCTAGAGCTTAGTTTGTGGCCAGAGCAAAAAGGGGAATTTTTAATTGCACCTCTTTTTTAAAATTGAAGCAAACAACATTTCTCCACTAATAATCTACCTGCATATCAAATATATGATTGTATATCAATTTAAATAATTGTATAACTAAACGTGTAGTATTAGAAATTGTTTAAAATAAATCAAAGTTAGCGACTTCTTTTTATCTAATTTTACTGCGAAAATCTTGCTAAAGCCACAGATTTAAGCATTCTAAAACAAAATTACTCACCGTATAACAAAAATACTGATTTGCACACTAAATTATCCAATATTACAACCGAATTACTAAAATCATTATCTAAAATTATGTGCCAGAAAGGCTTTCTACACATACGAGAATAATTACTCAAAAGACTCTTTATAAAAAAAAAATATGGCCAAACTAGGTAAAGGATAGGTTAGGTTAGTGTTAGTACATGACCATACGCGCGAGCCGAGCGAAGCGTGCCGCGGTAGCGGCCGGCGAGTGCCAGAAAGGCTTTCTACACATACGAGAATAATTACTCAAAAGACTCTTTATTTAAAGAAAAAATGGCCAGACTAGGTAAAGGATAGGTTAGGTTAGTGTTAGTACATGACCATACGCACGAGCCGAGCGAAGCGTGCCGCGGTAGCGGCCGGCGAGTGCCAGCTAGGCTTCCTACACATATAAAAGTTGGGTAAAATGTGAATTTTCAAATGACAATAACTCCTAAAATATCCCCCCCTAACTTTTTTATTTTAGGGGTAGGTTCCCCTCCCTCCCCTCGTCTTTCTCTCTCATTTGATTTTTTCAGAACTTTAATTTAATAAACATGACTGATTAACTGGTGTTTTATTTAGTATAACTCATGTTCTTTAAAATTTAATAGGTGATGGATTCCAAAAAAAACTGATTAAATGTTTCGTTGCACTAAAAGAATAATTAGATTTACTATAAGTTAACAGATAGTCATTCAGTCAAATAGTTTAACTTTAAAGATCAAACAGTATAGTATATTTGATTTATTTGATGCGCAAATTTAGTGTGCAATTCAGTATTTTTGTTAGCAATTTCGAATACTTTGATAGAAAGACGTAGATTTACAGTTGTAAGATTAAATACTACCCGAGCAAAAATATAAGACGGCTGCGACGTTTAAAACAACAACAACTGTCACAACCACAAATGTCAAAATATGTTTACAACACCTCACCTATCGACTGGGGTCATTGTGATCAGTTCACGGTAGCATTCTGGGCCAAAAAAAACGACCATTGTGGCAGATCACATCGCCACTTTTGCCGCCGAAATCTCAAAAAAAACGCATAAATATACATCGTGATCGTTGTGAACATGTTTCTGTCCCAAAACGAACGCAAGCTAAGTGATGACAGACAGACGGCGGGATATTCATTTCAAACATGTTGGATCGCTGACGGACTTCCTCGGCGTTTTTTTCGCCGCTGCTATTCTCACGGAAAAACGCATCTGTGTGCTGTCCGTGTGACGTCTTTACATGACTCACGCACACATACATAAATTTATAGTGTTGCCAATAAAAAAAAAATCTTGATTTTTTTTCCTGCTATAATTGAGTGCAATCATTCGAATGAATACGAATAATTTGAGA